>OX326998.1:53647947-54897947 GCA_946800695.1 Geum urbanum
AGTGAACGAGTCGTATAAAACTAATTTTCAACAACCGGTTAACCTCAACGTGCATAACAGCATAGCGCTCGGTGTCGTGCACGCGCCTCTTTTGCTTGACACGCCTGGTGTTAGGAGAAATACTCAATTGATGTGAAATCTAATCAGTAAAAATACCTATCATGATTGCGTATGACCAAGCAAAAACCTGTTGATATTCCCTAAGGACTTGGATCAGTTGTTTCTTGACGACGAAGTTCAACTGAGCACTTATGCGAACTTTGCGTGTCTGGATGGGTGGGGTCCAACTTGATGAGGGAGTTCTCAGTGCCTATTGGATGAAGGACGTTGATGTCGTCCATGGGATCATCAAGTTGTGCCATTTGGACATTCTCGTTGATTATCTTCATTACTTCCTGCCAAGCTACATGTCATGTCCTAGGGTCGATGGGATGCTCGACGAAATCGTAGCCACGTATAGACCCTGTTCTAAAGTCAGTGGGGAACTACAGATATAACATATGGCTTGCAATGATGGCTTTGAGCTTCTTTATAACCGGTCTTCCAATGATGATGTTATAAGAAGAAAATAAGTCAACGATAATGAAATTAGTAGAGACTTCCTTCTAGTGGGTGCCTATAGTGCCCAAGCATAAGTGCATATAATCACATCCCATTGGGTAAACGACGTCACCTGGAAAACTCATCAACGATTCGTTATCCTGAGTCAACTTATTGCAGGGATGCTTTAGCTGTTTATATCCTTTAAAAAATATCACGTTTGCAGCTGATCCTGAATTGATGATGACGCAGCCGACCTTGCATCTATCGACCAGAGCGTCGATGACGAATGAGGTGTTCGTCGCTGGAGCACCCTGTTCATCAGCCTCTGAGCACATGATAGGGTCCCCATGAATAGGGCGAGGCCTTAGGCCCTGATCTCAAGGCAAGGGAGAGGACCTCTTGAGGGGAGCGTCTGCTTTAAGCTTGTCGTCGTAAATGGTATTGATTTCCCCTCTTACCTCCTATGAACGCCACTTGATTCGGGCCCTCTGCTCGGTGTTGGCTTAGATTACCCTTGTCAAACAACACTTTAATGATCTTATTGAGGATGCCACAATCCTCGATGGTGTGGGTTTCTGATTCATGATATTTGCACCAACTGCCCGTGTGCTTGAGCGGGGCCTTCCTCGTTTTGGGCTTGGGTTGAGGGATCAAGTGTTTATTGTTGGAAAATATTTTAGCATATGTAGCGTTCATGACGGTGTAAACTGCTCTATCAGGTGAACAATGCTTGGGCGGCCTCTGATGCTTTGGCAGGTTCCGTACTGAGGATCTTCGACGTTTTGGCGTTCTTTGTCGCCGCTCGGGCGTACGAGATCTACAGTGTTTGCCACAATGGTTATGGCGTGCTGGTGAAGCATTACGATGGGACAGAGGTAGAGAATCACGTCCAAGCCAGCGTCATTCCCTCTGGCCCTAGACTCTGTAATGGGGAGGTTCGTTTCTCGATTTGAGCAGAATAGTTGACTTTTTATCGGTTTGGTCGATGTATTTGACTTCGAGTGATAATTAAAGAATATGTCGAGTCGAGTTTGTGGCCGCGAGAGTTATCGGAATCGGAATTACGACGAGAAAGTTACGTGTATTTGAAGTTTGCCGAAAAGTGTGTTTGTTGATTTCCATTTTGGGAAAGTATATATAGTGGAGTTGCCATAAAGGGAAAGTCAAAGCTGGACTTTATTATGGTTGACCGAGTTGACCGAGTCAACTCGGTGGAGAGGAGGAGGCCGACGGCGACTAGGAGCTCCACGACGGCGTTGAGGTTTCCGGCCACCCCAAGACTCGGGGTGGGTCTTGATCGATGCGACTCGGCCCACGGGTGGTGTTTCCGGCCTCCCTCCGCGGCATGGCTCGCCGGAGGGGAAGGAAATTCCGGCATAAAATCAAGTTTTTTGAGTGGTTTCGGGTCGACGTGAATCCGGCCGATTCGAGCTATGATTTAGACTGGGTTTTGTAGCCCTCATCACCATGAAGCTACCATGTAAGTATGGAGTTCTAATTCGATTTGTGCTTGGAGAATTTTGGATTTGAAATTTGTATGAACATTCGGTTTTTCGTGAAATTGGACAAGTTAGAGTGAGAATTGGCCTTTGTTGTAGTTGACAAAGTTGCTCAGTGGGTGATTTTGTATGGAATGGAGGTTGCTCCGCCGAGAAATTTTCAGGTTGGTGGTGGCGCCGCTGTGGGTGGCGGTCAAATTTGACTTTTTGGAGTTTTCGACAAGTTGCATGTCATTTCACTCGAAATCGCGCCCCGATCGCAGTGGGGAGGTTCGTTTCTCGATTTGAGCATCTGAAAGTACAACGAGGTATTGAGGTGTGATTTCCGGATTTCCGACAATTTGTCGTAATCGGATTACGTGTTTCCGAGAATGGTGGTTTCTCGTGATTTGTTTTGTATTGTCGAGTTATGACTTTGAGTAATGGACTTTGTGAATATTCAGGAGTTCGTGATCGTTCTTTTGGCGAGGGACTTTCCGCCGGATCACGGGTTAACGCGAACTGCGTTACGCTAGTCTGTGAGTGGACATTTCTTTTCACGGATTGTTTGCGAGTCTTTTTATACGATTTTTGAACTTGAGCATGCGTACGAGATTACGATTTATACGAGCATGTGTTAGATGATTATGCTTATATCATTATACATTACGTATATGCATTTATATGCTATTTATTGCATTTGCATCGAACTGTTTATGATTTGGTTTACACAGAGTACAATCGTTATATGTTGTTGTATCGATACACTCGCATCCCGGCTGATCCCCGAGGATGTGTACCGAGGGAGGCTGTGACTCCTGACCCGAGGCCTTTACCGGGGGGAGGCAGACCTCTGACCTGAGGCCCTTCTGGCTAGAATTTCGTGGAAGTTTGGGACTCAGTGATTCTGATTATACTAGCACGGATATGTCCATGAGTGACCCCGTGGGATTTTTACTTGCATGCTCAGTACGCTGGAGGAGTATGATTTTACCTCGTGTACTTTGTTATTTCTATTTACCTGGACTCGCATATGTTATTTTAAACATATATATCAACTGGTGAAAGACATTTATTTTCGTCCACTCAGTCTAACGATTTTCATGTCTTTCCCCTGGGCTTTTCGGTTTCCGTGCCCAGTTTGCAGTTCGGACTCTGGTGTCGCACGTCGTGGTCGGAGGCATAGTGCTCGAGCTACCTTGTTTCTTCCAGTAGGTTTATTGTTCTACCTACTGTGGTATACTTATATGATTATACATTAGAGGTCGCTCTGAGTATTCTGTTGTATATTCTTATACGATTTTCCACGGATTTCTGTAAAGTATAGTTATATTTACTACTTTACGTTATTGTTGATATATTGAGAAATCCGGATGGGAACTGTGCCCACGGTTTGATTTTTGTGGCATAGGATGAAGTGTATTTTCCGCGTGCATGTAATGGTAATTCCATGTTAGTAACGAAACTCTGCCGAAATTTTGATGGTTTTTGTTGGTTCGTGTTTTCGAAAGGGTATGATTCCGGTTTAGGGAGCTAAATCGGGGTTGGGTCATTTCATATTTGTAAGGAAGTCGAGTGTCGAACTCACGAGAATTGACCACTTAAACTCTTTAGCTTAACTCGATTAAGCACTTTAAATCACGGATTAACAAAACACAAGACATGACACTAAAACTAAAGCAAGATGTGAAAATGTATTTCACGAGACTAAGTCCTTTGGAGATTTAACATTGCAAGAGATAGTTGAACTACAATGAGTGATTAAACGAAATGTTGATTGATTGTTTACTACTAACTAAATTAAGTGAAAACATAAAGTAAGAGCAAAACATGTAAATGTTTGGTCAGCTAGAGATGTCGCCACTAGCCAACTCAATGTGCCAACAATGTACAATTATGAGTTTAGTCTGATTAACACGTGCTTGTCCAATTCGTGATCTTTTCGAGTCACCATTGGTTGTGAACTGAATCTCCTAGGCCATTAGGGCACTAGAAGTGTTCCGGTCCAATATTCAAATATAAAGCAAACCGAAACTAGAATGCAACTCAATTACGAATTGTATCTTAATCATACCACATGCCTAATGAGTTCAATATGTTTTCATTTATGATGAATGTGAATGGTTTTCCTTCATAAGTCCCTATTAGAGGACATGAAAGCAAGTTCTAATAACTTTCTCAATCCACACCTTTTAGAACATGAATTAGAAGAAGGATTAGCTACAAAGCTATTTCGAGTCAACGTAAGCTTGACCGGAGCTCTTTGAGTCATTTGAACTTCAAGATGGGTTCGGTCCATGCTCAAACCCAATGAAAACTAAATCTTATGCCCATTTTTCCAAATGTAACCTAAGTTATGTTTACATGTTTATCTTCCTTATGTGAGTGACTAGTTCACTTAAGTTCATTTTTAGTTTCCCTAAACATATCTCAACTTAATTATGGCTAAATCTAAAACATAAATATAAAAACATTGAATCAAGGTCAACATGCAAACATACCACAATGACATTACAAGCTATCAAACTCATTCACAACATGTAATACACTAAACCAAATTCAATTTCATAACTCAAAATATAGTTGTATGTATATCAAATTGGCTAGGGCCTTCCAAAAGGCTATTACTCACTAAGCATAATATAAAGCAAGTTTAGATACATAATTGAAGAGATAGAGAGATGTAGACATAACCCAAGAACTCCCAAGCAAGTTAAGTTATCTTTGGTCTTCAAGCTCCATCTTCTAGACTCTCAAATGCATCCAACTTGAGGTAGAGATAAGATAATAGTAGAAAAAGCTTAATTGTACAAATGAGAGTATACAATTAAGTGATGAGGAGAATGAGGAAAGGGAAAGAGATCTTAAGGGAAACAAAATAGCTCCACCTTAATAGGCTGATTTGGTGGTGATGAAGAAGGTATTTCAGGTGGAGAGAGCTAAAGGGATAGATATGTTGAGTTAAGAAAAGATGCTAAAATTATGTAGAAGTGAGAAATGAGGTGAGATATGTGTGTGGAATGAGGGGAGCTCGACCAAGACTACCTTAGGGAGATATTTTGGTGTTTTAAGATTAAAAATTAGATGCTTAGACATGATCTTAAACTTTAGACTTCTAGGTCGTTCTAATGTGTGATTCACCTCAAGTTATGTGACTTGCAAGTGCATCAATTTCTCAAAATATCTTCCATGTGGGCTTGCATTTTTAAGGCTTTGGCCCAAACTTGATTTCACCTTTCCATTGACTGGTGATGACTTGCCAAAGTTGCCCGTTGACCGACCAGAGTTGACTTTTCATCTTTTTCCTGCTTTTGCTCCATCTTCTCCAATGGTTTCAGAAATGCGTTCGGCTTCTCCAAAAAATGATTAATTTTCATCTCTTAGAGTGTTTCCTTGTCAACTCCTACTTTCCTCGCATAACAAGAAACATTATAAAAATGATAATTTATTCATAAAAGATAAACAATAAACATGAAGTTAGAGATATAACTAACACATAATTATAGGCCTAACACATATTACCCCTTCAGTTTGAAAATCACGTAAGCCACGTCAGCACACAAGACAGAAATGAACAGAAATTTTGGTCTAGGTATCAGATAGATAAGAGTTTGAAAATTCAGGTATGCAATTGATAGTTCATAAAGTTCAGATATCAAATTGATAGGGTCGGGTGAGTTCAAGTATTACTGATGTATGGATGTAACTAGAATTATTTTTCACTACTACAGAAAGTGCTTCAGACAACCAAACAAAAGAGTTGTTTGAAGCACCTGAATATTTGTTGTAGATTGATCAGTCGTCTATGCATATTTCACACAACCAAGAAATCTCTGTTGTTGAAAAAGTACTCCAACAACTAAAGTTCAGTTGTTTGAAGAGTCTAAAATAGTGAGATTTAAAGGGTTAAAAAGGTGCAATAAGCTTGATACCAACTGCCTATATTCCCTTCACACTCCTTATATGTCCTCTTATCCCAGCGAGTATCCCCAAACTAAATTTCCTTAATTTGCATAACTAACACAAATATGATTTCACTTAGATGGAGCAGAACACATTACACTAAAGAGACCAATCCAACAACAAAAAGTAATTGATATGAAAGAACACCAATTAACACATTCTATCTAATTAATAAGTTTTATTGATCAGTGGTGGTTCATCGATCAATCTAATATTCTGTGAACTGTAATCAAAGGCAATGTCTGTACCATCGACATCATTTTGGCCATAGTCGCTCGACGATTTTTTCGGAGACAGAAAAGTGGCTTTCCAAAAAGAAAAGATAGAGGTGAGGATTAGGGTTCAACTTTTTTTCGGTGTTGGAATTTAACCAAGTCTAACGAAAAACACATGGCGGCGTCAAACATTAAGTTTTTTTATTTTTTATTAATTTGATCGGTGTGATGGATTTTTAATGAGCTTTAATTAATTTTTTATTTTTTACAAAAGTTCTATAAAACTTATCTATAACACTCTGTGTGATGGTTTATTGTCTATTTTGCACTAACATTTTTTAATCTATTATAAAAATCTGACATAATTATGGCCATGGTGTGATTGTTTTCTCACTTTATTATTATAAAAGCTTTCTACTTATGGATTGGACGTATGACATGAAAAATGATTGGACATTGAGTCATGTGAAGATTGAACATTTATTAAACTAATTAAATATGAAAAGTTTTTGAAAGTTTCAGAAATTTCAGAAATTTTGGGAAATATCGGGAATATCGCCGATATATCGAAAATATGGATAAAAATCAAGAAATTTCGAATGATTTAGGGATATAATTGAGGATTTTTCAGATAAATAAAAAAAATACAAAATACAACGAAATATAGCCGAAAATATCGATTTTGCATTCCTTGATCTGAAGTGATAAATATGCCGTAATCGAGCATTATCTACTGCAGGGTTGAACACACATGACTAATATCGACCAAATTAAACCGGAGAAGGAGAGCTTCAAAAATGTTTTGTGGAAAAATGTGAGAAGTGAGAGGCATTGATTGTAAATAAATTGAAACTGAGGGTAACATAGTACTTTCCACAAAAGTATTGTTCATCCTGAATTCGGCCTTTAGTTAAGGTATGATATCTTAGACAGCGGACTTTTATTATATTATATAAGAATAATTTAGACAACCGACTCTTATCTATATTGTCTAAAGAACATACGTATAATATTTTAGACAACAAAATTGTAAATCTGTTGTTCAGTGTTTTTATCAAAAAATTTAGACAACTGAAATGCTTATTTCAGTTGTCTGTACTTTTCCAAAAAAAAATTAAATGTTTCCAAAGATCTCGTTCATGGTTTAAAATGCCTTCCAATAACTGCAAAAAATTACTCAATTGTCTGACTTTTGAAACTACAGACATATTTGTCCACAGTTATCTGAAGCACTTTTTGTAGTAGTGTTTGCTATATACGCACAACCTCGATTGGTTCACAATTTCGCATGAAGGGGAAATAAATGTTTTACTGTAGTTTTTTTTATTATTCACTACCACATATACACTCATTACCGGCGATTTTTGGAAAAACAAGGCCGGTGACCGGGAAAGTCGCCGGTAATGATCATCATTGCCGGCGACTTACTCCGTCGCCGGTAATGTGTCCGAAAAGTCGCCGGTAATGTTTCAAAACATTACCGGCGACTTACTCCGTCGCTGGCAATGTTTTGAAACATTACCGGCGACTTTTCGCCGGAATTTCGCCGGCAATGTCTCCATTTTCGGCGATTCATTAAATCGCCGGCAATGCCTCTTATATTAGATGCAGATCGCATCAGCTCATTCATTTGGATCGAAAAAAATCCGGTGAAATATCGAAAGAAGGAAAACGCTCTGAAATCGATCCTTCGGTATTGTCAAAATTAAGGCGCGCGTCGAAAACTCGATCACTCGAGAAGCTATATATATATAGGTACGTATATATATACGTATATGTGTATGTATATATATATATGAGTGTTGATCGATCTAATTAGATCGATATATATATATATATGCATGCATGTGTTGATTGAATTAGAGTTGAATTGAGATATCACGTCGATTATTAGTAGTGAATGTGTATATATATAGTACGTAATATTGTTTGAATTTTCAGGATGGACAAGAGTTGGATGAGCCTCGAAAGATGGGATGTGAGATATCACCAGGGAATTAGGAGTTTTGTGAATTTTGTGAAGGCTAATTGTGGAGACACTACGCTTCATTATTGCCCGTGTAAAGAATGTAAGTGTCGCAGCGATCGATTTCGTTTTCCCATTGATAAAGTCCAGAAGCACCTGAGTAAATACGGATTTTGGGATAAGTACACTTGTTGGATTTATCACGGTGAAACATCGTTAGCGGGTCCGCATGATCATGGACAATTTGGTGAGAGGGCCAGTCCACGCTATGATCATGGAGATTTTGCTGAGAGGGGTAGTCCATCCTATGATCCAACATCGATGTTAATCAATGATATGTTTCCTCATGAGAGCGGTGTATTTGCTGATGAAGCACCAAATGTCCCTCCCGTCGTTGAGGGTTTCCCCCATATTGAGCCAGTCGAGCCATTACCTGGAGCTCATGTCAACACAAGCGATATGGACAAGTACAACAACCTGATTGCATTGCAACAGACTCCGTTGTACGACGGTTGTAGTAAGACTATTCTTGAAAGTGTCATGGGAGTGATGCAGCTCAAAATGGAGAACAAAATGTCTGTCAAAGCTGTTGATTCTTGGCTGAAGTGGACTGCTTCACTACTGCCACCCGGTCATCGTCTTCCTACCACTCATCATAAGGTGCGACATATCCTGAAAGATCTTGGGCTTTCCTACATCAAAATCCATGCATGTAGATATGATTGTATTCTCTTCTGGGGAAAAGATCTTGAAGACCTTGAAGCCTGCCCGGTATGTTTTACAGAAAGGTATAAGTTAACTCCTACATGCAACAAGAAAGCTGTGAAGATACTTCGATATTTCCCGCTTATTGATAGGCTGGAGCGGTTGTTCATGTGTGCTTTCACGGCTGAAGCTATGAGATGGTGGGCTGAGAGGAATTTGCCTGATGATGACACCCTTATACACCCTTCTGACGGAGAGGCTTGGAAGCACATGGTCAGGGAGTTTGATAATTTTGCAGCAGAGGTCCGAAATGTTTGGCTAGGGCTCTCATCTGACGGATTCAACCCTTTTGGCAACATGAGTCTTCAATACAGTATATGGCCAGTTATTTTGGTACCGTACAACCTTCCACGATGGATGTGCATGAAGAAGGAATACAATATGCTCACTCTGTTAATTTCGGGCCCGGGTTATCCAGGAAAGTGTCTCGATGTGTATTTGAGGCCTTTGATTGAGAAGCTTAAGTACCTGAGTGAGTGTGGCCGCCCCACTTACGATAGGTTCAAAAATGAGATGTTCCAGATGCATGCCATGCTTGTTGGCACCATCAGTGATTTTCCTGCCCGCGGTATATTGTCGGGAAACGTTACCAGGGGTTACAGGGCTTGTTCAGAGTGCATGACGGTTGATTGTTGCAGTCCTCATCGCAGTAAAATTGTTCAGATGCGTCACCGTTGTTGGCTTCCATATGATCACCCATTTAGGCAGGATCAAGACACTTTTGATGGGACTGTGGAAACAGGTGTGGCACTCAGGCGATGGACAGGGGAAGAAATTTTGGAAGTGTTGAATGAATATGATTTTGGCCAGCTGAGCAATCATCCTGACATAGTGGCGTCAATTCCAGACAAGCCCGAAAGGTATAAGTTTTGGACACACAAGAGCATATTCTAGGAACTCCCCTACTGGCCCAGGTTGCCTATCAGACACTACCTAGATGTCATGCACATAGAGAAAAATGTGTGTGAAAGTGTGGTGGGCACAGTTCTTAACTTGGAGGGGAAAACAAAAGACATCCCTAAGGCACGTATTGATCTGGAAGCTATGGGACTGCGGAAACATTTGTGGTTAAGAGATGGTAAGATAAAAATGCCGCAAGCTCCTTACACCGTCAAGCCGAAGGATAAACATGAAATTTGTCGGTGGCTGAGTAATGTCAGGTATATATTCTTATATATGACTATGCAGTAAGGAAATTGGTTTGCCTAAAATTTTTACCGGATTATGGTGATATGCGAGAAATATAATTGTTGCATATGGCTATATATATATATATATATGCAGGTATCCTTATGGCTATGCAGGAAATATAAGCAGGTGTGTTAACTTCCGGGACAATAAGATGTACGGATTAAAGAGTCATGACTGCCATGTACTGCTTCAACGGCTTTTCCCTATTTTCATTCGAGGGTACCTGCCCAAAGAGGTGGTGGAGCCGTTGGTGGCCTTGTCAAGATTCTTTCAGAAGTTATGCACCAGGAAAGTTAAAAAAATCAGATCTCAGGGAGATGCAAGATGACATCATTTTTATCATGTGCAAGCTTGAGAGGATATTTCCGCCAAATTTTTTCGACATCATGCCTCACCTAATGAACCATCTTCTCGAACAATTGTTGCTTATCGGTCCCGTACACTACACTTGGATGTATCCCATGGAAAGGTACATTTGGTTTGCCTCTGTTTTTATTGGTTTGTCTTATTTTTACCTTAGTTAACATGCACTTGTTAACTTGTAGACAATTGGGAGCCTACAAGGACTATGTGAAGAATAAATATGCACCTGAAGGGTGTATCGCTGAAGCATATGTTGCGCACGAGTATGTAACGTACACCAAAGTGTATTTGGGAGCGCTTGAGGACCCCCAACAACAGATGTCGATAGATGAACCTCAGTTCAACCTTTCTATCATCTCCAATGACGTGGTAGTACAGAGAAGCTTGCCAAAGTCGTACAAGTTGGATGGAAATGAGGTAGTCATTGCCCACTGGTCGGTACTGATTAACTGTGAAGAAGTACAATATTGGAAAAACTATCATCTTCACTGCCCTGCTATTGCCAGAAATATTGATTACCACAACAGGACGTTTGCAAACTACTTTGGTCAATGGGTAAGGGTATATGTGTATATGTCTTTTTTTTATTGCCATTTTCCTTATATAGCATGTGTGTACGTGGTTTTGTGGTTCCTATGTTCATAATTTCTTGTGTAGTTTCTTATCGTTTTCAGATGAACCATGTAGCAAATGATGGTTGCCCAGAGTGGTCAAACAAATTGAGGGTCCTCGCGATGAAACCGATAGCTTCAAAAGTTTACTCGATGTGTCAGGTCAATGGCGTTAAATTTATATGTGAAAATCGAGACGACCGACTGAAAACACAGAATTGTGGGGTGATGGTCCATGGTGGGCAGGATGGCGTTGACTATTATGGTGTCCTTCATTCAGTAGTTGAACTAATTTATGAGAACCGCATGAAAGTGCACTTGTTCAAGTGTAGATGGTTTGATACTAGCCCGGAGAACACAAGGACCGATCAGTACGGAACATTTTCGGTGAATACTGCTACTACCTGGTATGAAGATGACCCTTTCGTTCTTGCCTCATCAGTAAAACAAGTGTTTTACCTGGACGATCTTCTTAACAAAGTCGCGTGGAAGGTGGTTAACCATGTTGCTCATAGAAACATATACAGTGTTGCCACACTTGGTGATACCGCAGATGATGAGGAAGTTACTGCATACCAAGATCCGAACGCTTTTGATATTCCGGAATCATCTACGATTCGCCTTAATAATGTGAGATCTGGGAGTGTGGTTCGAATTACTGGAGCCGAACTTCTCGATGTTAATCCATATGAAGTTGACGCTGATTCAGATGACGAGGAGAGGCACATATTGCCAGAGGTTACCTATGAAACCGAGTCAGACTCAAGTGATGACGATGATTACGATTATCATCCTTAGTACGTTAATGATGTAGTCGGAAATTGTAGTCGGAAAATGTAGTCGGAAATATGATGTAGTCGGAAATCATAGACGGAAATTGATAATGGAAATTGTAGTCGGAAAATGTAGTCGGCAAATGTAGACAGAAATCGTAAACGGAAATTGATAATGGAAATTGTAGTCGGAAAATGTAGTCGGCAAATGTTTGTAACCGGAAATCGTAGACGGAAATTGATAATGGAAATTGTAGTCGGAAAATGTAGACGGAAATCGTAGACGGAAATTGTAGTCGGAAATTGTTGTCGGAAATAGTAGACAGAAATTGTAGTTGGAAATCGTAGACGGAAATTGATAATGGAAATTGTAGTCGGAAAATGTAGTCAGAAAATGTAGACGGAAATTGTAGTCGGAAAATGTAGTCGGAAAATATAGACGGAAATCGTAGACGGAAAATGTAGTCGGAAAATGTTGTCGGATATTTTTCGGGAAATGTCAACATTACCAACGAGTTATAAGCAACTCATTGGTAATGACATTACCAACGAGTTAACTCGTCGTTGGTAATGTCATTACCAACTCGTCGTTGGTAATGTCATTACCAACGAGTTGTTTATAACTCGTTGGTAATGTCATTACCAACGAGTTGAAGTCGTTGGTAATGTCATTACCAACGAGTTATAAGCAACTCGCCGGCAATGTTGTCTGGATAGGAACTGCCCAGCTCGAGCCCGAGCTTCATTTCTCCTCCTCCTCCTCTCCCTCTCCTCCTCTTTATCCGAAAACTAGCTCACCTCCTCCTCCTCTCCCTCTCCTCCTCCTTCGTTTGCCTCTACTCCTCCTTATCCTCTCCTCCTCCTATTTCTCCTCCTCCTCCTCTCCACCGATTCTCATCTCCTCTCCTCCTCCGATCCTCTCCTCCTCCCCTCCTCCCCTCCTCTCCTCCCCTCACCTCCATCGCCGGCAAAGCAGATCGGACTCCACCATGGCAGGTCCGATCCTCTCTCTCTCCCTCTCTCTCTCTCTCAATTTTTAATTATTTTTGTGTATGTGTATGTGTATGTGTATGTGTATGTGTAAATTAATTAGGGTGCTAAGTTGGAAATTAGGGTGATAAGTTGTAAATTTATATGCAATGTATATATATGTGATGTGTATATATATAGGTATGTGAAAATTAAGTGATGTATATATATGTGAAAATTATGTATATATGTGGTTTGGATGAATATGTGATGTATATATATGTGAAAATTAAACCTAATTAAGATGCATGATGTATTGTGTGTGAAAAATGTGGAAAATTAATTAGGGTGTGTGATTTGGATGAATATGTGAAAATTAAATTTAATTAAGATGCATGATGTATATATATACACATCGAAAATGTATATATGTTAATTTAGGTGATATAGTTGTTAATTAATCATATAAATTAAGGTGGAAATCGGGATCGAAACGGTTTAGAACCAGAACGGTTTTAAACCGGGACGGTTTGGAACCGGAACTGTTTGTAACCGGAACCGTTTGAAACCGAACAGTTCCAGTTCCAAACGGTTCCAGGTTCAAACGGTTCAGGTTCCAAACCGTTCCGGTTTCGATTTGTTATAGAACCAAAATGGTTTGGAACCGGAACGGTTTGGAACCGGAACTGTTTGTAACCGGAACCGTTTGTAACATAACGGTTCCAGTTCCAAACGGTTCCAGGTTCAAACGGTTCAGGTTCCAAACCGTTCCGGTTCCGATTTGTTATAGAACCAAAACGGTTTGGAACCAGAACGGTTTGGAACCGAAACTGTTTGTAACCGGAACAGTTTGTAACATAACGGTTCCAGTTCCAAACAGTTCCGGTTCCAAACCGTTCCGGTTCCAGGTTCAAACCATTCCGGTTCTGATTTGTTATAGAACCGAATCCTTATGACTATTACGGTGTCTAGGAGGTTTTGCAGCAAATTGGCTTCGGAGAGGTTCCCGAAATAGTGGAGGGAGCAATAGTCAAGCTTCCTCCTCACCCGCAGTTAGCAACACGCCCAATGGGCCAATGATGAGTGCTCGCACGAGAGCCTTGCTAGAGGCGCGAGCTGAGGAGGTAGCTGCAAGATCAAGAGCCGTGCAACCGGAAGTCGAGGCTCGAGCCTCAGTCAGCAGACGCTCAATCAGCAGACGTCCCTCCGGTGGCAGAAACTCAGACGAGCGACAGTCAACGGGGGCATCAGAAACTCCCTCAATCTGAATGCCCCATATTCGCCCGGTGCCTACTCCCGTTTCACGGAAATCATCTGAGGCACATGGTGGTGCTGGCGCCTCATCGTCCATGCCTCGTCTATCTCCGCCGTCTGGTCTCTTCCTACCCGACAAGATTCCTGTGATCCCTGAATTCGATGATAGGGGGATGCCTGTTTATGTTGAAGGACGACCGGAGTTCCTGAGCGTGGAGGAAGCGTACAACTTCATCCCGTTCGACCCCGTGTATCTTTGGAGTGTGAGGTGCACCAACCAACAAACGGACGATGCATGTAAATTTTATTTAACATCAGATTGATGACTTAATTATTACTTAAGATTTACGATAGGTTCAATTAATGATATCAATTTGTTGACATTGTATTATTAGGCAATTTCGTTAATGGGACTGGAAAACGGAAAGGGGCTAGAGGCACCTGCACCGGGAAGAGACTTGAGCAGGCCACCGGGGGAAGAAAAACGCCCATAAGAGCCAATGAGGATGGCGAGGTGATCGAGGCATTCGACACCACGCGCAAATATGTCAGCATGGCCGGTGCAATTGTGCGGGACAAGGTCCCAATGCTTTGGACAGATTGGGAATCTGTGCCTATCTACGTGAAGATGCAAGTGCATAATGCACTCAGTGTGAGTAAAATCGTATTTTCATTACGTAAATGCTCACTCTATTAATTAAGTCCGAATAAATATATAATTTTACCTTTTATATATTCATATTGCAGGTGTGGTTTGACGTGGATGAAGTTCTTATTCACACGTGGGTAGAGCGTCAACTACATATGAGGTGATGTGCTTCGACTTATTTGAATATATATCGAGTTAGATTTTTGTTTATCAAGTGTTTTAATATCTCTAACTTTTTTTCCTTGTTTTAATATAGGTATAAAGAGTGGAAGAACGAGCTTTCTTCCCATTACACTGTATACAAGGAGCTAGGCCGAGGTTCTACCCCTAGCGAATTCCAGTTTAGGGAGTACGAGTGGTTGTGGTTGATAGCTCACTTCGAGCACCCCAAAGTGAAGGTATGCATCCTCAATATATCTTACAAGCCTAATGTATCGTATCAGATTGAAATAGTTAGTTACTAATTTTTTTTCAAATGTTTATCAAATAAGGCGATTTCGAAGACGAACCGGGCGAATAGATTGAAAAACACCAGGGCCCATCATGCAGGTTCACTCAACTACATGAGTTGGTCAACTAAGGCGCAGCAACAACAAGATGTGAACCCGTTGGTGTATATTCATCAGAAGTTCTATCTGCAGTGCCCTGAAGAAGTGGTAAGTCTTTTGCCTCTCCATGTGTTAATAAAACTATTTTTCGATATTAATAGATTTTGTTAGCTAATACGTTATTCATTTTCGCTTTTAAATTAGGCGAGAGTGGAGGATGCGACCGCAGAAGTGACCATGAGTATAGCTCGGTCTAACCATCCTGACTACTCCGAGGAAGAAGTCACCCAGTATGCCTCTCAGATCGATCCGCTTGATCGCCCGATAGCAGCTCAGATCATGGCAAAAGCGTGCGGGACTGGAAAGAATACCTACTACTGTAGGAGAATGGGCTCGGCGGGCGAAGGAGTATTGAAAAACACTTCAGAATACTCTACCGGGTCAAGAAGTTCAACTTCTAGTCGTAACGTCGTAGCGGAGCTTCAGAGGACGCGGAGGGAGTTGGAGGACCAAAAGAGGCAAGCAGCCGAGCAGCAGGCAATCAAAGATGCCGAGTACCAAAACTTGGTCCGTTTGCAGGCAATCAGAGATGCCGAGTACCAAAACCTGGTCCAGAGTCAGGCACAGATGTTCACATGGATGCAGACGATGTACGAGACTCAGACTACCGGACAACCGTTAGCTACACCTCCACCACCACCACCACCGCACCAGTTCCATGTGTTCCCTAGTTATCCACCACCACCACCGCACCAGTCAACGCCAGAGCAAGACCAGGGTAGCCACCGGAATTCAAATGAGTACATGGATTACTTCGACCCTGACCCACAAGTTCCTCGACCCCTCGACCCTGACGTGTAGTTGTAGTTAATTTTCCTATCGTCGTTGCTATTTGTACTGTACGTTGGACATTTATGTGTATTGTTGAACTTGTATGATTGTACGGTTTATGTCTTTCAATGCAGGTTCTGGAATTGGGCCCAATCCAGAACCGCATTTTTTTTTCAAAATTTTTCCAGACATTGCCGGCGACATGGACCTCAGTCGCCGACAATGTCTCACATTCCGGCCACGGCAGAGATAGCATTGTTGGCAACGCCGTCGCCGGTAATGTCCTAGACATCACCGGCGACTTGAGTCGCCGGTAATGTCTTGACATTGCCGGCGACTCAAGTTGCCGGTGATGTCTAGGACATTACCGGCGACGGCGTTTCCCGTCGCCAGCAATGCTATCTCCGGCGGGAAATTGCCGGCGACTTGTCGCCGGTAATGTCAATTCCGGCGGAAAAAAAAACAAGGCCGGCGACTTAAAGTCGCCGGCAATGTCTCTTAATGTGGTAGTGATACTTAGTTTGTCGAGGGTTTCTACCTTCATTTGAAACTGAAAGCGACGCATTGGGGCGGTAGCCAAGTGAGCGAGTACATCTGCAATAGCGTTCTGGCTCGAGGTACTTGGGTGATATTGTAGAACTTGAACTTGGAGAGGTAATGCTTTGCAAGGGCCAAATAAGTAGCCATAGAGCCGTCCTTGGGTTTAAAGTCCATATTTACTTGATTGACCACAAGTTGAGAATCTCTGAAGATGTTAAGATCAGAAGCGTCTGAAAGTTGTGCGAGCTGGATGTCTGCGATGAGAGCGCCATAAAGCCGTCCTTGGGTTTAAAGTCCATATTTACTTTGTTGACCACAAGTTGAGAATCGCTGAAGATGTTAAGATCAGAAGCGTCTGACAGTTGTGAGAGCTGGATGTCTGCGATGAGAGCCTCAGACTCTAATTAGTTATTGGAAGCTTTGAAGTTGAACTTGAAGGTGTACTCCACTTGAGCCCATCAGAATGATTCCTGCACCACTCTCCTTTTTATCAGCGGACTCGTCCACATATAGGTTCCAGCGTGATTTTGGTTTTTTGACTAAGGGTCGAATAAGTTCTTTTTAGGTGGACCCTGCCTCTGCGTCTGTATACTCAACAATGAAATCTGCTACTACCTGTGCCTCTATGGTCGTTTGAGGTTTGTATTCGATGGCAAACTCGTTAAGCTCGATGGCCCACTTGCTGAGGCGTCCACTATGATCAAGAGATTGGAGTACTTGTCGTAGCAGGAGGTTGGTTAAGACTTGGATCTTGTGCGCTTGGAAGGAAGGGCGTAATAGCCAAGTGGCGGTCACTAGGGCGAATGCCCATTTTTCGAACGTGGGGCATCGTTTTTCTACTCCAGTAAATCCTTTGCCTATAAAAAAGACAGGGAGCTCGTTATCAGTGGCATGCCATACGAGGACAAAGCTAACAACTGTGAGCAAGATAGCTAAATAAAGGTATAACGTTTCCCCTTTTACAGGTCTGGATAAGGTTGGATGGAAGCAAGGTAGAGCTTGATTTGTTGAAACGCGTCTTCGCAAGCAGACGTCCATTTAATATAGTGCTTGGTAAGACAAAGTACCTTGAAGAAAGATTCACATTTATCTTAGAAGCAAGAGATAAAACGGTGTAGAGCAACAACTTACCTGTTAGGATTTGAAGCTCTTTCTTCGATGTGGGTGCCTTCATGTCCATGATAGCCTTAATTTTTCTGGATTTGCTTCAATGCCACACTGGCTAATGATGTAACCCAAAAACTTGCTTGCCATAACGCCAAATGTGCACTTGGTTGGGTTCAGTTGAACGCCATATTCCATAAGTATCTGGAAGATGATATGAAGATTAGAGACATGACCCTGGGATGTTGTACTCTTGACCAAGATGTCTTCTATATAAACTCCCACCACTGTACCGTTCACATCCCTACAGATATAGGTCATAAAGCACTGGTATGTGGATCCAGCTTTCTTGAGGCCGAACAACATGACCACGATGCAATAGAGCCTCTTGTCTGTGGTCAAGGTGGTAGCTTCTTGGTCGTCTGAGTGCATAAGAATCTTATTGTATCCAGAGTAGGCGTCCAGTGTCAAAAGCAATTCGTGTCCTATTGTGGCGTCTACTAGTTGATCGATATGGGGGAGCGGGAAGTTGTCCTTTGGGCATGCCTTGTTGACGTTGGTATAGTCGACGCACATTATCCAGCTGCCATTACTTTTCTTCACCATGATTACGTTCAAGATCCACTTGGGGTAGTGAACGAGTCGTATAAAACTAATTTTCAACAACCGGTTAACCTCAACGTGCATAACAGCATAGCGCTCGGTGTCGTGCACGCGCCTCTTTTGCTTGACACGCCTGGTGTTAGGAGAAATACTCAATTGATGTGAAATCTAATCAGTAAAAATACCTATCATGATTGCGTATGACCAAGCAAAAACCTGTTGATATTCCCTAAGGACTTGGATCAGTTGTTTCTTGACGACGAAGTTCAACTGAGCACTTATGCGAACTTTGCGTGTCTGGATGGGTGGGGTCCAACTTGATGAGGGAGTTCTCAGTGCCTATTGGATGAAGGACGTTGATGTCGTCCATGGGATCATCAAGTTGTGCCATTTGGACATTCTCGTTGATTATCTTCATTACTTCCTGCCAAGCTACATGTCATGTCCTAGGGTCGATGGGATGCTCGACGAAATCGTAGCCACGTATAGACCCTGTTCTAAAGTCAGTGGGGAACTACAGATATAACATATGGCTTGCAATGATGGCTTTGAGCTTCTTTATAACCGGTCTTCCAATGATGATGTTATAAGAAGAAAATAAGTCAACGATAATGAAATTAGTAGAGACTTCCTTCTAGTGGGTGCCTATAGTGCCCAAGCATAAGTGCATATAATCACATCCCATTGGGTAAACGACGTCACCTGGAAAACTCATCAACGATTCGTTATCCTGAGTCAACTTATTGCAGGGATGCTTTAGCTGTTTATATCCTTTAAAAAATATCACGTTTGCAGCTGATCCTGAATTGATGATGACGCAGCCGACCTTGCATCTATCGACCAGAGCGTCGATGACGAATGAGGTGTTCGTCGCTGGAGCACCCTGTTCATCAGCCTCTGAGCACATGATAGGGTCCCCATGAATAGGGCGAGGCCTTAGGCCCTGATCTCAAGGCAAGGGAGAGGACCTCTTGAGGGGAGCGTCTGCTTTAAGCTTGTCGTCGTAAATGGTATTGATTTCCCCTCTTACCTCCTATGAACGCCACTTGATTCGGGCCCTCTGCTCGGTGTTGGCTTAGATTACCCTTGTCAAACAACACTTTAATGATCTTATTGAGGATGCCACAATCCTCGATGGTGTGGGTTTCTGATTCATGATATTTGCACCAACTGCCCGTGTGCTTGAGCGGGGCCTTCCTCGTTTTGGGCTTGGGTTGAGGGATCAAGTGTTTATTGTTGGAAAATATTTTAGCATATGTAGCGTTCATGACGGTGTAAACTGCTCTATCAGGTGAACAATGCTTGGGCGGCCTCTGATGCTTTGGCAGGTTCCGTACTGAGGATCTTCGACGTTTTGGCGTTCTTTGTCGCCGCTCGGGCGTACGAGATCTACAGTGTTTGCCACAATGGTTATGGCGTGCTGGTGAAGCATTACGATGGGACAGAGGTAGAGAATCACGTCCAAGCCAGCGTCATTCCCTCTGGCCCTAGACTCTGTAATGGACCTCAGCCTTCTCGACCATCATATCCAAGACTTCATCTTAGGTGAGGTAATCGCGATTAATTATTTTTGCTTTAAAAAGTGAAGGTTGTAAACCCTTAACCAGAGCGTTCAACGCCATTTGCTTGTCCAGATTCTGACAAAGCTGAATGACAGATCTGAAATGGTTAAGGTAAGAGAAGAGGTTTTCTGATCTTGGCGTACAGAAAAGAGAGATTTGGCAGTGTTGTGGCGTGCTTGCAGCTGATAATGCTTGAGAAAAGCGTTCGTAAGCTCGGTAAATGAAGTGATGGATCCTGGGGTGAGCTCAAAGAACCAGTTAAGTGCTTTGCCTGTCAGTGTTTCAAGAAATAGACAACACAATGTGGCGTCTTCATACCTGTGGCCGGCTCTAAAAGAAAAGAATTTGTCAATATGGGTAACCGGGGCACCTCATCTGGAGTAACGCTCATCCTTCCAAGTCTTCGTTCTTGGGTCATGTCCTACATTTGTTATAGTCGTGGAGAACAGCGTGGTGCGCGGTGTGTATGAGACATGGGGGTTGGGGTGACAGTTCTGCCTAATTTCCCCCTCCAGCTCAGCCAAGCGAGCTAGGATCTGGGCAGTAGCATCAGGAACTGGATGTTAGTGCTCCAAAGATGAACGAGTTTAGCGTTCATATGGATCATATTACAACACTCCTCACGACATCCTAGCTCCAGTTGCTGGGCCTAGAGGTTGATGAGTATCTCGTGCAAGCGCTCATTGTTTCGGAGGGTAGCGTCCCATTTAGCTCGAAGTTCAGCGATCTTTGCCAGCAAACGAGCATGATCTTCGCTAGGGGTATTAAACGTGGCCCTTTCCGTGGCACAGGCGTTCATGGTGAAAGGACCCAATCCCGATTCAGTTACCTAAACTGGAATCAAACCCTTTCGAAAACACGAACCAACAAAAATTTCCAAAATTTCAGCAGAGTTTCGTTACTAGCGTGGAATTACCATAACCTGCACCCAGAAATTAACACTTCGTCCTATGCCACAAAAAGCAAACCGTGGGCACCAATCCCATCCGGATTTCTCGACATCAATATAATCAACAACAGTAAATAAATTGTACTATGTATATATGTATATCCGTGAAAATCCGCACAAACATGTATCAGAATGTATCAGAGCGACCTCTAAAGTAAAACATATACAATATGTACATCAGTAGGCGAAACAAGAACCAACTGGAAAACACAGGTAACTCTGATCACTAGCCTCCAAACCACGACGTGAAACACCAAACCTGAACAGCAAACTGGGCACGGAAACCGAAAAGCCCAGGGGAAAGACAATAAACACGTTAGAGTGAGTGGACGAAAATAAATGTCTATCACCAGTTAATATATATGTTTAAAATACATATGCGAGTCCAGGAATATAAAATAATAAGTACATGAGGTAAAACTCATACTCCTCCAGTGTACTGAGCATGCAAGTAAAATCCCACGGGGTCACTCATGGACTCCTCCGTGCTAGTACAGTCTGAACCACGGAGTCCTTGACTACCACGTGATTCTAAGCCAGAAATGGCTTCGGTTTCGGGGAATACGCCCCTCACCGGTCTAGTTAGGGAAACGCCCCTCCAGGCGGCCCTCCGTCGGGGATCAGCCGACGAGGCAAGGTGTATCGATACAACAACATAACTGAGACTGTACTCTGTGAAAACCAAATCATAAACATTTCGATGCAAATGCATGAAATAGCATATAAGTGTATGCATATTCGTATACGTATATCCGTATAAGTATAATCGTATAATCGTAAAACACATGCTTATAATAAACATAATCTCGTATGAAATCTCATGCTCGTAAAACCATAATCATGCTGCATGCTCAACTTCATAAAACATATATAAAGGACTCGCAATAATTCCGTGAAAATAAACTGTCCACTCACAGGTGAGCAAAACGCGCACACGCACTAATCTCGTGATCCGGCGGAAGATCCCTCGCCTGAAGCACGATCACGATCTCGATCTCGATCTCCTGAACATATTCATAAAACATATCTGATCAATTTCGTAATCCATAACACTGTACTGATGCACGGAAACCAACCGTTCCCGAAAATACGAAATGCGGTACAAAATGAATTACGGAAATCCCAAAACCCCCACTCGAAATCTCGACTGAAAATCGGCTAATCAAATCGACCCAAAAACCTCTGGACGATGATCAGGGCGCGATTTCGAGAAAAACGACACTAATTACATCGAAATCTGAAAAAGTCAACTTTTGGCCGGAGCTCCGCCGTTGACCGCCGCCGCCATCATCATAGCCAAATACAGCACCATCATCATCATACCCAAATACAGCACCTGTAGCTCGTAGCTCAGCTAACATCGATACTCTGGCCACACACATATGAAACAATGAGGCTCCAGATTTTCGGCTAAGTGCATCTGCCACAACATTGGCTTTCCCCGGATGGTACTCGAAAGTGCAATCATAATCGTTGATCAACTCCATCCATCGGCGCTGCCTCATGTTCAGATCTGGCTGTGTCCGCAAGTAGGTGAGACTCTTGTGGTCAGTGAAAATCTTACACTGAGCACCATACAAGTAATGTCTCCAACTCTTCAACGCTAACACGATAGCTGCTAACTCCAAATCATGCGTCGGATAGTTGGCCTCATGTGGTTTCAGCTGTCTGGAACCATATGCCACAACTCTACCATGCTGCATCAACACACAGCCCAGGCCCAACTTCGACGCGTCGCTGTACACAACATACTCACCACTGTCGTCTGGCAAAGTCAGAACCGGTGTGGTAGTCAATCTCTCCTTCAGGAGCAAATAACTCTCCTCGCACGCATCAGACCACTCAAACTTGACGCCCTTCTTCGTCAATCTGGTCAGTGGTGTAGCAATCCGGGAGAAATCCTGTACAAATCGTCGACAATAGCCTGCTAACCCCAAGAAACTCCGGATCTCCGGCACAGTAGTGGGTCGACTCCAATTCAGCACGGCCTCGATCTTGTCAGGATCAACACTAACTCCCTCGGCCGAAATCACGTGGCCCAAAAACTTCACACTATCCAACCAGAACTCACACTTGCTAAACTTCGCGAACAGCTGATGGTCCCACAAAGTCCGCAACACTGCTCGCAAGTGCTTCTTGTGCTGACCCACACTCCTGGAATAGATCAGAATATCGTCAATGAATACGATCACGAACTTGTCCAGCAACCGTCTGAACACTCGATTCATCAAGTCCATGAAAGCTGCAGGGGCGTTGGTCAACCCAAATGGCATAACTAAAAACTCATAGTGCCCATACCGCGTCCTGAACGCTGTCCTGGCTACATCTGAGTCTCGGATCCTCAACTGGTGATATCCGGATCGAAGGTCAATCTTCGAAAAGATTGCTGCTCCCTTCAGCTGATCGAACAAGTCGTCAATCCGCGGCAACGGATACTTGTTCCACACTGTAATCTGATTCAGCTTCCGGTAGTCGATGCACAAACGCATGGACCCGTCCTTCTTTCGCACAAACAACACTGGAGCACCCCACGGAGAAACACTCGGTCAAATGAATCCCTTCTCTAACAACTCCTGGAGCTGAATCTGCAACTCCTTCAACTCCGCAGGCGCCATCCGGTACGGTGTCTGGGAAATCGGTCCAGTACCCGGCAACAACTCAATGGTAAAATCAATCTCCCGTACAGGGGGTATACCAGGTAACTCCGTTGGAAACACATCTGGAAACTCAGACACAACCTCAATACTACCAAGGTCCGGCACTGCAGCTGTAGTGTCCACAACATGGGCTAAGTAAGCAATACAACCCTTCTTCATCAACCGATCCGCCCTCATCACGGAAATCAAACACGGTAGTGAAGTGTTCTTCTCGCCACGAAACAGTATCTCAGGTAACCCTGGTCGTCGAAACGCGACCTCCTTCCTGTGGCAATCAAACATGGCCCAGTGCGACTCCAGGAAGTCCACACCCAAAATCAAATCAAAATCCACAATATCAAGCAATAACAGATCTGCAGCTAATCCATGGCCATCAATAAACACCTCACAATCTCTGTAAACCCAACCGATACTCACAACCTCACCTGACGGATACAACACTCTCCACAACCCCAGAAGTGGAGATGCAGGTACCGTAGCCAATGATGACAATCTAAATGATATGAATGAATGTGTGGTGCCCGGATCTAACAATGCAAGTACAGGAATACCAAAAACATGTAACGTACCGATAACGACCTCCGGTGATGCTCTGCCCTCACGTAGAGTCATAGCATGTACCCTCGCCTGTCCGGCTGGTCGTCCTCGCTAGGGCTGTCCCTGCTATCGGCCCTGGCCTGCAAACTGTGCTGGTCGAGCTCCCGTAGTGGCACCTCGCTCAACTCCGGAACTCTGGGCCGCCTGTCCATCACCACCATATAACTGAGGACACTCCTTCGCATAGTGACCCACCTGGCCACAGCGGAAACAAGTGACAGGACCTCGCTGACATGGACCCACATGATGTCGACTGCAGAGACTACACAATGGGTACTCCCTCGGTACTGCAAATGTGCCACCAGTACGCCGAGGATAACTAGAACCACTGGAACCTGCACTAGCCTGTGGCCGCTGTGGTCGATCTCTCCTCCAAAACGGTCTCTGCCTCGATGTACTAACTGGTGGGCGGTAAGATCCACCGCCTGAGGATGAAGCTGAACCAGAAGTATCAGAACTCTGCCTCTTCGAAGGCCCCTGACTCGGTCCACCCTCCTCGAATCGCCTCGGCTGGTACCTCTGCTGTTTCTCCTGCTCAATATCCTCGCCTCGGAGTGCAGCACTAACAAACTCATCAAAGTTGTTCCGAGGCATCGTAGTCAATGTCGCCTTGATGTTCAGATTCAATCCCAGCTCAAACCTACGACACTTGGCTTCCTCTGTAGCCACCATATCCCGCGCAAAACGAGACAAACGGGTAAACCGATCCCAATACTCAAGTACAGACAAACTGCCCTGCCTCAAGTTCGTGAACTCCTCGTACTTGCGCTGCTGGGTAGCCTGATTGAAATACCTCCGCATAAATAAATCACGAAACAATGTCCAAGGAGTATCTACAGGAACTCTGTCGGTGCTAACCCACCAAAAGTATGCATCACCCTCAAGTAAACCAACCGCGGCTACTGACATCTGCTCAGGAGTAAACTGCAGACGCTCACAAACACGTTCAATCTGAACCAACCATGCCTCGCATATCTCTGGATCAACTGAACCCGAAAACACAGTAGCACCTGCAGTGCGAGCCTTGACCACAGGGTCAAAACGCTCTTCCAAACGCAGAAGTCGCATGAGCAAGTCACGCGTTCGGCGATCCTCATCAGGATCATCATCCCGATCAACACGGGGACCACGTCAAGGAGGCATCCTACTGATACAAGACAAGCATTAGGTACAAGCAGAAAGAACGTAATCATGAAACCGCAGATATTTGAGGACACACAACACCCGAAGTATTGATGAGTACCGCTGACCAGTCGGGTCATCACTCCAGTCATGCTGTATCAACTCAAATACCCTAAGCGTCACAACTACAAGAGTCTACAGAATCTGACAACCTAATGCTTTGATACCAAGCTGAAAGGACCCAATCCCGATTCAGTTACCTAAACCGGAATCAAACCCTTTCGAAAACACGAACCAACAAAAATTTCCAAAATTTCAGCAGAGTTTCGTTACTAGCGTGGAATTACCATAACCTGCACCCAGAAATTAACACTTCGTCCTATGCCACAAAAAGCAAACCGTGGGCACCAATCCCATCCGGATTTTTCAACATCAATATAATCAACAACAGTAAATAAATTGTACTATGTATATATGTATATCCGTGAAAATCCGCACAAACATGTATCAGAATGTATCAGAGCGACCTCTAAAGTAAAACATATACAATATGTACATCAGTAGGCGAAACAAGAACCTACTGGAAAACACAGGTGACTCTGATCACTAGCCTCCAAACCACGACGTGAAACACCAAACCTGAACTGCAAACTGGGCACGGAAACCGAAAAGCCCAGGGGAAAGACAATAAACACGTTAGAGTGAGTGGACGAAAATAAATGTCTATCACCAGTTAATATATATGTTTAAAATACATATGCGAGTCCAGGAATATAAAATAATAAGTACACGAGGTAAAACTCATACTCCTCTAGTGTACTGAGCATGCAAGTAAAATCCCACGGGGTCACTCATGGACTCCTCCGTGCTAGTACAGTCTGAACCACGGAGTCCTTGACTACCACGTGATTCTAAGCCAGAAATGGCCTCGGTTCCGGGGAATACGCCCCTCACCGGTCTGGTTGGGGAAACGCCCCTCCAGGCGGCCCTCCGTCGGGGATCAGCCGACGAGGCAAGGTGTATCGATACAACAACATAACTGAGACTGTACTCTGTGAAAACCAAATCATAAACATTTCGATGCAAATGCATGAAATAGCATATAAGTGTATGCATATTCGTATACGTATATCCGTATAAGTATAATCGTATAATCGTAAAACACATGCTTATAATAAACATAATCTCGTATGAAATCTCATGCTCGTAAAACCATAATCATGCTGCATGCTCAACTTCATAAAACATATATAAAGGACTCGCAATAATTCCGTGAAAATAAACTGTCCACTCACAGGTGAGCAAAACGCGCACACGCACTAATCTCGTGATCCGGCGGAAGATCCCTCGCCTGAAGCACGATCACGATCTCGATCTCGATCTCCTGAACATATTCATAAAACATATCTGATCAATTTCGTAATCCATAACACTGTACTGATGCACGGAAACCAACCGTTCCCGAAAATACGAAATGCGGTACAAAATGAATTACGGAAATCCCAAAACCCCCACTCGAAATCTCGACTGAAAATCGGCTAATCAAATCGACCCAAAAACCTCTGGACGATGATCAGGGCGCGATTTCGAGAAAAACGACACTAATTACATCGAAATCTGAAAAAGTCAACTTTTGGCCGGAGCTCTGCCGCCGCCGCCGGCGCGCCGTCAACGGTGGAATTCCATGGCCCAAACCTCCAGAATCAAAGATCACATCCAGACGAACAATTTCCATAACTACCTCTAATCTCAATTCAAACCGAAACCCCCTCAATTATCCATCGAAACAGATCGGAATCTTCATTCCGGTGACCTACACGGGTTCCCCCAAATACACCAATTCGTCCAACAATAACCACCCAGGGAGCATCCTCTAGGCTAGGGGAAAAAAAACCCCAACACCCCGACCTATAAACCTCGCCGGAACCACCACAAACAACCCCGGCGACGGACACGAATCCGACCCGATTCGGGTCCAACTCAAACATGATCAAACCTCAACAAACCATACATCATTCATTTCGAAATCACATAAGGAAGCTATTCATACCCTTGTCGGAGTCGTTGGTGGCCGGAATCTAGGTCGTCGGAACGGAAAGTCTCAAAGAGGAAACTTTCCTCTTCGGTCAAACTGGACAGCTTTCCAGTTTTGGAAAGTCAACGAAATTCAATGTCGGTCAACGCCCAAAGTGAAGTTTTCGACTAATTCTCGACTATTCCGATATATATACTCGCGCCTCGGGTCGATCAACGATTCGGAATGGATAACCATCACGATTCGGATAAACTCGAAACAAACGGATAAACTCGTCGGAACCCGAAACTTCAAATAATCGTAAAATATTCCTCGGTTATCGGAAAAATCTTCCGGAATTGCCCACAAGCTCGAAATCACGTACTCAACAATTTCCGTGAAGACATCCAACTCAAATTCTCGACTGAAAACATAGTCGCGAATCGAATCGACAAACCACACAATATCGTAAAACTGCAACTATAACCAAATCTCGAGAACCGTGTCAAACACACGTCTGATTCTGGTTTGGGTCGTCACACATGGACAACGTAATGGGAATGAGGACAGGGTCGAACGTACAGGCGGTTTGTGACGACCCGAACCAGAATCAGATGTGTGTTTGGCACGATTCTCGAGATTTGGTTATAGTCGCAGTTTTACGATATTGTGTGGTTTGTCGATTCGATTCGCGACTTTGATTTTAGTCAAGAAATTGAGTTGGGTGTCTTCACGGAAATTGTTGAGTACGTGATTTCGAGCTCGTGGGGCGGTTCCGGAAGATTTTTCCGATAACCGAGAAATATTTTACGATTATTTGAAGTTTCGGGTTCCGACGAGTTTATCCGTTTGTTTCGAGTTTATCCGAATCGTGATGGTTATCCATTTCGAATTGTCGATCGACCCGAGGGACGAGTATAAATATCAAAAAGTCAAAAAATAGTCGAGGATTTCATTTTGAGCATTGACTGATGTTGACCGGATGTTGACTTTCCTAAAACGGAAATTTGACCGTTGACCCGTACGGTGAGCGAACGACCCGGTTCGGTTCGTCGGCGACCCGACTTTTCCGGCCACCTCCGACCAGGCTAAGGGTATCATTCGAATCCTCTTGAGCTCCTCTTTCGTTCTACACTTGAGTTTATTGGAATTGATTGTGTTTTTAGTGAGTTCGATTAAGGGCCGATTTGTTTTGGTCGACGGTGATGGGTGGTAAGGTTCCGGCGAGTTTCTGGGGTTGGGTTGTTGGGGGTTTCGTTCCCCACCCCTCGGTGATACTCCCTAGGTTAATAGTTTAGAACGAGATTGAGTTTGAGGTCGAACCCGATTGGGTTTTGTGGTGGAGCTCCGATGTGGTTTTGGACGGAATTGACATAGTTGGACTTCGAATTGAGGTTGGGTATAGTTAAGGAAGAGACTCGGGCTATGATGAGCTTTAAATCTGGAGATTTTGGCCGTGTGATTCCACCGTTGACGGCGCACCGCCGCCGGCGGCGGCGGTCAACGGCCGGAAAGTTGACTTTTTCAGATTTCAATGTAATTAGTGTTGTTTTCTCGAAATCGCGCCCTGATCGTCGTCCAGAGGTTTTTGGGTCGATTTGGTTAGCCGATTTTCAGTCGAGGTTTCAAGTTGGGATTTCGGGATTTCCGTAATTCATTTTGTACTGCATTTTGTATTTCCGGGAACTGTTGGTTTCCGTGCATCAGTACAGTGTTGTAGATTACGATATTGATCAGTTATGTTTTGTGAATATTCAGGAGATCGAAATTGAGATCTGGATCGTGATCGTGCTTCAGGCGATGGATCATCCGCCGGACCACGAGTTTAGCGCGAGTGCGCATTACGCGAGTCTGTGAGTGGACATTTATTTTCACGGATTGATTGCGAGTCTTTTATTTATGATTTACGAACTTGAGCATGCAGATTGATTACGATTTTACGAGCATGTGTTTCACGATTATGCATATACGAATATACGTATACGAGTATACATGTATATATATTATGTTTTAAGCATGTGCATAGAAAAGATTTATGATTTGGTTTACACAGAGTACAGTCTCAGTATATGTTGTGGTATCGATACACATTGGCTTCTCGGCTGATCCCCGAGTACGCTCCGGGGGGGACAGATATCCTGACCCGAGGCCTTTCTGGCTAGGAATCACGTGTGGGTCTGGGATCCCGTGGTTCAGACTGTGCTATTGCGTGGTAGTCCATGAGTGATTCCGCGATATGTTTACGTTGCATGCTCTGTACGTGAGTGGTAGCTGGAGTCTCCTCACGTTTCATTTGATTTTCGTACATTTGACTCGCATATGATTTTATATGTATATATATATATACTACCTGGTGAAAGACATTTATTTTCGTCCACTCACTCTAACGTGTTTATTGTTTTTCCCCTGGGCTTTTCAGTTTCCGTGCCCAGTTTGCAGTTCAGGTTTGGTGTTTTCACGTCGCGGTTTGGAGGCTAGTGATCAGAGTTACCTGTGCTTTCCAGTAGGTTCTTGTTTCGCCTAGTGATGTGTATATTGTATATGTTTTACATTAGAGGTCGCTCTGATACATTCTGATACTTGTTTATACGGATTTTCTCGGATATACATATATACATAGTACAGTTTGTTTACTGATATTGATTATATTGATGTTGAGAAATCCGAATGGGATTGGTGCCCACGGTTTGGCTTTTGTGGCATAGGATGAAGTGTTGTTTTCTGGGTGCAGGTTATGGCAATTCTACGTTAGTAACGAAACTCTGCCGAAATTTTGAAAAATTTTTGTTGGTTCGTATTTTCGAAAGGGTTTGATTCCGATTTAGGTAATTGAATCGGGATTGGGTCCTTTCACGGTTCCCTGCGGGTGTAATGAAATCGTTAAGCTCAGTGGACGGCACAACGACAAAAATGAAGAGAAGTTGGGAACCAGGAATGGAAAAGGGCTTTTTGGGTGGGTGGGAAAAAACGAGAGCGCTAGACGGCGCCAACTGTTTCTACCAAATTCTGAAACAGACTAAGGCAGAAGTGCAAAGGATATTGGGGGGATCGCTCCTAAGTGTTTAGGCGTCGATCTTTATACTTTCCGTTGTTCTGTAAAAATGGACAATAAGCGTTAAGGAGTTGAGACGGGATTAGCCCTCCTTCAACGCTCCGGTAATTAAGTCAGTACGAGATATGACAGAAAGCGTAAATGAATAATGGGTCAGATGTGAGATACATTTGTCTTGGAGAGTGTGCTTTCCTATTAAGGGTAGTTGAGGTTGACAACACCTTGTGGTGCTCGATGTGGGACTAATGTAAGTATTCGTCTTTTGTGCGAGAAAGATCACTCCGGTCTTTTAACAACCAGTTCCGTACACAGATTTGGGCTACGTGCGCAACGCCTTGTAAGGCCAGGCGCGTGCGGCATATGTTTCACGTATAGATTCACTGTTTTGCCCCTGGTTTCTCCTCGATTAAGTTATTTTTGGCTATTTTGGTGCTTAGAAAGGCATGCTTTTCTGGGGTTAGCACATGGCGTACTAACACTTTGATGTAAATTTTCTATTGAAAAAAGTAATAAAAATTTCTTCCTTTCAGTATATGAAAGTTTTAAGAATGGTTATTTAACTTCATATTGCTTGAATGGCACAAATTATGCATGGCTCTATAGCACTATGACACCAAAATACCATAAAACCGAGACAACAAGAGAGTGGTTTGATCTAAGGGGATTTTCGACCCGTCGAGATTCTCTCTCGACCCATCGAATGGTAGACCCAAGATTGGTTTTGACACTTTTTCGACTCATCAAAAAGTTATGCATGGTTTCCTTCAACCCGTCGAAGCATGTCCTCCTATCACCAGAACAACATCGTCGACTTGTCAAAAAATTTCTTCGACCCGTCGAAAATAGCTATCGAAAAATTAAATTTTTTTAGGTTTTCCTTCGACCCATTGAAGGTTTATCCCAGCCCGTCGAAGGTAACCTACTATCCCAAAATTCCATATTTTTCAACCTGTCAAAGGTTTACCTTGACCCATCGAAAATCAGTATCGAAAATTTGAATTTGTTTTTGGGTTTATTTCGACCCGTCGAGTGGATTTCTCGACCCTTCGGAACATGTACCCGGAATTGGTGTTTTTAATGTGTTTGTACATCAGTTTTGTCGAAAAATAAAGGTTAGAAAAACTTCAACCAATCCAAACTTCTACACCTGGTAATCCACATCAGATGTGACTGTACATTGATTTTGTCATGCCATGAAACGTAATCTACAAGGGTCATTTCAACTGGTCATATGCTATTTTACATGAGTTTGGATGTTATTATGATCAGCACTATAATCAAACCATGCTAAGTTTTGAAAACATTTGTGCTAATGGTTTTCTATTGGAACAATATTATAAGAATGAAAAAGAGTTTTGTGTGCAATCTCTATAGAATGCTGTCGACGGCACAGTCTGGAGAGATTTATGAGGATTTGTAAAGGTTTATTACTACGGTTCAGATCATTGAATATAATGCAGTCACTTATATTACTATGTTTGACTTGGCCTCATATAAGGTTTTGTATTATAATGATCAAGATATTGAGAAATCATCATGGTCATCAGTTCTTAAGAGCAACGAAGCATGTGGGAATACCTATAACCATTGTTTTAGATGGGGGAGTGAGAGTATTCCACTCGGTCTAGGCTCGGTCTCTAACACGAGCGCAACACAATCCCGTGCATTTTTCTTGCCAGATGCCTTTATGGAAAAATCCAATGCACATCTCCGGTTTACAAAGCTTGTTCATTGCCTGTAATGTTGTCTACAGGCGTGACAACCTTTGGCTGTAGACACAACTTCCATTCCTCTACAGATTCCAAATATTTATTTGCGGATCAATCAAACTGGTACGTGGACTATGTTATGGTTTTTGTTGCTGTATCAACGCATTGGTCACACGTCACTTTGTTATCCACATGGTATGCTGCATTTGCAAAACTCATAGCACAGATTAGTAAGCTTTAGGCTCACCACCCTGACAATCCAATCAGATCTATTAGATTGGATAATGCATGAGAATTTACATCAAAATCTTTTGATGATTATTATATGTCAATTGGAATTATAGTTGAACATCTCGTTCCTCATGTTCATTCACAGAATGGTATAGTACAGATACGAATCAAGCGGTTACAGCTTGTAGCCAACACAATGGTAATGCATACTAATTTACTGGTATTTTCTTGGGAATATGCAATGTTACATGTAGCTATGTTTATTTGCTTGAGACCCATAACCCGCCAACCATTTGGCGTGTACTAGTTGGTAACTGGATATGAGCTTGACATCTCGCATCTACGCATCTCCGGTGGCACGGTACATGTGCCTACTATGCTTCCACTACATACAAAAATGGGCCATCAATGACGATTATGCATTTATATTGGTTATGAATCTCCAAATTTTTCGCTATTTAGAACCTTTGACAAAAGATCTATTTCTTGCTTGTTTTGCAGAATGTCACTTTTATGAGACATACTTCTCGTCATTAAGGGGAGATAAGAATGGTTCCATTTTGGTTAAACGTCAAAAATTGACATGGTATGTCCCCACTATGTCTCATTATGATATGATCCCCCAACATCTTAGTATGAAATTGAAGTGCAATGTATTCTTGATCTTCAGAAAGTAGCAGATTCGATACCTAACTCCTTTACTGATATCAAGAAAGTAACGAGATCAATTATACATGTTACAAATCCTACAAGGTTGAAAGTCCTTGAAATTGGGCAAGTTAACGCAACACACAGGCAAAGTAGCTTTTCTCCGACCCATAGTAGGGGTGTAGCATCGGTAAAAATCTACTGATGAGTTGTCGGTGAGAAGGCAAGCCATCAAGGCACAACCGTTCATCATTAACACATGAGATTGTTTCTGACTACAATTGTGTCTACAAATTGACATTGACAAACACTGAGGGACGCATCATAGTCAATGATGATGTCAGTAAACAAAGAAATCTCACCAAGTTAAACAAATGCTAACGATATTACATGTTTCTGCCATGGTCGTTGATGATGCATTTACTTATTCCGTCACTCAGGAATTGGCGACGATGAAGTGGAACCTTGCTTAATTGTGAATTGTCAACATAGAGCAAATAAACCGATATGGAAAGTTGCAATCTAGGCCGAACTAGACTCTCTTACAAATGGCAGGTTTTCGGTATGGTAGTGCTATAAGCACCGAATAGTAAGCCAGTTAGACATAAATGAGTCTTTGTTCGAAAGCATAATGAGGAGAATGAAGTCATGCAGTATAAGCTAGACTTGTGGCAAAAAGGATGTTCTCAACGCCCTAGTATTGATTATGAGGAGATGTATTATCTAGTTATGGACATCATTACTTTCCGCTACCTTATCAGTTTGTATTGTCCGAAAATACTGAGTATGCAACTTATGGATGCTGTTACAACATATGTCTATGGGGATCTTGATTCAGAGATATACACGAGAGTACCGGTTGACATAGTTATACCCAATTCAAGTAACTCTAAACCAAGGAGTATTCATGAGATAAGTTTGAGACGTTCACTATTCTCAATAACTACTTGATTGGGAAGGGATACAAGAATGATAAGTTATGGCCATGCGTGTTCATTAGATGAACAAGTTATTTGAGATGATAGACCTTGGTAGGACTCGATTATGTCTCGGTTTAAAGATGGAACATCGAGTTGGTGGAATACTTATTCACCAGTCTGCTTATGTCTAAACTAGGTAATGGACAAAGCACACCCTTTTAGCACACCAATGGTTGTTTGCAGTATGTAACCCAAAAGGATCCATTTCAGTTGGAAAGATGATGGTGATGAACTTTTGGGAGCTGAGATTTCATATCTTAGTGCGGGTTGGAGCTTTGTTGAATTTAGCTCGGTGCACACATTTAGACATTGCCTTCTCGGTATGCGCCTATGCATAGTCATTAGAATGGAGTAGAACATAACTTCAGTACTTGAAGGGATCCATTGACTTGGGTTTATTCATTCCTTGTAAAGAATACCGAGAAAGCTTGAAATTCCCCAAAAAGGGATTGTTGAATCGCAGCATACAGGTCTTGGGATTTTTGACCCGTCGAAAATTGATCCCTGGACGGACCTGAAGGTATCATTCGACCCGTCGAGTGGATATCTCGACCCATCGAAGAATGTACCCTGGATCAACTCGAAACAATCATTTGACTCATCAAGTAAAAGCTTCGACCCGTCGAATTCCCCTATAGCTGCGAGCATTGTTCCTCAATTCAGTGTAGTCCCTTATTCAAAGACACCTTGTGATGTCTTGGTTGAATTTTTTGATGTTGGGTATCTCTCTAACTCACACAAAGGACGTCCCCAAACAGGTTATGTATTTACCATGGGGAGCATGGCAATTTCTTGGAGATTAACAAAGCAAACCCTTGTTGCTACTTCCTCGAATCATACTAAGTGTATAGCTTTGCATAAAGCAGTTAAGGAGTGTGTCTAGCTTAGGTCAATCATACACCACATTCGAGGATCTTGTTGATTACCATCAACCACTACAACACCAACTTGTATCTTTGAGGGCAATATGGCTTGCATTGAACAAATGAAGTTGGGATTCATCAAGGGTGATCATACAAAGCACATGTCGCCTAAGTTCTTCTTAAATCACCAACAACAACAGTTATTAAACGTTCATATGAATCAGGTTTATTTGGCAGATAATGCTACAGACTTGTTTACCAAGTCATTGCCCAAATCTACATTTGTAAAGCATGTGAGATGCATTGGAATGTGAAGATTATCTGAACTCCAAGAATGAGTTACTGATCATGAAGAGTTCATTTCGTAGACATCATAGGGAGTCTACATCACAGATGGTCGCTTATGTAGTTGATGCGTTGTACTCTTTTTCCCTTCGACCAAGCTTTTATTTTTACCCAAGAGGTTTTTTGTTCAGTTGGCAATGTTTTTAGTGAGGCAACAAATTATGCATCATCCATTAGGATCGCGATACAAGGGGGAGTGTTTAAGGAAATAATATTCTTCGTATTCCGGTGTGTGTCTTGTCCTAATTAGCATAGAAACATATCTTCTCTCAATCCATGATTTATAGAGATATTGATTGTAACAGATTATAATGTCTATTTAAATGTCATATATTAGTGAATAAAGTACAGTTTTAGTCTATTGCGTAATTATCTATATTTCTCCTCAACAAGAACCACGTTTTTTTTTGTGCATCAATATTATTGCTCTTTGTAGTAAAACTATTTTGAAGATGCAATTATTTTAAAAATTAGAAAAATTATTTAAAATTCCAAAAACAAATTTGGTATAAAAAAAAATTAAAGTTATTACACCATGATAAGAAAATCTCAACTAATGACCCCTATTTTTCCAAAAAAACACAGCTGGCATCATTTTCTCTATAAAAAAAAGCCCAAAAAGTTATAAAACACAATTTTGACTTTCCAAGTTTGCCCTTCATTTCCATCCTCAGTTTTTGCTTGGAAAGAGAGAATCTCTCTCTCTCTCTCTCTCTCTCTCTCTCTCTCACACACACACACACACACACACACACACACACACACACACACAATCACGATCACGATCTCGTCACCATAAACACTGTTCGATCTCACCGTCGTTCAACATTAAAAATTTCAAGCGCTGTAAGGTTGAATATTTTGTCTCTGTCTCTCTCTCGATCGCAATCACTATATAGAAATTTATTTGACACAATTGATGATTTGATTGATTCATATGTTAAATTCTGTTGTACATCCAATTACACTTTGTTTTTGAATATGATAGATGTTTAGAATTGATGTTGTACGAAACTGTTTCTGTTCGTAGTTGTATTGCTCGATTTCATGAAAGTATTGATTAGCTTAATCAATTTGCTCCTCAATTAAGTCTGGATCTAATTTTTGTTTTGAAGATTTGTTTGGATATCTATTAGAGTATACGTCTGACTATCTAAGACTCAAGCAGAGGAAAGAAGACGTTGCTTGATATCTTCATGAGCATGAAGAGTGACAATCAAGCACTTCATAATGAGAGACAAAGTGCAATCCACAAGTTAGAGATACAAGTGAGCTAATTGGCGACTTTGGGAAAATGACAAAAAATGGTCGCAAGAAGTTATCGGAAGCTTCCGAAAAATCGCCGAATTTGTCCATAGCTAGTCGGACCACCATGTAAGGCCCAAACACTTTGTGCTAGGCCCAAGTGAAGCCCAAACCATATAGATACAAATCCTAGCTGATTTGATTAGGGGAGGCACATATTTGAATTTTGGAAGTATTGGGCAAAGTTTGGACTTTAGCCTAAAAGACAAGAAAAATGGATCACAATTTGTAGCCTTTAGATCAAACTTTATGGTCACTCTAACATCTAAGGGCTCAAAAAACACCTCATTTTCTCTCCCTTATCCCATCTTGGTCGAGCTCCCTATTGCCTACCATGACAACACATCTCATTTGACATCTTTTTCATAGTTTTTGCATCTAGAGATAGCCCTTACTCACTCCCCAACTCTTTAGATCTCTCCTCCACCTTAAACGCCCTCTCTAACACCACTAAATCAACCATTTAAGGTGGAGCTACCTTGCTTCCCTTAAGGTTCCTCTCCCTTTCATTCTCCTCCTCACTTGATTGTATACCCTCCTTTGTGCAATCAAACTTTTCCCCATCTTATCTCTCTCCTAGGGTTTGGTGAGATTTCTGCATTTAAAATAAGTGAGAAGTAATCTTTCTTCTTTACCTCTTGGGGTTCTATGAGTCTTCCTTACCTCCTCTATAAGTTCGGGTGCATTTGGAGCCAAGAAGTAAAGAAGGGACTTGCAAGAGCTTGAAGGGCTTTACTTAAGGGACTCTTCGGTTATTTCTTGCACTTGTTGACTCTTCTCTATGTATCTAAAATTGATTGTAGTTATGAGTAGTGAGTAGTCTAATTGGGAGGCTATCAAACCCTAGCCATTTGATGTGAACAAAGATGGGTTGATTTATCAATGAGTTATGCTTTTGTGTATGTTTTGTGAAGTTGTGTTTGTAAATGAGCTACTCTATGTTTATGGGTGTTTATGTGCTTGAGCTTCATAATTGGTTTCACCTATACATATGTTGACCTTAGCTAAGTTAATGTATGTATAAATAAACAAAAAATGGGACTACTCACCTAAGGCTAGATGAGCATGCAAACATGATTATGGTATATTCCAAGAGGGTTTACCTTAAAGTTTGGTTTTCTTAGCACTAGGCAAGGACTAGAGCCTCCTTGAGTCTCAATAGAATTGAAGAGATTTAGTCAAACATACATTGAATAGAAAAGGTTATTGTGGCTACTTGTTGGCTCTCTTGATTCGTAACCCAATATGTGCGAATTGCTCTCACTTAGACTTTCTCTCGGATCCTCCAATAGAGGTTCGGGAAGGGGAACCTTCCAAAATTATCACATTGTATGCTTGTTGACTTCACTCACGTGACATACAGTGAAGACATAAGCCCAAAATGGCGTAGGTCTTGAACTCGGTTCACTAAATGCTTCAAGGTTGGGCTTAAGTCGTCTAGAGTCCGAAATGACCTAGGAATTTGGGTTCAAAACCAAACGTGACTCACAAGGTCATGATTTGGACATAAATTGTGTGAAACAGACCTTAATAATCCACCTTCATAAATTGGTACATTGTTTGTGCATCAAATGGTTAGTTAGAATTTCCCTAGTCAACAATTCTTTTTATCTTGAATTTGTTTGCTATTTAATTTCTTTGCTTTAGATTAAACTAGACAACCAATCAATATATCGTTTAATCACTCGTTGTAGTTTAATTGCCCTTTGCAATCCTAAATCTCCAAAGGACTTAGTCTTGTGAGATACACTTTCACATTTTATTTTAGTTTTAGTGTCATGTTTAGTGTCTAGTTAATCCGTAATTAGAGTGTTTAATCGAGTCAAGTTAAGGAGTTTAAGTGGTCAATCCTCGTGGATTCGACACTCGACTACAAATTCTATAACTTGACCCAGTATACTTGCGGGTAGAAAAATTCTTTGCATTTATGGGCTAGATAATAGTTCACAAAGTGTAGGGGCATAAATCTTTTCAACAAGAAGCAACCCTAATTTTGATGCTCTACGATGCTCTTCACTTCCGTCGTCAGTACGCTTGCCAAGGTGCGCGAGTTTGACTATGCATTTTCCCCTCATTTTGAACGAAAAAGAAAAATGGATCGATAATTAGTAAATGATGAAGACCCGAAAAGAAATTGAGGGTAAAACCAGAAGCAGGTCCCTAAGGTGCTCAGAGGAAAAAATATGGAGAAGAAGAAGAAGAAGAAGAAGAAGAAGAAGAAGAAGAAGAAGAAGAAGAAGAAGAAGAAGACCTCTATGCCCAGAGAAAAAATTTGGGTGCACATATCAAGTTTTGGGTGCTCAGATGAATTCTTTGGTTGTCCAAATAATTTATGTTGACTATTGAAGAAAAATGACAATGTTGCCCTTATGTTTTTAATCTCGTGCTTGTCACGTCACTTTCTTAATGGAAATTTAATAGAAAATTGACCAAGACCCTAACTTTATAGCTATTTGAAAGTCCAGACACCACATTGATAACTAACTTTTAGACTATAGAGGGCATAATAGTCATTACACCTTTCTTCGAAATTTTGAGAATGTCATGTCATCAATTTAATGTTTTTCAGACGAAAATCTGACAAGACCCTATTGTTATAACAAAATTAAAGTCTAGACACTACATTGATAACTTTTAAAGTTTGGGTACTAAGTTGCCCGACGCATCAAAATTCACATTGTCCAAGCAATTTACTCTAATTCAATTCCTACCTGAAGAACCCAAACATTAGAATTCATAAATGCTGGAATATAAAATGATGAAGTCTGATTTCTAATTGTGAATTTTTATAAGAATCAAAAATACTTCGTGTAAATACAAAGTGACCTATGGGTCAAAGCATACTCTGAGAAAATGCGGCAGCAGTAAAATAGATTAACGGCGCGGTGAATTGAGTTTTGTTTTTGTTGCGAAACGGTAAATTGAGTTGGCTGCAAAGAAAAAAAGAACAGGAAAGAAAAGAAAGTCCAGTCTTTCTGATCTCGTCATAATACAGACGGTAAATTGGAGCGTCAAGTCTCTCTGCTCCATTCTCCGTTCATCTGTCTCCGTTTAGGTTTAGGGCTTACATAATGCGCCGTTGGATCTGAACCTTTTGAGAAGAAGAACTCGTTTTTCGTTTTCCGATCCAATGTTGCGGTTAAGAGCATTCCGGCCGACGAACGAGAAGATCGTTAAGATTCAGCTGCATCCAACGCATCCATGGCTCGTCACTTCTGACGCCTCCGATCACGTCTCCGTTTGGAATTGGGAGCATCGCCAGGTCTGTGTTGTTTTCATCTTCCTCATCACCACCTCTTTGATTTGTTTTGATTCGTGTTTGTTGATTCAGCTCTGTTTTGGTATTTTTTAGGTCATTTACGAGCTCAAAGCCGGCGGTGTGGATCACCGGCGTTTGGTCGGAGCCAAGCTGGAGAAGCTCGCCGAGGGCGAGATAGGTAATGGATCATGAAATTTAAATCCACACTACTCAATTTAGCGACTAGTTCTTATTTCCTAATACCTAGGCATAGAAATTGAGCTGTCTAAAAGAGTAGGTGTGCATGCGACTAACAATTTAGCTCTCATTTTTAACGTTCGAGTAATATTTGAAAAACTTTAGCAGTGGTAATTTCTGCCCGAACTTTGTTGTAATTCACACCGTAGATCTGGCACCATTTTGGTACATTTTCCTAGTACTTTGATTGCTGTCCTCTTCGAAATTGTCTATTTAGCTGAAGCTTTTGTCGTGTATTAGAATACTTGGACTCAGTAGCTAGTGGGAACTTAACGTTGGATGCCATGTAATTATTCCTGCCATGTAATTCATTGAGAGTATATTATCGTTTTTAATCGTGTTGTTCTGTTATTTGATAGATTCCAAGGGGAAACCCACTGAAGCCATGCGTGGTGGGAGGTAAGACTCCAGAGCACTTGTATAATTTATTTCTGTTTTCTTCTTATTGAAACCTCAATACGCACTGAGGGAATGTGGCGGCTTAAAAGTGTGAAGCAGGTAAACTTCTACGATGACGACGTGCGCTTTTGGCAACTTTGGCGTAACCGTTCTGCAGCTGCTGAGGCACCATCGGCTGTCAATAATGTAGCATCAGCTTTTAGTACCCCTGCTCCATCAACCAAAGGAAGGCACTTTCTTGTCATTTGTTGTGAAAACAAAGCCATTTTTTTGGACTTGGTGACTATGTGTGGCCGTGATGTCCCAAAGCAGGAACTTGACAATAAATCGCTTCTCTGGTAAGTTTGCATTTCCTTTTCTCTTTTGTTAGAAGTAGCATTCATACTTCTCTAATATTTTATTTTCACATCATTTATAGGGCAATAACTTGTTACAGATATAGTATGAGATGAAGTAAAGATTATTGTTCTGTTTGTTTCTTCATGTAATTGACATTATTGGCGCCATTCATCCTGTTTTTTGTAGTATGGAATTCCTTTCTAAATCTGCTGTTACGGATGTTCCCCTTGTTGCTTTCGGAGGATCAGATGGTGTTATTAGAGTACTTTCAATGATGACATGGAAGGCTTGTAATTTCTTCTTAAAGCTTTTCTATCATTCTTAGCTATGGAAATCATTGCTTTGTCTGATATACTTGTTTCGTTTAGCTTGTGAGAAGATACACTGGAGGTCATAAAGGATCCATATCTTGTCTGATGACATTCGTGTCCTCTTCTGGGGAGGTACGTTCTTACTCGTAATAGAGGAAACCAGTTACATTTCTATTGTGCTGATGCTGACTTCTCTTTGTGCCTTTTTCTATTTTCATTTATGTTTTACATTTTCCCTATGTCCTGTCTGATCCTGAATGCTTAACGTTGGGTGTCATGTACTATATTGTTTGTACTTCTGAAGACTCGTAGGATGGTTCTGCTTCTTCATTCTTTAACTATTTTGAAACCAGAATCGTGAAATGATTTATTCATTTAATCAGGAGCATGACTCTCATGTATGATTGTACTTCCGAAAGCTCATAAATGTCACTGTTTCCTTTACTTTATTTGGAACCCAATTTAAGGAAGTAATTTATCATTCAAAGAGCAGCATGATGAGAAAATATTGGAATTGGGAAATCTGAGGTGCTGCAAATGTTCTTGTGTTCAAGATATTATTTTTGTATATATATGCATGCATAAATGTATTTAGTGTTTGTTGACATAATCTTTTTACTATTTTGATATTTGACTGCAGGCTCTTCTGGTCTCCGGTGGTAGTGATGGTTTGCTCGTTGTTTGGAGTGCAGATCATGGTCAAGATTCAAGAGAACTTGTACCCAAGCTCAGTTTAAAGGCAATGATCTCCTTATCCCATCTTAATGTCTTACTATTTGCGTGATTTAAATTTCCAATGAATTTATTTGATAATTCTATGGATGTTTGAAAACTATGTGGATATCACTGTATATCCGCCTATATCTATTTTTATTAAAGATTGTAAAATTTAAAAGAAAAATGTAAAATGTAAAAGAATAATGTGAAGCTGACAACTGTAACACGTGTAATATTTGCAGTTCTCAAAACTATTCCTAGAGATGTTGAATATTATTGATATCCAAGTACAGTGTGTCCCTAAGTTTGGCCTGCATTGTCTGATAGAGTTCTATGACATAAAAAAAATTGTGATTTTGAGGCAAAATTACAATTGGTCCATGATGTTTTCAGGCACATGATGGTGGGGTTGTGGCTATTGAACTTTCTAGAGTGATTGGAGCACCTCCTCAGCTTATCTCAATTGGTGCAGATAAGACACTAGCTATATGGGACACTATTTCTTTTAAGGTAAGCATATTTTTTTTATTCAATGTGAGAAGTGTCTATCCCCAACTGAAATCTGAAGGTGTCTCATGTGTTCCCTGTTTTTTTTCTTTTCTTCATTTCTCTCCAGGAGTTGCGTCGTATTAAACCTGTTCCAAAACTGGCTTGCCACAGTGTCGCATCCTGGTGCCATCCTCGTGCACCGAACCTTGATATACTTGTGTTAAAGATTCCAATATATGGTATGTACCAGATTTGTCTGTAGTGGTATGGCTTAAAAAAAAAATAGTTCTCACAAGTGCCTGTCTTTTATGACACTGTTATACTGACCCAGACAAGTTACATGAAGCTTGCCTGTTTGAAATGTGATAAAGTAATATTTTACTTTAGTTCTTTGAAATGGATATCGACCAGAATTGTTTGGAATATTCTCAGGGCGATTGAACACCCAACTTACTCTGCTCTCACAAGGCCATTGTGTGAACTTTCTTCTCTGATCCCTCCACATGTGATTGCACCCAATAAGAAAATCAGGGTAAGATTCTTTTTTTAATATTACATTTGTTTTGCAGCCTTAGAACTTTCTTGGCCTGGAGGGGAGTTGTTCAGAGGTGTTAATTTTCTTGTCGTGTAAATTAATTTTCATCTTTATTAAGTCAAACTAAGTGAGAATCTCTTAATACAAATGCTTAGACTTGGCCAGAAAAACATAAATACAGACTTGACTTTTTGACCAAACCCTACACCATGTTAACCATGCTATGTCCAATATTATTTGTAATTAAAACCGTTAATTGCAAATATAAAGCATATGTTCACCTAACTCAGCTTTCTAGTTGTGAATCATTCTGAGAGGAGATGCTTTTATCTAGTTGGACAAAACAGGATCTCCTGTCTTCATATATACTAGCTTCAGGACCCTTGTGTACACACCTGTGTACTCAAATCTGATAAACTACCCATGTCTTGAATCGTGTTTCAACTGCATCCTCTTCTTTCAGTCTGTTATTTTGTATTCCTATCATAATTTACGTCATTACTCCTTTGGTGGCTGTTGTTTTTATTCTAGAATGGGCATATTCGTCAGTGTATAAATTGGTGAAGCCGATGACACCAAGAGAACGCCTGGCTTTATTATAGTAGAGATACATATAAATATATATACACATATAAATAGATGTATATTTTTGGAAATCATATTCTTTAAACCTGCATATACATTATTAAATTTGTCTACAGATAAGTTATGTTTAATGCGTTTTACTTTTGTGAAATAAACTCATAGGGCTTATGAACCAAACACCGACTTTTTTGCATATGAGACATGCTTGGGTGTAAAAACCGATCAACTATAAAGTTAGGAACTTAGGAAGATAGAAACTTGAAATGAGACATTTGAACCATTACAATTGTGAGATAAGTACTTTATCACATCTCATCCCTTTCAAGCAATTAGGCGCACGACTCATCTAAATAATTTTGTTAATGTTCATACAAATATCATTAAGTTACTATAATAGCCGATCACTCATCCCTTGTATCACAGGTTTACTGTATGGTTGCACATCCCTTACAGCCTCACCTGGTTGCTACCGGTACCAATGTCGGTATCATCATCAGTGAATTTGATGCTAGATCTCTTCCAGCTGTAGCTCCCCTACAAACACCATCAGGAAGTCGAGAGCATTCGGCTGTATATGTTATAGAAAGGGAACTGAAGCTGCTCAACTTTCAGTTATCCCAGACAGCAAACCCAACTCTTCGAAATAATGCTTCTTTGTCGGAGACAGGACGGATTAGGGGAGATTCACCTGAAACATTACATGTCAAACAGAGCAAGAAGCACATAAGTACGCCTGTCCCACACGATTCGTATTCAGTTCTTTCTGTAAGCAGTTCGGGAAAGTAAGTTGCATGAGGCTTTATAGTTGCTTACTTTTACTATGTACATTTTATGCTGTGCAATTTTCACCTTATTGGTGTGGTGGTATCATCAAGTTTAAAAACTATTCATAGCCTATTAATTGAACGTTCATAGAAGCAAGGAGAAATGCCTCTACTGTGAGTGCACGTATTTTAATGGGAATGAATGAGGTCTAGTGTGTGTCCATGTTTAGACAAATGAAACACTACCATTTCATTTGGTGACCGTTGGTGCGTCTCAGCTAAAATTACTTGTGATGATATTCCTACAAGTCTAAATGTTTTGGTTAATTGTGGTTCTAAAGCTTAATTTCTGACATGGTAATAAAGATTTCTTCATATGGTTCAATTGCAGGTATGTAGCATGTGTGTGGCCAGATATCCCTTACTTCTCTATCTACAAAGTAAGTGACTGGTCCATCGTTGATTCAGGCAGTGCAAGGCTTTTGGCTTGGGATACATGCCGTGACAGATTTGCCATACTGGAATCTTCATTACCTCCTCGGATTCCTGTGGTTCAAAAGGGGAGCTCGTCGAGGAAAGCAAAAGAAGCAGCTGCAGCTGCAGCACAAGCTGCTGCAGCAGCTGCCTCAGCTGCTTCTGCAGCCAATGTACAAGTTCGTATCTTGCTGGAAGATGGCACCTCAAATATTTTGATGCGATCCATAGGTGGTCGCAGTGACCCGGTATGTATTCTGTTTTTTTCTTTCTGGTTTATAGTTAGTCATTTAATATATTTTTTATTTTTTGATAAGTCATTTAATATATTATAAGCATGAGAACTTCTAATCTGATACATAAAGTATTTTTAAGGCCTTTTTGTAAAAATGCTTCAGGGTTTCAATAAAGATGTTGTGATGGAGAATGGATAACTTATAAAAGACGTAATCAGCATAAGAATTAATATTCCAGCTTTGTTCGAGTCTTTTACTGTTCAAGGTTGTCAAGAATTTTCTAGTCTGTTTTGAGTCTTATTTTCAGGAATTTCTAGTGTGCTTTGAATCTTGTTCTTCTTTTATGAGTCATTATTTCCAGACCTTTAGTATCCCTAGGATAATTAATCTGAGTCATTTATTGTATGGGGTCTGGAATTTTCTTTAGCTCTATATAAGAGCCTCTATGAACTTGTTTGTGTCATCTATGAAAAGAATAATCTGATTTCAGCAGTTTTGAGTGTTACCTTAGCTTCTTGGTGTGATGCCAAGAACAATCTTTTCTGGTGTGATTCCAGAGTTCCAATAACTACCCACTCCACCCAAGTAATTCCAGTTTACCAAACCAATCCCTACTACTTTAGACTACTAAACATATCCAACTAGCTACAATCTGATCCCAGTCTTGGTGTGGCTTTAAGGGAGGACAACTACTAAAATCTTTGATGACTTCTCATCTTAACTTAGATCTTTTCTGTTTCTGTTTCTGCGTTCACATCTGCTATTTCTTAAATTTTCATTGCTGTTTGTTATTTACTTCTACCTCAGTTACTGTTTGCACTCTCATTCACTCATCCCTTCCCCTATCAGTTGCATTTTTTTCATTCACATATATAGATATCTATCTGCATTTTAGTTTAGGTTTTAGGTTGTCCTGCATCATATTTGGCATCAGAGCTTAGGTTTATCATGACAACTCGTTCAGGATGACCTTTTAGAGGTTTAATGTCAGATCAGAGTAGAGATGAGCTATTGTGTCAACTCAGGGAAAGTATGGAACTCCTAATGGCCCAACATCAACATGACATGCATAATCTGACATCACGATTGGAGGCATTAGAAGCTAAATCAGACTCGCAAGAACAATCTGAAGTGGGGGATGAAGAAGTTGAAGAACCACATGATAGAGAAGAGCAAAATGAAACTGATGAGAATGTGCAGAATAATCAGAACCGCCAAAATCGCCAAGAGAGAAGGGTTCCTCGGATCCCAGAAAATCAAAGGCGAGCCATTCCACTACACCGAAGGCCTCCATCTCCGTCCTAACTAGGGCAACGTGCAGACCATTACAACATGTTTGAACCTGGCCGCAACTATTTTGCAAGGGGACGGCGAGGATTTGATGAAGGCACCAAAGGAGTTAAAGTGGAAGCACCAACTTTTGATGGGCGGATGGATCCTCAAGCTTTCATAGACTGGGTTTCTGATATGGACCATTACTTTGATTGGTATGACATGTCAGAAGCTCGAAAAGTAGTGTTGGCAATATGGGTAAATCGTTGAATGGAATACCCAATATTGAACGGGTAAAACCCGTTAATACCCGTTACCCGCAAAATGATAAACGGGTAATACCTATACCCGCCCGTTCAAACTTCGGGTAACCCACGAGTACCCGTGCTTACCCGTTCGAATATATATTTTGTTTTTCTATCCCGTCGGAGAACCATCACCGGTGGCGGCGGCGATACTTCCGATTCCGGCAAACAAAAGTCCAACTTGTTCCAAATCAACCCAATAATAATTCTTTCTAAAGAAACAACATCAAGTTCTAAACAAAACTCAACGAATTTTACTTTGAACACAAAATTTTCAATTTCTTCAATTCTTCAATTTGACCGACTCCGATTGAATTGGAAAACGAACAAGGTATGGTTAGCTTCGTGGTAACAAGGGCTACAAAGCCCAAAGGGTCTCTTTAGCCGATTTGTTCTCAAAATTAAAAATCTCAACTTTCTAGGGTTCTAGAGATTTTCATTCGGTTTTTCCAAAGTTTGAGCTCTTCATGGTACAAAAGGGAGTTGAGAGTTAAGGGAGAAGAGAAGAGGGCGTCGGGGTGGTCATTTTGATACCTTACTCAAAAGTTTTGGTGGCCGAATGGCGAGCTCTCTCGCTGGAGCTCCGGTGAGGAAGAGAGTCGGGAGGAGAGAGAGAAAAAAAAAAACCGCGGGTATACCAATACCCGCCCGTTTAATTATCGGGTATTTTTGAAAATAGCCATTACCCGCTCGTTAAAAAAACGGAATAGGTTTTTACCTGCCCACCAATTTGAAAAACGGAATAATACCCGCGGGTACCCATATCCGTGGGTAAAAATGCCAACATTATCGAAAAGTCAGATTTGCAAAGATGAAGCTCACATCTAATGCCAAACACTACTGGACTAGTGTTGAACGACAACTTCTAAGGTCGGGGCAGGAGCCTATTGAGTATTGGGATGAAATGAAAGAGAAGCTAAAGGAGAAGTACCTACCAGTGAGTTATCAAGACTGGCTTTTGGATCAATTACTCACCTTACAACAAGGAACCATGTCCGTAGCAGACTACATGAGTCAGTTTGATGAGCTGATGATCAGATGCGATATTCAAGAAGATCCTTGGCTGACTGTATCCAGGTTTAAAAATGGTTCGAGGACAGATATTAACAAAAAGTTGCTGCCCCATCACTTCAACTCTTTGGAGGAAGCTTTTAATTTGGGTTCTCAAGTTGACATCTCCCGAAGATATGCAGAGAAAGCCTCCACTAGCAAGGGAGTGAACTTTTCCAGCCACCAAGCCCAAGATACCAAGGGAAAGGTTGTGATTGGAGAATCTTCTAAGCAATGCAGCAGGAGCAAGATTGAATGTTTTAAATGTCACCAAAACGGACATTTTGCTTACCAATGCCCGCGAAGGAATCTTCACATTGATCCGGCCAAGGATGATGATTTGGAGGAGGAACATCATGTTCCAGAAGAGTTTGCCAGTGATGAGGAAGAACAGGAGGAAGGTGATCAAATGGCACAAGTCAATGTAATGAGGTGTCTATGCCGCACCAAAGGAGGACAACTGGAGACGTACTTCTATCTTTCACACATACATCAGAAGTGACGATAAGACCTGCAAAGTAATTATTGATTGCGGAAGCTGTATGAATGTAGTTTCTGAAAAGGCTGTTGAGTGCTTAAGGCTAAAACCTGAGGGTCACCCAAAATCCTACAAGGTGGCCTGAGTCGACAAGACTTCGAGGCCAGTTACACAACGGTGTTTGGTTACCATATAATTTGCCACTTATAACGACAAAGTATGGTGTGATTTTGCCAATGGATGTGGCGCATATTTTGCTTGGAAGGCCTTGGCTATTTGATGTGGATGTAACTCACTATGGGAGGACTAATTCTTATGAATCAAGCATGAAGGGAAGAACCTAGTGAGCTGATAGAGAGCAAACCAAAGACAAAGTCAATGGTGGAAAAGAACTCTCTGAATATCATGACTAGGAGGGAATTTGAATCTGAAAGTTGAAAACAGGGACCTGCCTTTGCCTTGGTCATGAAAGAGGTTAATCAAATGCCTCTAGAAGCCAAGACATTCGTCCCTCCGGAAATTATGGAAGTACTCGCAGAATTTGAAGATTTGAAACCTGATGAATTACCAGATGATCTACTACCACTAAGAGATATTCAGCATGCTATTGATCATGTTCCAGGAGCATCTTTACTTAACCTCCCGCATTACAGGATGAATCCTACTGAACATGCAGAACTTAAGCGGCAAGTGGAAGAGTTGCTAAAGAAAGGATTTATTAGAGTCGCTCAGCCCATGTGCAGTTCCAGCTCTTCTTACTCCTAAGAAAGACGGCTCTTGGAGAATGTGCATTGATAGCCGAGCTATAAATAAAATTACGGTCAAGTATAGGTTTCCAATACCTAGACTTGACGACATGTTAGATATGATTGCTAGAGCAGAATACTTCACAAAGATAGACCTTCGAAGTGGATACCACCAGATACGAATCCGACCTGGTGATGAATGGAAAATTGCTTTTAAAACAAAGGATGACCTCTACGAGTGGCTAGTTATGCCTTTCGGCTCAACTAATACACCCAGCACCTTCATGCGAGTGATGAATCAAGTGTTCCGACCTTTAATTGGAAAATTTCTGGTTGTGTACTTTGATGACATCTTAATTTATAGCAGAACATTAAGTGAACATCTGGATCACCTCAAGCAAGTTTTTCAAGTTTTGTGGCAGGAGAAGTTATTCATCAACTTCAAGAAATGCATATTCATGAGTAGTGAAGTGACATTCTTGGGGTTCATTATCTCTACAAGAGGAGTTGAAGCTGATCCTAAAAAGATTCAAGCTATCAAAGAATGGCCTGAACCAAAGAGCATTCAAGAAGCTAGAAATTTCCATGGGCTGGCGACATTTTATGGGAGATTTATAAGGGGATTCAGTACCATCATGGCTCCCATAACAAGTTGTCTTAAAAAGCGAGAATTCGTATGGACTAAGTCTGCAAGTGAAGCATTTAAAGGCATCAAAGAAATGATGACCAATGCTCCTGTGTTGAGACTTCTAGACTTCTCAAAAGTTTTTGAGGTGGCTTGTGATGTTTCTGGAGTAGGAATTGGAGGAGTCCTTAGCCAAGAAGGTTATCCAATCGCATACTTCAGCGAAAAGCTGAATTAAGCAAAACAAAAGTACTCTGTCTATGACAAAGAGTTCTATGCTATCATTCAAGCCTTGAGGTATTGGAGATATTATTTGCTGCCTCGGGAGTTTGTACTCTTCTCGGACCATCATGCACTACAGTACTTAAATTCCCAAAACAAGTTGGGTCATCGTCACATTAAATGGGTGGAGTTCCTTCAAGAATACATATTTGTCCTCAAACACCGATCTGGAGTCGAGAACAAGAGCAGATGCTTTGAGCAGAGTTGTAGCAACTCTTAACTACCATGCAAGTCAAGGTTATTGGCTTTGAAAGGCTCAAGAGTGAATATCTCTTATGTATAGATTTTGGGAGCATCTACGCCTCCCTACTTAACGGCACTAGAGACGAAAACTTTGTCATACATGATGGTTATCTATTTCGTGGGACTTACCTCTATATCTCGTCCACTTCTTTAAGAGACCAGCTGATTTGGGAGTTACATGCAGGGGGAGCAGCTGGACTTTTGCCGGGATAAGACCACAGCCCTTGTTGAAGATTGATTTTATTGGCCAAGACTTAAAAGGGACGTTGCACGAGTTGTATCTCAGTGTCGAACTTGTCAGATGGCCAAAGGAAGGAAGCAAAACACCGGATTGTACACCCCTTTGCCAGTGCTCCATGTACCTTGGCAAGACCTTAGCGTGGACTTTGTTTTAGGGCTACCTAAAACTATCTGAGGTCATGATTTTATTATTGTGGATGTGGACCGATATTCAAAGATGGCTCACTTTTTAGCTTGCAACAAGACCGTTGATGCTTCTCAAGTGGCTAAGCTCTTCTTTAAGGAAGTAGTCAGACTACATGGTTTACCTAAAACCATAGTATTTGATCGGGATGTCAAGTTCATGAGTTATTTCTGGAAGACACTTTGGAAGATGCTCAACACAAAACTTCAGTTCTCTACAACATATCATCCTCAAACTGATGGACAAACTGAAGTAGTGAATCGGAGTTTGGAAAATTTGCTCAGATGCATCGTAGGAGACCATGTGGGCAGCTGGGACCAATGCCTACCTACTCTTGAGTTCGCCTACAATAGCTCTGTCAATCGATCTACTGGTCTTAGTCCATTTCAGGTTGTCACAGGTTATAATCCTAGAATACCTATAGATCTCATTTCTTTACCACCTGAAGCTAGGCCTAGTGAGTCTGCACAATCTTTTGCACAACATATTCCTGATTTGCATGCTGAGGTAAGAAGAAAAATAGCAATTAGCAATGATAATTATAAGACTGCTGCAGATGTACATCGCAGGTTTCAGGAATTTCAGGAAGGGGATATGGTCATGGTGTGAATACGACAAGAAAGGTTTCCTAAGGGAGCCTCCAAGAAGCTTCATGCCAAGAATATGGGTCCTTTTAAGGTAGCTAGGAGGATCAGCAGCAATGCCTATATTTTAGAAATCCCCTCCAGCCTAGGAATCAGCTCAACCTTTAATGTAGAGGACCTGACACCTTACCATGAGCCCCAACCCTTAGAACCCCTCATTCATGATCCTCACAAGTTCTTAGTTAATTGGAGCAATCGACCAGCTACAGACTGCACATTGATAACCAAAGAAGAGCAAATCCGGCTGAATCCAACTCTTTATGAGTTGTACCAGAGCTTTCATTCGCCGGAGGCGAATTCTGCCAAGACGGGGAGAGTTGGAGTGGATAACTTATAAAAAAATATAATCAGCATAAGAATTAATATTCCAGCTTTGTTCGAGTCTTTTACTGTTCATGGTTGTCAAGAATTTTCTAGAGTCTGTTTTGAGTCTTATTTTCAGGAATTTCTAGTGTGCTTTGAATCTTGTTCTTCTTTTAGGAGTCATTATTTCCAGACCTTCAGTATCCCTAGGATAATTAATCCGAGTCATTTATTGTATGGGGTATGGAATTTTCTTTAGCTCTATATAAGAGCCTCTATGTACTTGTTTATGTCATCTATGAAAAGAATAATCTGATTTTAGCAGTTTTGAGTGTTACCTTAGCTTCTTGGTGTGATGCCAAGAACAATTTTTTCTGGTGTGATTCCAGAGTTCCAATAACTACCCACTCCACCCAAGTAATTCCAGTTTACCAAACCAATCCCTACAACTTTAGACTACTAAACATATCCAACTGGCTACAATCTGATCCCAGTCTTGGTGTGGCTTCAAGGGAGGACAACTACTAAAATCTTTGGTGACTTCTCATCTTGACTTAGATATTTTCTGTTTCTGTTTCTGCGTTCACATCTGCTATTTCTTAAATTTTCATTGCTGTTTGTTATTTATTTCTACCTCAGTTACTGTTTGCACTCTCATTCACTCATCCCTTCCCCTATCAGTTACATTTTCATTCACATATATAGATATCTATCTGCATTTTAGTTTAGATTTTAGGTTGTCCTGCTTCACATTGCTCCTAAGACATAGTTGTTTCACCAATAGAACAATTAGCCAAATTGCCTACATGCTTTCTTGTTTCTGCTTTTTTACATGCTTTCTGCTTAGATCTTCTACAGTTCCTTGGCGATAAAAAAGCCTTTTCCGCCTCTGTCATTAAATTAAGTTAACGATTATGAAAACTCAAGCTAAATTAGGCTCAAGATTTTGTATTCTCTCTTCCTCTAGCATGTACACTTGCCCACATTCTCTCTCACACACAGCAACACACACTTATAATGTTTTTTGCTCAAATTTCATCTTAAATACGTTATTCACGGGTCTTATAAACCAATTCATATGGCCTTTCCATTTTTTGACTCTTAATTTGACTTTATTGTACAGAGTCAGTTGCTTACATGTTCAGTACTTGCTTCAAGAATAAAGAGGGTGGGGTGGGCGTTGAACTTTCTGATTCCGTGAATAACAACGTTTATGTTCTCTTTCCGACTTTTTAACAATTCAGAAACAAAAATATGGCTCACGATCTATGTCAAGCATACCGAACTTCTTAAGTATGATCAAGATGTCCAGATGCACTTAATAATTTTATAGCTAGATATCAAGTATGTAGGCTTGCATCTGAAGGTTCATATAACTTTAAATATATTGTCTAGGTCATTGGCTTGCACGGAGGGGCACTTCTTGGTGTTGCATATCGAACATCACGGAGAATTAGCCCAATTGCTGCAACTGCTATTTCAACAATTCAGTCTATGCCCCTATCTGGATTTGGAAGTGCTGGTCTTTCTTCTTTTTCTACTTTTGACGATGGGTCTTCTCACAAATCTCCAGCCGAAGCTACACCCCAAAACTTCCAGCTATACGGGTACGGATTTTTGTTGTTCCTTTTGCCAGTGCCTATACGTGTGAAGATTATTGTCTCTACCTTATGAATATGCATATTATTTGTTTCATCTCAAGGTACACTAGATATGAGTGTAATGACCGTAATCCTGTATTATCTCTCCCCTCCTTTAAATTTTTAAGTTTTAAATAACGTTACAGATAATTTGAGTCTATTAAAGATAAAGAGATAATGCGATTCGGATATTCTAACTTCACTCAATTTACTTTTCAAGTCTTTTAATGAACTGCATTTCCAATAAGTGGTTGCTCAGTTTCAATTCATTTAGTTTTGTCTACTCCCAACTTCTCTTCTTTACCTCCTTGCACATGTCAAGATAGTTTTCATGTTAATGTCTGAAAGGTACTTCGTGATGTATTTGCATGGATGGTATTTTTATGAATATATGTCTATAAGATCTTGATTATATTTCCTCTTAACATTAACTGATTCGAACTATGCAGTTGGGAAACTTTCCAACCTGTTGGTGGTCTACTTCCTCAGCCAGAATGGACAGCATGGGATCAAACGGTTGAATATTGTGCTTTTGCATATCAGAAATACATGGTCATATCTTCTTTGCGTCCACAATACAGATATTTAGGCGATGTTGCAATTCCTCATGCTACTAGTGCCGTTTGGCATCGACGACAATTGTTTGTGGTTACCCCTACCACCATTGAGTAAGATATAATGTTTGTCATACTATTTCTTAGTTCATATTTATAACAGCTTCTAGGATTTATTTGAAATGTTTGTGTTGGTGGAGAACATCACCCAATTTAGAAGTGCTAAAGCTAGTATCGTAAACTCTTGAATTTTTTTAACAGTTATGCATTTTTGGTATGCTGCATATTGCAGATGCATTTTTGTGGATGCTGGAGTTGCACACATCGATATTGAAACAAAAAAGAGGAAAGAGGAGATGATGCTGAAGGAAGCACAAGCAAAAGCTCGTGCTGAGCACGGTGATTTAGCACTCATAGCAGTTGATGGTCCCCAATCTGCTACTCAAGAAAGGATAGCATTGAGACCCCCAATGCTACAGGTAGAAAGAGTTCCCAAATTACTGACTACTGCTAACTTTTCATTTAACGGAATAACTGATGCCATATATGCTATTTGGTGTACTTAACCCTCTTCTTCCCTTCTCCACCCATGGTTCCTTTCCATACACAGGCGAAGGGGAGCCTGATAGTGACTGGCAGGTCCCCAGCTTGGTAGTTGTCACATCCATTCAATGCATAGTTATTAACAGGCAAATAGTATTTTCCCTTAGTTTAGTAGAAGTTGTCTATTTCTGGAGAGTATCTAATGTTTGTCATGAGCTTTTTGGAAATTTCTACCAGAATGATTTTTTTTTTCTTATCTCTCAGATTGAAATTCTGTAGTTGGTAACATAGTTGAATTTTGTTACTTGGTTACGAGAATTTAACCTTTAAATTGCATACCAAACTGTTTAGAAAAATACTTAAATAGTTTTCCTTATTGGCTACAAAAGAGTGGCTCTTCAACCTTAAGTGTGTCGCTTCATCTTTTAAATTCATACACAATCCAAGTTATTGTATCCATGTTTCCTGGAACTTTAGCTTGAGAAGCCTTGGTGTCACTTCTCTTTAACTACCTGTTATAAATAATTATATAGAAGCTGGAAACTTCATCATAGTTGCATTGGAATGCTATTTTCCAAATTTTCTATCACTCTTGATTAAAATGTTTGGTATCCCTCTGAAATTTGTCATGTTTTAGGTGGTGCGATTAGCTTCATTTCAGCATGCTCCATCTGTACCTCCTTTCTTGACCATGTCAAAGCAATCTAGAGTTGATGGGGATGATTCTGGGATGTCAGAAGAACGAAAAGTTAATGAGGTAGCTGTTGGCGGTGGAGGGGTCTCTGTTGCAGTTACTCGATTTCCAACTGAGCAGAAACGACCTGTAGGACCTCTTGTTGTGGTGGGTGTCAAGGATGGAGTTCTTTGGCTAATTGATAGGTAAAGAACTCTCCTCTGTTGAAGGATCAAGCTGCGGATGCTAATGTGCTGTTTATTCTTCATGCCGATGAAACATATGTTCATATCAGCATCAAGTAAATGAATGTTAAAACTAGAGTTATTAACACATATCAATTATGAACAAAGAAGAACTCCTGCAGATAATAGTGATTGATGTTTCATACATTTGTGACTTTGTCATAAAAGTATATGAGTTTTCATTAGGTTATAGAGGTAGTCTTGGTGAAAAAACTTTTAACGAATCTACCTTCATCTCAATGAATCCTTCAAGTAATTTGCTTGCTTCATTTTCCAGGTTTTTCTCTCCACATTCCTTGGTGTTATCTTGCTAATTTAATTTGCACTTTTCTTTATTGTTGATCGGTTATACAAATACTGTTGTCTCATTCTGATTATGAAAGGATATAAAAGTTCCTTTCAATCATCATTATAGTAAGTTTCAATTGGACAAGAAATTTGTTGCATAATTTCTTAAACTCTCTCTGGCAGATACATGAGTGCTCATGCCTTATCTCTCAGCCACCTTGGTATTCGTTGTCGTTGCCTTGCTGCTTATGGAGATGCTGTTAGTGCTGTGAAATGGTATCTGTCCTTTCTATAATTTTACACTTCTATGATATGATTCTATACATATACTTTTGAATAGGTTCAACTTTGACTATTGACAACACGTGCAGGGCAAGTAGACTTGGCAGAGAACATCATGATGATTTAGCACAGTTTCTGCTTGGGATGGGTTATGCTAATGAGGCACTCCATTTGCCTGGAATATCTAAGAGGTATGTGATGAATAAACTCAGACCCTAGAGTCTCAGAGTTCACAGCGTCTATTTCTATAGTTAGCATATTCTGATGACGTGCTGATATCTCCAAACTAGTTCATTGATTTGATTCAATGGTTTAGGTCCTCTGGAACATTTTTTTTTGTTGGATCCTCTTCTGCTGTTTAAGTCTTTTTCGATTCATTGAAGCAGCTTCCATTTCATCTCACTTTGAACCTTACGATGCTGTCCATGTGTTGTAGGTTGGAATTTGATTTGGCCATGCAGAGCAGCTTCCATTTCATCTCACTTTGAACCTTACAATGCTGTCCATGTGTTGTAGGTTGGAATTTGATTTGGCCATGCTGAGCAGCAATTTGAAAAGAGCTCTTCAGTGCCTTCTCACAATGAGCAACAGTAGAGACTTGGGGCACAATAATTCAGGATTTGATTTGAAGGACATTCTAACTATAACCACCAAGAAAGAGAATGTATTGGAAGCTGTCCAAGGAATAGTGAAATGTACAAAAGAGTTTTTGGATCTTATTGATGCTGCCGATGCTACTGGACAGGCTGAAATTGCCCGGGAGGCTCTAAAGAGGTTGGCTGCTGCTGCTTCTGTAAAAGGAGCTTTACAGGGTCATGAATTAAGAGGGCAAGCTCTTCGGTTGGCCAATCATGGAGAGTTGACACGGCTTAGTGTATGTTATCTATATCTGAACATTTTTTGTGTGCTGTGTGGTTTTTCTAACTTTTTGGCTTATACACTAATAATCAGACAAAAACGTAGTTAAAAATTTAGAGATTTTATTGTCCTTATTCATACATGAAACTCTGATGTCTGGGGCCCTTTCTCTTGAGCAGTATACGGAAAGAATTGATATTGAATAAAAAATTTGCTTCACGTCCCATAGTTGAATGTCAATAGTCTATTTTTGCCTTGGTCATATTCCAGATAATTTGTTATTGGATTTTGTTTCTTCGTTTTCATATGTACGACATGCAATGCAGAATTTGGTAAACAGCTTAATATCCGTTGGTGCCGGACGTGAAGCAGCATTTGCAGCTGCAGTCTTGGGGGACAATGCTCTGATGGAGAAGGCATGGCAGGATACTGGAATGCTCGCCGAGGCTGTGCTTCATGCCCATGTATGGAATTTTAAGTTTGCTTTTATATGTAGCTCTGTTTTGAATACTGTGAATTAACCTCATGGATATGACAGGCTCATGGAAGACCAACATTGAAGAACTTGGTTCAGACTTGGAATAAAATGCTACAAAAGGAGGTTGAACACACCTCATTAGAAAAAACTGATGCTGCTGCAGCATTTTTGACTTCCCTGGAGGGACCAAAGCTTACAAGTTTAGCAGATGCCGCCAAGAAACCACCGATTGAAATACTTCCTCCAGGCATGCCATCTCTTTCTGTTGCTATGACTGTTCAAAAGAAACCACCTCCAGGGGCTCAGAATGCACAGCATCAACCAGGCCAGCAGCTTCTACTGGAAGCTGCCCCGGCTACCACACCAGCGGCTTCAAGTGAGGCTACACAATCCGAATCAGGTGTACCCACTACGGGTGATCAACCTCCTGTTTCATCAACAGACAGTAATCCAGCTCCAGTTGCCTCAGGAGAAAGTGTCCCTGAAAATTCTAAGAGTGAGGTGACTCCATCAGATGCTCCACCCCAAGGCCTACAATCTGAGGCCCCATTGGAGGCTCCAAAATCTGAATCCCCATCAGAAACACCACAATCAGATGTTCCATCCGAAGCGGTACCATCTGATAGTCAATCCCCACCACAATCTGATGCTCCATCCCAGACGCCACAATCTGATGCTACATTCGAAGTGTCACAATCTGGTGCCCCATCTCTAGCGCCACAACCAGAGGTCCAATCTCAAGCGTCACAATCGGAGATCTCATCTCAAGTGCCACAATCAGAACTTCCAGTCCAGACACCACCATTGCAAGTCCAGCCCCCGGTGCCAGCGCCAGCAATTCAGCAACCCCCCCAGATGAGATTGCCTATAAGTGATGATTGGCTCAACTGATATATAGAGACCTATTGTGGCTCAGGTGACTGACAAATATATGAGTGGTTTTCCAGGAGAAGCACCATGGCATTTGTCGTACAAAGAAAACCATGGTTGTCTCTTTGCTCTGTGCATCTTGTGGCAAAGTGAGATCCGATTTTGCAGTAGCTGTAGTAGGCCTGTGTATATTCTGCTTATGTAAGCTTCGGCATTTGTGCTGTATTATACAGTGTATTCTATCCATTCTTTATTGTCTTCTCCTCTCCTTTTGTTTGTTGATATAATGTTATAATGAATTGATGAGGGTTCTATTTATCTGAAGCTGATTTCCTTGCTTCTTGTGAAGTACTTGCCTCATTTATGAAGGACTGTGAATACCACATTATTATGTGCTTGAAGGAAAACAGTTTTATCGAAGAGGAAGCTGGTAAACGGACTTACAGAAATGAAAAATGTCCAACCAGTAATATACCCCAAGAAGAGTTATTATTTCCTACTTTTCTGTTTCAAAGACTGAACATGCAAATGTAATGAGATGTCATATTTGGAAGCTAAAAGGTAGGAACCGCTGGTAACATGTCCTATTGCCAATGATGAGAACTGTGGACATTCCCACCACGAATGATACAATCTATATCACAGCAAACAGAAAGGCTCAGCGTCGATCGGCCTGTTTTTTTTTTCATTGTTTAGTTACCATAGGGGTGGGATCTAGCCCAAACCGTTCGGTTTTTAGTCAAAATCAAACCAAAATTGCAATATTCTATCGGTTTGGATCGGTGTAATTTTTTATTTCTAAAAGGAAAACCGCAACTATTTGGTTTCGTTTAGTTCGGATTTACATTTTTTTATATTTTTTTCGATTTTTTACATGATATATAATTTTTTTTTCTTCAAAAAATAACTAAAAAGTTGTCCAAAAAGACGAGTTTTCGAGTCGCCCAACACTTTGACTCGTCTCTATGAGAGAATTTGACAAAAAATGTGCATAAAGAAATTAGAATTTTTATTTTGCATGTATTTAGATAATATATTACAAAATATCCAAAACGACGTTTTTGCATAATTCTATTTTTCTGCTTGGTTCGATTCTTGAGATTCAAAACCGAAACCAAGTCAAATGTTTATGTTTTTTTCGGCCACGACTATTTCAATTCCTAGACCCATCTTCCTCCCTACGGAGAACAACTCCGGAATTCATGCAGAATCATTCCTGATGAGGAGATGAGACCCACCTCTATTACTATTCACTTATATACAAGTAAACACTGGAATGTAGAACAATGTGAATGATTTCTCCACTTTTGATTTCAGGTAAGTAAACATGCCATAAGAGAGTTCATAGAAGTCTACTATATTAAATTCGAAGGATTTTCAAAGTTCAGAAAAATCAATAAAATTCACTAGACTTGTTAAGAAATCTATCTAGCTCATAAAACAAAGTCTGCATTAATCACAGGAAAATTCTGAAATGCACCCCAAGTATATGCACCCATTAGACTTTTTTCAAATATGCCACGTGTCGCAATATAATTAGTTCATTTTGTCAACTTTTTCAAAGTCAACTGAGCTTATGTTAAGCTCAGCCCACAAGAAGTCTCTCTCTCTCTGAGGAATGGATCTGACCATACTACTCGCCGGCCTGAAAAAAATCTCGTTGAAACCGGACCTCTACTCCTCCGTTATCGTCCACGGCGACGACCATTCCAACTCCGAAATTGAGACCAGAAGCCGAGTGTGCCCCGACCTCCACGCCTTCCCTTGCGGCCTTCTGGCGAATTCCCGATCTAATGGTGGAGCTTAAGGCACGACAGTGCGAGGACGAACTGCGGCGGGAGAAGTGGCGAGGTTAGAGTTATTGGTCGACAAGGCCGAGGCACGGTGACTGAGCGCCGATCAACGAAGGTGGTTATTGGAGAGCTCAAGGCTGACGCGACGACAACTACACAACCTGAGGATGAGATTGAGAGGCAAGCAGTCGGCCGAGCAGTGGCAGACGACTTGGAGGCGGACGTTCGGCGGTGGCTTGGAGGACGATCGGCGAATGCTAGCTAGCATCTTGGTTAGAGAGTGAGAGAGAGGTTCCAATAGCCTGAGCTTATCATAAGCTTGGTCAAAGATGATAAAAGTTGAAAACTTGGAAAGCTGGGATTGTTAAAAAGTCTATTGAGTGCTTAGACTTGGGGTGCAATCCAGTTTGATCCTAAATCACAATACAATACCATCTCATTAGACTAACGTCAACCTAGGAGGAGTAATTTGTGAGAGTTAGAGTCATTTTATCTCTCCTCATTATTGTTCCTTTGACTCCCCTCCCTCGTCTCTAGTAATAAGTTTCAGGAGTTGGAAAGCATTTTTAATTTGTTTGAGTAACATATGACAAACAAAATATTTTAGTACCATTTGATTTCAAAATATTTACATCTCATGCCACAATTAGAAAGAAAAAATCAACATTTCATTTAAACTCTAAATTATGTTTTAAATTTACAAAAATTGTTATCAGTCAATCATGATTAATGAGAATAAATAATAAATAGTAAATCATAATTACTATTGAATTAGAGAATAAGTATGTCATTTTTTGAAAAATTGCTTATATTTAATATTTCTATATATTCATGCACGCATAGTTAAACAATTTGTTCAAAATTAGGTAAATTATATTACAAATTAGGTAAATTAAATTATAAATTAGTTAAATTGTAAATATCATAATAAATTTATATGTATCATAGGTAAATTATATCACAGATTAGGTAAATTATATTATAAATTAGGTAAATTATAAATATCATAGAAAAATATATATGTATCATAGGTAATTTATATCAATATTAGGAAACGTAGGTAGCTAGATTAATGTAAATTAGTACCATATATATGAAAATGGTCGATGTAGAATCAATAATTGTGAAAATTAGTTTAAATGAGATGTGTCAGATTAGGAAGAGAATATTTTTGTTACTATTTTGAGAAATCAAATGACTAAAAGTAGATGAAAAATTAAGTTCAAGGGTATATTAGACATCTAAAAGAAAGAAAGAAATGATTGTTTTTGATATAGAAACAAAATTTAAATCAAGGGACTCCGTCTAGGATAATTCTATAGTATTTTATCACATGGCATACATTAATTTTTTAAAATATTTGTAGCCGTTGATATATTTAATAAATATGGCGGTCATGAAAAAACAAAATTTGATGACTTGTTTAACCCTTATTCCTTAAAAAAAAATACATTCCCAACAATCTTTATATATTAAAAGAAATGAGCTTTTTACAGTTATCAAATTCCTAAAAATGTCAAACATTCAATATTCCTAAAAATTTCCCTGATCGATTAATGCACTGAACATAACAAATATATTGTTTTATGGACAAATCAATTTTAGATATTTTAAGGGTGAAGATAAGAGAGCTAAACCCTAAAGAGCGGTTGCTATACCGCTCTCTCTCGAACTTAATCCAGTCTTGTCCAGCAACGGTCGACTTGGGTTTGGTCTTTTGACCACGCCTTTGTTGTGCTCGTTGTTGGGCGGGATCTCAGCCTAGGCAGTGTCTGGTTTGGCCGTTTTTTCTGGCTTTGCAGGTAGTTCTCCTTGGCAGTAATTTGGGCGGCACAGGGTACTTCAATGGCGTGCTCGGGTGCTTTGGTCGGCGGTGGTCGGATTAGGCACTAGGTTTTTCTCGGGGTCATTTTGGATTGACTTCTTCCAGCCAGAAGTTAGTTTTGTTAGTGGGCGGTTTGTTTGGGCGGTGCTGTTGACGACGAATTTGGACGAGTTGTGTTCGTTTGTTTTCGGGGTTCCAGCAGCGTGCACGGGCGACGTGGGCAGCGGTTTGTGGCGGAGTGCATGTCTTTGGTTTGGGTGCGGTGCGTTTTTCCTTTATTTGCTGTGAGAGAAGTTTCTGCTTGTGCTAGTTATAAGGCTTCTTCCGGGCTATTACTTTATGGGCTTTATTTAGAGCTAGGATTTTTTCGATTTAGCTCTTTTCTAAGTTTATAGTTTATCTATTTACGATAGTTCTCTATGTATTTAGAACTTAGGTATTAGTTTATCTTTTACGTCTCTTGGTACTTGTGTTGAGGAGTCTGAATAGCATACCACAATTACGTGTCTTGGCGCTTTCAGAGTCTCTACTCTCTTTCTTGTTACTTTTCATAAGGTTTAAGTAAGCTTGACAATATGTCGAGCTTAGCAATGTTTTAAAAAGCAGTATTTGTCTCATCTTTGCTTTCTCACTCTTGCGGAGGGGGTTGTCTCTATAATGTGATGTATGTGCTGCTTCCAGCCTAGAGGTTTATTAATGAAACTCTATTTTTCTGAAAAAAAATAAAATTTTATGGACAATTTGGTAAATATTCCCCAACATATAGCTAAATGGTGCCCCTCCTTGCCGAAGTTAAATAAAAAAAAAACAACCAAAAACTTCTCCTATTTTATAGGTTAACTCTCAACCGCTTACTAAATTTGATGCACATGCTATGCATGAGCCAATTGCTAGTTACAATAAGGCATACGCGTGAATTACTTTTTGTGGAGAAAAAAAAATTGAAGGACGTGAAAAAGAAGACGATGAACAGAAACCCAGAAGAACAAGGGACATCTATTCCTATTCATGTGAATTGTTTTCATCTCTGAAGAACCAATTAATCGAATTGCTTGGATTAAAGAGAGGCGAAGTAGTAATGGAGCTAGGGCTCAAATTTGGGCTAGATTTAGTAAATGGAGAGACGATGGAGTAATGAAGCTAGATTTTGATAGAATAATTGTAATTTAAGTATTTTTATAAATAAAGATGGCATACGAAATGACATATAAACTTTTGTGTCACATTTTTTAAACAATGAAATGTGATAATATGTGTTGTGTGATAGTTTTAAGATATAGAAGCTCAAGGAATTGAAGGGGGAAAATGGTATTTTCAGACTCATTTTACACGTAAAAATTGAAGTAGAATTGCAAGTCATTTTATTGATGATCATACAACAATTAAAATACAAATCGTTGTCTGAAATTAGTTTTATTTTTTACAGACAAAGATTCAATAGATCAATCGATATATGATATAATTTATTCACTTTTTTTTATCACACACATATTTTTTAAAATCGTTGTGTATTGAGTGTTGTATGAAACACTTTTTATAGTAGTGTATAATTATGGAGGTGTGAATAGATGCACCCAATAAATATTCCTCGTACATAGAACGAAAAAAAATTAGAAAAATAAATAAATAAAAATAAGGTAAATATCGATAATACAAATAAACCAGCCACGATAATATTTAGACAACTAAGGACTGGGTCTTCAACCCAAAACGAAGTACCAGCCAGCCTGGTCTAATAAAAAGGCAAAAAGATATTTTCACCATTCTATTAATAAATAAGAACCCTAACTGGCACTAAACTCGCGTAATTTTCTCTCTCTGACTGTGCATCGCCCTCGGCCTCCAACCATCGTGTCGCCCTCAACTCAGTGCCTCTCTCTACCGACCGAATCCATGTGTCATCTCTGCCGCACCGTGTTGCGTCGCTCCGCCGTCGTTTGCCATCGTGTCGAGCTCGTCGACATGTATCTTCTCCTCCCTTGACTAGCCATGCAGCCGCGCCTTGGATCGAGTGCACCTTCCTAGGTAGATCTGCCACATCTCCAGCCTTGCGTGGATCATGAGCGTCGTCTCTATCGTTCATCGACCTCGCCGCTAAGCACTGCTACTGTGCATGCACCTGGCTTACTTGAGCTTGGCTTAGGCTCTCCTCGCCTCGAGCTCCACATCGTGCTGCCGTGCATCATCTCACTTTTTTGGATCCAACTTGATGCGCACCACCACTGCCTCGTCCGTCCTTTTGCCTCGACCATAGATTGGTGAAGTCATTTGTGGTTTGCTAGATGAGAAGAAGAGACCTTTTTTTTTGAAAACCGAAGAAGAGATGTGTTTGTTAACAGATCTGTAAATACTATTTTTGTTCTTGTGGTTTTTGTTATTCATTTATTCACTAATGGAGAACAGCTACCAAGCGACGAAGGTAAATTCTTTCGTCGTTAGAGGCACACTAAGGCGACGAAGAACGCATTGGTAGCCTTAGAAATATCATACATCGCTTTAAGATCCTTGAGGCGACCAATATTTTTCTACGTCGTTTCATAAACATGATATAACCAAATTTAGGTATTTGAAGCGACGAATAGAAACTTGGTCACCTCGAAGAGATCTGATGCGACGAAGATTGATCAATTTTCGTCGCTTCATTTTTTTTAAACTGGATCTTTTCTCCTTCTTAAAGTCAAACCCTTTATAAGGTTGAAATTTTAGGAAAAATAGTTCATTCGCGTTCTGGAGCTGTTCTTGGCTGATTTGGAGAGAAATTTGAAGAAATTGAGAAAGAAGGTTGTTCTTGCCATACATTTTATTCTTAAGTAAGGTTAGTTTGATTTTATCTCTTTAACCCTCTTTATGACCATATTATATGTTAATTGAGAAGTGAAATTGATGTTTATGTGAAATTTTTGAAGTTGAATTGAATTTGGTCTTATGTTGTTGTGACAACCCGAACCGAAAATGGTATGTTTATCGGCTTGATTTGCGAGTTTCGTGGTTAGTCGCAATTTTGTCGAAATTGATTAATATGGCGGGCATGTTAACGACTAAATTATCGGGTAAAAATTTGATTTGAGATCCTTCACGGAAGTTGTAGAGAATTTAATTTCGAGCTCGTGGGAACTTCCGGAGAATTATTTCGAGTTACGAGGAATAAGTTATGAATATTTTAGGCCGTTGGATTTAGTCGTGTTTATCCGATTGGTTTTGATCCGTTTTCGACCGAAATCAGCCAAGAACAGCTCCAGAACGTAACTTTGATCAAAAATTTGTCGTAAAGTAAATACGGAAGTTACCAAAAATAGAAAGTATAAATAGTGGGTTTCCTTTTAGGGTAAGTCAGACTTGGACTTTAGGGAGTTGACCGAGTCAACTGGGGTGAGTTGACTCACCCATGTTCACCATTTCAGGCTGTGATTTTGTAGCCTTCGTGGTGCCTTATTCCGGCATCTTTTGGCCCTAGTTCCTTCATGAAAGTTGTTGGGCTTAAGCTCCTTTTTCTTTTGATAGGTCATTCGTTCAATTTGGTTGCCGGATGAAGAAGTTACGATGATTTGAAATTGGTGGGTTTCCGGCAAAATCGCCAGCGATGGAGGCAGCGGTGGCGGCAGAGATGGAGGTCGACTTGTTAGGGGTTTTGTTATCCTTGGATAGAGGAACCTTTTAGAAGTGGTTTCAAGTCTTGCCGTGGCCGGAGGAGGGAGATCGGAGAAGTTGAAATTCCAGCGAGGGTTTGCACCTTTGAGGTGAGTTTTGGACCTTTTCCGGTAAAAATTGGCCTTAACTTTGAACTGGAAAGTTGTTGGAAATGTCGAGATATTCAAATCTATGTGTAGGTTTCATTTTTCTGGGCCGGTGTGATTTTCCGTCGGCCGGCGGCAGCGGCGACTTTCGTCTGACGTGTTTTTCGACGAGTTGTATGTCATTTCGCTCGGAATCGCGCACCGATCGTAGTGGTGAGATTTATTTTTCAAATGGAGCATCGGAAATTATAGCGAGATTTTATGGTGTGATTATCGGATTTTGACGATTTCGTCGATATTGAATTATATGTTTTCGGGAACGGTTGTTTCTCGTGATGTGATTCGAGGTTTTGGGTTATGATTTTGAGCAGTGGATTTTATGATTATTCAGGGGATCGTGATCGTTCGTTTGACGAGGGATTTTCCGCCGGATCACTAGATTAACGCTTATTGCGTTATGCTCATCTGTGAGTGGACTTTTCCATTTTCACTGTCGTTGCGAGTTCGTGATTTTTCGTATTTATTTATATACGATGTTGAGATTATTTATTACTTTTGGAGGTATTATTTTATATTTTTATGGTGATGACATTACTTGCATCGATGCTTCGGCTACTCGGCTGATCACCGGTAGTCTGACCAGAGTTGAGAGATTCCTCTGGGCAGGGTTGAGAGATTCACCTGTTATGCCGCTGGGGTTGAGAGATTCTCCTAGCCTATCACCGTCGGGCTTGAGAGATTCGCCTGACCGTCGGGCTTGAGAGATTCGCCTGGCACCTCCATATATATTTTCTGAACTCGCTATACTTTACATTGTTTATTGTATATGAAATTGGTGAAAGGAATATATTTATTTTCGTCCACTCACTCTAACGTTTTTATTGCCTTTCCCCTGAGATTTTCGGTTTCCGTGCCTAGTTTGCAGTTCGGATTCTGGTGTCGCACGTTGCGGTCGGAGGCTTAGTATTCGAGCAATGTTTCTTTTATGGTAGGTTCTTAGTTTGGCCTACTATTTATATATATATATATATTAGAAGTCGCTCTGAGCACTCTGATGTTATACTTTCCTATGATTTTTCCCCGGATTTCTTTAAAGTATAGTTTTATTTATTACTTTACATTACTGTTATGATTTTGAGAAATCCGGATGGGATTGGTGCCCACGGTTTGATTTTTGTGGCATAAGATGAAGTGTATTTTCCGAGTGCAGGTTAATGGCAATTCCGCGTTAGTAACGAAACTCTGCCAAAACTTTTGTGATTTTTGTTGGTTCGTGTTTTCAGAAGGGGTTTGATTCCGGTTTAGGAAACTAAATCGGGGTTGGATCCTTTCAGCTTGGTATCAGAGCATTAGGTTTTAGGTTCTGTAGACTTCTGTAGTCCTATTTACTAAGGATATTTGAGAATGTACAGCATGTCTGGAGCGATGACCCGACCGGCCGGCGGATACTCATCAATGCTCTGGGTGTTGTATGCTTTCAAATATTTGAAGTTCCATGATTACGTCATGTTTGTTGTGAATAATGTCTTATTCATTAGGATGCCTCGACGTGCTTTCCGTGTCTGTAAGGTTATGGATCATGTTGAGGATCAGTCGACGTGCGACTTGATTAATGAGTTGTGGGTTTGGATGAGCATTCTGGATTCAGAGATTTGTGTGGCATAGTTTGCTCGGTTGTGCGTGTATAGGCGTCTACATGTTGCTTCAGAGTAGAGAATTGTGGTAGTTGATGGTGTGTTTGAGTCAGATCATTGTATTTGGTGGGTTGGTATTGTGTTAGTTCCTGTTGCGACTCAATGACCTACATTCAGGGTATTGTTTTTACTGTAACGGTTCAATCAGGTACCTAACAACGGAAATATGGAGTGTTTACCAACCTGAGGCAAGGATGTATTGTTCACATGTTTGTTCCAGTTTGCACGTGTTATGTGACTTCAGAGGAAGCAATGCAGGAGGTTCGAGATGAGTTTGAACCTGAGCATCAAAGAGATTTTGACTATTATGCCTCGAGACAACCCTGAGGAGTTTGTTGTGCTGCACTCAGAGGCGAGGACATTGAGAAGGAAAGGCATATGCAGTTTCAGACATGTCGGTTTGAGGAAGGTGAACTTAGTCGAGATACTTTGATGAGGTTGAGTTCAGGCACCTTGGGATCAGTATCTTCACCTTTTTGGTTATGTTGAGGGTCATTTGGACAAGGCAGAAGACCAGTTTAGAGAGGAGAAGGAGATCACAGAGTAGTGGACTAGTTCTTGTGGTATGAGTCAGGGTGGTCGTTGGTGATCCTTCTACACAGCAGGAGTTTCTATTGTGCAACTTTTACAGCAGGCGTCACTGTGGTTTGTGTCAGAGGAGCATTCTCAGTTGCTATTGTGGTGGCCAGGAGAGTCACGTTACGAAGGAATGTCCTCAGTTAGCTGCTTTTCGTGGTCCTGCAGCTCAAAGTTTAGGAGGAGGTCAATGTATCATTTCTGGAGTTTGACCAACGCAGACTTCTAGACAAGTCAGTCATCAAAGTCGCAATCAACGTGGACGGTTAGTTGGACATGCTAGAGTTCGTGCGACCACCCTGTTTGAGGGAAGAGTTTCACTGAGGTTACCGTTGCTTGACATCCATGGCTATTATGCTTGCATCTTCACTTCTGGGTTTGTGGAGAATGCTGTATCCATTTGATGAGATTGTGAGTATTAGGTGGGGTATCGAGACTATGAGGTTTGCAGGAGGTTATGGACTAGCTGCGGAGTGGTTGTTCGTTGCAAGAATGTTGTAGTCCTTTGACGTCCAGTCGTGCCAGAGATCTTGTTTAGAGGTGAAAGAAATACTTCTCTACTATGTGAGGTTTCAGCAATGAGGCTGAGCTGATGATGAAGCAAGGATGTATGCCGTACTTGGCACATGTTCATGATGTTGAGGTTGTTGTACTTGATGTTCGTGATGTTGAGGTTATTTGATGGTTCGATGAGGTTGTGCATCGACTACCGGAAACTGAATCAGGTTTCAGAGAAGAGCAAGTATCCTCCACTTCGGATTGATGGCTAGTTTAATCAGTTTATTGGAGTTTCATTTTCGGAGATTGATTTCAGCTGTGAGTATCATCAATTTTGATCAGAGGGTTGAGTTTGAAATGGTCAGGTACTTGTGAGGAGAGTTACGTGTGGTGGTTAGAGGAAAGGTTGATAAACGCACCATTGTTCACCATTATGTGATGTCAGTGAAGAGTATGTTATGTATAGTGATGTTTCGAAACTAGATTATGGTCGAGTTGGGCTGCAGCATGGCAATATGTTAGTATATGGTTCCAGGCAGAGGAAGCTTTATGAAGTTACGTATCCTATGTATGATTTAGGAATAGCTGTCTTTGTGTTAGCATTGAAGAGTTTGAGACACTACTGCTACGGAGTGCAGCGCAGTGTAGGATGTACACTGATCACTTGAGTTTCATCTACTTGCGTATTTAGCCAGAATTGAACATGAGGCGGCGTAGATGGATGAGGTTGATTAACGACTATGGCTGCACATTTGAGTTCATCCGAGAAAGGCTAATGTGGTTGTACTTTGAATATCATTCAGGGGTGTTGTTGCTGATGCACTTAGTCGAAAATTTGGAGTTTCTATGTTTCATGTACGTGTTGCAAGAACCTCATTGTTAGCTAAGTTGCGAGCTACGGGAGCTGAGTTAGAGTGAGATGATGTTGGAGCATTGTTGGCTAGTTCCAGGATCGACCTGTGTTACTTGATCAGGTCTGTGAGGCTCAGGATGCGGATTCCTACTGGATGGACAAGAAGAGTGCGATTCAGAATGGTATTCTAGTAGAGTATCAACTGAGGAATGTTGGCACTTCGTTGCATAGAGGGAGGTTATGTGGTCCCCGAGACAATGATTTGAAGAGGGAGATGCTTATTGAAGCTCATTGTTCTACGTATGTTATGCACTAGTGGTACGAAGATGTATCGGATACATAGAGTTTACTACTCGTGGCGCAACATGAGGAGAGAAAGAGCAGCTTATGTGAGCAGATGCCTCATTTGTCAGCAGGTGAAGGCACAGAGACAGAAACTTACTGGGAAGTTACAGCCATTGGAGATTCCCGATTAGAAGTGGGATCATATCACTGTGGATTTCGTGTATTAGTTACTGCGGACTTCGAATAATAATACTAGTTATTGGGTCATTGTGGACCGTTTGACAAAATCAGTTGTTTTCCTTGTACTTCCAGGAAAGATTTTAGTGGACAGGTTGGCAGAGTGGTATTTGGCAGAGGTTGTCCATTTTCATGGTGTGCTTGTATCCCGGGTCTATGATCGAGATAATCAGTTACAACAGAGTTTTGGCAGGTATTGCAGTGAGCATTGGGGACCAGATTACAGTTTAGTACAGTTTTTCATCCTCAGATTGGTGGGCAATCTAAGAGGATTATTCAGACTTTGGGGGACATGTTGTGGTCCTGTGTATTGCAGTTCAGAGGGATTTGGGACCAGCAATTTCATTTGTTCGAGATTGCTTGCAATATCCGTTTGCAGACCAGTATTGCTCTGACATTGTATTAAGTTATATATGAGGTACAATGTTGCACTGCATTGTGTTGGAGTGAGTTAGGAATGAGATGGCTTTGGTTCCGGTTTAGTGATATGTGCTACTGTAGACTTTCAGATTAGCAAGGGCAGGTTTAGTCATTGAGTTCAAGGTTGGTGATTAAGGCCGGTTTCCTTGGAAAGGTGTGATTTGTTTTGGGAGGTGTGGTATACTTCGCCACGTTATTTTGGTCCGTATGTGATCATGGGGCGAGTTAGTGTTGTGACGTATAGTTGGGCATTGCCTGTAGCGTTGGCCAGTGTGTATGTTGTATTCCATGTGGTGGAACTACATTTCAGATTTATTCCATGTTTAGCACTCTATCAGTTCCCTATGCGGGAAGACTTGACATTTGTGGGAAGCCAGTTCAGATTTTGGATTTGGGGGTGCAAGGATTACAACACAAAAATATTTCTTATGTGAAAATCTGTTGGCTGAGTCATTCAGTTGAAGTAGCCACTTGGGAGTTTGAGCAGTATACCTACTTTTCAGTTGGCAGGCTTAGAAATTTTGAGGTCGAAATTTTTGTAAGGGGGGTAGATTTGTGACAACCGGAACCGAAAATGGTATGTTTATCGGCTTGATTTGCTAGTTTCGTGGTTAGTCGCGATTTTGTCGAAATTGATCAATTTGGCGGGCATGTTAACGACTAAATTATCGGGCAAAAATTTGATTTGAGATCCTTCACGGAAGTTGTAGAGAATTTAATTTCGAGCTCGTGGGAACTTCCGGAGAATTATTTTGTGTTACGAGGAATAAGTTATGAATATTTTCGGCCGTTGGATTTAGTCGTGTTTATCCGATTGGTTTCGATCCGTTTTCGACCGTTGATCGTTTTTATCAAATAAGCTTGTGTTGATTTGAGCTGTTGACTTTTTATCAGATTTATCGAAGTTGGTTGAATTCAGGTGGAAATTGAAGAAATTGTCGAGATAAGTTCGTCGACACGAGAATCTTTGAAAACGGAGTTACGATGCAAAAGTTACGTTTGATCAAAAATTTGTCGTAAAGTAAATATGGAAGTTATCAAAAATGGAAAGTATAAATAGTGGGTTTACTTTTCGGGTAAGTCAGACTTGGACTTTGGGGAGTTGACCGAGTCAATTGGGGTGAGTTGACTCACCCATGTTCACCATTTCAAGCCGTGATTTTGTAGCCATCGTGGTGCCTTATTCCGGCATCTTTTGGCCGTAGTTCCTTCATGAAAGTTGTTGGGCTTGCGCTCCTTTTTCTTTTGATAGGTCATTCGTTCAATTTGGTTGCCGGATGAAAAAGTTACGACAATTTGAAATTGGTGGGTTTTCCGGCAAAATCGCCAGTGACGGAGGCAGCGGTGGCAGCAGAGATGGAGGTCGACTTGTTAGGGTTTTTGTTAGCCTTAGAGAGAGGAAGCTTTTAGAAGTGGTTTCAAGTCTTTCCGTGGCCGGAGGAGGGAGATCGGAGAAGTTAAAATTCCGGCGAGGGTTTGCACCTTTGATGTGAGTTTTGGACCTTTTTCGGTCAAAATTGGCCTTAACTATGAATTGGAAAGTTGTTGGAAATGTCGATATCTTAAAATTCATGTGTCGGTTGCATTTTTTTGTGCCGGTGTAATTTTTCGGCGGCAGCGACCTTTCGTCCGACGTGTTTTTCGACGAGTTTTGTATGTCGTTTCGCTCGGAATCGCGCACCGATCGCAGTGGTGAGGTTCATTTTCGAGTTGAGCATCAGAAATTATAGCGAGATTTTATGTTGTGATTATCGGATTTTGACGATTTCGTCGATATTGAATTATATGTTTCCGAGAACGGTTGTTTCTCGTGATGTGATTCGAGGTTTTGGGTTATGATTTTGAGCAGTGGATTTTATGATTATTCAAGGGATCGTGATCGTTCGTTTGGCGAGGGGTTTTCCGCTGGATCACTGGATTAATGCGTATTGCGTTATGCTCATCTGTGAGTGGACTTTTCTATTTTCACTGTCGCGGTCGGAAGCTTAGTATTCGAGCGATGTTTCTTTTATGGTAGGTTCTTAGTTTGGCCTACTATTTGTATATATATATTAGAAGTCGCTCTGAGCACTCTGATGTTATACTTTCCTATGATTTTTCTCCGGATTTCTGTAAGTATAGTTTTATTTATTACTTTACATTACTGTTATGATATTGAGAAATCCGGATGGGATTGGTGCCCACGGTTTGATTTTTGTGGCATAGGATGAAGTGTATTTTCCAGGTGCAGGTTAATGGCAATTCCGCGTTAGTAACGAAACTCTGCTGAAATTTTTGTTGTTTTTGTTGGTTCGTGTTTTCAGAAGGGGTTTGATTCCGGTTTAGGAAACTAAATCGGGGTTGGGTCCTTTCAGCTGTAGTTTTAGTGTTTGATGCATTGAATTATGATAAATCATGTTAGGGGTTCATCAGTAATATTTTAATTTTGGTTAAATTTAGTGAAATTTGTGATGATTAGTGTAGATTAGGCTTATTGGTCTCAATTAGTGGTGTTATTAATGTTAATGATGAAATCGAGCGTAGGCTTATATATAATTGTGGTGTTTATCAACTTAGAACTCCCGTTTGAGAATCAACGACTCATCTAGTTGATCGAGATGAGTTGTTGATTCTCGAATTGTCCCATTTTTGGACACTTTAGGTGAACACGACTTTGTTGTTCCTTTTGCTATTCATGTGTATTCAGTTTCAGTTTTGGGATATGGTTTCGACAGTGTTTCCTTACAATATTCCTCGAGTGAAAATTAGGTTGTTCAGATATGTGTACACTTAGGGAACTGTAGGGAGATGCTGCCGAAATTTTCCTGAACTAGAGCTGAAACCCATGAGTGTAAGAGAGTTGACAAATGTTGCGTTCTCCTGAAAGGGATAGCACCCTACCCAGAGGCATAAGGATAAGAAGTGTGGGGACAGGTTTTGGTTGTATCATAAATGTGGTGTGGTAACTTTGTTCATATTGATTTTTTTTATTGACAAAAAACATGGAAAGACACCCAAATAAAATCTGGATGACATATCCTCATGATGATCCAAGGTACATCACAGGCATATTCGAGTTTATGAATTTGTCCCGGCGACATAGTAACGGAACCGATTATCACTTCTACCTGTACAAATGTTGTAAGAACGGTCTGTTTAATGTTACTATGGATACCGCGTATCACCATTTGCCACACAGTGGTTTGAATCCGGATTATACTATCTGGCATATTCACGGGGAAGTTTCAAGTGAACCGGAAATACTCAGTCTCTGAAGACAGTGGCTTCAAGACAGAGTCAGTCCTTCTAGTGGTATTGGTCCTTCAGTGAACCCGTAGCCCGTAGTTGGAGATTCTACATGATGCATATCTGTATTATCTTGGATACCATGCAGATGCATCCCAACAATTTGTGGAAGATAATTCTGGTATCAACTTCGTTGACATGGTAGATGATGATTATGAAAAGTATGATAGATTATTAAAGGAGTTATAGACCCCACTATATGATGGCAGTGATGAAACTGTTTTTAGTGCCATATTAGATGTAATGGAAATGAAAAATGAAAAAAGGATGGTTGGACACAAGTGTTGACTCTTTATGTATTTACATTAATAAACTTCTTCTTAAAGGGTACACATTCCCCTATTCATACTCGAGAATTAAAAAAATCTTGAGTGATCTTTCATTTGGTTATGAAAGAATTGATCCATGTGAGTTCAACTATGTGTTGTTCAGGGGGGCGCTTGTAAACGAGAGGATTTGTCCAGTATGTAATTGTGAAAGATATAAGCCATATATGGATGACATTCCCAAAAAAATCATTCATTACTTCCCTCTGACACCAAGGTTGAAGCGTCTGTTTATGTCACCACATACTGCCAATCATATGCGATGGCTCGGGGAGAGGATATGCGTGGCTGGTAGCCTTAACCACCTAGCTGATGGAGAAGTGTTTCAACATTTCCAGGTTTCATACGGAACTGTAGAAATGTGCGCCTTGGAGTTATAATAGACAGTTTCAATCCATTTCGAACAATGGGAACTTTGCATAGTACATGGCCCGTTGTTGTGTTGCCGTACAATCTACCACCATCAATATGCATGAAGAAGGAATATAACATGCTATCGGTGTTGATTCCAGGCCTTAAATCTCCTGAAAAGTGCCTTAGTGTACTCATGGAGCCATTGATCGAGGAGCTAGTACATTTATCTGTCATTGGAGTCCATACTTTTGATCGAGTAGACAATGAGGTACTCTTGATGAAGGCAGCGGTGATGTGGACTATCAGCGACTTTCCTGGTTTAGGGATGCTTGCGGGCTCAACGGTGAAAGGGTACAAGGCATGTTCAATTTGTATAGATGAGCTGACTTTAGAGTATATATGTGGGAGGATAGTTTATGAAGGTCATCATAAATGGCTCCACCAGGACCACCCGTGGCGATTGAGTAAGGAATTTAATAGGAATGTGGAGTTTGGCGGAAGACCCGTTCAGAAGAATGGAGATGAAATTTTGGAGGACGTTAGGTCACACACTTACCCTATTCTTAGCCAACATGACGACTTGAAGGTGCTGTACAATCCGAATAACAGACAGTGTTGGACTCACGAGAGCATATTTTGGAAGTTGCCTTATTGGTCATCATTGAAGATCAGAAGTTGCTTAGATGTCATGGACATTGAAAAATATGTGTGTGACAACATCCTTGCAACCATTTTTACAATTGATAAGAAAACCAAGAATGGTCCAAAAGCTAGCGCTACATTAAAGAAGAGGAATGTGTGCAAAAACCAATGGCAAAGAGAGGGTGACGAGGGGATGGTGAAGGTTCCTCATGCACATTTTTTAGTTAAAAAGGATGCTCTAGAAGATGTGTTCGAGTGGTTCAGAGATGTTAAGTATCCTCTTGGTTGTGCCGGAAGTTTGAGAAGTAAGGTCAAAGTTGCACCCCTGTCAAAGTTTTATAGATTAAAGATGTATGATTGCCATGTATTGCTTCAACGTCTTCTTCCAGTGGTTATCAGAGGGTTCTTACCAGATAATGTTGTGAAGCCATTGATAACACTGTCAAATTGGTTTCGTAAATTATGCGTTACGGAACTAAAGAAGAAGGTTGTGCGTGACATGGAAACTGAGATAGTGTTGATTCTCTGCAATTTGGAGTTGATTTTTCCTCCACATTTTTTTACATCTATGGTTCATCTCATGGTTCATCTGCCCGAACAAGTATTGCTTATAGGCTCAGTACACTATACATGGATATATCCAATGGAAAGGTATAATACCGTTGTACTGCTAATATAATGTTAGTTATGTAATATGTACTAACCATTTACATGATATTGCAGGCAATTAGGTCAATATAAAAAGTCAATGAGGAATACACGTTACCCGGAGGGTAGTATTGCAGAACAGTACCTCGTATAGAAGTCAGTGATGTATTGTAAGTCTTATCTCAGATGGGAAGACCATGAAGAAATTGACACTTTTCCATAGTGAAATATTAGCAGTGTTTCACACCAAGTAAGGCCATAAATTATCGAGACTCGTAGCCAGTTTAGATTAACTGAAGCGGTGACTCATGAAGCTCACTGAAATGTTTTGGTGGAAACAGACGAAGTTAAACCATACCTAGAAGAACATATCACAAGGTTCAAGGCTAAAAATAGTGAAGATTTCGACGATCTTCGTCGTTAGAGGAGTTCTCTTCGATGGTTCTTAACATGGGTATGAAAACTAACACTTATCTTTTACTTATCTAACACTTATCTTTCACTTATCTAACACTTATCTTTTAGGTGTCTCTCAAGGATAAAAATAAGGACCAGAGCTTGGTGCCAGGGATAAAGTCATTAGCCCAACGACCTCAGCAATTCCAGATTTTTAAGTCGTGTTATATATGTGAACGGCGTCAAGTTTACCTCGTTTGATACAGATCAAAGAACCGTGACTCAAAATAGCGGTGTTATGATAGACATGGGTTCATCCAAGTTCTCCGGCCACATTATCTATGTAGTCGAATTATTATATGCAGGTCGTATGCCAGTGGTGTTGTTCAAGTGCATATGGCACAACTCTGAGGATGTTTACGAAATTGACACCGTGAAGTTAGATCATTGACTAATATCAGTAGATACAAACAGCAGTTACTATGAGGATTCTGAAAGGACCCAACCCCGATTTAGTTACCTAAACCGGAATAGAACCCCCTCGAAAACACGAACCAACAAAAACCGTAGAAATTTTGGCAGAGTTTCGTTACTAACGTGGAATTACCATTACCTGTACGCGGAAAATACACTTCATCCTATGCCACAAAAAGCAAACCGTGGGCACCAATCCCATCCGGATTTCTCAATATATCAACAGTAAAGTAAAACAATAAATATAAAAGTACTTTACTGAAATCCGGTGTAAAATTGTACAACGTGAACAACAGATTACTCAGAGTGACCTCTAATGTATAAACATATAAGTATACCACAGTAGGTAGAACAATAAACCTACTGGAAGAAACAAGGTAGCTCGAGTACTATGCCTCCGACCATGACGTGCGACACCAGAGCCTGAACTGCAAACTGGGCACAGAAACTGATTCGCCTCTATTCAAGCATTTATTAAACACTTAATCAAACACGAATACAATTAAAACCCTTCTTTGTTGATGTAGCATTGATAAGTAGGGATCGTTCTTAACCGGGGATTGATGGTGCATGCATAACTATGCTAGGTTTAGTTTATGGGGGTGCAAGGTTTGTTTGTTCTAAGTTCCTACGAAATAAAACAAGAAGATGGGTAGATACATATCAAGAAATCACAAGTTCTAACATGTTTAAACTCATAGACAAGCAAACAATCAAGAACACATAACCCTAAACATGTTTCTACACCGAAAAATAAGATTCTAAATCTATTATTTACATGTGATCATCACATCTAGTCACTTGAAACCGTTTACCTCTTCCTCCTTTGGTACCTACGAAATTTCCAGCCAAGGTTAAGACATGCACACATGCATACATTGAAAATAAGAAGCAACCAAATCGAGTGAACTTCCTAAGTCCAATTTTATCTTTGATTAGTTCATTGAAACATGCAAGGATGAACCAAATCGAGTATCATCCATACAAGCTCCAACGCATTAGGGGTAGGTATGCTAGCATGCATATTCGAACCTAGGGCTGCAAACACATGGAAGGCATCAAACAAGTCTGAAAATAAACATCCATACATCAAAACTTGTTCTCTTTACAAGTAGGTTCGAAATAATACACAAAAACCGAAATAAAGTACAAGACATGGTTACACTTTTGGATCCGAGGGATATTCGCTCCGCAATATTCAAGTATAGCCGCACCTTGGTGATGATGGAGACGCAAGAATCCCAGCCAAGTCGAGCAAAGGATAGTCACGGGTGAAGGAAGGATAGTTTGGAAGGTGGTGGAGATGGTGTTTCGGTTTTAGGGCAGATTTCTTGCTTAGTGTAAGAGGAGTTGATGTGAGGACAGGGATTCGGCTCTATGATGGTGAGATCCCTTTTTTCCTCCTCCGAAGCTCCTTTATATAGGGGAAGATTTGAGACTCTCTCCCCCAAGATGGCCGGTCAAAACTGTTTCATTTCTTCTTATCTCATTTCCGTTTCAGCACATGTGCTAGCATCCGTTCATATGCCACCATTATCTCATCTCCGTTTCATTTCGGCATGCCATACACAGCCGTCCAGCACCTCATTTCATGTCCGTTCCAGCATAATTATATCACCGTTTTAAACACAGCAATCAACTCTCAATTTCAGCTCTGCCGTTTGCTGCACTACATCCAAACCAATTAAGCCTCCGTTTCAAGCATTATCACCACACATGCATTAGCTAGTCACCGTTTATGCCATTAGCTAATTTAGCAAGAAACCGTTTCATCTCATTTGCTTCTTTAGCTCATGTCTATGCAATTATCTCAATCCCGTTTTCTCCATTGCTCCTGCCGTTGCATGCAATTATCATTTAGCTAGAAACCGTTTTGGCCACTAGCTCATCACCTTTACAGCACTGCATTTTAGCTAGACACCGTTTCATCCATTCAAGCTACAATTATACATCCGTTTCATGCATTATCATCCATGCAATAGCTAGCTGTTTCATGCACTTAATCTAGCTCACCACCGTTTCATCTTCTATCTCAAAACCATTCCCTCTATTAGCTAGCAAACCATTCAAGCTCAAACCCGTTTGCCTCCATTTGCTAGCTAGCTCCTCCTTATTCATGCATGCATAGTCGGTCCTCCATTTAGCAAAATCACGTACACTTGCTCATGCATGCAATTAAGGTCCATTTCAAAACCATGCAATTATCATGTGACCATTTATTCTTCGGAGTTTAGGAACGTCTTCCTTAGCACACATTTTGCTCCGAATCGTCTCCTTTATTATTTCTCCTTTATTTTCTACCTAAAAACATAAAATAAGTTAAAAACATATTTACTAAGCACATAACAAAGCAAAATGTAGAGAGAAAGACATTAATAATCAAGCATAAAATGCGTAGATCAAATTCCCCCACACTTAGACTTTGCTAGTCCCTAGCAAATACAAAACAAAACAAGGACTCAAAAACAAAGAAAAACAATAAAGGGAAAATAACAAAAGGGAAAAACGTAACACTTATATGTACAAAACACTTAGAATTCTCAACGTTTCAAAGCCGCTAATTTTCATGTTATCATGTTTGAAAACGTAAGAGAACTAAGTAAAACAACACTAAGCCCTTAGTCAAAATTGTCTCAGAAATTTTTCTAAGTATATGGCGATGACATTACAAAATTTCAAATGATAACCAAGATATGATTCATGTAATGAACAAGTAAGACGTGGTGGAAACAATGGTGATGTTTAAAGCTGTGCATGTTTCGAATAGAGGTTCAAGTCAACTCACATGGATGCACTCATCATATTCTCACTCAAAATGGATAGAAGTAATTGAAAACCTCAAGAATGAATTACTTGCACAAATGAACCAACCTATATGCTTACTCATGCAATTTACTCCACAGATTAACTGCTACTCATCTTAAGGATCAAAAAGGTCTTTCGAAGGGTTATAATGGGGCAAGGCTAAGGCATTCGGAATTTAGATATGTGGCGATAAAAACGTTCCAAAGACTTAGTCGAAATATCACAAACTTTGTAACACCAGACTCCTTCATCTTTTCCACGCCTCCATGGTCAATCTTCTATAAACAAGGGCCAAATTTCATTTTGTTGGACCCTAACTTCATTCTAAACTCCCATTGAGCTTTGTGAATAGGACAAATGCCATATTTCTTTATTTTTGGGCCTTCAATTCGTAGCATACTCCAAATTCACAAGTATGGGGGACATTAATCCAAACATTTACAAAACAGAACACATTGCCATGAGAGAGCACATTTTTTTTCTTTTGGCAATAACACACTTTTTAAGCTATGTGGACAAGTCTATCTCCAAACACACATTAAGGAACATCACCAAAATCTCCATCTTCGGCTCTTGTCGACATTACTTCACACTAAGTCTGCAGAACATAGGGTAAAGAAGTCCTACACTAGGCAAAGTGTTTAGGTATTACGGGTGATGAAAGAAAGCTTAACGTGGGCTCAAATGGTTCATCTAAGGGTGTCGCAACTCGTGCGCACATAATGGGACACATGGCTATTTGGCTAAGTGGTGGAAAACCTAAGTGCCTTTTATCATATCCAAAATCAGAGTATATGTCAACTATAAGCTTTGCAAATTCGACATGAGTAAGTTCTAGTAATCTCTAGTTCATTAAAATCTATGGCAAGTAACCAAATGATGCACATACATAGTTTTGAGACTAATATGCACGAAATTCACTCAAAAGAAATGTATAGGCTCAAAACTCACGTTTAGGGTTCATATGACTTAAACTTATTCTCACATGCGAAATATGTACCATGTTTAACTATCCATATCTACTACATGTCATGACACTCAAAATAACTCAATTAACACAAGAAATCATGAATGCAATGCCATATGTATGTTCAAATTCAGTCCATTTTCATCATAGACTAACTAAGGGCATCCTAAGACTCTTTAAAAACACTAAGTTCAACAAAAAGACTCAAAAATACACTAATTATGACTCAAAAAATTTTTTTTTTTTTTTTAAAGGGCATCATCCTCGAGTTAGACTCTTATCCGCCCAAGTTTTTATGATTTATGACTCAATAAAGTTGTAAACCCCTCCCCCACACTTAAACTCTACATTGTCCTCAACGTACGAAAGTAAAGTCATAGAATTCAAGCACGAAAGCTAGGATTTACGAAAATCTAACTAAGTAAAAACAAAAGAAACGAAATAAAAGAGATAAAGGAAGAGAATGCAAATCTGTTGTAGACTCCTCCATTGGGTTGCCTCCCAACAAGCGCTTGTTTTTTAACGTCTTCCAGCCTAGACGTGATGCAACTTCCATCCTTCATGTCGTCCTTGGTGGTGGTTGAGGTTGAGAGGGAAGTTGTCCAGAGGCTCGAATGTGTCCCATAAAGTCCACAAGTTGCCCCATTTGCTTCTTCATCTCGGATATATCATTACCATGTGACTCCAACACAGCCTTTGTTTGGTTTTGTCCAGCAATTAGAGCTTGTGTGGTGTTGGATAGTTGAGCCAACATCTTGTCGTAATCCGGATTAGTAAATGGTTGAGGAGTAGGCATGGTGGGGACTTGTGGCGTTGGCACCAAGGGTGGCCTTGCTTGATATTGTTGTTGGGGACGTTGGTAGCCTTGTTGTTGTTGAGTTGGAGGGTTCAAGCATCCCTCATTACTGCTCCACTTGAAACCAGGATGATCACGATTGCCAAAATTGTTGTAATTGTTGTAACGTTGGCATCCTTGATATCCACCTATGACATTGACTTGTTCTTCATGTTGTTGCTCGGCCAAGGTAGGACATTGATCTCCTAAGTGTCCTTGAGAATGGCAAACGCCACAGAGCTGGCCAAGAGACACTTTTTGGCGTTTCACTTCAAGTTCCATCATCTGCTCCATTAAGTTAGTAAGCTTGTCATACTTGGCGTCCACAGCAACTTTAGCTGAGCTCACTTCAGCAGCAGTCATTCTCGGAGCCATCCCATATTGAGCATCATTGTTAGCTCGGTTCTCCAAGAGTGCACGGGCATGTACTTCATCTAAATCCATGAAGGCTCCATTTGCAGCAGCATCAAGAAGCTCTCGATCAATCGGTTTGAGTCCATCATAGAAGTAGTTCATAAGATTCGTCTCAGAGAAACCATGGGAGGGACATGTGGCGCAGAGAACTTTGAAGCGATCATAATACTGCCCAAATGTCTCATCAGAAACTTGTGCGATTCCAGTGATCTTCTTCCTCAAAACAGTAATCTTTGAGGCTGGAAAGTACTTGCTCAAGAAAGCATCCGCAAGTTGCTTCCATGTAGTGATGTGATTTGGTGGAAGTTCCATGAGCCAAGTCTGAGCTCTGTCCTTTAGAGTAAACGGAAATGCCTTCAATTTCAAGAGCTCGTCATCTGCATTAATGGGCTTCATACTCGAGCAAACAAACTGAAACTGCCTCAAATGCATGTTTGGATCTTCATGCGCCATCCCTTGAAAGATAGGTAGGCGATGGAGAAATCCACTCTTTAGCTCAATGTCCTCCTTGTCCTCTTGAAGAGCAGGAAACTGAATGCATGAGGGGCCAACACTCCAATCTGTTGAGCAGGTTTGTTGGCGAAGAGTTTGCCTTACAACGTTGTTGCCTCCACCATTGTTGGGAGGGACATTGTTGTTGTTGACGTTGTTGTTGTTGTTGTTGTTGTTGTTGTTGTTGTTGTTGTTGTTGTTGTTGTTGTTATTCATCCTAGATTCCTCTTCTTGATCTTGCTCGGAATGATTGGATCTTGGTGAGTCAACTTCGTCTTCAACAATAGGTCGGTCAAGGTCTTCCACTGCGTTGGTAGAAATGATCACTGTGCGGTTACGGAGTTGAAATTCACGTAGAGAAGGTTTGGTCATTCATGAACTGAAATTCAACCAAGATCAAGTGTTAGTATCAAAAGAATACACAAGGAATACAGTATACTTGATCCAAAACGTTTGGAAAACAAAAGAGAAAAACAAAAACACAATAAAAACACACGAATTCAAAGTAAGCTAAAACACACCAAAAACACACAAAGACACTAAGCTACGTTTTGGACACTTTGTACAACACTAGCTAAGGTTTTAACACTAACATGAAATGCAAGGGCTCTAAGTTCATCTTAAAATGAATGCAAGTCAAGTTATACGTGTATTTACACGTTCTTACCTCTTATAATTAGTTCCTGCAGGGGTTAGTTGTATATACCCTTAGTCAAAAAGGTCAAATACACAAATTGTCACTCAAAAGATGCAAGCACCCCATAGTCCACGAAATTCATGCGAGAATTCATTCAAACTTTCATTCAAAGTGCATCAAGCAAGAACTTAAGTGAAAAATGGAGTGAATGCATAAGAGAAAATGTTATGCAAGCTACAAATGCAAGTGGTTAAGTCCTTTACACGTTGGTTACATACAACACGTTGGTTATGTACAAGTAGGGTTCATTGATTTGCGCTTTAGATTTGAAGAGAGTACATTCGCTTGATCTTTAGGTCGTTCAAAGGACGTGCGACCCGCGCGATAAAGTGTACACTTTCAATCGAATGGTCTTGGTTCAATCGAAAAACATGGCCAGTTAGGGATAGAGATAACGCGAGAGGTAGGACTAATTTTGACAATACACCCCGAGGCTAACCGGGCCAATGGTATATACTCCAATGGTGTAAGTCTTTCTTAGATTCAAAACCTGTCACCAGTCATAACCTGTTTCTAGACACCATGTCCGACATTCAACCAAACTTTCGAAAATGTACAACTCCCTCATAGTCCAATGTAAACTCCGCCCTCAACCTCATGTCCATAACTTCACTTAGGTTATGGTGTATGGTGATGAAATCCATACATCACGAGGGGTTAAGGAGATAAACACGGAAAAGAGGCGCCATCTATTCAACAATGAGTGCGACTTAATCAACCAAGCTCATGTACTCAATGCAAATCCAAGCTTCCTTTAATGTTACATGGCTGCAAAAGATACAATATGAACAAGTGATAGTATAAATCTCGAAAATTTACAAGTATACACAAAATTTCACATATTCACAAAGGACATATACAAATTCCAGGTTCGCGCAAATTGCGCGCAGCTGCTCGTAGATTTTCTGAAAAATTAATGGTTAATCCGATGGGGCTGAAATTTTACAGACACAAATTAGACACATAATAAAACAACCCTGCAAAATTTCATATTTTTAGGAGCTATGTAGCTACGTCAAACAATTTACCCAAAACTGGGCAGTGTGCAGCCCTGCAAAACAGAAAGTTATTAACATAATGTACAAGCATAATCACACAATTCTTTTCAATCCCCGGCAACGGCGCCAAAATTGATTCGCCTCTATTCAAGCATTTATTAAACACTTAATCAAACACGAATACAATTAAAACCCTTCTTTGTTGATGTAGCATTGATAAGTAGGGATCGTTCTTAACCGGGGATTGAGGGTGCATGCATAACTATGCTAGGTTTAGTTTATGGGGGTGCAAGGTTTGTTTGTTCTAAGTTCCTACGAAATAAAACAAGAAGATGGGTAGATACATATCAAGAAATCACAAGTTCTAACATGTTTAAACTCATAGACAAGCAAACAATCAAGAACACATAACCCTAAACATGTTTCTACACCGAAAAATAAGATTCTAAATCTATTATTTACAAGTGATCATCACATCTAGTCACTTGAAACCGTTTACCTCTTCCTCCTTTGGTACCTACGAAATTTCCAGCCAAGGTTAAGACATGCACACATGCATACATTGAAAATAAGAAGCAACCAAATCGAGTGAACTTCCTAAGTCCAATTTTATCTTTGATTAGTTCATTGAAACATGCAAGGATGAACCAAATCGAGTATCATCCATACAAGCTCCAACGCATTAGGGGTAGGTATGCTAGCATGCATATTCGAACCTAGGGCTGCAAACACATGGAAGGCATCAAACAAGTCTGAAAATAAACATCCATACATCAAAACTTGTTCTCTTTACAAGTAGGTTCGAAATAATACACAAAAACCGAAATAAAGTACAAGACATGGTTACACTTTTGGATCCGAGGGATATTCGCTCCGCAATCTTCAAGTATAGCCGCACCTTGGTGATGATGGAGACGCAAGAATCCCAGCCAAGTCGAGCAAAGGATAGTCACGGATGAAGGAAGGATAGTTTGGAAGGTGGTGGAGATGGTGTTTCGGTTTTAGGGCAGATTTCTTGCTTAGTGTAAGAGGAGTTGATGTGAGGACAGGGATTCGGCTCTATGATGGTGAGATCCCTTTTTTCCTCCTCCGAAGCTCCTTTATATAGGGGAAGATTTGAGACTCTCTCCCCCAAGATGGCCGGTCAAAACTGTTTCATTTCTTCTTATCTCATTTCCGTTTCAGCACATGTGCTAGCATCCGTTCATATGCCACCATTATCTCATCTCCGTTTCATTTCGGCATGCCATACACAGCCGTCCAGCACCTCATTTCATGTCCGTTCCAGCATAATTATATCACCGTTTTAAACACAGCAATCAACTCTCAATTTCAGCTCTGCCGTTTGCTGCACTACATCCAAACCAATTAAGCCTCCGTTTCAAGCATTATCACCACACATGCATTAGCTAGTCACCGTTTATGCCATTAGCTAATTTAGCAAGAAACCGTTTCATCTCATTTGCTTCTTTAGCTCATGTCCATGCAATTATCTCAATCCCGTTTTCTCCATTGCTCCTGCCGTTGCATGCAATTATCATTTAGCTAGAAACCGTTTTGGCCACTAGCTCATCACCTTTACAGCACTGCATTTTAGCTAGACACCGTTTCATCCATTCAAGCTACAATTATACATCCGTTTCATGCATTATCATCCATGCAATAGCTAGCTGTTTCATGCACTTAATCTAGCTCACCACCGCTTCATCTTCTATCTCAAAACCATTCCCTCTATTAGCTAGCAAACCATTCAAGCTCAAACCCGTTTGCCTCCATTTGCTAGCTAGCTCCTCCTTATTCATGCATGCATAGTCGGTCCTCCATTTAGCAAAATCACGTACACTTGCTCATGCATGCAATTAAGGTCCATTTCAAAACCATGCAATTATCATGTGACCATTTATTCTTCGGAGTTTAGGAACGTCTTCCTTAGCACACATTTTGCTCCGAATCGTCTCCTTTATTATTTCTCCTTTATTTTCTACCTAAAAACATAAAATAAGTTAAAAACATATTTACTAAGCACATAACAAAGCAAAATGTAGAGAGAAAGACATTAATAATCAAGCATAAAATGCGTAGATCAGAAACCGAAAAGCCCAGGGGAAAGACATGAAAACTGTTAGAGTGAGTGGACGAAAATAAATGTCTTTCACCAGTTAATATATATGTTTAAATAACATATGCGAGTCCAAGCAAATGGAAACAATATAGTACACGAGGTAAAACTCACACTCCTCCAGTGTACTGAGCATGCAAGTAAAAATGCCACGGGGTCACTCATGCATACCTCCGTGCTAGTACAGTCCGAATCACGGGATCCCAGACCCACACGTGACTCTAGCCAGAAAGGCCTCAGGTCAGAGGTCTGCCTCCCCCCGGTAAAGACCTCGGGTCAGGAGTCACAGCCTCCCCTGGCACACATCCTCGGGGATTAGCCGGGATGCAAGTGTATCAATACAACATCATATATAAACTGTACCCTGTGTAAACCAAATCATGAACAGTTCGATGCAAATGCAATAAACAGCATATAAGTGTATGTATAATCGTATACGTATATCCGTATATGTATAATCGTATAATCGTAAAACACATGCTCATGTAATCTGTAATTTCAATACGCATGCTCGTGTTCATAAATCATATAAAAGACTCGCAAGATTTCCGTGAAAAGAAATGTCCACTCACAGACTAGCGTAACGCGATACGCGTTAACCCGTGATCCGGCGGAAAGTCCCTCGCCAAAAGAACAATCACGAACCCCTGAATATCACAATAACCATTCCTTAAAGTCATAATTCGACAATTCAAAACAAATCACGAGAAACCACCGTTCTCGGAAACACGTAATCTGATTACGACAAACTGTCGGAAATCCAGAAATTACACCTCAATACCTCGCTGTAAGTTCGGATGCTCAAATCGAGAAACGAACCTCCCCACTGCGATCGGGGCGCGATTTCGAGTCAAATGACATGCAACTTGTCGAAACTCCCAAAAAGTCAACATTGACCGCCGTTGACTGCCGCGTTGACCGCCGCCCACGGCGGCGCCGCCACTGACCAGAGAATTTCACAGTGGAGAAACCCCTATTCCATGCAAAACCACCCACTGAGCAACTTTGTCAACTGCATCGAAGTCCAATTCTCACTCTAACCATGTCAATTTCAAGGAAAACCGAATTGGTACACAAATTTCAAACCCAAAATTCTCCAAGCACACATTGAATTGAAACACCAAACTTACATGGTAGCATGTAGGTGAGGAGAGCTTCAAAGCCCACTCAAACTTGCTGCTCAATTCGGCTTAAATCATGGAACCCGAAATCACCCAAAATCTTCCAAACTTTGGCCGGTTTTTCTTCTCTTTCCGGCGAGCCTCGCCGTCGACGGTGACCGGGGATAGGTAGAGGGGACCGAGGCTCACCTAATGGGACCAACCCCGTCCCACGGGGTGGCCGAAATCGATCGCCGCTATCGAGCCGCCATGGATGCCGTCGCCATTCTCCCCCCCCACCGAGTTGACTCGGTCAGTTCGGTCAAACATTTTAATGCATCTTTGACTTTCCCAAAACAGTAAGTCCACTATTTATACTTTCCCAAAAAGGAAACTTCATATTTATCCATTTCGACGAACTTTAAACACCCGCAACTTTCGCGTCGTAACTCTGATTCCGATAATTCTCGCGGCCACAAACTCGTCTCGACATGATCTTCAATTATCACCCAAAGTCAAACACATTGACCAAACGGATAAAAAGTCAACCCTTCGAACCAACACACATTAAATCGACTAAACAATCAATAATCGGAAATATTCACAACTTAAACTCCGTAACTCAAAATCATGCTCCGGAAGTTCCCACAAACTCAAAATTAAATTTTGAACAACTTCCGTGAAGGATCCAAAGCCAAATTCTCGTCCGGTAATTTAGTTGTTAAGTAACCCACCATTTAAATCCGTTTCCGTCAAAACTTCAAATATTCATAATAAATTCCTCGGTCGTCCAAATAACGATCCGGAACCGCCCACGAACTCGAAATCAAACGTACAACGACTCTCGAGAAGAGACCCAACCCGAATTCTTGGCCAATAATTAAGTCGTTAAGAAACCAGGCGAGTAAATCCATTATCGGAAATCCGCTATTAACTTATAATCTGTCGGACCCAGCTGATGACACTGCTCAATCTGTTTCGGGTCGTCACAAATCCACCCCCTTAAAAAATTTCGACCTCGAAATTTCCAAGTCTGCCGACTAAAAGTAGGAGCACTGCCTCTGCGTACTGCTCAACTGCCCAGTGGCTACGTCAACTGAACAACTCTGACAACTGACTCCACAATAGGAGATAGCTCCGTGCTGAAATCCCTGTACCCTCAAATCTCAAATCTGAACTGGCTCACACACAATAGCCAAGTGTTCCTGCATAAGGAACATGTAGGGTACACAACATATAGCAAACCTGGAACATAGTTCTGTCACACAGAACACAACACACATAAATGCCAATGATATAGGCGATGCCGAACTATACGGCACAACACACACTCGCCTATGACTACATACATATCAAAATCACATGGCAAATCACAACTCAGTTTACACACATCAACATAACTCACACACTCATATCAACACAACTCAAACATCGGACTCGGGCAATTATCAACCTGTTTCCTCTAATGCGAAAATCTGAGGTAGCACATTCCACAAAATCAGAATCAACATCAACTCAAACTCAAACCAAACTCACTCCAGCACAGTGGAGTACAACATCGTTCCTCAAAACGACATCAAGCAACGTCAAAATCATAGTGGTCCACAAACTAGTACTGCATGTAATCTCGAACAGCTGAAACTGCTAGTCCCAAATCCTCCGGAACTGCAATACTGAGGTCCACAATATGCCCTCCAAGGTCTGAATAGTCCTCAAAGATCGCCCGCCAATCTGAGGATAAGAACTGGTACTAAACTGTAATCTGGTCCCCCAACGCTTGCTGCAAAGCTCGTCAACACTTTGTTGTAGCTGATTATCTCGATTAGCGAACTGAGACACAGGTACACCACATGAATGGACAACCTCCGTCAAACACAGCTATGCCAGCCTGCCATTAAAATCTTTCCCGGAAGGTACAAGGAAATGTACCAAATTCATCAAATGGTCCACAATGGCCTGACAACTAGTATCACAAGCCCAAGTGCATACAAATACACACAATCACATCAACAATCGCCACGTCCAAACGGAAATCTCAAATGGCTGACACTTCTCGGCAAGTCTCTGTCTCCTAGCCATCGCCAGTCGACAAACGTGGCATTCGCACACTCAAACAGCTACATTGCTCTTCATGTTGCATCACGAGTAGTAAACTCGAAGTATCTGACACATCTCCGTACCACTAGCGCCAAACACGCGCAAAATCACGAGCCTCAACATCATCACACTCAAACTCAGCTCTCGTAGCCCACAACTCGGCTAACATGGAAACTCGAGCCACATACACACATGAAACACTGAAGCTCCTGATTTTCGACTGAATGGATCAGCAACATCATCCCAGACGGATGGTCAAAGTACAACCTCTAGCCTTTCCCGAACAAGTTCAAAGGTGCAGCCATAGTCGTTAGTCGACCTCATCCATCTACACTGCCTCAAGCCCAAATCTGGCCGAAAATGCAAGTGGATGAAACTCAAATGATCAGTGCACGTCCTACACAGAGCTGCACGCCATAACAGTAGTGTCTCGAACTCTCCGATGCTAACATAAGGACAGCTACACCCAAATCATACATAGGATACGTAGCTTCATAATGTTCCACGCTGCCTGAAACCATGAGCCACCGTTTTGCTACATAGCATCGATACACAACCAAATCCATACCTCGATGCATCGCCATAACCCACGACCACGAACTCATCGTGATCGTCAGATAAGGTCAAAACCGAAGCAACGGTCAACCATCCTACAGGATAAGTAACTCTCCTCGCGTGCATCGTACCACTCGAACTTGACGCCTTCTTCGTCAATCCGGAAAGTAGAGTGGCAATCCGGAAAAATCCTGCACAAGCCGTCGGTAATAGCCTGCCGAACCCAAGAGACTCCCGATCTCTGGTGCAATGGTAGGGCAACCCCAAAATCAACACGGCTTCTAACTGGTCAGGATCCACGCCAACTCCCTTGGCTAGCATCACACAGCTCAAAATCGTTACGCTAATCGGCCAAAACTCACACTGGCTGAACTTCGCAAATAGCTGATCATGTCGCGAAGTCCGCAACATCGCTTGCAACTGCTTCAGGTACTGGTCCACACTCCCGGAGTACATCAGGACATTGCCAACGAACATGACCGTAACTCGTCCAGAAACCGCCTGAACACCTGGTCCATCAAGTCCACACGATCTACGGGGGCATTGGTCAACCAATGGCGTGACCAAGAACTCCTGATGCCCACACAGGGATCCGAAAGCTGTCCAAACCACATCTAACTCATCGATCCTCAACTGATAATATCTGGACCCGAAATCAATCTTCGAAAAGACTGAAGCTCTCGGTAGCAAATCAAACCAATCATCAATCCGAAGCGGAGGATACTCACTCTCCTCTGAAGCAAATCAGGTTTCCGGTAGTCAATGCACCACCACGTCGAACCATCCAACATCCGTACAAACAATACAAGAGCACACCACGCAAATACGCGGGGTCGCATGAAATCTCCTGAAACCTCCTCCAGCAACTCCTGGAGTCGAAACTGTAGCTCCATCAGCTCTGCTGGCTCCGAACGACAAAATTCCGATCAAATGAGTCCAGCGCCTGGTACAAGCTCAATGGTGTAGTCAATCTCCCGAACTGGAGGAACACCTGGTAACTCCTCCGGAACACGCCTGGAAACTCGGGAACCACCACAATGTCACCAAAATCAGGCACAGCAACCGTAGTATCCACAACATGGGATAAGCAGGCAACACAACTTGTCTCCACCATCCGCTCGATCATCACCGCGAAACAGCATCTGGGGGAAATCTGGTCGTCGAAACCCAACCTCCTTCTCGAGGCACACGAACACAGCCAAATACATCGTCAGTAAATCCATACTCACAAACACCCCAAAACCACAATATCCCGCTATAACAAATCCACGACTGAGCCATATCCTCCATAAAGGATCTCGCAACCTCCGGATGGATGCAACACTCTCCAAAACCTCGGAAGTGGGGATGCAGGTACAATAGCCATAGGTATCAAACAACAGTAACCTCGGTAAAGTCTATCCTCAAACAAGTCGTGGCACGAACTCCAACATGCCCAACTAGCCACCCACGTCAAATGCAACTTGCTGAATAAATCGTTAAAGGGGTTTACTGATCAGACTGCAGGAACAACATGAGGTTCTCCTCGTAAATTCTGAACTACCGAACCGCTACAACAGCTGGCTGAGAGTGCTCCCTTGTAACGTGATCCTCATGGCCACCACAATAGCAACTGAGAGTGTACCACAAACACAAGTCACCGCAACACCTGCTACGATGAAGGATCACCAACGATCATCCATACTCACGCCACAGGAGCAAATTCGCTACTTCGTGATCTCTGCCATCGCCAAACGGATCCTCTGCTTGATCTGATGACCCTCAACATAATCGGAAAGGCCACAGCCTGATGAAGTCACTGATCCCGAAGTGTCGGAACTCAACCTCATCAAAATCTCGACTAAGTCCACTTTCCCCAAACCATCACATCGGAAACCGGGTACACCTTTCCTTCACAATAGCCTCGCCACTGAGTGCAGCACACTAAGCTCCTCACGGCTGTCTCGAGGCATAACAATCAGACTCTCTCTGATGCTCAGGTTCAAACTCATCTCGAACCTCGTGTATAGCTCTCTCTAAAGCCGCATAACACGTGCAAACAGGAACAAACATGTGAACAATGCATCTCTGCCTCAGGTGGATAAACACTTCTCATTCAAATGCTGGGTAGCCTGATAAGACATTACGGTATGAACTACACCCTGAATGTAGGCCATGGAGTCGCAACAGGAACTCACATAATACCAACCCACTAAATACAATGATCTGACTCATGCAAACATCAACTGCCACAAGTCTCAACTCTGAGGCAACATGTAGACGCTCATACACACAACCAGGCAAACCGTGCCACACAATTCTCTGAACTCTGAATACTCATCCAAATCCACAGTTCTCTGGCAATTCACGCGTCGAATGATCCTCAATAGGATCCACAACCGTACCGACACGGAAAGCACGTCAGGAGGCATCCTAATGAATAAAATATCGTTCACAACAAGTGGAACGTAATCATGGAACTTCGAATATTTGAAAGTATACAACACCCGGAATATTGATGAGTATCCGTCGGCCAGTCGGGTCACCATTCCAGACATGCTGTACATTCTCAAATATCCTTAGTAAACACGACTACAGAAGTCTACAGAACCTATAACCTAATGCTCTAATACCAAGCTGAAAGGATCCAACCCCGATTTTAGTTACCTAAACCGGAATCGAACACCCTCGAAAACACGAACCAGCAAAAACCGTAGAAATTTTGGCAGAGTTTCGTTACTAACGTGGAATTACCATTACCTGCACGCGGAAAATATACTTCATCCTATGCCACAAAAAGCAAACCGTGGGCACCAATCCCATCCGGATTTCTCAATATATCAACAGTAAAGTAAAACAATAAATATAATAGTACTTTACTGAAATCCGGTGTAAAATTGTACAACGTGAACAACAGATTACTCAGAGCGACCTCTAATGTATAAACATATAAGTATACCACAGTAGGTAGAACAATAAACCTACTGGAAGAAACAAGGTAGCTCGAGTACTATGCCTCCGACCATGACGTGCGACACCAGAGCCTGAACTGCAAACTGGGCACGGAAACCGAAAAGCCCAGGGGAAACATATGAAAACTGTTAGAGTGAGTGGACGAAAATAAATGTCTTTCACCAGTTAATATATATGTTTAAATAACATATGCGAGTCCAAGCAAATGGAAACAATATAGTACACGAGGTAAAACTCACACTCCTCCAGTGTACTGAGCATGCAAGTAAAAATGCCACGGGGTCACTCATGGACACCTCCGTGCTAGTACAGTCCGAATCACGGGATCCCAGACCCACACGTGACTCTAGCCAGAAAGGCCTCAGGTCAGAGGTCTGCCTCCCCCCGGTAAAGATGAAAGGACCCAACCCCGATTTAGCTTTCTAAATCGAAATCAAACCCCTTCGACAACACGAACCAACAAAAATTTTTCGAAATTTGGGCAGAGTTTCGTTACTAGTGTGGAATTACCTTAACCTGCACGCGGAAAATACACTTCATCCTATGCCACAAAAAGCAAACCGTGGGCACTAATCCCATCCGGATTTCTCAATATATCAACAGTAAAGTAAAGTAGTAAATATATATGCACTTTACTGAAATCCAGTGTAAAATCGTATAACGTATTCAATAGGAAGCTCAGAGCGACATCTAATACATAATTGTATACGCATACCACAGTAGGTAGAACAATAAACCTACTGGATGAAACAAAGTAGCTCGAGCACTATGCCTCCGACCACGACGTGCGACACCAGAGCCTGAACTGCAAACTGGGCACAGAAACCGAAAAGCCCAGGGAAAGACAATAAACACGTTAGAGTGAGTGGACGAAAATAAATGTCTTTCACCAAGTAATATATATACGAATAAAATCATATGCGAGTCAAATGCACATAAAATCAATAATACGTGAGGAGACTCTGGCTACCACTCACGTACTGAGCATGCCACGTAAAACATATCGCTGAGACTCTCGCGGGCTTCCACGCGATAGCACAGTCTGAATCACGGGATCCCAGACCCACACGTGATCCTAGCCAGAAAGGCCTCGGGTCAGGATATCTGTCCTTCCCGGAGCGTACTCGGGGATCAGCCGAGAAGCCAATGTGTATCGATACCACAACATATATTGAGACTGTACTCTGTGTAAACCAAATCATAAATCTTTTCTATGCACATGCTTAAAACATAATATGTACGTATGAATATATTCGTATACGTATATCCGTATAAGCATAATCGTAAAACATATGCTCGTAAAATCATAATCAATCTGCATGCTCAAGTTCATAAATCATTTATAAAAGACTCGCAATCAATCCGTGAAAAACAATCCGTGAAAAGAAATGTCCACTCACAGACTGGCGTAACGCGTATCGCGTTAACCCGTGATCCGGCGGAATGCCCCTCGCCAAACGAATGATTACGAACCCTGAATATACACAATGTCCAATATTCAAAATCATAATCTGACAATACGAATCAAACCACGAGAAACCACCGTTCTCGGAAACAGATAATTCAAAGTCGATGAATCGTCGAAAATCCGTATATACCACTTCAATACCTCGCTTTACGTTCGGACGCTAAACTCGAAAAACGAACCTCCCCACTGCGATCGGGGCGCGATTTCGAGTCAAATGACATGCGACTTGTCGAAAGTCAAAAAGTCAACCCTGACCGTTGACCGCCGTCCACGGCGGCGCCACCGCCGGCCGAAGAATTTCATGGCGGAGCAACCCTTGTTCCACTCAAAATCACCCACTGAGCAACTTTGTCAACTGCACCGAAGTCCAATTCTCACTCTAACATGGTCAATTTCATGAAAAACCGAATGAACACACATATTTCAATCCCAAAATTCTCCAAGCTCAAGCAAAATTAGATCTTCAAACTTACATGGTAGCTTGCTAGTGATGAGAGCTACAAAGCCCACTCCAAATTTCAGCTCGAATCGGTCTAATTTGTGGAACCCGAAAACACCCAATTTCTTCAAACTTTTGATCGGAATTTCTTCTCTTTCCGGCGAGCTATACCGGAAACCAAGCACGGTACCACCACCAGAGGACCGAGACGAGGCCAAAGAGCCCCTTCCCGAGCCATAAGGTGGCCGGAAGTCCCTCGCCGGAAGTAAGCACGTCGGCCACCATCGTTCTCTTCCTCTCTCCACCGAGTTGACCGAGTCAACTCGGTCAAACATAATATTTCCTGATTTTGACTTTCCCTTTATGGCAAGTTGCTATTTATAGCCTTTCCCGATTTGGAAACTTGTAATTATCCGTTTAAACGAACTTCAAACGCGCGTAACTTTCTCGTCGTAATTCCGATTCCAATAATTCTCGCGGTCACAAACTCGTCTCGACGTACTCTTCAATAATCACCCAAAGTCAAACACATCGGCCAAATGGATAAAAAGTCAACTGTTCAGCCCAAACACATAATAAATCGACTAAACAAACAACAAACGGAAATATTCGCAACTAATTCCTCGTAACTCCAAATCATACTCCGGAAGTTCCCACGAACTCGAAATTAAATTCCGAACAACTTCCGTGAAGAAGCCGAAACCAAATTCTCGTCCGGTAATTTAGTCGTTAAGTAGCCCACCATTTAAATCTGAACTTTAAATATTCATAATTAATTCCTCGGTCGTCCAAATAATGATCCGGAACCGCCCACGAACTCGTAATCACACGTACAACGACTCTCGAGAAGAGACCCAGCTCCAATTCTCGGCCAATAATTTAGTCGTTAAGAAGCTTCGGCGATTCCAATAACTGTCGAAAAACCCGCGACTACACTGTAACTTATCGATCAAGCTGAACATGCTGCTGATTCTGGTCCGAGTCGTCACAAAAGACCTCGGGTCAGGAGTCACAGCCTCCCCTGGCACACATCCTCGGGGATCAGTCGGGATGCAAGTGTATCGATACAACATCATATATAAACTGTACCCTGTGTAAACCAAATCATGAACAATTCGATGCAAATGCAATAAACAACATATAAGTGTATGTATAATCGTATACGTATATCCGTATATGTATAATCGTATAATCGTAAAGCACATGCTCATGTAATCTGTAATTTCAATACGCATGCTCGTGTTCATAAATCATATAAAAGACTCGCAAGATTTCCGTGAAAAGAAATGTCCACTCACAGACTAGCGTAACGCGATACGCGTTAACCCGTGATCCGGCGGAAAGTCCCTCACCAAAAGAACAATCACGAACCCCTGAATATCACAATAACCATTCCTTAAAGTCATAATTCGACAATTCAAAACAAATCACGAGAAACCACCGTTCTCGGAAACACGTAATCTGATTACGACAAACTGTCGGAAATCCAGAAATTACACCTCAATACCTCGCTGTAAGTTCGGATGCTCAAATCGAGAAACGAACCTCCCCACTGCGATCGGGGCGCGATTTCGAGTCAAATGACATGCAACTTGTCGAAACTCCCAAAAAGTCAACATTGACCACCGTTGACCGCCGCCCACGGCGGCGCCGCCACTGACCAGAGAATTTCATGGCGGAGAAACCCCTATTCCATGAAAAACCACCCACTGAGCAACTTTGTCAACTGCATCGAAGTCCAATTCTCACTCTAACCATGTCAATTTCAAGGAAAACCGAATTGGTACACAAATTTCAAACCCAAAATTCTCCAAGCACACATTGAATTGAAACACCAAACTTACATGGTAGCATGTAGGTGAGGAGAGCTTCAAAGCCCACTCAAACTTGCAGCTCAATTCGGCTTAAATCATGGAACCCGAAATCACCCAAAATCTTCCAAACTTTGGCCGATTTTTCTTCTCTTTCCGGCGAGCCTCGCCGTCGACGGTGACCGGGGATAGGTAGAGGGGGCCGAGGCACACCTAATGGGACCAACCCCATCCCACGGGGTGGCCGGAATCGATCGCCGCCGTCGAGCCACCATGGATGCCGTCGCCATTCTCCCCCCCCCACCGAGTTGACTCGGTCAACTCGGTCAAACATTTTAATGCATCTTTGACTTTCCCAAAACAGTAAGTCCACTATTTATACTTTCCCAAAAAGGAAACTTCATATTTATCCATTTCGACGAACTTTAAACACCCGCAACTTTCGCGTCGTAACTCCGATTCCGATAATTCTCGCGGCCACAAACTCGTCTCGACATGATCTTCAATTATCACCCGAAGTCAAACACATCGACCAAACAGATAAAAAGTCAACCCTTCGAACCAACACACATTAAATCGACTAAACAATCAATAATCGGAAATATTCACAACTTAAACTCCGTAACTCAAAATCATGCTCCGGAAGTTCCCACAAACTCAAAATTAAATTCTGAACAACTTCCGTGAAGGATCCAAAGCCAAATTCTCGTCCGGTAATTTAGTCGTTAAGTAACCTACCATTTAAATCCGTTTCCGTCAAAACTTCAAATATTCATAATAAATTCCTCGGTCGTCCAAATAACGATCCGGAACCGCCCACGAACTCGAAATCAAACGTATAACGACTCTCGAGTAAATCCATTATCGGAAATCTGCTATTAACTCATAATCTGTCGGACCCAGCTGATGACACTGCTCAATCTGTTTCAGGTCGTCACAGATTCACCCTTCATTATTGCAACCAAAGCAAAACAAGTATTCTACATAGACGATCCAAAGGTGGGTGGTACTTGGAAGGTAGTACAAGAAATGTTGCACTGAAATGTCTACAGTGCTGAAGTACTTGCCATAGATGAAAGCAGGTCGCCTATATGTAATCATATCACCAAGCCTTACTAAGAGGACACTCCCATGGTGATACAATTTTACCAAGATCTTCACCTAGTTTTGGATGAAGAAGGAGACGAAGATGACGATGAATCTAACGAAGACCGATTAGAGCAATACGAAGACGAAGACGAAGACGAAGACGAAGGCGAAGAGAATGATGAAGAGGACGACGAGGAGGAAGACTAAAACTAATATTATTATGTTTTTGAAACCTAATTTCGTATTTGTAAACTATGAATTATGTATTTGAAAACATTAAACTTAATTTTTGCATTTTTAAAAAGAAAACAAATTGAGGCGACCAATAATTCAATCTTCGTCGCTTCACATTGTAGGAGGCGTCGAGAAACTTCAATCTTCGTCGCTTGGGTTAGGGTTTTTAAAATATTAATTGTTCATGAGGCGACCAGCCTGTATCCCCTAGGTAACCCTGTGAATAAAAGTTCCATCGCATGATCTCTTTGAGGCGACCAATAAATCAATGTTTGTTCCTTCAGAACATCCAGGCGACGTATGAGTCAATATTCGTCGCTTCAGAAGATCTAGGCAACCAAGAAATCAATCGTCGTCGCCCCAAGCTCATTATATTTCCAGACTTGGCACAGTTTCTTTCTTTCTTCTTTGTTTATTCTACTTCTGAACTCCTCCGCCCCCAAATTCACATTTCCCAAAACCCTAAATCCCCTCCTCCCTAACCCACCTATCCCCGAAACCCTAAAGCCCCTCCTCTCCCCCATAACCCACCGGTCCCTGTACCCCCCTCCTCGAATCCCCGTCGGGAAGGCGTCGCTTATCACTTACTCAGCAGCTCTCTGAGAGCTTCTATGGTGTAATTCTCGTTGTCCCTTCTTTTTCTACGGTGCTTTGATTATACAATCTTCTCTGTATCTTTCTGAGACATTGTTTTGTTCTCCAATCAATTTCAGGGTTTGATCTTGGGTTCGGTCTCCCTTGCCTTGTTCTCTGTTCTGCGTTGTTCTTCAGCATTTGAGAAAGGTACAATTTTGGTTCAATTTAGGCGTTTCAGCTTTGTTGAAGTCGATATAAATCGAGTGGTGTATTCTATGAATATAGATTTGCTGTGATTCGTTAGTGAACAAGTTTCACTATCAGTGATTTGCACTGCCATTGTTTTAGATCTGTTTGGAGCTTCATGCGATATTAAGAGATTTTGATTCGTTGAATTAGGTTGTGAAGAAGTGAAGATATATATATACGCGTATGATCATAGATTGTGTAGATGTGCTGCTTTCTCTTTTGCATTTTTGCCTCAGTCAAATAGAAGTCATCTTCTGCGTTTGACTTGTTATTACGTGATTTAATTCTCGTATTTAAGTTAACTGCGTTTGCCTCAGTTATACATTTCCGTTTCAGTATTCTTGAAATGTTAGTAAATTTATGTCTCAGTTGCAGGTTTTGAATAGTATTCCTTACTAAAACTCTAGAGAGATGTCATGTATGCAATCCTTATACTGTAGTCAAAGAAAGCTTAACTCGAATTGATTTTTTTTTCTTGTAAAAATAACATCGGTTCTAATTAGAGTTCAAGAAGTAGTGAACCCTCCTTATTCATTTTGCTTGCACTTCTATCATTATCGCAACTTGACTGTTAAAAACTATCGGCCTAGGCAGCCATTGAAGTTTTGACATTAATTGTCTAATTACTTATAAAATCGTCTAGGTACTGAATTTCAAGGTGTGTTTTATTTGAAACAGAGTTTATAGCATGGTTTTCATATGTCTATGCAACGTAGACAAAAGAGAGGAAAGAATCGCTTTGAATCCACTTAGGTTCTCAGATTTTTCTGGTGGCAAATATTGAATTAGATTGATTGATGTACTATGTCCTATTCTTGATAGATTTCCCCAACAAATTAGTTAAAGTCATTTGAACAGAAAGAGACTTAATCTTCATTTCAATTTGGTGGAATATATACAGATTTTTCTGGTGACAAATATATATATATATTGATGAGTGTATGTGGAATAGTGTGTGTCATTGTTTACGTCGTGAGACTGTGGAGAGCCCCCTTCGCCTTTTTACTAGTTATTTATCGGGATCATGAAGTGCTTTTCCTTGTTGCTTATTATTGTTCCTCTTTCTTTGAAAATTACATAATGGCTCCCGGGAATACGACGCACCAGATGAGAAAAGCGGTGTTCGAGCGTTGGCAAGCCACGACGGCTGCTGCGACAGCAGCTGGGGTATCCACTGGCCCATCCAGGCCTCATCTGCATCCTCGTTCCCAGCAGGAAACAACAGCCCCACCGCTGGAAGACACTGCACCGTCAGTGGAAAACAGCGCTGCGGTATCCACCGACGCCACTGCCACCTCCGGTAACTCAAAGTCGCTGCCCTCCCTTAGCATCCACTTCAAGCAGACTAGAATTCCAAGTCCATTGCTTGTCTCTCATTTTTATGTTACTGATTTGGTTTGGTAAATGTATAACTGTTGGTAACATTGGTTTGAGCAGACATGGTGGACATGGCAACTGAAAATGCGATGAGGATGCAGCGCGGGGTCGTTGTCGACACAAAGACTTAGTACCTCGTCTAGCTGAATAACAATCAGCGACTATAGGTGCCTTACTCTACAAGGCATCGAGGGCCTGCAACGAGAGAGTGGAGAAGCCTGATGTCCAGAGACATTGGTAGCATCATCCACAGCAAAGTTTTCATGCTTGTGCCTAACTTTTTGGGACTTAAAGATGAGCACCACGACATCGTCAATACAAGTATTGAGGTATACTTTCTGCGGTTAGCTAAATTTGTTCATTTAGGGTTTATGTATTTAGTAAAGAAAATTAACACATTTTTATTTTATGTGCTAGACGAACTATGACATCCCTGCAATCGAGGTGGATATGTGGAACTTCATAGACTTGATGGCGCAAACCATATACAAGGACTAGAAGTATGATTTCCATCAGCATTATCTCCACGTCAGCAAGAAGACTCCTGCCGAGTTCCTAGGGAGGGAAGAAGAATGTGAGTGGTTAAAAGGCCACTTCGAAAGCCCTGATACCTGGTAAGCTTCATCACCTATTTGCAGAGTTCTTGGGCATGATTTTAAATTTAAATGTTTATCTATTAATATTGTAAAATTATTGTTTTGTGTGGCAGAAACTGTGCTCACAGAACCGGGGAAATAGAAACAAAAACAAGGAGCAGCAGCTCAACCACCATTCGGGCTCCCTCGCACTCTCATACCAGAGCGAAGTGTTGGAGAAGAAGGGTCGTAAAGCCCCGGCTGTCTAGACTTGGATCGATGTATATGAGCTGGACAAGAATGCGGCTGAGAAAGTGGTGAGCGGACAATAAATATTACTTTTATTTTTGTGTTTACCATATATTTAATATTATTTAATTATTATATTTTAATTGAACAAGCGGCAGTCAAGCGAAGGCTTGACGAAGTGTTGTCCCAGCAAGATGATGCAACGACTGAGGACAACGACGATGTGGTTTTCTGAGAGTTTTCTCTTCCTCTTGATACGCAAATAAATATCATAGAGGAACAGATTGGTGCAAGGCCCGGGACCTCTATAAGAGGTAATATATAACATATAATCGTTTATCTCGATTTTTGTGTACGATCGCTTTTCGTGTATGATTGATACATATTTATTTGTTCATGTTTTTCATGGTAGGGTTGGGGCGCGCGATCACACGTGAGCCGAAAACCAGAGGAGGCGTCCGGGTGAACAACAATGTTGCGGAAACCGAGATGCTAAAAAGGGAGGTCGCAAAAGCGAAAGAAGTGGCGCACAAGTCGAGAGATGATTATAATGCGCTCACCAAGAGGATGAGAGAAATGGAGGCCTTAATACGATCTATCCAATCTAGGGGTCAACAAGCTGCAGTTCTTACCCCCACTCCTGGCACCCAATCAAGCTGCAATTTGCGTGCCGACCAAGACTCCAATTTGTGAACAATGGTAGAATGTATTTGTATAGATATCAAACTAGTACATTTAGATTTGAGGTTAATTTTTGTGTATGGATGATAGTGTGTATTGAATGAGTTTGTTTTGTGTATATTGTGTGTTGAGAATGATTTTGTGCACATTGTGTGCATAATTGTGTTCTGTTGTAACTTGGTACGTAAAAATTATTTTTTTTTACTGTCATCCAATGGAGCGACGAAGATAGGTCAAACTTCGTCGCTTCATATAACATCGAGCGACGAAGATAGATCAAACTCCGTCGCTTTATATAAGATGGAGCGACGAAGATAGGTCAAACTCTATCACTCTATGTAACACCCTATACAAGATCTTGGTCGCCCCAACCTCGTCAATATTAGTTGCTCAATATAGGAGCGACAAAAAAGCCTCCTCCAATCTTCGCCGCAATATTAATTGGCGACCAACTTGGCTTCATACCTTCAGTGATCCTTAGCAACGAAGATTTATAAAAGTACGTTAGCAAATGGTGGAGAGATGAATATGAGGCGACGACGCTTAAGCGACTAAGAGAATGTCACTAGCCATCGAGGCGACCCATTATACTGCTTGGGCGCCAAATAATCTTTGTCGCCTCGTTTCCGGCCTGTAGTAGTGAGTTATTACTTTGTGCTAATTTTTTTTCTCATGATGTTATTATTTTTTATAGATAATTCGACAGATATTACACCTTTTAAAATCTTCAAAAGTGCTACTAAATTTAGAAATTGTTACTGTACTTTCTAAACAATTGCTATTGATTTGTTCTATTGAATCGTACATCGAGTTACTATTAGTTGTCATTGGTACTGTGTTTTTTTTAGTCTTAATGCATTTTTAAAATTGCAACTGCACTTTTTAAACTATTGTTATTGAATTGTTCTTTGAGCCGCTATTCAATCGGACATTGAGATACTCCTGAAGTTTTGTCTAGGTGTTATTGAAGTTTTAACTAGTTGCTACTGAATCATTATGGAAGTGCTACTAAATCATTAGTCAAGCTATTACTGAACTTTCATCAAACTGATATTGAATAATTCTCGAAGTATTGCCAAATCATTTTTTAAGTTGGTGCTACTGCATTGTTTGTCAAGATGATAGTGAAGTTTTGTGCAACTGCTATTAAATTATTCTCGAAGTGCTATTGAAGTTTGGTTATTGCATGTTTTGAAGTTGCTATTGCTTTTTTCGAAGTTGTTATTGTATAATCTAGAATCACCAAGGAGAAAAAAAATTGAATTAATATATATATATATATTAATCAAAATTTTGTCTACTACGAAAGTTCAATTGGGACTAATACTACATTTTGAACGAATTGATACTAATTTATTTTTTTTGAGGTGAAAGATAGAAATTGTATTCAACCTTAACGAGTAAAATTAAGTCAGCCACCCTTCTTGGTGCTGAATAGAAACATAAAGACCGCTTGCATTATGCAAGGCCTTTTGAATAAGCTTACCTAACCTAATAATCATAATAGACGTGAAATAAACACTACATGAAATCGAAAACAAGTAACTCAAGGACATGAAGGCAATATTTGCTAAAGTAGCAACTGGGCTAGACTTTAGCAAAGCTTCAGTCACTGTAAACGACTATGTACTCGGTGGCTGCTTTTCTAAATGAACTTTTGGATGTTCGGTGTCCCGCTTGATAACATTTGTCAAGACGAGCATTCCTTAGCCGGTATCCTAGTATGGTACGTACTTCCATCGCCATAAAGTCCCAACCAATGTTGTAAGAAAACACGATAGCTGAGTGTGAGGGATTGATGCCTCTTATTTGTAAAAATAATAAGTCTTCCTGGGTCTAAAACCCAGAACTGACAAAGATAAGTACACCACAGGCCCATAAATCCACACCCAACCCTAGTCCATTGTTGACTAGGTTGACCGCCATCTCTCTCGTGCTGATCCACTGTAGCCCACCTGAAAGGACCCAACCCCGATTTAGTTTCCTAAACCAAAATCAAACCCCTTCTGAAAACACGAACTTGCAAAAACCACAAAAATTTCGGCAGAATTTCGCTATAACGTGGAATTGCCATTAACCTGCACCCGAAAATACACTTCATCCTATGCCACAAAAGCCAAACCGTGGGCACCAATCCCATCCGAATTTCTCAATATCATAACAATAATGTAAAGTAGTAATCAAAACTGTACTTTACAGAAATCCGGGGAAAAAACATATAAACGTATAGCGACAGAGTAATCAGAGAGACCTCTAGTGTATATATACAAAAATATACAACAGTAGGAAAAACAAGAAACCTACTGGAAAAGAGAGGTAGCTCGAACACTAAGCCTCCGATTGCGATGTGAGACACCAGAATCTGAACTACAAACTGGGCACAGAAATCGAAAAGCCCAGGGGAAAGGCAAATAAAATCGTTAGAGTGAGTGGACGCAAATAATCATATGCCTTTCACCATTTATATATATATATATATATCATAAAACAAAGCGAGTTCATAAAATGAATGGAGGTGTCAGGCGAATTTCTCAAACCCGACGGTCAGGCGAATCTCTCAAGCCCGACGGTGATAGACTAGGCGAATCTCTCAAGCCTAGTGGGCACATCAGGGGAATCTCTCAACTCTAGATCTGGACTACCGGTGATCAGCCGAGTAGCCAATGCATCGATGCTAAGTAAATGCCATCACCATATAAAATATAAAACAATACCTCCAAAAACAATAAATAATCTCAACATCGTACTGTAAATAAATACAAAAATCAAGAACTCGCTACGACAGTGTAAATAAAAAGGTCCACTCACAGATGAGCACAGCGCGCAAACGCGCTAATCACTAGATCCAGTGAAAGATCCCTCGCCCAACGTACGATCTCGATCCCCTGATTAATCACAAAATATAACTGATCAAAATCACAATTCATTACTCTGTACCACACCTCGGAAACCAACCATTTCCGGAAACATATAACTCGATACAAAATAATCGTCGAAATTTCCCAAACTCTCCACACAAACCCTCGACTAAAAATTTAATATCCAAATCAACTCGAAAACCTCAAGGCGATGATCGGGGCGCGATTACGAGTAAAACGGCATAAAATTTGTCAAATTCCAAAAAGTCAACGGGTCGTCGGAGCTCCGCCGTTGACCACAGCCGCCGGTGGCGACGCGTTGTCAACCGGAGGAATTTCCCGGCGATCAAGCTCATTGTAGCTTCTCCTCCTCAAGCCCAACACATCTCTCAATTGTGCCATCCACCAATTCTACCTCAAATCGCCGGAAATCAGCTCGAAAAATCCAAAAACCAAAACCGACCGGCAACCTTGTTTTCCGTCGATCTCCGTCCACGGCGCACGGCGGTCCTCGAGGCCACTCCCAAAGGCTCCGCCGTGGCCCCACGAGCTAAACCCCCTAACCTCCAGCCACCACCGTGGCCGGAGCACCGCCGTCCAACAACCCCGATTCCGGCTGGAAAATCAAAAACTTCAACTCACTCGTTCTCCCACAAATCAAAACCAATTTCCACAAATCCAAGTTCTAAACAATTGCAAATTTCAAGGAGAATCGAAATATACCAAAATCAAAGCCAGAGGTGGCTGGAAACAAAAGGTCGCCGGCAAGTCAAACGGTGGTCCGTTTTCTCCTTCGGTCAACGCGGGTCAACGCCTCCAAGTCTGGTCAACGCCGGTCAAACTTCCCAAACAGTGTTTTCGACAATTTTTCGACTATTTACGATATTTATACTCGAGGCTTGATACGATCGACGGTCCAAATCGAATCACAATCACGTTTCAGATAACTCAAATCCAAACAGATAAACACGACGTAATCACGCGATTTTAAATATTCATAACATATTCCTCGTTTATTGAAACAATTATCCGGAACCGCCCACAAACACAAAATCACGCGTACTACAATTCTCATGAAGAGACTCAACTCAAATTCTCGTCCGATAATTAAGTCGTGAACCAAACCGCCAATTCAATTAATTTACAGAAAATTGTAATTACTCGCTAACTCGTGAATTAAGCCGATTACTATACTGATTCTGATTCGGGTCGTCACACCACCAGCACCGCTTCCCTCCTCTAGGCTCCGCCGACCCAGGACTCCCAATAGAGTATTTGGAACCTATCTTTCCAAGCCGCATAAGTTTTCACCACCGAGATCCAGTGGTGACTGATCCGACTTAGAGCCTTGCATTGCAACCACTGCATCTCCTCCACAAATCTGATTCAGGACTACTGAGTGTGTGAGGAGATCTATATCGCCGTTGTTCTTTGAGTCGAGCTCGTTTCGGTCGTCCTCTCCTACCACCCATCCGCACAAGCCCACGAGCCTCTGACCGACACCATACCCCGGCAGCTACCATCTCCCGACAACATAACACATAGTCTTCAGCTCAGGTCCGCTCGCACGATCCCGAATCCTCCGCCATCGTCGTCGCCCAATTATCCTTGACCTAGGACTACCGAGTTGACCTGAGGCGACATCTCTCCACATGGACCAAGTCGTCACTGATGCAAACCTTACTATCACCATAGTTAACCACCTATACAACTTCGACAAGATCACAGCCCCGGTCAAAACAACACAATGATCTCAATGTGTCTCCAAACCATAGAGTGACACTAGGTTTTCTTGGCTCCTTTGAAAATTCAGAGCTGTCGCAAGGGAAGAGGTTGTCCTAGACTATAAGTGGCAAGACGAACTGATATTGATACTGAAAATAATGACTTGAAAAAATTGGAAAAAAATGAACTAAAATAAATAAATATTAATTTTCTGAATGGGAAAGAGAATGAACAAATCATTTTTGATTTTTCGAAAAAACAATTTATTTATTGACGAAAAAAATATATTACAGATACAAAATTATCAAGGGCATAAAAATACAATTATACTTGCCACACATCAATCTATAGACATTTTCTCCTTATTTATAAAATATTTGTCCTTTACTATTTAAATAAAAAGATATTTTCCTTATGCGTAAGTTTGCTAAAAACAAATTAGCCCCTGTTACATTTTAATCTGGAGCGGCCACCAACATCTGGTTTAGCATACCAGTCCCTTGATACAGATCACTCTCTTTCTCTCTAATCTGAACAAAATGTAATGCCTCTATTTTCCTTTTCCAAAATTTTCATTTCCAGAATCTTCATCTTCTCTCTTACCTCTCTGCTTCTGATCGGAGAGTCTTCTCCGAGATTCAATCGTCGTACGTTTCAGAATTCATCTCCGAGTTTTCTTCAAGTAATTTTTAAGTCTTAAACTCTTTAAATGCTCTATCTTGATCATTGCTTCTAACGACCATAAATGTTTGTTGATTGAAGTAATGATGGGTCTGGTAGACATAGGTTTTCTCTTTAGTTAAATCTTGATCTTAATGTTGATAAAGGCAATTTAGGTTGTAAGAAAAAAGGTTTGATTTCCATTGTTCTTGATATGTTATTGTTTCAACCGGAATCCGTAGGGGATTTTGCTAGAAGAGAAATAGATATTGGGGAAGGATCGCTCAGGTTAGAAACCACTCACACTTTGCTTATCTACAAAATAAAGACTAACATCAGGAACTTGAGATGGGATTGACCTGCCTTCAACGTTCCGAAGCCTAAGTCAGATGATGAGATTACAATAGCGTTTTGTAAACAGTGAAGAGATTCCATTACCTTTGTCTTATAATAAATACATTCCTTATATAGGTGGTTGAGATTGACAACCCTCTGTGGTCCTCATTGTGGGATTGGTCTGATCATTCCCTTTTGGTATAAGGAAGGGTAGTCTGATATTTTGATGGGTCGTTCTTTAGCATGGCTGGTTGACACGCGTATGGCACTGTGGCGCCGAGCGCGTGTGGCGTACTCGCTGAGTGTGCTTTTTCCTTTGTGTCATTTCAGCTTTCTTTGGTAATTGATTTTTGGTGCTGAGTATGATATGTTTTTATTAGTTAGCGCATGGCATACTAATAATTCCCCCAAGTCCCCGAGTCAAGGAGATTTTCCTTGAATGGGGAGTTGAAAAGACAAGAAGATCCATAAAGCGTCCATACTTAGCACTACTATGTTGGGGTAACGTAGTGTACCCTGCAGTCCCCTCAACTCCATGATTAAGGTCTATCTCTTGTACATATGTGCTTTAACGGGATTATGCCTGGTGCTCCGTGAGTAGCGCTTGGCAAGATGCTTTGACGCTCAAGGCGTCGCTTGTGAGGACAACGAGCATTAAGCAAAGAATGACGTGCTCGAGGGCATTATGTGTGAGGCTTGAAACTTCAAGCTCAAGGGCAATGCGCTTTTACGCAAGGGATGATGTGTGCGAGAGAAGCATGCATTCATGCCGTTTGTGGCTGCCTGATGGTGATCATGACTCTACAGAGTTTTTGGGTGAAAGGACCCAACCCCGATTTAGCTCCCTAAACCGGAATCAAACCCTTTCGAAAACTCGAACCAACAAAAACCGTAGAAATTTTGGCAGTGTTTCGTTACTAACGTGGAATTACCATTACCTGCACGCGGAAAATACACTTCATCCTATGCCACAAAAATCAAACCGCGGGCACCAATCCCATCCAGATTTCTCAATATATCGACAATAATGTAAAGTAATAAATATATCTGTACTTTACTGAAATCCGGAGTAAAATCATATAAAATATACAACAGAATACTCAGAGCGACCTCTAATGTATAATCATATACGTATACCACAGTAGGTAGAACAATAAACCTACTGGAAGAAACAAGGTAGCTCGAGCACTATGCCTCTGACCACGACGTGCGACACCAGAATCCGAACTGCAAACTGGGCACGGAAACCGAAAAGCCCAGGGGAAAGACATGAAAACTGTTAGAGTGAGTGGACGAAAATAAATGTCTTTCACCACGTAATATATATGTTATAAAAACATATGCGAGTCGAAATATAAATAAATCAAATATTATACGAGGAGACGCTGACTCCAACTCGTAAACAGAGTATGCATGGAAAATCTCACGGGGTCATGGACACATCCATGCTAGTACAGTCCGAATCACGGGGTCCTTAGTCCACGCGTGATTCTAAGCCAGAAAGGCCTCGGTTCCGGGGAAACGCCCCTCGCCGGTCAGGTCGGGGTAACGACGCCCCTCCTTGTAGGCCTACCATCGGGGATCAGCCGAGAGGCAAGTGTATCGATACAACAACGTAACTGAGATTGTACTCTGTGTAAATCAAATCATAAACAGTTCGATGCAAATGCATGAAACAACATATAAGTGTATGTATACTCGTATACGTATATATGTATATGTATAATCGTAAAACACATGCTCATGATAAACATAATCTCATATGAAATCTCATGCTCGTAAAACCATGATTATACTGCATGCTCAAGTTCGTAAAACGTATATAAAAGACTCGCAATCAATCCGTGAAAAGAAATTGTCCACTCACAGACTAGCGTAACGCAGTTCGCGTTAACCCGTGATCCGGCGGAAGGTCCCTCGCCAAACGAACGATCACGAACCCCTGAATAATCACAAAATCCATTTCTCAAAATCATAACTCGAAAATTCAAATCAAATCACGAGAAACCACCGTTCTCGGAAACACGTAATCCGATTACGACAAACTGTCAGAAATCCGGAAATCACACCTCAATACCTCGCTGTAAGTTCGGATGCTCAATTCAAAAAATGAACCTCCCCACTGCGATCGGGGCGCGATTTTGAGTGAAATGACATGCAACTTGTCGAAAACTCCAAAAGTCAAAGTTTAACAGTTGACCGCCGGCGGCGGCGGAGGCGGCGCCACCACCAACCTGAAATTTTCCCGGCGGAGCAACCATTATTCCACTCCAAATCACCCACTAAGCAACTTTGTCAAATGGTAGCTTGTAGGTGAGGAGAGCTACAAAACCCAGTCCTTTTTGTAGTTCAATTCTACCGGAATCATTGAACCCGAAATCCCCAATTTTTCTTGAATTTTGGCCGGATTTTTCTCTCACTCCGGCGAGCCTCACCGTACGTGGTGACCAAGGATAGACTCGGAACGTCGGGACGAGGAGAATGGGACAAGTCCCGTGCCATGGGGTGGCCGGACGTTAAACCTCCGTCGTGAAGCACGTCGTTCGCCGTCGTGAGTTTCCTCCTCCACCGAGTTGACTCGGTCAACTCGGTCAACTCCCTTAATGGCAAGGTTGACTTGCCCAAACAGGTAACCTTCTATTTATAGGCCTTCCCAAAATGGAAACTCCAAAAATTACGTATTTCGACAAACTTTAAACATCCGTAACTCTCGCGTCGTAACTCCGATTCCGATAATTCTCGCGGCAACAAACTCGACTCGACATGTTCTTCAATTATCACCCGAAGTCAAACACATTGACCAAATGGATAAAAAGTCAACTGTTCAAACCAACACATATATTAACCAATTAAGTGATCAACAATCGGAAATATTCGTAACTTAATGTTCGTAACTCAGAATAATCCTCCGAAAGTTTCCACGAGCTCGAAATTAAATTCTCAACATCTTTCATGAAGAAGCCAAAACCAAATTCTCGTCCGGTAATTTAGTCGCTAAGAAATCCACCATTTAAACTCGATTATATCGAAACTTCAAATATTCATAAGTTATTCATCGGTCGTCCAAATAACGATTCGAAAACGCCCACAAACTCGAAATCACAAGTACAACGACTCTCGAGAAGAGACCCAGCTCCAATTCTTGGCCAATAATTTAGTCGTTATCAAATCCGGCGAGTAAATCCATTATCGGAAATTTGCCATTACTCATAATCTCACGGACCAAGCTGATGACACTGTTCAATCTGTTTCGGGTCGTCACATTGGGCTTGAGGGAAGTTTAAGTTCCTAGGTAGCCAATGTCGCTAGGTCGGGGACTGTGTTAGGAGACCCACCTAGGAGGTCTGTGAGTGAGCGAGGTGCGTGATGCAGCATGCACTTAGGATTTTAGAGGCCGCTGGAAGGTTGACTGCGACACTAGGGCTTTTTCGGGCTCGAGCAGAGTTTAAGTCCCCTGGTAGCCAATCTCTCTTGGTCAAGGACCATGTCAAAGTACATCCTGTCCAGTGTAATCAGCCATTAAAGGAGTCTATGTGAGAGGGTGATGGGCATTGGTCGCCAGTTGTCTATGAGAGTGAGGTACCCATGACGATGCTCATTTTTTTTAGAGGCGCGTGACTGGGGTATGTGGCATGTTTGAAAGGTACGCTCATCGTCGTGGGTAGGGCTAGTAATGGTGAGTATGCTGCAAGTACAAGGTACGCTTATTGAACGGGATAAAGACTGGCGGAGCAATAATGGTAGTCCTACTTGCTCGGTGTTTGCAGTTATGATGATGTTTAGAGGAGGTGTTAAGAAGGATGTGTGCATGCGTGACACCTGTAGGTCACCGCTAGTTTTGAAGGGTTAAATGTGAGCCACTGAGCACGTGCAATGATGACATCATTACCGCGGCTTGTGAAGAAATGTTATGCAGTTTGAAATTCGAACGTCATGGGACACATGTTGAAAATCAACGGTGGCGTCCAGGTATGCATGGGGTAGTGGATAAGGGCAGAGAGTTTTTTCCTCTTGGTATATAAGGGCTTTCACCCTAGCCATTTTGCCATTTTTCACTTCAGAGATAACATCAAGGTATTTTGCAAAGTTTCATAGTGCTTAAGTGATGACTTATAGCTCTCGATTCATTGTCTTTTCCTCGATCTCGATTGCTTAGAAAGATAAATCTACAAGCTCTTCTCTCATTATGCTATATTGTTCTTTGATCTGTACATATATGGTGTTGGGTTTATCTGGATTTTGGTTCTAGTTTACAGTAGTACGTATGCATGTAGAAGTTGCTTTCTTTTTCTTGGGTGTTTATTGTGATTTGGTGCGACGAACTTGTGATAAGCATTAATGTTTTATAGCGAATAGCGTAATGCATACGTTTTTGCTCCACCTGTCTGCTTGCCTTAGTGCTATAATGCGTAATGCGCACGCATTTTGCGCACTAAATATAATATCTAAGAAAATACAATTCTCCATTTATAAAATAAAAATAAACATAGATTAATATCCAAACTTCATAAATATGACATATATACAAACTTGGTCAAATTAAGCTTAAACTCGAAATTACATAACAAACAATGAAAGAAAGATCTAATTCATCTCTTCTAGTTGTGCCCATTTCTGCCTTCCACGTCACTATGGTCACTTACATCAACATCACTATGAAATTCATCCCAAGTATCAAAGTGAGTAGGGTAATTTTGAAAGGACCCAATCCCGATTTAGTTGCCTAAATCAAAATTAGGCTCTAACGACACCATAACTTACAAAATTTTTGCCAGAGTTTACTTTATAAAACGTACAAACCAAAAACCTGCAAGAAGATTAGACTTCACAGATAAATTCCCAGACACACCGTGGACCACTATATATTGTCCATCCAAATTTCTCAAAATCCACATATATAATAAAACACAAGGTTTACAAGAAATTCAGAAAGTATTCAGGAGTATAACTCAAACTGAACAACACTACACAAGTATTCAGAGCGACTTCTAATTACAAAATATACAAGACTAGCAGGTTACATAAGGAACCTACTAGAAGGAAAGTGTGATTTGAACTCTAGGCCTCCTGCGATGACGTGCAACCACGGGAAAGATACTACAATCTGGGCGGCGAAAACTGAAAAGCCCAGAGAAAAGCATCTAAATAATAAAACCGTTAGAGTGAGTGGACGTAAATCATAATATGCCGCATAAATAAATCTAACATGCTTTTCACAATAAATGCACATAAAATCATGTGAGTCAAAACAAACAATCTCAGGTCAAGTGCTCATAAAGACGTAACTCTCTTGGATACTGTGTATGTGAAGGCAGTAACTTGAGTACGTTTCCCTCAAGTTACGATACGCCCACTTCAAGTGCTCATAAAGACGTAACTCTCCCAGGTACTGTAAATCATGGGTCAGGTGCTCATATAGACGTAACCCCCCTGGAGCATCTCGGGGATCAGCCGAGAGGCCATAGCATCAATGCATCGCATATCCATACTCAGTGTAAAAATAAATCATATGTGCCTCCAGATCAATGTATGCTCATAAAATTCATAACCATAAATGCATATTCGTAAATGTACAATCGTAAAGCATACTCATAGACTCGCAAATTCACTGTGAAAATCAAAGTAGAAAAATCAACGTGGGATAAAATGTCCACTTATAGATAACAGCTAGCCCTAAGGCCCGACAGAAGATCCCACGCCACAAACTCGATCATGATCACCAAGAACACGGCCGAAAGTGGCCATAATCGACGGGTCTGATGGCGGAAACAAACCGGGTCGGTGGAGGAAAACGGGTGAACGGGTCAACTCGGTCCAAACTCGGTCAACTCGGTTCAAATATGTGATTTTCCGATTTTTTTGACGATTCAATATTTATACGTCGCGAACCGACCAAATCCACGTCTCAGATAACTCCAACCAAATCGGATAAGTACGACTAACTCGACGACAATTTCAAATATTCATTTTCTATTCTCCAATTAACCAAAAAATCCTCTGAAACCTCCTACGAGCTCGAAATCAAATCCTCTACAATTTCCGCACAGGAACTTAAATCAAATTCTTGCCCGATAATTTAGTCATTAACAAACCACATATGCACAATCAACTCGCAATAATCACATGTCGTGTCGATAATCGCATAATTCAAAGTTCGGGTCATTACAAATCTACCCCCCTAACAAAAATTTCGTCCTTGAAATTTACATACCTACTAACTGAAGAGGTATGGATACTGTTCTTGCATGTGCTGCTCGGTCTCCCATGTAGCCTCTTCAACTGAATGGTTCCGCCATAAAACTTTCACAAGAGGAATAGTTCTATGCCGTAACTTCTGGACCTTCCAATCGAGAATCTGGACTGGTTCTTCCACATAAGTCAAATCCTCCTGAATAGGAAGCTGATATAGTGCTAACACATGAGATGGATCGGAAATGTATGTCTGCAACATAGACACATAGAACACATCATGTACCCTGGCCATCTCAAGAGGTAATGCCAACCTGTACACCACAGTACCAACTCACTCAATAATTTCATATGGGCCAACATAATGCAGAAGTGCAAGGAAATGAGCTGACTTCGTAAGGCGATCCACGATCACCCAAATACCAGTATTACCACTAGACGTACGAGGTAACTGATACACGAAATCCATAGTGATATGCTTCCACTTCCACACTAGAATCTCCAAATGTTGTAGTTTACCGGCAGGCTTCTGACGTTCTGCCTTCACTTGCTAACAAATCAGACATCTGCTCACATACATTGCTATTTCTCGCTTCATGTTACGCCACCAATAATGAGCTTTAAGTGTCCGAAACATCTTCGTACTACCAAGATGCATAGCATACTCAGAACAATGAGCTTCATCAAATATTTCCTTCTTCAAATCATCATCTCTAGGCACACATAATCTTCCTCTGAACATCAAAGTGCCATCACTCCTCATCCAAAACTTTGTTGGTGTGACGACCCAGAACAGAATCAGTATGAGAATCAGCTTAATCTACGAGCTTGCGTGTAGTCGCAGATTGCCGACAGTTGTTTGAATCGCCAGACTTGATAACGACTAAATTGTTGGCCGAGAATTGGAGCTGGGTCTCTTCTCGAGAATCGTTGTACATGTAATTTTGAGTTCGTGGGCGGTTTCGGATCGTTATTTGGACGACTGAGGAATAAGTTATGAATATTTGAAGTTGCGACATAATCGGATTTAGATGGTGGTGCTCTTAACGACTAAATTACCGGACGAGAATTTGGTTTCAGCTTCTTCACGGAAGTTGTTCAGAATTTAATTTCGAGCTCATGGGAAGAGTTTCCAGGTGTGTTTCGGAAGAGTTACCAGGTATTCCTCCAGTTCAGGAGACTGACTACACCATTGAGCTTGTACCGGGCGCTGGACTCATTTTACCGGCATCTTGTCGTTCGGAGCCAGCGGAGCTGATGGAGCTACAGTTTCGACTCCAGGAATTGCTGGAGGAGGTTTCAGGAGATTTCATGCGACCCCGCGTATTTGCGTGGTGTGCTTTTGCATTGTGTGTACGGATGGTGGATGGTTCGACGAAATGGTGCATTGATTATCAGAAGCCTGATTCGCTTCAGAGGAGAGTGAGTATCCTTCGCTTCGGATTGATGACTGGTTTGATCGGCTCGCGAGAGTTTCAGTCTTTTCGAAGCTTGATTTCGAGTCCGGATACCATCAGTTGAGGTTTGATGAGTCAGATGTGGCTATGTTGGCTTTCGGATCTCGGTGCGGGCATCATGAGTTTTTGGTCACGCCATTGGTTGACCAATGTCCCGTAGTTTTTACAGACTTGATGGACCAGGTGTCCAGACGATTCTGGACGAGTTACGGTCATGTTCGTTGGCAACGTCCTGATGTATTCCGGGAGTGTGGACCAGTACCTGAAGCAATTGCGAACGGTTTTGCGGACTTCGCGAGATGATCAGCTGTTTGCGAAGTTCAGCCAGTATGAATTTTGATCGATTAGCGTGAAGATTTTGGGCTGTGTGATGTTATCCGAGGGAGTTGGCGTGGATCCTGACCAGTTAGAAGTCGTGTGGATTTGGGGATTGTTCTACCATTATACCAGAGATCAGGGGTCTCTTGGGTTTTGCAAGCTTTTACCGACGGCTTGTGCATGATTTTCCCGGATTGCCACTTCACTTTCCGGATTGACGAAGAAAGTGTCAAGTTCGAGTGGTTCGATGCACGCGAGGAGAGTTACTTACTCCTGAGAATGGCTGACCGTTGTTTCGGTTTTGACCTTACCTGATGATCTTGGTGAGTTCGTGGGTTATGGCGATGCCTCGAGGTTTGGATTTGGTTGTGTATTGATGCTGTGTAGCAGAGCGGTGGCTCATGGTTTCAGACGGTGGGAAACATTATGTAGCTACGTATCCTATGTATGATTTGGATGTAGCTGTCCTTGTGTTAGCATCGGAGAGTCTGAGACACTTCTACTACGGCATGCAGCGCAGTGTAGGATGTACACTGATCACTTGAGTTTCATCCACTTGCATTTTCGGCCAGATTTGGGCTTGAGGCAGTGTAGATGGATGGGGTTGACTAACGATTATGGCTGCACCTTTGAGCTTGTTCATGAAAGGTTAGTGGTTGCACTTTGACTATCCATCTGGGATGTTGTTGCTGATGCATTCAGTTAGAAACCGGGAGCTTCAGTGTTTCATGTGTTTGTGGCTCGAGTTTCTGTGTTAGCCGGGTTATGCACTACGGAAGCTGAATTCGTGTATGATGATGTTGAAGCTCATTGTTTTGCGTGCGTTATGCACCAGTGGTACGGAAATGTGTCTGATACTTCGAGTTTACTACTTGTGACGCAACATGAAGAGGAATGTAGCAGCTTATGTGTGCAGATGCCACATTTGTCGACTGGCCATGGCTAGGAGGCAGAGACGTGCCGAGAAGCGTCAGCCATTTGAGATTTTCGGTTAGACGTGGCGTTTGTCGTTGTGGTCTTGTGTGCCAGTACGCACTTTGGTTTGTGATACCAGTTGTTAGGCCATTGTAGACCATTTGATGAACTCAGTACGTTTCCTTGTACTTTTCGGGAAAAGATTTCAGTGGCAGGCTAGCATAGCTTTGTTTGACGGAGATTGTCCATTCACGTGGTGCACCTGTGTTCCAGTTCGCTGATCGAGATAATCAGCTACGACTGAGTGTTGGCAAGCTTTGCAGCGAGCATTGGAGACCAGATTACAAGTTAGTACCGGTTCTTATCCTCTGATTGGCGGGCGATCTTTGAGGACTATTCAGACCTTGGAGGGCATGTTGTGGCCTTGTGTATTGCCGTTCCGAGGGATTTCGGACCAGCAGTTTCAGCTATTCGAGATTGCTTGCAGTACCAGTTTGTTGACCACTATGATTTTAACGTTGCTTGATGTCATTTGAGGTATGATGTTGTACTCCATTGTGCTGGAGCGTGTTCAATGTGAGCTGACGTTTGATTCTGATTTTGTGGAATGTGCTACCACAGACTGTCGGATTAGCGGAAATGGGTTGATAATTGCTTGAGTTCGATGTTTGAGTTATGTTGATGTGTGTAGACTGAGTTGTGATTTGCTATGTTGTTTTGATCCGTATGTGGTCATAGGCGAGTTTGTGTTGTGCCGTATAGTTCGGCGTCGCCTATATTGTTGGCTTTTATGTGTGTTGTGTTCCGTGATCTGAAACTATGTTTCAGGCTTGTTACATGTTGTGTACCCTATCTGTTCCTTATGCAGGAACACTTGGCTATTGTGTGGAGCCAGTTCAGGTTCGAGATTTGAGGGTACAGGGATTTCAGCACGGAGCTATCTCCTATTGTAGAGTCAGTTGTCAGAGTTGTTCAGTTGACATTGTCACTGGAGAATTGAGCAGTATGCAGAGGCAGTGCTCCCACTTTTAGGCGGCTGACTCGGAAATTTCGAGGTCGAATTTTTTTTTAAGGGGGGTAGATTTGTGACGACCCAGAACAGAATCAGTATGAGAATCAGCTTAATCTACGATCTTGCGCGTAGTCGCAGATTGCCGACAGTTGTTTGAATCGCCAGACTTGATAACGACTAAATTGTTGGCCGAGAATTGGAGCTAGGTCTCTTCTCGAGAGTCATTGTACGTGTGATTTCGAGTTCGTGGGCGGTTCCGGATCGTTATTTGGACGACTGAGGAATAAGTTATGAATATTTGAAGTTGCGACATAATCAGATTTAAATGGTGGTGCTCTTAACGACTAAATTAATGCACGAGAATTTGGTTTCGGCTTCTTCATGGAAGTTGTTCAGAATTTAATTTCGAGCTCGTGGGAACTTCCGGAGCATTATTCCAAGTTACGAGGATTATGTTGTGAATATTTCGACCGTCGATTATGTAATTGGATAAAGTTTGTGTTGGTTTGAACAGTTGATTTTTTATCAGTTTGATCGAAGTGTTTGACTTCGGGTGATAATTGAAGAATATGTCGATTCGAGTTTGTTGCCGCGAGAATTATCAAAATCAAAATTACAACGTGAAAGTTACGGGTATTCGAAGTTTGTCGAATAGTGAATTTTGTGGTTTCGATTTTGGGAAAGCTATAAATAGTGAAGTTTCCTGTTTTGGCAAGTCAACAGTTGGCATTAATGTGCTTGACCGGGTTGACCGAGTCAACTCGGTGGAGGAGAAACTCACGTCGACAGCCACGGCCTCCACGACGGCGTGGTGCTTCCAGCCACCTCAAGGCTTGGGAAAGGATCCGTCCGGTGCGCCTTGATCTCCCGGTCCCATCCCCGGCCACCACGCACGGCGAGGCTCACCGGAGAGAGAGAATTTTCCGGCTAAAATTGGAGGAAAATTGAGGAATTCGGGTTGTTTCATTTCGGCCGATTCGAGCTAAACCAAGGACTGGGTTTTGTAGCTCTCCTCTCCATGATTCTAACAATGTAAGTATGGAGTTCTAATTCGATTTGTGCTTGGAGAATTTTGGATTTGAAATTTGTGTATCAATTCGGTTTTGCTTGAAATTGACCTAGTTAGAGTGAGAATTGGACTTCGGTGCAGTTATGGAAGTTGCTCAGTGGGTGATTTTGCATGGAATAGAGGTTTCTCCGCTGAGAAATTTCACGGTTGGTGGTGGCGCCGCCGGTGGCGGTGGTCAACGGTCAACTTTGACTTTTTGGGGTTTTCGACAAGTTGCATGTCGTTTCACTCGAAATCGCGCCCTGATCGCAGTGGGGAGGTTCGTTTTTCGAATTGAGCATCCGAAAGTACAGTGAGGTATTAAGGTGTGATTTTCGGATTTTCGACAGTTTGTCGTAATCGGATTATGTGTTTCCGAGAACGGTGGTTTCTCGTGATTTATTTTGAATTGTCGAGTTATGACTTTGAGAAATGAATTTTGTGAATATTCAGGGGTTCGTGATCGTTTGTTTGGCGAGCGACTTTCCGCCGGATCACGGGTTAACGCGAACTTCGTTACGTTAGTCTGTGAGTGGACATTTCTTTTCACGGATTGTTTGCGAGTCTTTATACACGTTTTACGAACTTGAGCATGCATACGAGATTTCGATTTACATGAGCATGTGTTATACGATTATGCCTATACCAGTATATATATATATTACGTATATACACTTATATGTTGTTTCATGCATTTGCATCGAACTATTTATGATTTGGTTTACACAGAGTACAATCGTTATATATGTTGTTGTATCGATACACTCGCATCCCGGCTGATCCCCGATGATGTGTACCGGGGGAGGCTGTGACTCCTGACCCGAGGCCTTTACCGGGGGGAGGCAGACCTCTGACCTGAGGCCTTTCTGGCTAGAATTGCGTGGAAGTCTGAGACTCCGTGATTCTGACTGTACTAGCACGGATGTGTCCACGAGTGGTCCCGTGAGATTTTTATGCATGCTCTGTATGCGTGAGGAGTTAGAGTCTCCCTCGTGTACCATTTGATTATTTATACTTTCGACTCGTATATGTTTTTATAACATATATTACTTGGTGAAAGACATTTATTTTTGTCCACTCACTCTAACAGTTTTCATGTCTTTCCCCTGGGCTTTTCGGTTTCTATGCCCAGTTTGCAGTTCGGACTCTGGTGTCGCACGTCGTGGTCGGAGGCATAGTGCTCGAGATACCTTGTTTCTTCCAGTAGGTTTATTGTTCTACCTACTGTGGTATACTTATATGATTATACATTACAGGTCACTCTGAGTATTCTGTTGTATATATTATACGATTTTTCTCCAGATTTCAGTAAAGTACAGATATATTTATTATTTTACATTACTGTTGATATATTGAGAAATCCGGATGGGATTGGTGCCCACGGTTTGATTTTTGTGGCATAGGATGAAATGTATTTTCCGCGTGCAGATAACGGTAATTCCACGTTAGTAACGAAACTCTGCCGAAATTTCTATGGTTTTTGTTGGTTCGTGTTTTCGAAAAGGTTTGATTCCGATTTAGGGAGCTAAATCGAGGTTAGGTCCTTTCAGTTGGTACACTATTCTGAATCAAATTCTTCTTGCTCAGCAGATAGGCATCCGAATCTTGAGCTTCACGAACTTGATCAATTAATATCGGACGAACTTGAAAATTGGCTAACAATGCTCCATCTTCATTCCATTCCAATTCTGCTCTTGTTACACGCAATTCAGTCAAAAGTGACATCCTTGCAACACGTACATGGAAAAGAGAAGCACCATGTTTCCGACTAAGAGCATCAGCAACCACATTAGCTTTTCATGGTTGAGACTCAAAAGTGCAATCATAATCGTTAATCAGTTCTATCCATCTCCACTGTCTCATATTCAAATATGGCTGCGTACGCAAGTAGGTAAGACACTTGTGATCGGTGTAAATCTTGCACTGCGCTCCGTACAAGTAGTGTCTCCAACTCTTCAATGCTAACACAATGGCAGCTAACTCTAGATCATGAGTATGATAGTTAACATCATGAGGTTTCAACTGTCTACAACCATAGGCTACCACCTTACCATTTTGCATCAAAACACAACCCAGACCTAACTCAAAGCATCACTGTACATAACGTACTCACCACTATCATCAGGTATAGTCAACACTGGTGCTGTAGTCAACCTTTCCTTCAAAGTTCAGTAACTTTCCTTGCAAGCATCAGACCACTCGAATTTGACTCCTTTCTTCGTCAAATGGGTAAGCGGTGTCGCAATTCCTGAAAAATCTTGCACAAATCGGCGATAGTAACCTGGTAAACCCAAGAAACTTCGTATCTCTGTCACATTCGTAGGTCTGCTCCAATTCAACACTGCTTTGATCTTATTTGGATCCACGCTGACTCCCTCAACTGATATCACGTGACCCAAAAACTTCACACTGTTCAACCAAAACTCACACTTGCTAAACTTGGCATACAACTGAGCGTCTCGTAGAGTCTGAAAAATGGCATGCAAATGCTTCTTGTGTTGCCCCACACTCCTGGAATATATCAAGATATCGTCGATGAATACAATGATGAACTTGTCCAGATAACGCCTAAAACTCTTATTCATCAAGTCCATGAAAGCGGCTGGCGCATTGGTCAACCCAAAAGGCATAACAAGGAATTCATAATGCCCATAGCGTGACCGAAACGTCGTCTTAGCAACATCAGACTCCCGAATCCGTAACTGATGGTACCCAGACCTGAGATCAATCTTTGAAAAGACTGAAAATCCCTTCAACTGATCGAACAAATCATCAATCCATGGAAGCGAATACTTGTTCTTCACTGTGACCTAATTCAATTTTCGATAGTCGATGCATAGCCTCATTGAACCATCCTTCTTCCTCACAAACAACACTGGAGCACCCCAAGGTGAAACACTAGGTCGAATGAAGCCTTTTTCAATCAATTCTTCAAGTTGAATCTGTAACTCCCTCAACTCTATTGGTGCCATACGATAGGGTGTATGCGAAATCGGTCCAGTACCTGGAAGTAACTCAATAGTTAAGTCAATCTCCCTGACTGGAGGAACACCAGGTAAATCCTCAGGAAATACATCCGGATACTCATAAACTACCGATATATCCCCAATGTCTGGTACACGAACCTCTGTATCAATCACATGTGCTAGATATGCCACACAACCATTTTTTCAACATTTGCTCAGCATTTATTGCCGAAATCAGACAAGGTAAAGAAGTATTCTTTTCACCCCGAAATAAAATTTTTGGTACACCTGGACTCCTGAAAACAACCTCTTTATTGTGACAGTCGAAAACAGCCCAATGGTCCTCTAAGAAATCCATGTCCAAAATCACATCAAAATCCACAATATCCAGCAGCATCAAATCCGCGGCATAACCTTCTATAAAAATCTCACAACCCCGATACACCTACTCGACACACACCACCTCGCCGGATGGATATAACACTCGCCACAAACTAGGGAGTAGAGATGCAGGTACAGTAGCTAATGATGCTAATCTATATGACATGCATGAATGCGTAGCTCCCGGATCTAGTAAAGTAAGAGCTGGATGACCAAAAATGTACGACGTACTGATGATAACCTCTGAGGAAGCTCTGCCCTCTCTTAGGGACATGGCATGAACTCGAGCTTGTTCAGTTGGTCGTCCACGCTGACTACGGTTTTCCTAACCATCATGTCCAGAAGACTGTGTCGCACGATTAACAGAAGTAGTACCCAGACCATGATCGCTACCCTGAGCTGCAACACCCCCAAAAGTACCACCTTGCAGACATTTCCTCGCAAAGTGACCCTCTTGGCCACAACGGTAACAACTGGTGGTGCCTCGATAACATGAACCATAATGCCGCTTATTACAAGTGTTGCACAATGGATGGTCTCTGGGTGCAGCTGGTACATCATATGTACTTCGAGGATAACTCGATCCACTGGAACTGCCACTCTGTGGTTGCCTCTGAGGTCGATTCCTCCTCCATCTTTGACTTCCACTCTGACTCGATGAACCACGTGGATATTTGAAAGTGCTACCACCTGAAGAAGATGCTGAACTCGAAGTACAAGAACTCATCCTCTTCGCGGGACCCTGGCTGGGTCCACCCTCTTCAAAACGGCGAGAATGAAACCACATCTGCCTCTCTTTCTCAATGTCCTCTCCCATGAGTGCAGCACGGACAAAGTCATCAAAGTTATCCTGAGGCATAGTTGTCAAGGTTCCCTTGATATTCAAATTCAGACCCAACTCAAACCTTCTACACTTTGCTTCCTCTGATGCCACTATATTACACGTAAATCGAGATAAAAGGATAAACTTATCTCGATACTCAAGTACTGACATATTCCCTTGTCTCAGATTGGTAAACTCTTCATATTTCCTCTGCTGGGTGGCCTAGTTGAAATATCGACGCATAAACAAATCTTTGAATGTAGGCCATGGAGTATCAATAGGAACTCTATCGGTGCTAACCTACCAGAAATAAGCATCTGAGTCCAATAACCCAATAGCAGCAACAATCTTTTGCTCAGGAGTAAAGTGTAGGCGTTCACAAACACGCTCCATTTGGACTATCCAAGCCTCACATATTTCAGGATCAGAGGAGCCCGAAAAGGCAATTGCTCCAGCTGTCCTAGCGTTAACCACAGGGTCAAAATGCTCTTCCAAACGCAACACTCGTATAAGCAAGTCGTGCGTACGCTGATCCTCAACAGGATCCCCAGCCCCGTTAGCACGGGTTCCACGTTGGGGAGGCATCCTAAGAATGAAATGACATTAGTCACACAATAGAATGAACGTAATCATGAAACTTCAGACATTTGAAAGCATACAACACTCTACAGCATTGATGGTTGTCCGCTGGCCAGTCGGGTCATTGCTCATGATATGCTGTACATTCTCAAATACCCTTAGTAACACAACTACAAGAGTCTACAGAACCTCAAACTTAATGCTTTGATACCAACTGAAATGACCCAACCCCGATTTAGTTGCCTGAACCGAAATTAGGCCCTAACGACACCATAACTTACAAAAAATTTGCAAAAGTTTACTTTATAAAATGTACAAACCAAAAGCCTGCAAGAAGATTACACTTAGACCACCATTGTCCATCCGGATTTCTCAAAATCCACATATATAATAAAACACAAGGTTTACAAGAAATCCAAAAAGTATTCAGGTGTATAACTCAAACTGAACAACACTACACAAGTATTCAGAGCGACTTCTAATTACAAAATATACAAGACTAGTAGGTTACAAAAGGAACATACTAGAAGGAAAGTGTGATTTGAACTCTAGGCCTCCTTCGATGACGTGCAACCACGGGAAATATACTACAATCTGGACGGTGAAAACCGAGAAGCCCAGAGAAAAGTATATAAATAATAAAACCGTTAGAGTGAGTGGACGTAAATCATAATATGCCGCATAAATAAATCCAACATGCTTTTCACAATAAATGCACATAAAATCATACGAGTCAAAACAAACAAGCCCAGGTCAAGTGCTCATAAAGACGCAACTCTCCTGGGTACTATGTGTGTGGAGGCAGTAACTTGAGTACGTTTCCCACAAGTTACGATACACCCGGGTCAAGTGCTCTTAAAGACGTAACTCTCCCAGGTACTGTGAATCACAGGTCAGGTGCTCATATAAACGTAACCCTCTCGGAGTATCTCGGGGATGAGCCGAGAGGCCATAGCATCGATGCATCGCATATCCATACTCAGTGTAAAAATAAATCATATGTGCCTCCAAATCAATGTATGCTCATAAAATGCATAACCATAAATGCATATTCATAAATGTATAATCGTAAAGTATACTCATAGACTCGCAAATCCACTGTGAAAATCAAAGTATAAAAATCAACGTGGGGTAAAATGTCCACTCATAGATAACAGCTAGCACTGAGTCCTGACGGAAGATCCATCGCCTCAAACTCGATCAAAATCACCAAGAACACGGCCGGAGGTAGTCAGAATGGACGGGTTTGACGGCAGAAACAAACCGGGTCGGCGGAGGAAAATGGTCAACGGGCCAACTCGGTCCAAACTCAGTCAACTCGATTCAAATATGTGATTTTCCGATTTTTACGACTATTCGATATTTATACGTCGCGAACCGACCAAACCCACGACTCAGATAACTCTAACCCAATCGGATAAGTACGACTAACTCGATGACAATTTTAAATATTCATTTTATATTCTCCGATTAACCGAAAAATCCTCTGAAAGCTCCTACGAGGTCGAAATCAAATCCTCTACAATTTTTGCGAAGAAACTTAAATCAAATTCTTACCTGATAATTTAGTTGTTAACAAACCACATATGCACAATCAACTCACGATAATCACATGTCGTGCCAATAATCGCATAACTCAAAGTTCGGGTCGTTACAAATTTGCACTATGAGATTGCATAGGTTGATATATGTCATCAATTTGAAGCTCATCATCATATGTTGTTTTAGCCTTGTGATTTTGCCTTTGTTAAACCTCATAAAAGAAATGTATCAACCTTGATGAAGAATTTGATGATTACAACACCTGGGCCTGATTTATTTGAACAATTGTTAGGTTTTTGAGCTCATAAAGTGAGAGAGAGAGAGAGAGAGATGAAGGCGAGAAAAAGAGAAGGGGTTAAGCTTAGGTCATAAATGAAGAGAAAGAGGGTGAGTTATGAGTTTTTTTTGTCTTCTTTAAACTTAAAAAAATACATAAATAGCAAAACGCTATGGTACGTTGTAGGCCACTGCGTACACTATTCGAACATTTCGCTAAATTGAGTACGTCCTAAGGATTTTTTGCAATGCTCGCTACACTACACACTATTAGCACGCTATTTAAAATATTTATAAGCATAGACGATTGTGTTGATTGATATGTTTGGGTAGGAAGTATTGTAGATGTGGCTAGAAAGACCGTTTAAGTGCTTTATGTACTGTTGAGTAGATAGGGATGAACTAGGGTCTAGGTATGTTTCTTTGTTGCTAGAATAGGTGTTGTCTTGTTGGAGAGGATATCTGGGGAAGCGTACCTACTGGTGGGTGCATGGCGATAGTGTATTCTAGTCTTGATACATATCTCTTGTTTGATAGGCCACTTGCGCTAGCGTGATGGACCTATCAACACTTGTGGATATATTGAGTGACCAGTCGTATAGAATTGTAGGCAGGAGGAGGCGGAAAAAGAGAGAACATGTGTCCAAGGGCGGTCCGGTGGTAAGGCTGTTCACTAATAGAAAAGCGGTGTAAGAGCCGTTAGCGTCTTGTAGCGTGAAAGAGTGAGAATTTTTACAAGAAGTATAATATTCCATGCACCATTCATCTGCGACCGCTAGGACTTAGGGAGTAGTTCACTGATCTGCCAGAGGGCCACGTATGGGTCCACGAGTGCCAACTACATAACGGGATCCATTTATTGTTTCATCTTTTTTTTCAATACGTGCTATATCACTTTAATATCATGTTGGGTCAGTGCAGGCCTGTCATGACGAGGGTGCTGATAACGCCATATAACATGTTTAACTTGTAACACTTTGGGTTCCCCACGATGGTGGAGATTACATATTTCTTCAACACAAGTTATGCGAAGCAGGAGTGGGATTATAGGACGATGACGCTGACGTCCAAGACGGCGAAGAAATAGTGGTTCTTGGAAATTCCATCCTTGGCGACTGTGTGACATCGTAGGTGTGCTTGGCGAGAAAGAATTGGGAATTCAGTAACCGCCCAACAAGGAATATTGATAGGCTGCCATCAGTTCCCACCGCCTTTCAACTGCTAGGTTGGTATTTCGTTATTCAACCATTGTAGTATAGGGAGCTTGTTCATAATTGTGTGTCAAGCTGACCCGTCTGTTTCTTTTCTTACACTGTTGTTTTGTAATACAGTGAGGTACAAGATCCATCCAAACGCGAAGGAGGAGGAGCGCTTATCCAAGATTCTATATTATTGGGATCGTGCTGAATCGTGCCATGGCTTTTGGGCACTCAACCACCCTGATGTTGTGGAACGAACAGGAAAATTTCACAAACCTGGTGTTGCTTTGTTTGTTTGTGTTGTTTTTGAAATGTGTTAGGTGGTTTGTGGCGTGGTCTAACCAGTATGCATTGCTTCCATTTCCTCATATCCAAGATAACCAAATGGAGAGGGTGAAGGTGACTGGGCTAATTGTGTGGTGGATGGCACAAGCATCTAGTACCGCACGCTTGGTGCAGAATGCAGCTGAGATTTGGCTACAAGGAGACGATGAGCGCGATACCGGTCTGCCTGTGGTAGAGGATATAAACAAGGATGAGGTCATGTAGCATGGCAAAGAATAGGAGTGGCCCTTGCGGAATCCACAGTTCTCGTCACGTCGTTCGAGAGATGATTGAGTGAGCAATGATGAAGAAGATGAGGCGGAAGGCGGGCTTGTACCCCGAAATGAGCGCTTAGGTGCAGCTAAGCAACCGACGGCTGCCCAGATGCTGGTTAAACCTAGATGGCCTGGGCCACCCAACTGGCCAAGAACCAGAAGCGCGTTGCTGGGAGGCGCTCGAAATACAAAAGGAAGAGGACCAAAACTGCAGGGCATGATGCCGGTCCTTCCACCAATGAAGAGGCAGAAGCCGTTGAAGAGATTACAACCCGATCCAGAAACATAGATGATTCAATGGTTGTCAAATAAGGAGAATAAATGGAAGAAGAAGATCGAACGTTGCTCAATTCTCCTAGGAGCTCGCCAGTTCATACACCCAGCCGGTTACCAATTCACACTTAGCTGGCCAAGGATGAGAGGAAGAGCGCGGAAAGACAAAAGCATGTGCCCGAAGTGCCTAAGATGTCCGAGGAGGACACGAGGAACTTTCTTGAAAGGTATGTCAAGTTTGCTCGCCACTCAGTGTCGCTAGACGTGGTCGCCTGGTAGAGGAAGCGAGCGCTCACTATGGAGAAGCATCACAACTACCAGTGTTTTTATGTAGAGGCAGCGAGATGGGTGCACGATCTACACCCAATGCTACTGCTGGATAAGCTAGAGGGAGACCCAGGGGAGTTTGCCGTGATAAAGGATAAAGCTCAAAGGCAGGAGAAAAATCTAAAGGCTAAAGAGTCAGTAGTTATGGTAAAAAATGTGAAGCTAATGAAGTATTCTTAGATAGAGGGTGAGCTTAGTGCAAAGATGTCCATCTGTAGGTGGGATGCTGAGGAATCCCAGAGGGACAAGCAGAAGCTGCGAGAGAAGCACGACGAGCTTGTAGCCGACGGGACCCATTCCAAGCACAGAAGCGATCACTTGAAGATTTGAAGACTCAGTAGGCGGAGTGGCTGGATGAGGCACTAACGGAGGTGGAGTCTTTGAGAGCAGAAGTAGAGTCCCTTGACGCTCAAGTGTTGGATGACGTTGTAACGGCGTTCAAGGCCTCTGCCGAGTTCGAGCGGATCAAGGAAGAAACTGTGACAACGAGCATCACCATGACTTTTGATGTGCTCAAGGAGAGTTCGTACTTCAATTAGAAGCAATATGAAGTGGACCAACATGTGGGGAAGGTGGAAGATCTGCAGGGTTAAGCGTGGCGCACCTATACAGCTTTTGTTTTGATATAGTTTAGAACAATGCTGGTTATGTTTCTTTTGTATGTTTCTTTCGTATTTGGATATATAAAGACAAAATTTTCTCGCTCAATTAGTAAGTGATTGGTGTTGTTTGCTGAATATTCTTTAATGGTGTATTTCTTATCAAAATAAGGTTGTGTAGCGATAATTGTGTTGTAGAAATAGTCATTGTTGCATTAACTAGATGAGAGTAAGCTTATGAACAATTGTGTCCATTAAGTATTATTCAAACATAGCGTGCTAGCGGTTGAAGTAACTTTAAGCAGAATGTTTGTAAAAAAAAAATAGGCATAAGTGTATTCTTACTTCATTAGAAAAAGCATAGTACACTGGAGAACATGGGTGAAATAAGAAGACTACAACTGAATGAACCAAAACCTAAGTGGGGTCCTCTAGTGATAGTACTTCCATAAGTGGACGAAGTTCTATGGGTGAGGGAGGATGGCATTGTCCTTGTCACTTAGGTAGACCCTCACAGGGCTAGCAACCTCCACTATTTTGTATGGTCCTTCCCAAGATGGGCAGATGCTCTTGACCTTGGTTTTGATTGCATTCATCACCCAGTCACCGATCTGCAGTGAGTGTGCACATATGCGTTGATTGTAGAGGAAGACAATCTTTTCCTTAATAGTAGTGTTGCGGAAGTGAGTGACATCACGTTTTTCTTTCAAAAGATCATTGTCTATGAAAAGCCCAACATCGTTGGTGGCTAGATCAAATGCCTCTACCATTGAGCTTTGGTGGGTGGGCTCAAGTAGGAGTAGCACTTTTATGCCAAACATGAGGGCATATGGCGTCTCTTCTGTGGTGGTTGTGCGGATGGACCAGAGTATGCTAGGGAGAAATTTGGGGCACCGCCTGTAGTTGGGGTGACCTCTTTTTATGGTCACCAGTTACTTTTTAAGGTCGTCCTTGATGATTTTTTTTAGCCACCTTGACCTACCGGTTGCTCTGGGGGTGAGCGAGAGAAGAGGAGAGCACATTGGTGTCTTACTGCCTGCAGAGTTGGATGAATTTTGGGTTGTTGAGCTGGGTGCCATTATCTGTGTTGATGTTGATTGGAGTTTCGTAATGATAAAACAGTGTTCGCCCAAAGGAACTTGGTGATCTTCGCCGTTGAGATTTTAACAAGCGGCTCTGCCTTGATGAACTCAGTGCTGTAATCGATGATGACCACCACGTAGCGGAATTGACCATTAGCCTTGAGCAGCACTCCAATGAGATCCAGATCCCACTGGGTGAACATGATAAGTGATAGTATGATGGTGTGACGACCCAAACCTACTTAATTACCATAGATTCAAATAAATAATTACAATGTATCTAATTAAAAAATAATCAACTCGGATTAACTCTATCGCAACAAAACAAAAATCATCCCAATATTAATGTAATAAAATATTCTACTAAATTTGGTAAATGCTTAACTAATTTTTAACCCAATCAAATAGTGTCGAAAAAATTATTCCACAAACACAATATAGTATTACAAGCTTAATGATACAAGGTACATCTAGTTCTTCGTTGCCCACACCACCTCTGGCAGCGACACTAGTCACCACCGCCCACCCACTGGGACGATGAGTCCTAATCGCAAATTAAACCTCACAGATACGATCACAACATCGATACGAATCTAACCATGTAAAACTCGACCCGTTTCAGAAATATATTTTTCAATAAACTATTCCGACCACGTGCCGCCACAAACGGCGTTGCATGCCGCCCATACGCCACCACCGGGGACCACCACCGGCTGCGGAGATTAACACATAATTGGAAATCTGTCCTCGACCTCAACAACTTACTACACTATGACAAAGCACAATTCCGCCAGGAATTAGCCGAAAACCTACCCAAAAGAAAATTGATTATGGCGCTGATCTCCGCCGTCGAGCCACGGCTGGCCTCGAGGCTGATCCGAAGAGACTCGGGAGATAGAGGGAAGCAAAACCCCTTTATCCACGACCTTTACAACAACTGCAAACCTTCTCCACGATGGCGCTAAACGACGGAGGTGAAGAACTGAGTCGGGTTCAATTCGAAACCCATCAATTCGACCTGCAAATCACCCAAACTATATACAAACATAGAATACAAACAAAATCCAATCTAATCACATAAAGATCTTCGCCAGAATCCTCACCGGCGACGGCACCGAAACCAACCGGAAACCCTAAAACTTACCCTTGTCGATTCCTTCACCTCGGCTTTCAACCACTCGAATTGAGACCAGTAAGGAGTAGAGGATGATTTAAGGAAGTGACTCCAACCAGTTTCATGGTCAGAGGTGGCCAGATGACCTCCGTTCGTCAGAGTGTACCTCGACAGCGATTTGAGTCAGAGAGAGAGACTCAACTCGGGTCAAACCAGAGTTACCCCAAATTTCCCTCCCCCCTTTTATCAATGGAAACCACACCTTTATATATTATTTCCATAAATGGTAAATCCGAACTACAAACTGGGCACGGAAACCGAAAAGCCCAGGGGAAAGACATGAAAACTATTAGAGTGAGTGGACAAAAATAAATGTCTTTCACCACATAATATATACGTTATAAAAACATATGCGAGTCGAAAGTATAAATAATCAAATGGTACACGAGGGAGACTCTAACTCCTCACGCGTCCGAGTACACAAGGGAGACTCTAACTCCTCACGCATACAAGTACGAGGGAGACTCTAACTCCTCACGTACATAAACACGAGGGAGACTCTAACTCCTCACGCGTACAGAGCATGCATACATATCTCACGGGGCCACACGTGGACACACAACAACAAATAAGTGTATATACGTAATAAGTATAATCGTATAACACATGCTCATAATAAATCAAAATCTCGTATGAAATCTCATGCTCGTAAAACCATAATCATGCTGCATGCTCAAGTTCGTAAACGTATATAAAAGACTCGCAATCAATCCGTGAAAATAATGTCCACTCACAGACTTGCGTAACGCGATATGCGTTAACCCGTGATCCGGCGGAAAGTCCCTCGCCAAACAAACGATCACGAACACCTGAATATTCACAAAATCCATTACTCAAAGTCATAACTCGACTATTCAAAACAAATCACGAGAAACCACCGTTCTCGGAAACACATAATCCGATTACGACAAACGGTCGGAAATCCGGAAGTCACACCTCAATACCTCACTGTAATTTCGGACGCTCAACTCAAAAAACGAACCTCCCCACTGCGATCGGGGCGCGATTTCGAGTGAAATGACATGCAACTTGTCGAAAATCCCAAAAAGTCCAACTTTGACCGCCGTTGACCGTTGACCGCTGTGTTGACCACCGCCCACGGCGGCGCCGCCACTGACCGGAAAATTTCACAGCGGAGCAACCCTATTCCACTCAAAATCATCCACTGAGCAACTTTGTCAACTGCAACAAAGGCCAATTCAATCTCTAACTCATCCAATTTCATGAAAAACCGAATGTATACACAAATTTCAAATCCAAAATTCTCCATCCACAATCAAAATTAGATCACCAAACTTACATGGTAGCATCAAGGGGATGAGAGCTACAAAGCCCACCCAAAATTTCAGCTCAATTCGGCCAAAAACCATGAACCCGAATCACTCAAAATTTCCCCATTTTCTAACCGGAAATCCGAGCTTCTCCGGCGAGCCACGCCGTGGAGGGAGATCGTCGTCATCTCAAGGGGACCGAGGCACGTCGATTAGGACCAGCCCCAGACCTTGGGGTGGCCGGATAAGCATCGTCGCCGACGAGCCGCCGTGGATTACTCTCCCTCCACCGAGTTGACTCGGTCAACTCGGTCAACACCCAAAATGGAAATGTTTGACTTGCCCAATATGGCAACTGCTATTTATAGACTTTCTATTTTGGGAAGCTTTCAAACACCCTTTCCGGCAAACTTCAAATGCGCGTAACTTTCGCGTCATAACTCCGATTTCGATAATTCTCGCGGCCACAAACTCATCTCGACATGACCTTCAATTATCACCCAAAGTCAAACATATCGACCAATCAGATAAAAAGTCAACTGTTCAAACGAACACACTTAATCGACTAAATAACCAACAATCGAAAATAGGAGTAAGATGTGGCTATGTTGGCTTTCGGATCTCGGTGCGGGCATCATGAGTTTTTGGTCACGCCATTGGTTGACCAATGTCCCGTAGTTTTTACAGACTTGATGGACCAGGTGTCCAGACGATTCTGGACGAGTTACGGTCATGTTCGTTGGCAACGTCCTGATGTATTCCGGGAGTGTGGACCAGTACCTGAAGCAATTGCGAACGGTTTTGCGGACTTCGTGAGATGATCAGCTGTTTGCGAAGTTCAGCCAGTATGAATTTTGATCGATTAGCGTGAAGATTTTGGGCTGTGTGATGTTATCCGAGGGAGTTGGCGTGGATCCTGACCAGTTAGAAGTCGTGTGGATTTGGGGATTGTTCTACCATTATACCAGAAATCAGGGGTCTCTTGGGTTTTGCAAGCTTTTACCGACGGCTTGTGCATGATTTTCCCGGATTGCCACTTCACTTTCCGGATTGACGAAGAAAGTGTCAAGTTCGAGTGGTTCGATGCACGCGAGGAGAGTTACTTACTCCTGAGAATGGCTGACCGTTGTTTTGGTTTTGACCTTACCTGATGATCTTGGTGAGTTCGTGGGTTATGGCGATGCCTCGAGGTTTGGATTTGGTTGTGTATTGATGCTGTGTAGCAGAGCGGTGGCTCATGGTTTCAGACGGTGGGAAACATTATGTAGCTACGTATCCTATGTATGATTTGGATGTAGCTGTCCTTGTGTTAGCATCGGAGAGTCTGAGACACTACTACTACGGCATGCAGTGCAGTGTAGGATGTACACTGATCACGGGCTTGAAATTAAATTCTGAACAACTTCCTTGAAGAAGCCGAAACCAAATTCTCATCCGGTAATTTAGTCGTTAAGTAGCCCACCATTTAAATCTGAACTTCAAATATTCATAATTAATTCCTCGTTCGTCCAAATAACGATCCGGAACCGCCCACGAAGTCGAAATCACACGTACAACGACTCTCGAGAAGAGACCCAGCTCCAATTCTTGGCCAATAATTTAATCGTTAACAAAATCTGGCGATTCAAATACTGTCGGAACTCTGCGACTACGCAGTAACTCACGTATATAGCTGATCATACTGCTGATTCTAGTCCGGGTCATCACAAATACACCCCCCTTTAAAAATTTTGACCTCGAAATTTCTGAGTCTGTCGACTGAAAGTAGGAGCACTGCCTCTGCATACTGCTCAACTTTCCAGTGACAACATCCACTGAACAATTCTGACAACCGTCTCCACAATAGGAGATAACTCTGTGCTGAAATCCCTTTACCCACAAATCTCGAATCTGAACTTGCTCCACACAATAGCCAAGTGTTCCTGCATAAGGAACAGGTAGGGCACACAACATGTAACAAACCTGAAACGTAGTTCCGCTACACGGAACACAACACACACAAAAGCCAATGCTATAGGCGATGCCGAACTATACGGCACAGCACAAACTCGCCTATGACCACACGCGGATCAAAATAACATAGCAAATCACAACTCAATCTGCACACATCAACATAACTCAAACACTCATATCAACATAGCTCAAACATCGAACTCGGGAAATTATCAACCCATTTCCGCTAATCTGACTGTCTGTGGTAGCACATTCCACAAGATCCGAATCAAACGTCAACACACATCAAACTTGCTCCAACAGAATGGAGTACAACCTCGTCCTCAAAACGACAACACGTAACATCAAAACCATAGTGGTCCACAAACTGGTACTGCAAGCAATCTTGAATAGCTAAAACTGCCGGTCCCAAATCCTCTGGAACTGCAATATCGAGGTCCACAACATACCCTCCAAGGTCTGAATAGTCCTCAAAGATCGCTCGCCAATCTGAGAATAAGAACCAGTACTAACTCGTAATCTGGTCCCCTATGCTTGCTGCAAAGCTCGCCAACACACAGTCGTAGTTGATTATCTCGGTCAGCGAACTGGGACACAGGTACACCACGTGAACGGCTAATCTCCACCAAATACTGCTATACCAGCCTGCCACTGAAATCTTTTCCGAAAGTACAAGGACATTAAGTTCATCAAATGGTCCACAAAGGCCTGACAACTGGTACCACAAACCAAAATGCATACAAACACACACAATCACAGCAACAAACGCCACGTCTAACCGGAAATCTCAAATGGCTGATACTTCTCGGCAAGTCTCTGCCTCCTAGCCATCACCTGTCGACAAATATGACATCTGCACATACACAAGCTGCTATATTACTCTTCATGTTGCGTCACGAGTAGTAAACTCGAAGTATCTGATACATCTCTGTATCACTAACGCCAAATGCACGCGAAACAATGAGCTTCAACATCATCACACTCAAACTCAGCTCCCGTAGCGCATAACTCGGCTAACACTGAAACTCGAGCCACACACACATGAAACACTGAAGCTCCCGATTCTCGACTGAATGCATCAGCAACAACATCCCAAACGAATGGTCAAAGTACAATCTCTAGCCTTCTCGAACAAACTCAAAGGTACAGCCATAGTCGTTAGTCAATCCCATCCATCAACACTGCCTCAAGCCCAAATCTGGCTGAAAACGCAAGTGGATGAAACTCAAGTGATCAGTGTACGTCATACACTGCTCTGCACGCCATAGCAGTAGTGTATCCAACTCTCTGATGCTAACATAAGGATAGCTACACCAAAATCATACATAGGATATGTAGCTACATAAGGTTTCCACTGTCCGAAATCATGAGCCACCGCTCTACTACACAGCATCAAAACATAACCAAATCTAATCCTCGATGCATCGCCATAACCCACGAACTCGTCACGATCGTCAGGTAAGGTAAAAACCGAAACAACGGTCAACCATCCTGCAGGAGTAAGTAACTCTCCTCGCGTGCATCGAACCACTCAAACTTGACACCTTCTTCGTCAATCCGGAAAGTGAAGTGGCAATCCGGGAAAATCCTGCACAAAGCGCCGATAGTAATCTGCTAAACCCAAGAGACTCCCGATCTCTGGTACAATGGTAGAGCAATCCCCAAATCAACACGGCTTCTATCTGGTCAGAATCCACACCACTCACTCGGATAACATCACACAGCCCAAAATTCTCGCTAATCAGCCAAAACTCACACTGGCTGAACTTCACAAACAGCTGATCATCTCGCGAAGTCCGCGAATCCGCTCGCAATTGTTTCAAGTACTGGCCCACACTCCTGGAGTATATCAGGACGTTGCTGACGAATATGACGGCAACTCGTCCAGAAACCGTCTGAACACCTGGTCCATCAAGTCCACACGATCTACGGGGCATTGGTCAACCAAACAGCGTGACCAATAACTCATGATGTCCGCACCGAGATCCGAAAGCTGTCCAAACTACATCTGACTTATCAAACCTCAACTGATGGTATCCGGACCCGAAATCAATCTTTGACAAGATTGAAGCTCTCGCGAGCTGATCAAACCACTCGTCAATCCGAAGCGGAGGATACTCACTCCCCTTTGAAATGAATCAAGCTTCGGTAGTCAATGCACCATCCCGTCGAACCATCTAACATCCACGCAAACAATGCAAGAGCACACCACGCAAATACGCGGGGTCGTATGAAATCTCCTGAAACCTCCTCCAGCAACTCCTGGAGTCGAAACAATAGCTCCATCAGCTCCGCTGGCTCCGAACGACAAAATGCCGGTAACATGAGTCCAGCGCTCGGTACAACCTCAATGGTGTAGTCGGTCTCCCGAACTGGAGGAACACTTGGTAACTCCTCCGGAACATGCTAGGAAACTCAGGAAACCACCTCAATGTCGCCAATGTCGGGTACAGCAACTGTAGTATCCACATCATAAGCTAAGCAAGCAACACAACCCGACTCCACCAACCACTCGACCATCACCACGAAACAGTATCTCGGGGAAATCTAGTCGTTGAAACACAATATCCTTCTCAAGGCACTCGAACACAGCCAAATGCATCGTCAGTAAGTCCATACTCACAATCACATCAAAACCACGATGTCCAGCTATAACAGATCCGCGGCTAACACATAACCTCCAACAAGGATCTCGCGACCTCCGGATGGATGCAACACTCTCTAACAGCTCGGAAGTGGAGATGCAGGTACAATAGCCATGGATATCAAGCAACAGTAACCTCGGAGAAAAGTCTGTCCTCACACAAGGTCTTGGTACATTGGACAAACTCAGTCGCCCACGTCAAACAGTACATGCCCAACTAGTCGCCCACGTCAATTGCGACTTACTGAATAACTCATCAAAAAGTTACATTGGACAAACTTCAGGAACAACATGAGGATCTCCTCGTAAACTCTGAGCTGTCGAACTGCTAACACAGCTGGCTGAAGGCGCCCCCTTATAACGTGACCCTCCTGGCCACCACAATGACAACTGAGAGTGCTCCACAAACACACGTCACCGCAACACCTGCTGCATGAAAGGATCACCAATGATCGCCCAAACTCATGCCACAGGAGCAAATCCGCTACTCTGTGATCTCCGCCATCGTCAAACGGATCCTCTACTTGATCTGATGACCCTCAACATAATCGAAAAGGCCACAGCCTGATGAAGTCACTGATCCCGAAGTGTCGGAACTCAACCTCATCAAAATCTCGACTAAGTTCACTTTCCTCAAACCATCGCATCGAAAACCGTGTACATCTTTCCCTCACAATAGCCTCGCCACTGAGTGCAACACACTAAGCTCCTCACGGATTTCTCGAGGCACATCAATCAGACTCTCTCTCATGCTCAGGTTCAAACTCCTCTGAAGCCACATAACTCGTGCAAATGGAAACAAACATGTGGACAATGCATCTCTTCCTCAGGTGGGTAAACACTCCACATTCAATTGCTGGTAGCCTGATTAAATCATTACCGTATAAACAACACCCTGAATGTAGGCCATGGAGTCGCAACAGAAACTCTAAAAGGACCCAACCCCGATTCAGTTACCTAAATCGGAATCGAACCCCTTCTGAAAATACGAACCAACAAAAAATTTTCAAAATTTCGGCAGAGTTTCGTTACTAACGTGGAATTGCCATAACCTGCACCCAGAAATTAACACTTCATCTTATGCCACAAAAGCCAAACCGTGGGCAACAATCCCATCCGGATTTCTCAACATCAATATATGAATCATAAACAGTAAATAGTACTGTAGTATATATATATATCCGAGAAAATCCGTGTAAACAAGTATCAGAATGTATCAGAGCGACCTCTAAAGTAAAATATATACAATATGTACATCAGTAGGCGAAACAAGAACCTACTGGAAAACACAGGTGACTCTGATCACTAGCCTCCAAACCTCAACGTGAAACACCAAACCCTAACTGCAAACTGGGCACGGAAACCGAAAAGCCCAGGGGAAAGACATAAAACTTGTTAGAGTGAGTGGACGAAAATAAATGTCTTTCACCGAGTAATATATGTTATAAACATATGCGAGTCGAAATATAAATAAATCAATTGTATACGAGGAGACGCTGACTCCAACTCGTAAACAGAGCATGCATGAAAAATCTCACGGGGTCACTCATGGATACGTCCGTGCTAGTACAGACGGAATCACGGAGTCCCTGACTTCCACGTGATCCATAGCCAGAAAGGCCTCGGTTCCGGGGTACTGCCCCTCGCCGGTCAGGTAGGGGTACTGCCCCTCCTGGTGGCCTACCATCGGGGATCAGCCGAGAGGCAAGTGTATCGATACAACAACGTAACTGAGACTGTACTCTGTGTAAATCAAATCATAAACAATTCGATGCAAATGCATGAAACAGCATATAAGTGTATATATACTCATATACGTATATTCGTATAAGTATAACCGTATAATCGTAAAACACATGCTCATAATAAACATAATCTCGTATGAAATCTCATGCTCATAAAACCATAATCATGCTGCATGCTCAAGTTTGTAAAACTTATATATATAAGACTCGCAATCAATCCGTGAAAATAAATTGTCCACTCACAGACTCGCGTAACGCGCACTCGCGCTAAACTCGTGGTCCGGCGGAAGATCCCTCGCCTGAAGCACGATCACGATCCAGATCTCGATCTCGATCTCCTGAATATTCACAAAAACATAACTGATCAAAATCATAGTTCTCAACCCTGTACTGAATCACGGAAACCAACCGTTCCCGGAAAATATGCAATGCGATACAAAATGAATAACGGAAATTCCGAAATCCCCACTCGAAACCTCGACTGAAAATCGGCTAACCAATTCAACCCGAAAACCTCCGGACGATAATCAGGGCGCAATTTCGAGAAAAACGACACTAATTTCATCAAAATCTGAAAAAGTCAACTCCTCCGCCGTTGACCACCTTTGACCGCCGCTGTCGCCGGCGCTCCGGCGGAGAATTTCCAGTTTATAAGATCACGACCAACCAAACACAATCCTCTTCTGCCTCTAAGCCAAATTCACAGTTAAAACCCCTCAAAACTAGCTCGAAACAAACGAAACCTATTTCCGGCAACCACCACGGGTTCGCCGGAAAACTCGATAAAACCCAAATAAATTCAAAGGGAAAGCATCCTTAGGGCATAAGGAACCAAACCCCCAACAACCCAGCCTCGAACACCCACCGGAACCACCACAACCGACACCGGTGACGGACATGAATCCGACCCGATTCGGGTCCCATTCAAACGTGATCAATTCTCAACAAAACACACATCATTCAATTCGAAATCACATAGTGAAGCTCTACATACCCTCGTCGAAGTCGTTGGTGGCCGGAATCTAGGTCGTCAGACGGCAAAGCTCAAAGAGGAAACTTCCCTCTTCGGTCAAACTGGTCAGCTTTCCAGTTTTGGAAAGTCAACGAAATTCAATGCCAGTCAAAGCCCAAAATGAAGTTTTCGACTAATTCTCGACTATTCCGATATTTATACTCGCGCCTCGGGTCGATCGACGGTCCAAAACGAATATACGAAATGATTTGGATAAGCTCGAAACAATCGGATAAACTCGTCGGATACCGAAACTTCAAATAATCATAAAATATTCCTCGGTTATCGGAAAAATCTTCCGAAACTGCCCACGAACTCGAAATCACATACTCTACAATTTCCGTGAAGACACTCAACTCAAATTCTCGACCGAAAATATAGTCGCGAATCGAATCGGCAAACCACATATACGACGAAAAACTGCGACTAAACTCAATCTCGAGAATCGTGCCGAATACGCATCTGATTCTGGTTCGGGTCGTCACAAATCTACCCCCCTTAAAGAAATTTCGACCTCAAAATTTACGTACCTGTCAAGTGAACAGATGAGGATATTGCTCCTGCATACGCTGCTCGGTCTCCCAGGTGGCCTCCTCAACTGAGTGGTTCTGCCACAAGACCTTCACCAGCGGAATCACATGGTGCCTCAACTCCTGCTCACGACGATCGAGAATCTGCACTGGCTCCTCAACATACGATAAATCCTCTCTGATCGGCAACTGCTGTGGGGCTAACACATGTGAAGGATCTGAGATGTACTTCCGCAACATCGAAACATGGAAGACATCGTGCACACGAGCCATCTCAGCTGGTAACTCAAGTCTGTAAGCAACAACTCCAACCCTCTCCGTAATCTCATACGGACCAATGTACCGCGGTCAAAGCTTGCCACGCTTCCCGAAACGCACAACTCCCCTCCACAAAGATAGTTTCAGGAAGACCCAGTCGCCAACCTCGAATTCCAAGCTCTTCCTCCTCACATCCGCGTAACTCTTCTGCCGATCCTGGGCGATCTTCAATCGATCTCGGATAACCTGTATGTCCTCCATCGTAGTTTTCACCAAATCAGGACCAATAAGCCAACGCTCGCCTACCTCACTCCAACACAATGGAGTGCGACACTGCTTCCCGTACAGGGCCTCATACGGTGCCATCTCAATACTGGCCTGATAGCTGTTGTTGTAGGCTAACTCAATCAAGTGTAACTGCTGATCCCAGTTTCCGCGAAACTGTAACACACATGATCTCAGCATATTCTCAAGAGTCTGAATGGTCCGCTCGGACTACCCGTCAGTCTGAGGATGAAAAGCTGTACTAAAAACCGCAACCTCGTGCCCAAAGCTCGCTGCAACGCCTGCCAAAACTCGGAAGTAAACTGACTATCTCGGTCAGAAACAATGGATACAGGCACACCATGCAAGCGAACAATCTCCAATAAGTACAACTTGGCCAATCTACCCACTGAAATCTTCCCTGGAAGTGCAAGAAAGTGTGCGGATTTCGTCAGTCGGTCAACAATAACCCAAATGCCAGGGTTGCCCGCCGAAGTACGCGGCAACTGATAGACGAAATCCATCGTAATATGCTCCCACTTCCAAACTGGAATCTCAAGTGGCTGTAGTTTCCCTGCAGGTTTCTGCCTCTCCGCCTTCACCTGCTGACAAATCAAACATCGACTCATGTACGCGGCAATCTCCCGCTTCATGTTGCGCCACCAATAGTACGCTCAAAGTGTACGAAACATCTTCGTACCTCCGGGATGCATCGCATACGCTGAACTGTGGGCCTCATCCAGAATCTCCTTCTTCAAGTCCTCGTCTCTGGGTACACATAGCCTGCCTCTGAACAACAACGTACCGTAGTCGCTCAATCGGAACTCTGTAGGCATACCATTCTGTACCATGGTCTTCTTGCCCAACAGGTAAGAATCCGAATCCTGAGCCTCTCGTACCTGATCAACCAGTACCGGTCGAACCTGAAAACAAGCCAACAAAGCTCCATCATCATCATACCCAAACACAGCACCCGTAGCTCGAAGCTCAGCTAACATCAATACTCTGGCCATACACATGTGAAACAACGAGGCTCCAGATTTCCGGCTAAGTGCATCTGCCACAACATTGGCCTTCCCCGGATGGTACTCAAAAGTGCAATCATAATCGTTGATCAACTCCATCCATCGGCACTGCCTCATATTCAGATCCGGCTGCGTCCGCAAGTAGGTGAGACTCTTGTGATCAGTGAAAATCTTACACTGAGCACCATACAGATAATGTCTCCAACTCTTTAACGCTAACACGATAGCGGCTAACTCCAAATCATGCGTCGGATAGTTGACCTCATGCGGTTTCAGCTGTCTGGAACCATATGCCACAACTCTACCATGCTGCATCAACACACAGCCAAGTCCCAACTTCGATGCATCGTTGTACACAACAAACTCTCCACTGTCGTCTGGTAATGTCAGAACCGGTGCGGTAGTCAATCTCTCCTTCAGGAGCAAATAACTCTCCTCGCACGCATCAGACCACTCAAACTTGACGCCCTTCTTCGTCAATCTGGTCAGTGGTGTAGCAATCCGGGAGAAATCCTGTACAAATCGTCGGTAATAGCCTGCTAAACCCAAGAAACTCCGAATCTCTGGCACAGTAGTAGGTCTACTCCAGTTCAGCACGGCCTCGATCTTGTCAGGATCAACACTAACTCCCTCGGCCGAAATCACGTGACCCAGAAACTTCACGCTATCCAACCAGAACTCACACTTGCTAAACTTCGCGAATAACTTATGGTCCCGCAAAGTCCGCAACACTGCTCGCACGTGCTTCTTTTGCTGGCCCACACTCCTGGAATAGATCAAGATATCGTTAATGAACACAATCACGAACTTGTCCAGGAACAGTCTGAATACCCGATTCATCAAGTCCATGAAAGCTGCGGGGGCATTGGTCAACCCAAACGGCATAACCAGAAACTCATAGTGCCCATGCCGCGTCCTGAAAGTTGTCCTGGCTACATCAGAATCTCGGATCCTCAACTGGTGATATCCGGATCGAAGGTCAATCTTCGAAAAGACTGCTGCTCCCTTTAGCTGATCAAACAAGTCATCAATCCGCGGCAACGGATACTTGTTCCTCACTGTAACCTGATTCAGCTTTCGATAGTCAATGCACAAACGCATAGTCCCATCCTTCTTCCGCACAAACAACACTGGAGCACCCCACGGAGAAACACTCGGTCGAATGAATCCCTTCTCTAACAACTCCTGGAGTTGAATCTGCAACTCCTTCAACTCCGCAGGCGCCATCCGATAAGGTGTCTGGGAAATCGGTCCAGTACCCGGCAATAACTCAATAGTAAAATCAATCTCCCGTACAGGGGGTATACAAGGTAACTCCGCTGGAAACACATCCGGATACTCAGACACAACCTCAATACTACCAAGATCCGGCACTGCAGCTGTAGTCTCCACAACATGGGCTAAGTAAGCAACACAACCCTTCTTCATCAACCGATCCGCCCTCATCGCGGAAATCAAACACGGTAGTGAAGTGTTCTTCTCGCCACGAAACAGTATCTCAGGTAACCCTGGTCGACGAAACGCGACCTCCTTCCTGTGGCAATCAAACATGGCCCAGTGCGACTCCAAAAATTCCATACCCAAAATCAAATCAAAATCCACGATATCAAGCAGTAACAGATCTGCGGCTAAACCATGGCCATCAATAAACACCTCACAATCTCGGTAAACCCAACCGATGCTCACAACCTCACCTGACGGATACAACACCCTCCACAACCCCGGAAGTGGAGATGCAGGTACCGTAGCTAATGATAATAGTCTAAATGATATGAATGAATGTGTGGCGCCCGAATCTAACAATGCAAGTACAGGAATACCAAAAACATGTAACGTACCGATAACGACCTCCGGTGATGCTCTGCCCTCACGTAGAGTCATAGCATGAACCCTCGCCTGTCCGGCTGGTCATCCTCGCTGGGGCTGTCCCTGCTGTCTACCCTGGCCTGCAAATTGTGCTGGTCGCGCTCCCGAAGTGGCACATCGCTCTCCTCCGGAACTCTGAGCTGCCTGATCTCCAGCACCAACCAACTGAGGACACGCCCTCGCATAGTGACCCACCTGGCCACAATGATAACAGTTGAGGGTACCTCGCTGACACGAACCAAGATGATACCTATTGCACAAATTGCACAATGGATAGTCCCGCGGTACAGCAAACGTGCCACCGGTACACCGCGGATAACTAGCCTGTGGCCGCCGCGGTCGATCTCTCCTCCACCTCGGTCTCTGCCTCGGTACACCAACTGGTGGGCGATAAGATCCACCACCTGAAGATAAAGCTGAACCGGAAGTATCAGAACTCTGTCTCTTCGAAGGTCCCTGACTCGGTTTACCTTCCTCAAACCGTTTCGGCCGATACCTCTGCTGTCTCTCCTGCTCAATATCCTCGCCTCGGAGTGCAGCACTAACAAACTCATCAAAGTTATTCCGAGGCATCGTAGTCAATGTCGCCTTGATGTTCAGATTCAATCCCAGCTCAAACCTGCGACACTTGGCTTCCTCTGTAGGCACCATATCCCGCGCAAATCGAGACAAACGGGTAAACCGATCCCGATACTCAAGTACAGACAAACTGCCCTGCCTCAAGTTCGTAAACTCCTCGTACTTGCGCTGCTGGGTAGCCTGATTAAAATACCTCCGCATAAACAAATCACGAAACAATGTCCACGGAGTGTCAGCTGGAACTCTGTCGGTGCTAACCCACCAAAAGTATGCATCACCCTCAAGTAAACCAACTGTGGCTACTTTCATCTGCTCAGGAGCAAACTGCAGACGCTCACAAACACGTTCAATCTGAACCAACCATGCCTCGCATATCTCTGGATCAACTGAACCTGAAAACACAGTAGCACCCGCAGTGCGAGCCTTGACCACAGGGTCAAAACGCTCTTCCAAACGCAGCACTCGCATTAGCAAGTCGCGCGTTCGGCGATCCTCATCAGGATCATCATCCCGATCAACACGGGGACCACGTCGAGGAGGCATCCTACTGATACAAGACAAGCATTAGGTACACGCAGAAAGAACATAATCATGAAACCGCAGATATTTGAGGACACACAACACCTGAAGTATTGATGAGTACCGCTGGCCAGTCGGGTCATCACTCCAGTCATGCTGTATCAACTTAAATACCCTAAGCGTCACAACTACAAGAGTCTACAGAATCTGACAACCTAATGCTCTGATACCAAGCTGAAAGGACCCAACCCCGATTCAGTTACCTAAATCGGAATCGAACCCCTTCTGAAAATACGAACCAACAAAAAAATTTTAAAATTTCGGCAGAGTTTCGTTACTAATGTGGAATTGCCATAACCTGCACCCAGAAATTAACACTTCATCCTATGCCACAAAAGCCAAACCGTGGGCACCAATCGCATCTGGATTTCTCAACATCAATATATGAATCATAAACAGTATACAGTACTACAGTATATATATATATATATATCCGAGAAAATCCGTGTAAACAAGTATCAGAATGTATCAGAGCGACCTCTAAAGTAAAATATATACAATATGTACATTAGTAGGCGAAACAAGAACCTACTAGAAAACACAGGTGACTCCGATCACTAGCCTCCAAACCGCGACGTGAAACACCAAACCTAAACTGCAAACTGGGCACGAAAACCGAAAAGCCCAGGGGAAAGACATAAAACTTGTTAGAGTGAGTGGACGAAAATAAATGTCTTTCACCGAGTAATATATGTTACAAACATATGCGAGTCGAAATATAAATAAATCAATAGTATACGAGGAGACGCTGACTCCAACTCGTAAACAGAGCATGCATGAAAAATCTCACGGGGTCACTCATGGACACGTCCGTGCTAGTACAGTCGGAATCACAGAATCCCTGGCTTCCACGTGATCCATAGCCAGAAAGGCCTCGGTTCCGGGGTACTGCCCCTCGCCGGTCAGGTAGGGGTACTGCCCCTCCTGGTGGCCTACCATCGGGGATCAGCCGAGAGGCAAGTGTATCGATACAACAACGTAACTGAGACTGTACTCTGTGTAAATCAAATCATAAACAATTCGATGCAAATACATGAAACTGCATATAAGTGTATATATACTCGTATACGTATATTCGTATAAGTATAACCGTATAATCGTAAAACACATGCTCATAATAAACATAATCTCGTATGAAATCTCATGCTCTTAAAACCATAATCATGCTGCATGCTCAAGTTCGTAAAACGTATATATATATAAGACTCGCAATCAATCCGTGAAAATAAATTGTCCACTCACAGACTCGCGTAACGCGCACTCGCGCTAAACTCGTGGTCCGGCGGAAGATCCCTCGCCTGAAGCACGATCACGATCCACATCTCTATCTCGATCTCCTGAATATTCACAAAAACATAACTGATCAAAATCATAGTTCTCAATCCTGTACTGAATCACGGAAACCAACCGTTCCCGGAAATATCCAATGCGATACAAAATGAATAACGGAAATTCCGAAATCCCCACTCGAAACCTCGACTAAAAATCGGCTAACCAATTCAACCCGAAAACCTCCGGATGATAATCAGGGCGCAATTTCGAGAAAAACGACACTAATTTCATCAAAATCTGAAAAAGTCAACTCCTCCGCCGTTGACCACCGTTGACCGCCGCCGGCGCGCCGTCAACGGCGAGATTCTCCGGCGGAGAACTTCCAGTTTACAAGATCACGACCAACCAAACACAATCCTCTTCTGCCTCTAAGCCCAATTCACAGTTAAAACCCCTCAAAACTAGCTCGAAACAAACGAAACCTATTTCCGGCAACCACCACGGGTTCGCCGGAAAACTCGATAAAACCCAAATCAATTCAAAGGGAAAGCATCCCTAGGGCATAAGGAACCAAACCCCCAACAACCCAGCCTCGAACACCCACCGGAACCACCACAACCGACACCAGCGACGGACATGAATCCGACCCGATTCGGGTCCAATTCAAACGTGATCAATTCTCAACAAAACACACAACATTCAATTCGAAATCACATAGGGAATCTCTACATACCCTCGTCGAAGTCGTTGGTGGTCGGAATCTTGGTCGTCGGACGGCAAAGCTCAAAGAGGAAACTTCCCTCTTCGGTCAAACTGGTCAGCTTTCCAGTTTTGGAAAGTCAACGAAATTCAATGCCAGTCAAAGCCCAAAATGAAGTTTTCGACTAATTCTCGACTATTCCGATATTTATACTCGCGCCTCGGGTCGATCGACGGTCCAAAACGAATATACGAAATGATTTGGATAAGCTCGAAACAATCGGATAAACTCGTCGGATACTGAAACTTCGAATAATCATAAAATATTCCTCGGTTATCGGAAAAATCTTCCGAAACCGCCCACGAACTCAAAATCACGTACTCTACAATTTCTGTGAAGACACTCAACTCAAATTCTCGACCGAAAACATAGTCGCGAATCGAATCGGCAAACCACATATACGACGTAAAACTGCGACTAAACTCAATCTCGAGAATCGTACCGAATACGCATCTGATTCTGGTTCGGGTCGTCACAAACTCACACAATATTAGCCCACAAAATACAACGATCTGACTCAGGCAAACATCACTGCCATAATTCTCAGCTCTGAGGCAACATGTAGACGCTCATACACACACAACCAGGCAAGCCGTGCCACACAATTCTCTGAACTCTGAATACTCATCCAAATCCACAGTTCTCTGGCAATTCACGCGTCGAATGATCCTCAATAGGATCCACAACAGAAACGACACGGAAAGCACGTCAGGAGGCATCCTAATGAATAAAACATCGTTCACAACAAGTGGAACGTAATCATGGAACTTTAAATATTTGAAAGTATACAACACCCGGAATATTGATGAGTATCCGCCGGCCGGTCGGGTCACCATTCCAGACATGCTGTACATTCTCAAATATCCTTAGTAAACACGACTACAGAAGTCTATAGAACCTATAACCTAATGCTCTAATACCAAGCTGAAAGGACCCAACCCCGATTTAGCTCCCTAAACCGGAATCAAACCCTTATGAAAACACGAACCAATAAAAACCGTAGAAATTTTGGCAGAGTTTCGTTACTAACGTGGAATTACCATTACCTGCACGCGGAAAATACACTTCATCCTATGCCACAAAATGCAAACCGTGGGCACCAATCCCATCCGGATTTCTCAATATATCAATAGTAAAGTAAAACAATAAATATATCTATACTTTACTGAAATCCGGTGTAAAATCGTATAGCATAAACAACAGATTACTCAGAGCGACCTCTAATGTATAAACATATCAGTATACCACAGTAGGTAGAACAATAAACCTACTGGAAGAAATAAGGTAGCTCGAGCACTATGCCTCTGACCTCGACGTGCGACACCAGAGTCCGAACTGCAAACTGGGCACGGAAACCGAAAAGCACAGGGGAAAGACATGAAAACTGTTAGAGTGAGTGGACGAAAATAAATGTCTTTCACCACATAATATATACGTTATAAAAACATATGCGAGTCGAAAGTATAAATAATCAAATGGTACACGAGGGAGACTCTAACTCCTCACGCGTCCGAGTACACGAGGGAGACTCTAACTCCTCACGCATACAAGTACGAGGGAGACTCTAACTCCTCACGTACATAAACACGAGGGAGACTCTAACTCCTCACGCATACAGAGCATGCATACATATCTCACGGGGCCACACGTGGACACACAACAACAAATAAGTGTATATACGTAATAAGTATAATCGTATAACACATGCTCATAATAAATCAAAATCTCGTATGAAATCTCATGCTCATAAAACCATAATCATGCTGCATGCTCAAGTTCGTAAACGTATATAAAAGACTCACAATCAATCCGTGAAAATAAATGTCCACTCACAGACTTGCGTAACGCGATATGCGTTAACCCGTGATCCGGCGGAAAGTCCCTATTCGGCCAAAAACCATGAACCCGAATCACTCAAAATTTCCCCATTTTCTAGCCAGAAATCCGAGCTTCTCCGGCGAGCCACACCATGGAGGGAGATCGGCGTCACCTCAAGGGGACCGAGGCGAGTCGATTAGGACCAGCCCCACACCTTGGGGTGGCCGGATAAGCATCGTCGTCGACGAGCCGCCGTGGATTACTCTCCCTCCACCGAGTTGACTCGGTCAACTCGGTCAACACCCAAAATGGAAATGTTTGACTTGCCCAATATGGCGACTGCTATTTATAGACTTTCTATTTTGGGAAGCTTTCAAACACCCTTTTCGGCAAACTTCAAATGCGCGTAACTTTCGCGTCATAACTCCGATTCCGATAATTCTCGTGGCCACAAACTCATCTCGACATGACCTTCAATTATCATCCAAAGTCAAACATATCGACCAATCAGATAAAAAGTCAACTGTTCAAACCAACACACACTTAATCGACTAAATAACCAACAATCGGAAATATTCACAACTAAATCTCTGTAACTCAGAATAATGATCCGGAAGTTCCCACGGGCTCGAAATTAAATTCTGAACAACTTCCATGAAGAAGCCGAAATCAAATTCTCGTCCGGTAATTTAGTCGTTAAGTAGCCCACCATTTAAATCTGAACTTCAAATATTCATAATTAATTCCTCGGTCGTCCAAATAACGATCCGAAACCACCACGAACTCGAAATCACACGTACAACGACTCTCAAGAAGAGACCCATCTCCAATTCTCGGCCAATAATTTAGTCGTAATCAAAATCTGGCGATTCAAATACTGTCGGAACTTTGCGACTACGCAGTAACTCACGTATATAGCTGATCATACTGCTGATTCTGGTCTGGGTCGTCACATTATCTGCTTGAAATACTTTTTTGTATCTTTTTTTATTCAGTTTAGTGTTTTGAAATGAAGTGTATGAATGAATATATGAAGCCATTAAATGATATAGCATCATCAGCCTGGTCCGGTCAGATACTGAGATGGATACTTAGACAGATATTCAGGCAGATACTCAGACAACTTTCCTTGAATTTTATTGAATCAATGCATTAACATGTGCAATAAAATGCTTGTTTCCCCTTCTTTACGATGCAATATAAAACGCAAAAATAAGAAACACAAAAACAACCTCAAATTTGTGTTTATATTTGCAAGTAACAAGTTGTAGATTTGAAATTCGTAAATATCCAGATAGATACTTAGACAGATATCCAGATATATATTTCAACAGATATCCAAACATATATTCAAATTTTTAGAAAATTATTCTGACAACTTCTTTAATAATCCACATAGACTTGTATGTTCAATCGATAAGATTGTTGCTGGTTCTTCTGCTGTGACCAGTTTGGTGACATCTTGAGCACTTTGTTGGCATTGTTTTTTTCCGCCATTTTTCTCATTCTCTTTTTCTTTGGTCGTCCCAATTTTTTCTTTGTTAATAGAGGCCTAACGTCAAGTCCGTATTGTGACATATCCTGATTTCTCAACAATGCAGCACACCATTTTTCCGTTGGGAGATCCTTGAAGAAGTCAGATATCTTTCCATATCTGTTTCTAGCTTAAGCTGGTTAAAAAAGAACTCATATTTCCTTTCACTTCTAGCATATGCATATTGCATAAAGAGTTCAGAAATTGTATCCTTTAAGTGTCCTTTGTAGTTATCTTTGGGGTTAGCAACCAAGTGCCGAAAATAGTAGCCATGCTCATCATTGGGGAACACCTCTAGAAGAGAATTCATAATTTCATTATGATGGCCTGAGAGGAATGTTATTGTTTTCTGAGTATAGTTTCCTGGTTTATGTTATGTCTATCTATCTCATCTCTTAGGTTCATCAAGAACCACCTCAAATTGCTTTCATTTTCGGCATCAACTATCGCACATGCAATTTTATAGAGTCCTAAAAAGAATAAAAAAGGTGAGGTTCCTAGCTGTATAGTAAGTATTGAAATGCAGTTTATAAACAAAAAACAGATATCCAGATAGCTACTGAGTCAGCTACCCAAACAGCTACATTATTAATGTCTTGAGAGGACCCGACCCTAGATTAACTAGTAACCTAGAATCAAGCCCTAACAACAGACCCTAATCTATGAGTTTCTGTGAAAATTTTGACATAACTTCTCTTATAAAAGAGACAACCAAAAACCTATAAGGAAAATTGACACTCCGCAGATAAATTCACAAACAATACCGTAGACCACCGATGTCCATCCAGATTTCTTAACATAAGACTGTAATTAAGCCTGATACATTATTTAGAATTCGAAAACATAACTCCAGTAAATACACTGATTTATAAACAAAGAAACTCAACTCGACAACTATACGAGTGACAACCTATTCACAAGAGTCTCACAAAGAAGATACTACAGAACTAGTATCCAAGGTGACTTCAATAACACAAGAGACATACTGATAATGAGCAAGGACCTACTACTGAAGGAATTGACTAGTGGACTCGACGCCCTCGACGACATTCAGCATCCTCATGATACACACTGCAATCTGGGCAAAGAAAACCGAAAAGCCAGGAAAAAGGCACATAAAATCATAAAAACTGTTAGAGTGAGTGGACGAAAATAATATTTCACTTTTTAACTGAAACTATAAATAATATGCCCTTCTAATATAATGTGCATAAAAATAATGCAAGTCTGAAAATAAACATGATGCGAGTTTAAAACAGCGGCGTCCCTTTCGGACACATCCGCAACAGTACAGTCTAAATCACGAGATCCCAGACTGACACGTGATTAAATAGTCAGAAAGATCTCGGTTCAGGACTCTGTCCCTCCCTGGAGCATCTCGGGGATCAGCCGAGCATGCCAGTGCATCGATGCCACTACTACCTCTGAGACGGTACTCTGTGTAAAACAAATCATATTTGTTTCCATGCACATGCATAATTGTAAATGCATACTCTTACGACATAAAAATTCACCGAAAATTCTACCTCGCCGGAGATCTGCCGCGCGTAGGGCTGCCGCCGCCGGCCGCCGAAATCCCACCGGCCCATAATTCTTCGACCTATACATCATTTTGAAGATCTCAACATTTCCAACAACTTTATAGTTCAATGCTAAGCCCAATTCTAACCGGAAAACGTCCAAAAACTCACCGTGAAGTTGAAAACTCATCGTCGAAATTTCATACTCTGATCGGCTCCGTCTGGCCACGGCAAGGGGATACTGGTCCCAATCGATTGGTCTCTCCTAGGGCTTCAAAACCCCCATAAGGTAGACCCCCAACGCCGCCGTCTCCCCCACCTCCGTCACCGGCGAAATTCGGCCAGAATTCCCTCATCTTCATCACGTCGGTTCTTCTTCCTCCGGCCACCAACGGGGGCGATCCACCTATCAAAAGAAAGAGGAGTCCAAGCCCAAAATTCTCATCAAGGTGTCACGGCCAAAGGTGGCCGGAAAAGAGTTCGCCGCGGTCGAGAAGATTCGAAGCCAAACGGGTCAGTTTTGACCCGTGGGTCAACGAGGGTCAACCCAAATTTCTCAAATTGGAAACTTTCCTAAATTGTCACATATTTATACCGTATACATACCCATACACATACAGCCCAAATCAACGGCTACGGTTCAATCTGATCCAAACCGGACGGTAACGATTAAATCAACAATAAAAATAAAACTTTTATATATATTCACCAACCGACTTCAAAACTCGATAAAACATTGCTCGCTTATCCAAAAAATTCCCTGAAAATTCCCACTAGCTCAGAATTAAATACTCTACAGTTCTCATGAATGAAGTCAACACAAATTCTCGCCTGGTGAAATAGTCGTTAACAAACCTAATTATGCAACTAATCTGCGACAACTCAATTTTGTGCTGATTAATACGTAGATTTTGGTTCGGGTTGTCACAGGTCTAAACAATGAGACTGACCCAAGTTAATTAACTGAAAGAGGTAAACATGAGTAGCTAAAGTGATACATAAGATTTGATAGTAACTAACATGTCAAATGTGTTTGAGAAAATTTTAGGATGGAGTGACTTCACTGTAGATTTTATTCACTAATTTTGTTGTTGTTATTATTATAAAATAAGATAATTTTTTGTAAATATTCAAACAAGCACATTTTTAAAATTTGAGAACAAAATGTTGTCAATATTGTATTTTAGTTTAATTATTTATAAATGATATAAAAATTATCATAATTTTATTATAAATATAATAATTTCTAGTTCAAAAAGTTGTAAATGATTGAGCCTTTGCCAAAATCTCTTTAGAAACCCAATTTGTTTCACCTTGGCCGATATCTTTAACATAACCCAACTACAATACTAAATCTCATATCCCGACTATCAACTCAATCGATAGATATTGCCCAATCAGTTTCATACTTACTAAAATTAGTTAATTGAGGCTTGGCCAAGATCTTTATGTCCATCTCCCAAGCATGGTGAAAGAAAAGATAAGAACAATCGTCAGAAGAGAGAGACTGAAAGAGGGGAATGGCAGATGATGAAGAGAGAGGAAGAATAATAAAGAAATAATGTGGCAGCACTGTTTCTCTATGTCAACAAACCTTCAATATGTCATCCACGCGTCATCCAACTCAATTTTGGTTGGGAATGAAATCATATGTCTTTTGTTATCGTTACCACTCCATCCGTATCTTTTGACATAATAGTTGGAGTTGCTCTAAAAGGGCCAAAAGTCTAAAAAAGAGCCAAGTTTAGTCGTTTGGCTAATTCCTACCAAATAATTAGGGATCACTTTTACATGTGAGTTGATGAGAAAATATCAAGATGTTGATAAATATCAAATTATTATAAGTTCACTTAAATTCAAATTGATTTTTTGTTATTAAAGATGATTCACTATTTATCAATATAAAAATAATATTTATAGAGTTATATTACAACACTAGTCCCAATTTAATCCTCTTTACTCTCTCAAATGCACATATAAAATTAACAAAAAGAAACCGAGACCAGAGCACAAAAAGGACACAACTAGTGCTCCGGCTTTTCATGCCCTCATCATTTTTTTGAGTGTTTGTTCCAAAATTAGTGAAAAACAAAATAAAAATTTACTATATAACAAAGTTGGGTTTTCCTATTTTCCTGTTCATAAGGATGAACCGTCTAGCCACGCTTCGAGCGTGCGGGTTGTTGTTCTTGATAAGGTACGGTAGGAGTGGTTGAAGCGTGCAGGTTGCTGTTCTTGATAAGGTATGGTAGGAGTGGTTGAAGCGAAGATGATCCTTTTCTCTCTCAGAAATTCACCCTCGCCTGTTCCGATCGCTCTCAGTCTGCAGAAATCCATCTTCCAAGAATCAGGCCTCCGTTGCTCACCATAGCCAGAGATTTTGTTGTGCTGTAGTTATGGTTCGACTATTTCGTCTGCGGGTCTTCGCCGGTTTTCGCATTTGTGGTCTGACCGCTTCACCTTGGTTTGGGTTTCAGGCGTTGAAGAAGAAGATCGTGGTAATAGAGGTATGGGTTTTTTTTTTCTTTCTTGGAGCTGTGATCAACTTTTGTTATTCAGTTCTCCTTTTCTGGATTTGATTCTGGGATCTGTGGGTTCGAACGATCTGGGTTGAATAACTTGGTTGAGAATATTTGTGTTGAAACTGAGTGCATTGAAATATCTGGGTTTTTTTCTATCCGGGTTGAAAACATCTGCAAACAAATAGGAGCCAAATAGGAACAGATTGTTTCAATTCAGGCTGCGTACAACATTAAATGGGTGTATGACAGTATTTTGGAGATATAAAAAATTCATGTTTGAATTCATTGTTTCTCCGTGTGGTCATCTCTGTGTGAATGGGATACTATTGTGGTGTTCAAGGTTGCATTTTTGGCATCGATTGCTTTGAGCTTGATCTCTGCCTAATCATTTTTGGATGGTGTATGTTTGCTAGAAATGAGCTGTATGTTGGTTGTGCGAGTAAGATTAAAAAAAAAGCTGGTATGAAATCTTGAGACTAACAAGTAATGTTTATATGGGTGTCTTCCTGTTGTGGCTTCTTCTTTGTGTTCTTTGGAACTGAGTGGTGTGTCTCTGGGTGATGGGAATATGTTGTGTGTGCAATGTGAGGTTTGAATTAGCACCAAGTCAATCTGCTTACATTTGGACTTTTTGGTAACAGAAAAAAGGAACAAACAAAATTAGCTTCACTTCTCCTGTAAATCTCAGCGGAGGTACCGCCATCAATGATCACAAGTATTGTTCAATATTCCATTTTCTTTTGGCAAATTAAAATAAAGATCTTTGTGATTTATATAGTTGTACTGAGTATAAATTTTCTTGCTCTGGATTTTAAATATTTGTGTCGAATTTTGTTTGGTTTGGTTGGTGATATGTTCAAAATTGAAATGTCGATGATATTTAATTGGAATACAGTTCTCTACTGTGGGAGGGCGAGTTTTGTGAGCTAACTAACTCTATGCATGACCTTGACTCTCTCTTTTTGAGATGATTGTCCTTAGATTGATTTGAGTTGCATGTGCATTTTTGGTGTTTCGAATTGGAAAAATATTGTGTGCGGTTGGTAGTTCTGTTTTGCTAAAACCGTTGTGACTCTGTGTTTTCAGTGTTTTTCATCTTTGTTTTCGTCTGGGTTGTTCGTATTTTGGATTGATTTTGCTGGTTCCAGGGTTTGTATGGGATTTAATTAAGTCATTTGATTTGTTTGTTTTGCTGGATACAAGTTTAATTTTTTTGCTGATTGAGTTTAGATTTGGCTGGGTTTGGGTGAGATTTGGGCGTGATGTTTTTGGTTGGGTTTGGATGGGATTTAATTAGGTTGGATTGCCTTTCTGATTGTGAGGCTAGAAAATTAGCTAGGCATGATGCAAATTTCCAACTCCTCTAAAATCCAAGCTGGCTGTGCTTTGATAGATAGGCATATGGCTGCAGGTGCTCATCTTATATTGAGATGACTAGGTGGTGATCGCCTTGCATGATTGTGGCTGAAGCCATGCTATGTGGTTTCAACCCAAAATGATCTGCGTATTTGGAAAATTGTGCATCAACAGAAGGATCAATTGATTGATCAAAGTATATCTGTGTGTCTGTATTGCCTGATGTACTCCATTTATTTCATTATACTTAGAATTGTTTGGGTATATTTGTTCAATGATTTGCCCTGTGTATTGCACCCGTTTTATCGTAGCTAGATTTATTGGGTGATTTGTCTGATAATCTATTAGTCTGATTGGGCATTGGTCTATATTTTTTGAGCTTTTGATTAATTCAAATCTCTGTATTCTAAATTGACTTATGATTTTTGTTCGATATTTTTTTTATTCTTTTCTGAACTTGATTTGGTATATGATGAGCACTTGGTATTGGGTTAGTTTACTATCCGTGAGAGTTCTGATAAGGTTGAATGATCAACTTCTTCTTTGTCTGTGTTGGTCGCTCTGTTTTCTGTCTCAGATATCCGTTCCCATCTCCACTGATCACTGTCAACCTCCGTGTGCTGATCATTGTCAATCTCCATGAATCTGGCGTCCACAAACATCATTGTGGAACAAAATCAGCTTCTGTGTTGGTTTCATCTTTGTTTCTCCTTTGATATGTGTATCCTCTGATCGGTTTCAAAGGTATGTTATCTTATAAGGCTTAATTCAATGTTTTGATTCAATGATGGGTTTTGAGATTTGGGTTTTCTGATGTGCCTCTCTTTATTGTTTTTTAAGTTTTATGTTTCAAATTGTGTTCTCTATAGTTCGCTTTTGATAGATCGAATGTATGCGTATGTAGAAGAATTTCCCTAATTGTTTGGTGGCTGGGCTCATTTTAGTGGCTGGATTTATAGTTTTGGATGATCTCTATACATTGGTGTATTGTTGGGTTTTGTGTGAATCTTCAGTTTGTGTGTTGGCTTATTTTCCGTAATTTTGGCAAATCATTTGCAAAATTGCATGTGAAAAACAGTTATCAAAACTAGCACTATAGATTTCTAATCTTTGAATGTGCTTATGAAGCTTTCGCTCTTTGCAGTGCTATAATTTTTTTGGTCAACTTGAGATAGACTTGGTATTGAACTCTGGTGAAGGTAACTAATCATATGTGTTTTTCCAACTGTGTATTGGTAGCTAATAATTCATCCTGGATCGGCAATCCAAATATTATTGTTTCTGTATTATATGCATGTTTTTGGCATTATTTATTCTTTGTATATTGTTGCAGTAATTTTTATAATCCATTTCATTCATTTTTTTAATTCCTTTTGTGTGTCTGCAGGGTATGTAGGTTTTATAAAAAGTACATTTGCCTGCTTGATTGTGTTGTTGTGCCTTTGGTAATTATTGTGCTTACTTTCGTGTTCTCATCAATATTCAGGTTTGTATAATATTTCATTTACATTTTGCTTTGAATTTCATATAACAGCATGAGCATTGTTGTTAGGTTATAATCTGTTACTTTTAGGTTTTGTAATACGTTATTAACATTTGCTTATTTGGTTAAATTTTCTTTTTGGGCATGGAGAGAAAGAAAAATATGGATCGTAGATGTAAAGAAACTGTTTAAATATGTTGCGACCTTAATGTGGTGATGTAGAGATATATACACAGAATGTTACACTGTTTGAGAATATGTGTGAGACTATTAGTTACAATGTTGTTTTTCCCCAGTTATGAGGCCAGGAAGCAGGAAACAGTTGTTTGAAGCCTTGAAAAATTTAGAAGGAAGCTCAACATCCTCTGATAAAGTGTTGAGGTCTCTGTGTTTCGCAACTGAGGGTTCACATGGATCCAATCTGGTGCCGAGGGAGTCTCAAAATATTCGCCATGTTCGAGAGCGTAGATCAGGTGATGCAACAATCTATGCTGTTGATATATTTTGCATGTACCATTGTATGCTTAGTATACTTGCCAATGGTTTTGTCATGGTAGCTCATAGTTTTTTTTCTTTTCAATCCTGTTCTTTATCATTATTGTGTCATTTGATTTTACATGCAATTCATTGGTTGATTTTTGCATTGTTTCCAATTCTTAATCGATCAGCGAGGAAGCGATTCTTCCAAGAGTCAGAAAATTTTGAGGAAGGTTTGAGAGGCCACAAAACAGTGGCAATGTTACACCATCTACAAGATAGAGGTTCAGGCAGCTCGAATCCAGCACTTGGTTCAATTGAAATAACGCCTCATTTGCATGATTCTTGCAATGCCAGTCATGTTGGCCGAGATGAATCAGGTGACATAACCATGTAGTGCATTGGCAGAAATAATTTTTTTGAAGGAATTATGTGGTTTTGTAGACTGCACAATTTCATCTGTTGTTTATATATGGCCTAGAGATGTTTTTGTGTATCTATACACATGGTATTCTGATGGCTTTGCTAGATCAAAATCATTCTCATTTATCGATGTTGTTTTCAATGGTGCACATAGTTTCTATCATTTGCTCATGTTTGCGTTTCTTGCTTTCCACCATGTGAAGGGTCAATGGAAGGGGACAACACTGATGATGAGGATGTTCATGGAATTGTTTCGGGTATTGTATGCATATAGTAATTGATACTATGGTATAATCATTTTGGGATTTTTTTGTGACTGATCCAATGATAACATTCTTCATCAAATGCAGGTTCTGGAGACACCATTTTTGGCCAAGCATCATATCAAAGGAGTCGTGAAGGTTAGTGTCATGTTACTATCAATCATCAATCATGAATCAATTATTAAAGAATCATGTTTACATTATTGATTATCAAAAATCTGACTAAGATTTTGATAATTGTTATTGCAGGTGTGGTTGTCGATTATGATGATTCTGGTGATGATGCTTATGTATGCAGTCATTGTAGTGCTTTCTTTTGGTCATCAAAGGCATTGAAGAAAAAATTGAAAAATCAATTAACATACACTCATTGCTGTGAAAAAGGCAAAGTGCATATTCTATTATCATATCCAACTCCATGTTTTCTTGATGAGTTGTTGAATCCAAAAAGTGGACGAAGGAGTGTGTTATTTCGGGATAATATTAGAGTTTATAATTCTATGTTTGCTTTCACTTCTATGGGCGCTAAAATTGAGCATGGTGTAAACAGTGGAGGAGCTCCTTATGTATTCAAAATATGTGGACAAGTGCATCATAAAATGGGTTATGTCTTGCCTCCAAGAGGAGAATGTCCAAAATATGCTCAATTATATGTTTATGATACTCGGAAAGAAATATCAAACCGTATAAGTGTCATTGCTGGTCATGATGCAAATATCAAAATTGATGTTGATGTTGTCAAGGGATTAATAGAATTGCTAGATGGTTGTAAAGAATTAACCAAAAGCTTTAGATCAATTAGAGAAAGTTTTGAGAATCAATCATTGCCAAATTTTGACATGACTGTACTTAATTGTGAAAAATCTGAAGGCAAACAATACGAATTACCTTCTGCTTCTGAAGTTGCTGGATTAATTGTGGGTGATATAGGTGAATTTGATTTGAATAGAGATATAATTGTTTGATCTAATGATGGATTGCTAAAACGAATCTCTAGAATTCATCCGAAGTTAATGTCGTTGCAATATCCACTGCTGTTTCCATATGGAGAAGACGGATATAAAATAAATATGAAGTTGAGGTCAACTGATAATGAGAATAAAAATAGAAAATTGACAATGAGCAAATTTGTGTGTTACCAAATTCACGATAGACAAAATCAATCAAGTACTTTGTTAAAAGGTGGCAGATTATTTCAACAATATTTGGTTGATGCATATGCAACTGTTGAAGAAAATCGTCTTGAATATATAAGACATCATCAACCAGAACTCAGGTGTGAAACATGGAAAAATATATCTGCGTTTGTTTCAAATGGCATTGTGGATGCTTCTGATATTGGGAAAAAAGTTTTTCTTCCTACTTCTCACACAGGTAGTCCTAGAGATATGATAGATAACTACCAGGATGCAATGGCAATATGTAGAGAATATGGTAATCCTGATTTATTCATTACTTTCACTTGCAATATTAAATGGCCTGAAATTTTGAGATATTTTGAAAAAAAACCTGGTTACAAATCAGAGGATCGTCCAGATATTGTTTGTCGTATTTTTAAAATAAAAGTGGATGCTATGATTGTCTACATTAAATCTGGAGTACCTTTTGGGAAAGTTCGTGCTCATGTATGTACCATTGAATTCCAAAAGCGAGGATTGCCTCATGCTCATATATTATTTTGGCTAAAAAATAAATATAAGTGTTATACAGCTAATGATGTGGATTCTATAATATCAACAGAATTACCTGATAAAAATGGTAATCCTCGATTATTTGAATTAGTTAGTCAATTTATGATTCATGGTCCTTGCGGTCAAATTAATCATAATTCTCCGTGCATGCGAGACAAATTATGCACAAAACATTTTCCAAAACCATTTATTGCCAACACAATTTTTCACACAGTTAAGGCTCCTCAATATAGACGATGTGATGATGAATCACGTTTTGTGGTTAAAAAAGGAGTTCATATTGGTAACAATTTTGTTGTTCCGTACAATGCTAATTTGTTGTTAAGATTTAATGCTCATATAAATGTTGAATCATGTTCTCAATCTATGTTGATAAAATATTTATTCAAATATATAAACAAAGGACCTGATAGAGCTCGCGTCTTTGTCCATGGCGATATCAATGATGAGATTCAAAATTATTTAAATTGTCGATATTTGACACCACATGAGTCTGTGTGGCGTCTATTTGAATTTTCTATACATTCTAGATTTCCTGCAATTCAATATTTAAAAATTCATTTGCCCAAGGAACAACCTATTTGTTTTCGTGAAAATAGTTTTCTTGAGAATGTGTTAAGAAATCCAGATATAGAATCAACTATGTCGACTACTTGGTTTCGAGCGAATGAGACTTATGAGAAGGCAAAAAAATTGACATATGCGCAATTTCCCACGAAATTTGTATGGAATGGTGATAAGAAATTGTGGACTCCAAGAAAACAATATCATATCCTTGGTAGGATAGCATATGTGCGCCAGTTGCAGGTGAATTGTATTATCTTAGAATGCTTTTGAATATTCAAAAGGGATGTACCAATTTCAATTCAATTGTGACGACCCGAACCAGAATCAGATGTGTGTTTGGCACGATTCTCGAGATTTGGTTTTAGTCGCAATTTTACGATATTGTGTGGTTTGTCGATTCGATTCGTGACTATGTTTTCAGTCGAGAATTTGAGTTGGTTGTCTTCACAAAAATTGTAGAGTACGTGATTTCGAGCTCGTGGGCGGTTCCGGAAGATTTTTCCGATAACCGAGGAATATTTTATGATTATTTGAAGTTTCGGGTTCCGACGAGTTTATCCAATTGTTTCGTGTTTATCCGAATCATTTCGTAGATTCATTTCGGACCGTCGATCGACCCGAGGCTCGAGTATAAATAGCGGAATAAATTAGTAGTAAAACACTATTTGAGTTTGACCAGTCGTTGACCTTCTGTTTTTGGTAAGTTGACTTTTTGGACAAAAAGGGAAAGTTTCCCGTTTGGGAGTTGCCGTCCGACGACTTGTTTTCCGGCCACCTCCGGCCAAGCGAAGGGTAAGGTCTCCTTCCTCTCTTGATTTCCAGTAGGTCTGTATTTGGATTGAAGGAAATTGATTAAGTTTTTGGGGAGTCCGATTAAGGCCGAGATGGGGTGGTTCGACGGTGACGGTGGAGGTGGTTCCGGCGAGTTTTGAGGGTCGGGATGTTGGGGGTTTTGCTCCCCACACCTCATTGAGGCTTCCTAGTTAATTGGTTTGGGACGAGATGTGTTTTGGGGTGAACCCGAATGGAGTTCTGGTTTGAATTTCGAATCGGGTTTTGTGGAATTGGAGATGTTAGAGGTGAAATTGGTCTTCGTGGTAGTTGTAAAAGTGGTTCGAAATGAGGAGAGCATGAAATCTGGAGATTTTGGCCGTGTGATTCCACCGTTGACGGCGCGCCGCCGCCCGCGGCGACGGTCAACGGCGGTCAACGGCCGGAAAGTTAACTTTTTCAGATTTCGATGTAATTAGTGTCGTTTTTCTCGAAATCGTGTCCTGGTTATTGTACGGAGGTTTTTGGGTTGATTTGATTAGCCGATTTTCAGTCGAGGTTTCGAGTGGGGATTTTGGAATTTCCGTAACTCATTTTGTACTGCATTTCGTATTTCCGGGAATGGTTGGTTTCCGTGCATCCGTACAGTGTTGTGGATTACGATATTGATCAGTTGTGTTTTATGAATATATTCAGGGGATCGAGATCGAGATCGGGACCGAGATCGTGCTTCTGGCGAGGGATCTTCCGCGGGTCCTCGAGATTAGAGCGTGTGTATTTTTGCTCACCTGTGAGTGGACAATTTCTTTTCACGGAATTATTGCGAGTCTTTTATGTGATTTACGAATTTGAGCATGCGTATGAGATTTCGGATTACATGAGCATGTGTTTTACGATTATACGATTATATTTATACGGATATACGTATACGAATATGCATACACTATATGTTGTTTCATGCATTTGCATCGAAATGTTTATGATTTGGTTTACACAGAGTACAGTCGTGGTTACGTTGTTGTATCGATACACTCGCCTCTCGGCTGATCCCCGATGGTAAGCATTTGTCAGGGGAGGCTGTGACTCCTTACCCGAGGTCTTTACCGGAGGGAGGCAGACCTTTGACCTGAAGCCATTTCCGGCTAGAATCACGTGTGGGCTAGGGACCCCGTGGTTCTGACTGTACTAGCACGGTGTGTGTCCATGAGTGACCCCGTGGGATTTTTACTTGCATGCTCAGTACGCTGGAGGATTATGGTTTTACCTCGTGTACTATGTTGTTTATGTTTACCTGGACTCGCATATGTTTTTATAACATATATATTAACTGGTGAAAGACATTTATTTTCGTCCACTCACTCTAACGTGTTTATTGTCTTTCCCCTGGGCTTTTCGGTTTCTGTGCCCAGTTTGCAGTTTAGGTTTGGTGTTTCACGTCGCAGTTTGGAGGCTAGTGATCAGAGTTACCTGTGCTTTCCAGTAGGTTTTTGTTTCGCCTACTGATGTGTATATGTTGTATATATGTTATACTAGAGGTCGCTCTGATACATTCTGATACATGTTTATACGGATTTTCTCGGATATACATATATACATAGTACAGTTTGTTTACTGTTATTGATTATATTGATGTTGAGAAATCCGGATGGGATTGGTGCCCACGGTTTGGCTTTTGTGGCATAGGATGAAGTGTTATTTTCAGGGTGCAGGTTTATGCAATTCCACGTTAGTAACGAAACTCTGCCAAAATTTTGAAAATTTTTTGTTGGTTCGTATTTTCGAAAGGGTTTGATTCTGGTTTAGGTAACTGAATCGGGATTGGGTCCTTTCATCAATAAAAACAATCCATGGTATAACATACGATACATTTCAAGAAGCATGTCGAGCCTTAGGATTGCTAGGCGATGATAAAGAATGGATAGACGCATTGATGGAATCTACTTTTGTTGCCACTTCTTCGCAAATTCGTTTATTATTTGTTACAATTATACTACATTGTGATGTTTCAGATCCTTTGACTTTATTTGATACTTTTTGGATTAATATGTCTGATGATATAGTGAATAAAATGAGATCAAATTTTAAGATGTTGAGTCTAACTGTGCCTGATGAAGAATTAAAGAATGTTGTTTTGTATAAGCTTGAGATATTGTTTAACATGTCATCTAGCACTTTAGAAGATCACAAATTACCAATGGCAAAAATAGAAATGATGCATCAATTGGACAATAGGCTTATTAGAGAGGAACTTGATTTTGATTGTCAGGTGCTAAAAGAAAAACATTGTGAGCTACTTAATAAACTAAATAGTCGTCAAAAAATGATATACGATGAGGTTATTAAAGCTGTTAAAAATAAGAATCCAAGATCATTTTTTGTTTATGGCAGCGGAGGCACAGGAAAAACTTTTTTGTGGAATGCTATAATTTATAAGTTAAGATCTGAAAGCAAGATTGTTTTGGCAGTTGCTTTATCAGGTATTGCTTCATTATTACTTCCAATAGGTAGAACAGCTCATTCGCGTTTTAAAATAAAACCGATAATAAATAAAGATTCAAGTTGTAATATAAATAAACAAACCAATCTTTCTAATTTAATAGAAAAGGCTGAATTAATTGTTTGGGATGAAGCTCATATGTGTAATAAATGGTGTATTGAATCAGTGGATAGAACATTGCGAGATATTTTATCAAAAAAAGATGAACCGTTTGGAGGAAAAACTATTATATTTGGTGGAGATTTTAGACAAACATTACCGGTGATACAAAGTGGTAGCAAAGAACAAGTTATTCAAGCATCATTCAATAATTCATATTTATGGCCTACAATCACAGTTTTTCGGCTGATTGAAAATATGAGATTGTCAGTGGAGGGTTTAAACAGTATAGAAAAAAATGAAATTAGAGATTTTGCTGAATGGATTTTGCAAATAGGAGAAGGTGAATTAGAATCAAAAATTCCTACGGGTGATCCAGATGTAAGCTGGATTGATATACCGAAAGAATTACTTGCTGATTGCACAATCACTACCACATTTTGACTCATTGCTGGCGACTTTTAAGTCGCCGGCAATGTTTTTGGACATTACCGGCGATTTTTGCCGGAAAAATCGCCAGCAATGTATTTTTTTTTTTAACATTACCGGCGACTTTTAAGTAAGTCGCCGGTAATGTCTCGATGGCAATGACATTACCGGCGACTTACATTAAGTCGCCGGTAATGTTTAAAAAAAAAAAAAGACATTACCGGCGACTTAATGTAAGTCGCCGGTAATGTCATTGCCATCGAGACATTACCGGCGACTTATAAGTAAGTCGCCGGTAATGTTAAAAAAAAAAAATACATTGCCGGCATTTTTTCCGGCAAAAATCGCCGGTAATGTCCAAAAACATTGCCGGCGACTTAAAAGTCGTCGGCAATGAGTCAAAATGTTGTAGTGAATTGATCCTATACAGTCAATTTTTGAAGCAACTTATCCATATTTTTTTATTAAGCATAATGATGCTAATTATTTAAGAGAACGTGCTATAGTTACTCCAAAAAATACAATTGTTCACCAAATAAATAATCATGTGACCAAATTGTTACCTGGTGATGGCAAATTATATTTTAGTTCAGATTCGATTTCTTATGATTCAGGTAGCTGTGATAATATTAATCTTTTATATCCAATAGAATTTTTGAACAAGCTTGAATTCAGTGGATTACCAACACATGAACTTACATTGAAAATTGGCATGCCAATCATGTTGTTAAGAAACTTTGATCAAATACGTGGTTTGTGCAATGGTACAAGATTGATTGTGACAAAATTGTTTGATAGATTAATTGAAGCAAAAATACTTACAGGAAATAAGATGGGAGAAAAGGTTCATATTCCAAGAATTGTATTATGTGCAACAGAAAGTAAATGGCCATTTACATTTAAAAGACGTCAATTTCCTGTTAGACCATGTTACGCAATGACAATAAATAAAAGTCAAGGCCAATCACTTAATCAAGTAGGTGTATATTTGTCAGAACCAGTTTTTACCCATGGACAATTATATGTTGCATTATTTAGAGTTACGAAAAAAAAGGTCTTAAAATTTTAATAAATAATGGTGATAATATCCCGAATAATTTTACGAAAAATATTGTTTATAAAGATGCATTGCAGGATATATGATACAATGTATTGCGTGAAAAAATACATATTTTAAAAGTTTTACAATTGGTGTGGATATATATGATTTCATAAATAATATTTGATGCCCATAATTTCAGAAATATTTATGATGTACAATTTCATTTGTTGTCAGAAATTGGGTGTGCTTAATATTTTTTTGTCAATAAAATTTTCCTTATAAATCAATTTCAATAGCTATAAAATATGGAAAAAAGTCTTGGCCTTCTTTTGTTAAATAAATATTCACCCATCTTCATTTGTGGCTTAATTTTTGACACTTATTTTTTGACTGTTTGCAACATGTGGATTACGTTTTGTCTGACTATATTGGGTGCTGTCACATCTCATTCTATCACTATCATTTTCTTATGGCATACACCATTCCTTTCTTTTTTGATGCACATGGCTGCCCAGAAATCATACCATTTTTTCGACTGGTTTTCCTCTTCTCAATCTGTTCCTGATTAACTCAAGTATATCTGACGTTCACAGCCATATCTTTTCTCAACTAATCAGAATGATCACGCTTCTTCCATTGATTATAATCCATTGTATATTAGCCTGTCATGTCCAACGACGTGCGATTTCTGAAATCGAAATATACAATACGCCATTTCTTCAGAAACATGGCGACGTGCCATCGCTGATGAGTGCTCATCCAAGCCAATGACGTCGGCTTTATCGCGTCATGGTCACCACGGATCGAGGGCATCAACATGCCTATAAAAAGACATTTCTACAACCCTTTTGATCCCTTTCTTTTCTGGTGCAGCGAAGAAAATTGCTCATCTAGCTGAACAAGGTCTTTTCGTCGGTTTTTTTATGATATTTATTTTGTATTGATTATATCTCGATTGATCACATTGTATGAATTTGTCTTTGTTGACTTTTTTGTTTTGTTTTGTTTCAGATTGTGTGCTATTGTGACGACCCGAACCAGAATCAGTTGTGTATTCGGCACGATTCACGAGATTCTGTTTAGTCGCAGTTTTACGTTATTTATGTGGTTTGCCGATTCTATTCGCGACTATGTTTTCGGTCGAGAATTTGAGTTGAGTGTCTTCACGGAAGTTGTAGAGTACATGATTTCGAGCTCGTGAACGGTTCCGGAAGATTTTTCCGATAACCGAGGAATATTTTGTGATTATTCGAAGTTTCAGTTTTCAACGAGTTTATCCGATTGTTTCGTGTTTATCCGAAACGTGATGGTTATCCATTTCGAATCGTCGATTGACCCGAGGCACGAGTATAAATATCAGAATAGTCGAGAATTAGTCGTAAAAGCATTGACTGACGTTGACCAAACTTTGACTTTCAAAAAATGGAAATCTGACCGTTGACCCGAAGTGGAGAAGTTTCCGTTTTGGTCTTGCCGTCCGACGACCCATTTTCCGGCCACCCCCGACTCCGACGAGGGTATGTACAGCTTCCCCTTGTGATTTTGAGTTGAATGATGTTTAAATTTATGAAAATTGATGAGGATTTTATGGAGCCTAAATCAGGCCGAGCTGGGTTACATCGCCGGTGATGGTTGGCCGTTTTCCGGCGAGCTTTGAGGGTGGTGGTTAGGGGGATTCGACTCCCCTTACCCCTCTGAGTCTCATGGTGTGATTAGTTTTGGCTATGGTTGGGTTTTAAGGGCAACCCGATTAGGTCACCGGAGAGTTGGATTACGTTCAGTTTTGGCTGAAATTGGAGGGGTTCTGTTTGGATTTGGCCTTGATGGTAGTTATGGAAATGGTTGGGATTGATGTGGTCTTTAATTCTGGAGAATCTCGCCCTGGAATTCCACCGTTGACGGCGCGCCGCCGCCGGCGGCAGCGGTCAACGGCGGAGCTCCAGCGAGGGTTGACTTTTTCAGATATCGACGTTTTTAATGTCGTTTTTCTCGAAATCGCGCCATGATTATCGTCCAGAGGTTTTCGGATTGATTTGGGTAGTGGATTTTCAGTCGAGGGTTTCGAGTGGAGATTTCGGGAATTCCGTTAATCGTTTTGCATTGCATTGTTTATTTCCGGGAACAGTTGGTTTCCGTGGTTCAGTACAGGGTTGTGGACTATGATTTTGATCAGTTATGTTTTGTGAATATTCAGGAGATCCAGATCCAGATCTGGATCGTTATCGTGCTTCAGGCGAGGGATCTTCCGCCGGACCACGAATTTAGCACGAGTGCGCGTTACGCGAGTCTGTGAGTGGACATTTCTTTTCACGGATTGATTGCGAGTCTTTTATATACGTTTTATGAACTTGAGCATGCAGATTGATTATGATTTTACGAGCATGTGTTTTATGATTATGCTTATACGAATATACGTATACGAATATACATACGTACATATTATGTTTTATGCATGTGCATGAAAAGGATTTATGATTTGATTTACACAGAGTACAGTCTTGGTTACGTTGTTGTATCGATACACATTAGCTTCTCGGCTGATCCCCGAGTACGCTCCGGGGGGGACAGATATCCTGACCCGAGGCCTTTCTGGCTAGGAATCACGTGTGGGTCTGGGATCCCGTGATTCAGACTGTGCTATCGCGTGGTAGTCCATGAGTCATTCCGCGATTTTTATGTTGCATGCTCCGTACGCGTGAGGAGTTGGAGTCTCCCTCGTGTACTCGGACGCATGAGGAGTTAGAGTCTCCTTCGTGTACCATTTCTTTACTTATGCATTTGGACTCGCATATGTTTTATAATATATATTATTGTGACGACCCGGACCAGAATCAGCAGTTAAGTCGCATAGTCGCAGAGTTACGACAGTGTTGAAACCGCCAGCTTCTTAACGACTTAAATATTGGCAGAGAATTGGAGCTGGGTCTCTTCTCAAGAGTCATTGTACGTGTAATTATGAGTTTGTGGGCGGTTCCGGATCATTATTTGGATGACCGAGGAATTCGTTATGAATATTTGAAGTTTCGACGGAAACGGATTTAAATGGCAGGTTTGTTCGCGACTAAATTATCGGACGAGAATTTGGCTTCAGATCCTTCACAGAATTTGTTCAGAATTTAATTTCAAGCTCGCAGGAACTTCCGGAGCATGATTTTGAGTTACGGAGAATTAGTTGCGAATATTTCCGTTTGTTGTTTGTTTTGTCGATTTAATATACGTTTGGGTTGAACGGTTGACTTTTCATCCGATTGGCCGATGTGTTTGACTTCGGGTGATTATTGAAGAGTACGTCGAGACGAGTTTGTGGCCGCGAGAATTATCGGAATCGGATATACGACGAGAAAGTTACGCGCGTTTGAAGTTCGTCGAAATGGATAAACATGAAGTTTCCTTTTTGGGAAAGTATAAATAGTGCACTTACCTGTTTTGGAAAGTCAACAGATGCATTTACTGAGTTGACTGGTTCAACTCAGTTTGATCGTGGAGCTCACGACGGTGGAGCACGGCTCGCCGGCGGCGTTGGGATTCCGGCAACCCCACGGCTCGGGGCATAGCCCGTTCTGCTCGCCTTGGCCTCCCGAGCCTACCCCCGGCCACCACGCACGGCGTGGCTCACGGAGGAGGAAGAAATTCCGGCGAGAAATTGGTGGATTTTAGGTGAATTCGGGTTCTTGGTTTCAGTCCGAATTGAGCTCAATCAAACACTGGGTCTTGAAGCTCTCCTCTCAAGGATTCTAACCATGTAAGTATGAAGCTTTAATTCGATTTGTGGAAGGAGAATTTTGGGTTTGAAATTTGTGAACCTATTCGGTTTTACTTGAAATTGGATGTGTTAGAGTGAGAATTGGACTTCGGTGCAGTTGACAAAGTTGCTCAGTGCAGAATTTTAAGTGGAATAGGTGCAACTCCGCCGTGAAATTTCACGTCCGGCAGCGGCGCCGCCGTGGACAGCGATCAACGGTCCACGGTCAACGGGTTGAATTTTTGACTTTCGACAAGTTGCATGTCATTTGATTCGAAATCGCGCCCCGATCGCAGTGGGGAGGTTCGTTTTTCGAGTTGAGCGTCTGAATGTAAAGCGAGGTATTGTGGTGTTATATATGGATTTTCGACGATTCGTCAACTTTAGATTACGTGTTTCCGAGAACGGTGGTTTCTCGTGACTTGATTTGTATTGTCGAATTATGATTATGAGAATTGGGTATTGTGATTATTCAGGGGTTCGTGATCGTTCGTTTGGCGAGAGACTTTCCGCCGGATCACGGGTTAACGCGTATCGCGTTACGCCAGTCTGTGAGTGGACAATTTCTTTTCACGGATTGTTTGCGAGTCTTTTATATGATTTGATGAACTTGAGCATGCAGCATGATGATGATTTACGGGCATGAGATTTCATACGAGATTATATTATATATGAACATGTGTTTACGATTATACATATACGGATATACGTATACGAATATACATACATTTATATGTTGTTTCATGCATTTGCATCGAACTGTTTATGATTTGGTTTTCACAGAGTACAGTCTTGGTTACGTTGTTGTATCGATACACTTTGCCTCTCGGCTGATCCCCGATGGTAGGCTGCCAGGAGGGACGTCGTCATCCCGACCTGACCGGTGAGGGGCGTTTCCCCGGAACCGAGGCCATTTCTGGCTTAGAATCACGGGGACCAAGGACCTCGTGATTCGGACTGTACTAGCACGGTGTGTGTCCATGAGTGACCCCGTGGGATTTATACTTGCATGCTCAGTACGCTGGAGGATTATGGTTTTACCTCGTGTAGTTGTTGTTTTTATTTACCTGGACTCGCATATGTTATTTTAAACATATATTTAACTGGTGAAAGACATTTATTTTCGTCCACTCACTCTAACGTGTTTATTGTCTTTCCCCTGGGCTTTTCGGAATCCGTGCCCAGTTTGCAGTTCAGGCTCTTGTGTCGCACATCGTGGTCGGAGGCATAGTGCTCGAGCTACTTTGTTTCATCCAGTAGGTTTATTGTTCTACCTACTGTGCTATGCATATACGATTATGTATTAGATGTCGCTCTGAGCTTTGTGTGTTATATGTTATACGATTTTATACCGGATTTCAGTAAAGTATATATATATTTATTGATTTACTTTACTGTTGATATATTGAGAAATCCGGATGGGATTAGTGCCCACGGTTTGCTTTTTGTGGCATAGGATGAAGTGTATTTTCCGCGTGCAGGTAATGGTAATTCCACGCTAGTAAAGAAACTCTGCCCAAATTTCGAAAAGTTTTTGTTGGTTCGTGTTTTCGAAGGGGTTTGATTCCGATTTAGGAAGCTAAATCGGGGTTGGGTCCTTTCAGCTTGGTATCAGAGCATAGGTTATAGGTTTTGTAGACTTCTGTAGTCGTGTTTACTAAGGATATTTGAGAATGTACAGCATGTCTGGAATGGTGACCCGACCGGCCGGCGGATACTCATCAATATTCCGGGTGTTGTATACTTTCAAATATTTGAAGTTCCATGATTACGTTCCACTTGTTGTGAACGATATTGTATTCATTAGGATGCCTCCTGACGTGTTTTCCTGTTGAGGATCAATCGACGCGCGATTTGCCAGAGATTGTGAATTTGGATGAGTATTCAGAGTTCAGAGATTTGTGTGGCACGGTTTGCCTGGGGATGTGTATATGAGCGTCTTCATGTTGCCTCAGTGCTGAGAATTGTGGCAGAGATGTGTGCCTGAGTCAGATTGTTGTGTTTTGTGGGCTGATATTGTGTGAGTGGCTTCAGAGGAAGCAGTGCACGAGGTTCGAGATGAGTTTGAACCTGAGCATCTGAGAGAGTTTGACTGTTGTGCCTCGAGATTACCGTGAGGAGCTTAGTGTGTTGCACTCAGCGGCAAGGCTATCAGGGGGGAAAGATGTTTGATGTGACGGTTTGCGGAAAATGGATTCAGTCGAGATGTTTTGATGAGGTTGAGTTCCGACACTTCGGGATCAGTGACTTCATCAGACTGTGATCTTTTCGATTATGTTGAGGGTCATCAGATCAGGCTGAGGATCCGTTTGACAGTGGCGGAGATCACAGTGTAATGGACTTGCTCCTGTGGCATGAGTTCGGACGGTCATTGGTGATCCTTTCACGCAGCGGGTGTTGCGGTGACTTGTGTTCATAGAGCACTTTCAGTTGCTATTATGGTGGCCAGGAGGGTCACGTTACAAGGGAGCGCCCTCAGCCAGCTGTGTTTGCGGTTCGACAGCTCGGAGTTTACGAGGAAATCATGATGTTATTTCTGGAGCTTGGTCAACTCAGATTTCTAGACGAGCCATTCAGAAGTCGCAATTGACGTGGGCGACTAGTTGGGCATGTTGGAGTTCGTGCCAGGACCTTGTTTGAGGATAGAATTTTCTCTGAGGTTACTGTTGCTTGATGTCCATGGCGATTGTACCTGCATCTTCACTTCCGAGGTTTTGGAGAGTGTTATATCCATCCGGAGGTTGCGAGGTCCTTGTTGGAGGATATGGGTTAGCCGCGGATCTGTTATAGCTGGACATTGTGGTTTTGTTGTGATTGTGAGTATGGATTTGCTGACGACGCATTTGGCTGTGTTCGAGTGCCTCGAGGAGGAGGTTGTGTTTCGACGACCAGATTTTCCCGAGATGCTGTTTCTTGGTGATGGTCGAGCGGTTTGTGGAAACGAGTTGTGTTGTTGCTTAGTTTATGATGTGGATACTACGGTTGCTGTGCCCGACATTGTTGATGTTGAGGTGGTTCCCGAGTTTCCAGGGGTGTTTCGGAGGAATTACCAGGTGTTCCTCCAGTTCGAGAGACCGACTACCCCATTGAGGTTGTACTAGGCGCTGGAGTCATTTTACCGGCATTATGTTGTTCGGAGCCAGCAGAGCTGATGGAGCTATTGTTTCGACTCCAGGAGTTGTTGGAGGAGATTTCTTGTGACCCCGCGCATTTGCGTGGTGTACTCCTGCATTGTTTGTACAGACGTTGGATGGTTCGACGTGGTTGTGCATTGACTACCGGAAGCTTGATTTGCTTCAGAGGAGAGTGAGTATCCTCCGCTTCGGATTGTCGATTGGTTTGATCAGCTCGCGAGAGTTTCAGTCTTGACGAAGATTGATTTCAGATCCGGATACCATCAGTTGTGGTTCGGTGAGTCAGATGTGGCTATGTTGGCTTTCGGATCTCGGTGCGGGCATCATGAGTTTTTAGTCACGCTGTTGGTTGACCAATGCCCCCGTAGATCTTGCAGACTTGATGGACTAGGTGTTCAGACGATTTCTGGACGAGTTGCGGTCATGTTGGTGGCAATATCCTGATGTATTCCAGGAGTGTGGGCCAGTACCTGAAGCAATTGTGAGTGGCTTTGCGGACTTCGCGAGACGATCAGCTATTTGCAAAGTTCAGTTAGTATGAGTTTTGATCGATTAGCGTGAAGATTTTGGGCTATGAGATGTTATCCGAGGGAGTTGGCGTGGATCCTGACCAGATTGAAGCCGTGTTGATTTGGGTTTGCCCTACCATTGTACCAGAGATCAGAGGTCTCTTGAGTTAGCAGGCTATTACCGACGGCTTGTGCAGGATTTTCCCGGATTGCCACTCTACTTTCCGGATTGACGAAGAAGGCGTCAAGTTCGAGTGGTTCGATGCACGCGAGGAGAGTTACTTACTCCTGCAGGATGGTTGACCGTTGCTTCGGTTTTGACCTTACCTGACGATCGTGATGAGTTCGTGTTCGTGGGTTATGGCGATGCATCGAGATTTGGATTTGGTTGTGTTTTGATGCCGTGTAGCAGAGCGATGGCTCATGATTTCAGGCAGTGGAACCTTATGTAGCTACGTATCCTATGTATGATTTGGGTGTAGCTGTTCTTATGTTAGCATCGAAGAGTTGGAGATACTACAGCTATGGCGTGCAGCGAGGTGTAGGACGTACACTGATTACTTGGGTTTCATCCACTTGCATTTTCGGCCAGATTTGGGCTTGAGGCAGTGTAGATGGTTGAGGTCGACTAACGACTATGGCTGCACCTTTGAGTTTGTTTCGGAAAGATTAGTAGTTGTACTTTGATCATCCGTCTGGGATGTTGTTACTGATGCATTCGGTCGGGAGTCGGGAGCTTCAGTGTTTCATGTGTACTTGTGGCTCGAGTTTCCGTGTTAGCCGAGTGTGGCTACGGGAGCTGAGTTCGAGTGTGATGATGTTGAGGCTCGTGGTTTTGCGCGCGTTTGGCGCTAGTGGTACGGAGATGTATCAGATACTTCGAGTTTACTACTCGTGACGCTACATGAAGAGCAATATAGCAGCTAGTGTGTGTAAATGCCCCACTTGTTGACAGGCCATGGCTCGGAGGCGGAGACTTGCCGAGAAGTATCAGCCATTTGAGATTTCCGGTTAGACGTGACGATTGTTGTTGTGTTGTGTGTGTTTGTACGCACTTTGGTTTGTGGTACCAGTCGTCAGGCCATTGTGGACCATTTGATGAACTTGGTACGTTTACTTGTACTTTTCGGAACAGATTTCAGTGGCAGGCTGGCATAGCTGTGTTTGACGGAGGTTGTCCATCTATGTGATGCACCTGTGTCCCAGTTCGCTGACCGAGATAATCAGCTACGACTATGTGTTGGCAAGCTTTTCAGTGAGCATTGGGGACCAGATTACAAGTTAGTACCGGTGCTTATCCTCAGATTGGCGAGCGATCTTTGAGGACTATTCAGACCTTGAAGGGCATATTGTGGACCTCGGTATGCAGTTCCGGAGGATTCGGGACCAGCAGTTCCACTTGTACGAGATTGCTTGCAGTACCAGTTTGTTGACCACTGTGATATTGGTGTTGTTTGATGTCGTTTTGAGGAACGATGCTGTTAGTTGCGGAACTGTGTTTCAGGTTTGCTATATGTTGTGTACCCTATCTGTTCCTTATGCAGGAACACTTTGCGATTGTGTAGAGCCAGTTCAGATTCAAATCAGGGTAAAGAGATTTCAGCACGGAGCTATATCCTATTGTGGAGTTTGTGATCGGAGTTGTTCAGTGGATGTGATCACTGGAGAGTTGAGCGGTATGCAGAGGCAGTGCTCCTACTTGTAGTCGGCAGACTCAGAAATTTCGAGGTCGAAATTTTTCTAAGGGGGGTGGATTTGTGACGACCCAGACCAGAATCAGCAGTTAAGTCGCATAGTCGCAGAGTTACGACAGTGTTGAAACCGCCAGCTTCTTAACGACTTAAATATTGGCCGAGAATTGGAGCTGGGTCTCTTCTCGAGAGTCGTTGTACATGTAATTACAAGTTTGTGGGCGGTTCCGGATCATTATTTGGATGACCGAGGAATTAGTTATGAATATTTGAAGTTTCGACGGAAACGGATTTAAATGGCAGGTTTGTTCGCGACTAAATTATCGGACAAGAATTTGGCTTCGGATCCTTCACGGAAGTTGTTCAGAATTTAATTTCGAGCTCGTAGAAACTTCCGGAGCATGATTTTGAGTTACGGAGAATTAGTTGCGAATATTTCCGTTTGTTGTTTGTTTTGTCGATTTAATATACGTTTGGGTTGAACGGTTGACTTTTTATCCGATTGGCCGATGTGTTTGACTTCGGATGATTATTGAAGAGTACGTCGAGACAAGTTTGTGGCCGCGAGAATTATCGGAATCGGATATACGATGAGAAAGTTACGGTCGTTTGAAGTTCGTCGAAATGGATAAACATGAAGTTTCCTTTTTGGGAAAGTATAAATAGTGCACTTACCTGTTTTGGAAAGTCAACAGATGCATTTACTGAGTTGACTGGTTCAACTCAGTTTGACCGTGGAGCTCACGACGGTGGAGCACGGCTCGCCGGCGGCGTTGGGATTCCGGCAACCCCACGGCTCGAGGCATAGCCCGTTCTGCTCGCCTTGGCCTCCTGAGCCTACCCCCGGCCACCACGCACGGCGTGGCTCACGGAGGAGGAAGAAATTCCGGCGAGAAATTGGTGGATTTTAGGTGAATTCGGGTTCTTGGTTTCAGTCCGAATTGAGCTCAATCAAACACTGGGTCTTGAAGCTCTCCTCTCAAGGATTCTAACCATGTAAGTATGAAGCTTTAATTCGATTTGTGGAAGGAGAATTTTGGGTTTGAAATTTGTGAACCTATTCGGTTTTACTTGAAATTGGATGTGTTAGAGTGAGAATTAGACTTCGGTGCAGTTGACAAAGTTGCTCAGTGCAGAATTTTGAGTGGAATAGATGCAACTCCGCTGTGAAATTTAACGTCCGGCAGCGGCGCCGCCGTGGACGGCGATCAACGGCGGCGGTCAACGGTCAACGGGTTGACTTTTTGACTTTCGACAAGTTGCATGTCATTTGACTCGAAATCGCACCCCGATCGCAGTGGGGAGGTTCGTTTTTCGAGTTGAGCGTCTGAATGTAAAGCGAGGTATTGAGGTGTTATATCTGGATTTTCGACGATTCATCAACTTTAGATTACGTGTTTCCGAGAACGGTGGTTTCTCGTGACTTGATTTGTATTGTCGAATTATGATTATGAGAATTGGGTATTGTGATTATTCAGGGGTTCGTGATCGTTCGTTTGGTGAGAGACTTTCAGCCGGATCACGGGTTAACGCGTATCGCGTTACGCCAGTCTGTGAGTGGACAATTTCTTTTCACGGATTGTTTGCGAGTCTTTTATATGATTTTATGAACTTGAGCATGCAGCATGAAGATGATTTACAGGCATGAGATTTCATACGAGATTATATTATATATGAACATGTGTTTACGATTATACATATACGGATATACGTATACGAATATACATACATTTATATGTTGTTTCATGCATTTGCATCGAACTGTTTATGATTTGGTTTTCACAGAGTACAGTCTTGGTTACGTTGTTGTATCGATACACTTTGCCTCTCGGCTGATCCCCGATGGTAGGCTGCCAGGAGGGACGTCGCCATCCCGACCTGACCGGTGAGGGGCGTTTCCCCGGAACCGAGGCCATTTCTGGCTTAGAATCACGGGGACCAAGGACCTCGTGATTCGGACTGTACTAGCACGGTGTGTGTCCATGAGTGACCTCGTGGGATTTATACTTGCATTCTCAGTACGCTGGAGGATTATGGTTTTACCTCATGTACTTGTTGTTTTTATTTACCTGGACTCGCATATGTTATTTTAAACATATATTTAACTGGTGAAAGACATTTATTTTCGTCCACTCACTCTAACTTGTTTATTGTCTTTCCCCTGGGTTTTCGGTTTCCGTGCCCAGTTTGCAGTTCAGGCTCTGTTGTCCACGTCGTGGTCGGAGGCATAGTGCTCGAGCTACTTTGTTTCATCCAGTAGGTTTATTGTTCTACCTACTGTGGTATGCGTATACGATTATGTATTAGATGTCGCTCTGAGCTTTCTGTGGTATATGTTATACGATTTTATACCGGATTTCAGTAAAATATATATATATTTATTGATTTACTTTACTGTTGATATATTGAGAAATCCGGATGGGATTGGTGCCCACGGTTTGCTTTTTGTGGCATAGGATGAAGTGTATTTTCCGCGTGCAGGTATTGGTAATTCCACGCTAGTAACGAAACTCTGCCCAAATTTCGAAAAGTTTTTGTTGGTTCGTGTTTTCGAAGGGGTTTGATTCCGATTTAGGAAGCTAAATCGGGGTTGGGTCCTTTCAATTATTCGGTGAAAGACATTTATTTTCATCCACTCACTCTAACAGTTTTCATGTCTTTCCCCTGGGCTTTTCGGTTTCCATGCCCAATTGCAGTTCAGGTTTGGTGTTTCACGTCGCGGTTGGAGGCTAGTGATCTGAGCTACCTGTGTTTTCCAGTAGGTTCTTGTTTTGCCTACTGATGTATATGTTGTATATATTTACACTAGAGGTCGCTCTGATACAAAATCTTATACATGTTTATACGGATTTTCTCGGATATATATATATAGTACAATATGTTTACTGTTATTGCTTATATTATGATGTTGAGAAATCCGGATGGGATTGGTGCCCACGGTTTGGCTTTTGTGGCATAGGACGAAGTGTTATTTTCAGGGTGCAAGTTTATGCAATTCCACGTTAGTAACGAAACTCTGCCGAAATTTTGAAAATTTTTTGTTGGTTCGTATTTTTAGAAGGGGTTCGATTCCGATTTAGGTAACTGAATCGGGGTTGGGTCCTTTCAGCTGTTTCCGGTGAATCATAGCAGTTCAAGAGGTATTTCTTTTTCGCCATTTTCTATTTGTCAAGTGCTATTTATCGATCTATTTGTGATTGATTCCTTCATTGAAAGGATTGTAGCATAAATAGTGTTATCATATTGAACTTGAGATGCAACATAAAGAGTGTACCATTTCTCTAATGTTTCTTAGTTTTGTGTTTGTGTTGGGCATGTATAAATAAATGAATTCAAATTTGTCAATTTTTTTTATTCACCTGGTGCTATTTTTTAATCATGTTTTTGTCTTTTGTTTGATTCATCTGTCAAAGTGAAAGCTTAAAATAGGGCCTTTTGATTTGCAATATGCTTTCCTCTTTTAGGTTCCGGTTATCAATTTCGTTGTGTTGTTTTGCCCTCAAAAGCTTATTGATTGGAGGCTATGTTTTCAACTATTGATATTGCAGCAGCAGGTTTTTAGTTCTATATTTGCCTTCTACTTTGTTATAGATTACTCATTATTTCTATTGTTATTGCTAGACAAATTGGAGATGAAAAGGTTCATTAGTCAGATTAGGCCATATTCTGCCATCCATATCACTATCAGGGTTCGTGTTGCATTACAATGGAGACCGCGAGTATTTGACAGTACAGACTACAATGGACTACATTATCTATTGGTGGATGAAAAAGTGAGTTATTTGCGGCAGACAAGTTTAACTCTATTTTCGATGTTCTGCTTATATCAAGATTTGTGATTACTAATTTATTCAGTTCTATTTGTTATGTAATATTTGGTCTTTTGATTAGTCATCCATTTTGGCAGTTTTTAGTATAGTAGAAGCCGATAAATATTTCGCATGTATATAACTAGGATTGGTCATTCGCTGTGGCAATTTTCAGTGTATATTTCACATGTATGTATCCAGGATATTGCCATATATTGTCTCCATGATATATCAATTATTTGATTCTTCTCTTATATGGCAATTTTCATTGCAGGGTTCCGCAATACATGCAATGATCGAAGAATGTTATTACACACATATGCAAATGTTGATGCAAGTGGGAAAAATATATGATGTATCAAGATTTGCCTCGAAGAAGGATGCAGCTAGACAGAAAGTCGTTGACCATGAGGCGATCTTATATTTCACTGAATTTACTCGGTTTGAGGAAGTTGAAGATGAATTGCCCAACTTTCCAAAATATTCCTTCAAATTGCGAGAATTTGGACAACTGGCTGCTGAGGCAGACCAGCAAACTCTGCTTGCAGGTGAAGAGTTATTTCTCAGTGGACTTTATAAATATATATTGATAAATTTACTCTTTTATATGTTTAAACATATTGATAATTCTTTTTTGATTCCAAGACCTGTATGGATGCGTTAAATCCGTGAGAGCACCACAGGTTGTTGCTGTTGACAATCCAAAGGAAAAGGAAACTAGGACTGATCTCTCCATTCAATTCATAGGGTATTACGCATATAAGGATTAGCCAGCGCGGTGAGCTTTTTGTGAGAAGCAGCCGCAAAACTGAGCTCCTTGCTGGATCAACAGAGGGAGATACCGCTAGAGACGAAAAGATTTTGCAGGCAATTAAGTCTAAAGAGCCAACCATGGACACCCCTGATAAAATTGTGTATGGTAGGAAACGTGAAGGCCAAACTTCCGCAAGACAATTGTTTGGATCAGAAGCAGAAAAGAAAACTAAAAGGTATAACCATACTTTATTCCATGTTATTTCTTGCTGAATTACAATGATTGCAACTATATTTTTTCTTGACGCTTTTAATCATTTGTTCAGGGACCAAGATGTTGGAAGCTCAATATCAAAAAATATGGCAGAAGAATAGCCATACGATATGGACAAGGAGCTTAAATGAGGTAGAGTCTGTCTTCTTTGGCTGAACTAATTTGCAAATTTCTTTTGCGGTGCTGTAATTCCAGAAAAAAAAACTGGGTTTAAGCATGTAGAATTCCTTCTTTTTTTTATCATTGTTACAAAAAACTGTCAATGATGGAAATTGCATAAAGCATTTGAACTTTCTTGCCTACATGACTGTATAAGTTGCTTATGCGATGTTAAACTCTGTTTTGATTGTTTTTATTATAATCACAGGTTGCAGTCCGAATGCATCCTGTAAATATGATGAAGGGTTGCCTTTTGTTGGAGACAAATGTATTTTGCATACAAATTGCATGGAGTGTGGCAACTTCTTAGCTTAGTTAGATTGCTTAGTTAAATAGTTTATTGTAGATCCACTTATGTTATGGTGAATGACAGTGGAGTTAGCTAATGTTGTGATCAAGAATCTATTCTTGATCACAGGATTAGCTCTTCTGTGGATTCACCTGTGTGATAGAAATCTGATACTTATTTTGGTGTGTAAACTGGAACATGTATTAGATATCTTATGTTTGATTTCCATGTGTTGCCTTATTGTATCTACACTTTCTTATGCCATATCTTTCACTACTTAGATTCCACAGAGGGATTCTGCAAATTTGATATTTCTCTGACTCTTATCCGGCAGCGTGTAAACCATAATTTGCAATCACAGAAGTACAACGATTTGCATTATAGAGATTTCTCATATCTCTAACTAGCAATATTCTTATTTGGATTCACAAATTTGATATTTGTTCCATCATTGTTTGGCAATCTTTCGGCGTTAGTGTGCTATCAAGAATGTATACCCGTTTGCATTATATGAGTATGCATAATTTTGTCGTTCTTCCTGTGCATCTGATATACTTTGTATTGTTGTTGGTACGATGGTTTCGCTGAGAAAGTATAATTTAACACTGCATCAATTTACAGCTTTATGATGGGGCGCATATGTGCTGCAAGTGTTTTGAAATTGTTCTTTGAATGAGTTTTCATCATACGTTAAAAAATTTCGAAACATGACAAGAGTAAACTCATGCATTATGTTAACTCCAACATATTCCCTCACATGCAAAAAGTTCATTTGCTGGTCACAGTGATGACAGACAAGTCTCACAAAGTCTCTGCAAGTTTTTCTCTTTGGTTGTTTTCCAATCATGGAAGAAGGATAAAAATATTGAGTTCCTGTTAAATGTATATAAACTATATTCTCTGTAAAGTATATGACGACAAAAAATAAAATGTCATGCCTATATAAATCAGAGCTTATAAAACGAAAGAAAAACATTGATTCAATAGCTTACCATTATCTCTTCTAATCAATTTCATATTCTGTGTCGCAACTTGGCTGAATCAAACCATAATTACTTCCCCCGTTCCTCATTCATTGCTATTATATTCACCAGTGTCCCATATTTTTCAGTTGATATTCACGCATTCATTCACATCAATAACATGTTTAGAGAGATGATAAATGACATTTGACTAAATCAACATGCATTTTATGTATGGAGACCTCTGCTATGTCAAAGTTGTGAATATGCTAGGTTGCATTGTGTTCTATTAGATGAAACGTGTTTTTATGAATAGTTAGATCAATAATAATTACGATCAATATGTGATGTCTAATCTTTTTAATAATTAATTACCAAATTATGCTTACAATTTTTATGGAACACAACTCCATGCAATTTTTCCTGGAGAAAACTATCGACAAATTGATATTCCAATGATAGGAGTTGGGATATATGAAATAACACAGACTATCTCAAAATGAAATTGTAAAAGATTAAAAATAACAGATCCTTAGGCAACCCTATATTTGAAAACTTTTAGTCAATTTGTTCAAATTTAGGTTCGCTCATCTGAAAAATTTTGCACAACAAATACAATAACAAAGACTTGATCCATGCCAATTGTTTACAAGTAATTGATTCTTTCATCACATGTATGATTATCCATTTTGCATACAACGTATTCATTTTGTCGTATTATATTGCTCAATTTTTGTAACATTTGTTCATGAATATTCCTAATATGCAAAATATGCCAACACCACCCTTATTAAAATTGAAGATCGTTAAGGCTGTATCAAATTTGTTAAGCAACTCAAAACATAGATGGATGTTTGTCATGTGAGATAGAGATCTATAATCTGGGGTAATATGTTTTGAAAAATTTTTGATTCAATTTCTTTATAAATTCAAGCAATGTGAAAATAGTTGCTATGTAATACAATTGATGATGAAATTGTGAACAAATGTATGACTTTATTGCAACAAGAATATGAATTATATTAGAGTATTTTTATATGTAGAAGGAAACCGTTAAAAGTAAAAGCGTGGAGAGATAATGCAACTAAAATTAATATTTCGCATTTTTGAACTTTAAAAAAAAAAATCAAAAGACCATTTGGCTCAATAATTCGCAAAATTAGATCAATATTGGAGACATCTTTATTTATTTCTTTCAAATTCAGAAAATCAACTGGTAAAATCGGATTTTCGCCCACTCATTAATGGAATAAAATTATATCCCTACAAATATTGGATTTAATTATTTTTTTGTTAGGCATCTTTCTAGAATAAATAAGTATTTGTCAAATTTCAATATTCAAAATAAGGATAGTTCAATAGTTGGGCAATATTTTTCCAAGAGATTATTTTTGGTTCAATTATTTAGTATTAAATTTTAAACAATATGCAATTTCATTTTACATGGATCTATATAACATGTTGTGCTCTATTATTTAATACTTATATTTAAAATATTTTTCCATGTATTTATAAAATGGGCTCATGTTTCAAAAACAAAAAAAAGTTGAAAATTTTATTTCTCCGCTGTGGAGAGCAATATTCATTGCAATCCTACCTACCATATTAGCTCAATTTCTCTTCACATAAACTTGCTCATTTAATCTCATGTCGTTCCCCATTTGACCAGATTGTTGTCTATGACAGAGAACACAGCATGAGACCCAAACCAATTTTCCGAAAAGCTGGTAAGTATTATTTCTTATTTTGTTTCAATTTTGTTCTCCAATGTGTATCTCGCATGGTGACGAAGATTAGATCGGGCAATGGTTAGAGTTTCAATAGGTGTATTGGTAAATATGAAATTTGACTTTTCTACTTCCATTCAACTTTATATGTTTCCAGTATGTTTCCAGTATTTGTTTGGGTTAAATCGTGATCATCTCCATGACTATCATTCATTTCGTAAATTCATTGTTATCGAACTGTATTCATTTCCCGAAAACCTGCTTATCGTTAAAGAGAAGTTCTTTCCTTCGAATATTTATGGCTGCATGTGGTATCTAAAGATTCAGATTGGCTGCTATTCTTGAAATGATATGTAATCCAGACCTTTTGCTTTGATCTAAATTGTTATATTTTTTACATTTGTTTGGGTTAAATTCTGATTATCTTCGTGGCTATTATTGATCTCATAAATTGATTCTCATTGCATTGTATGCATTTCGTCCAAACCTGGTCATCATTAGAAAAAAGTGATTTCCTTTGATCATTGATGGCTCCATGTGGTATTTGACAATTCAGTTTGGCTATTACTTTTGGATCCATGTTTTTCTATGCTGAAATATGGAATGTTTACCTTTGGCTCATTCCTTTTGGCCATGCATATGAAATTTCATCACCATTCTAACCATAACCCTCTTACTAGCTTTATTGCTGTATTGTATCTTGCTTTACTCGAGTGTTGAATCTTTGAGTCTATGAACTCTTATGTTGCCACAAGTATTACTCATTAACATGCCATGACATGGTGATCGATTGTAATTACATGGTGCTCCTTTTTCACAGCAACATTCTATTGTTTGTCTTGTAAAGTCTGCAATTACAGTGTGTCAAAATATAAACCGCTAAAGAGAGTCTTTGCCATGATTAAATCTGTAATCAAACTGATAAGACAATGGAACTATGAAACAATAAAATAGTGGAAATAAACTTTTTCTGTTCACAGGCTTTCTTATTTAAATTATGTTCGTATGGGTGTCAATATCATCCCATCTCTATGTTTATTACTTTTGGTGCATGCACAGCAATCATCTTTGAAACCATTAGAATATTGCCGGTGACTATTGTCTGTATATGTGGTTCACAAAATAATTTATCACTTTTGTGATTCCTCTTTGTGATCCAATATGTGACAATTTGATGAAATCAACAGGTAATGTGTTGGACTTAAGCAGGAACTATTATTTGCTAAAAGATGGAACACTTTCATCATTCCCAGTGCAGGTCATACCCTTGCCTGGACCACCTGACGTTCCATCTCTGCGTCCAACTTCAACTGAATGTGCTCCTCCACAATCAACTACAGCTGCTTCTCCAAAATCAACCACATTTTGCCATTCACAGTCAACTAAAACCGCATCTGTTTCTCCAGGGCAGCCAACATCTACTGCAGCAGATATTCCGGTTCCATTTCCAACGCCAGTGGAAATGACTGGGCAAATGAAAAATACTAAAACTGCCAAAGGGAAGGCAAAGGCATTGAATCCCATAACCAGGAACCAGAAAGAGAAATCTGGGATCATATTTAAAGAGATCGTTCGTCAAATTTATGCAGATCCAAAAAATAGAAGGTAGAAAAATATATTCTTTCTAGTCAAATAAACTCTTGGAATCTGTTGTGATTTCAATTGTCGAAAATTTTTCATCACATGCATGGAAAAGAGTGACGTTTCTGAAGTAAACAATAAGAAACAAAGGGGATGGCCAAAGGGTCGATCAAGGAACCTGAGAAAGAGGTCTGATTTTAACCATTTGACAGACTACACATATTTTTTTTTCCAAATCTTGATTGCTTAGTTGCCAGGAAACTGCAAGAACAACCCATTGGGTGCGAACAAAAGGAAAGTAAAAGGAGAGGTCGACCACCAGGGATCCCTAAGAAGATTGAGAAAAGGTTAAATTTTTTACAAACAAAATTTGTGTCATCTTCTTCAGACCATGAATTAATTCAAAGCTATTCATTTTCTGGTTAATTCTCTATTTTTTAATTTGCTGAGAACTGGAAAAACTTGGCAGTGACTGTGAAAAAGAGAAGAAAACCAAGGGAGGCTGGCAAAAAGGGATGCCCAGGAACCCTGAAAAAAGGTTTCACTACACCAAAACTGTCGATAGACAACACCATTACAACAACAGATGAGTTATTATCTGTTGTGTGAATAGGAAATCGAGAAAAATTTGATAAAGACAACATATAGTTCTGCCTACTGCTGTCTAAAGACCTATGCAACTTCATAATTTTGATATCGAAAATAGCTCCACCTGGGGACATTATACAACAACAGAAATTATTTTTTTCTGTTGTTTATATTTTGATATTTTTGCTTCAAACAACAGTAAAATAGGACTGTTGTGTGATAAAATTGTCTAATAATAATAATCACACAACAGATTTCCATGTAATGTTGTGTGATAAATTGTTTACAAATTTGTTCATAATAGTAAAACAACATATTTTTAGATGTCTGTTGTGTGTTGACTGATTTTATATTAGGGTTTGACACTTGAAAAAATATTTGAGTTTCCCCCCAATGTTGGCATGAATCACACAACAGAAAGGATGGTATCTGTTGTTAGTCAGTTAGTAATGATATTGGCGGGAAACTTTCATTTTCTCCCTCCAACAAGTGAGGTTAGTAGCGGGAAGTTTTATGTCATTCCCTCCAAAATGAAGTGAGCTAGGTTTGTGGATTATGAAGGAAAAAAAATTGACTTTGCAAAGAAAAAGGAATTGACTGAAAAAAGTGGCTCTTCTGACCCATATACGTACCATTCTCAACCCAAAAACAACATAAGTGTAAAAAAGTAACCCAAAACAGCTACCTAGCCCAAACTAAGTGTATTGAGCTCTCTCTCACGAACCCTAGCCTGCTCCCAATTTCATATCGAAATCGAAATCGAAATCAACCCCCAATCGAATCGAAAGCAACCAACCCCAACTCACCGAAATAGCTATCTTCCCAAATTCGAAATCATCCCCAATCGAAATCAAGAGAGGGACTCTATACAGAAGACAATATCGATGCTCCTCTTCGCAACAATCGAAATCTGAAGAGGTAGTTCTTGAAATCGAGAAGTTAGGTTATCTTGTTCTATTTTAGGTCTGGGTTATTTGAATTGTCTACTCGATTTAGGTAAGCTGAACTGATTGATCGATTTTGGTTTGTACAGCAACTGAAGATGCCCTACAACTGAAGAGGCCCAAAGGTAGTAATGTAGTAAGCTTTTGGCCACTCTTTGTTATATACAGCTCTCTGCCTTTGCAACCCCTCTTTTGCTGTCTTCATCTAGTACTTTTGGTTTTTGGAAAAACCTGATTTTACTTTTGTTTATGTGTTAAAAGTTCATTGAAGCCAAAAGAGAAGAATTTAAGTAAGATGCTAGCTTCTTGCTTTGTTAATTTTACTTTTTTGTTACTCTTCCACTGATTTTAGTTTTGTTTATGTGTTAAAAGTTCATTGAAGCCAAAAGAGAAGAATTTAAGTAGGATGCTAGCTTCTTGCTTTGTTAATTTTACTTGTCTGTTTCTCTTCCACTGATTTTACTTTTGTTTATGTATTAAAAGTTCATTGAAGCCAAAAGAGAAGCATTTAAGTAGGATGCTAGCTTCTTGTTTTGTTAATTTTACTTGTTTGATACTCTTCCACTGAGTCATGTCCTTTTGGTACTCTTCCCCAAATGAAAATGAGATGTGAACTGTTTTTTCAGTGACTGGGCTAGTAGTATTTAGATGGATCAGCTAATATTTTTAACAGATGCTATGAGTTGGTTGCATTGTCCAAATCTCACTAAATTCTTAACTAATGAAAAAAGGTTAATATAGGTTTGTTTATTGATGATTATTAGTTGTTGGTAGAGAAGCTTGGAGCATACGGTGGAGCATACATTGGAGGATACGTTGGAGCATACGCTGGAGCTTACGTTGGAGTACTAGGTATGAAGTTGTTTTCTGTTATGAATTGGATTTGTTTGTTAATATGGTATAATTAGGGTATGAAGTTGTTTTATGCTGAATTTGAAATGGATGTGTGAATTGTCTGTGTCATTGTTTGATTAAGTTTTGATGCCTATGTGAGTATGTTTGCATAATTTTAAATTACTCATGTGTGTCGGAGCATACACTGGAGCTTACGTTGGAGTACTAGGTATGAAGTTCTTTTCTGTTATGAATGGGATGTGTGTGTTAATATGATATAAGTAGGGTGCTGATAGGATTTTCAGTGGGATGTTTTGATAATTCTGCTGATGAATGGGATGTGTGGTTCATTCTGTTATGTTGTGTTCTGTTATGATAGTGTTAGGTAATATGTTTAAATGGATGTTGTTAGGTTTTCTGGTATGTCTTGAAATTGGAATGGACGCGAGCATGTTTGATTAAGTGATGAAATGTCTGTTAGATTAGTTGATTAACTTTTGAAATTTCTGTGAGCATGTTTGCCTAAGTTTAAAATTGTCTGTGAGTAGGAGCATTAAAATGTGTATGTAGTTATAAGAATTTAGGTTGAAAATACAGTAAATCCTTTTTTCTTCTTTGTGTATGTACGTAAGATGGATAAATCATGGATGAAAGAGGATAAGAGATCAGACATTTATGTATCTGGGGTGAACAAGTTTCTAGATTTTGCATATAGCAATGCTGTAGATAAAGACAGAATCAAGTGTCCTTGCATTAAGTGTTGCAATGGTAAACAGTTTACCAAAGATGTGATTAAGGACCATATCACGTTTAACGGGTTTAATCAAAACTATATGCATTGGAGTGTGCATGGAGAAAGTAAGGCCATGAAGCGCAAACCTAGTACGTCCGAAACCACTGTAAATTGGGACCCTTTAGGTGACATGGGAGAAAATGGGGATGATGAGATATCTGAGGAGGATGCTGGTTTCTTGTTAAATTTTCTTGAAGATGCAGATAGACCTTTGTATGCTGGTTGTACTAAGACAACTAAGATGGGTGCTTTACTGGAGTCTTTGAACCTGAAAGCGAAATTTGGAATGAGTGATGCTAACTATTCAGCTATGCTGAAAATGTATAAAGGTTGGCTTCTTGAAGATAATGAGGTCCCAGCTTCTTTTTACGAGGCTAAGAAGACCCTTCTTGCAATGGGGATGGATCATCAAAAGTTTCATGCATGTCCTAATGACTGTATAGTTTATAGGAAGGAACATGCTGAAGCTACAATCTGCCCTATGTGTGGTTTGTCTAGGTGGAAAATAAGTAGAGCTAAAGTAGAGAAAGTAGGTGTGCTAGCTAAGGTTGTATGGTACTTCCCACCTTTTTCTAGATTTAAACGGATGTTTGCAGACCCGAAAATAGCGAAGGATCTGACTTGGCATGCTGATAGCAGAAAAAAGGATGGAATTATGCGCCATCCTGCTGATTCTCCTACATGGAAGGTGATGGACACTGGATTCCCAGTGTTTGGTGTGGAACCTAGGAACCTCAGACTAGGTTTGTCAACGGATGGGTTCAATCCTTTCCGTTCTCTAAGTAGTAAGTACTCATGCTGGCTAGTCATGTTGGTTACGTACAACTTGCCTCCATCACTTTGCATGAAAAGAAAGTTTATGATGCTAACCATGTTGATCTCTGGCCCTAAACAACCAGGGAATGACATTGATGTGTATTTTCAGATTTTAGTGGATGATTTGCAAACTGTGTGGAAGGGGATACATGGGGTATATGATGCATTTAGGAATGAGTATTTCACACTTAGGGCTTGTCTTTTGTGGACAATTAATGATTTTCCTGCATATGGGAACGTATCAGGAAGCTATGTGAAAGGATACAACGGCTGTCCAGTTTGTGTCGATAAGACAAAGCCGTTTTACCTTAAGCATAGTAAGAAAATGTCGTACATGAGACATCGTCGATGGCTACCAAAAAATCATGCATTCCGGAGGCAAGCAGCAAAATTTGATAACACCATAGAGGAGGATGATGCTCCTCTACCATTAACCGGTGAAGAGGTATTGGCTAGGGTAGAGGGTTTAGGTCAGCCTTTAGGAAAAACATGTCCCCCTCCAATGCACAAGGAAGGTCAGATCAGACCTTGTTGGAAGAAGAAATCAGTTTTCTTCGAACTAGAGTACTGGAAACTGCTTCCTGTTCGACATAATCTGGACGTTATGCATATTGAGAAGAACGTATGTGAAGCTCTCCTTGGAACCTTGTTGAATATTCCGACAAAGACAAAGGATGGGCTTGCTACTCGGAATGACCTGGTTGAAATGGGCATTAGAACTGACTTGAAGCCAACAGAAGGTGCAAAGAGGAAACCTTTTCCTTTGGCAAGTTGGAATTTAAACTTAGAAGAGAAGAGAATAGTATGCGGCTCTTTTTATGGAATGTCAGTTCCTACTCGGTTTTCCTGTGTTGCTTGGCCTAAAGAGCTGGTCATAAGCGAAGAAATGTCACAGAAGGTATGTATACAATCTGGACTTGATTTGCTCATATATATATATACACACCACATAGAAATCTCTAAATGTTATGTATTTTTATAAAAAATATCTATGCAGCCTAAGCAAACAAATAAGAGAGACTTCTCAGAGAGACTTGGGAAGGGGAAGAACGCTACTTGTATGGAGGTGATGCCTAAAAATCTGCCACTCCCACTTCAAACTTTGTGCAACTATGCCAACTCTGACATGAAGGATGGAGTAATGATTCATACGAGATTGGGCCCAGAGGTTTTTGGCAAGACCAGATTTTGTGCAATTGGAATTGAGGATATATATCAAATGGCTAATATGGAGGACATCTCAAACAATTCCATTGCCATGTATATGAGGTATTCATCTAAACGCGCAACATTAATTAACCTAAATAAGCTGTTTGATTACTTCAAATGTATGTGATGGTGGGAATCTGTTTTTGTAGCTATCTTCATGCACAAGTTGAGAAATCCGAGACACGGGGCAAGTTTGTCTTTGTTAATCCAATTGGAACTCCTAAAGATCTGAAATTGAAGCGGGAAACTGAAACTGAACGCACTCGCACATTGTCCACCCGGTTACTGCAAGGCCAGCCTGGACAAGTATTTCTTGTACCATATAACTCAGGGTATATATGGTGTTTATGCCTACTGTTGGTTTCTGTTAAGCATTTTAATTGTTGTTTATGTGTCACATCGGGATCATTGGGAGTTGTCGGTTATTATGTTGGATGAGGGAATCGTGTACCACCTAGATCCATCGAGGAGGTGTTTACCTGTTGGTGAATGGCGAACAATTGTTGACAAGTACGTATTTTTTTCCTTTCGGAAGTTGTTCACATGCATTGTCTATAAAAATAATATTACTGTACCCTGAATCCTCTCTTGTTTCTGACATGTGAAGTGCAATCGTAATTTACAATGCGAATGTGAAGAACAAAAGCAGGAAATCGATTACATGGAAGCCTTTATCGGTATTCTGTTTGATTCTTTCCTTTAAACTCTATGTGCCATGTATTGTATCTTGGGTTTTCTATATGTGTACTTAATCTTTTGAATTGTATTCAGGGAATTCCGCCACAACAGGGTAGAGGCTGTGGACTTTGGGTAATGCTGTACATGAATGACATAGTGAAGGACAAGAATTTGGGATTTGCAACCAAGGTAAGATTAGCAGCTAAACTTTGATTGATGTCATGCTATGATTTGTAGTGTAAGTTGTGTTATGCATTATGAAGGGAACTGTGATCTTTAATATATAGAACTGAGCTGGTCATGTGAATCTGTTTCTCAACTGTGAAATGTGTTGGCATGAGAGTATACGATAGACTAGCTGTAGACTAGCATTATTCTGGTCCTAATTCTGTTATCAAGCTATGCTACGTGTATGGTTACGATTAGGTAGTCATGATCCAATGAATGGTTACGATATGTTGTCAGCTGATGTGTTTAACTCTATATATAGAGCTGTACCTTTTATATCAGATATATGGAAAAAGTGAGATAGATTTGTGAAATTGAGATATATTAGATTGGGCATTGAAGGTGAAATTGAGATTTTGCAGGTGAAAACTATGAAATAAAGTAAGGGATGGGTGAGAACTGAGTTCTGCTGTCTAGTTGCTTGATCGAGTCTCAATATTTCATTGATTTTTCATTTTTGCCTTTGTTTGGTGAATTTGGTCATCTGGGCTTGCTTCTTAATGTTTAGGATGGTAGCTTCATCTATTGTTGTTTTTTAATTTTCTGGGTTCTAACTCATTGATCAAGCTCTCTGTTGGAAGAGTGGAGAAGTCTTGATTTGTATATATCACTTACAGCTATGACCTTAATTTGTATATATCACTTACACTTGTTGAGTTACTGTTGGGTAATTGTTTGTATCTACACTTGTGTTTCCAGTGGGAGGTGAGAAAGGGCAGAAAACAGCAAGTGTACACAGCAACTGAAATTGATGCTGTCCGGAATGAATGGGCAAATTATGTCAGCAACATTCAGTTTGTAAAGTAGTTGGCGCGCCCCTATCGAATTAGGTGGTAATACTAAGATCATGCACCTCTTTTGTGAACAATTATGCTTGATCTATAAGTTTGTGTAGCACGCATTTTGCTTTTGTAGATCATGTGAATGTGTATGTAGAGCACTAACTCGCACACTTCACTATGAAGCTAGCTAGCTGTATATGTATGTTGCTAGTGCAATGCAGGTGATCATGTACTGTTGCAGCTGTACATTTTGGCACCAACAGTGATCATGTATTGTTGGTGCTAGATAACTATTGCATGTATATATGTTTATTTTGGAACAAATGCTCATGCACATTAGGAATGACCTGAATTTCTAGTCTATTGTTGTTCCAATTTTCAGACAACAAAATGTTCACAAAAACAGCAGTTCAACCATCTCTCTCACAACAGAAATTTCACATTTTCTGTAGTTTCAACAACTTTACAAAAACAGAAATTCCACATTTTCTGTTGTTTCAACAACTTTACAACAACAGAAATTCCACATTTTCTGTAGTTTCAATAACATTACAACAACAGAAATTACAAATTTTCTGTTGTTTCAATACCTTTACAACAACAGAAATTCCACATTTTCTGTTGTTTAAATAGCTTTCCAACAACATACAATATAAATAACTGTTGTTGCAATACATATCCAACTTCAGAAAATAAAATGAATATGCTAGTTGAAGATAACTACAACAACAGTATTTAAAATATATGTTGTTATTCATGTTGCTCATTGATCAACTCTAACTTCAGACATTATAAATATATGTTGTTGGAATAGACTTGAACCAACATATATGGCCCAAAAATGCTTAATTTTTTGGCTACTGACAGACAACAGACATTATAATTCGACGTTGTTGCAACTAGCTTCTAACAACAGAAAAAATCTGTTGTGTGAGGAGGTATCCAACGGCAACTCAATAGACAACAGAAATTTACATGTTAGACAACAGAACTGTTCTGTTGTCTATCGACCCTTTTGGTGTAGTGTTTGCTTTATCAGATAGAAAATTTAGTTTTCTTTCCCCTTTGGATACCACTGAATATGGAATTCGCAGAAAATTATGGGAGCAAGCCAGACAATCATCAATGAATAAAGACAAAGTTGGTTGCACTGAGGAAACCATAAAGAATCACCATCAAGCAGAAGACAGTCCGCAGACAAGAAAGAAGATCCGGGAAGATGATGATTTCCTGCAAGCAACAAAAAAAATGCAGCAACAAAAACCAATACTGATAGAACCAGAGGAACCAACACCAAAAACAGGAACTGATAAAGCTGCTATCATTACTGGCCTCACGGATGTCATGTTGCAAATGACAAAGATCACACAAGATATTCTGCGGCTCATGGCCATGGCATCAGGTACTGACAAATTTATATGTGCGTTTCTTCGTTCACACCGCAATGATTATAGAGCACAGAACTGTGATGCATGTTTCCTTTCACAATTTCATGATTTTTTGTATATTGTAACTATTGCTCTCTAAACTATGATAAGACCATTTAATTTTCATTCGCGCACCTTATTCTCTGACTTCTTCAATCAGATACATTTTATTTGTTACATTTCGGTATTGACTTTATTGGCAATTTGCAATACATTTTCCCGTGGACAGGTACACACCAAAAACTCATAAAACTGATCTTTCCAACATTTAAGCCAGGATATGATTCTACTTCTATAGTGTGCTGACCATGAATCATGGCTATAAATGAATCTTAGAATATAGAATATTTGTTTGCACAATGTGTTCCTCACTAATCCTATTAACACGGACTCATCTTACTCTGTATTTTTCCAAAAATGTATATGGTATGACTTTATTAAATGTTTTGATTATTTGCAATATTAATTTTGTAGGTGGATGCGAAAATAATTAGTATCGAGATGATATCGAGTTGTCTTTTGCTAAACACAGATCTTGTTTTCTTCATCCAGCTGTATCACCATCATTTTGTATATTTGGATGTGTGCTAAATTTCTAATCTGTGGTGTAATGTATGACTCACCTAAGTATTGAGCAGTGATGTATACAGACTCTAATATGTAATTTACATTAAACAGTGACGTAGACAGACTCTAATATGTAATTTACTGTGCTAATTTGCTCACTTATCTGTATCATACATGTATTCTAATGTGGTAATTAAATTGTTTGTGTTTGTTACGGTGGCTAATCAAAATTTATTGAATAATTTTTACAGGACATTTATATCACAAACACTGTTGAAAACTTTGCTTACATCAACGAAACAGTCAGCAATGACTTCATGCTCAACAAAAAAAATCAATATGTGTCTGCTTTGCCTCTCTTAACAATGACTAAACAATCCAGTATAATTACTGGCTGATGACCTGATTTAAACTCAATTTATTCTATGTGATCCCCAAATAATCTCTGCAATAAATAAATTTTCATTCTTCTGAAATTACTTATTTTCTCAAATTTCTAAAAATCAAAATGCAATTTAAATTTCTATTTCGTTTTTTAGGATTTTCTGCATACCTACTATTGAATAAATAATTTTGTGAACCGATTTCCTTAATTTTTTTACAATAGGATCATCAACATAGTGCATCACCTATTTATGGATATGATTGAATACATATAGCCATTCGTCAGATCATTCACTAAACACTTACATCTCCTTGGTATCTAAAACGTTCTGCGATTAATGCCTTGCCAACCGACATCGACGAATTCCAGAATATATAATGGAACCCAAACCAGTCCCTTTCGCCGCCTCACCATATTCTCTTCCGTTTTGTTTGCCCTTTGTTCATTTCAGCAAAGCCATCATCCATCGCCTTCACAAAGAAGATGGGTAAGAACAAATCTTGATCGTTCCCTTTTTTTTCCCTATTAAACTGTTCTAACTGATTGTCTCTTCAATCTGACATTTAAAGATTAGATATGGCTTTGACCGCTTCATTTGTATGTCAATTCTGATGGATATCCAATGCATTTTTCATTGAGCCAAATTTGTTCGCATGCAAATTACGATTAGATGAACATTGTTGCACGCAGTGGAATCAAAATAGAGCAAAATTCTGATTTCTGTCAAATTTCAATGCCAAAAAATATGATGATATTTGGAGCTTTTGTTGAGCTTTTGTTTTTCCATGTTCAATCAGCGCCTTCAACTGGTGGCATGATATATGTGTTTTCCTATGTCGATCTTATATAGTTTTTTATCATGCTCTTCCAAAGGCCATCACTTTGACCTGGAATATGATAATATTGGGAGTTTATAGTTGAATTGTTGTTTCTTGATATTTGATCATTGTTTTGGATTGATAATCTGATATATGCATCTTCCAATTTGAGTGTTGCATCGTTTTGTATAGTCATCTCAGCAAAGCATATAGTTTGAATTGGGATCAATGGTTCTGTAATTGCAAAATTTAGGACTTCTTTTATAGTTTTGTCCTATTTATTTTTTTGCCAAATTTGAACTGAAATTGAGCATCATTGGCTGCATTGGCATACCATTTTGGTGATTTTGTTTTGTTTCCATGGACCACATGTGCTTGGACGTATGCCATTTCCTATTCGGTGAATATATCTGTTTGAATGCATGCCACATAATGTATGTGCTTGAATTCCATTGCTGCTTTAGATTCATGGTGTATTCCAACTTTTCTGATTTTTACTTCCCTAATAGTATTTTGCAACTCAATTAATCTATGCATAAAATGTTAGATGAAAGCAACAACCATGAAGAAATAGATGATGTCATGCTCCAACCCATTCCAAGTGGAATCATGCTGCTCCTTCCACCTCCTGACAAAACACCATCGCCTCCATCTTCGCTACCAGAAACGGAAATTGCTTACCCTCAAATAAGAGATCTCAATTCCTGCTGGCCAGGCCCTCCAAGAGGTAAAGGGATAGGGAGAGTTACAAGATCGACTGCTGCAAAACAGAAACTGAAGGCCAAAATGCAATAAAGACAAATTGAGCAAACAGTTGACAGTGATCCAGATCAACCAAGGTTACCTCTTACCATTGTGTGTTTTTTTTCTAAAGTTTCATCCCCTTTTTTTATTCGTTGTTAAACAAATATTCACAGAATATATGCTGGTGTAGGATTCCAAATGGTTGCATCATTTGCAACAAAAGTAGCCAAACCAACATTGGCTAAATGTTTTTTTCAACGGAGCGCTTTAATATATATTGTAGTGATCTTACTATATGAAATCAATATCATACATATATGTCTGCACTCATGGGCTATATTGGTTCTCATTATTGTTAATATAGATATAATCTTGATTTAAGTGCTTAACAATTTCTCATGACACCCAAATATATAGAATACAGAATCTATATCATTTTAATCTTATGTATTCTGGTGCTAAGTGCGAAAGATGATATGGAAAACTGATTATTTCTTCTGCGACAGTTCCGAAGAAGAGACTATTCAAACAATGTCGGAAAAAAAGAAAAGGGGTAGGCCAAAGGGGGTGCCCAGAAACCTGGAAAAAAAGGTTTGGCATGCTCTATCACAGAATTCTATTTTTTTCCCCACATTATTGAATTTTATTCTTGCAGAAAATTGCACGACCAAGGCAATCAAACGTCACCAGAAAGAAGGCCAAGAGGATATCCAAAAGGGATGAAAAGGAAATCATTGTAGCCCAAATTCAACTGGCATCGTTCATCTAACAGAACCTCCACAACAACTGAACAAGAAACAGCAGCAAACATTGCAAGCCCAATGAGACCAGATGGACCACCAGAAAATATGGCAACAGTTTTGCAAAAATTGCATTCCAACAATGTCATGATTGCTGGTATAAGAGATCTGATGGTGGAACAAGTGAACCAGACAAAACAAATAATAGAGCTCTTCACCGAGTTGAAGGACATATTTCAAGAATGGAATAGAATGGAGATAGTGTAAGTGCTGTTGTTCCATTTTACACAATTATTTATTTGGAATTCAACACTTGCTCCAAACTCATCCAACATTAACTCATTTGTATATGCAGCAAGGAAACTGCACAAAATGCTTGATAACATGGCTCCAGACCCAGGCCACTCTTTTCTCTATTTTATTTGCTCATTTAGGTGAATCATTGCTATATAACACTGCCATATTCATAATTTCGAAAAGATGGAGACATTGTCATATCTTATTATTCCATATATTAATGTATCAAAAATTGAAACTGCCCCCTTATACAAAACCAACCTCAAAAGTAGGAATTATTAGTTCCTATAAAGTCATCATTTGTTTCAAATATATATACAATAAGGGACAAACTCAGCTTTAATGCAAGATGATATATAATCAGTCATGGTCAAATCCAAAAAATTTCTATTTTTGCTTGAACATGATCATATTCTAAGAACCAAATTGCCCTCATGTTTCTCGGAATATGCAATAATCCCTCATCACATCTCTGCTTTATCACTGCTCCAATCAGAAATCTTGATTTGCTTTCAAAATTGTCATCTGTTTCAAGACATAATTTCTAATTGTGATGACCCGAACCAGAATCAATAATGTAGTCGGCACGATTCACGAGTATATGCGTAATCGCGGTTAGTCGTTTATTGTATGGTTTGCCAATTTGATTCATGACTTGATTTTCGGCCGAGAATTTGAATTGAGTTTCTTCACGGGAGTTGTAGAGCACGTGATTTCGAGCTCGAGGAAGGTTCCGGATGATTTTTCTGATAACCGAGGAATATAATATGATTATTCGAAGTTTCAGTTTTCGACGAGTTTATCCGTTTGTTTCGTGTTTATCCGAATCGTTTTGATTATTCATTTTGGACCATCGATTGACCCGAGTCGCGAGTATAAATATCGGGAATAGTCGTAAAATCGTCGAAAATCACTGTTTGACGTTGACCAGAATTGACTTTCCAAAAATGGAAGCTGTTGACCGTTGACCCGAGGGAGAATTTTCCCGTTTTGGCTTTGCCGGCCGACCTGCATATTCCGGCCACCCCCGACCTCGCTAAGGGTATGAATAGCTTCATCTTGAGTCCCTTAATTTTTTTGCAATTGGTTTGATGGAAATTGGTTGAGTTTTGCTCGAACCCGAATCGGGTTGTGATGCCGGAGTTCGCCGGAGTTGGGAGGTGGTGCTCCGGCGAGTTGTGGGGGTGGAGTTGATGGGGTTTTAGCTCCCCTAGCCTAGGTAAAGCTTCCTGGGTGGTTTAATTTGGGATTGGTGGAGGTTTTAGTTGGACCCGATATGGGTTGCCGGAGTGGATTTTCCGCTCGATTTTGAGGTGATTTGGAGATGTTCCGGCGAGTTTTGGCCTTGATGGTAGTTATGAAAATGGTTGGGCTGGTTGTGATCTACAGATCTGGAGCTTTCTCGCTGGAGAAAGTCTCCGTTGACGGCGCACCGCCGGCGGCGGCGGCAATTAACGGCGGCGCTCCGGCGAGACCGTTGACTTTTCAGATTTCGGTGTTTTTAATGTCGTTTTTCTCGTAATCGCGCCCTGATTATCGCCTAGAGGTTTTCGTAGTGATTTGGGTATTGGATTTTCAGTCGAAGGATTCGAGTGAAGATTTCGGGAATTCAGTCGGTTATTTTGTACAGTTTAATATGTTTTCGGAAACGGTTGGTTTCCGTGGTTAAGTACAGAGTTATGAATATGGTTTTGATCAGTTGTGTTTTATGAATATTCAGGAGATCGAGATCGAGATCGAGATTGTGCTTCGGGCGAGGGATCTTCCGCGGGGCCACGAGATTAGCGCGAGTGCGCGTTTCGCTCATCTGTGAGTGGACAGTTGCTTTTCACTGATAATCGCGAGTCTTTATACACGTTTTACGAATATGAGCATGCATACCAGACTATGATTTATATGAGCATGTGTTATATGATTATATTACATATATTCTTTCATATGTTGTTTATTGCATTTGCATCGAATTATTTGTGATTTGGTTTACACATAGTACAATCACAGTTTATGTTGTTGTATCGATATACTTGCATCCCGGCTGATCCCCGAGGGTGCCTACCAGGGGGGAACTGTACTTTGTGCCGATGTATTTCCGGGTGGGTACATATACCTGTTTCTTGTGCCGATGTATTTCCGGGTGGAAACAGATACCCTGACCTGAGGCCTTTCTGGCTAGAATCACGTGTGGGTCTGAAACCCCGTGATTCGGACTGTACTAGCACGGTTGTGTCCATGAGCGACCCCGTGGGATTTTTACTTGCATGCTCAGTACGCTGGAGGAGTATGAGTTTACCTCGTGTACTTTATTATATTTATTTACTTGGACTCGCATATGTTATTTTAACATATATCAACTGGTGAAAGACATTTATTTTCGTCCACTCACTCTAATGGTTTTCATGTCTTTCCCCTGGGCTTTTCGGTTTTCGTGCCTAGTTTGCAGTTCAGGTTCTGGTGTTTCACGTCGTGGTGGGAGGCTAGTGATCCGAGTTTCCTGTGCTTTCCAGTAGGTTCTTGTTTCGCCTACTGATGTATATATATTGTATATATTTACACTAGAGGTCGCTCTGATACATTCTGATACTTGTTTTATACGGATTTTCTCGGATATATTATATATATTACAGTATGTTTACTGTTTATTGATTATGATATGATGTTGAGAAATCTGGATGGGATTGGTGCCCACGGTTTGGCTTTTGTGGCATAGGATGAAGTGTTATTTTCAGGGTGCAGGTTTATGCAATTCCGCCTTAGTAACGTTACTCTGCCGAAATTTTGAATGGTTTTTGTTGGTTCTCGTTTTTAGAAGGGGTTCGATTCCGGTTTAGGCAACTGAATCGGAGTTGGGTCCTTTCACTAATGTACTATCACAGAACTGTCCATTGCATAAATAAAGAATTATATTTGTGACATTACAATCTCTTAATCATTTTGCTTTTCTAATCATACCTTATTGAAAAATGTAATTGATCAACTATATTAAACTTGCAGGCCATTTTGCGAAGGAATGCTATGTGTGTCATCGATGAAAGTTGCCTTTTGTTGAAAACTAACTTATATTATGCGTAATCACTATTAAGTTTTACAACTTTTATCTATGATTAGATGGATTTTATCACTATCCTTTTGTTCTGTTTAATATGTAATCAAACATAATTTCTTTCATTTGCTAAACTTTTATTTTTCGTATTCAATGAGAAGGAGGAAAACATATTTTCACTACCACAATAAACACTATAACCGACGAGATCTGTAAAACTATAACCGACGAGATCTGTAAAACTATAACCGACGAGATAAAAATCTAGTCGGTTATAGTGGAAAAAATATTTTTTAAAATATTTTTTTAAAAAAAATAAAAAATCTCGTCGGTTATAGTACTATAACCGACGATAATGGCTAAAAATCTCGTCGGTTATACTATTACCGACCCCTTTTAACCAACGGACTATAACCGACGATGTTATAACCGACTATAAGGGTCGTCGGATATAGTCCGTTGGTTAAAGGGGGTCGGTAATAGTATAACCGACGAGATTTTTAGTCATTATCGTCGGTTATAGTACTATAACCGACGAGATTTTTTATTTAAAAAAATAAAAATAAAAAAAAATATTTTTTCCACTATAACCGACAAGCATTTTATCTCGTCGGTTATAGTTTTACAGATCTCGTCGGTTATAGTGTTTATTGTGGTAGTATTTATTGAGAAATGCATTACTTTGAATTGATCAATTATGACATCATAACACCATTCTTTGCATAGACTTCATCATAAATATATCCTATACATTTATTTATATCTGAAGTTCTTGGCCATTTAATTCGCAAAAAAATGAAATATCAATTGAAAAATAATCAAATTAACCATAATCATATTTACAAACAAATAATGAATCGATGGTTCAATTCTTCAACAAAACTTATAATACCAAAATGTTACTTATACTTTTTCTTTTTTTGATATCATTATTGCCACCCGCGCCTCGCGCGCCGGAAAACACACATAGTAAAATTACAAACTACAGACAACAATGAAATTAAATTAACCTCTTCCTGTATCGAAAAAATTAAATTAGTGGACATTTTTGTTTGGGGCTGCTTTCAGCCTTTTAGTCGTTGCCACCTGCAATATTCATGTTAGATTAGAAGGTGGATAATGAATTTGTTGAATTGTCTGGCTGTCAGATGGTGACCATTGACCGGTCTGTCACCCAACTAGAGCCAATACTTAATTAAGACAAAATAAAAAAATGGGCGGAACAAAATGGGTTTATGTCAGACTGAATTAAAAATGAGTTTAGAACAAGAAACAGTACGACAAAGAAATTTTCCACTAAAAAAATATAATGATATTATAGAAAAACAGTGACGGTGAAAACCCCAGAGATAGAATCGAAAGGTAGTGACGATTCTAGACCAATTTGCATGCACCAATTTTTGGTGATTTTTTTTCTACTAATTTTTTCTAACACACCTCTTAACATCCACGGTTTGATAAGCAATTGTTTTGTGATCGGGTGTGATCAGTTATAATTAGATATTAATTAAGAGAATAAAAATATAGAATTCTTAAAAAAATAACGTTAAATAAATATTACTTTCATCGGAACATATTACGTGACTTTTTACTTATGTATACTAAATAAATTATCATATAAGTATGTTACTTAAAAAAACATAAAAAAAACAAATAGGTGGAGAATAGTCGAATCTTTTCATTTCATAATGACCTTTATCCCAACTTTGATTATTAATTATGGTTGTATGGATATTCTTTAGCCCACAAAAAGTTAAAAAAGAAAAGAAATTAGGACTTTAAAAGTCGAAAAATAGGAATGGCAACCGATTGGATCGGACTCAAGTTTTGGATATTCGAACTCCAACTCAAATTGACTCGTCTGATCGAATTTAAAAATTTTAATTGAGGTTTTCGCTCAATCTGAACCTGTCAGATATTTATTACCTAAACTCAATCCGATTTTACCAATTGACACCACACACGGTCGGGTTAGAATTCAATAAATACTTGATACCTGTTAGTTACACTAAAAATTTAACGTGATCGAGTTCGATTCAACAAATATGCAGATATGGATTATTTTGTTATCCATATTCGGAAATAATTGCCGGTGTCACGTCTTCCTCTGCCACTCCCGTAATACTAACGAAAAGTAAGGGCATGATAAAAATATGGCGTCATCACGACCGCAACACGCACTATCGAATTATTCAGAGACGGAACAACGGTTACCATCTCAATCTGACTCCAACGCGACAAAATAGGAAAAAAAAACAAAAACATCCAAAATTAAAAAAAGCAAATCCCTACCTCACCCCTCTCACACTCTCCCTGCTCTCTTTATTGTCAGAGAATTTCGCAGCAGCATACTGAAGCATCCTGAAGACGACCTCACCAATACCAAAACGACGCCGTAACACTCACACTTCTCTAATTGCTCTTTGAGAGAAAATGGAGGCTCTCTACAGGCTCCAAGCTTGTGGAATAGTGTAGGTTGCTCTGTTACCTTTACTCTCTCAATCTCTCTTTTCTGTTCTCAAAGACTCAATCGTTATTCAAATGGCTTGCCGGAGATTGAGGTTGTCGGCGTGGAGCTTGGATCCGGAGAGGAAGAGTAGCGGAGGACTGAGGACTAAGCAAGCCGGTAGAGGATCGTGCCGCGGAAGTTAGACGCCGGGATTTTTCCGACAAGTCGCTGCCGGGAATGTACGGTGCTCCGCCGCTGAGTATCGTCGATTGAGTTTTTCTTCACTCTCGTAGTATTTTTCGATTATATCTTTTTTGGAATTTTGATTACTGAGATCGGTAGTCATGGGCGTGTTGCTTAAAGAAGCGCTCAAGAGGCTGTGCAGTGCCAATCAGTGGGCTTATGCTGTGTTCTGGAAGATCGGCTGTCAAAACCCCAAGTAAGTTACTTCCCCAGAAAATGGCCAAATTTGTTTACTCTAGGTTTTGTGATTTTACAATGTTTATTGTCAAATAATTTGGAGGTTTTGTAGATTTAATGGTGTTTTGTTTTGGTGCAGTAGTCAAAATAGATCTGAAATAAGATATAGTCTGTTTTGCTTTGGATTCTTGGATTAAATTTGAAGATATGATGGGGATGTTGAAGTGTCATTCTGTAGCATCTGTTTTTGGAAGTTTATGATTTGGTGGTTCTGTTGTGTTTGGAAGGATCCAAGTGTAACAGTTGGTTGCACAAACTTGCTGTTTATTAAAGGAATTTATTGCTTATGAGGATGTCTTTATTTTGTATCTGTCTTCTTCATTTGTCTATTTCCCACTCTTTTTATGTTTCTAATATTGTTAGGTTGAGTGTTAAGGCTACTGTTCTCTTTTCTTCTGTTTTGGGTTCAAATTATAGTTCTATATTCACAAGTTATTTTTTTGGATGTATGCATGTGCATTACCCTCGGACCAAATTATTTCTGTTTCTCTGGGAAGGTGTAATTTTATGTCATCCTTTGTAATTTATAGTGATAAGCCTCTTTAATTTGGAAATAGAAACTTATTAATTTTACTTTGTTGTAGTCTGTTGATTTGGGAAGAATCTCATCATGAACCATTGATGTCTACTCGACATACCCGCATTGCTGGAACTGAAAGTGGCGGTTTACCATTTGGAGAGTGGGAGGGATGCTGGGTTTCCTCTAAAGCTTGTTCCTTTTCTGATGAAACTCAACGAGAGGAAAGAGTGTCTGAACTTATAAACAAAATGCTGATCACCAAACCATTTAGCATTGTGGGCGAAGGGTATGCCTTTTCAGATTTACATATTTTCTGCCTTTTCGGCATGTTATTATAGTCAGTCTTTTTTAGCTGAGAACAACCATTGAAATATATATTTTTTCTTTTCATTGGGAAATTCCAGAATAGTGGGTCGAGCTGCATTTACTGGAACCCATCAGTGGATTTTTTCAAGCAATTACTCTAAATATGCCCATCCACCTGAGGTAAAACTAGTACTTTTATTATGCTGTTTTTACTGATCAAGATTGTATGAAAAATTTCGTCCACAAACTGATAGAATCCAAGCTCCGTAACTGCTGAATGGTAAGAAATCTGATATTGACATTGAAAAGAATGGTATCTCATTCACATATCAGCAACAGTTGTTACATTCAAATATTCCGGTGAGGAAAATATTACGATCATACACAAATATTTTGCGGAAAGTTGTGGAATGTACGACATAATCGCTCCCTGTGCCACTACGAAGCTAATATGTTTAGTGACTTGTCTGTAATTCAACCAGTTTTCTGCCTTTTATCTCTGTGTTTTCCATGTCTTTCAGTAGTAGCTAGTGTATGTGTGAAATACATTATGTGGGAGCTAACGATATAGACTCCTCCTAATAGATACCACAATGGCGTTATCTTTGGCAGGTAACTTGCAAAGTATAACCTTCATGTGTGAGATCAGTATCCGACTGTCATACATATGATATTTTAGGAACACAGCAGTACACTTTAACTTGAATTGTATTTTCAGTTATTTTAGTCAATTATACTGTAGGTGACTTGGTTATTGTCATTGTTTTAGGTCCTCAATGAGATGCAACACCAGTTTTCGGCCGGCATGGAGGTACGCTAGTCTCCTATATATTCCACTGCTTTAGATATATCTTATTTTGTTTTCTCATTGCTCTACTCAAGCTTGTTTTCTTTGCAGACAGTTGCAGTTATACCTGTTCATCCTCATGGCGTTGTTCAGCTTGGTTCTTGTTTTGCTGTAAGTCTTTTGTTTGGCATTTCTGGTTTGTAGGAAACGAGTTAGAAATATTCTTGTCATTTTCAGTCTTAGTATGCGATTAAATGACTTCAAATAGCGGAATGTATGATCTAATGGGCTAAACAAGTCATGTTTATACTTCTGATTTGTTTTCTTTTAGTTCTATTGCTTTAGACCTGATTTTTCTCCACATGTAAGTTTGTCATTCTCTTTCTAAAAGACTGCTCTGTCCAACCAATAGTAAATTCTTTGGTATCATCTTGATAAAGTTCATTCTGTGTTCATGAGTGTTCGAATTATGTTATGGCAAGAACTCTGGATTTTTTCTATATATGACGCAAGACCTCCAAAGCTATACTATTTCCAATCGAGATGTGGTTACTTAGTAAGGCATAAAAAATAGTCATGGTACTGGGGCCAACTAATTCATTTTATTGACTGGAAAAATTCATTATTGATAAACGATCGGCCTCCTTGTCTACTGCAAGCAACTATGGCTGTACTATACATTGCAGAAGCTTCTAGGCTTCAAACGAAATGTTTATTCTTTTTCACCTTATTTACTCATCATTTTTGTTTTCGTTCTGATTGTTGTTGTTGTTATTATTATTATTCAAGTTCAACTGTATACTGCAAGTAGTTGGTTAAAGAAAGTAAATTTATTACTCTGTCAGTGACTACCAACCTTACACTTGTGTTCAATTTCAGATTATGGAGAATATAGGATTTATCAATGATGTCAAGAGTTTGATCTTGCAACTTGGATGTGTTCCTGGTGCCCTTGTATCTGAAAACTACGAGGAGAAAAATTCAGTTGACAAAACTGGAGGAATGCTGACAACTGTTCATCCAGGAGGACATGCAATAAGCTCTTCTCAAGTGGCTAATAGCTACAATCATCAAAACCACTCATCTCAGCCTTCAGAGGTTGTTCCTCAACCTTCTCATTCTGTTTCTACCAAAGTTCAGAATAATTCTCAAGCTGCTGTGTCAATATTTCAAACTCAAGACCTTACTCAAATTCTGCCTGGAATTCAAAATGACCTTCAACAACCACTGATGCCAAAGTTGTTTCTTGAAGGCCAAGTAAGGGATGGTGGTGTAGCTGAAGTGATCACATCTCATTCTCATGCATGGTCGAACCAAAATCCTATCTCTAATTCAAGGAGTGGACCCAAATATCTGCGTGGTTCTGTTCAATCAGCTGGTAATCGGCGCAGCCTAGAGTTGATGGAACATCAGATCTTGTTGGCTGGTGGCATGTGGCAAAATTTTATGAGTGATATCAGTGAATCAAATTGTTTCACGAATCAACCTAGAACTAATGGAAGTCTAACCCTTGATCAAAGAAACTTTTTTAGAACCACTCCATCATTTCACGGAGGAAGTGAAGCACATGGTAGATCAAGTACCCATGCAAGGCCAACTTCAGTTCCTTGTTCTCAGTCAGAGCCACACGGGGAAGCTGACGTCAATCTCCTTGCAACATTTCTCTCCGGGGTTAATTGTCAAAAATATGATTCATTCCAAAAAAATGGGGCTTCTTTATCTGGCTTGGCAGACCAATCAGCTTCTCACGACATGCTCTTGAAAGCCTCTGACCAGAGTCAGTTTTCCATGAAAGTGAAACTTACACAGAGGGATTTGCCTCCAGATAAATTGGTTCAAATCCCTAGGATCCCATTGACCGATGCACATGAGCATTTGTCTTCGAGTGATCGAGCACTTTATAGTATTCATGATCATAATACTCAAATTTCATCTGGGGATGACTTATTTGATGTTTTGGGTGTGGATTTAAAAAATAAGTTGCTTAATGGAAATTGGAATAGTTTGCTTACTGATGAACCAGGTTCAAACACAAAGCAGCCTGACAATACTTCAACATATGCACATGTGAAGGAGCTGCTTTCTGATCATTATTCAGCAAGTGAGGGGATGTCAAACAGTAGTATCTTCACTGGGGCAAGTGCTGACCATCTTCTAGATGCTGTGGTTTCAAAGCTTTACTTTGCTGTTCAGCAGAGCTCTGATGATAATGTGTCTTGTAAAACAACATCAACAAAAATCAGTACCTCTTCCATCCTGAGTAGTTCTCCCACTTATGCCAACGCTACTGAGTCTAATCATGTGCCGGGGGAAACATTTGACCTTCCCAAGGATCTCGGAAAAGCAGGCTTGTTTGAACATAGTTCATTACTATCCGGATGTAGCAGGGATGATGCCCGAAACTGTTCCCAGACGAGATCTATTTATGGATCTCAAGTTAGTTCTTGGGTTGAACAGGGAAATAATTCAAATCATGAGAATAGTGTTTCAACTGCTTACTCTAAGAAGCATGATGTAATTGGAAAGTCAAATCGCAGAAGGCTTAAACCTGGTGAGAATCCTAGACCAAGACCAAAAGATCGCCAGATGATCCAAGATCGTGTGAAAGAGTTGCGTGAAATTGTGCCACATGGAGCAAAAGTAATGTCTCTTTTCTCTGCCTACCATTTCTTCATTGGATTATTTATGACATTCAGATGCTGACACCGTTCTTTTTCCCATTATATTGTTTTGCAGTGTAGCATAGATGCACTGCTTGAACGTACCATTAAGCATATGCTTTTTTTGCAAAGTGTCACTAAGCACGCTGATAAGCTAAAACAGACAGGAAAGGCAAAGGTACACACATCTTTTACTCCTGCACGTCTAAACAAATAATGTGGCTCATATATGAGAGAACTCGGGAGGATGGGAATTGGGGAGTTTAGACATGAGATATCTACAAGGAATGATCTATTGGGCTTCATTATTATTCTATGTATTTACATTTGTACTGTTGTACCCTTGAACTCTATATAAATACACCTGATACCAATAATGAACGCAGCAATAGAAAATATTAGAAGAATTTTTTTTCGCATACTTATCTGCTGTCAGGGTAATGGAACCATTGTTTTCTTTCTGACCTAACAGTTATAAAACATAACCTTTTGAAAAGATGTAATTACTTTCTTACCTCTGTAGATTATTGGCAAAGAAGGGGGATTACATCTGAAAGATAACTGTGATGGAAGAGCAACATGGGCTTTTGATGTTGGGTCACAATCTATGGTCTGTCCGATCATAGTTGAGGATCTCGATACACCTCGTCAGATGCTTGTGGAGGTAGTGACTAACATTTAATTTCCTGAAACTTGAATGGTGTTTATATGTGAATTTATCACTTATATTCTTGTTTGCACAGATGCTTTGCGAAGAACAGGGTCTCTTTTTAGAAATTGCTAATCTAATTAGAGGGTTGGGTTTGACCATCTTGAAAGGGGTGATGGAAACTAGGAATTATAAGATATGGGCATGCTTTGCTGTAGAGGTAACAACTTCTTGAACTTCCACTATATATATATTCTCTGTAGCAAGTCTTGGTTACCCTATTTTAACATGTTTATGGTTAAATTTGTTTACCATATAAGCTCTTTTTTTCTATCAAAGTAGATCGAGTGATTGTTCCTGTTGTTTTCCATAAGTATGTTTGTGCTGTGCTTCCTGTATGGTTAAGTCTGCCAATGGAATCTGAAACTGTGTGATCCTCAGGAAAAGAAATATGGACCATTTGTTAGTGAAATCAACAGTAGTTCCTGCCCTTATCTATGCTACAACTCAATTTTGTCTGTTTAGTCGTTTCATTTCTATTATTTTCTCCTTCAACCATGCCCACAGTCAAACCTGGTTTAAGACTGTAGTTCCTTTTATTCTATACATAACATGACACAGCATCAAACAGAACATGGAGTACCTGCTCAATATTCCAACTAGCGTGAATGAGAATCAGTGATCTTCAGTCTCCAAGAACTACTCACTCTTCTGTTCCCTTGATATTTATGTCCTTTAACCCTGAGATCCTTCCTGTCAAATACAAAATAGAATGACAAGAAACCATGCATATCAATAACTTAGAACCAGATAATTGAATTTTGAAAACAGAAGCAGATGGTGGGGGAAATTTTTTGTTGACGTCGCCCTGGGGTTTTTAACCATTAATTTCTTAATCGGAAGCGAGTAATTTTGAAAATACGATGTCCTATTAAGTGATAACGCATCAGTAATGTTTTATATATGCCCTACAATTTAATCTCATCTTTAAATTGTATTCAGTTCACATGTTACGCCAGGGTTTTGCTTCATTGCATATGGACTTTGATACATAATTCTTTTTGGTTATATATATCTTCATTTCTGTGATTCTATTTCCCAAGTCAGATCTTCTTGGTAGATTTCATTTTATTTGTTTTCATCTATCAACTTATATCTAATGTTTTGATTTTATCTGCAGGCAAATAGGGACGTTACAAGGATGGAAATATTTATGTCACTTGTTCACCTTTTGGAGCAAACTGTAAAAGGCATTGTGCCATCTGTCAATGCCATCAAGAACAATAGTATGATTGTTCACCATTCTTTTGCTCAAGCAGCACCGATACCTGCAACAGGTAGGCCCAGTGGTTTGCAATGAGTGCTAAATACAGTTGACTAATCTGGAAATCTAAATGAAACTTTCAATTCATAGGTCAGTAGTTTGCAATGAACTGTTAGCTCAAGATTTTTGGTCTGGACATGTTCAGAGTGAGCCAAGTCTTTGCTTGCCATGACAAACATGATCTCCAGACTTCAGCACTCTGGTGATTCACTGCACAGACCTGGATTCCTGACCTTTCCTCACTTTTGACATGTGAGATTTGTTTTTGTTACAAGTGAGAGGCTCTTCAAGGCATATGCTTGTTGTGTTTTCTTTACGAAGATGATTACCAGACTTCTGTATTTCAACCGAGTATGATTAACCTTCAGCAGTTTATTGTGTTTGATTTAGGCTATATAGATGTTTACGAACGTATAGAGGCCGAACAGTTTTATTTATGTCTTTCGTTGAGTTGGTGTATCGATCAGTTCTTTTTCATCTCAGTTGTGTCCTTCCCAAATCTGTGCTCGAGGTTTCACTGTAGTTGATTTCGTTCATAACGTTCGGAAATGGAAACAAACCTGTCAACGGAATTGACTAATCATTATCAGACATCAAGGCGGTCTCGGGCCTGCTGGTGAGGAACTGTGTTTTCTGGTGGCTCGTTTGGCATTTGTCCAATCCTCTAGCCACCAAGTTCCTCCCATATTGCTCGTGCGGGCTGCTAACTACCGGTCTACCACTCTACCGCAACCAATCACTAATCTAGCCTGCAGGAATCATCAAGGAGTGGCAACTAGGCCTCATCATTTGGCCCGTGGGCCTCGGAGATCCCTGGAGGCCCGAGAAGTACAAGCCCAGCTTGACCCGAAAAAAGTCCGCAATAGATTCGATTGAAGCCCGCAATTAATAGGCTCAACCCATAAAAACCCGGCCCGAAAGTCTGTCTTGTATTTTAATTTTCTAAAATTTAATATATGAATTATAATTTAGACCTATATAAAAAAAATTTGCAATAAAGAAATAATGTTGTAATTTCTTTACTAGTTCAATTTTCTTTTTATATAAAGAAACAAAACTAAAGAGATAAGACTACAACAAATTACTAGTTTAATATTTTCTTTATATGTGGTTACTCTTTAAAGTGAGAACAAACTCTAGTATTTATTTTCTTTATACTACACTTTTCTTGTCTATTTGGATAGTTGAATTTGCTCTTAGATTCTTAATTTGTTTACTTGGCCTTAATAAATAAATTTAGTTATATATATAAAATTATTCTTTGTTTTGAAAATACTCTATGAGTTTTGATTTGATGTTTGAGTATTGATTTAATGTTTGCGACTAGTGCGTTGAAGACTTATTTTTTATTTAAAAAAAATTAGGCCCGGCCCGACTTGAAATTTATAGAAATACTCGTCTCGGCCCAGTTTTAAGGGCCGGGTTTGGGATTCACAATTGTGCTTAAAACCCGATGTGACGACCTGGAACAGAATCAGAAGTGTAATCAGCTTAATCCATGAGTTTACGCGTAATCGCAGTTCTCCGATATTTGGTTGAATCGCCAGACTTGATCACGACTAAATTATTGGCCGAGAATTTGAGTTGAGTCTCTTCTCGAGAGTCGTTGTACGCGTGACTTCGAGTTCGTGGGCGGTTCCGGATTATTATTTGGACGACCAAGGAATATAATGTGAATATTTGAAATTTCGGTATATTGTCGAGTTTATCCGTTCGTGTTCGAGTCTATTTGAATCGTGATTGTGATCTGTTTTAGACCATTGATCGACCCGAACAGTAGATAGAATGATTATCGACTTGATTTGCGAGTTTCGCGATTTGTTGTGATTTCGACATAATCTGCTAATATGGCGGCCTTGTTAGCGACTAAATTATGGGGCGAGAATTTGATTTCGGATCCTTCGTGAAAGTTGTAGAGAATTTAATTTCGAGCTTGTGAGAACTTCCGGAGGATTATTCCGAGTTACGAGGATTAAGCTACGAATATTTTTGACCGTTGATCATTTAGTCGGATAAGTTTGTGATAGTTTGAACCGTTGACTTTTTATCAGATTGGTCGAAGTGTTTGACTTCGGGTGGAAATTGAGAAACATGTCGAGATGAGTTTGTTGCCGCGAGAATTATTGAAAATGGATTTACGACGCGGAAGTTACGGGTATTTGAAGTTTGTCGAAAAGTGAATTTTGGAAGTTTCAAAAAAAAGAAAGTATAAATAGTGGGTTTCCTTTTTGGGTAAGTAAGAATTTGGTGTTGACTGAGTCAACTCGGGTTGACCAGCCATTTTTCTCCCTTTCCAGGCCGAATTTTGTTTGCATTCGTTGAGCTTGATTCCGGCCTCTTTTGGCCATGATGTCTTCATGAAAGTTGTTGGGCTTGAGCTCCTCTTTCTTTTGATAGGTCATTCGTTCAATTTGGTTGCCGGATGAAGAAATTATGACGTTTTGAAGTTTGTGATTTTCCGGCGAGTTCGGCGGTGGTCGGAGGTGATTTTTCCGGCCGATTTGGTGGCTCCTCTTTGAGGGGTTTTGTTAGCCTCGAGCCAAGGAAGCTTTTCCAAGTGGTCTTGAAGGTTTCCGTGGTCGGAGGAGAGAGATCCGTCGATGTGAAATTCCGGTAAGGGTTTGGAACTTTGGGTTGATTTTTGGAGGTTTTCCGGTCAAAATTGGCCTTAACTTATAACTGGAAAATTTTTGGAATCGTCGAGATCTTCAAAACCATGTGTAGCATGAAATTTTCTGGGCAGGTTGGATTTTCCGGTGGCCGGAGGCAGCGGCGACGGCGGCGGCGACTTTTCACCCGGCGTGGTTTTCAACGTGTTATATGTCGTTTCACTCGAAATCGCGCCCCGATCACAGTGGTGAGGTTTGTTTTTCGATTTGAGCATCGGAAATTATAGCGAGGTGTTGTGGTGTGATAATTGGATTTTCACAATTCGTCGTTATTGAATTATACGTTTCCAGGAACGGTTGTTTCTCGTGTTATGATTTGAAGTATCGAGTTATGATTTTGAGCAATGGATTTATGATTATTCAGGGGTTCGTGATCGTTCGTTTGGCGAGGGATTTTCCGCCGGATCACAGGATTAACGCGAACTGCGTTACGCTCATCTGTGAGTGGACATTTCTTTTCACGGATTGATTGCGAGTCTTTTATATACGTTTTACGAACTTGAGCATGTAGTATGATCATGATTTTTATGAGCATGTGTTTTACGATTATGCATGTACGAATATACGTATACGAATATACATACATATATATATATATTATGTTTTATGCATGTGCATGGAAAGGATTTATGATTTGGTTTACACAGAGTACAGTCTCAGTTATCAGGGTTGTATCGATACACATTGGCTTCTTGGCTGATCCCCGAGTACGCTCCGGGGGGGGGGGGGGGGACAGATATCCTGACCCGAGGCCTTTCTGGCTAGGAATCACGTGTGGGTCTGCGATCCCGTGATTCAGACTGTACTAGCGCGAGGGAGTCCATGAGAGACCCCGCGGTATTTATGATGCATGCTCTGTACACGTGAGAAGTTAGAGTCTCCCTCGTGTACCATATGATTTTTATGCATTTAGACTCGCATATGTTTTTATAACATATATTATTCGGCGAAAGACATTTATTTTCGTCCACTCACTCTAACGGTTTTCATGTCTTTCCCATGGGCTTTTCGATTTCCGTGCCCAGTTTGCAGTTCAGATTCTGGTGTCGCACGTCGTGGTCGGAGGCATAGTATTCGAGTGATGTTTCTTTTATGGTAGGTTCTTAGTTTGGCCTACTATTTGTATATCTATATTAGAAGTCGCTATGAGTATTCTGATGTATACTTTTATACGATTTTCCCCGGATTTCTGTAAAGTATAGTTATATTTATTACTTTACATTATTGTTGATATATTGAGAAATCCGGATGGGATTGGTGCCCACGGTTTGGTTTTTGTGGCATAGGTTGAAGTGTATTTTCCGGGTGCCATGGAACTTCAAATATTTGAAAGCATACAACACCCGGATTATTGATGAGTAATTATTATATATTTTTAAAAGTCCGGCCCGAACCGAAGTCCACAAGGCCCAACCCACGGAGGCCCTTCTAGGCCCATTGACAACCCTACTGGCAACCAAGGTGAGGTTGCACAGATTAAAAGTGGATTTGTGAAATTTGCCAAAGAAAATTTGGCATTCTACACTAAGAGAGATAGCCGGAGAAAGGGCATCACGACAAAGGTAATAGAGAATTACGACCGTCGCAATCTAACCAAGTGAGGAACTAGAATAGAAGGGAGTGTACATGTACACCAGGGCTTTGCTGTTGACCTTGTCATGTTTTTGGTGCATATTTTCCTATTCTACTTTTTTTCTTTATGCCTGTTTTCAAATGATTAATTTTTGGAAAAATTGCATGGATCATCATTCAAGTATGACATGTCTTAAACTTTGTTCACTTATGTATGTCAAATATCATTAAGGTCATTATCGTTCAACACCGTTAATCAATTTAATCACTTCGTCTGAAACAGACGTTAAAAAATACTTGACGTCGTGCAAAAAAAAATGTGCCATTCTCAAGGACTGTTTCAAACTTTTTTATTTTGGTCCTATTTTCTTTTTATTTTCATTTTTTTTATCTCTCTCTGGGGGTAGACCAAGAGAGGAGATGAAGGCGAGGATTCCAATATGAAAGAGAATTCTGAAAGAATATTTATCTCCTTTCCCCCTTTTGCATTAGTTGCTTGCCCTGTAATTCAGACCCTATAAGGTTGCAAAATTTTGCAATAAGATTTGTAATGCAAATCTGGTCGGATATTGCTTGTGTGGTGTCGATGTTGGTTCATCTCTTTTTATTACAAACTAGTCCCCATTTCCCATACAAACCCACAAGAAGCAAAATGGGGTTGACCATGTTTTCCCGACATCAATCAGTAAGCACAATTAAGAAACTTAACTGAGATCATGTTTTGCTAGTTTTTCAGACATCAAGCAGTGAGCAATTTACTTAATTTTCCCGGTTTAGCAAAATTGACTGGATGAATTAAACAAAGAGGAACAAAAGTGGATCCTATCTCAGTTACCCTCTCTCCTTCAAGTCCCTCCTCTCTCCCGCCTTGAACTCGACCTCGCTGGAGCCAACCCCAACTCCGACCTAACTGCCGCGCCTCCTCCTTCGCCGAGTCGGTACAAAAAATTTGGGAGTTTTGCTTTTAATTTTGAATTTCTAAAGAAACAAGAATCGATGGTTTTTGAATTTAAGATGAATTGAGTATGAGAGTTAATAGTGTTATAATTATTACTTTGGGTGTTTAGTTGTGGCGGAGAGTTGGGTGACCATGAATGGAAGCTTGAGGCCACGAGAGACTAGGTTTGGACGAGAGAGAGAGAGGGGACAAAAAAGAAAAAAGAAAAAACATAACAACCCTCAAAAGTCCTTGTAAAGTGACATGTGAATGATACATAACCTCTTTTTAAGAACGTCAATTAATTTTTAACGTCTGTTTGAGACAGAGTGATCAAAGTGATTAATGGTGTAATTCGATAATGAGTTTAATGATATTTGACATATATGAGTGAGTAAAGTTTAGAATGTGTCATACATGAGCAATCATCCGAGCAATTTTCTCTTACTTTTTATTACAAAATAGTCTATCACAGTTAGGCATCGAAAATGGGCTGGGCCGGGTCAGGTCGGGGTTTAGCGTAACTGAAAGGACCCAACCCCGATTCAGTTACCTAAACCGGAATCGAACCCCTTCTGAAAATACGAACCAACAAAAACTTTTTGAAATTTCGGCAGAGTTTCGTTACTAACGTAGAATTGCATAAACCTGCACCCTGAAAATAACACTTCGTCCTATGCCACAAAAGCCAAACCGTGGGCACCAATCCCATCCGGATTTCTCAACATCATATTATAAACAATAAACAATAAATATATTGTACTATATATAGTATATCCGTGAAAATCTGTATAAACACGTATCAGAGTGTATCAGAGCGACCTCTAGTGTAAATATATACAATATACATATCAGTAGGTGAAACAAGAACCTACTGGAAAACACAGGTAGCTCAGATCACTAGCCTCCAAACCGCGACGTGAAACACCAAACCTAAACTGCGAACTGGGCACGGAAACCGAAAAGCCCAGGGGAAAGACATGAAAACTGTTAGAGTGAGTGGACGAAAATAAATGTCTTTCACCACATAAATAATCAAATGGTACACGAGGAAGACTTTAACTCCTCACGCGTCCGGGTACACGAGGGAGACTCTAACTCCTTACGCATACATACACGAGGGAGACTCTAACTCCTCACGTATACAAATACGAGGGAGACTCTAACTCCTCACGTATACAAACACGAGGGAGACTCTAACTCCTCACGCGTACAGAGCATGCATAAAAATCTCACGGGGCCACTCGTGGACACATAACAACATATAAGTGTAAGTATACTCGTATACGCATATCCGTATATGTATAATCGTAAAACACATGCTCGTAAAACCATAATCAAATTGCATGCTCAAGTTCGTAAATCATATATAAAAGACTCGCAAACAATCCGTGAAAAGAAATGTCCACTCACAGACTCGCGTAACGCGCACCCGCGCTAAACTCGTGGTCCGGCGGTAAATCCCTCGCCTGAAGCATGATCACGATCACGATCCAGATCTCGATCTCGATCTCCTGGACATTCACAAAACATAACTGATCAAAATCATAGTCCACAACTCTGTACCGAATCACGGAAACCAACCGTTCCCGGAAATATGCAATACAGTACAAATTGAATAACGGAATTCCCGAAATCTCCACTCGAAACCTCGACTGAATATCGGCTACCCAAATCAACCCAAAAACCTCTGGACGATAATCAGGGCGCGATTACGAGAAAAACGACATTAAGAACGTCGAAATCTGAAAAAGTCAACCCTCCCCGGAGCTCCGTCGTTGACCGCCGACGGCGGCGGCGGCGCGCCGTCAACGGTGGAATTTCACGGAGAAAATTTCCAGAATTGAAGATCCTTCCAAGCTAAACCATTTCCATAACTACACCAACCTCCAAATCACACCGGAACCCAGCCAAAAACAGCCCGAAACAGATCGGAATCCTCCTCCGGCAACCCAGTTCGGGACCTCCCAAAACCTCAATTAAAACTCAATTAAACCACATCGGAAGCTTCACTAGGCCAAGGGGAGGTGAACCCCTAACCTCTCCACCACCTTGGCTCGCCGGAGGACCACCCCCCGTCACCGGCGACATCCACGAACTCGGCCTAACTCGAACCCACATAAATCCTTACCAATTTCCATAAATTCAAGCATCATTCAACTCGAAATCGAAAGGAGGAGCTAACCATACCTTCCTCAAGGTCCGAGGTGGCCGGAAAATGGTCGTCGGACGGCAAGCCGAAACGGGAAAGTTTTCCCCTCGGGTCAACGGTCAAACCTGCTGTTTTTGGAAAGTCAACTCTGGTCAACGCTAAACAGTGATTTTCGACGATTTTACGACTATTCCCGATATTTATACTCGCGCCTCGGGTCAATCGACGGTCCGAAATGAATATTCGAAATGATTCGGATAAGCTCGAAACAATCGGATAAACTCGTCGGAAACCGAAACTTCAAATAATCGTATTATATTCCTCGGTTATCAGAAAAATCTTTCGAAACCGCCCACAAGCTCGAAATCACGTACTCTACAACTTCCGTGAAGACACTCAACTCAAATTCTCGGCCAAAAACATAGTCGCGAATAGAGTCGACGAATCACACAAATATCGTAAAGCTGCGACTAAACAGAATCTCGTGAATCGTGCCGAATATTCTACTGATTCTGGTTCGGGTCGTCACAGTAACTTCTCCGAAATTTGGGCCGGACCAGGCTAGACTTTTTCTAAAATTTGAAGCCCACAGGATTTTTAGGCCCCGGACCTTATCAGACTTTTAGGGCCAGACTTATTCTAGGAAAATAATGTGATATTAAATAAAATTCAAAATTACTAATTTAAATAATTAGTAAATATAAAATAAAATGGGAAGAATACAATCTGAAAACTTTGAATTTGTTACCCAAGTGGTTGATGTCGATAACATATAAACTATGAATAAAGTTGAGTTGCGTGTATCACACGCTTTCCTTAAGAACTTTTACACCGCCCACATGCTTGTATGCCGTTGTTCTCCCATGATAAAACAACTTGAAAGTTTTTGTACCGCAGCACAAGAACTTCTTGTCGAACTGAAGAGTACCTTATTCTATCACCGGAACTGAACTCGAAAGATTGAGAGGGAGAGAAGAGATCAGAATAGGAGATTGCTTTCTGATGGGGTGTAGAATGAGGAGGAGAATGTCTCTATTTTTACATAGAGGAATGAGGAGGAGAATGTCTCTATTTTTACATAGAGGAATGATGAGGAACATAAATATCGGCCACTCCCAAGGTCTTCGATTTTGTAACAATTAACTAGTCAAATTTATTCCAATAACTTATTGCCAAAGTTTATTCCGACAATAAGTTTGTAACCAGAGTAATCTGAAAAGCTAAAATTTTTGAACCAAAAGGAATATGGAAAGCCAAAAGTCACATCAATTTTCATGAGTGCAAAAGAAAACTTGTGCGACTTGGGTCTAAGGCACACATAAGTCCATATTGCAAGCCTAATCCAACCAAGAGAGATCCTCTCTACTTGCTTACTCAAAGCATAGTAGAGTGAAATCATATTTAATGACCTTCACATTTCTAGTTTTTCCTATGTAGGATAAGTTCATTCCTTTTGTTTCAAGTAGCAAACTTTGGGTGACAATTTCTCATTCATCTCTTAAACAATTTAAACAAGTGAACACATAATCTTTATGTAATATTTTAGGAGAATAAAATCCATGTTTCTCTTCCATTAATATTAAGTGCATCCCACTTAATTATTTTATTTAAAGTTTCCAACTAAAATGGTGGAAAACCACCATTTTTCTAATAATTTCTCACATGAATGAACATTGGCAACCAAAGACTCGATAGACTTGGTGATAGATTCTACGGTTGAAAACATGCATAGCATAGGTAGGGGTTTACCCTTTGAACCTTCCCTTGTGAAAGCATGCTTACTTTATTAACTAAACAATAGATGCAATGTCTTTGAACTGTTCATCATTTGTGTAAATGATGGCATACCTCTCACAGGTATCTTCCTAATACATTTATTTCTCATTGTTGTGTTCGTTTTGGCATTGGAAACGCGTCTGGTTCTATAAGAGCTTAACAAAAATTGCACCATGAACAATTCCCTTTGAAGCGGTCTCACTTTTCTCTTACGAAAATGATTTCTTAATTAAGAGTAACCCGCATTACTTTGCTCGAATTTCTGACGCATATGAATCATTAAAATATTTTAGCTTAACCTCATTCCTTACGAGCATCACTATTTTCATCATAGGAATGGACTTGGGGTAGATCCCCATAGTGATCCGACACAGTCTCTACGATTTAGTTGTCCCTTTTGAATTTAGATATTGGAATCTCCAGTCAACTATGTTGGGTATCCATTATAAAGATTTTAATTTCATGGGCTTTAGTCCCATTCCCCTCTATGATTTTTTAACTAACTCTCTATGTAACCCTTTGGTTAACAGATCCGTTATGTTATCTTTTGACTCCATATAGCCAATGGAGATGACTCCAGCAGAGAGTAGTTGTCTAATAGTATATTGTGTTCGACGAATATGTCTCGACTTACCATTATACATTTTGCTTTGTGCCCTGCCAATTGTAGACTGACTGTCACAATGTAAACAAATTGCAGGCACAAGCTTTGTCCATTTCAGAATATCCTCTATTAATTGGTGTAGCCATTTTGCCTCTTCCTCACATTTTTCTAGGGCAACAAATTTAGATTCCATTGTTGATTTGGTTATAATAGTTCGTTTCGAGGATTTCCACGACATTGTTGCATCCCCTAGAGTGAATACGTACTCACTATTAGACTTTGAGTCTTTCATGTCAGATATCTAGTTTGCATCGCCGTACCCATCTAGGACAGCTGGATATCTCGTATAGTGTAGCACATAGGCATGAGTGTACCTTAAGTACGTGAGTACTTTTGCAATTACTTTCCAATACATCCCTCCAGGATTACTCATATACCTGTTTAGCTTGTTTACAACGCAATCTAAATCTAATCTTGTACAACTTATCAAGTACATTAGGCTTCTAATGACTCTAGAGTATTCTAATTGAGAAACTCTCTCTCTTTTATTCTTTGAAAGATGAAGAGTCATATCAATTGTAGTTCTAGCAACTCAAGAATTTTCCTTGTCATATTTCCTAAGGATATTCTTCATGTAATATGTTTGATTTAATATCAGCCATTGTAGCACTCTTGATAGTTTTTCAAGGATCACAACACTTGTGCAATCCAAAATAGTACGTGAGCGATTTTGCTAGCAATTATGACTTCTATAGTCGTTTGGGTAGCTCTTTTCAGTCATAACAACGGTAGGAGAAATCGATGTAGGTGGGGCGAGTCCCGCTCAAGTACACTATTATCGAAAATCTCATTTTCTAGACATTATGAGCTACTAAGGTGAGCCATACTAGAAAATAGAGTCATAAGTACTAGAAAATAGTATGTGAGCGATTTTGCTAGCAATTATGACTTCTATAGTCATTTGGGTAGCTCTTTTTACTCATAACAAGGGTAGGAGAAATCGATGTAGGTAGGGCGAGGCCTGCTCAAGTACACTATTATCGGAAATCTCATTTTCTAGACATTATGAGCTACTAAGGTGAGCCATACTAGAAAATAGAGTCATAAGTACTGCAAATCGAGTACGTATCCATGTGCTTCCAATAATAAGAATGTCATCCACATACAAAAACATAATGCCATATACATTGTTAGTGTTTTTGACATAGGCACATTTATCACAATCAATGATAAGTTAATTGTCAAATTTACAATGTCATTGCATTGGTGTTGACCACTAAATAGACTTCACCAATTTACATACCTTTTCTTTTGACCAGGAGCTGAGAAACCCTCAGGTTCTTCTATATAGATTTTCTCTTCTATATCTGCATCCAGGAAAGCTATTTTCATATTCATTTAATGTACTTTAAAATTGTCCAACATGGCAATAACAAGTACCATTCTGATGGAAGTAATTTTCTTCACTAGAGATTAAGTGTCAAAATAATCTAGGCATTCTTTTTGTATATTGCCTTTAATTACAAGCTTTGATTTGTAATTAATCTATCGTCAAAATAATCTAGGCATTCTTTTTGTATATTGCCTTTAATTACAAGCTTTTATTTTCCTCTTGAAATTCCACTTGGAACTTAATGTTTCATAACCAGGTGGAAGATCCACCAATTCCCAAAAGTTAGAATCATAGTTATGTTTAGTGGCTTCTCCCTAATAAGGATAGCAAACAAGGTAATTAAGAATTCAAGATTTACTTTTAACCATACATATTAAGTCGGAACCTAAAAAATTTCTAATCCTTATCTAGATTCCACCTCAGATCTAATTCTTTGATTCTGAAAGGTCATAATTTATTATGCTTCATGAGAAAGCACAACACTAATTAACAGAAAATCATTTTTTATATTCATGAATTTTAACTCGTCTGTTACACACATTCATTCCACTACAAGAAAAACGCACCTAGACTGCGGACCATTTCCGTGGTCTAGGTGCATTTTTCTATAGTCTAAGTACTTAGACTACGAAATCTCTGTCATCTAGGGTCCGTCCTCCAAGTGCCGTCGTCTAAGCACTTGGACGACGAAAATGGACCTTTTTGTCATCCAGGAGGTGACTTGGACGACGGAGATTTTGCGTCGTCCAAGCTGTGATGAGACGACGCAAATACACGTTTGCGTCGTCCAAGTGAAAATTTCAGGGTTTAGGGTTTATGGTATATTTAGACGACACAAAAGAGTATTTACGTCGTCTAAGTACAATTTTACTGAAAGGACCCAACCCCGATTTAGTTTCCTAAACCGGAATCAAACCCCTTCTGAAAACACGAACCAACAAAAACCATAAAAATTTCGGCAGAGTAACGCTACTAACGCGGAATTGCCATTAACCTGCACCCGGAAAATATACTTCATCCTATGCCACAAAAGCCAAACCGGTCCCATCCGGATTTCTCAATATCATATCAATAACAATAAACAATAAACATAACTGTATTATATAGAAAATCCGGGAAAAACCACATAAAACATGTATCAGTATCGTATCAGAGCGACCTCTAGTGTATATATACAAAATATACAATAGTAGGCGAAACAAGTAACCTACTGGGAAAGAACGGTAGCTCGAACGACTAGCCTCCGACTGCGACGTGAGACACCAGAATTCGAACTGCAAACTAGGCACGGAAACCGAAAAGTCCAGGGGAAAGGCAATAAAAACGTTAGAGTGAGTGGACGAAAATAAACATATGCCTTTCACCAATTTCATATACATAATCAATGTAAAACAATGCGAGTTCGGAAAATATATATGGAGGTGCCAGGCGAATTTCTCAAGCCCGACGGTCAGGCGAATCTCTCAAACCCGACGGTGATAGGGCAGGGGAATCTCTCAACCCCGGCAGTATAATAGGGGAATCTTTCAACCCTTCTCAGAGGAATCTCTCAACTCTGGTCCAGATGAATCTCTCAACTCTGGTCAGACTACCGGTGATCAACCGAGTACCCGAAGCATCGATGCAAGTATGCCATCACCATAAAAATATAAAATAATACCTCCAAAAATAATAAATAAGCTCAACATCGTATATAAACAAATACGGAAAATCATGAACTCGCAACGACTGTGAAAATATAAAAGTGTCCACTCACAGGTGAGCAAAGTGCGCACTCGCGCTAATCAGGTGGTCCAGCGGAAGATCCCTCGCCCGAAGCACGATCTTGATCTCCTGAATAATCACAAAATATATCTGATCAAAATCACAATTCACAACACTGTATCACAGCTCGGAAACCAACCGTTCCCGGAAACGTATAACTGATACAAAAATATTCAACGAAATTCCCGAAATCTCCACTCAAAACCCTCGACTGAAAATCCGGTACCCAAATCAACTCGAAAACCTCAAGGCGACGATCGGGCGCGAATACGAGAGAAATGACATATAATTCGACACATTTCCAAAAAAGTCAACGGTCGTCGGAGCTCCGCCATTGACCGCCGCCGCCAGCGGCGGCGCGCTGTCAACCGGAGAGATTTTCCGGCGGCCAAGCTCACCGAAGCTTCTCCTCAACGAGCCCAAGACATCTCTCAACTGTGGCTAAGTCCAATTCCGGCGAGATTGGCCGGAAATCAGCTCGAAACCCACGGGGAAACTCTACCGCCGGCAGCCTCCGATCTCTTCCAATCTCCGTCCACGGCGCACGGCGGCTGTTTAGACTACTCCCAAAGGCACCGCCGTGGCCCCACGGTCCAAACCCCCTAATCCCCGACCGCCCTTGTGGCTGGAGCGCCACCGTCCACAAACCTGATTCCGGCCAAAAATCCTCAAACTTCAACTCAACATTTCTCCTTCAATTCGACATCAATTCAAGCAAAACCAAGTTCTAAACTGCTTAGAATCACGAGGAGAACATTTTGCCTTCCAAGGTCGTGGCCTGAAATGGCCAGAATCGGCCAGTCTGCCGGAGGAATTCAAACGGTCTGAAATTTCCACGGTCAACGGTGGTCAACGCCTCCAAACTCGGTCAACGCCGGTCAAACTTCCCGAACAGTGTTTTTGACAATTTTTCGACTATTTCCGATATTTATACTCGAGTCTCGGGATGATCGACGGTCCAAAATGGATAACCATTACGATTCGGATAAACTCAATATGAACGGATAAACTCGAAGAGATTCCTAAACTTCAAATAATCATATTATATTCCTCGGTCGTCGAAATAATCATCCGGAACCGCCCACGAACTCGAAAGCACGTGTACAACAACTCTCGAGAAGAGACTTAACTCAAATTCTCGGCCAATAATTAAGTCGTAATCAAAACCGGCAAACCACACAATTATCGAAAAATTACAATTACGCGCTAAATCGAGAATTAAGTCGATTATTCTACTGATTCAATTCCGGGTCATCACAAATCTACCCCCCTTTAAAAAAAAATTTGATCTCGAAATTTACGTACCTGTCAAGTGAACAGATGAGGATACTGTTCCCGCATACGCTGCTCAGTCTCCCAGGTGGCCTCCTCAACCGAGTGATTCTGCCATAAGATCTTCACCAACGGTATAACACGGTGCCTCAACTCCTGCTCACGCCGATCGAGAATCTATACCGGCTCCTCTACATATGTTAAATCCTCTCGAATCGGTAGCTGCTGTGGCACTAACACATGCGATGGATCTAGAATATACTTCCGCAACATCGAAACGTGGAAAACATCATGAACATGAGCCATCTCAGTTGGAAACTCAAGTCTGTAAGCCACGGCACCAACTCGCTCGGCGATCTCGTACGGACCAATGTACCGTGGTCGAAGCTTGCCACGCTTCCCGAAACGCACAACTCCCCTCCACGGAGATAGTTTCAGGAAGACCCAATCGCCTACCTCGAACTCGAGACTCTTTCTTCTCACGTCCGCATAACTTTTCTGGAGATCCTGGGCAATCTTCAATTTATCCCGAATAACCTGGATGTCCTCCATGGTGCTCTTCACCAGATCAGGGCCAATAAGCCATCGCTCGCCCACCTCACTCCAACACAAAGGAGTGCGGCACTGCCTTCAGTACAGGGCCTCGTACGGTGCCATCTCGATACTGGCCTGATAGCCATTGTTGTAGGCAAACTCAATCAAATGCAGTTGCTGGTCCCAATTTCCTCGAAACTGTAAAACGCAAGACCGCAACATATCCTCAAGAGTCTGTATAGTCCGCTCAGATTGCCCGTCAGTCTGAGGATGAAAAGCTGTACTAAAGTGCAATCTGGTACCCATGGCTCGCTGCAATGCCTGCCAGAACTCGGAAGTAAACTGACTGTCTCGATCAAAAACAATAGATATAGGCTTAGCCAATCTGCTCACTGAAATCTTCCCCGGAAGTGCGAGAAAATGAGCGGATTTCGTCAGTCGATCCACGATAACCCATATACCAGTATTACCTACCGAAGTACGTGGCAACTGATAAACGAAATCCATGGTAATGGGCTCCCACTTCCAAACTGGAATCTCCAGTGGCTGCAACTTTCCCGTAGGCTTCTGCCTCTCCGCTTTAACCTGCTGACAAATCAAACATCGGCTCACATATGTGGCAATCTCCCGCTTCATATTACGCCACCAGTAATACGCTCGAAGTGTACGAAAATTTTTCGTACCATCGGGATGCATCGCCTACGCCGAACAATGAGCCTTGGCTAAAATCTCCTTCTTCAGACTCTCGTCTCGGGGTACACACAATCTGTCTCTGAATAACAACGTACCATCATCACTCAACCGAAACTCTGTCCGCAAGTAGGTGAGACTCTTGTGATCGGTGTATATCTTGCACTGAGCTCCGTACAAGTAGTGTCTCCAACTCTTGAACGCTAACACAATAGTGGCCAACTCCAAATCATGGGTCAGATAGTTGACTTTATGTGGTTTCAGCTGCCTGGAACCGTAGGCCACAACTCTGCCATGTTGCATCAGCACACAACCAAGTCCCAACTTCGATGCATCACTATAAACCACGAACTCACCGCTGTCGTCTGGTAAAGTCAGAACCGGTGCAGTAGTCAACTTTTCCGTCAGGAGTAAGTAACTCTCCTCACATGCATCGGACCACTCGAACTTGACGCCTTTCTTCGTCAGTCTGGTCAGTGGAGTAGCAATCCGAGAGAAATCCTGCACAAAGCGCCGGTAGTAGCCTGCCAAACCTATGAAACTCCGGATCTCTGGTACGGTGGTAGGTCTACTCCAATTTAGCACGACCTCGATTTTGTCAGGATCAACGCTGACTCCCTCAGCTGATATCACGTGGCCCAGAAACTTCACACTGTCCAACCAAAACTCGCACTTGCTGAACTTCGCAAACAACTGATTATCCCGCAAAGTCCGCAAAACCGCTCGCAAATGCTTCTTGTGCTGGCCCACACTCTTGGAATAAATCAAGATGTCATCGATGAACACGATCACGAACTTGTCTAGAAACCGTCTGAACACCCGATTCATCAAGTCCAGAAAGGCTGCGGGGGCGTTGGTCAACCCAAACGGCATAACCAAAAACTCGTAGTGCCCATACCGCGATCTGAAAGCTGTCCTGGCCACATCAGACTCTCGGATCCTCAACTGATGATATCCGGACCTGAGATCAATCTTCAAAAAGACTGAAGCTCCCTTGAGCTGATCAAACAAATCGTCAATCCGCGGCAACGGATACTTGTTCTTCACAGTGACTTAATTCAACTTCCGGTAATCGATGCACAACCGCATGGAACCATCATTCTTTCGCACAAATAAAACCGGAGCACCCCACGGTGATATACTGGGTCGTATGAAACCCTTCTCCAGCAACTCCTGAAGTTGAATCTGTAACTCTTTCAACTCCGCTGGCGCCATACGATACGGTGTCTGAGATATGGGTCCTGTACCCGGTAATAGCTCAATAGTGAAATCAATCTCCCGAACTGGAGGTATACCCGTTAACTTCTCCGGAAACACATCAGGAAACTCGGAAACAACCTCGATATCACCAATGTCCGGTACAGCAACCGTAGTGTCCTCAACATGAGCTAAGTAAGAAATACAACCCTTCTTCATCATCCTATCCGCCTTCATCGCGGAAATCACACATGGCAATGAAGTGTTCTTCTCGCCGCGAAACAATATTTCGGGAAAGCCTGGTCGTCGAAACGCAACTTCCTTCTTGTGACAATCGAACATGGCCCAATGTGTCTCCAAGAAGTCCATACCCAAGATCAGATCAAAATCAACGATGTCCAACAACAACAAATCCGCGGCTAAACCATGGCCTCTAATAAAAATCTCACAGTCTCGGTACATCCAGCCAATACTTACAATCTCACCGGACGGATATAACACTCTCCACAACCCCGGAAGTGGATACGCAGGTACAGTAGCTAAAGATGATAGTCTATATGACATGAATGAATGCGTAGCACCTGAATCTAGTAATGTAAGTATTGGAATACCAAAGACATGCAACGTACCGATAATAACCTCCGGTGAAGCTCTGCCCTCGCGCAAAGTCATGGCATGAACCCTGGCTTGCCCGGATGGTCATCCACGCTGAGGATGTCCCTCTTGTCCTCCCTGGCCCGAAAACTGTACCAGTCGAGCCCCAGAAGTGGCACCTTGCTCTCCTCCGGAACTTTGGGCCGCCTGTCCACCAGCACCATCAAGTTGGAAACACTCTCTCGCATAGTGACCCACCTGGCCACAACAAAAACAAGTGACAGGGCCTCGCTGACATGGACCAACATAGTGCCTGCTGCAGAGACTACACAACGGGTACTCCCTCGGTACGGCAAAAGAGCCACCGGTATGCCGAGGATAACTGGAACCGCTAAAACCCCTACTAAACTGTGGTCACTGCGGTCGATCTCTCCTCCATCTCTGCCTCTGTCTTGGTGCACTAACTGGTGGTCGATATGGTCCACTGCCCGAGGATGATGCTGATCCGGAAGTATCAGAACTCAACCTCTTGGAAGGCCCCTGACTCGGTCCGCCCTCCTCAAACCGTCTAGGCTGGTATCTCATCTGCCTTTCCTTCTCGATATCCTTACCTCGGAGTGCTGCACTGACAAACTCATCGAAATTGTTCCGAGGCATCTTAGTTAGAGTCCCCTTAATGTTCAAGTTCAAACCCAGCTCAAATCTGCGGCACTTGGCTTCCTCAGTAGCCACCATGTCAAGCGTAAAACGAGATAAGAGGGTAAAAATGTTCCGATACTCAAGCACAGACAAACTGCCTTGCCTCAAATTCATGAACTCCTCATACTTACGCTGCTGGGTAGCCTGATTGAAGTATCTCCGCATGAACAAATCATGAAACAAAGTCCACGGAGTATCAACCGGTACTCGGTCGGTGCTAACCCACCAGAAGTATGCATCTGACTCAAGTAATTCGACTGCTGCCACTGTCATCTGCTCAGGGGTAAAATGCAGACGCTCACAAACTCGTTCAACCTAAACCAACCATGCGTCGCAAATCTCTGGATCAGCTGAACTCGAAAAGACAGTCGCACCAGCAGCACGAGCTTTGACCACAGGGTCAAAACGCTCCTCCAAACGCAACACTTGCATCAGCAAGTCGTGCATCTGGCGATCCTCATCAGGATCTACTTCCTGATCAACACGGGGACCACGTCGAGGAGGCATCCTACTGATACAAGACAAGCATTAGGTACAAGCAGAAGGAACGTAATCTTGAGACCTCAGATATTTGAGAATACACAACACCTGAAGCATTGATGAGTACCGCTAGCCAGTCGGGTCATCACTCCAGTCATGCTGTACAAACTCAAATACCCTAAGCGTCACAACTACAAGAGTCTACAGAATCTGACAACCTAATGCTCTGATACCAAGCTGAAAGGACCCAACCCCGATTTAGTTTCCTAAACTGGAATCAATCCCCTTCTGAAAACACGAACTAACCAAAACCATTAAAATTTCGGCAGAGTAACGCTACTAACGCGGAATTGCCTTTACCTGCACCCGGAAAATAACACTTCATCCTATGCCACAAAAGCCAAACCATGGGTACCAATCCCATCCGGATTTCGCAATATCATATCAATAGCAATAAACAATAAACATAACTGTATAATATAGAAAATCCGGGAAAACCATATAAAAACATGTATCAGTATCGTATCAGAGCGACCTGTAGTGTATATATACAAAATATACAACAGTAGGCGAAACAAGTAACCTACTGGGAAAGATAGGTAGCTCGAACGACTAGCCTCCGACTGCGACGTGAGACACCATAATCTGAACTGCAAACTGGGCACGGAAACCGAAAAGCCCAGGGGAAAATCAATAAAATGTTAGAGTGAGTGGACGAAAATAAACATATACCTTTCACCAATTTCATATACAATAAACAAGTATAGCGAGTTCGGAAAATATATATGGAGGTGCCAGGCGAATTTCTCAAGCCCGATGGTCAGGCGAATCTCTCAAGCCCGACGGTCAGGCGAATCTCTCAAGCCCGACGGTGATAGGCCAGGGAAATCTCTCAACCCCGGCGGCATAACAGGGGAATCTCTCAACCCCGGCGGCATAACAGGGGAATCTCTCAACCCTACCCAGAGGAATCTCTTAACTTTGGTCAGACTATCGGTGATCAGCCGAGTAGCCGAAGCATCGATACAAGTATGCCATCACCATAAAAATATAAAATAATACCTCCAAAAATAATAAATAAGCTCAACATCGTATATAAATAAATACGGAAAATCACGAACTCGCAACAATTGTGAAAATATAAAAGTGTCCACTCACAGGTGAGCAAAGCGCGCACTCGCGCTAATCACGTGGTCCAGCGGAAGATCCCTCTCCCGAAGCACGATCTCAATCCCTTAAATAATGACAAAATATATCTGATCAAAATAACAATTCACAACACTATACCACAGCTCAGAAACTAATCGTTCCCGAAAACGTATAACTGATACAAAAATAATCAACGACATTCCCGAAATCTCCACTAAAAACCCTCGAGTGAAAATTCTGTACCCAAATCAACTCGAAAACCTCAAGGCGACGATCGGGGAGCGAATACGAGCGAAACGACATATAACTCAACACATTTCCAAAAAAGTCAATGGTTGCCGGAGCTCCGCCTTTGACCGCCGCCGCCGGCAGCGGCGCGCCGTCAACCGGAGAGATTTTCCGGCGGCCAAGCTCACCGAAGCTTCTCCTCAACGAGCCCAACACATCTCTCAACTGTGGCTAAGTCCAATTCCGGCGAGATTGGCCGAAAATCAGCTCAAAACCCACGGGGAAACTCTACCGACGGCAGCCTCTGATCTCCGACCACGGCGCACGGCGGCCTTCGAGACTACTCCCAAAGGCACCGCCGTGGCCCCACGGTCCAAACCCCCCTAATCCTCGGCCACCCCCATGGCCGGAGCGCCACCGTCCACAAACCCGATTCTGGCCAAAAATCCCCAAACTTCAACTCAACATTTCTCTCTCAATTCGACATCAATTCAAGCAAAACCAAGTTCTAAACTGCGTAGAATCACGAGGAGAACAATTTACCTTCCAAGGTCGTGGCCTGAAACGGCCGGAATCGGCCAGTCTGCCGGAGGAATTCAAATGGTCCGAAATCTCCACGGTCAACGGTGGTCAACGCCGGTCAAACTTTCCGAACAGTGTTTTCGACAATTTTTCGACTATTTCCAATATTTATACTCGCGTCTCGGGACGATCGACGGTCCAAAACGGATAACCATTACGATTCGGATAAACTCGATACGAATGGATATACTTGCCAAAATTCTGCATCCACAAATATTCATATTATATTCCTCGGTTGTCGAAATAATAGTCCGGAACTGCTCACGAACTTGAAATCACGCGTACAACAACTCTCGAGACTCAACTCAACTCAAATTCTCGGCCGATAATTAAGTCGCGATCAGAACCGGTAAAGCAACCAATTATTGGAAAATTGCGATTACGCGCTAAGTCGAGAATTAAGTCGATTACTCTACTGATTCTATTCCGGGTCGTCACATTTACAATTAATTTAGGGTTTTTAATTAGATCTGATATATCGATCTGATCCTCGATATGGTGCATCAAGGATTAATTAAAGAGTTTTTAATTTGTATTTGAATTTGGTCTGTCGAACCGACCTCGCTCTTTAATTAATTTGAAGTTAATTATGTGAAAAAGTTAAAATTAATTAATTAATTAATAAATTAAGTTACTTGTATGTAGGTACCTACTCCTCCTCTTAATATATATAATTAATCATGCATCATTAAGACAAAAAAGTATAATTACAATATTTAATTTTCAATTAATATTCCTTGTCGGTATATTGTATTATTCGTCATAATCATCATCATCCTTACCACTGTTATCCGATTGCTCCTCCTCCTCATCATACTCAACATCGTCCGACGAATATCCTGAGTCCTCGTCCTCATCCTCATCCTGCGCCTCTTCTTCATCTACCGCATTAATTGCATCAATAATCTCATCTTCAGTTAGATCCATACAACCATCAGGCATGGGTAAGAGTTTACCAACTTGACCAGGTCCATTATGTCGGAGCGGATGACAGAAATAATAGACTCTTGATATGTTGGAATGTCTCTTTCCGGTTCAGCATCTTCAGTCGCCGGCGTCTCTCAATTGTCGTGGTATTCCATATTCCTCTATGAGAGATATGGTTCACTGTTTTCTACCCTTCACCAGCTTTCGGATCATCAAAATAGAACACCTGCCTAACTAAGGTGGCGAGAGCGAAATGCTCATCCTCATACCAGCTTGAGTTTGTATCGACTGATAAAAGACCCAGGTGTTCCTTTGTACGCTTGAATCATTTGCACTTGAATAGGAAAATGTTGACATCATTCCTGTAACATAGCTGAACGACATATACAATAGCCCTGTAATATAGATCATTGTCTTTCCCAACCGCTACCCCACTATTTTGTGTTATTCTTCCTTCATCTCGGGCCAATGAATGAAACTTTATACCGTTCACAAAACATCCGGGGTAAATATAGTGTTTAATCTGCTTCTCTGCTAGCAAGTGCTTTGACCAGGATCACCACCCCCCGTGGTTTTCAGATTTTTGTAGATCAATCATCTGGGAAAATGGAAAATATATATTTATATAATTAAAGGGTTTACTTTCTACAAACATGTATATAAACTAAATAATTAAACATACGTACCTATTGGAAGAAATAATCGGGGAACTTCTTCTTAACCATTTTTTCAAACCACGCCAAAATCTTTTCTGGATTTAACGCCTGAAGCCTCTCCCTGTACCTAATCATGTACAGCTCAACTTCGTTACAGTCCCGCAACACTACCCAATATGCCTCAATAAGTTTTTCTCGTGTTAACGATTCCTTTAATACTCCTCTAAACGGTCGTACGACATTTGTGACGACAGAAAGATTGATGCGGGCACTGGGATCAGAGGCGGTGGGAGGTGGTGGATCTTTGAAGTACCTGTTGCAATAAGTAACACACTTATGCATTAGGTATGTCTCTACTATGGAGCCATCCGGGGCCTACCTGTTTTTGACGAATCCTTTATACTGTCCAAGCTGTCTACAAAATCAAATGTTCAATTAATTCATTGTAGAATAAATACATATAGCTAGTAATCTCAAGTGGAACAAATAATGAAAATAAGACAAGTATAATTAATTAGTTGTATGTACCTTTCTTGAGGATACATCCAAATGTACTGGACCAGACCAGAAATGAGCACCTGCTCGGGCAAGTGGATCATTAGGTGAATCATGATGTCAAAGAAAGCAGGGGGAAAAATGCTTTCTAGTTTGCAAATGATGTGCACAATTTGTTGTTGTAGTTCCACCACATCTGACTTCTTTAATTCTCTGGCGCATAACCTCTGCCACCATTTGCACAATGCCACTATTGGTTCTACAACGTGACGAGGCAAATATGGCAGAATTACCACTAGAATCAGACGTTGCAGCATAACGTGATAGTCATGTGTCTTTAGACCAACAAACTTGTGTTGCACATCGTCCACTGCTCCAAATATAGTAGCTGCATACGTAGTCGAATAATGAACGCTCTTAAACCACTTGAATACAGAACCTCTAAGTGCCAGCTTCACTGTGTACGGTGCAGCTGACATCTTGTTGTACAATCCTTTCCTATCACTCCTCAACCACAAGGGACGATGTAGATTCATAAATTTCAGATCTTTACGCGCTTTGGGAGTATCTTTAGTCTTGAACTTAATATCGAGCATTGTTCCCACCACGCTGTCGCACACATTCTTTTCTATGTGCATCGCGTTCAAGTTGTTCCTCAGCTTCAACTTCGATCAGTAACAGAGTTCAAAGAATATACTCTTGTGATGCCAATAGCTGAGATCATGTGGAGGTATTGGTTTGCATTTCTGTACATCCTTGTCATTGGTCAACACACCAAAGTCGAAATACCTCAACCTCTCTAAAATTTCTTCGCCCTACCAACTACGAGGTTTATGATTATTCTCTACTGTCCCGTGGAAATGAGCTTCATCCTGTCGCCCCGGGTGGTCGTGAGGAAGCCATCTACGGTGACCCAAGTAACACACCATCCCAGCATGCCAACTAGAATTCACGTCGTTCGAATATATAGGACATCCATTGTATCCTTTCGTCCAACAGGCTGCCAACATCCCATATGCTGGAAAATCGCTGATCCTCTACATTACGGTAGCCCTCATCATGAACATCATGTCAATATATTTGTCATAAGTTGGGACTCCATTTTGCCACAACAGTTTTGGCTCGTCGATCAAAGGTCTGAGGTAGACATCTAAGAACTTCCCCGGAGATTTAGGACCTGGAATTAGCAGAGTAAGGAAATTAAATTCCTTGTTCATGCACATCTACAGAGGCAGGTTGTACGGCATCAGAATAACTGTCCAAGTGCTGACGGCAAAGCTATTACTACCCCAAGGATTGAATCCGTCTATAGATAGTCTGAGTCTAACATTTCTAACCTATGCGGCAAAGTCTCCAAATTCACTGTCGAAATGTTTGAAAGCCTCCCCATCCGCAGCGTGCCTCAACACATCGTTATCTATTCTCTTTTCTGCGTACCATCGCATCGCCTCTATTGTGTATAGAGACATGTACAGACGCTGCAATCTGGTAATCAATGGAAAATATCTGCGCTGGCCATATACCGGACAATAGTCCAAATCTTTATACTCTTTGTAAAAAAACACATAGTCATTTGGACATGCGTCAATTATCCTGTACTTTAGGCCGAGGTTGCTCAAGATATTTCTAACCTTATAATGGGATTTAGGAAGATTATGATCATCAGGAAGCAACTTACATATTTTCTTCTGAAGTTTGCAAAAGCACTGACTGACATTTTGTGCTTCACTTTTATCTTCATTTGGTCCATGACATATTGCAACACATTCTCTCGACATCCAAGGTACACCAGGGTCTGCGCCTCAAGTAGCATCCTGTTGTACTTATTCATCTCACTAGTGTCACTAGCCAAGCTAGCAGCGGGGAATATGTCATCATGCCCATGAGTGGTATTATAACCTCCCTCTTGGTGTTGGTGTCCTCCATGACTAAATTTCAGAAACGCTTCATGGACCAAATCCGCAGTTGTGTTCCAACCCGGGGGGTCGACACCATTGCCGCTGGATAAGGCACCATGGTAACTGTACCCTGAGCTGAAGTCTACTGCTTAACCATGCTCGCTCCACGTAGTGTAACTCCACATTATACCATTTTCGTACAGGTGTTGCATCATAACATTAACCTCCACATAGTGATAGTTAAGATCCTTTTTGCATGGACACCTGAAACGCTTCTTTCCCTGACCATGTTCTATCGCAAAATTCACAAATTCTCTGATTCTATCCATATATCGGACATCACTTCTATTCCGCAACTTTATTCAACTCTTGTCCATACTTCTACGAAAATTAATAATTAATTATCATATTAGTCAACTATTCTCTATATATACAGATTTTCAAGTAATTATTAAACTATTATATATATACAAATTTTCAACTACCTTAATTATTAACGTATAATTAATTATAATATTTATTAATTACCTTTATTAATTATTTGTGAATATACTATACATCAATTACTTTAATTTGTCTAACATGCATGTACGTTTTAACTAAATATTAACCAATTTTTTAAACATCCATGCATATATATATGTACTACTGGTATATATTAATTAACTAATATACACTACAAGAAAACTGCACTTAGACCACGGACCATTTCCGTCGTCTAGGTGCAGTTTTCCGTCGTCTAAGTACTTGGACGACGGACGTCCAAGGTCCGTGCTCCAAGTGCTGTCGTCCAAGAACCTGGACGACGGAGACTTAGTGTTTTCGTCGTCCAAGTGAACTTGGACCTCGGAAATTATCCGTGGCCCAGGTGTTCACCTGGACGACGGAAACACTAAGTCTCCGTCGTCCAGGTGAACACCTGGGCCACGGATAATGGTAGCAATGTCCGTGGCCCAGGTGCTCACCTGGACGACGGAGACTTAGTGTTTCCGTCGTCCAGGTGAGCACCTGGGCCACGGACATTGCTCGTGTGTCCGTGGCCCAGGTGTTCACCTGGACGACGGAAACACTAAGTCTCCGTCGTCCAGGTGAGCACCTGGGCCACGGAGAACGACAGGGTTTAGGGGTTAGGGGTTAGGGGTTAGGTTTAGGGTTTGTGCACCTGGACGACGGAGAACATAATCTCCGTCGTCCAAGTGAATATTTTATTTTTTTAAAAAAATAAATTGAAATTAAATATTATTAATTTAATTTATTATTATTTTAATTTAAATAATGAAAAATGCTAATATTAAATAAATAAACTAAATTTTGAATATTAAAATTAATAACTTATATATATAATTATTAAATAATCAAAGTAAATTAATTTGTACATACGAAAAAACCCATAAATTAAAATATTGTTCGGAATGCGTAAAGAAACGAGATAATATACTACGTGCTAGCTAATACACTGGAGGAGCAGATGCGGGGCCGAGTCCTCCGCCTCCAGCCGGGTCGTTGTCGTCGGGGTGTGGGTTCGGAGGAGGTTGACATACTTCTCGATTTTGGTTCATGAGCGCGATGAGTTGGGCTATTTGTGCTTGTTGTTCGTCAAGTCTTTGCCGCATTGACTCATTCTGCTCTTGTGTCCGTCGATTCTCCTCTCGTGCCAGTCGAGCCTCTTGAATGGCTGCTTCGACGGCCGCAGCCTGACTCATTCTCCGCTGCCTCGAACCTCCCGTAGATGATGAGCCGGAGGTCGTCGACAAATCTCGTACCACCCTAGGCCCAAAGTGCCTAACCTCCTTGCCAGCTCTACGACCGTAGACCTCATCCGCGATTGCAATTTGGCTCTCTAAGGATAGAGGAGGCAGGTCTTCCGGCGGCACATCTGGGAACGCAAGCTGAGTGTTGGCCAACTCTTCATGCGCACGCTCTATCGCCCTTGCCTACAAAATTATAATTAATTTATTATAATTTTGTAATCATATTTAAATAATAATTACTATAATTAAAAGCACATATATATATATATATCACTTACCCCGCATTGACTCGCTTCATTATCGAGCCCTGGCGTCACGTACGCGCTTACGCTTGCATCAATAAAAGGGTGTTTGGAACCCTTATCCTTGTGCTCCTTGGCAATTTGAATGAACTGCTTGGCGCCGGTAGTATGGTGTTTCTCCTTCTTCCCCCGGTTGGCTTTGTTGACACCGGAGAATTTCTGTTACACAAGATAATTAAATCATTAAAAAATGAATAACTACAATTTAAATAATTCAATTATTTTAATTGAAATAAAAAAATTAAATTAATACCTTAAATTGTTCATTGGCAAAGTGGTTACACAACCACTCCCACTCATCTTCTCTCTCCCCTTGCAGCTCTACCGGGGGAGGCACGGGACCGACATCTTTGAAGTACTTATGGAGCCTGTACTTCCAATCTTTGTAGATGGAGTTGGCGGTTTGATTGATATGCCTCAACATAGCCGGTGTCGGATCCACGTCAAATTGTTCCTATGAAAAATAAATAGAAAATTATAATCGTATATATTATGAAATTTTGAACCGAGATTAACAATATTATATAATAACTAAATTTAATGTATTACGTACCGAAAGATCTTTGAAGACTTTCGCCTTCTCAAGATCCGGCGCCTCCTTCCAAGTAGGGGCAGTGATACGAACCCGGTTACGGATGATTGACCCTATCCCATGCGCCGAGAGACTTGCTAGTTGAGCTGTGGGAGGGCCACCGGTGAATTTGTCGTACGGCAAGTCGATCTTTTTACCGGTCGCCTTGCAAATACGCTCCGCTTTCCCCCCTTTAACGAGACCCCGAGTCCTTTTCGGTTCCGGGTCAGTGGGGGCCCTCCTTTGCCTACGGCGGGCGCTGTACATGATTGATTCGGCGGTGGAGGACGCCTGAGTACTTCCCGTTGAATGGGTACCGGGCGTCGGAGATTGGAAGGGGTCGACGTCATCACCGCTCGAGATGAATGGGGGAGCGGGAATTTCCCCAGAGGGCTCTACGGACGGACCAGATGATCTGTCCGGATTGAGAGCGTCGTTGCCCTCCTGTTGAACCCAACCGACTTGGGCCGCCAACATTCGGAGCATCTCATCTTCAGCCTCCAGTTGGGCTTTCTTCTTGCCGGATGTGGTCTTTGGCGGAGCCATTTAAACCTAAGAGTACGGTGTTAAAATACCTACTTACCATAATAATTACAACTTAAAAATTAACGCTAATTAATTAAATACGTTTAAGATTTAAATAGAGTACACTAGCTTGGCATTTTCGGTCGTTCAATGGACGTGCGACCCGCGTGATAAAGTGTAAATTTTCAATTAATCAGCCTTGGTTAAATCGAAAAACATGGCCAGTTAGGGATAGAGATAACGCGAGAGGCATGACTAATTTCGACAAAAGTCTTTCTTAGTCCAAATCCTGTCACCAGTCATAACCCGTTTCTAGACACCATGTCCGACATTCGGCCAATTTTTCGAAAATTTACACTCCCTCAAGTCCTTTGCAAACTCCGCCCTCAACCACGTGTCCATAACTTCACTTAGGTTATGGTGTGCGGTGATGAAATCCACACATCACGAGGGGTTAAGGAGATAAGCAAGGAAAAGAGGCGCCATCTATTCCAAAGAGTGCGACTTAATTACACCAAGCCTATGTACTAAATTTAAATCGAACACGTACTACTAATTAATTTACTAAAAAATACACGTAATTACATGCAATAATTTATTTTCCATTTAGCATGCAATAATTAACCATTTAATTAATTAATAACAATAATTATTTATTTAATTAATTAATAACAATAATTAATTATTTATTTATTTAATAACAACAAATTTACAATTATTCATTTAATTAGGAAACAATAACAATAATTATGATTTAATTAATAAATAACAACAATTAATCATTTATTAAATATTTAAAATTAATTACTAAATTAATTTCTACTAATTAATTATATTTAGAATTTAATTAATTAATAAAATGAAAATTATTTAAATAAGAGAAAAATAGAAATGTACCGAAGCGGAGTTTACGGGAATTTCGCCGGACTTGAGTCGTCGGAGAGGAGGAACCACGCCGGAAAAAATGTCGTCGGAGCGTCGCCGGAGGAGGATCGATCGCCGGAGGAGAGGAGAGGAGAGGAGAGGAGAGGGAGAGGAGGAGATGGAATGATGAGAAAATGAGGGGGGGTGCAACTCTATTTATAGAGTTGCACTTAGACGACGGAGCACTATTTTCCGTCGTCTAAGTCCACCTGGACGACGGAAACAGTGTTTTCCGTCGTCTTGTGGCGGTTTAAAAATTTTCAATCGGCGCGTAATTAATCGGCGGGACGTTTTGAACCGCCATGATTTTGGACTTAGACGACGGAGAATTCATTCTCCGTCGTCTAAGTGAAAATTCAAGCGGTGCCGAAAACGGAAGCGGTAAATTGAACCGCCATAAAATTGGACCTGGACGACGGAGATGGTCAGTCTCCGTCGTCCAAGTGAAAATTACATGAAAAAAATAAACAAAAATAAATTTGAACCGCCATGGTTTTTGAACCTGGACGACGAAGATGGTCATTCTCCGTCGTCCAGGTGTTCACCTGGACGACGGAAAATGACCATCTCCGTCGTCCAGGTTCAAATTACGTAAAAAAAATTTTAAAAATAATTCGCTAGGAATTTAGCGATCTGTCATTCGAGTGAAATAGTCGTACAATATCGATGAACGCATCGTGTATATAAACAGTTAAATTTGAACCGACGATTAATTTTACGTATTGAAACATGTTAAGTATCGACTAATCTTTACGACTTAAGTGTTCATGAGTAGACGCTCATTTGCAGCAGAGTATTAACGAAATTGAATTTGGACAAAACAACCGTTGGATATGTTCGTCGTAACATAATATATAATTGTCTTCAAAGGATCATAAAATAATAAGTTCGGGAAGGGTTTGATCGGCACAGTCAACCGCAAAACCGATAATTTCACAAACCGGAAACGTGGATACTAGGCATTTCGGAACTCCAATTTTCGAACCGTCGAAGCTCACACACCAAGAATTGTTTACTCTAAAGTCTTGATGAAAAGACTTTGCATTGGAAGAAGGTCTAGATGGTCGTTGTCTTAGAAAAAATTACGATATCTGAACCTGGACGACGGAAATGAGCGTTTCCGTCGTCCAGGTTCATAGACCCTGAATTCAGGGGTTAGGGCCTTACTGTTTAGGGTTTAGGGTTTGTGAACTTGGACGACGGAGAATGACCATATCCGTCGTCCTAGTGTGTACCTGGACGACGGATATTGACCATCTCCGTCGTCCAGGTGTAAAAACCCCGAATTCAGGGGTTATGGCCTTAGGGTTTACGGTTTAGGTCGTCCCCGGTCATTTGTGTGTGCGTTCAATTATTCTGATTCAAAAATATAATTAAAAAATTGATCGATCGATCCGATCTGCTAGGTTTTGGGATTATGATTTAGGGTTTTATATGGCGCCAAAGGTGAATCTGGCGGGGGACCTAATATAAACGTGGACAGAATTCAGGTGTCCGTTAAATTATTTTGAATGACCATAAAAAAATTAAATAAATGATGGATCGATCCGATTTGCTAGATTTAGGGTCGAGGATTTAGCTAGGGTACGTTTTATATGAGATTGAGATTTGGCGCTAATATTTATTAATTTCTCCGTTGGCCAGGATATATATATATAATTCAGATTAATTTCTTACCGTAAACCGGCATCGATCATATATATATATATATTACAATAATTACAGTAATTAATTACCAATTAATCTCCCTCGTCGTATGACCGTACTCTTCGTCATAATCATCATCGTCCTCATCCCCGTTAGTCGACGGCTCATCCTCGTCATCGTACTCAACATCGTCCGACGAATAACCTGAGTCCTCGTCCGCGTCCTCTTCCTGCTCGTCTTCTTCATCTACCTCATGGATAATCTCATCTTCAGTTAGATCTGTACAACCATCAGGCATGGGTAACCGTTCACCATCTTGAACCAGGTCCATTATATCGGAGCGGACCATAGAAATATTAGGCTCTTGATAGGCAGGAATGTCTCTTTCTGGTTCAGCAGCATCTTCAGTCGTCGCCGGTGTCCCTTCAATTGTCTCTGTATTCCATATTCCTCGGTGAGAGATATGGTTCACTATTTTCCACCCTTCACCGGCTTTCGGATCGTCGAGATAGAACACCTGCCGAACTAAGGTGGCGAGAGCGAAAGGCTCATCCTCATACCAGTGCGAGTTTGTATCGACAGATAATAGTCCCAGGTCTTCCTTTGTACGCTTGAACCATCTGCACTTGAATAGGAAAACGTTGACATCATTCCCGTAACATAGCTGAACCACGTATACAATAGCCCCGTAATATAGATCATTGTCTTTCCCAACGGCTACCCCACTGTTTTGTGTTCTTCTTCCTTCGTCTCGGGCCAATGAATGGAACTTTACACCGTTCACAAAACATCCGGGATAAATATAGTGTTTAACCGGCTTCCCTGCTAGCAAGTGCTTTGGCCATGACCACCACCCTCCGTGGTTATCAGATTTTTGCAGATCAATCATCTGCGAAAAAGGCGAAATTAATATAATGGTTTACTTTCTACAAACATGAGCAATATGTATTTAAATAATTAATACCGAGTCGTACATACGTACCCATTGGAAGAAATAATCAGGAAACTTCTTCTTAACCATTTTCTCAATCCACGCCGAACTCTTGTTTTGATTTAACGCCTGAAGCCTCTCCCTGTATGACATCATGTACGGCTCAACTTCATCACAGTCTCGCAACACTACCCAATGTGCCTCAATAAGTTCTTCCCGTGTTAACGATTCCTTTAATACTCCTCTAAACGGTCGGACGACATTGGTGACGACAGAAAGATTGATGCGGGCACTGCGATCAGAGGCAGTACTGGGAGGGGGTGGATCTTTGAGGTACCTGTTGCAGTAAGTAACACACTCATGCATTAGGTATGTCTCTGCTATGGAGCCATCCGGGGCCGACCTGTTTTTGACGAATGACTTATACTGTCCAAGCTGTCTACAAAATCAAACGTACACATTACATAAGTACATATAGCTAGCTGGCTAGTATATATATAATCTCCAGTGGAACAAATTAATTAATTAGTTGTACGTACCTTTCTTGAGGATACATCCAAGTGTACTGGACCAGACCAGAAATGAGCACCTGCTCGGGCAGGTGGATCATTAGGTGAATCATGATGTCAAAGAAAGCAGGGGGGAAAATCCTCTCTAGTTTGCAAATGATGTGCACAATTTGTTGTTGCAATTCCACCACATCTGACTTCTTTAATTCTCTGGCGCATAACCTCTGCCACCACCTGCACAATGCCACTATTGGTTCTACGACGTCCCGAGGCAAGTATGGTCGAATTACCACTGGAATCAGACGTTGCAGCATAACGTGATAGTCATGTGTCTTTAGACCAACAAACTTGTGTTGCACCTCGTCCACTGCTCCAGTTATAGTAGCTACATACGTAGCCGGATAACGAACGCCCTTAAACCAGTGAAATACAGAACGTCTAAGCGTCGGCTTCACTGTGTAAGGTGCATCTGGCATCTTGTTGTACACTCCTTTCCTATCCCTCCTCAACCACAAGGGACGACGTAGATTCATTGATTCCAAATCTTTGCGCGCTTTGGGAGTATCTTTAGTCTTGAACTTAATACCGAGAATTGTTCCCACCACGCTGTCGCACACATTCTTTTCTATGTGCATCGCGTCCAAGTTGTTCCTCAGCTTCAACTTCGACCAGTAAGGGAGTTCAAAGAATATACTCTTGTGATCCCAATAGCTCAGATCATGTGGAGGTATTGGATTGCATTTCTTTACATCCGCGTCATTGCTCAACACACCAAAGTCGAAATAGCTCAACCTCTCTAAAATCTCTTCGCCCGACCAACTACGGGGTTTAGGATTGTTCTCTACCGTACCGTCGAAATGAGCTTCATCCTGTCGCCACGGGTGGTCGTGAGGAAGCCATCTACGGTGACTCAAGTAACACACCTTCCCCGCGTGCCAACTAGAGTTCACGTCGTCCAAACATATAGGACATCCATTATATCCTTTTGTCCTGCAGGCTGCCAACATCCCATAAGCTGGAAAATCGCTGATCGTCCACATTACAGCAGCCCTCATCGTGAACATCGTGTCAGTGAATTTGTCATAAGTTGGGACTCCATTTTCCCACAACAGTTTCAGCTCGTCGATCAAAGGTCTGAGGTAGACATCTAAGCACTTCGATGGAGATTTAGGACCTGGAATTAGTACGGTAAGGAAATTAAATTCCTTGTTCATGCACATCCACGGAGGCAAGTTGTACGGCATCAGAATAACTGGCCAAGTGCTGACGGCGGAGCTATTACTTCCCCAAGGATTGAATCCGTCTGTAGATAGGCCGAGTCTAACATTTCTAACCTCTGAAGCAAAGTCTCCAAATTCTCTGTCGAAATGTTTGAAACCCTCCCCATCCGCGGCGTGTCGCAGGACATCGTCATCTATTCGCTTTTCTGCGTACCATCGCATCGCCTCTGCTGTGTGTAGCGACATGTACAGGCGCTGCAATCTGGGAATCAAGGGAAAATATCGAACAACTTTCACAGGAATTCTCTTTTTCGAACTCTTCCTATTCAACTGGAATCTGCACTGGCCACATACGGGACAATAGTCCAACTCTTTATACTCTTTGTAAAATAGCACACAATCATTCGGACATGCGCCAATTATCCTGTACTTTAGGCCGAGGCTGCTCAGGATATTTCTAACCTTATAATGAGATTTAGGAAGATTGTGATCATCAGGAAGCAACTTACATATTTGCTCCTGAATTTCGTCAAAAGCACTCACTGACATTTTGTGCTTCACTTTTATCTTCATTTGCTCCATCACATATTGCAACACATTCTCTCGACATCCAGGGAACACCGGGGTCTGCGCTTCAAGTAGCATCCGGTTGTACTTTTCCATCTCACTGGTGTCAGTGGCCAAGCTAGCTGCGGGGAATGTGTCATCATGCTCATTGGTGGTACTGTAACCTCCGTCTTGGTGTTGGTGTCCGCCATGACTACATCCCGGAAACGCATCATGGACCAAATCTGCAGTTGGGTTGCAAGCTGGGGGTCCGGCACCACTGCCGCTGGATGAGGCACCATGGTAACTGTACCCTGAGCTGAAGTCTGCTGCGCTGAACTCTACTGCTTCACCATGCTCGCTCCATGTAGTGTAACTCCACATCATACCATTTTCGTACAAGTGTTGCACCATAACATTAACCTCCGCATACTGACAATTAAGACATTTCTGACACGGACACCTGAAACGTTTCTTTCCCTGACCATGTTCTATCGCAAAATTCACAAATTCGCTAATTCCATCCATATACCGGACATCACATCTATTCTTCAACTTCATCCAACTCTTGTCCATACTGCTACAAAATATTATACTTAATTAATTATTACATATATATATATATTTGTCCATTAATTTACACTTAATTATACGTACTCGATCTACATATCGATCCATCAATTACGTACGTATGTACGTAATTTAATCGATTTGTACATATATATATATAGCTAACATCAGCTAACATCCTTGCATATATATATATATATATATGTACGTACGTTTTCACTAAATACATATTAATTAAGCAAATTTTAACTGCGTACGTACGTACCTGCTGGCCTTCTCGATATCTTTACGTTAATTAAGCTAACTAGCGTGTCAGCGGAGATCCCGGCCTTATCGATCCTGATTCTTCTCGGCCTAGCTAGCTTCTAGCTACCTAGCTCGATCGAGCTCCCTAGCTAGCTTCTCCGGATCCTTCTCCCTTCTCCTTCAATTATTCTTCAAATGGAATCGATCATGAAGAGATCGAGGCTAGCTAGGAATGAATTCGATCAGTACGTTTGGCCGGCAGTGGGCTTATATAATGCTTCACTTAGACGACGGAGGTGTCGGTACGTCGTCTAAGTGGAAGTACGTTTTGTGAACTCGGACGACGGCGTGTCGGTCCGTCCTCCAGGGAATCACCTGGACGACGGAGAATACCATCTCCGTCGTCCAAGTGGTCACCTGGAGGACGGAGAATACTCCGAGGTCCAGGTGGTCACCTGGACGACGGAGAATACCATCTCCGTCGTCCAAGTGGTCACCTGGAGGACGGAGAATACTCCGAGGTCCAGGTGGTCACTTGGACGACGGAGATGGTATTCTCCGTCGTCCAGGTGGTACTTGGACCACGGAGTCTTTTCCGTCGTCTAAGTTTCACTTGGACGACGGAGAATTAGTGTTTCCGTGGTCTAAGTGCTGTTTTCTTGTAGTGATATATATATCATCAATTACCTAACTTTAAATATTAGACGTACTAACAATGCAAACAATCAAATGTACAATTAATTATATATAAAAACGTTAAGATTGTTGAAAATTAACTACGTACATACGTACCTAGTCTTCTCTGATATATGGAAAATCGGTGGTTGGAGCCGAAGATATATATATATATATATATATAGTGCTAGCTAGTTGTACTTTTGAGGAGGATCTAATCAAGAGAGAGAATGATCGATATGAGAATGAAGTTGAGACGAGCGAGTGGAGAGGAAGAGAGTTCTGCATGGACATTATATAATGCTTCACTTAGACGACGGAGCGTCGGTGCGTCGTCTAAGTGACCACTTAGACGACGGATTGACCTAGTTTCCGTCGTCCTAGTGATCATATAGACGACGGACCTAGACGCTGTCATCTAAGTTGCGACACAGACCACGGCGTGTCGGTCCATCGTCTGTTAGGCCTTTTCGACGACGAAAAACATGTTTCCGTCGTCCAAGTGTATTTTAGATGATGAATTTTTTTTTCGTCGTCTCAGTGACACTTAGACGACAGAACCGTAAAGGTTTCATGGTCTGGGTGTATTTTTCTTGTAGTGTTCAACGGTTTATAAGTCATTAATTTGCTCGTCAACTAACAATTAGGTAGTTGTTCCAAAAGTTTTGCATTGATGGTTATTTAGCCGATTGTTACACGCTACTAAATTAGCTGTTACACTCCATCATCAATAATAAGTTGGATAATTTACTCGAAAATACATCTTCAAATAATGATGCAATTTGCAGATCTTCTTATCCTGTCTTGTGTTAATTTAATTTGCACACAAGAGATCGATAGTTGTTACAGTTATGTGCATATTAGATGCAATTAACTGTTTCTACATATTTTTCCCTTTTAGGTGGAGCAATCTCCACCTTGACAGGACATCTGACAAGACATCCCCACATTCTTGTTTGCTAAAAAAACTTTAAATGCATCTTATTTAAAAGATAATTAGCCGATCAAATGGCATTTCCCCACATGCTTGGTGGCAAATCAGAACTTAATAGCTTTACATTCATCATATCTTATAAGATACGATTAATTCTTCCATTCAGCCACATCATATGATTATGGTGAATAAGGTGTTGTTATTGCATATATGTTCTCATGCTAAGCCCAAATAGTAAATAATAATTTATCTTTACTCTTCATGAGGTACACATAAAAAGTATTTTTGCTATCATCAACAAAAGTTATAAAATACTTATTACTACTTTTACTTGAGTTACCTTTAAATCAAGGGGTTCATTATTTTTTTCAGTACTTTTAAAAGACGATTTCGTTGGATTTGTCTCAACACATGTTTCACACTTACACTTGAAACATTAGTAGACTTTTCAGGTTAATTAACCTCAATAGAGTATCATATATAACATGTCCTTGCCTACAATACCATACATTGGAAGACACAAAGGTTGAAGCGCTAGCTTTATTAATATCATTGACCGTGGTCATTACATTTCTTTCCACCACTCATGTATCTAATACCAACATACATTCTAAATTACGAAACAAGAATTCATTTTCCTTTAATCAATAAACAAAAATCATCTTCACTGAGCCTCGATTCAGTCCTTAGGAACGTACAGTACGTTGCTTAGTTCATTTCTAGAGATCAACATTTGGACCTCCTTACTTGACCATTGATTGTTCATAGAACTTGGCTTGGTCATACCACTGCTCCAAGTCTTTAATCTCTCAGTCATAATCTTTGACTACTTACATGCCTTTCCCATTGTTTATGACATCATTTGTCATGACATAGTTCTCATAGCAAGGTATTATCCTTTGGGCCAACCGCTCACAATTTTGCTTTTTGGCCTCACCCTAAAACACATCTTGCTCTATGAAGTGAGTCTCCACATATAAGGCGCATCACCTCATCAAGTGCAAGTCACTCATAGTTTGCATTGATCAACACTCATCATCACATCCTCCTTTCAACCAAAGGACTCGATGTGGCATCTAACTCTTTTAGTGTCTTTACACTTTGCGTTGTTTTTTCTTGAAAATACACAGAACAACATGTTATTTTCTTAATCAAAAAATAATATCCGATATTATTTCTATATTGATTACTTGGTCAAATTCATAAAGAATTTCATATGGAATATCTTAATATTCAATCACTTGAATTTTTCATATAACCAAATCATATTGCTTCCTTATTCCAAGGAAACTTTCACTATCCTTGAAAAGGACCCTCATTAACGTAGGTAGCTAATTAGCAATTCTTTTGGAGTCTAATTCTCTTAGGAAATATTTTGTGTTTCGCAACACAACTCCAAATGAAACCATTTTCTTATGGCAACCATTTTTCGAAGGAAATATAATTAGGTGTAAGCAACCAATTCCTTAAGGCAACAAGCTTCTGTTAGGCAACCACTTCATTTAGGCAACCACGTTAGTGAATATTACATATGAAAGTTCTCAAGATTGTAGGAAAATAATGTGATATTAAATAAAATCTGAAATTACTAATTTAAATAATTAGTAAATATAAAATAAAATGGGAAGAACAAAATCTGGAAACTTTGAATTTGTTACCCAAGTGGTTGATGACGATGAACGATGAACTATGAATAAAGTTGAGTAGTGTGTATCACATGCTCTCCTTAAAAATTTTCACACCACACACAGACTTGTATGATGTTGTTCTCTCAGGATAAAACAACTTGAAAATTTTTGTACTGTAACATAAGAACTTCTCGTCGAACTGAAGAGTACCTTGTGAAAACTTGTGCGACTTGGGCCCAAAGCACACACAAGTCCATATTGCAAGCCCAATCCAACCAAGAGAGATCCTCTCTACTTTCTCACTCAAAGCATAGTAGAGTGAAATTATATTTAATGACCTCCACATTCCTAATTTTTCTCATGTAGGATAAACTTCTTTCCTTTTGTTTCAAGTATCCAACTTTGGGTGACAATTTCTCATTCACCTCTTAACCAATTTAAACAAGTGAATACATAATCTTTATGTACTATTTTAGAAGAACACAAATCCATGTTTCTCTTCTATTAATGTTAAGTGCATCCCACTTAATTATTTTGTTTAAATTGTCTAACTAAAATAGTGGAAAACCACCATTTTTCCAATAGGCTAAGCCTATATATAAGGTCGGGTCTGGCCGGGCCGGACTTTGTTTTTGTATTAAATAAAAAAAGTTTGAAATTAATAGTGTTTAACTATCAAATATATCAACAATTATATGCACTAACTAACATATAAACTTCAACAAATTGATAATTAGTATATGAATGAATAATATTAAGATAAATTAGAGAATGTAGAGGTTTATATTGATAAAATAATTAATAAATTGCTATTATCAAAACACCATGAAGCTACAAGACATTTGAAGATTGGTGATATGCAATTTAGATCGAGTTGCTGTATTAGAGTGAGAAGAGAGAAGAAAGAAAAGAATGGAATAAAACGAGGGCAAAACAGGAACAATCGACAAACATGTAATTATTTTCAATAAATGAAGTTGAAAATACAAACAACCACGTATCAAGTTCTTACCTGAGTTTGAGCTTATCATCCCCATCATGGTATCATGTCTATGCGGTTAAACCTTTATAAGAATTACTAGGTATTAGTGATGGAATGAGACCTTGGATACGAGTAAGGTATTCTTCTAGTCCCCAAACCCCCTATCCTCTCCATTTAATCCCTTACAGGTAGAGATTACATTGTGTAGAATACGTAAAGCCAAAAACACGTAAACTCATGGAATATATAGAAATTAATTCATGCAAAAAAGTATGAATATATGAAAATATATAACTTCAAAACTAGAAATTGGCACACACGCGATGCGCGTGCATTTGGAAATTCAAACATTAAATCAAAAATTGATATATAATCATGGGTTTGTAGAAAAGAAAGCTAATATTTAAAAATCTGTCCCACCTATTTAAAAAAAACAATTAAAAACAATTAAAACTGGAAACCCTCCTGCAAACGGTATATGCATGGAAACAAAGATAAAAATTACAAATCGCTTTATGCAAACATAGGAACGCGTTTCTCATGCACGAGGAAAACTTTTCAATTGTAAATTTATATCTCGTCTGGCAGGCCTCGGGTTGGCGCTAGCCTTGGCTTCGCCGGCGTTTTGAGGGTGCAACCAGATGGGACTAGGTGGACCAGTGTCTGTTGGTGGTGGTTGCGTCAATCTCGAGTTGCGAGATCTGAGGCATCAGGTGATGAGCTGAGGCTTTATGTCTTGTGACGGTTTTAGATTTGGTCAGTGCTCTCTATTTTGTGTGGTTGTTTCAGTTACTGGGATTGTGGAGGATTCAGGAGTGGGAGGCGGGGTGATGTGGCCAACATGGTTAGATCATTTTGACTACGGGTTGGCTTGTGCGCCGGTTGCCTGGGATGAGGTCTTTGGCTATTGGTTGGCGGCAACGGTTGCTCATGAAGATCTCTTCGTTGATAGGAGAATGTTGTTGTTTGTTCGTGAAGACTTCTTGGAGGGGTGCATTCCTTATCGGTAGAGCAAAGTTGGTGGGTGGCGGACGACTCAGTGGCGGCAACTACGCTTTCACAGAGGACTGGGTCAGGTTTTGGCCTTGTGTCTGGACCTAGGTTTTGTCCCTTTTGTCCTAATAAAAGTTTGGGTTTAGGCTCAATTTTTGGGCCTGACCCAAACCCAATTTAATGTTTTTAAGTGTAATTATTTCTATTTTCTGTGTTTAGTTGTTTTTTTTTTAAAATAAACCAATACTCGTTAGAGATTGGCAGATGTGGGTTTTCTCCCAGCCGGTGCACCTTTGGTGCCTTTTCTGCACTAGGTAAGGGTGCTCTGTAGTTCATCGCATGAGTGTATCCTCCTAGTGGCAGAATGAAATGTAGTGCCGATAAAAGTCCCATTTGGCAGCATAATGGGAAATTTGTTTAAAGTTAATTGATGCATCGCTATACACGTGTTATCTTGCTGCGACTATGTTACCTTATTTGTAAAGCAAATAGAATAGTCAATGTTACACTCTTTGCTAAATAGTGTAGTTTAGAATACAATATATTTCAGTCGCCTGATAGTATTTCAGGTGTTTATCTTTTTATGAGGTTTATGTTTTTTGTCCCCCCTTATATTCTACCATTTCATTAATTGAGACTTAAGGATGGCCGCAAATCCTTAATTAAAAAAAATGCATGGAAACAGTGGTGGAAGAATTTTAGATGGAAATTATTTTGTTTCCTAAATTCTAGCTCTCACTTTTATTTTCACTTTTTGTATTATATTATTATTATTATGATTTTACCTTTATGTCCTTGATTTTTTTTTATGAGAATTAGATATATATGACTGGAAAGACAAAAGTAAGTACTTTAAAAATTTGATCTGATAATTGTCAAAGTCCCTTCTCTTTTAATACATAGAGATGAAAAAGTCAACATGCGGAGAAAATAATAAATAACAGGATATTCTTGTTACAATTTGTAGAGTTGTATACACATAAATACAGAACGTTTGTGTGTTTGAAATGAACGAAATATAATTTGATCGATCTAGACCAAGCATGCAGTGATGTCTTGATCATTACTCATCATGACAAAAGCTTACCAAGTTATGTCAAAAGAGGATGCATGATGCTCTCAGCTGATAGTTGATTTTAAAAGACATATTTGGATGGTTCTCGTCACCTGAATATCTGCATCAATAGTACGTAAAGAACTATCCAGTTAGTGGCCGGCCTAGTGCCTACAGGGACTACAATAACAGCCTCTCTAAATTCTTCCCAAGTTGGTATGTAAATCGATCAAGTAACTTTTCAAAGATCACGATCAAAGTTTGTTGAAAGCTAGACCATAACTATATACATACAACTTGCTGGAATCTTATGCCGTACCTTACACAAGAGATAGCAGGTTTCAATTCGATCGATCTGTAACTTATTCTAATTGTACCTCCAAACTTTCAGTGGGGGTGCTGTCAATTTCCATCACAAAGAGAGATCTTTTTGACACAGATTTTATTTGGGGACGAGAATGTCGAGTACTTACAATGGATGATGTAGAATAAAGGCAACCCGGCAGACATACCTTGAATTTAAAGGAGGAGAATGAACTTCAGAAAACAAGTCGATCTAATCGACCAACAGATATTTTCCCTTAACAAAAAGATATTTAATCATCTAGTTTAGAAGATACGTGTACAATTTTCTGCAGAAAATGTGTGGTGCAATGGCGTTCGTCCTATTATGAATAGCATATTCTAGATGTTATACTCAGAGAATATGAAAGAAAGGATTTTGCAAACAGATCTCTATCTCTCGCCAGACGATCCATGGCAGCAAAAATAGCAGAGAAATAGATATAATTATTTGTAATCTGATGAGAGGAAAATCCTTGGGGAAAGGGTCCAACTCATAAAAGGGATAGTATTCGGGCGAATCGAATTCACCTTGAGGTAAGACTAAATTCTTTTTTTTTTAAAATAACAAGAACCATCAACCCAACGGTCCACGGCATCTGTTGAAGTTGATTTATGATAAACTAGGTTCATTCCCGTAGTGCATATCATGAATTTGTTTGGGCACATGATCTATTTGTGTATAAGGTGAGTGTTGTAGGAGGATTAGGTTGCACAAGAAACTAGGACCCATGCGCTGGCCATGGATGGAGAGTCTGGTTTTTTTTTTTTTTTTTTTTATTTATTTTTTTTATGACTACAAACAAACAAAACAGACAAACTACCGAAAAAAAAGTCTGTCATAGCTAATACCAATCAAGTCAAACTCAGGGGCAAGGTTAGAGAGAGAAATTCTAGCTAAAACATGACGTACATCAAAATAAAAATTGGTCCTCAAAGTAGTAAAATAATTATCTTAACTTGTAATTTAGTTCTAAAAGTTATAAAATATTTTTGATCAAGTAATTACTACTATTGAACTAAAATTACAAGAAAAGAATTCATTTTTCAACTTTGATGACCAATTTAAAAATTGATGCATGTCATATGTTAACTCATAGTAGACTTCCCTGCTTAGAGGACAAGGGAATAGAAGTACACCAACTAACAGGTTGGGTTTACAATAGTGTCTAACCCTTGTTAGACGATCTTCTCGAAAATTTGATTCACGAAAAATATGGTTGCACAACGTCTTTTGAAAGAGCTGAAGAAGTTTCCTGATGTCATTTATAATCATCCAGATCCTCCAGATGTGTCGGTGACCTTGTTGAGAGCATCAATGAAAAGTTTGGAGTCACCATCAATAAGAAGAGAAGACTTTTGATCACTCAGATGAATGGAGGTATGAAGATGGAAAATGCCATCCCGCAACGCCGAAGCCTCAGCAACTAAAACATCATTGTTTCCTAGGTTCTTTGCAAAGACTCCAGTAGAGGCTGATACATTGCATTTCTAACCGTAAAGCCACCCAACATTATGATTTTGAGCGACTGATCCATCAAAGTTTAATTTCAGAGCTTGCCCTCTTGGAGGAATCTATTTAATATTCCCAACGGACAAATTAGAATTTAACTTATCTGGGTTGTCCAGATGATATTGTCTTAAAAGATTAGCAACTTCTAGGGTAATACTATTGGGAGAACGAATATTTCAAAAAAATGCATTATTTCTGCCTCTCCGAATATAGCAGCATGTAGTTAAAAAATTTCCCAGAAATTCCGCATTACCTCAATTAGAGCCAGGGGCGGCACTGGGCATGTGCGGGTCGTGCAGCCGTACAAGGCTTTCGATTTTCAGGGGGCCTAAAAAAAATTATATTACTGAAATTAAATAAAAGAAAAAAATATGTTATAGTTAAACAAATGAAAATGTAGTTTTGTTGGTTAATGCATGAAGAGTTACATTTTTGCAGTCCAAGTTCGAATCCTACCTGGACCCCTTTCCCTTATTTAATTCTTTTTCCTTTTTTCTCAACGAATTTCTTTCATTTTTTTTTATTCTATTTCCTTCCTACGGATTTCTTTCCTTTTTTTTTTGTCTCTTTGTCGAATGTTTTCTTCTTCTTTTCGTGTGACTTCTCTTCTACTTGTCTATCAAAGTCTCCATTAAGGTAATCTCACTATGTTGATGGTTTTTTTAAGAGATTCTTCAATTCAATGATTCATTCATATTTTCCTTTATCATTCTTTGTTATGATCGATTATACCATTATATGTAATTTAAGAATGAATTTTTCATAGTCAGTGATATCGCTTATCAACTATCTAAATTAAATTTCGATGATTATAGATGTAAATTCGAATTTTTTGAAGCCTTGATAATGCAAAAAAAATAACACATATATATAGGGGGCCACTCTTTTGGCCAGTTATTCTGATCGATGCGGTACAACCTACCTCTATGGATATGCATGAACAAGGAATTTAATTTCCTTACTCTGCTAATTCCAGGTCTAAATCTCCGGGGAAGTGCTTAGATGTCTATCTCAAAACTTTGATCGACGAGCTGAAGCTGTTGTGGGAAAATGGAGTCCCAACTTCATGATGAGGGTAGCCGTAAGTGGACAATCAGTGATTTTCCACCGTATGGGATGTTGGCATCCTGCAGGACGAAAGGATACAATGGATGTTTTATATGTTTGGACAACGTGAACTCTAGTTGGCACGCGGAGAAGGTGTGTTACCTGCGTCACCGTAAATGGCTTTCTGATGATCACCCGTGGCGACAGGATGAAGCTCATTTCAATGGGATGGTGGAGAATAATCCTAAACCCCATAGTTGGTCGGGCAAATGGATTTTAGAGAGGTTGAGCTATTTCGACTTTGGTGTGTTGACTAGTGACAAGGATGTACATAAATGTAATCCAATACCTCCACATGATCTCAGCTATTGACATCACAAGAGTATATTCTTTGAACTCCCTTACTGGTCGAAGTTGAAGCTGAGGAACAAATTGGATGCGATGCACATAGAAAAGAATGTGTGCGACAACGTGGTTAGAATAATTCTCGGTATTAAGTTCAAGACTAAAGATACTCCTAAAGCGCGCAACGTTCTGGAATCTATGAATCTACGTTGTCCCTTGTGATTGATGAGAGATAGAAGATGAGTGTTCAACAAGATGCCAGCTGCACCTTACATAGTGAAGCCGATACTTAGAGGTTCTGTATTCCACTGATTTAAGAGCGTTCATTATCCAGCTACATATGCAGCTACTATAATTGGAGCAGTGGACGAGGTGCAACACAAGTTTGTTGGTCTAAAGACACATGAATATCACGTTATGCTGCAACGTTTGATTCTAGTGGTAATTCGGCCATATTTGCCTAATGACGTCGTAAAACCAATAGTAGCATTGTGCAGATGGTGGCAGAGGTTATGCACCAGAGAGTTAAAGAAGTCAGATGTGGTGGCATTGCAACAACAAATTGTGCACATCATTTGCAAACTAGAGAGGATTTTTATCCCTGTTTTCTTTGATATCATGATTCACCTAATGATCCACCTACCCGAGCAGGTGCTTATTTCAGGTCCGATCCAGTACACTTGGATGTATTCTCAAGAAAGGTACGTACGTACAACTAATTAATTATACAGGTTTTCTAATCTATTATTTGTTGCAATCGAGATTACTAGCTATATGTACTTATTCTACAATTAATTAATTGAACGTTTTATTTTCTAAACAGCTTGGACAGTATAAATGATTCGTGAAAAATAGGTTGGCATGGCCCCAGATGGCTCCATAGCAGAGACATACCTAATATATGAGTGTGTTACTTACTGCAACAGGTACCTTAAAGATTCACTACCTTCCACCGCCTCTGATCCTATTACTTACTCACAAATGTCATACAACCGTTTAGAGGAGTATTAAAGGAATCGTTAACACGAGAAGAACTTATTGAGGTACATTGGGTAGTGTTGTGAGACATTGAGAAAGTTAAGCCTTACATGATTCGGTACAGGGAGAAGCTTCAGGCATTAAATCCGGACAAGAGTTCGGCGTGGTTTGAGAAAGTGGTTAAGAAGAAGTTCCCGATTATTTCTTCCAATGGGTACGTATGTTTACTTATTTAATTTATATACATGTTTGTAGAGATTAAACCCGTTTAATTATATATATGTATATATATTTTTTCCATTTTCACAGATGATTAATCTATAAAAATTCAATAACCACGGGGGGTGGTGGTCCTGGCCAAAGCACTTGCTAGCAGGGAAGCTGATTAAACACTATATTTACCTCGGATATTTTGTGAACGGTGTAAAGTTTCATTCATTGGCCCGAGATGAAGGGAGAAGAACACAAAACAGTGGGGTAGCGGTTGAGAAAGACAATGATATATATTACGGGGCTCTTGTATATGTCGTTCAGTTATGTTACAAGAATGATGTCAACGTTTTCCTATTCAAGTGCAAATGGTTCAAGCGTACAAAAGAAGACCTGGGCCTTTTATCAGTCAATACAAAGTCAAGTTGGTATGAGGATGAGCCTTTCGCTCTTGCCACCTTAGTTAGACAGGTGTTCTATCTTGATGATCCGAAAGCTGGTGAATGGTGGAAAATAGTGAACCATATCTCTCATCAAGGAATATGGAATACCGTGATAGCTGAAGATGTTGAACTGCAAAGAGACATTACTGCATATCAAGAGCCTAATATTTCTGTCATCCGCTCCGACATAATGGACCTGCTTCAAGCTGGTGAATGCTTACCCATGCCTGATGGTTGTACGAATGTAACTAAAGATGAGATTATTGATGTAATTAATGAGGTCGATGAAGAAAATGCATAGGATGAAGACGATGACGAGGACTCAGGATATTCGTCGGACGATGTTGAGTATGATAAGGAGGAGGGGCAATTGGATAACAATGGTGAGGATCATGATGATGATTATGACGAAAAGTACAATATAACGACGAAGAATATTAATTGGTAATTAATTATTGTAATTTAACTTTTTTGACGTAATGATGTATGATTAATTATATATATTATGAGGAGGAGTAAGTACAATTATTAATTTTATACTTAAGTTAATAATTAATTAATTATAATTTTTAATTTTTTTTGCATAATTAACTTCAAATTAATTAAAAAGCGAGGTCGCTTCGACAGACGGAAATACAAATTAAAATTAACTAATTCGTACGATCAAGAATCACATTTTCCCTAAATTCTAACGACGACGGAACAACTTTTCGTAGTCCATGCCAAGGTAAACACAATATTATAATTATATAACCCTAAATCCTAAAACTTTATCTTAGATGACGCAAACAGGTCATACTGTCGTCTAAGTAAACCCGAACCTTAATTCTAAACCCAAAATTTTAACTTAGACGATGCAATGACACATTTGCATCGTCCTAGTATGCACTTAGACGATGTAAACGTGTCATTGCATCGTCTAAGTATTAACTTGGACGACGCAAACGAGTCATTGCATCGTCTAAGTGATGATATTCACTACAAGAAAACATCACTTAGACCACGGAAACGTAATTGTTCCGTGGTCCAGGTGGTACTTGGACGACGGAGAAGTCTCCGAGGTCCAGGTGGTAACCTGGACGATGGAGATGGTATTATCCGTCGTCCAGGTGATCACCTGGACAACGGAGAACCTTCTCCGTCATCCAGGTGATCACCTGGACCTCAGAGTCTTCTCCATTGTCTAGGTGATCACCTGGACAACGGACCGACACGCCGTGGTCCGAGTAACTTCCACTTAGACGACGTACCGACACCTCCGTCGTCTAAGTGAATCATTATATAAGCCCGATGCCAAACTCTCTTCATTCCATCCTCTCCCGCGGGAAATTTTAAAGATCGAAGAAGAAGGAGAAGGGAGAAGGAGAAGGATCAGGATCTCCGCTGACTAGCTAGCTAGCTTAATTAACTGATATCGAGAAGGCCAGCAGGTACGTACGCAGTTAAAATTTGCTTAATATATATTTAGTGAAAACGTACATACATGCATGGATGTTAGCTATATATACAGATTAAATTACGTACGTAATTGATGGATCGATGTAGATCGAGTACGTATAATTAAGCGTAAATTAATGGACTAATATATATATATGTAATAATTAATTAATTATAATATTTTGTAGCAGTATGGACAAGAGTTGGATGAAGTTGAAGAATAGATGTGATGTCCGGTATATGGATGGAATTAGCGAATTTGTGAATTTTTCGATAGAACATGGTCAGGGAAAGAAGCGTTTCAGGTGTCCGTGCCAGAAATGTCTTAATTGTCAGTATGTGGAGGTTAATGTTATGGTGTAACACCTGTACGAAAATGGTATGATGTGGAGTTACACTACATGGAGCGAGCATGGTGAAGCAGTAGAGTTCAGCGTAGCAGACTTCAGCTCAGGGTACAGTTACCAGGGTGTCTCATCCAGTGGCAGTGGTGCCGGACCCCCAGCTTGCAACCCAACTGCAGATTTGGTCCATGACGCGTTTCCGGGATTTAGTTATGGTGGACACCAACACCAAGACGGAGGTTATAGTACCACTAATGAGCATGATGACACATTCCCCGCTGCTAGCTTGGCCACTGACACCAGTGAGATGGATAAGTACAACCGGATGCTACTTGAAGCACAGACCCCGGTGTTCCCTGGATGTCGAGAGAATGTGTTGCAATATGTGATGGAGCAAATGAAGATAAAAGTGAAGCACAAAATGTCAGTGAGTGCTTTTGACGAAATTCAGGAGCAAATATGTAAGTTGCTTCCTGATGATCACAATCTTCCTAAATCTCATTATAAGGTTAGAAATATCTTGAGCAGCCTCGGCCTAAAGTATAGGATAATTGACACATGTCCGAATGATTGTGTGCTATTTTACAAAGAGTATAAAGATTTGGACTACCCGTATGTGGCTAGTGCAGATTCCAGGTGAATAGGAAGAGTTCGAAAAAGAGAATTCCTGTGAAAGTTGTTCGATATTTTCCCTTGATTCCCAGATTGCAGCGCCTGTACATGTCTCTACACACAGCAGAGGAGATGCGATGATACGCAGAAAAGTGAATAGATGACGATGTCCTGCGACACGCCGCGGATGGGGAGGGTTTCAAACATTTCGACAGAGAATTTGGAGACTTTGCTGCAGATGTTAGAAATGTTAGACTCGGCCTATCTACAGACGGATTCAATCCTTGGGGAAGTAACAGCTCCGCCGTCAGCACTTGGCCAGTTATTCTGATACCGTACAACTTGCCTCCGTGGATGTGCATGAACAAGGAATTTAATTTCCTTACTGTACTAATTCCAGGTCCTAAATCTCCAGGGAAATGCTTAGATGTCTACCTCAGACCTTTGATCGATGAGCTGAAATTGTTGTGGGAAAATGGAGTCCAAACTTATGACAAATTTACTGACACGATGTTCACGATGAGGGCTGCCGTAGTGTGGACGATCAGCGATTTTCCAGCGTATGGGATGTTGGCAGCCTGCAGGACAAAAGGATATAATGGATGTCCTATATGTTTGGATGACGTGAACTCTAGTTGGCACGCGGGGAAGGTGTGTTACTTGGGTCACCGTAGATGGCTTCCTCACGACCACCCATGGCGACAGGATGAAGCTCATTTCGACGGAACGGTAGAGAACAATCCTAAACCCCGTAGTTGGTCGGGCGAAGAGATTTTAGAGAGGTTGAACTATTTCGACTTTGGTGTGTTGACCAATGACGCGGATGTAAAGAAATGCAATCCAATTCCTCCACATGATCTGAGCTATTGGGATCACAAGAGTATATTCTTTGAACTCCCTTACTGGTCGAAGTTGAAGCTGAGGAACAACTTGGACGCGATGCACATAGAAAAGAATGTGTGCGACAGCGTGGTGGGAAAAATTCTCGGTATTAAGTTCAAGACTAAAGATACTCCCAAAGCGTGCAAATATCTGGAATCAATGAATCTACGTCGTCGCTTGTGGTTGAGGAGGGATAGAAAATGAGTGTACAACAAGATGTCAGCTGCACCTTACATAGTGAAGCCGACACTTAGACGTTCTATATTTCACTGGTTTAAGGGCGTTCGTTATCTGGCTACGTATGCAGCTACTATAACTGGAGCAGTGGACGAGGTGCAACACAAGTTTGTTGGTCTAAAGACACATGACTATCACGTTATGCTGCAACGTCTGATTCCAGTGGTAATTCGACCATACTTGCCTCGTGACGTCGTAGAACCAATAGTGACATTGTGCAGATGGTGGCAGAGGTTATGCGCCAGAGAATTAAAGAAGTCAGATGTGGTGGAATTGCAACAACAAATTGTGCATATCATTTGCAAACTAGAGAGGATTTTTCCCCCTGCTTTCTTTGACATAATGATTCACCTAATGATCCACCTGCCCGAGCATGTGCTCATTTCTGGTCTGGTCCAGTACACTTGGATGTATCCTCAAGAAAGGTACGTACAACTAATTAATTATAAAGGTTTTTCGATTCATAATTTGTTCCACTGGAGATTTCTAGCTAGCTATATGTACTTATTCATATTGTACGTTTGATTTGTAGACAGCTTGGACAGTATAAGTCATTCGTCAAAAACAGGTCGGCCCCGGATGGCTCCATAGCAGAGACATACCTAATGCATGAGTGTGTTACTTACTACAACATGTACCTCAAATATCCACCACCTCCCATTGCCTCCGATCACAGTGCCCGCATCAATCTTTCTGTCGTCACCAATGTCGTTCGACCGTTTAGAGGAGTATTAAAGGAATCCTTAACACGGGAAGAACTTATTGAGGCACATTGGGTAGTGTTGCGAGACTGTGACGAAGTTGAGCCATACATGATGTCATACAGGGAGAGGCTTCAGGCGTTAAATCAAAACAAGAGTTCGGCGTGGATTTAGAAAATGGTTAAGAAGAAGTTTCCCGATTATTTCTTCCAATGGGTACGTACGTACGTCTCGGTATTTAATTAGTAATTTATATACATATCGATCATGTTTGTAGAAAGTAAACCCGTATATTAATTTGCTCTTTTTCGCAGATGATTGATCTGCAAAAATCTGAAAACCACGGGGGGTGGTGGTCATGGCCAAAGCACTTGCTAGCAGGGAAGCCGATTAAACACTATATTTATCCCGGATGTTTTGTGAACGGTGTAAAGTTCCATTCATTGGCCTGCGATGAAGGAAGAAGAACACAAAACAGTGGGGTAGCGGTTGGGAAAGATAATGATCTATATTACCGGGCTATTGTATATGTGGTTCAGCTATGTTACGGGAATGATGTCAACGTTTTCCTATTCAAGTGCAGATGGTTCAAGTGTACAAAGGAAGACCTGGGACTATTATCAGTCGATACAAACTCAAGCTGGTATGAGGATGAGCCTTTCGCTCTCGCCACCTTAGTTAGGCAGGTGTTCTATCTCGACGTTCTGAAAGCCGATGAAGGGTGGAAAATAGTGAACCATATCTCTCATCGAGGAATATGGAATACAGAGACAATTGAAGCGACACCGGCGACGACTGAAGATGCTGCTGAACCAGAAAGAGATATTCCTGCCTATCAAGAGCCTAATATTTCTGTCATCCGCTCTGATATAATGGACCTGGTTCAAGATGGTGAACAGTTACCCATGCCTGATGGTTGTACAGATCTAACTGAAGATGAGATTATCGATGCCATTAATGAAGAAGATGAAGAAGACGAGTAGGATGAGGACGCGGACGAGGACTCAGGTTATTCGTCGGATGATGTTGAGTATGATGAGGAGGTTGAGCAATCGGATCCCGGGAACGAGGATGATGACGATTATGATGATGACTACTTAACTAAGATGAGAAAAATTAATTGGTAATTAATTTATGTAATTATTGTAATATATGATCGATGCATCATCGATCAATAATTAATATAAATATTATAAGGAGGAGAATGTATATATGTACGCAGATCTTAATATTTTTGTACTTAATTAATTAATTACATGCGTCCATGCTCGATCAGATCGGATCGACTGACGTACGTAAATTAAATTAAATTAATTCATTAATCCGAATTATATATCCTGGACAACGGAGAAATTAATTCCAGATTTCGCCTTTTGGGTATTTTGGGTTTTGGGTAGTAAAAAAGGGACGTGAAAGCTTTCTATAATTATGTCCAAGAAGCTTCCTCAAGAAGTTTTCGTTCGTTTATTTGTTTTTAAATAATATTTATGTGTAAATTGGATTAATTATGGATCCCTATATATAATTATATATTACAAGAGATTAATGAAATAAATGTTTCAGAAATTATACTATATTATTCTATGATTGATTATATACGTTGATCGACATGTGATAGTATTATTGTGAGCACAAATGTAGTATATATATATGTTGTTTTAATTACGGCGTTAAATCTATATATCATGCGAGAAGGAAAGTTCATACATCAATACCTTGAGCTATCTCCGTAAATCCTCGACCCTAAATCTAGCAAATCGGATCGATCGATCATTTTTTTAATTATATTCTTGAATCAGAATAATTGATCGGACACACAAATGACCGGGGACGACCTAAACCCTAAACCCTAAGGCCCTAACCCCTGAATTCAGGGTTTGTACACTTGGACGACGGAGATGGTCATTCTCCGTCGTCCAGGTACTCACTAGGACGACGGAGAAGGGAATTTGCGTCGTCCAAGTGTAAAACCCTAAACCCTAGGGCCCCCTAACCCCTGAATTCAGGGTTTCTGCACCTGGACGACGGAGATGAGCTTCTCCGTCGTCCAGGTGAAGAGATCTATGCCCTAAACAGTATGGCCCCTAACCCTTGAATTCAGGGTCTCTGCACCTGGACGACGGAGATGGGCTTCTCCGTCGTCCAGGTACAAACCTGGAGGACGGAGAAGCTCATCTCCGTCGTCTAGGTGCAGATTTCGTAATTTTTTCTAAGACAACGACCATCTAGACCTTTTTCCAATGCATATTCTTTTCGTCAAGACTTTAGAGTAAACAATTCTTGGTGTGTGAGTTTTGACGGTTCGAAAATCGGAGTTGCGAAATGTCTTGTATCCACGTTTCCGGTTTGTGAAATTCTCAGTTTTGCGGTTGACTGTGCCGATGAAACCCTTCACGAACTTATTATTTTCTGAAAATTATTGTAATTATATATTATGTTACGGCGAACGTATCCAACGGTTGTTTTGTCCAAATTCAATTTCGTTAATACTCTGGTGCAAATGAGCCTATACTTATGAACCATTAAGTCGTAAACATTAGTAAATACTTAACAAGTTTAAAGATGTAAAATTATTCGTCGTTTCAAATTTAACTGTTCATATATACGATGCGTTCATCGATATTGTACGACTATTTCACTCGAATGACAGATCGCTAAATTCCTAGCGAATTAATTTTTAAATTTTTTTTTACGTAATTTGAACCTGGACGACAGAGATGGTCATTCTCCGTCGTCCAGGTGTTCACTTGGACGACGGAGAATGACTATCTCCGTTGTCCAGGTTCAAATTACCATGGCGGTTCATTTTAATTTTAATTTTTTTTTCAATGTAAATTGCACTTGGACGACGGAGATGGTCATTCTCCGTCGTCCAAGTTGAAAATTATGGCGGTTCAATGTGCCGCCTCAATTTTCGGCACCGCTTGAAATTTCACTTAGACGACGGAGAATCAATTCTCCGTCGTCTAAGTCCAAATTTATGGCAGGTGAAACGTCCCGTCCATTAATTACGCACCGCTTCAAAAAAATTTAACGCTTCACCTAGACGACGGAACGGAAAAGCCCGTTTCCGTCGTCCAAGTGCACTTTGACGGCGGAAAATAGGGTTCCGTCGTCTAAGCGAACGCCTATATATAGAACAGGATCCCCCCCCCTTTTTTCTCATTCCATCTCATCTCCTCTCCTCCTCTCCTCTCCTCTCCTCTCCTCCGGCGATTTTCCTCCTCCGGCGACTCAATTTCCGGCGTGGTTCCTCCTCTCCGACGACTCAACTCCGGCGATATTCCCGATTATTCCGGCGAGGTAAATTTCTATTTTTTACCTTATTAACATTATTTTTATTTAATTAATTAATTTCTAAATATAATTAAATAATTAGTTTTAAATAATTAATAGTTGTAATTATAATAATTATTTAGTTGTTATTATTAATATTTAGTAATCATTTAGTTATTATAACTATTATAATAATCATTTAGTTGTTATCATTTAATTATTTAGTTATTATAATAGTTATTTGGTAAATAATAATTATTGTAATTAAATAATAGTAATAATAATTATTGTTAATAATAATTAATTATATTGGTAAATGAATAATTATTATTAAATGCATGATAAATAGTAATTCATTATTGTCATTATTTATTTTTTTAATTAATTGATAATTACGTGTATTTTCTAGTAAATTGCATGGTAGTACGTCTTTGATTTAAATTTAGTACATAAGCTTGGTTTATTAAGTCGCACTCTTTGGAATAGATGACGCCTCTTTTCCTAGCTTATCTCCTTAACCCCTCGTGATGTGTGGATTTCATCACCGCACACCATAACCTAAGTGAAGTTATGGACACGAGGTTGATGGCGGAGTTTGCAAAGGACTTGAGGGAGTGTAAATTTTTGAAAAATTGGCCGAATGTCGGACATGGTGTCTAGAAACAAGTTATGACTGGTGACAGGTTTTGGATCTAAGAAAGACGACACCAATAGAGTATATACCATTCATTTGGTTAGCCTCGAGGTGTTTTGTCGAAATTAGTCCTGCCTCTCGCGTTATCTCTATCCCTAACTGGCCATGTTTTTCGATTGAACTAAGGCTGATTAATTGAAAATTTACACTTTATCGCGCGGGTCGCAGGTCCATTGAACGACCGAAAAAGCCAAGCTAGTGTACTCTATTTAAATCTTAACCGTACTTAATTAGCGTAAATTTTTAGTTGTAATTATTATGGTAAGTAGGTATTTTAACAACGTACTCCTAGGTTTAAATGGCTCCATCCGGCAAGAAAAAAGCCCAACAGGAGGCAGAAGATGCTATGCTCCGCCACTTGGCGGACCAAGTCGGTTGGGTTGAACAGGAGGGCAACGACGCCCTCAATCCGGACCATTCATCTGGTCCGGAGGCATCGCCTTTTGGGGAAATTCCCGCTGCCCCATTTATCTTCAGCGGTGATGATGTCGACCCCTATTCAACTCCGACGCCCGGTACCGGTTCAACAGCAAGTACTCAGGCGTCCTCAACCTCTGAATCTATCATGTACAGCGCCCGACGTAAGCAAAGAAGGGCCCCGACTGACCCGGAACCGAAAAGGACTCGCGGTCTCGTTAAAGGGGGCAAAGCGGAGAAAATTTGCAAGGCGACCGGGAAAAAGATCGACTTGCCCTACGACTAATTCACCAGTGGCCCTCCCACAGCTCAGCTAGCAAGTCTCTCGGTGCATAGCATAGGGTCAATCCTTCGTAGCCGGGTTCGTCTCACTGCCCATACTTGGAAGGAGGTGCCGGATGATGAGAAGGCGAAAGTCTTTAAAGAACTTTCGGTACGTAATACGTATAATTTTAGTTATTATATAATATTGTTAATATTAGTTATAATTTCATAATATATACGATTATAATTTTCTATTTATTTCTGATAGGAACAATTTGCGGTGGATCCGACACCGGCGATGTTGAGGCATATCAACCAAACCGCCAACTCCATCTACCGTGATTGGAAGTACAGGCTCCATCAGTACTTCGAAAATATCGGTCCCGTGCCTGCCCCCGTAGGCGTGGGGATAGAGAAGATGAGTGACAGTGGTTGTGTAACCACTTTCAAGATGACGAATTTAAGGTGTTTACTTTTTTTATTTTTTTATTAATTTTTTAATGATTTAATTATGTTGTCTAACAGAAATTCTCCGAAGTCAACAAAGCCAACCGGGGGAAGAAGGACAAACACCATACTTCCGGCGCCAAGCAACTCATTCAAATAGCCAAGGAGCACAAGAATAAGGGCTCCAAACACCCTTATCTCGATGCGAGCATAAGCGCGTACGTGACGCCTGGGCTCGATAATGAAGCGAGTCAATACGGCGTAAGTGATATATATATGTGCTTTTAATTGTAGTAATTATTATTTAAATATTATTTCATTATAATTTTTTAATTATTCTTTTGTAGGCAAGGGTGATAGAGCGTGCGCAGGAAGAATTGGCTAACACTCAGTTTGCGTTCCCAGATTTGCCCCCGGAAGACCTGCCTCCTCTATCCATGGAGAGCCAAATTGCAATCGCGGATGAGGTCTACGGTCGTAGAGCTGACAAGGAGATTAGGCACTTCGGACCTAAGGTGGTTCGAGATTTGTCGACGACCTCCGACTCATCATCTATGGGAGGTTCGGGGCGGAGAAGGACTCAGGCTGCCATTCAAGAGGCTCGACTGGCACGAGAGGAAAATCAATCCATGCGTCAAAGACTTGATGAGCAACAAGCACAAATAACCCAACTCATCGCCCTCATGCAACAATCCTGACGAGAATGTCAACCTCCTCCGAACCCATACCCCGACGACGACGACCCGGCTGGAGGTGGGGGACTCGGCGGCGCATCTGCTCCTCCAGTGTATTAGCTAGTAGTTTATTATTTCGTTTCTTTCCGCATTCCGAACAATATTTTAATTTTTATGGATTTTTTCGATTATGTATGTACAAATTAATTTTAATTAAGTAATATTAAAAATTTAGTTTATTTAATTAATTTTAACATTTTTCATTATTTAAATTCAATTAATAATAAATTAAATTATTAATATTTAATTACAATTTAATTTTAAAAAAAAATTAAATAAGCACTTGGACGACGGAGATTAAATTCTCCATCGTCCAGGTGCTTACCTGGGCTACGGAGATTGGCAGCTTCTCCGTGGCCCAGGTAAGCACTTGGACGACGAAGATTAAATTCTCCGTCGTCCAGGTGCTTACTTGGGCCACAGAGAATGTCCGCGGTCCAAGTGCTCTTGGACGACAGCACTTGGACGACAGCACTTGGAGCACGGAACTTGGACGACGGAGGTTCGGTCGTCTATGCACTTAGACGACGGAAAAACGCACTTAGACGACGGAAACGCTCCGCGTTCTAAGTGCGTTTTTCTTGTAGTATATTGTAATTTCACAGCTAAGACAACGACTATATAGACCATATCCCAATGCATATTCTTTTTGTTGAGATCATAGAGTAAACAATTCTTGGAGTGTAAGCGTCAACGGTTCCAAAATAGGAGTTACGGATTTTCGTGTATCCACATTTCCGGTTTGTAAAAATTTTGGATTTGCGGTTGACTGTGCCGATGAAACTTTTAACAAACTTACTATTTATTGAAAATTATTCAACTTATATATTGTCTTATCGTGAATGTATTAAACGGTTGTTTTGTCGAAATTCAATTTCGTTAATATTGATGTGCAGTGAGCCTATACTTAATAACACTTAAGTTATATACATTAGTAGATACTTAACAAGTTTAAAGACTTAAATTTATTTGTCGTCTTAAATCCCACTTTTTATATACACTATTTTTAATTGATATTTTACGACTATTCCATTTGAATGATAGATCGGAAACTTCCTTACGAATTATTTTTAAAAATTATTTTTACGAAAAATTGTACCTAGACGACAGAGTAGGAGGACTCTCCAGCGTCCAAGTGTTCACCTGGACGACGGAGATGACCAAGTCTAGGTTTAAATTTTAGGCGGTCTAAATTCCATCGTCATTTTTTTGAGAACCACTCAAAATTTGACCTGAACGATAGAGATGGCCGTCTCCGTTGTCTAAGTTCAAATTTTGAACTGTTCCAAAAAATTATGGCGGTCAACTTCCACCAGCCAATTAATTGGGGGGAAAAACCAATGTTAACTTAGACGAATGAAATGAGCTTTTCCCTCGTCTAAGTGAGAACTTAGATGACGCAAAATGAGTGCCCGTCGTCTAGGTGTATCTGGTCTCACTTAGACGGAGGAAAATCACCCTCCGTCGTCTAAGTGAAACAATATAACTGGGTAGTTTCAGTTTGGTCAATCATCACTTCTCCTCACCTCTCTCTCTCTCTCTCTCTCTCTCTCTCTCTCTCTCTCTCAAACTCCGGCGTCTCCCTCCCTTCCTCCGGCGACTCCTTCCCTCCAACGACTCTCACCTCCTCCACCGTGGGTGAGTTCTCCTCCCTCCCTAACCCGGTACCACCTACGTCGATCCTCCTCGCTCCCTCCCTTCGGCCTCCCCTCCTTCCACCTCCCACCGCCACCGACCGTCGAATCCCACCGCCGGTAAGTTTTAAATTTATTTACGTACATATGTATTTATAATTTATTTGTAATATGTATTTAGGTATAATACTATGTACTTAGGTATAAATATATATAGTGTATTTGTGTTTAATATTAAATTAGTAAATTGCACTACCACATATTTAACCATTGCCGGCGATTTTTAAATCGCTGGCAATGTTTTTTAACATTACCGGCGATTTTTTCCCCAAAAATCGCCGGTAATGTCTTTTTTTTTTTTAACATTGCCGGCGATTTTCCGACAAGTCGTCGGCAATGTCCTGCCGGTAATTAAAAAAAAAAAAGACATTGCCGGCGACATTGCCGGCGACTTATTTAAGTCGCCGGTAATGTAAAAAAAAGAAGACATTACCGGCGACTTAAAGTGGCTTTTATTTTATTTTTTTAATTACCGGCGGGACATTGCCGGCGATTTGCCGGAAAATCGCCGGCAATGTTAAAAAAAGAAGAAGACATTACCGGCAATTTTTAGGAAAAAAATCGCCGGTAATGTTAAAAAATATTGCCGGCCATTTAAAAATCGCCGGCAATGGTTAAATATGTGGTAGTGTTGGTAAATTAATAAATTGGTATTTATTATTGTAAATTATTAATTGTTGTAAATTGGTAATTATTGTAAATTAGTAAATATTAAAAATAGTAAAAATAATAAATTTCTATATATATTATAAATTATAAATTAAGCAAATATTGAAAGGGATAAATTGGTAAATTTTGGTAAATTTTGTAAATTGGTAAAAGTGATAAATCGGTAATTATTGTAAATTGATGAATATTGTAAATAGGGTAAAAATAATAAATTGATAAAAATGGTAAAAATGTACAAATTGAAGGTCAATATTGAAAATGATAAAATTTAAAAATACTAAATATGAAAAAATGGTAAAATAGAAACATGATAAAACCAAATAGTAAATAATGTCAGAAATTGTTAATTGACATTATGATACACCCTCTCCGGCCCATCATCGATGTCAGAAAGCGCCCAGGAGTCGGCCTCTGAGTCTATTCTCTATAGTGCGTGGCGCAAGGTCAAGAGGGCTCAATTAGACCCTCAACCGAAAAGGACTCGAGGACTCGGAAATGGCGAAATATCCGAGAAGTTGTTCAAAGCGACCGGGAAAAATATCCAGTTGCCGTACGACGATTTCACCGATGGCCCACCCATCTCGCAGCTAGCTAGTCTGTCATCGCACAACATCGGGCCAATTATTCGCAACAAGATTCGTATGGTTGTGCCTAGCTGGAAGGAGTTGCCGGACTTGGAGAAGGAGAAAGTGTTTAAAGAACTCTCGGTACGTAATACAATTTTAAATTCATTTTTTAATAACCAATAAAAATTCATTATATACGATTATAATTTTTTATTCTTTTCTTGTAGGAACAATATGAGGTGGATGGCACACCGAAGATGCTTAGGCACATCAACACCACCGCCAGTGCCATCTACAGTGATTGGAAATACAAACTTCACAAGTATTACCTGGAATTCGGCCGCTCGCGTACGCTGATAAAGCTGCGTGGGGACAGGGAAGATGAGTGCGAGTGGTTGGTCAACCACTTCGAAGAAGAATTTTATGGGGTTCGTGTTTTTTTATTTAAATTGACGAAATTGAATATTTTTTTTAGTAATTTATTAATTTTTTAATGATTTATCTTGTTGAATAGATGCAAACGAATGTAAACAATGCCAATCAGGAGAAGAAAGACAAACATCATACCTTTGACTCAAAGAAGATGACACAAATCGATAAGGAGCACATAGATAAGAGCTCCAAACACCCTTATCTGGATGCTAGCGTCACCGCTTACGTGATGCCTGGGCTCGACAATATATGAAACGAGTCAAATCGGCGTAAGTGCCGTATATATTTCTTCTCAATTAACATAATTATTATTTATTATTTATTAAATTCTCGTACAAATTTATAATTATTTAATTATTATTATTATTTTCAGGTGAGGTTGGTAGAACGGGCGCAACAGGAATTTGCCAACACTCAGCTTGCACACCTGGATTTGCTGTTGGAAGACCTGTCTCCTCTATCGAGGGAGAGCCAAATTGCAATCGCCGATGAGGTATACGGTCGTCGAGCTGGCAAGGAGGTTAGGGGGTTGGGTTGCAAGGTCTAGCGAGATTTATCTTCTTACTCATCTACAGGACGCTCGGAGAGGACAAGTGCTCGGGATGCGGCGGTCTAAGCAGCCCTGGAGGAGGCTCGACTCGCACGGGCGGAAACGCTATCTATGCATCAGAGGCTTGATGAGCAACAAGTTAAGATAGGCCACCTCATCGCCCTCATGCAAAACTAGGTTTAACAACATTGTCGTCCTGCTCTGACCCCATACTCCGACGACGACGACATGGCTAGAGACGGGGACTCGGCGGCGCATCTACTCCTGCCGTATTTTAGTAGTTTGTACGTAGTTTAGGATATATCATTTTTTCCGAACGATTTTGATGTACGTACAATATTTAATTATTTAAATTAAATTTAGTATTTAAATTAATTTATTAATATTTTACTTTAAAATTCAAATTTTAATTAAAAGAAAATAATTAAAAAGTTTAATTTATTAATATTCACTTAGACTACGAAATTATATATGCTTTCGTAGTCTACGAAATTATTACGGTTTTGTAGTCTAAGTCCTCACTTATACTACGAAATTATATATGCTTTCGTAGTCTAAGTGATGACTTAGACTACAAAACATATATAAATACATGGTCTAACTGATGACTTAGACTACGGAATAGTTTCGTGGTCTAAGTCATCACTCAGACCACGCAATAATTCCGTACTCTAAGTGATGACTTAGATGAAGCACATAACATTTGCATCGTTTAAGTACAACTTACACCACGCAATAATTCTGTAATCTATGTTGTACTTGGACGACGCAAATAACCTGATCCTCACTTGTGCGATGGAATGATTGCATCGTCTAATACGCTACTTGGACCACGTAACGGACTATTTTCATCATCCAAATGCTTAGACTACGACACTTGAATGACGGACTTTAGACGAAGAAAATGGTCCGTGGTCTAAGTGAGTTTTTCTTGTAGTGGATCATTGAATCCAATGTTGTCACTCATACTACTATGTGTGATTCAGTCTCATATAAGCTTTGACATTATCTTTTAGGTCATCCAAGTCGAGATATGCTGATTAAGATATTGAAAAATTCTCATGGTCGTCCGTTCTTTAGAGTAAAGAAGCATGTGAGGACCCAAAACCATTGGTTTAGATGGAGGGGCTGAGATTACTTCTTTTGGTATAGACTCGGTCTCCAAGATGAGTGTAGCACAATCCCGACGACATACTGCTGAGGCACCGTACATTATCCCACTAGATTTCTTCGTGGAAATCTCGGACCACCCAATCAAGTTTATTCGATTGGATAATGCAGGAGAGTTTACAACAAAATCTTCTCATGATTATTGCATATTTGTTTGAATTAATGTTTAACATCCTGTTCCCCATGTTCACTTACAGAAACGGTCTTGCAGAAGCACATATCTAGCAATTACAACTTGTGGCTCGGGAATTGGCGATGCACATCAATTTACCCATATTTGCATGGGGCTATGCAGTGTTACATGCAACTATGCTTATTCATTTCAGACCCATAGCATGTCAACCATTCAGTGTGTACCAGTTGGTAACTGGATATGAGCTTGACATTTCACATCTACCCATATTTAGTTGCAGGGTATGTGTGCCTATTACGCCTCCACTGTGTATAAAAATTGGTCCTTAGAGATGATTAGGTATTTATGTCGGTTATGAAGATCCAACAATTGTCCGATATTTAGAATCTTTGACAAGAGATCTCTTTACTGCTAGATTTACAGCTCGTCACTTTAATGAGACATACTTCCCATCGTTAGGAGGAGGTATGGATCTATTCTAGTTGAATGTCATGAATTGATGTGGTCAAATCCACTATATTTTATCATGATCCTGGCACATCTTAGAGCGAGATAGAAGTGTAATGTATTCTCGATTAATTTTCAGAAAGTAGCATATTCGATGCTTGACTCCTTTTTTAATATCGCAAAAGTGACGAGATCAGATATACTTGTGGCAAATATTCTTGCAAGGTTGAAAGTCCCCAATAAGGGGAGAGTAAACGTCACATCTGGGAAAGGAGACGTTTCTTCTACCCATGGTGGAGTTGTAGTGTCGGCCTCAGCTCCCACGAGGAAGAGGGGGGAGACCAAGAAATTCTATAAATGAGCCACCGGTTAAAATACAAGCCATCCAGACACAAAATGATCCATTTGTCATCCACATTGTGAATAATCCTTCACATGAGATTGTTCATGAAAGGACTCAACCCTAGCTTAGCTACTAAACTAAGTTAAACCCTAACGAGTGACCATAATCTAGGAAATTTTACGAAAATTTTGACATAACCTCCCTTGAAACTGAAACTTCCAAAAACCTGCATGAAGATAACACTTCAGAGACTAAATTCAACAAACAAACCGTGGACCACTAATGTCCATCCGGATTTATCAACATAAGCCATAAACAAAACCAGATTTCAGCTCAGGAATTTAGAAGCATATTTACAAGGTACTAGTTCTGAATACAAATAAAAGTCACTGAACGACAACAAGAGAAGATAACTCAGCTATTTATATGAACACCACTGGAAGTAAGATTTTACCAACGGTATTCAGAGCGACTTCTAAATACATATACCACATATGATACAATCCAACAGTGAGCTGAGATATACTGCAAAAAAGATGACTGGTTGACTCAAAGCCTTCGACAATACCAAGCCCTCCCAGGATATACATGAAAGGACCCAACCCCGATTTAGTTTTCTAAACCGGAATCAATCCCCTTCTGAAAACACGAACCAACAAAAACCATTAAAATTTTAGTAGAGTAACGCTACTAACGCGGAATTGCCTTTACCTGCACCAGGAAAATAACACTTCATCCTATGCCACAAAAGCCAAACCGTGGGCACCAATCCCATCCGGATTTCTCAATATCATAACAATAGCAATAAACAGTAAACATAACTGTAATATATAATAAATCCAGGAAAATCCGTATAAAACATGTATCAGTAACGTATCAGAGCGACCTCTAGTGTATATATATACAAAATGTACAACAGTAGGCGAAACAAGAAACCTACTGAAAAACACAGGTAGCTCGAACAACTAGCCTCCGACCACGACGTGAGACACCAGAATCCGAACTGCAAACTGGGCACGGAAACCGAAAATCCCAGGGGAAAGACATGAAAACTGTTAGAGTGAGTGGACGAAAATAAATGTCTTTCGCCGAACGATATATGTTATAATAACATATGCAAGTAGAAATGAATAAATATGATATAGTACACGAGGTGAACTCAAACTCCTCCAGCGTACAGAGCATGCATGGAAAAATCCCACGGGGTCGCTCATGGACACATCCGTGCTAGTACAGTCTGAATCACGGGATCCCAGACCCATATGTGATTCTAGCCAGAAAGGCCTCAGGTCAGAGGTCTGCCCCCCCGTAAAGGCCTCAGGTCAGGGGTCACAGCCTCCTCCGGTAAACATCCTCGGGGATCAGCTGGGATGCAAGTGTATCGATACAACAACATATACTGTGACTGTACTCTGTGTAAACCAAATCATAAATAGTTCGTTGCAAATATATAAAGCAATATGTAAATGCATATACGTAATGTATAATTGTATAGGCATAACCGCATAACACATGCTCATATAAATCGTAATCTCATATGCATGCTCATGCTCGTAAAACGTGTATAAAGACAAGCGATTATCATTGAAAAGAAATTGTCCACTCATAGGTGAGTAAAACGCGCACTCTCGCTAATCACGTGGTCTGGCGGAAGATCCCTCGCCCGAAGCACGATCTTGATCCCCTGAATAATTATAAAATATATCTGATCAAAATCACACTCCACAACACTGTACCACACCTCGGAAAACAACCGTTCCCGTAAATATATTACACAGTGCAAAATAATCGACGAAATTCCCGAAATCTCCACTCAAAACCCTCGACTGAAAATCCGATACCCAAATCAACTCGAAAACCTCAAGGTGACGATCGGGCCGTGAATACGATTAAAACGACATTAAAATTACTAAATTCCAAAAAGTCAACTGGTCGTCGGAGTTCCGGCGTTGACTACTGTCGCCGTCGCCGTCGCGCCACGTCGTCCCTGCAAACCAAAGGGGAAATGATCTCTATCCAAAACCCAACAGAACCCACCAAACATCCACCTCGGAAAGTCACTGGAGCGCCGCCCCCAAACGAGGCCGTGACCTGCCGGAAAATCCCAAATTTAATCTCCTCCGTTCTCCCTCAAATCAACATCAAATTCCAAAATTCCAAGTTCTAAACAGTAGGAAATCAAACAAGGATTCGAAATATACCAACCACAAGGCCGGAGGTGGCTGGAAAATGAAGGTCGCCGGTGAGTCAGCGGCGGTGGAGATTTTCTCCTCCGGTCAACGCGGGTCAACGCTCCAATGATGGTCAAACGACGGTCAAACTTCTAAACAATGCATTTTCGACAATTTTTGACTATTTCCGATATTTATACTCGTGTCTCGGGACGATCGACGGTCCAAAACGGATAACCATTATGATTCGGATAAACTTAATACGAACGGATGAACTCGTCGATATTCCGAAACTTCGAATAATCATATTATATTCCTCGATCATCGGAAAAATCATCCGGAACCGCCCACGAACTCGAAATCACGTGTACCACAACTCTCGAGAAGAGACTCAATTCAAATTGTTGGTCGATTATTAAGTCGTGATTAAAATCGGTAAATCAACCAATATACAGAAAACAGTGATTACGCATAATCTCGTGAATTAAGCCGTTTACTCAACTGATTCTGGTTCGGTTCGTCACAAATCTACCCCCCTCAAAAAAATTTCGACCTCGAAATTTACGTACCTGTCAAGTGAACAGATGAGGATACTGCTCCCGCATACGCTGCTCAGTCTCCCAGGTGTCCTTCTCAACCGAGTGATTTTGCCACAAGACCTTCACCAACGGTATAACACGGTGTCTCGACTCCTGCTCACGACGATTGAGAATCTGTACCGGCTCCTCCACATATGTCAAATCCTCTCGGATCGGTAGCTGCTGTGGTGCTAACACATGCAATGGATCTGAGATATACTTCTGCAACATCAAAACGTGGAAAACATCATGAACTCGAGCCATCTCAGCTGGCAACTCAAGCCTGTAAGCCACAGCTCCAACCCTCTCGGTGATCACATACGGACCAATGTATCATGGTCGAAGCTTGCCATGCTTCCCGAAACGCACAACACCCCTCCACGGAGATAGTTTCAGGAAAACCCAATCGCCCACATCAAACTCGAGACTCTTCCTCCTCATGTCCGCATAACTCTTCTAGCGATCCTGGGCAATCCTCAATCTATCCCGAATAATCTGGACGTCTTCCATGGTGCTCTTCACTAGATCAGGGCCAATAAGCCATCGCTCGCCCACCTCACTCCAACACAACGGAGTGCGGCACTGCCTCCCGTACAGGGCCTCGTACGGTGCCATCTTGATATTGGCCTGATAGCTATTGTTGTAGGCGAACTCTATCAAATGCAGTTGCTGGTCCCAATTTCCTAGAAACTGCAAAACGTAAGACCGTAACATATCCTCAAGGGTCTGTATAGTCCGCTCAGACTGCCCGTCAGTCTGAGGATGAAAAGCTGTACTGAAACGCAATCTCGTGCCCATGGCTCGGTGCAATGCCTGCCAGAACTCAGAAGTAAACTGACTATCTCGGTCAGAAACAATAAATACAGGCACATCGTGCAGTTGAACAATCTCTGACAAATACAGCTTGGCCAATCTGCCCACTGATAACTTCCCCGGAAGTGCGAGAAAATGAGCAGATTTCGTCAATCGATCCACAATAACCTAAATACCAGTGTTGCCAGCCGAAGTACGCGGTAACTGATAAACGAAATCTATAGTAATGTGCTCCCACTTCTAAACCGGAATCTCCAGTGGCTGCAATTTCCCCGCAGGTTTCTGCCTCTCTGCTTTAACCTGGTGACATAACAAACATCGGCTCACATATGTGGCAATCTCCTGCTTGATGTTGCGCCACCAGTAATACGCTCGAAGTGTACGAAACATCTTCGTACTTCCGGGATGCATCACATACGCCGAATAATGGGCCTCATCCAAAATCTCCTTCTTCAGACTCTCGTCTCTAAGCATGCACAACCTGCCTCTGAACAACAACGTACCATCATCATTTAACCGAAATTCTATTGGCATACTATTCCGTATCATGGTCTTCTTACCCAACAGGTAGGAATCTGAATCCTGAGCTTCACGAACCTGGTCAACCAATACGGGTCGAACCTGGAAACTGGCTAACAAAGCTCCCTCGTTATCCCACTCAAACTCGACTCCCGTAGCCCGAAGCTCGGCTAACATAGATACTCTAGCCACACACACATGGAACAACGAAGCTCCAGATTTCCGACTGAGTGCATCAGCAACAACATTGGCCTTCCCTGGATGGTACTCGAAAGTGTAATCATAGTCGTTGATCAACTCCATCCGCCTACGCTGCCTCATGTTCAAGTCTGGCTGTGTCCGCAAGTAAGTGAGACTCGTGTGGTCGGTGTAAATCTTACACTGGGCTCCATACAAGTAATGTCTCCAACTCTTCAACGCTAACACAATAGCGGCCAACTCCAGATCATGTGTTGGATAGTTGACTTAGTGTGGTTTCAGCTGTCTGGAACCGTAGGCTACAACTCTGCCATGCTGCATCAGCACACAACCAAGTCCTATCTTCGACGCATCACTATAAACCACAAACTCACCGCTGTCATCTGGTAATGTCAGAACCGGTGCAGTAGTCAACTTTTCCTTTAGGAGTAAGTAACTCTCCTCACATGCACCCGACCACTCAAACTTGATGCCTTTCTTCATCAACCTGGTCAGTGGGGTAGCAATTCGAGAAAAATCCTGTACAAATCGCCGGTAGTAGCCTGCCAAACCCAAGAAACTCTGGATCTCCGATACAGTAGTAGGTATACTCAAATTCAGCACGGCCTCTATCTTGTCAGGATCAACGCTGACTCCCTCAGCCGATATCACGTGGCCCAGAAACTTCACACTGTCCGGCCAAAACTCGCACTTGCTGAACTTCGCAAACAACTGATTGTCCCGCAAAGTCCGCAACACCGCTCGCAAATGCTTTTTATGTTGGACCACACTTCTGGAATAGATCAAAATATCATCGATGAACATAATCACGAACTTGTCCAGAAACCGTCTGAACACTCGATTCATCAAGTCCATAAAAGCTGCGGGGGCATTGGTCAACCCAAACGGCATAACCAAAAACTCGTAATGCCCATACCGTGATCTAAAAGTTGTCCTGGCCACATCAGACTCTCGGATCCTCAACTGGTGATATCCGGACCTGAAATCAATCTTCAAAAACACTGAAGCTCCCTTGAGCTGATTGAACAAATCATCAATCAACGGCAACGGATACTTGTTCTTCACTGTAACCTGATTTAGCTTCCGGTAGTCGATGCACAACCGCATAGATCCATCATTCTTCGGTACAAACAAAACCGGGGCACCCCATGGCGAAACACTAGGTCAAATGAAACCCTTCTCTAGCAACTCCTAAAGTTGAACCTGCAGCTCTTTCAACTTCGCTGGTGCCATACGATACGGTGCCTGTGAAATGGGTCATGTACCCGGTAATAACTCAATAGTGAAATCAATCTCTCGAACTGGAGGTATACCCGGTAACTCCTCCGGAAACACATCCAGAAACTCAGAAATAATCTCAATACTACCAAGTTCCGGCACAGCTGCCGTAGTATCTACCACATGAGTTAAGTAAGCAACACAGCCCTTCTTCATCATCTGATCTGCCTTCATCGCTGAAATCACACTTGGCAAGGACGTATTCTTCTCGCCTCGAAACAATACCTTGGGAAAGCCTAGTCGTCGAAATGCAACCTCCTTCTTGTGACAGTCAAACATGGCCCAATGTGTCTCCAAGAAGTCCATACCCAGAATCACGTCAAAATCGACGATATCGAGCAACAACAGATCTGCGGCTAAGCCATGGCCTCCAATAAATATCTCACAGTCTCTGTATACCCAGCCAATACTCACCACCTCACCGGACGGATACAACACTCTCCACAACCCCGGAAGTGGAGACGCAGGTATAATAGCTAAAGATGATAGTCTATACGACATGAATGAATGTGTGGCACCTGGATCTAACAATGTAAGTACTGGAATACCAAAGACATGCAACGTACCGATAACGACCTCCGGTAAAGCTCTGCCCTCTCGCAAAGTCATGGCATGAACCCTAGCCTGCCCGGCTGGTCGTCCACGCTAAGGCTGTCTATACTGTCTGCCCTGGCCCGCAAACTGTACTGGTCGAGCCCCCGAAGTGGCACCTCGCTTAGCTCCGGAACTCTGGGCCGCTTGTCCATCAGGACCATCAAGCTAAAAACACTCTATCGCATAGTGACCCACCTGGCCACAACGGAAACAAGTGACATGGCCTCACTGACATGGACCATAGTGATGCCTATTGCAGAAGTTACGTAATGGATACTCTCACGGTACGGCAAACGTGCCACCGGTACGCCGAGGATAACTGGAACCCCCACTAGTCTGTGGTCACTGCGGTCGATCTCTTCTCAATCTCGGTCTCTGTCTCGATGTACTAGCTGGTGGTCGATATGGTCCACTGCTCGAGGATGAAGCCGAACCGGAAGTATCAGAACTCTGCCTTTTAGAAGGCCCCTGACTCAGTCCACCCTCCTCAAACCGTCTAGGCTGGTACCTCATCTGCCTCTCCTTCTCGATATCCTCACCTCGGAGTGTTGCACTGACAAACTCATCAAAATTGTTCCGAGGAATCGTAGTCAGAGTCCCCTTGATGTTCAAATTCAAACCCAGCTCAAATCTACGGCACTTGGCTTCCTCAGTAGCCACCATGTCACGCGTAAACCGAGATAAGTGGGTAAACCTGTCCCGGTACTCAAACACAGACAAACTGCCCTGCCTCAAATTCGTGAACACCTCATACTTCCGTTGCTGGGTAGCCTGGTTGAAGTATCTCCGCATAAACAAATCTCGGAACAAAGTCCATGGAGTATCAACTGGTACCCGATCGGTGCTAACCCACCAGAAATATGCATCTGACTCAAGTAATCCGACTGTTGCCACTGTCATCTGCTCAGGGGTAAAACGCAGACGCTCACATACACGTTCAACCTGAACCAACCATGCCTCACATATCTCTGGATCAGATGAACCCGAAAAGACAGTCGCACCAGCAGTATGAGCTTTGACCACAGGGTCAAAACGCTCTTCCAAACGCAACACTTGCATCAGCAAGTCGTGCGTCTGGCGATCCTCATCAGGATCCGCTTCCCGATCAACACGGGGACCACGTCGCGGAGGCATCCTACTGATACAAGACAAGCATTAGGTACAAGCAGAAGGAACGTAATTATGAGACCCCATATATTTGAGAACACACAACACCCGAAGCATTGATGAGTACTGTTGGCCAGTCGAGTCATCGTTCCAGTCATGCTGTACAAACTCAAATACCCTAAGCATCACAACTACAAGAGTCTATAGAATCTGACAACCTAATGCTCTGATACCAAGCTGAAAGGACCCAACCCTGATTTAGTTTCCTAAATCGGAATCAAACCCCTTCTAAAAACACGACCCAACAAAAACCATTAAAAATCGTGGGCACCAATCCCATCCGGATGTCTCCATATCATATCAATAGCAATAAACAGTAAACATAACTGTAATATATAATAAATCTGGGAAAATCCGTATAAAACATGTATCAGTAACGTATCAGAGCGACCTCTAGTGTATTTATATACAAAATGTCCAATGGTAGGCGAAACAAGAAACCTACTGGAAACCACAGGTAGCTCGAACAACTAGCATCCGACCACGACGTGAGACACCAGAATCCGAACTGCAAACTGCGAACGGAAATCGAAAAGCCCAGGGGAAAGACATGAAAACCGTTAGAGTGAGTGAACAAAAATAAATGTCGTTCGCCGAACGATATATGTTATAATAACATAAGCAAGTCAAAATGAATAAATATGATATAGTACACGAGGTGAACTCAAACTCCTCCAGCGTACAGAGCATGCATGGAAAAATCCCACGGGGTCGCTCATGGACACATCCGTGCTAGTACAGTCTGAATCACGGGATCCTAGATCCACACGTGATTCTAGCCAGAAATGCCTCAGGTCAAAGGTCTGCCCACCCCCCCCCCCCTGGTAAAGGCCTCGGGTCAGGGGTCACAGCCTCCCCCAGTAAACATCCTCGGGGATCAGCCGGGATGCAAGTGTATCGATACAACAACATATACTGTGACTGTACTCTGTGTAAACCAAATCATAAATACTTCCTTGCAAATATATAAAGCAATATGTAAATGCATATACGTAATGTATAATTGTATAGGCATAACCGTTTAACACATGCTCATATAAATCGTAATCTCATATGCATGCTCATGCTCATAAAACGTGTATAAACACTCGCGATTATCAGTGAAAAGAAATTGTCCACTCACAGGTGAGCAAAACGCGCACTCGCGCTAATCACGTGGTCCGGCGGAAGATCCCTCGCCCGAAGCACGATCTCGATCCCCTGAATAATCATAAAATATATCTGATCAAAATCACACTCCACAAACCTGTACCACACCTCGGAAAACAACCGTTCCCGTAAATATATAACACAGTGCAAAATAATCGACGAAATTCCCGAAATCTCCACTCAAAACCCTCGATTGAAAATTAGATACCCAAGTCAACTCAAAAACCTCAAGGCGACGATCGGGGCGCGAATACGAGTAAAACGACATTAAAATTACTAAATTCCAACGCGCGCTGTCAACCAGAGAGTTTTCCCGGCGACTGAGATACCAAACTGTTCTCGTCCTTAAGCCGAGCAACTTTTCCAAAGGTATCACCACCATCCAACCACCACAGTGGCCGGAAATCAGCTCGAAAGTTCAAAATCTCAAACCGGTCGGAAAACTTCCCGGACCGATTCCAGCGCCGTCCTGCCACCTCGTCCCTCCAAACCAAAGGTGAAATGATCTCCATCCAAAATCCAACAGAACCCACCAAACATCCACCCCAGAAAGTCACCGGAGCGCCGCCCCCAATTGAGGCCGTGACCGGTCGGAAAATCCCAAATTTCATCTCCTCCGTTCTCCCTCAAATCAACATCAAATTCCAAAATTCCAAGTTCTAAACAGTAGGAAATCAAACAAGGATTCGAAATATACTAACCACAAGGCCGGAGGTGGCCGGAAAATGAAGGTCGCCGGCGAGTCAGCGGCGGTGGAGATTTTCTCCTCCGGTCAACGCGGGTCAATGCTCCAATGATGGTCAAACATTGGTCAAACTTCCAAACAGTGCATTTTCTACAATTTTTGACTATTTTCGATATTTATACTCGTGTCTCAGGACGATTGACGGTCCAAAACGGATAACCATTACGATTTGGATAAACTCGATACGAACGAATAAACTCGTCGATATTCTGAAACTTCGAATAATCATATTATATTCCTCGGTCATCGGAAAAATCATCCGGAACCGTCCACGAACTTGAAATCACGTGTACCACAACTCTCAAGAAGAGACTCAATTCAAATTCTCGGCCGATTATTAAGTCGTGATTAAAACTAGTAAATCAACCAATATACGAAAAACAGTGATTACGCATAATCTCGTGAATTAAGCCGTTTACTCAACTGATTCTGGTTCGGGTCGTCACAATAAACTGCAGCCTAGGCGACAGAAACCAAAATGTCTAGAGAAAAATATTAAAATATAAAAAGTTAGCGTAGCGTGAGTGGACACAAATAATATAATCAGCGTAAATCAATAAAACTAATTTATCATACCTTTCTGCTGATTTTTGTGAAATAATACGAGTTCAAATCTAATAAACTGAAATGCAACGGAGGTGGTCATTCAGGGTGTTTGTCCTAACCCAAAATGACTGCATGTATAAAAAGTAAGGTGATGCAATCTTTTACGGTGTTTGTACTAACTCGGTCCGATCGGATATTCAGTGATCAGCTGAATAGCTATGGCATTGATGTGACTAAATAAAACCATCACATAATAAACCTCCAAATAAACGCTCTGAAAACATACTATAAAGCGTAATGCATGGAAATATGAATTCACTATCGACTGTGAAAATAAAGGTTCACTCACAAGTTTACGACTACTGTTGAAGTCCAGTGGAATTCCCTTTGCTGTTGGGGTCGCGATCACGGTTTCCAGTCCATAAGGATCACATAATATAAGAACAGGTAAAATTATGGAAATACGCTCTAAAAATAACCCCGAAAACTCTGTCGTAAAATCTTATAACTTACCTCGTTGGAGCTCCACTGTGGACGGCGGCGCGTGGGTCTCACGCGGCTCAAGACAAAGTGATCCGATGCAGGAAGTTAATACCTAGTTGGAAATCTAGTAACAAGGCCTACAACTCTTGTCACTTTTGTAAAAAAACATGCCGGAAAACCTATTTTCGGTGGCCGCCACCAACGACGGCGATTGACCCCTCAAAATAATCCTCTCTTTAAGGCCAACCCAACCCCTAACCTCACACACCTTAACTCTGTGACGACCCGGAACCGAATCAGTAGAGTAATCGGCCTAATTCACGAGTTAGCGCGTAATCGCAGTTTTTCGATAATTGTGTGGTTTGCCGATTTTGATTACGACTTAATTATCGGCCGAGAATTTGAGTTGAGTCTCTTCTTGAGAGTTGTTGTAAACGTGATTTCAAGTTCGTGGGCGGTTCTGGATGATTATTTCGACGACCGAGGAATATAATATGATTATTTGAAGTTTCGGAATCTCTTCGAGTTTATCCGTTCGTATCGAGTTTATCCGAATCGTAATGGTTATTCGTTTTGGACCATTGATCGTCCCGAGACGCGAGTATAAATATCGGAAATTGTCGAAAATTGTCGAAAATCACTATTCGGGAAGTTTGACCGTCGTTTGACCTTGGGTTGACCATTGACTTTCGTTGACCGGAGTCCACCGCCGCTGTGTCGAACTGCCACCACCGGAGCTTGTGATTCCGGCCACCTTAGACCTTGAGACTGGGGATCGAGATCATGCTTCGGGCGAGGGATCTTCCGCCGGACCACGTGATTAGCGGGAGTGCGTGCTTTGCTCACCTGTGAGTGGACTTTTCTATTTTCACTGTCGTTGCAAGTTCGTGATTTTTTGTGATGTTGAGATTATTTATTATTTTCAGAGGTATTATTATATATTTTTATGGTAATGGCATACTTGCATTGATGCTTCGGCTACTCGGCTGATCACCGGTAGTCTGACCAGAGTTGAGAGATTCCTCTAGACCAGAGTTGAGAGATATTTCTAGGCAGGGTTGAGAGATTCCCCTGTTATGCCACTGGGGTTGAGAGATTCCCCTAGCCTATCACTGTCGGGCTTGAGCGATTCGCCTGACCGTCGGGCTTGAGTGATTCGCCTGGCACCTCCATATATATTTTCCGAACTCGCTATACTTGTTTATTTTTTATGAAATTGGTGAAAGGCATATGTTTATTTTCGTCCACTCACTCTAACGTTTTATTGCTTTTCCCCTGGGCTTTTCTGTTTCTGTGCCAAATTTGCAGTTCGGATTCTGGTGTTTCACGTCACTTTGAGCTACCTGTGTTTTCCAGTAGGTTTCTTGTTTCGCCTACTGTTGTATATTTTGTATATGTATACACTAGAGGTCGCTCTGATACGATACTGATACATGTTTTATGTGGCTTTTCCCCGGAATTTCTATATTATACAGTTATGTTTACTGTTTATTGCTATTGTTATGATATTGAGAAATCCGGATGGGATTGGTGCCCACAGTTTGGCTTTTGTGGCATAAGATGAAGTGTTATTTTCCGGGTGCAGGTAACGCCAATTCCGCGTTAGTAGCGTTACTCTGCCGAAATTTTTATGGTTTTTGTTGGTTCGTGTTTTCAGAAGGGTTTTTGTTGGTTTTTATGGTTTTTGTTGATTCCTGTTTAGGAAACTAAATTGGGGTTGGGTCCTTTCAACTTGGTATCAGAGCATTAGGTTGTCAGATTCTGTAGACTCTTGTAGTTGTGACGCTTAAGGTATTTGAGTTTGTACAGCATGTCTGGAGCGATGACCCGACTGGCCAGCGGTACTCATCAATGCTTCAGGTGTTGTGTGTTCTCAAATATCTGGGGTCTCATGATTACATTACTTCTGCTTATACCTAATGCTTGTCTTGTATCAGTAGGATGCCTCTTTGATGTGGTCCCCGTGTTAATCGGGAACTGGATCCTGATGAGGATCGCCAGACGCATGACTTGCTGATTCGAGTGTTGCGTTTGGAGGAGCGTTTTGACCCTGTGGTCAAAGGTCGTACTGCTGGTGCGACTGTTTTTTCGGGTTCATCTGATCCAGAGATGTGTGAGGCATGGTTGGTTCAGGTTGAACGATTTTGTGAGCGTCTGCAATTTACCCCTGAGCAGATGATAGTGGCAGCAGTTGGATTACTTGAGTCAGATGCATACTTTTGGTGGGTTAGCACCGATCGGGTACCAGTTGATACTCTGTGGACTTTGTTCCGAGATTTGTTTATGCAGAGATACTTCAATCTGGCTACCCAGCAGCGTAAGTATGAGGAGTTCACGAACTTGAGGCAGGGCAGTTTGTCTGTGCTTGAGTACCGGGACAGGTTTACTCGCTTATCTCGTTTTGCGCGTGACATGGTGGCTACTAAGGAAGCCAAGTGCCGCAGATTTGAGCTGGGTTTGAACTTGAACATCAAGGGGACTCTGACTACGATGTCTCGGAACAACTTTGATAAGTTTGTCAGTGCAGCACTCCGAGGTGAGGATATCGAGAAGGAAAGGCAGATGAGGTACCAGCCTAGACGATTTGACGAGGGTGGACCGAGTCAGGGGCCTTCAAAGAGGCAGAGTTCTGATACTTCCGGTTCGGCTTCATCCTCGGGTAGTGGACCATATCGACCACCAGCTAGTGCACCGAGACAGAGACAGAGATGGAAGAGAGATCGACCGCAGCGACCACAGTCTAGTGGGGGTTCTAGCAGTTCCAGTTATCCTCGGCATACCGGTGGCTCTTTCTCCGTACCGAGATAGTACCCGTTATGTAGTCTCTACAGCAGGCACCATGTTGGTCCATGTCAGCGAGACCTTGTCACTTGCTTTCGCTATGGCAAGGTTGGTCACTATGCAAAGGAGTCTTTCTAGTTTGATGATGCTGGTGGACAGGCGGCCCAGAGTTCCGGAGGAGTGCGAAGTGCTACTTCGAGGGCTCGACCAGTATAGTTTGCGGGCCAGGGCGGACAGCAGGGACAGCCGTAGCGTGGACGACCAATCGGGCAGGCCAGGGTTCATACCATGACTTTGCGAGAGGGCAGAGCTTCACCGGAGGTTGTTATTGGTACGTTGCATATCTTTGGTATTCCAGTACTTACATTGTTAGATCCAGGTGCTACACATTCATTTATGTCATATAAACTATCATCTTTAGTTACTGTACATGTGTCTCCACTTCAAGGGTTGTGGAGAGTGTTGTATCCGTCCGGTGAGATTGTGAGTATTGGCTGGGTGTACCGAGACTGTGAGATTTTTATTGGAGGCCATGGCTTAGCCACAGATTTGTTGTTACTAGATATCGTTGACTTTGATTTAATTTTGGGTATGGACTTCTTGGAGACACATTGGGTCATGTTCGATTGTCACAAGAAGGAGGTTGCGTTTCGACGACCAAGCTTCCCTGAGATGATTTCTACGGTGAGAAGAGCACTTCATTGCCATGTATGATTTCTGCGATGAAGGCGGATCGGTTGATGAAGAAGGGCTGTGTTGCTTACTTAGCTCATGTTGTGGACACCACGGCTGTTGTGCCAGACATTGGTAGTATTGAGGTTGTTTCCGAGTTTCTGGATGTGTTTCCGAAGGAGTTACCGGGTATACCTCCAGTTCGGGAGATTGATTTCACTATTGAGCTATTGCCAGGCATTGGACCCATTTCTCAGGCACCGTATCATATGGCGCCAGCGGAGTTGAAAGAGTTACAGGTTCAACTTCAGAAGTTGCTAGAGAAGGGTTTCATTCGACCCAATGTTTCGCCATGGGGTGCCCCGGTTTTGTTTGTACGGAAGAAGGATGGATCCATGCGGTTGTGCATCGATTACCGGAAGCTGAATCAGGTCACTGTAAAGAACAAGTATCCGTTGCCGCGAATTGACGACTTGTTTGATCAGCTCAAGGGAGCTTCAGTCTTTTCAAAGATTGATCTCAGGTCCGGATATCATCAGTTGAGGATTCGAGAGTCGGATGTGGCCTGGATAGCTTTCAGATCGCGGAATGGGCACTACGAGTTCTTGGTTATGCCGTTTGGGTTGACCAACGCCCCCGCATGCTTTATGGACTTGATGAACCGGGTGTTCAGGCGGTTTTTGGACAAGTTCGTGATCATGTTCATCGATGATATCTTGATCTATTCCAGGAGTGTGGGCCAGCATAAGAAGCATTTGCGAGCGGTGTTGCGAACTTTGCGGGACAATCAGTTGTTTGCGAAGTTCAGCAAATGTGAGTTTTGGTTGGACAGTGTGAAGTTTCTAGGCCACGTGATATCGGTTGAGGGAGTCAGCGTAGATCCTGACAAGATCGAGGCCATGCTGAATTGGAGTAGACCTACTACCGTACCGGAGATCTGGAGTTTCTTGGGTTTGACAGGCTACTATCGGCGATTTGTGCAGGATTTTTCTCGGATTGCTATTCCACTGACCAGATTGACGAAGAAAGGTGTAAAGTTTGAGTGGTCTGATGCGTGTGAGGAGAGTTATTTACTCTTGAAGAAAAAGTTGACTACTGCACCGGTTCTAACTTTACCAGATGACAGCGGTGAGTTCGTGGTTTATAGTGATGCGTCGAAGTTGGGACTTGGTTGTGTGCTGATGCAGCATGGCAGGGTTGTAGCCTACGGTTCTAGGCAGCTGAAACCACATGAAGTCAACTATCCGACCCATCATTTGGAGTTGGCCGCTATTGTGTTAGCGTTGAAGAGCTGGAGACATTACTTGTATGGAGCCCAGTGTAAGCTCTACACCGATCACAAGAGTCTCACCTACTTGTGGACGCAGCTAGACTTGAACATGAGACAGCGCAGGTGGATGGAGTTGATCAACGACTACGATTGCACTTTCGAGTACCATCCAGGGAAGGCCAATGTTGTTGCCGATGCACTCAGTCGGAAATCCGGAGCTTCGTTGTTCCATGTGTGTGTGGCTAGAGTATCTATGTTAGCCGAACTTCGGGCTCCGGGAGCCGAGTTCGAGTGGGATGACGAGGGAGCCTTGTTAGCCAGTTTCCATGTTCGACCCGTGTTGGTTGATCAGGTTCGGGAAGCTCAGGATTCAGATTCCTACCTGTTGGACAAGAAGACCATGATTCGGAATGGTGTACCAACAGAGTTTTGATTGAGTGATGATGGTACGTTGCTGTTTAGAGGCAGGTTGTGCATCCCAGAGATGAGAGTTTGAAGAAGGAGATTCTGGATGAGGCCCATAGTTCGGCGCATGCGATGCATCCCGGTGGTACGAACATGTTTCGTACACTTCGAGCCTATTACTGGTGGCGCAACATGAAACGCGAGATTGCCACATATGTGAGCCGATGTTTGATCTGTCAGCAGGTTAAAGCGGAGAGGCAGAAGCCTGCAGGGAAATTGAAGCAACTGGAGATTCCAGTTTGGAAGTAGGAGCACATTACCATGGATTTCGTTTATCAGTTGTCGCGTACTTCGGCTGGTAACACTGGTATTTGGGTTATTATGGATCAACTGAAGAAATCTGTTCATTTTCTCGCACTTCCAGGGAAGATTTCAGTGGGCAGATTGGCCAAGCTGTATTTGTCAGAGATCGTTCGACTGCACGGTGTGCCTGTATCTATTGTTTCTGACCAAGACAGTCAGTTTACCTCAGAGTTTTGGCAGGCATTGCAGCGAGCAATGGGCACGAGATTGCATTTAAGTACAGCTTTTCATCCTCAGACTGACGGGCAGTCTGAGCGGACTATACAGACTCTTGAGGATATGTTGCGGTCTTGCGTTTTGCAGTTTCGAGAAAATTGGGACCAACAACTACATTTGATAGAGTTTGCCTACAACAACAGTTATCAGGCCAGTATCGAGATGGCACCGTACGAGGCATTGTATGGGAGGCAGTGCCACACTCCGTTGTGTTGGAGTGAGGTGGGCGAGCGATGGTTTATTGGAACTGATTTGGTTAAGAGCACCATGGAGGACGTCCAGATTATTCGGGACAGATTGAAGATTGCCCAGGATTGCCAGAAGAGTTATGCAGACGTGAGGAGAAAGAGTCTCGAGTTTGATGTGGGCGATTGGGTCTTCCTGAAACTATCTCCATGGAGGGGAGTTGTGCGTTTCTGGAAGCGTGGTAAGCTTCGACCACGGTACATTGGTCCGTACGAGATCACCGAGAGGGTTGGAGCTGTGGCTTACAGGCTTGAGTTGCCAGCTGAGATGGCTTGTGTTCATGATATTTTCCATGTTTCGATGTTACGGAAATATATTTCAGATCCGTCACATGTGTTAGCACCACAACAGCTACCGATCCGAGAGGATTTGACTTATGTTGAGGAGCCGGTACAGATTCTCGATCGGCGTGAGCAGGAGTTGAGGCACCGTGTGATACCGCTGGTGAAGGTCTTGTGGTAGAATCACTCGGTTGAGGAGGCCACCTGGGAGACTGTGCAGCATATGCGGGAGTAGTATCCTCATCTGTTCACCTAAAAGGTACGTAAATTTCGAGGTCGAATTTTTTTTAAGGTACTACCTTCTTATTTTATAAAAATGTGTCAAAGAAGAAATTGGACGCCTGAATGGAGATGCATGGTATGCAACACATGGTGGTGAGGTATCCGACATACTGATACCTTTGCTGAATGGACACAAACATGAGGAGCGCGGTGAAAACAAAAAGTTCACAATATTGCTCAATCAACATAAGGCAACTTGTCCAAAACTTGACTCCACAATTTCGCATAATGTGGGAAATGCATATACACTTCAACAAATCTGATATGTGAAAACAACAATAAAAACTCCAGGCTCAAACTGCAAAGCCTACTTCTCCCTCTAAAAGTAAAAAAGGTAACTCGTCGTTGAAACAACTGACTAACGAGTTCGGATGCTGAAGTCGTCAATCACGTCCAGAAGGCATGACACTTTAGGAATAACAGATTCAGAAGATTACCCTATATCGTCAGTGACATTAATACTTGAGGGCATACAATGAGTCCACTGCAGTCGGACCATCGCCCTGTAAGTATCACTAACAATATAGGATTAACAACAGGATCTAAAAACCTAATGCTCTGATACAAATTGATAAGACCCACCCAGATCTAGCACCGCCTAATCAGTACTAGCTACCCTAGCACAAGTAACCCTGCACTTCTATTAAGAACCTACTGGGAAAACAGAAGCTATGGACTGTGATGCCTCGTACTCTGGACGGTTACAACTTCAGTTGGCACACCTAAAAACTAAGAAGTTTAAAACAAAGGGCCCAAGGAAAAGCATAAAACATAAAATGGTAGAGTGAGTGGACAAAAACTGATAATCTGGGTAAACATTATGCTTTTCCATAACTCTATCTAAAATCATGCGAGTTCTACTATCATAAAACTGTAATAAACATAGAGGTGGCCAAACGAGGTATCCTAACCTCCACTGACTGGTAACTATTATAAATAAAGATGATGGGCCAGACGAGGTATCTTGACCTCCTTAGACGGCTAGACGAGGCACCCTGACCTTCCCTGACCGCACTATTCGGTGGTTAGCCAAATAGTCAGTGCATTGATGCAACTAAATAATGCCATCACAAAGAAAAACCTCAAAATTAAAATGCTCTAAAAATATACTGTAAAATAAACTTAAATACTGGAATACTGAAATGCTGAAAATTAAATGAACTTGCTATCGACTATGAAAATAAAAGTGTCTACTCACAGTACTGTGCTGTGATTTCCACAAAGCCAAAGCCTATCTGTTGGCATTTCTAAACATCTTCCACTGAATGCTAATACATCATCTTGAAACAACAATTATTATTTAATAACTAATCGTCGAAAATCATAATGAATAACTAAGCTTGTATATCAACGAGCATTATTGTCGAGAATCTCGTATTCTCGATCAACGTGCTTGCCGAACTAATGACGAGATTAATCTAATTCCAAAATAAAATTCTTGAATCCTTTTTATATATAATCCTTAAACATTACACGACTTGAAGTCGAAACAATAATCGATTCGACAGTTTAATAATATCGTTTCATTAATATCCGATTAATCACACGTCTAAATCAACAATGTCCGAAACAATTCAATAACCTCTTTAAAAAAATTGATATAAAATTATAAGCAAAACGGTATAAGCTTTTTGTCGAAATTCATCTTCTTTGAAGTTCCACCGTGAACCACCACCGGTAGCGGCGGCCCAGCGACGCCAGTGACTTTTCTCGACGACTGGAACACCAAACACTTCCTCTTCACAAGCCCAACATTTTATTCCAAAATATCTATGCCTAATTCTGGCTGTTTTGCCAAAATCGAGCCCGAAACCATTCGTCCCTAAAAATTGTCGAAAAAACCCCTCGACCAGATTCCAGTGATGTCAAGCCACCATGGGGCTCGGTGCTGGCACCAATCGACTTAGAGTGGCAAGGGGAGGAAAATCTCTAACATCTAGCCACCCAAAACGGCGTCAATCGCCGCCAACGACAGTGTTCCGAAATGGATTTGATGGAGATTGAATTCGATCTCCAAAACTAAACCTGCAACCAAAACGATCCCAATACAACACAATATAGTGATCAAGGCATTCAAACCATACCAATACCTCAGCTAAAGGTGGTCGGAAAAGGCACCGGCGCCAACGGCGACGAAGCTCTCAAAACCCCTAATCTTTGCCTCTTCGATTCTCTCAATTCTGGCTTCAATTCCTCCAAATAAAAGCATGGAAAAGATCCAGGCATGGAAACCTTCAAATTTTGACTAGAAATCGGCCCTAAACAGTGGTCGACATCGTTGCACCACCGGTCGGCAATTTTTGGGTCGGCAAGCTTGGACAATGTGGGTCAACTCTAGTTGACCCAAAATGGAAAGGCTAACTTTCGATTTTTGAAAAGTCCAATATATATGTGGGAGTTGCAACTAACCGATTCATAAAATCGTACAAAACTTTTGCTGACAATAACTTCTTCATTGTAACTCTGATTTCAACATTTATCGTGACTACGAACTCGTCTCGATAAACTTAATCAATAAAATTTTGATAGAAAGGCCATCGATAATTATCGACGGTAAAAACTAACTACCTTCCACGATTTTCCTTATATAAATCATAAAATAAAAAATTCGGGACAGGATGTCACACATATGGTTAATTACTTTCCAAGCTGCACCCACCTTCAGATCATCCAGAGAGAACACCTACTTAATCATTGTGTTAAAAGTTTATGACTCATCTTCATACCATCTTGTGTTTGTATTGACTGATAACATGCCAAGATCCTTCTTTGTACTATTTCATTCACTTGGGTCAGTGTTGAACCATTTATTTACATTTGAAAAGCACAACAAGCATTACATTCCATATTGTTGGTCAACCACATTAACAAGAACCCTGTAAAATACATCATTATCCTCCCCTACCGCCATCCCACTGTCTTTTGTTCTCCGCTTTTGATCTCGCTGCAATGTCAGCAACTTAACCCCGTTAACAACACATCCAAAATAATATTGTGTCTTTGCGGCTTATTGGCCAAAAAGTACAACCCATGTGAGTACCACTCGTTGTTACTATGTTGTAGTATTGTAATATGCAAAATTATGAAAAAGAAAAATATTAATGCCAGTAACTATTATGTACGTGACAACAAATAATGAACACTTATGACATTATTTAACATACCCATTGGAAGAAATAAGCAGAGAAATTCCACTTATAAATCTCATCCCACTGGTTGGGATGAAGGCGCAGATGGTCTTTTGGAATTTGAGACATATGTTCTTTCATGAATGGCTCGATCTGGTGAAAGTGCTGCAACACTACCGAATGAGTCTAAATGAGGTCCTCTTTGATTAATCTTTCAAAATAATTGAGTACTGGTCCAAATAGTCATACAACATCTGTGACGACTGAAAGATTTTAGTGATCAAGTGTATTGGAGGAGGTGGAAGTGGCGGTCTCATCTGTATCTTTGAGATACAGGTTGCAGTAGGTTGCACACTAATATGCAATGTGTGTTTCTGCTATAGACACTTTCGGGTTAAAGCGATTGTTTTACAAATCTTTTATATTCTAGGAGTTTGCCTGCAAAATTGTAAAATTATTATGTAAGACAATAATATATATAAATGATGAAAAAAATGTTGTACAATTTACTTTACATTACATATTGGATTGTTCATGAGGATACATGAAAGGACCCAACCCCGATTTAGCTTCCTAAATCGGAATCAAACCCCTTCGAAAACACGAACTAACAAAAACTTTTCGAAATTTGGGCAGAGTTTCGTTACTAGCGTGGAATTACCATTACCTGCACGCGGAAAATACACTTCATCCTATGCCACAAAAAGCAAACCGTGGGCACCAATCCCATCCGGATTTCTCAATATATCAACAGTAAAGTAAACAATACATATAATATATACTTTACTGAAATCCGGGTAAAATCGTATAACATATTCAATAGGAAACTCAGAGCGACTTCTAATACATAATCATATACGCATACCACAGTAGGTAGAACAATAAACCTACTGGATGAAACAAAGTAGCTCGAGTACTATGCCTCTGACCACGACGTGCGACACCAGAGCCTGAACTGCAAACTGGGCACGGAAACCGAAAAGCCCAGGGGAAAGACAATAAACACGTTAGAGTGAGTGGACGAAAATAAATTTCTTTCACCAGTTAATATATATGTTTAAAATAACATATGCGAGTCTAGGTAAATAATAATAACAAAGTACACGAGGTAAAACCATAATCCTCTAGCGTACTGAGCATGCAAGTAAAAATCCCACGGGGTCACTCATGGACACGCACCGTGCTAGTACAGTCAGAATCACGGGATCCCAGACCCACACGTGATTCTAGCTGGAAATGGCTTCAGGTCAAAGGTCTGCCTCCCCCCGGTAAAGACCTCGGGTCAAGAGTCACAGCCTCCCTGACATATACCTACCATCGGGGATCAGCCGAGAGGCGAGTGTATCGATACAACAATGTAACCACGACTGTACTTTGTGTAAACCAAATCATAAACATTTCGATGCAAATGCATGAAACAGCATATAAGTATATGTATACTCGTATACGTATATTCGTATAAGTATAATCGTATAATTGTAAATCACATGCTCATGCAAATCCGAAATCTCATACGCATGCTCAAGTTCATAAATCAAATAAAAGACTCGCAAGAATTCTGTGAAAAGAAATTGTCCACTCACAGACTGGCGTAACGCGTATCGCGTTAACCCGTGATCCGGCGGAAACTTCCTCGCCAAACAAACGATCACGAACCCCTGAATATTCACAAAATCCATATCTCAAAATCATATCTCGAAAATGCAAGACAAATCACGAGAACCCACCGTTCCCGGAAACACATAACTCAAAGCCGACGAATCGTCGAAAATCCTTATATAACACCTCAATACCTCGCTTTACGTTCGGACGCTCAATTCGAAAAACGAACCTCCCCACTGCGATCGGAGCGCGATTTCGAGTCAAATGACATGCAACTTGCCGAAAGTCCAAAAAGTCAACCCGTTGACCGTTGACCGCCGCCCACGGCGGCGCCGCTGCCGGACGGAGAATTTCAAGGCGGAGCTGGACCTATTCCACTCAAAATCGTCCACTGAGCAACTTTGTCAACTGCACCAAAGTCCAATTCTCACTCTAACACATCCAATTTCAAGCAAAACCGAAATGAAACACAAAATTCAAACCCAAAATTCTCCATGCTCAAATCAAATTAGAACACCATGTTTATATGGTTAGAATCACATTGAAGAGGGCTACAAAACCCAGTACCTCTTGAAGTTCAATTCGGCCGAAATCTCCAAACCCGAAATCCTCTAAAAACCCCCATTTTTGATCGGAAAATCCTTCCTCCTCCGTGAGCCACACCGTGCGTGGTGGCCGGGGGTAGGCTCGGGAGGCCAAAGCGAGCAGAACGGGCTATGCCCCGAGCCGTGGGGTTGCCGGAAAAGGCCTCACCGCCGCGAGCCACCGCGAGCCGTCGTCCTCCTCATTCAAACTCATGTTGACCGGTCAAGGAATAAATGACCAAATGTTGACTTTCCCTAAAAGGTAACTCCAATATTTATACTCATTTAATACTTTCCCAAAAAGGAAATCTCCAAAAATACATTTCGGCAAACTTTAAATATTCGTAATTCTCGCGTCGTAACTCCGATTCCAATAATTCTCGAGGCAACAAACTCATCTCGACATACTCTTTTATTATAACCCAAAGTCAAACACATCGACCAAACGGATAAAAAGTCAATCTTTCAAAGCAACACACATTAAACCGACTAAATAATCAACAAACGGAAATAATCACAACTAAATCTTCGTAACTCAAAATAATGCTCCGGAAGTTCCCACGAGCTCGAAATTAAATTCTGAACAACTTCCATGAAGGAACCGAAACCAAATTCTCGTCCAGTAATTTAGTCGTTAAGTAGCTCGCCATATTAATCCATTTCCGTCGAAACTTTAAATATTCATAACTAATTCCTCGGTCCTCCAAATAACGATCCGGAACTGCCCACGAACTCGTAATCACACGTACAACGACTCTCGAGAAGAGACCCAGCTCCAATTCTCGGCCAATAATTAAGTCGTTAAGAAGCTTGGCGATTCAACACTGTCGTAACTCTGTGACTATGCGGCTTAACTGCTGATTCTGTTTCGGGTCATCACAAATCCACCCCCATTAGAAAAATTTCGACCTCGAAATTTCCGAGTCTGCTGGCTAAAAGTAGGAGCACTGCCTCTGCATACTGCTCAACTGCCCAGTGGCTACATCAACTGAACAACTCTGGCAACTGACTCCACAATAGGAGATAGCTCCGTGCTGAAATCTTTGTACCCTCAAATCACAAATCTGAACTGGCTCACACAATCGCCAAGTATTCCCGCATAAGGAACAGACAGGGTACACAACACGTAGCAAACCTGAAACACAGTTCCGCTACACGGAACACAATACACATCTCACACACAAAAGCCAACAATATAGGCGACGCCGAACTATACGGCACAGCACAAATTCGCCTATAACCACATACGGATCAAAACAACATGGCAATTCACAACTCAGTTTACACACATCAACATAACTCACACACTCATCTCAACATAGCTCAAACATCGGACTCGGGCAATTATCAACCCCATTCCGCTAATCTGATAATCTGTGGTAGCACATTCCACAAAATCCGAATCAAACATCAACTCGAACTCAAACCAAACTCGCTCCAGCACAATGGAATACAACATCGTCCTCAAAACGACATTAAGCAACATCAAAATCACAGTGGTCCACAAACTGGTACTACCTGCAATCTCAAACAACTGAAACTGCTGGTCCCGAATCCTCCGGAACTGCAATACCGAGGTCCACAACATGTCCTCCAAGGTCTGAATAGTCCTCAAAGATTGCCCGTCAATCTGAGGATAAGAACCGGTACTAACTCGTAATCTGGTCCCCAATGCTCGCTGCAAAGCTCGTCAACACTCAGTTGTAGCTGATTACCTCGACCAGCAAACTGGAACACAGGTACACCACGTAAATGGCCAATCTTCGTCAAACACAGCTATGCTAGTCTGCCACTGAAATCCTTTCCCGAAAGTACAAGGAAATGTACCAAGTCCGTCAAATGGTCCATAATGGCTTGACAACTGGTATCACAAATCAAAATGCACACAAACACACACAAGGTCACAGCGACAAACGCCACGTCCAACCGGAAATCTCGAATGGCTGATACATCGCGGCAAGTCTCCACCTCCGAGCCATGGCCAGCTGACAAATGTGGCATCTGCACACACATGTTGCGCACACACAAGCTGCTACATTCTTCTACAGATTGCGTCACGAGTACTAAACTCGAAGTATCAGACACATCTCCATACCACTAGCGCCAAATGCGCGCAAAACCACGAGCCTCAACATCATCACACTCGAACTCAGCTCCCGAAGCTCGCAACTCGGCTAACACGGAAACTCGAGCCACACACACCCATGAAACATTGAAGCTCCCGACTCTCGACTGAATGCATCAGCAACAACATCCCCAACGGATGGTCAAGTATAATCTCTAGCCTTTCCCGAACAAACTCAAAGGTGCAGCCATAGTCGTTAGTCGACCCCATCTATCTACACTATCTCAAGCCCAAATCTGGCCGAAAATACAAGTGGATGAAACCCAAGTAATCAGTGTACGTCCTACACTGCGCTGCACATCATAGCTGCAGTGTCTCTAACTCTTCGATACTAACACAAGGACAGCTACACCCAAATCATACATAGGATACGTTGCCACCATAAAGTTTCTACACTGCCTGAAACTATGAGCCACCGCTCTGCTACACAGCATCAATACACAACCAAATCCAAAACTCGATGCATCGCCATAACCCACGACCACGAACTCATCACGATCGTCAGGTAAGGTCAAAACCGGAACAACGGTCAACCATCCTGCAGGAGTAAGTAACTCTCCTCGCGTGCATCGTACCACTCGAACTTGACGCTTCCTTCATCAATCCAGAAAATAGAGTGGCAATCCGGAAAAATCCTGCACAAGCCGTCGGTAATAGTCTGTCAAACCCAAGAGACTCTCGATCTCTGGTATAATGGTAGGGTAATCCCCAAATCAACATGGCTTCTAACTGGTCAGGATCCACGCCAACTCCCTTGGCTGACATCACGTGGCCCAAAATCTTCATGCTAAACAACCAAAATTCACACTAGCTGAACTTCACAAACAGTTGATCATCACGCAAAGTCCGCGAAACCGCTCACAATTACTTCAGGTACTGGCCCACACTCCCGGAGTACATCGGGACATTGCCAACGAACATGACCGCAACTCGTCCAGAAACCGTCTAAACACCTGTCCATCAAGTCTACACGATCTACAGGGGCATTGGTCAACCAATGGCGTGACCAAGAGCTCGTAATGCCCACACCAAGATCTGAAAGCTAACATAACCACATCCGACTCGTCAAACCTCAACTGATGGTATCCGGATCCGAAATTAATCTTCGAAAAGACTGAAGCTCCCGCGAGCTGATCAAACCAACCATCAATCCGAAGTGGAGGATACTCGCTCTTCTCTGAAGCAAATCAAGCTTCCGGTAGTCAATGCACCACCACGTCGATTCATATAACATCCGTACAAACAATGCAAGAGCACACTACGCAGATACGCGGGGTCGCAAGAAATCTCCTAAAACCTCCTCCAGCAACTCCTGGAGTCGAAACTATAGCTCCATCAGCTCTGCTGGCTCCGAACGACAAAATGCCGGTAAAATGAGTCCAGCACCTGGTACAAACTCAATAGTGTAGTCAGTCTCCCGAACTGGAGAAACACCTGGTAACTCCTCCGAAACACACCTGGAAACTCGGGAACCACCTCAATGTCACCAAAGTTGGGCATAGCAACCATAGTACCCACATCATGGGCTAAGCAACAACACAACTCGTCTCTAACATACACTCGACCATCACCGCGAAACAATATCTCAGGGAAAATCTGGTCGTCGAAACACAACCTCCTCCTCGAGGCACTCGAACATCGCCAAATGCGTCGTCAGTAAGTCCATACTCACAAGCACACTAAAACCACAATGTCCAGCTATAACAGATCCGGGCTAACCCATAACCTCAAACAAGGATCTCACGACCTCCGGATGGATGCAGCACTCTCCAAGACCTCGGAAGTGGAGATGCAGGTACAATCGCCATGGATATCAACACTACAAGAAAATGAATCATTACCGGCGAGATTCCGGCCAACAAGGCCGGCGACAGGAAAAGTCGCCGGTAATGTCCATCATTACCGGCGACTTACCCCGTCGCCGGTAATGTGGCCGGAATCTCGCCGGTAATGTTTTGGAACATTACCGGCGACTCCAACCATCGCCGGCAATGTCTAGGGAGACATTTCCGGCGATTTTCCGGCCGGAATTTCGCCGGAAGTGTGTGCCTAGACATTGCCGGCGACGGTTGGAGTCGCCGGTAATGTTTTGGAACATTACCGGCGAGATTCCGACGTAAAGTCGCCGGTAATGTCTTCATTTCCGGCGACTTACTCCGTCGCCGGCAATGTGTCTTATATTAGATGCCGGATGGGGCAGCTCGATCATTCAATCATTTTGAGCGAAAAAAATCCAGAGAAATCGAAAGAAGGAAAACGTACGCTCTGAAATCGATCATTCGGTATATTGTCAAAATTAAGGCGCGCGTCGAAAACTCGATCACTCGGGAAGCTATATATATAGGTACGTAGGTGTATATATACGTATATGTGGTATATATATATATATGTGTGTGTGTTGATCAAATCCAATTCGTGAGATATATATGAAATGTTGTTGATGTACGGTCACCGAAACGAGAAAACAGCTTGTAGTTAATCTTGTGTCTGAATCAATGACTGGTATTATCGTATTGTTATCGGCGCCAGGCTTAACAGAGCCTCCTCCTACCCAGTCAAATACGTTTTGAATTGAAAAAAGGAGAATACTATCATCGAGTACTGAATCGAATTCAGAGATTAGATCGATATATATACATATGCATGCATGTGTTGATTTAATTAGAGTTGAATTGAGAGATCACGTCGATTATTAGTAGTGAATGTGTGTATATATATATAATTAATACGTAAAATTGTTAGAATTTTCAGGATGGACAAGAGTTGGATTAGCCTCGAAAGATGGGATGTCAGATATCACCAGGGAATTAGGAGTTTTGTGGATTTTGTGAAGGCTAATTGTGGAGACACTACACTTCATTATTGCCCGTGTAAAGAATGTAAGTGTTTCAGCGATCGATTTCGATTTCCCATTGATAAAGTGCAGAGGCACCTGAGTAAATACGGGTTTTGGGATAAGTACACTTGTTGGATTTATCACGGTGAAACATCGGTAGCGGGTCCGCATGATCATGGACAATTTGGTGAGAGGGTCAGTCAACGCTATGATCATGGAGATTTTGCTGAGAGGGGCAGTTCATCCTATGATCCAACATCGATGTTAATCAATGATATGTTTCCTCAAGAGAGCGGTGTATTTGCTGATGAAGCACCAAATGTCCCTCCCGTCGTTGAGGGTTTCCCCCATATCGGGCCAGTCGAACCATTACCTGGAGGTCATGTCAACACAAGCGGTATGGACAAGTACAACAACCTGATTGCATTGCAACAGACTCCGTTGTACGACGGTTGTAGTAAGACTGTTCTTGAAAGTGTGATGGGAGTGATGCAGCTCAAAATGGAGAACAAAATGTCTGTCAAAGCTGTTGATTCTTGGTTGAAGTGGACTGCTTCGCTACTGCCACCCAGTCATCGTCTTCCTACCACTCATCATAAGGTGCGACATATCCTGAAAGATCTTGGGCTTTCCTACATCAAAATCCATGCATGCAGATATGATTGTATTCTCTTCTGGGGAAAAGATCTCGAAGACCTTGAAGCCTGCCCGGTATGTTTTACAGAAAGGTATAAGTTGACTCCTGCAGGCAACAAGAAAGCTGTGAAGATACTTCGATATTTCCCGCTTATTGATAGGCTGGAGCGGTTGTTCATGTGTGCTTTCACGGCCGAGGCAATGAGATGGTGGGCTGAGAGGAACTTGCCTGACGATGACACCCTTATACACCCTTCCGACGGAGAGGCTTGGAAGCACATGGTCAGGGAGTTTGATCATTTTGCAGCAGAGGTCCGAAATGTTTGGCTAGGGCTCTCATCTGACGGATTCAACCCTTTTGGCAACATGAGTCTTCAATACAGTATATGGCCAGTTATTTTGGTACCGTACAACCTTCCACCATGGATGTGCATGAAGAAGGAATACAATATGCTTCACTCTGTTAATTCCGGGCCCGGGTTATCCAGGAAAGTGTCTCGATGTGTATTTGAGGCCTTTGATTGAGGAGCTTAAGTACCTGAGTGAGTGTGGCCACCCCACTTACGATAGGTTCAAAAACGAGATGTTCCAGATGCATGCCATGCTTGTTGGCACCATCAGTGATTTTCCTGCCCGCGGTATGTTGTCGGGCAACGTTACCAGGGGTTACAGGGCTTGTTCAGAGTGCATGACGGTTGATTGTTGCAGTCCTCATTGCAGTAAAATTGTTCAGATGCGTCACCGTTGTTGGCTTCCATATGATCACCCATTTAGGCAGGATCCAGACGCGTTTGAAGGGACTGTGGAAACAGGTGTGGCACCCAGGCGATGGACAGGGGAAGAAATTTTGGAAGTGTTGAATGAATATGATTTTGGCCAGCTGAGCAATCATCCTGACATAGTGGCGTCAATTCCAGACAAGCCCGAAAGGTATAAGTTTTGGACACACAAGAACATATTCTGGGATCTCTCCTACTAGCCCAGGTTGCCTATCAGACATTACCTAGATGTCATGCACATAGAGAAGAATGTGTGTGAAAGTGTGGTGGGCACAGTTCTTAACTTGGAGGGGAAAACAAAAGACATCCCTAAGGCACGCATTGATCTGAAAGCAATGGGTGTGCGGAAACATTTGTGGTTAAGAGATGGTAAGAGAAAAATGCCGCAAGCTCCGTACACCGTAAAGCCGAAGCATAAGCATGAAATTTTTCGGTGGCTGAGTAATGTCAGGTATATATTCTTATGGCTATGTAGGAATTTGGCCTTAAATTTTTAGCGGAGTATATATGGTTATATGCGAGAAATATAATTGGTCCATATATATGGCTTTATCTATATATATGCAGGTATCCTTATGGCTATGCAGGAAATATAAGCAGGTGTGTTAACTTCCGGGACAATAAGATGTACGGATTAAAGAGTCATGACTGCCATGTACTGCTTCAACGCCTTTTCCCTATTTTCATTCAAGGGTACATGCCCAAAGAGGTGGTGGAGCCGTTGGTGGCCTTGTCAAGATTCTTTCAGAAGTTATGCACCAGGGAAGTTAAAAAAGCAGACCTGAGGGAGATGCAAGATGACATCATTTTTATCATGTGCAAGCTTGAGAGGATATTTCCCCCAAATTTTTTCGACATAATGCCGCACCTGATGATCCATCTTCCCGAACAATTGTTGCTTACCGGTCCCGTACACTACACTTGGATGTATCCCATGGAAAGGTACAAATGATTCATAAATTTGGTTTGCCTATGTTTTTATATGTAAATTCTTGTGGTTAAGTAAGTTAACATGTACTTGTTAACTTGTAGACAATTGGGAGCCTACAAGGACTATGTGAAGAATAAATATGCACCTGAAGGGTGTATCGCTGAAGCATATCTTGCGCACGAGTGTGTAACGTACACCAAAGTGTACCTCGAAAATGTAGAGGACCCCCAACAACATATGCCGATAGATGAACCCCAGTTCAACCTTTCTATCATCTCCAGTGACGTGGTAGTACAGGAAAGCTTGCCAAAGTCGTACAAGTTGGATGGAAATGAGGTAGCCATTGCCCACTGGTCGGTACTGATTAACTGTCAAGAAGTACAATATTGGAAAAATTATCACTGCCCTGCTATTGCCGGAAATGTTGATTACCACAACAAGACGTTTGCAAACTACTTTGGTCAATGGGTAAGTATATGTGTATATGTATATTTTTATATATATCTTTATATAGCATGTATGTATGTACGTGGTTTTGTGGTTTCAAGATGACATAATTTCTTCTGTACGTATTAATATATGGAAGTTTTCAGATGAACCATGTAGCAGATGATGGTTGCCCAGAGTGGTCAAACAAATTGAGGGTCCTAGCGATGAAACCGATTGCTTCAAAAGTTTACTCGATGTGTCAGGTCAATGGCGTGAAATTTATATGTGAAAATCGAGACGACCGACTGAAAACACAGAATTGTGGGGTGATGGTCCATGGTGGGCAGGATGGCGTTGACTATTACGGTGTCCTTCATTCAGTTGTTAAACTAATTTATGGGAACCGCATGAAAGTGCACTTGTTCAAGTGTAGATGGTTTGATACTAGCCCGGAGAACACAAGGACCGATCAGTACGGAACATTTTCGGTGAATACTGCTACTACCTGGTATGAAGATGACCCTTTCGTTCTTGCCTCATCAGTAAAACAAGTGTTATACCTGGACGATCTTCTTAACAAAGTCCCGTGGAAGGTGGTTAACCATGTTGCTCATAGAAACATATACAGTGCTGCCACAGTTGGTGATACCGCAGATGATGAGGAAGTTACTGCATACCAAGAGCCAAACGCTTTTGACATTCCGGAATCATCTACGATTCGCCTTAATAATGTGAGATCTGGGAGTGTGGTTCGAATTACTGGAGCAGAACTTCTCGATGTTAATCCATATGAAGTTGTCGCTGACTCAAGTGATGACGAGGAGCGGCACATATTGCCAGAGGTTACCTATGAAACCGAGTCAGACTCAAGTGATGAAGATGATTACGATTATCATCCTTAGTACGTTGGAAATTGTAGTCGGAAATTGTAGTCGGCAAATGTACGTAGTAAAATGTACGTAGTAAATTGTACTCGGAAATTGTAGTCGGAAATTGAACGTAGTCGGCAAATGTACGTAGTAAAATGTTTAAGGAAATTGTAGTCGGAAAATGTACTCGAAAATTGTATGTAGTCGGAAATTGTACGTAGTCGGAAATTGTATGTAGTCGGAAATTGAACGTAGTCGGAAATCGGAACCGTAGTCAGAAATTGAACGTAGTCGGAAATCGGAAATTGAACGTAGTCGGAAATCGGAACCGTAGTCGGAAATTGTACGTAGTCGGAAATTATGTAGTCGAAAAATGGTCGGAAATTGGTCGATCGGATAATAGTCGACAAATAATGACATTACCAACGAGTTGAGAAGCAACTCGTTGGTAATGTCATTACCCACGACTTAGCAACTCGTGGGTAATGTCATTACCAACGAGTTGCTTCTCAACTCGTTGGTAATGTCATTACCAACGAGTCAAGTCGTTGGTAATGACATTACCCACGACGTACGTCGTTGGTAATGTCATTACCCACGACGTTGACCTACCTCGCCGGCAATGGTGGCGGTATAGGCAGCTCGAGCTCGATCTCCTCCTCCCCATTTCTCTTCGGCCTATTTCTCTTCTCTCTTCCCTCTTCCCTCCCTAAACCCGAAATTCTCACCTCTCCCCTCTCCTCAATCCTCTCTTCTCTCTTCCCTCTCCCCTCTCTTCCTCTCCTCCCCTCTCTCCTCCCCTCTCTCCTCCTCCCCTCCTCCTCTTCCTCCTCCCCTCACCTCCGTCGCCGGCACAGTATAGCTCGAGCTCCACCATGCCAGGTTTGAGCTCTCTCTCTCCCTCTCTCTCTCTCCCTCTCTCTCTCTCTCATTCCATAATATTTTTTGTGTGTATTTTAATTAATTAATTTTTGATAATTGTGGGATGTATATATGTATGCATGTGGACAATATTTGTAAAATGTAATTAAGGTATGTATGAAAATGGTGGGGAAAAAATGTGGATAATTGTGGGGTGATTTGCAATATATGTGAAGTATATATGTGAAAAATTAATTAATATATATGGAATGTATATATATACGTATGTTTGAAAAATGTGGAAAATTAATTAGCTAGGGTGAATTGGATTAATATGTGATGTATATATATATGTGTGAATTAAGGTGAAATTAAGATGCATGATCGATGTATATATGTGTGAAAAATTTAAAGCCGGAAATGATGTATGTATATATGTTAAGTTAGGTGATATAGTTGTTAATTTAACGTATAATAGGTGATATTGGAACCATACCAAATCGGAACCGGAACGTTTTCAAACCGGAACTGTTTATAACCGGAACCGTTTGAAAACAAACGGTTCCGGTTTCTAACGGTTCCGGTTCCAAACCGTTCCGGTTCTGATTTGTTATAGAACCGAAACGGTTTGGAACCGGAACCGTTATGTTACAAATTGTTCCAGTTACAAACAGTTCCGGTTTCCAACGGTTCCGGTTCCAAACCGTTCCGGTTCTGATTTGTTATAGAACCGAAACGGTTTGGAACCGGAACCGTTTCGAACCGGAACTGTTTGTAACCGGAACCGTTATGTTACCAACGGCTCCGGTTACCAACGGCTCCGGTTACAAACAGTTCCGGTTTCAAACGGTTCCGGTTCCAAACCGTTCCGGTATTTCTGATTTGTTATAGAACCGAAACGGTTTGGAACCGGAACCGTTTGGAACCGGAACTATTTGTAACCGGAACCGTTTGTAATATAACGGTTCCAGGTTCAAACGGTTCCTGTTCCAAACCGTTCCGGTTCCGATTTGTTATAGAACCCCAGTTCCCATGACTATTACGGTGTCCATGCCAGGAGGTTTTGCGGCTAATTGGCTTCGGAGAGGTTCCCGAAATAGTGGAGGGAACAGTAGTCAAGCTTCCTCCTCCCCCGCAGTTAGCAACACGCCCAGTGGGCCAATGATGAGTGCTCGCACGAGAGCCTTGCTAGAGGCGCGAGCTGAGGAGGAAGCTGCACGATCAAGAGCCGTGCAACCGGAAGTTGAGCCTCGAGCCTCAGTCTCCAGACGCTCAATCAGCAGACGTCCCTCCGGTGGCAGAGTCTCAGACGAGCGACAGTCAACGGGGGCATCAGAAACTCCCTCAATCCGAATGCCCCATATTCGCCCGGTGCCTACTCCCGTTTCACAGGAATCATCTGAGATACATGGTGGTGCTGGCGCCGCCTCATCGTCCAGGCCTCGTCTATCTCCGCCGTCCGGTCTCTTCCTACCCGACGAGATTCCTGTCATCCCTGAATTCGATGATAGGGGGATGCCTGTTTATATTGAAGGACGGCCGGAGTTCCTGAGCATGGAGGAAGCGTATAACTTCCTCCCGTTCGACCCCGTGTATCTTTGGAGTGTGAGGTGCACCAACCAACAAACGGACGATGCAGGTAAATTTTATTTAACATCAGATTGATTACTTAATTATTACTTAAGACTTGCGATAGGTTCAATTAATGATATCAATTTGTTGACATTGTATTATTAGGCAATTTCGTTAATGGGACTGGAAAACGGAAAACGGAAAGGGGCTAGAGGCACCTGCACCGGGAAGAGACTTGAGCAGGCCACCGGCGGAAGGAAAACGCCCATAAGGGCCAATGAGGATGGCGAGGTGATCGAGGCATTCGACACCATGCGCAAATATGTCAGCATGGCCGGTGCGATCGTGCGGGACAAGGTCCCAATGCTTTGGCCAGATTGGGAATCTGTGCCTATCTACGTGAAGATGCAAGTGCATAATGCACTCAGTGTGAGTAAAATCGTATTTTCATTACGTAAATTTTAAATTTATTAATTAAGTCCGAATAAATATATATATAATTTTACCTTTTATATATTCATATTGCAGGTGTGGTTTGACGTGGATGAAGTTCTTATTCACACGTGGGTAGAGCGTCAACTACATATGAGGTGATGTGCTTCGACTTATTTGAATATATATCCAGTTACATTTTTGTTTATCAAGTATTTTAATATCTCTAACTTTTTTTCCTTCTTTTAATATAGGTATAAAGAGTGGAAGAACGAGCTTTCTTCTCATTACACTGTATACAAGGAGCTAGGCCGAGGTTCCACCCCTAGCGAATTCCGGTTTAGGGAGTACGAGTGGCTGTGGCTGATAGCCCACTTCGAGCACCCCAAAGCTCGGGTATGCATCCTTAATATATCTTTCAAGCCTAATGTATCGTATCAGATTGAAAGAGTTAGTTACTAATTTGTTTTCATATGTTTATTAAACAAGGCGATTTCGAAGACGAACCGGGCGAATAGATTGAAAAACACCAGGGCCCATCATGCAGGTTCACTCAACTACATGGGTTGGTCGACTAAGGCGCAGCAACAATAAGAGGTGAACCCGTTGGTGTATATTCATCAGAAGTTCTACCCGCAGTGCCCTGAAGAAGCGGTAAGTCTTTCGCCTCTCCATGTGTTAATAAAACTATTTTTCAAGATGGAAATAGATTTTGTTAGCTAATACGTTGTTCATTTTCCCTTTTCAATTAGTCGAGAGTGGAGGAGGCGACCGCAGAAGTGACCATGAGTATAGCTCGGACTAACCATCCTGACTGCTCCGAGGAAGAAGTCACCCAGTATGCCTCTCAGATCGATCCGCTTGATCCCCCGATAGCGGCTCAGATCATGGCAAAAGCGTGCGGGACTGGAAAGAATACCTACTACTGTAGGGGAATGGGCACGGCGGGCGAAGGACTATTGAAGAACATTTCAGAATACTCTACGAGGTCAAGAAGTTCAACTTCTAGTCGTAACCTCGCGGCGGAGCTTCATAGGACGCAGAGGGAGTTGGAGGAGCAAAAGAGGCAGATGGCCGAGTACCAAATGCAGCAGACACAGGTGCAGGCTCAGATGTACACATGGATGCGGACGATGTACGAGGCTCAGACTACCGGACAACCCTTCCCCACACCTCCCCCGGTCCCTCATATCCCTACATATCCACCACCACCACCGCACCAGTCAACGCCAGAGCAAGACCAAGGTAGCCACCGGAATTCAAATGAGTACATGGATTATTTCAACCTTGATGACCCGCAAGTTCCTGGACCTGACCTGTAGTTGTAGTTAATTTTTTTATCGTCGTTGCAATTTGTACTGTACGTTGGACATTTATGTTGAACTTGTATGACTGTCTTTGCTACGTGTACTGTTGAACTTGTATGATTGTACGGTTTATCCGGTTCAATGCAGGTTATGGAATTGGGCCCAATCCAGAACCGCGTTTTTTTTTCAAAACTTTTCCCCACATTGCCGGCGACATGGACTCGAGTCGCAGGCAATGCCTCAAATTCCGGCCACGGCGGCGCTGCCATTGCCGGCCACGGCGTTTCCCGTCGCCGGCAATGTCAACACCGGCGGGGAATCTCCGGCGACGTCATTGCCGGCGACAAGTCGCCGGTAATGTCAATTCCGGCGAAAAAAAAAGACAAGGCCGGCGACGGCATGTCGCCGGTAATGTCTCCATTTCTGGTAGTGCAAGCAACAGTAACTTCGGAGGAGAGTTTGTCCTCAAACAAGGTCATGGCACGAACTCCAACATGCCCAACTAGCCGCCCGCGTTAAATGCGACTTGCTGAATAACTCATCAAAAGGATACATTGGTCAAACTTCAGGTACAACATGAGGATCTCCTCGCGAACTCTGAGCTGTCAAACCGCAAACACAGCTGGCTGAGGGTGCTCCCTCGTATCGTGACCCTCCTGGCCACCACAATAGTATCTGAGAGTACTTTACGAACACAAGTCATAGCGACATCTGCTACGAGAAAGGATCACCAACGATCATCTAAACTCATGCCACAGGAGCAAATCCGCTACTCTGTGATCTCCGCCTTCGCCAAACGGATCCTCTGCGTGGTCCAATGGCCCTCAACAACATTGGAGAGGTCGCAGCCTGATGAAGTCACTGCTCCCGAAGTGTCGGAACTCAAACTCATCACAACATCTCTGCTGAATCCACTTTCCTCAAACCATCACATTGAAAATCGCATACATCTTACCTTCACAATAGCCTTGCCACTGAGTGCAACACACTAAGCTCCTCACGGTAATCTCGAGGCACAACAAACAAGATCCCTCTGATGCTCAGGTTCAAACTCATCTCGAACGTCGTGCACTGCTTCCTCTGAAGCCACATAACTCGTATAAACCAGAACAACATATAGACAATGCATCTCTGCCTCATGTGGTAGACATTCAACAGTTGAATACTGGGTAGCCTGATGAAACCATTACCGTATAAACAACCCTCTGAATGTAGGCCATGGAGTTGCAACCGGAACTCACACAACATCAGCCCACCAAATACAACATTCTGACTCAGGCAAACATCAACTGCCACAATTCTCAGCTCTGAGGCAACATGTAGACGCTCATACACACACAAAACCAGGCAAACCGTGCCACACAATTATCTAAATCCACAATTCTCTGGCAAATCACGCGTCGATTAATCCTCAATAGGATCCACAACCGAAACGACACGGAAAGCACGTCAGGAAGCATCCTAAAGAATACAATATCGTTCACAACAAGTGGAACGTAATCATGGAACTTCAAATATTTGAAAGCATACAACACCCGGAATTTGATGATTATCCACCGGCCGGTCGGGTCACCATTCCAGACATGCTATACATTCTCAAATAGTAAACACGACTACAGAAGTCTACAGAACCTATAACCTAATGCTCTGATACCAAGCTGAAAGGACCCAACCCCGATTTAGCTTCCTAAATCGGAATCAAACCCCTTCGAAAACACGAACCAACAAAAACTTTTCGAAATTTGGGCAGAGTTTCGTTACTAGCGTGGAATTACCATTACCTGCACGCGGAAAATACACTTCATCCTATGCCATAAAAAGCAAACCGTGGGCACCAATCCCATCCGGATTTCTCAATATATCAACAGTAAAGTAAACAATACATATAATATATACTTTACTGAAATCCGGGTAAAATCGTATAACATATTCAATAGGAAACTCAGAGCGACTTCTAATACATAATCATATACGCATACCACAGTAGGTAGAACAATAAACCTACTGGATGAAACAAAGTAGCTCGAGTACTATGCCTCCGACCACGACGTGCGACACCAGAGCCTGAACTGCAAACTGGGCACGGAAACCGAAAAACCCAGGGGAAAGACAATAAACACGTTAGAGTGAGTGGACGAAAATAAATGTCTTTCACCAGTTAATATATATGTTTAAAATAACATATGCGAGTCTAGGTAAATAATAATAACAAAGTACACGAGATAAAAGGAAATCTCCAAAAATACATTTCGGCAAACTTTAAATATTCGTAATTCTCGCGTCGTAACTCTGATTCCAATAATTCTCGCGGCAACAAACTCATCTCAACATATCCTTTTATTATAACCCAAAGTCAAACACATCGACCAAACGGATAAAAAGTCAACCCTTCAAAGCAACACACATTAAACCGACTAAATAATCAACAAACGGAAATAATCACAACTAAATCTTCGTAACTCAAAATAATGCTCCGGAAGTTCCCACGAGCTCGAAATTAAATTCTGAACAACTTCCGTGAAGGAACCGAAACCAAATTCTCGTCCGGTAATTTAGTCATTAAGTAGCTCGCCATATTAATCCATTTCCGTCGAAACTTCAAATATTCATAACTAATTCCTTGGTCGTCCAAATAATGATCTGGAACCGCCCACGAACTCGTAATCACACGTACAACGACTCTCGAGAAGAGACCCAGCTCCAATTCTCGGCCAATAATTAAGTCGTTAAGAAGCTTGGCGATTCAACACTGTCGTAACTCTGTGACTATGCGGCTTAACTGCTGATTCTGTTTCGGGTCGTCACAATACATTAAATTTTAGTGTACCAGACCAGAAAGAAAAACTTGTAAAGGAATGTGGATCATTAGGTGAATCATAATATCAAGGAAAGTAGGGGGTGTGGGGGCCAACCCTCTCTAGTTTGCAAAGGATGTAGACAATCTCTTCTTTAAATTCGACCACATTTGACTTATTCAACTCTCTAGCGCATAACTTCTGCCACCACCTGGACAACGCTACTAATGGCTTCATGATGTCACGAGACAAATATGCTCAAATAACCACTGGAAGAAATGTTACAACAAAACATGATAGTCATGAGTCTTTAGTGTGGAAATGATCTCGAATGGATTATTCAAACACTAATCACATATAAAAATGCGTGTTTAGTTATAAAACATTCATTATTACTTATCAATTAATTTACTAAACTAGATTAATTGAGTTAATGCTAGGAGTCAACAAAAAATAGTGAAACACCTTCACATGAACCTTTTTAGTTTTCTCAGGGTTCCATCTAGACTCGTTGCATATGGGACAATGCTCACAGTTCATGTGCTTTTTTTAAAACAATACACATTTATTTTTATAGGCATCAATTTTCTTGTACCCAAGACCAAGGTCGCTCAAGATCTTTTTCACCTTGTAATGACTATTGGGAAGATTGTGATCAGGAGAAAGCAACTTACATATATACTGCTGGATAGTGTCAAGACCAAAATTTGAGATTTTATACTTCACTTTTATCTCTATTTACTCCATTATGGTTCTCAAAATAGTCTGTTCACTCTAGGGGTACAACGAGGTCTGGGCTTGAAGTAGAACCCTGTTGTACCTTTTGAAATCAATAGTGTCAAAGTTGGAGGCTATATGGACTTTGTCATAGTTAGGAGTATTATAACCTCCTTCTTCGAACCTGCATCTACTTGAAAAATATGATGGAAAAGCATCATGTATCAATTCCATAGTGGAGTTCTGAGAAGGGCCTACAATACTACTGGATGAGGCACCCTGGTAACTGTACCGTGATTTGAATTCAGCCATTAACGTATGAAAATTAATATCTGACAGTTCATCGTGCGCAGTCAATGTAGTGTAACTCTACAACAAACCATGCTTAAACAAGTGTTGCCACATTTCTAGAACTGACATAAACTCTGTGTTACGACATGTTCTGTAGGGACACTTATACCGCTCCTTTCCTTGACCATGTTCAATTACAAACGTCATAAAGTCTATAATTCCCTATACATGCATACCTTGAATCACCTTTTTCTAACTGTATCCAGCTCTTGTCAATATTCTCTGTAAGCTGTCATGAGTGAAACTATAAATAAGTTAAAAGTTAGCAACAAATTGTCAAAATATAATCCCACGATTGAAAACAAAATCACAAGAACAACAAACTGACAAACAAAGTCTGACACTCATAATCTCTCCAAAATGGGACTATTTAAGAACCTCACCAACTTTGAGTCACCAACGTAATTCTCGAACGAACATTCTAAGCTAACTTATTAAACACCGGGAATCATTTTATTTATGTTACAATCATTCAATAATTAATAAATATAACACAATATGCATTTAATCATTTCAGTCCACAAATGATTTTCAAGAAATATAACATTTCACCATATAATCAACACATGCAAGTAATATAGTTAGTAAACAATGCTATAGCAACAAGGGACAGAAATCATTTGCCGAAAGCTCATATGAACATGAGCCAAATTTGAAAAAAAAATTAAGAGAAAAGAGATTATCCCAAACACTAACGAATATAAGAAGAGGTGGGCAAAACTTTAGAAAGCCTAAATTGAAGCCTTTTTTCTAGAAACTGCAAACCGTCGCCATATTTTGAGATAGGCTAAGTTTTTTTTCAAAGTAATTGTGATCTGGAACTAGAACTTGATCTTAATAATTGAAGGCACTTAGATAGCGAAGACGTTCGTCGTATAAGAGGTAGATTTTGCAGTATAAATAGAACATTAAACGAGAAAATAATTTGTCATTTAAATGGTCACTTAGACAGCAAAAGATATGGTGAATGTTGGCTTCCTCATCCAGAGTTCACTTTGACGATGAATCTTTTGACGAAAATTTAATTCATCGTAGTTTCGTTGTGTAGATGTCTCCCAGAAATTTGTAGATGACGAATGTTAAAATATTTCGTTGTCTAAGTCTGGATTTTTGGTAGTGTGATAGCGTAGAAGGCATCATGATCAAGGAATCCTGGGATAGTAGAGAGATCCTACTGGTCATTAGAAATTAATTTGTCACCCATTAAACTTAGATCTAACTAAGGTTTAATGAACTCGTAAACTAGATTTGACCCAGTTATAAAGCCAAACATTGACCTGAGTTCCATCACCAATTATCCATCTAAGAGAGATGGTCATTTCACTGTTTGACATCTTGGCTCGAGCCCGTTACCATAGCTAAACCGTAGTAGGAGTTTTAGTAAATTTATAAAAAAATTTTAAAAAAAACGAGAACCATTTTATTACTAGAGTAATGGATAGAGTATACAATGACCACCATGCGACGAGCTATGACAATATTTATCATTGCTTAAGCTACCCTAAACTAACTCTATACTAGTATCTTGTGACATTCTTTAGCACCGGTAATCCACACAAATTATAGGTAAAGCCATATGTGCCAATACACTCGTTTAGACGATGCCGAAGAGATAGGATCCTCTTCCGCAAAATAACAATAAATCTCTCTGGATCCCATATTTTATTGCCCAACCATATTGGGCTTCCAAAACATAGCCCAGGATAAAACAAACCCAGGCTCTTACCAAACCTTGTTGGGTTTCTAAAACCAGCCCAAAGTGAAGGCATTAGATCCAGGAAGCCCACCTAGGCCCAATCTATAAAAGAGCCCAAACCTAGCACCAAAGACAACCTATCTATGGTTTTGGAAGTCAGTTGTCGTCGCCACCGCCGACTATCGATCAAGAGTTGCCGCCTTTGCTCGAGTCGCAAGGCCCTCCACCAAAGAAAAAGATAGCCTGAGACAACAGCGTGGTTATCGACCCCTACAACAAGGCCATCCTAAACTGCAAATTCAAACCAGGAAGACGACACACCCGCTTCATCTCCGCCACAATGTCCCACCGTCAAAAATCTATGTCAACACCACCTGGATCCCAAGGATGGAATGGAGCATCCCAACGTCTCCTTATAGTCATAAAATTCGTTTGTGACCGAACGAAGTCATGTTCCAATAACGTTTCAAGGACCGAGGGCTACCAAATAAGTGAGGTTGCCACGTCATACAATGGCGTCTTGAGCGCGGGACCTGGGAGTGACGCCACATTGATGGGCTTGCAGCGTTGCCAATGGCTTGTTGCCACTGCCAGTACCCGTCTTAATTCGAGAGCTCTCATTTTTAGAATATTGTGTTTGCAAATATTTGTATTGTGCGTAATTATTGGACTGTTAATACATTTATAATTGACTAATAAACAACAAAAGAAAGAAGTAAAATGTCTTAATTCATGGTTCAAATATAAGGTTTTTTTGTCAGTTATAAAAGTTTTATCAATATTTTACTAAGAACATAAAAAATTGAGAGATGACGGAAAGCCATTGTTGAAATCCATGTTGTTGTTCATTTGGCTATGAATCACTTCCCATTTGGGTATGCTTACATTTGATTGTTTCCAACTTAAAAGATTTGGGATAAAAAGAGAGGTTGAAATAGAAATTATCCACAGTAGATGCAAGTTTAGGTAACTAAAATGATGGGAAGGATTAGTTATGTAGTCTAGTAGAAGAAGCAAATGGATATACTGGTCATTGTCAGGAAAGAAAAGCCTGTATTGATGTATTGATGGGACTCCTCTACAGCCTAGCTTTTGAGCACTGAAGGATCTACTTGCCCTCTGTTTCATACTTTCATTCTTCCACTGCTTCAACGCACTCAAATCTCTCACTTTTCAATACCTTCCATGTTTCAAGGTTTCATTTGAAACACCTTCTTGTACTTTCACCGTACAAATAAGAAATAGACACCAAAACGTGTTCGCAGAACTCAAATATAAAAAATACTAAATCATTTCTAATTGCTCAGGTCCATTCTCTCCTCCCTCTATAAATAACAAGCCTGTCGTGTGCTACCAAAAGCAGCAATATCCTCCAGCCTCTAGCTGCAGCCATCTCTCTCGAGCTCTAATTCTTCCTAGCTCTCTTATCATTTTCTTTCACTTTGATTCGTGCAATCTGATCATATATATCGATCATGATGGGTTCTGCAAATTCTGAGAAAAAAGGGGCTAGTTTGCCTGTAAGGTTTACTAACAAGGTCTGTGAGATTGCTACGAGAACCAAAAAACTTGGCCAAGATGACCCTAGAAGAATCACTCATTCTCTTAAAGTCGGTTTTGCTCTCACCTTGGTCTCATTGTTTTACTACTACCAACCACTTTACAACAGTTTTGGTGCTTCTGCTATGTGTGCTGTCATGACTGTCATCGTCGTCTTTGAATTCTCAGTCGGCACGTACAAGTTCTCTCATCTCCCCATTTCAAGTTATCCATGCACCAATGGTATAAGTACTGATATTAAAAATGCACGTAAATTTCAGGAGCTACTCTTGGAAAAGGTTTGAATAGAGGATTGGCAACCCTAATAGCTGGTGCTCTAGGTCTTGGAGCTCATCACCTGGCTAGCTTATCTGGACACATCGGTGAACCCATACTACTCGGTGTCTTTGTGTTCCTACAAGGTAATTAAGCATGCATACAACTTTTGACGTCGATCTCGATCAGCATATGTCATTGTCAATTAAATTTAAAAGTTTGTGTATTTCTTGTAGCTGCTACATCAACGTTCATACGGTTCTTTCCTAAAATTAAGGCACGATATGACTACGGATTGTTGATATTCATATTGACATTCTCTTTGATATCGGTGTCGGGTTTCCGGAGTGATGAGGTATTGGAGCTGGCTCACCAGAGGCTGTCCACTATCTTCATTGGTGGCTCTGCATGTATGATCGTATCCATACTTGTCTTTCCTGTTTGGGCTGGTGAAGATCTTCACAATCTCATAGCTACCAACATCGAAAAGCTAGGAATTTTCTTAGAAGGTATGTATTACCCCAAAAAGTACTCAAGACAATAATGAAGTCGTTAATTATCATTTAATTATCTTTTCTAAAGTAGGAAACTAACCACTTGATAAAATAAAATATCATGTAGGATTTGGAGGTGAATACTTCAAAATAGTGGAGGATATTGCAGAATCCAAAGATAGCAAAGCATTTTTGCTAGGATACAAAAGCGTCCTCAATTCTAAAAGCAGTGAAGAATCCTTGGTGGGTTATTCAGGCATTCTCTACCTCTCTAATAACATTTCTATTTACTGAAATTGCCTGATATATATGCTAACTACTATGATGCTCAACCTGCAGGCTAATTTTGCAAAATGGGAGCCAGGTCATGGTAGGTTCAGTTTTCGTCATCCATGGAACCAATACCTCAAAGTCGGAACTTTAATCCGGCAATGCGCCTACCGGATCGAAGCACTTCATGGCCGCCTCACTGCTGAAATACAAGTAAATATCTAAACTTAACAAAAAAACTTCATAAACAATTACAATATTTATTTCTAAACGCAATGTGAAAATAATAATATAAAGAAACCAGGATCCCCCTAAAGGGAAATTTTATGGGAGGGGGCATCTACCCAATTTTTATTAAGTAATTTTGTTGGGTTAAAGAAATTAGTAATGAAAGGAAATTAGTTACATTACACTTAAGTGACCATTGTGTTTAACATGTATTGCAGGTGCCACCAGAAATTCGTAACAAAATCGAAGAATCATGCACAAAACTGAGCTCGGAATCTGGACAAGCACTCAAGGCACTAGCATCAGATTTCAAGAAAATGAGCAAATCACCCTCTGCTGATCCCCACATAGCAAATGCAAAGGCAGCAGCCAAATCCCTCAAGTCCTTGCTCAAATCTGGTTCGTGGGAAGACATTAACCTTTTAGAAGTAGTACAAGCAGCAACAGTAGGCTCACTACTACTTGATGTTGTCAACTGCAACGAGAAACTTGTCGAGTCTGTTTACGAACTCCGGTCTCTTGCCAATTTTCCCGCCGTTGAAGCCACTGTCTCACCAGAAATATCACACGAGTTGGGAAAAATTAGTAGCGATAAACAAAACTCCAAGATGGACGGCCCCCATGTTGTTATTAACATTACAGAGTCACCCCCAGTTTTACCAACTTGTAAAACTGTTCAACAAGTAGTAACAGTGTAAATATATATGTCGCTAACATATAGTTGTATAGCAGATTGATGGCAATGACATAGATCCCAAGATCAAATCTGGGTTCTATGAAGCTACACTTAATTTATCATAATTTGACTGCTCCTTTAATTTTTATCCAGCTATACACTATAACTCTTCTATATATTATTCGCTTCTAGAACAAAGTCACTGCAAGTGACTCCCAAGTATTTAGATACAACCCAACTTCACTAGTTCAAGGGGAACTTCAATCATCAAAACGTCATTTTCGTGACCCAGGCCAAGAAATCCTGAAATTTGTTGAAGCGTAATATTCACGGCTTCAATGAGGCCATGTGTAAGGTTCAATTTGATATAGCTTGACATGTGTTATACAATAAAATAAATTTTGATAAATTTATGAGAAAATATCTAAGCTACAAAACCGATTTTGTTATGCATTTAATTAAAGGGTTTTAATTAAATTTAGAAAAAATGAGAAAAAGACTCAGTTTAGACTTTATTTTTTCTCAAAAATCCACAATAAGTTTTCAATCGATCCTAAAAACTCATGAAATTTTAAAAATTTCGTCTCCTAAGTACAATTTTCTAGTGATATATATAAGAAACACAAAAGGCAAGACTACCAATGGATTAGTAGTGCATGGTTGCACAATCTATTAACATAGACAACATAATGACAAAGCTAGTCGTCCAAACTCGGTCCTTAGTTGAGACAAACCTTTTCGATTTGTCACCCCTCCCACACAAAGACAAAAGTTTAAAACTTTAAACCATTAATTTTTCAATATATAGCACTAGCAAAAGAATCCAAAATGGTCTATATATTCTAATTACTTAGACAAGATAAGATAATCCCTGCTTATTCTTCACTGCACTACTAGTACTAGGAAGGTAATGAGTAATTAAAATCGTTCATGAGCCTAGCTTCTAACCACCTTCATCAGCCAATGATTACATTAATTAAAATCGTTCTTCCTTCCTTCCGCAAAAAAAAAAAAACATTCTTTCATTTCTACGATATTATGACTTCCTTTTTCTATTACCTGGCAGTTAACTACATACAGAAAATGAAATTTAGTTACCATCCCACTAAATCAAAGAACTTAAGGAAACCAAATTGCAGAAATTAGGGAGTTGCTTAATATATGTCGATGACCAGATATTTGTTACAAGATTTGTTTCTGTTTCTCAGATATGTACACTACTGGAAGAGGAAATCGGAGCGACGTAGAAAGGTGGTCGCCTCGACTGCATTTTACGTCGCCTCGATTTCTTGTGACCAAAACTACGTCGCCTCGTCTTGTCGCTTCAGATTGATCACGCCACCATTGGGGCGACGTAGATACAATCTACGTCGCTTAGTTTCATTTCACGTGACGTAAATAATGTTACGTCGCTTCAATTGAAGCGACGTAGATTGAGCACGTCGCTTGAAATGAGGCGACGTATATTAATAAATCTACGTCGCTTAATTTTATTTATTTTTCTTTTTTTAATCCATTGAAGCGACGTATATTGATCAATATACGTCGCCTCAATTTATTTAATATTTATTTTATTTTATTTTTGAAAACATTTAGGCGACGTAGATTGATCAATATACGTCGCTTCAATTTAACTAAAATTTATTTATTTTTTATTTTTTTTATTTTTTTATAAATGAGGCAACGTAGATTGTGCTATTTACGTCGCCTCATTGTCTAAATAAAAAAAAATAAATATTAAATACATTGTGATTGAGCAATCTACGTCGCCTCAATGTATTTAACATTTATTTTTTTTATTTTTTTAATAAATGAGGCGACGTAGATAGAACAATCTACGTCGCCTGAATGTATTTAATATTTATTTATTTTTTATTTAGAAATAAATTAGGCGACGTAGATTGCTCAATCTACGTCGCCTCATTTATTAAAAAATAAAAAAAATAAAAAAAAAATATTATTGTACCAAGTCACGACTTATCGCAATTTACAAACACAAAAACGCATTCAAATTGCAGATACGCATTCAATCACAAAAACACATTCAATCACAAATCAAAACGTTAAAAGTTTATACAAATCAAGTTTACACAAATCAAGTTTATACAAATCTTGGATACAGTTTACGAGCCGGGAGGTGGTGGAGGAGCTTGAGGTTGTTGACTCGCAGCCTGGAATGATCGCATCATGGCCTCCATTTCTTGCATCCTTTGGGCGAGCGCACTCGCTTCCGCTATGGCCTTCTGCGCCACCTCTTTGGCTTCATCGATCTCCTTTTGCATTTGAATTTGGCGTTCCTGTACCCGGGCCCCTCCTCTCGGTTTGGGGTCGCGTGTGAGAGCGCGCCCCACCCCTGTAACGTCGAACAAGAACAAATATTAGTAAACTATATCGTAAACCAAAATAAAGCAAAACGTAAATCGAGATATGCATCGACGGAATCGTTTTGGAGATTTATTACCTCTTATAGAGGTCCCGTGCCTTGAACCCACCTCTTCCTCTATGATATTTATTTGTGTATCAAGAGGAAGAGGCTGGGGTTGGGAAACCTCTTCGCCGTCAACTGGGCCCGCAGCACTATCTTGTTGCGACAAGACTTCATCGAGTCGACGCTTCACTGCCGCCTGCTCAATTAAAATAGATAAAATAAATAATATTACAATATAGTAAACAAAAATAATTGAAATAACGTAACGTGAACCTATTTGAGCTTACCACTTTCTCAGCCGCATTCCTCTCCGGCTGGTATACGTTAATCCACGTCTGGACGGCGGGCGCTCTATGACCCTCCTTCTCCAACACCTCGCTTTGGTACGAGAGGGCGAGGGATCCCGAATGGTGGTTGAGCTGCTGCTCCTTGTTCTTGTTTCGGTTTCCTCGGTTCCGTTCGCACAATCGCTGCCACACACACACAAAAATCATTTTAAAATAAGAACAGATAAACATGCATATTGTTCGAATGTTGGCTACCAAAACTGTAGGTTCGTTTATGAAACTCACCAAGTAAGCAGGGTCTTCGAAGTGGGGTTTTAACCACGCCCATTGGTCTTCCCTCCCGAGAAACTCGGCCGGAGTCTCCTGGCTGACGTGGAGATAATGTTGATGGCAATCGTACTTCCAATCCTTATAGATTGTTTGCGCCGTCCTATCAATGAAGTTCCACATCTCCACATCAGTCGCCGGGATGTCGTAGTTCGTCTAGCACAACACATTTAAATTCCGTTATGTAAAAGTTATATTTACATTTACTACAAGTATGTAAGTAAGCTAAGGCCAGCAAGTATACCTCAAGACTGTTACTGACGATATCGCGATGCAAATCGCTAAGTCCCAAGAAGCTAGATGCAAGCATTGGAACTTTTCCGCGGATGATGCTACCGATGTCTCGGCACATCAGACTCCTCATTTCCCTCGTCGCAGGCCCCGCATGCCTCGTAGAGTAAGCGACTTGTAGTCGCCTATTGTTGTTCATCCGGACGAGGTACTCCGTCTTCGTCCCGACAACGACTCCGCGTTGTTCCGTCGTCGGGTCTCCGGTTGCCATGTCGACCATGTCAGGGAGTTTGGTCTTCTTGCACCGGATGCTGAGGGCGGGAGGGTGCTGTGACGCCGTAGTGGCGTCGCTGCTGTCATCCGCTCCTTGCGGAATCGCATCCTCAAGTGGAGGGGCGGGCGTTAACATGGGAGCTTCTGGAATCGACGGGGTCGCCGATTGTCCCGTGGGGCAACCCGACCCGGAAGCCCCATCTCGGCTGAATGCTCGCCACCCCGCCTCCGCCGCCCCCGCAGCTGCCGCCGCGGCCGCCGCTTTCGCTTCACGATGCTAGATCGCCGCTTTCCTCCTCTTGTATGCAGTATCTCCGGGAGCCATTCTATTAAAACTAAACTGTTATGTATTAATTAGATGATTTACTCGTTTGTACTTCTATAATGCTATAGTTACCTAGGTTACGCATATTCTTGTTCAAGTATACTTATTGGTGCAGTTAACCAAATTCTGACCATGTCACTATGTCTAGTTTTTCTCCATATGAAAAAAAGAAAAAGCATGTAGATGACTAAGAACAAACTGATCGAACAATACAGAAACATTCATGCTTATCATCACATATAGCAAGTCGCTTTTATTTTATTTTCGTTTGTTGGGTTAGATATCAAAAAGAGTATGAACCGAAGTACCATCACATATAGCTTATCATCACATATAGCTTATCATCACAAAACACAACACACAAAACACATATAGCTTATCGCATTCGCACAGGAAGAATCACATTCATTTATCGCATATAAGCAATCAATTTTCAATATATCCTTATCATCACAACCGAAGGAATTGAATCCCTCGAACACAAAACACAATACACAACACACAAAACACATATAGCTTATCGCATTCGCACAAAGCATCATCACATTCACAAAGCAACTAAACATGAACATTCAGCAACTAAACAATCAATATGAAATTAGGTTCTTCCCGAAGGTTTGCTACTGCTCTTAAGACTCTATTTACCATTTGCAGTTCAAAATTGAAGTTCAAAACGATGTAACCAATTCAAACAATAAGGACCAAAGAAGTTGATGGCTACATGATGGCTACAAAACACATTTTATGTAATCAGATCATAGATTAGTTTGAGCACAGTCCTTGCACATTCTTTCAAAAATATCAAGTGAAGATAGATAAACACATAACATAAGATTAATTAATAGAGAAAAGTTCTTGGATACAAACTTTGCATATTGGAAACTTCAACTGCAAATTGCACTCTAACAAAACATCAAATCAAAAAAAGAGACTCTGCAGCTAGTGTAGCTTATATCAGATTACTATGCAGCTCATAGGCAGCACTTCCATTAGTTCATCATGAACATCAGTGAAGATTCCCATTAGCTCAATCAGTTCTTTTCGGATAAACCAGTTTATAAAAAAAAACAACAATTAAAGACATAAACAGTTGCATCATGTCACTTGAATACAAGCATCCAAGACAATCTATCATCCATACTAGAATCAGTAAATTGCCAATTTGGTAAAGCAACATCAAAGAGAGAAATGCTTACTATTTCCAGACTGGGGGAAGCTTCTTGGTCTTCTTGTAGTAACGAGCAAGCCTGTGAATTCTTGGAGTCCTTGTCCTTCCTGTTCCTCTCCAAATGCTTCCTGACTGATACGGCCTTCTTGATGAGATGGTAATGGGTTTAGGGTTTGCGATTCGGTGGAGGGGATTTGGTGGAGGGGATTTGGTGGAGATTGATCGGGAAGGGAGGGGGAGGAAGAATCGATATCGACGGTGAGGGAGGAAGTAGACGGCGAGGCCGATTGGTTTAGGAATCGAAGAAGGAAACGAAATGAATTAGGAAGAAGGAAACGGGTTTAGGGATTTTTGATCCGAAATGAGGAACTGAAGAAAGAACCTGTAAATCTGGAATACATATACACAACTAGGCGACGTATTTTGCATTCTTCGTCGCGTGGTTTCATTTTATTAATCTACGCGACGTAGAATGATCAATCTACGTCGCTTAATAATTTTTAATTTTTAATTTTTTTTTAATAAATGAGGCGACGTAGGAACTAATATACGTCGCTTGGATTTAATTTTTAATTTTATTTTTTTGAATTAATCAGGCGACGTAGATTGATCAATCTACGTCGCTTCCTTCTATTTTATTGTTTTTTTTGTTTTTTTGTTTTGAACAACTGAGGCGACGTATATTGATAAATCTACGTCGCTTGTATTTAATTTTTAATTTTGTTTTTTAGAATAAATGAGGCGACGTAGATTGATCAATCTACGTCGCTTCATTGTATTTAATTTTTTATTTTGTTGTTTTTATTAATAAATGAGGCGACGTAGATTGATCAATCTACGTCGCTTCCTTCTATTTAATTGTTTATTTTGGTTTTTTTTTTGAATAAATGAAGTTTAGAATTATAAAGTTAGTAATATTTTCTCGTATACATAAATTATGCTTTAAAGAAAATACGAATTTAGGTTTCAAATTCATAATAATATTAGTTTAGTCCTCGTCTTCGTCCTCCTCCTCCTCCTCCTCTTCCTCCTCCTCGTCTTCGTCTTCGTCCTCGTCCTCGTCCTCGTCCTCGTCCTCGTCCTCGTCCTCTTCGTCCTCGTCCTCGTCCTCGTCCTCGTCCTCGTCCTCGTCATCGTCTCCTTCTTCGTCCAAAAGTAGTTGAAAATCTGGGTAAAATTGTATCACCGTGGGAGTGTCCTCTTGGTAAGGCTCGAATATATGATCTCCTGTACGCGATATGTTTTCATCTATGGCCAGAACTTCGGCGCTGTACACATTGCGGTGCGACATTTCTTGTACTACCTTCTAAGTACCACCAGCCTTTGGATCGTCTATGTAGAATACCTGTTTTGCTTTGGTTGCAATTATGAAGGGTGAATCCTCATAGTAACTGTTGTTTGTATTCACTGATATCAGTCCATGATCTTTTATAAGGGTGTCAAGATCTTCAGGGTCCTCGGAGTTGTGCCATGTGCACTTAAACAACACGGCTGGCATACGGCCTGCATATAATACTTCGACCACGTAGTTAACATGGCCGTAGAACTTGGATGAACCCATGTCTATCATGACACCGCTGTTTTGAGTCACGGTTCTTTGATCTCTATCAAACGATGTGAACTTGACACCGTTCACATAACACGACTTATAAACCCGACATTGCTGAGGTCCTTGAGCTAATGACTTTATTCCTGCAACCAAGCTCGGGTTCGAGTTTTTTTCTTTAAGGGACACCTGAGAGATAAGTGTTAAGAGGAGTTAAAGATAAGTGTTATAAACCCTCAAAGAACCTTACAAGAATTAATAGGCATATGTACCCATGTTAAGAACCATCGAAGAAAACTCCTCCTCCGCTGCCGCTCGTCGAAATCTTCACCATTTTTAGCCTCGAACCTTCTGAGATGTTCTTCTAGGTAAGGTTTGACTTCGTCTGTTTCCACCAAGACTTGCCAGTGAGCCTCAGCAGTCTCTGACTCAGTCAACCTGAACTGGCGACGAGTCTCGATAATATCTGGTCTTACTAAGAGTGAAACACAGCTGACATTCCACCCAGATATGGAAGTGTCGATATCTTCGTTGTCCATCCGTCTGAGATAAGCCTTACAATACGTCACCGACTCATGTACGAGGTACTGTTCAGCAATACTACCTTCCGGGTAACGTGTATTCCTCATTGACTTTTTATATTTTCCTAATTGCCTGCAAAAACACAGCTTTAAAGATTAGTACAATATTTTCCTAATTGCCGACATATTACACAAGATTAGTACAATAATATTAGTACAAACATATTTTCCTAATATTATCAATAACAAAAAATTTTACCTTTCAATTGGATACATCCATGTATAGTGTACTGGACCTGTAAGGAATACTTGTTCGGGCAGATGAACCATGAGATGAACCATAGATGTAAAAAAATGTGGAGGAAATATGAGCTCCAAATTGCAGAGAATCATCACTATCTCAGTTTCCATGTCACGCACAACCTCCTTCTTAAGCTCCCTACTGCATAGTTAACGAAACCAATTTAACAGTGCTATCAATGGCTTGACAACGTTTTCTGGCAGGAACCCTCTTATAACCACAAGAAGAAGACGTTGAAGCAAGACATGGCAATCATGCGTCTTCAATCCATAAAATTGTGACTGGGAACTTATTTTCACCTTACTTCTCAAACTACCTGCATAACCAAGAGGATACTTAACATCCCTGAACCACTGGAACACATCTTCTAGATCATCATTTTTAACTAAAAAAGGTGCATGAGGAACTTTCCCCGTAGCCAAGTCACCCGCTCTTTGCCACTGGTTTTTTCGCACATTCATCTTCTTCAAAGCAGCGCGAGCTTTTGGACCATCCTTAGACTTCGATTCAATCGAAAAAATGGTTCCAAGGATGTTGTCACGAACATTTTTTTCAATGTGCATGACATCTAGGCAATGTCTGATCTTCAATGATGACCAATACGGCAGCTTCCAAAATATGCTTTCGTGAGTCCAACACTGTCTGTTATTCGGATTGTACAGCACCTTCAAGTCTTCATGTTGGCTAAGAATAGGGTAAACGTTTGACCTAACGTCCTCCAAAATTTCATCTCCACTCTTACGATAGGGTCTTCCGCCAAACTCCTCCTTCCCGTTAAATGCCTTGCTCAATCTCCAAGGGTGATCCTGGTGGAGCCATTTTTGATGACCTTCATAAACTATCCTCCCACATATATGCTCTGAAGTTAGCTCATCTAGACAGATTGGACATGCCTTGTACCCTTTAACAGTTGACCCCGCAAGCATCCCTAAACCTTGAAAGTCGCTAATAGTCCACATTACCGCTGCCTTCATCAAGAATACCTCATTGTCTACTCGATCAAAAGTATGGACTCCAACGACCCATAAATGTATTAGCTCCTCGATCATCGGCTCAATGAGTACACTAAGGCACTTTCCGGGAGATTTAGGGCCTGGAATCAACACTGATAACATGTTATATTCCTTCTTCATGCACATTGATGATGGTAGATTGTACGGCATCACAACAACGGGCCATGTACTATGCAAAGTTCCCATTGTTCCGAATGGATTGAAACCGTCTGTTGCAACTCCAAGGCGCACATTCCTGCAGTCCCGTGCAAAACCTGGAAAAGTTCTGTCAAAATGTTGAAACGCTTCTCCGTCAGCTGGGTGGCTGAGGCTACCAGCCACGCATATCCGCTCCCCCAGCCATCGCATATGCTTGGCAGTGTGTGGGGACATAAACAAGCGCTTCAACCTTGGTGTTAGAGGGAAGTTACGAATTATTTTTTTGGGAATATCATTCGTATTTGGCTTATATCTTTCAGAATAACACACTGGACAAATCCTCTCTTTTACAAGCGCCCCCCTGAACAACACACAGTTAAACTCACACGCATGAATTCTTTCGTAACCCAGTGAAAGATCACTCAAGATTTTTTTTATTCTCGAGTATGAACAGGGGAATGTGTGCCCTTTAGGAAGAAGTTTATTAATGTAAATACATAAAGAGTCAACACTTGTGTCCGACCATCCATTTTCATTTTTCATTTCCATTGCATCTAATATGGCACTCAAAACAGTTTCCTCACTGCCTTCATATAATGGGGTCTGTGACTCCTTCAATAATCTATCGTACTTTTCATAATCATCGTCTACCATGTCATTGAAGTTCATGCCCGAATTATCTTCCACAAATTGTTGGGGTGCATCTGCATGGTATCCAGAATAATAGGGATATGCATTATGTAGAATCTCCAACTGCGGGTTCACTGAAGGACCGGCACCACTAGAAGGACCGACTCTGTCTTGAAGCCACTGTCTTCGTTGACTGAGCATTGCCGGTTCACCAGAAACTTCCCCGTGAAGGTGCCAGACTGTATAAGTAGGACTCAAACCATTGTGTGATAAGTGATGATACATCTGATCCATAGTAACCTTGAACGGACCGTTCTTACAACGTTTGCACGGGCAGAAGTGATAATCGGCTCCGTTACTATGTAGCCGGGCAAAATTCATGAACTCGAATATGCCTATGATGTACCTTGGATCAGCACGATGATATGTCATCCAAGTTTTGTCTGGGAGTCCGTCCATGTTTCCTGTCAACATAAACAATCAATATGAACAAAGTTACCACGCCACAGTTGCGATTCAACCAAAACCCCACACTTCTTCGCCTTATGCCTCCGGGTTGGGTCATATCCCCTTCAGGGGAACACGACATTTGTCAACGCTTTTGCACCCATGCGTTTCAGCTCCAGTTTAGGGAAATTTCGGCAGCATCTCCCTACAGTTCCCCGAGTGCACACATATCTAAACAACCTAATTTGCACTCGGGGAACATTTAAAGGAGACACTGTCGAAACCATATCCCAAAACTGAAACTGAAATCACACGAATAGCAAAATGATCAACAAAGTCATGTTCACCTAAAGTGTCCAAAAATGGGACAATTCGAGAATCAACAACTCAACTCGATCAACTAGATGAGTTGTTGATTCTCAAACGGGAGTTCTAAGTTGATAAACACCACAATTATATATAGCCATACGCTCGAAATCATGATTAACACTAATAACACTACTAATTAAGGCTCGATTACACATAATCTACACTAATCATCAATTAATTTCACTAAATTTAACCAAATTTCAAACATTAATCATGAACCCATAACATGATTTATCACAATTCAATGCTTAACACACTAAAACTACAACATAACACTAAATTCAATTCAACTTCAAACATTTCACCAAAACTTCAATTTCACTTCTAATCATCAATAAATTTCACTAAACTTAACCAAATTTCAAACATTATTCATGAACCCATAACATGATTTAACACAATTCAATGATTCAAACACTAAAACTACAACATAACACCAAATTCAATTCAACTTCAAACATTTCACCAAAACTTCAATTTCACTTCTAATTTAACATAGTATGGTCATAAAGAGGGTTAAAGAGATACAAATCAAACTAACCTTACTCAAGAATCAAATCAATGGCAAGAACAACCTTCTTTCTCAATTTCCTCTAATTTCTCCCCAAAATCGCCCAAAACAGCTGCAGAACGAAATGAAACTGTTTTTCTAAACTTCTCACTTTATGAACGGGTTGACTTTAAGAAGAAGAGTAGATCCAGATTTAAAAAAAACGAGGCGACGTATATTGATCAATCTACGTCGCCTCGATTTCATTCGAAGCGACCAAACCAAAGTATGTCGCTTCGAATAAAATCTAGGCGACGTAGATTGCTCAATCTACGTCGCCTAGTTTTTATTCGAAGTGACGTAGATTCGTTTAGTCGCTTCGAATGAAAAACTAGTCGCCTCAGTTTTTTGAAGCGACGTACTTCAATCTACGTCGCCTCAATTTTTTGAAGCGACGTACTTTTTATCAAAGACAATTTTCGTCGCCTCATCTAAAATCGGAGCGACGTAGAAATATAACTACGTCGCCCAGATTCCTTCCTCCATTAGTGGTAGTTGACCCCAATAGAAACCCTAACCAGTCCGAAGAACTCACACAGATGAAAGCAATTAATATTTTCGAGACTACGCATTTGTGTCTAAAGTTTGACGAGTATCATTAGTGGTTGGCTAGGGTTTCTAGTTCAACCACTCAACCTGGTAAGTAGTTTATCTTTGAGCTCAATGAAATTAATTAAACATTTACTGTAGTCGCGTTTGAAAATTAGTTGATGCAGCATCCCTCAAGATAGCATGTTTGCCAATAAATAATGTGCATGGCTGCTTGCTGGTTGACCAATTAAGCCATCATATATTGACACGAGGTCTATAATTATATATGGGTACATAAACCATGGGAAACAAGTCGTCAAGCTGGTATTTTGGACTGTCGATCTATAAAGAATTTTGCAAATGCATGTTAGTTTTCTAATTTTTAGATTTTAGTCATTCCTGTAATTTCCAGATCAATCCCAACTAGCTTGCATGAGAAATTAAGTAATTTCGTTTCTGAATGTCACTTGAGGTAGTTAAATGATCGATATCCAGTACTGCAGTATGAGAACAACACAAGAAGATATGAACGAAATTCATCTGTCCTTACTCCTTAGTAAGTATATAAAAGTTACACATGCAGATATACCACATTCTACAACCATACCAAGAGAATCAGAGTGAAATATTATATATAGAAATGGATGCAGGATGCAGGTACAATTTACTAAATATATATGAATCGTGGAGAATGATAATTACTTACTTTCATATAGAACAAAATTTTCCATTTTTCTTCAAAAATTTCTAAGTGCTTGGCAGAGAGCCCGAGTCCACGCTTACCACACGAAATGAACAAGAGTAAGTGGTGAACAGACAAAAAGCATCAAGGTTGCAAAAGGCAACTCATGGTGGATAATGGGATTTGAGTTGGTCTCCACTACAACCTAGCTAACTTCCTAATTTCGCTTCTGCATCAACTTCGATCTGCTGATGACTAAGAGCATCTGCACGGTTGATCGAACAAGATAAATTGTTCTAAGCAGATGGTGGACTCGGCCAGACTGTTGGTCGAGTAAGTTTTGTTCGATTAATTGCTCTTGTAAGAGGTGGAGCTGACTGTTTTGCTCGTGCACTATTCTCATAGATCTCACCGCTGTGTCGAGCTTTCCTACTTGCTCGAACAAAATTCGACCGATCTCATCATTTATTTGAGCACGTCGGTGCAGATGCTCTAATAGCCACAAAAATGGTGATTATATATATTAGTTTTGTCTCGTACTGTTAATAGTGGAGTGGCTGATCTTGGATCTGTAAGAGCATCTATCACCTTTCAATATACAGACACTAGTCACCCTACTACGTACTCTTCTTATCAGTTATCATTCACATCCTTCTACCTACGTTTAATTATATCCCACTTTCTTTTTTTAGGTTTTGACTTCTTGTCCTGGTGAGGAAATGTATATATTATACGGTCACCAGAGAGCTCAATTTCCTTCCTCTGTTTTAGCATCTAAGTATTAACAAAGCAAAGATATCTAGCTCCTTTCATGATCCCAGATGCCACTAAAGAGGTTTGTATAGAGCAATGTTTTAAAATGTGGCAAGTAATATGCGTTAAAATTTGTTTTAAAGTTAGGCTATCAGAAAAATACATTGTTCTACCAAAAAAAGACTTAAATCGCGTAAAACGCAGTGCAAAAGACTTAAAATAATTAAGCTTTAAAGCAGCGTTTTTTTTTGGGTTATTCAAATAAAACTCATTGCCACATTCTTTTTAAAGAATATAGTCCATCAACATTTACTTTAAAAGATTTAAGACAAATATTAATGATAGTAACAATTAAGATGTATTTGTACCATTAATTTCAGACTATTTACATACAATGCCACAACTACATAATTTGTAATATAAAATAAGTATTTAATTCAAATTCATTAGTTACATTTTCCATTCAAGAATTATAACAAATTATGAGATAGGTAAATATTTTATAAATTAGGTAAAATATACATCAGTAAAATTATATTACGAAGCATTTAGGTGTACTATATTGATAAATTTTATATAAGAATTACTAGTTAAATTATGGTTATATGTAATTTTAATGGAACTAGGTACATTGTATGTAAGAAATACATTGTAAATATATAGGTAAATTATGAACAACAATATGAATTGTTGGTACATTAAGCAATTGAAGTAGAAGCCAATAGTGTGCGCAATTTCCCTATTCTCAGCTAACCTATATTTATGTACGTAGGTAAAATAATAATATATATATATGTGTGTGTGTAGGTAGATTAGGAAATCAAAGTAGAAGCCAATAGTGTCTGTACGTAGTTAACCGGCCTATTCTCGTTTGTCTATATATAGGTAAATAACATATCTCATTTATATACAGGTAAATAACCTATTTGTAAGGCGGTAGGAAAATGTTAATATGTAAATAAATTTTGTAGGGATTTACCTATCTCAATTTTCGGTAAACATAGGTAAATATTGGTGAGATTAGAAATTAGATTATTACCATTTTTTAAAGATGATGACTTAGCAAATTTTTTAATTAACTAGGTTAGAGGGTATACCTGGTATCTCGATCAAAAAACTGAATATTAACTCATCCCTCTTAAAATGAAATGTAATTGAATTGTAGGGACTAAATCCATCAATGAAATTGCAGATGAATGTTTTACTAACATTAATAAGTTGCAAGGGTTATTCAAATAAAACTCACTGCCACATTCTTTTTAAAGAATATAGTCCATCAACATTTACTTTAAAAGATTTAGGACAAATATTAATGATAGTAATAATTAAGTTATATTTGTACCATTGATTTCAAACTATTTACATATATACAATAGCACAACTAGACAATTTGTAATATAAAATAAGTATTTAATTCAAATTCATTAGTTACATTTTCCATTCAAGAATTATAACAAATTATGAGATACGTAAACTATTTTACAAATTAGGTAAAATATACATCAGTAAAATTATATTACGAAATATGTAGGTCTACTATATTTCATATAAGAATTACTAGTTAAATTATAGGTGTATGTAATTTGAATGGAACTAGGTATATTGTATGTAAGAAATGCATTGTAAATATATAGGTAAATTATGAACAAATATATGAAGTGTAGGTAAATTAAGCAATGGAAGTAGAAGACGTAGAAGCCAATAGTGTACGCAATTGACCTATTCTCAGTTAACCTCTATTTATGTAGGTAAATTAATAATATATATGTGTGTAGGTAGATTAGGAAATGGATGTACACTACAAGAAAAAGTGACTTAGACGACGGAGAATTTCCGTCGTCTAAGTTACAGTCTCCGTCGTCTAAGTACTTGGACGACGGAAAATCCGTCGTCCAAGGTACGTGCTCCAAGTGCTGTCGTCTAAGTACTTAGACGACGGAGAATTTAATCTCCGTCGTCCAAGTTCACTTGGACCACGGAGAACGTCCGTGGCCCAGGTAGGAACTTAGACGACGGAGACATTAATCTCCGTCGTCTAAGTGTCTACCTGGGCCACGGAGAAGCTAACAATCTCCGTGGCCCAGGTGGTGACTTAGACGACGGAGAATTTAATCTCCGTCGTCTAGGTTACGACCTGGGCCACGGAGATTGTTAGCTTCTCCGTGGCCCAGGTGGTGACTTAGACGACGGAGAATTTAATCTCCGTCGTCTAAGTTCCTACCTGGGCCACGGAGATTGTTAGCTTCTCCGTGGCCCAGGTCGTAACCTAGACGACGGAGACATTAATCTCCGTCGTCTAAGTCACCACCTGGGCCACGGAGAAGCTAACAACGTCCGTGGCCCATGTAGGGACTTAGACGACGGAGATTAATGTCTCCGTTGTCTAAGTGAAAAATTAATTTTTTTAAAAAAATTAAATTCAAAAATATTATTAATATTAATTGAAAAAAAATTAATTAAATTAATTAAATACACTAAATTAATAAAATAATTAAATTAATTAATTTGTACATACATAATCGAAAAAACCCATAATTAAAAATGAAAATATTGTTCGTAATGCGGAAATTAAGAAACGAAATAATAAACTACTAGCTAGCTAAAACACTGGAGGAGCAGATGCGCCGCCTCGTCCTCCGCCTCCAGCCGGGTCGTCGTCGTCGGGGAATGGGTTCGGAGGAGGTTGACATTGTCTTTGAGCTTGTTGCATAAGGGCGATGAGTTGGGCTATTCGCTCGTCTTGCTGGTCCATTCTTTGGCGCATGGCAATATTCTCCTCCCGTGCGATTCGAGCCTCTTCATAGGCTGCCGCAGCTTGAGAACTTCTCCGCCGCCCCGAACCTCCCGTAGATGATGACTCAGAGGTCGACAAATCTCGAACCACCTTAGGCCCGAAGTGCCTAACCTCCTTGCCAGCTCTACGACCGTAGACCTCATCCGCAATTGCTATTTGGCTCTCCACAGATAGAGGAGGCAGGTCTTCTAGCGGCACATCTGGGAACGCAACCTGAGTGTTAGCCAATTCTTCCTGCGCACGCTCTATCACTCTTGCCTACAAAAGAATAATAAATTTATTATAATGAAATAATATTTAAATAATAATTACTATAATTATTAGCGCACACACATATATATATATATATGACTTACGCCGCGTTGACTCGCTTCATTATCGAGCCCAGGCGTCACGTACGCGCTTACGCTTGCATCGAGATAAGGGTGTTTGGAGCCCTTATCCCTGTGCTCCTTGGCAATTTGAATGAGTTGCTTGGCGCCGGAAGTATGGTGCTTGTCCTTCTTCCCCCGGTTGGCTTTGTTGACACCGGAGAATTTCTGTTAGACAACATAATGAAATCATTAAAAAATTTATAAGTAACTAAAATTTAGAGTATTCAATTATCTTAATTGAAATAAAAAAAGTAAATTAACACCTGAAATTGCTCATCGGCAAAGTGGTTACACAACCACTCCCACTCATCTTCTCTATCCCCACGCAGCTCTTCGGGGGGAGGCACGGGACCGTTAGTTCGGAAGTACTGATGGAGCCTGTACTTCCAATCTTTGAAGATGTTGTTGGCGGTTTGGTTGATATGCCTCAACATCGCCGGATCCGGATCCACCGCAAATTGTTCCTATCAGAAATAAATTGGAAATTATAATCGTATATATTATAAAATTATATATAACTAATATTAAAAATAGTATATAATAACTAAAATTGTACGTATTACGTACCGAAAGATCCTTAAAGACTTTCGCCTTCTCCGAATCCGGCACCTCCCTCCAAGTAGGGGCAGTGATACGAACCCGGTTACGAACAATCGACCCAATGCTATGAGCCGAGAGACTTGCTAGCTGAGGTGTGGGAGGGCCACCGGTGAATTCGTCGTAGGGCAAGGCGATCTTGCTCCCGGTCGCCTTGCAAATTTTCTCCGCCTTTCCACCTTTAACGAGACCCCGAGTCTTTTTCGGTTGGGGGTCAGTGGGGGCCCTCCTTTGCTTACGGCGGGCGCTGTACATGATAGAATCGGCCGTCGAAGACGCCTGAGTACTTCCCGTTGAAGCGGTACCGGGCGTCGGAGTTGAAAAGGGGTCGACGTCATCACCGCTTGAGAGAAATGGGGCAGAGGGAATTTCCCCAGAAGGCCCCGGATTGAGGGCGTCGTCCTGCGGTTGAACCCAACCGACTTGGGCCGCCAACATTTGGAGCATCTCATCTTCTGACTCCTGTTGGGCTTTCTTCTTGCCGGATGTGGTCTTTGGCGGAGCCATTTAAACCTAAGAGTACGGTGTTAAAATACGCGTACCTACTTACCATAATAATTACAACTTAAAAATTTACGCTAATTAATTAAGTACGTTTAAGATTTAAATAGAGTACACTAGCTTGGCATTTTCGGTCGTTCAATGGACGTGCGACCCGCGCGATAAAGTGTAAATTTTCAATTAATCAGCCTTGGTTAAATCGAAAAACATGGCCAGTTAGGGATAGAGATAACGCGAGAGGCAGGACTAATTTCGACAAAAGTCTTTCTTAGTCCAAATCCTGTCACCAGTCATAACCCGTTTCTAGACACCATGTCCGACATTCGGCCAATTTTTCGAAAATTTACACTCCCTCAAGTCCTTTGCAAACTCCGCCCTCAACCTCGTGTCCATAACTTCACTTAGGTTATGGTGTGCGGTGATGAAATCCACACATCACGAGGGGTTAAGGAGATAAGCAAGGAAAAGAGGCGCCATCTATTCCAAAGAGTGCGACTTAATTACACCAAGCCTATGTACTAAATTTAAATCGAACACGTACTACTAATTAATTTAATCTCATATTTATTTAATTATGCAACTAATTAATAAATAATTACAATAATATTTAAACATTTCATAAATTATCAAGTAATTACAATTATTCATTTAATTATTATTAATATATAACAATAATTTACCATTTAATTAATTAATAACAATATGTAATCATTTATTTAATTAATAACAATAATTAATCTAAATATAATTAATAACAATAAATTTACAATAAATTAATCATTTATTAAATATTTAAAACTAAGTAATAAATTAAATTCTACTAATTAATTAAATTTAGAATTTTATTAATTAATTAAATGAAAATTATTTTAATAAGGGAAAAATAGAAATGTACCGAATCGGAGTTTTCGGGAATATCGGGGAGTTGATCGAGTCGTCGGAGAGGGGGAACCACGCCGGAAAGTTGGTCGTCGGAGCGTCGCCGGAGGAGGATCGCCGGAGTGAGAGAGAGAGGAGAGGAGAGTATAGAGGAGGAGATGGAATGATGAGAAAATGAGGGGGGGTGCTCCTCCTTATATAGAGTTTCACTTAGACGACGGAGCACTATTCTCCGTCGTCTAAGTGCACTTAGACGACGGAAACAGTGTTTTCCGTCGTCCAGGTGAAGAGTCAAATTTTTTCGAACCGGCGCCAAATAAATGGGCGGGCCGTTTCACCGCCATAAATGTTGACTTAGACGACGGAAACAGTGTTTTCCGTCGTCTAAGTGGAATTTCAAGCGGCGCCAAAAATTGAGGCGGCAAATCGAACCGCCATGTAAATATTGACTTGGACGACGGATATGTCGTTTTCCGTCGTCCAAGTGAACACTTGGACGACGGAAAACGACATATCCGTCGTCCAAGTCAATATTTACATCGAAAAATAATAAAAATTTTATTCGAACCGCCATGGTAATTTGAACCTAGACGACGGATACGGTCATTTTCCGTCGTCCAGGTGAACACTTGGACGACGGAAAATGACCGTATCCGTCGTCTAGGTTCAAATTATGCAAAAAAAAATATTTAAATTAATTCGCTAGGAATTTAGCGATCTGTCATTCGAGTGAAATAGTCGTACAATATCGATGAACGCATCGTATATATAAACAGATAAATTTGAACCGCCGAATAATTTTACGTTTTGAAAGTTGTTAAGTATCGACTAATCTTTAAGACTTTAGTGTTCACTTGTAGTTGCTGATTTGCAGCAGAGTACTAACGAAATTGAATTTGGACAAAACAACCGTTGGATATGTTCGTCGTAACATAATATATAATTACTATAAAGGACCAGGAAATAATAAGTTCGGGAAGGGTTTCATCGGCACAGTCAACCGCAAAACCGAGAATTTCACAAACCGGAAACGTGGATACAGGACATTTCGCAACTCCGATTTTCGAACCGTCGAAGCTCACACACCAAGAATATACTACTCTAAAGTCTTGACGAAAAGAATATGCATTCGAAGATGGTCTAGATGGTCGTTGTCTTAGAAAAAATTACGAAATTTACACCTGGACGACGGATACGACATTCTCCGTCGTCCAAGTACACACCTGGATGACGGAGACGCTAATATCCGTCGTCCAGGTGTGTACTTGGACGACGGAGAATGTCGTATCCGTCGTCCAGGTGAATATACCCTGAATTCAGGGGTTAGGGGTCCTTAGGGTTTAGGGTATAGGGTTTGTCACTTGGACGACGGAGACAGTCATTCTCCGTCGTCCAAGTGTGTACCTAGACGACGGATAATGACTGTCTCCGTCGTCCAAGTGTAAAACCCTGAATTCAGAGGTTAGGGCCGTACGGTTTAGGGTTTAGGTCGTCCCCGGTCATTTGTATGTTCGTTCAATTATTCTCATTCAAGAATATAATTAAAAAAATGATCGATCGATCCGATCTGCGCATATGCTACATTTAGTGTCGAGGATTTAGGGTTTGAAGGGCTGCTTGAGCGAAATGTAGAGCAGCTTCAGCTTACTTTTAATAAGATCAGAGAATACACCGATGAAGTTGAAAGCAAAGAGAGGGGCCGGGACTACGTACAAAATTTGTGCTCTCAATAATACTATCACAAGTCAATATATATAATCATATATAGGGACCCATAATTAATCCAATTTATACATAAATAGTATTTAAAAACAATAAAACCAACCAAAGCTGGACGAGGAATCTTAAAGTCTCGACATAATAGAAATCTTTCACCTTTTTACGATGCATCGATCGATCATATATATATTACAATAATAAATTAGGGTTTACCAATTAATGATCCTCGTCGTGTGACCGTACTCTTCGTCATAATCGTCATCATCATCATCACCGTTATCCGATTGCTCATCCTCCTCATCGTACTCAACATCGTCCGAGGAATAACCAGAGTTGTCGTCATCGTCCTCATCCTGCACGTCTTCTTCATCTACCTCAATAATCTCTTCTTCAGTTAGATCTGTACAACCATCAGGCATGGGTAACCGTTCACCGTCTTGAACCAGGTCCATTATGTCGGAGCGGATGACAGAAATATTAGGTTCTTGATAGGCAGGAATGTCTCTATCTGGTTCAGCAGCATCTTCAGTCGTCGCCGGTGTCCCTTCAATTGTCTCTGTATTCCAAACTCCTCGATGAGAGATCTGGTTCACTATTTTCCACCCGTCACCAGCTTTCGGATCGTCGAGATAGAACACCTGCCTAACTAAGGTGGCGAGAGCGAAAGGCTCATCCTCATACCAGCTTGAGTTTGTATCGACTGATAAAAGTCCCAGGTCTTCCTTTGTACGCTTGAACCATCTGCACTTGAATAGGAAAACGTTGACATCATTCCCGTAACATAGCTGAACCACATATACGATCATTCCGTAATATAGATCAGGGTCTTTCCCAACCGCTATCCCACTGTTTTGTGTTCTTCTTCCTTCATCTCGCGCCAATGAATGGAACTTCACACCGTTCACAAAACATCCCGGATAAATATAGTGTTTAATCGGCTTCCCTGCTAGCAAGTGCTTTGGCCAAGACCACCACCCCCCGTGGTTTTCGGATTTTTGCAGATCAATCATCTGCGAAAATGGAAAAATGTAAGGGTTTACTTTCTACAAATTAAACATGCATGATCTCAATATGTATATAAATCACTAAATACGTACCCATTGGAAGAAATAATCGGGGAACTTTTTCTTAACCATTTTCTCAATCCACGCCGAACTCTTGTCTGGATATAACGCCTGAAGCCTCTCCCTGTATGACATCATGTACGGCTCAACTTCGTCACAGTCTCGTAACACTACCCAATGTGCCTCAATAAGTTCTTCCCGTGTTAACGTTTCCTTTAATACTCCTCTAAACGGTCGGATGACATTGGTGACGACAGAAAGATTGATGCGGGCACTGGGATCGGAGGCAGTTGGAGGTGGTGGATCTTTGAGGTACCTGTTGCAGTAAGTAACGCACTCATGCATTAGGTATGTCTCTGCTATGGAGCCATCCGGGGCCGACCTGTTTTTGACGAATGACTTATACTGTCCAAGCTGTCTACAAAATTAATCAAACGTACAATAAAAATAAGTACATGCATATAGCTAGCTAGTAATCTCCAGTGGAACAAATTATGAATCGAAAAACCTGTATAATTAATTAGTTGTACGTACCTTTCTTGAGGATACATCCAAGTGTACTGGACCGGACCAAAAATGAGAACCTGCTCGGGCAGGTGGATCATTAGGTGAATCATTATGTCGAAGAAAGCAGGCGGAAAAATCCTCTCTAGTTTGCAAATGATGTGCACAATTTGTTGTTGCAATTCCACGACATCTGACTTCTTTAATTCTCTGGCGCATAACCTCTGCCACCATCTGCACAATGCCACTATTGGTTCTACGACGTCGCGAGGCAAATATGGTCGAATTACCACTGGAATCAGACGTTGCAGCATAACGTGATAGTCATGTGTCTTTAGACCAACAAACTTGTGTTGCACCTCGTCCACTGCTCCAGTTATAGTAGCTGCATACGTGGCCGGATAACGAACGCCCTTAAACCAGTGAAATACAGAACGTCTAAGTGTCGGCTTCACTGTGTACGGTGCAGCTGGCATCTTGTTGTACACTCCTTTCCTATCCCTCCTCAACCACAAGGGACGACGTAGATTCATTGATTCCAAATCTTTGCGCGCTTTGGGAGTATCTTTAGTCTTGAACTTAATACCGAGAATTGTTCCCACCACGCTGTCGCACACATTCTTTTCTATGTGCATCGCGTCCAAGTTGTTCCTCAGCTTCAACTTCGACCAGTAAGGGAGTTCAAAGAATATACTCTTGTGATCCCAATAGCTCAGATCATGTGGAGGAATTGGATTGCATTTCTTTACATCCGCGTCGTTAGTCAACACACCAAAGTCGAAATAGCTCAACCTCTCTAAAATCTCTTCGCCCGACCAACTACGGGGTTTAGGATTGTTCTCTACCGTCCCGTCGAAATGAGCTTCATCCTGTCGCCAAGGGTGGTCGTGAGGGAGCCATCTACGGTGACCCAAGTAACACACCTTCCCTGCGTGCCAACTAGAGTTCACGTCGTCCAAACATATAGGACATCCATTATATCCTTTTGTCCTGCACGCTGCCAACATCCCATACGCTGGAAAATCGCTGATCGTCCACATTACGGCAGCCCTCATCGTGAACATCGTGTTAGTGAATTTGTCATAAGTTGGGACTCCATTTTCCCACAACAGTTTCAGCTCGTCGATCAAAGGTCTGAGGTAGACATCTAAGCACTTCGATGGAGATTTAGGACCTGGAATTAATACGGTAAGGAAATTAAATTCCTTGTTCATGCACATCCACGGAGGCAAGTTGTACGGCATCAGAATAACTGGCCAAGTGCTGACGGCGGAGCTATTACTTCCCCAAGGATTGAATCCGTCTGTAGATAGGCCGAGTCTAACATTTCTAACCTCTGAAGCAAAGTCTCCAAATTCTCTGTCGAAATGTTTGAAACCCTCCCCATCTGCGGCGTGTCGCAGGACATCGTCATCTATTCGCTTTTCTGCGTACCATCGCATCGCCTCTGCTGTGTGTAGAGACATGTACAGGCGCTGCAATCTGGGAATCAAGGGAAAATATCGAACAACTTTCACAGGAATTCTCTTTTTCGAACTCTTCCTATTCAACTGGAATCTGCACTGGCCACATACGGGACAATAGTCCAACTCTTTATACTCTTTGTAAAATAGCACACAATCATTCGGACATGCGTCAATTATCCTGTACTTTAGGCCGAGGCTGCTCAGGATATTTCTAACCTTATAATGAGATTTAGGAAGATTGTGATCATCAGGAAGCAACTTACATATTTGCTCCTGAATTTCGTCAAAAGCACTCACTGACATTTTGTGCTTCACTTTTATCTTCATTTGCTCCATCACATATTGCAACACATTCTCTCGACATCCAGGGAACACCGGGGTCTGCGCTTCAAGTAGCATCCGGTTGTACTTTTCCATCTCAGTGGTGTCAGTGGCCAAGCTAGCTGCGGGGAATGTGTCATCATGCTCATTGGTGGTACTGTAACCTCCGTCTTGGTGTTGGTGTCCGCCATGACTACATCCCGGAAACGCATCATGGACCAAATCTGCAGTTGGGTTGCAAGCAGGGGGTCCGGCACCACTGCCGCTGGATGAGGCACCATGGTAACTGTACCCTGAGCTGAAGTCTGCTGCGCTGAACTCTACTGCTTCACCATGCTCGCTCCATGTAGTGTAACTCCACATCATACCATTTTCGTACAGGTGTTGCACCATAACATTAACCTCCGCATACTGACAATTAAGACATTTCTGGCACGGACACCTGAAACGCTTCTTTCCATGACCATGTTCTATCGCAAAATTCACAAATTCGCTAATTCCATCCATATACCGGACATCACATCTATTCTTTAACTTCATCCAACTCTTGTCCATACTGCTACAAAATATTATAATTAAATAATTATTACATATATATATATTAGTCCATTAATTTACCATTAATTATACGTACTCGATCTACATCGATCCATCAAATTACGTACGTAATTTAATCTGTATATATAGCTAATTAACATTCATGCATGTATGTACGTACGTACGGTTTCCCTAAATATATATATATATATATATATTTAATCATGCAAATTTTAACTGCCTACGTACGTACGTACGTACCTGCTCGCCTTCTCGATATCTGCAGTTAATTAAGCTAGCTAGTGATCGAACACCGGAGATCCTTTAATTTCTAGCCCCGGCCTAGCCTAATCCGGCCTTCTCCTTCTCCTTCGATCTCAAAAATTCCCCACGGGAGAAAATATAATGGAATGATCGAAGCTAAGAGAGTTTGGCATGGCCTATATATAATGCTTCACTTAGACGACGGAGGTGTCGGTACGTCGTCTAAGTGGAACTTACACCACGACGTGTCGGTCCGTTGTCCAGGTGATGATTTCTCCGAGGTCCAAGTAAAACTTAGACGACGGAGATGTAATTCTCCGTCGTCTAAGTTTTACTTGGACCTCGGAGAAATCTCCGAGGTCTAAATGTTACTTAGACGACGGAGATGTAATTCTCCGTCGTCCAAGTGATAACCTGGACGACGGATACGTCTCCGAGGTCCAGGTACTTACCTAGACGACGGAGAAATTTCACGTCCGTCGTCTAAGTTACACTTAGACCTCGGAGATTTCTCCGTGGTCCAAGTAACACTTAGACGACGGAGAATTACATCTCCGTCGTCTAAGTGTTACTTGGACCACGGAGAAATCTCCGAGGTCTAAGTGTAACTTAGACGACGGAAATAATACTGTTCCGTCGTCTAAGTCCTCTTTTCTTGTAGTGGTAGAAACCAATCGTGCATGTAGTTAACTGGCTTATTCTCAATTGTCTATATATATATAGGTAAATAACATATCTCATTTATAGATATAGGTAAATAACCTATTTTTAGATGCAGATGGATTTTTTACTAACATTAATAAGTTGCAATGAGTTTTCCCTAATTTTTTTTCTTTTTTTTAGCCTAATAAACCAAAATGACAATTGAGGTTTAAGAGAGATGACTTATCGATATCCGAGGGTTTCTATTTTATTCAATCAATTGGTGTTTCTATCTCATCTTCTCTGCAACATTACCGGAAGAATTACTATGACCGATGACTTGGTGTCGTCGGTCTGTTTCCGTTTATCGTCGGTCATACCTATATCCGACGACACATCGTCGGATATAGTATCGTCGGTAATACACCGTCGGTAATACTATATCCGACGATGATTTAGGGTTATCGTTGGAAAATAGATACACTAAAACCGACGATAATTTATCGTCGGTCATAGTGTAAACTATAACCGACGATGTCAACGTCGGATATAGTTTTCTCCATGGTCAAAATGGTTGACTCTGGAGAAAACTATATCCGACGATATTGACACATGTCGTCGGATATAGTGAAAAAATTTAAATTTTTTTTGCAGGTTTTGGGTTTTATCCCAAAACTTGCATTCACAAAAAATCACGCTATCTATATATTGTTCAAATTGAAAATCAACAACCATTGAAACTAGAGTACGTAGTAAATAAATAAATTAATAAAAACCGAAATCGTTCAAATCTGTATACATATGCGTAGTAAATAATGAAAATAAACATGAAACCGACAATTGTTCAAATGTAGGGGGGTCCTGGTCCTAAGTCTATGTGGTCAAACGGATTGGAGAAAGTTGGTTGGTCCTGGTCTAGCTGAGGCTGAGGCTGTGGCTGTGGCTGTGGCGCACCGAAAATGGGCGGGGGGGGGGGGGGGGGGGGGGGGAGCTATCTGGATTCCAGATGCTTGCAACTGTGCATAACATTGTTGCATCCATGTCCCCATTTTCTGCTGCTGTTCGGCTACACGATTCTTCTCTGCAGCTTGCGCTTGCTCCATCTCCTCTATCCGACACCGTTGAGCTTCCATCTCAATTGATTGCCTATGAAGCCGATCGTTTAGCTCATTAGTCCTCGAAGATGATGATGATGATCTCGATCAGCGAGAGAATTCAGGGGTCTGCTTCAGCAGCCCTTGACCCCATTTTCCGGAACCCCTGCAGTAGAATGTGTTCTTCCTTGGAGGGATCACAATTGACATAATCCTGGCCCTGACGATCGGATCAGATCGATCAATCTGATCAATCGGGAGTTCCGCATCGGGGGTGTTGCGATAAAGCTCTCTCGCCACTTGAGTCAACACCTCCGGAATCGCCTCCTGAATTCTCGCCTAATTGACAAATTAAAGAACAATAAAATATTAATTAAAAAAACAATCTAAATAAATAAGAAATAAGCTTATTTTGTTATAAGGACACTTACAGCATATTCAGGATTCTGCGGATACGCGTGCTGCATCGTATGGACAATGGGATCATCTTCTGGGTGGTTGGCCGCCTCCTCGATCCAACCCGAGTATGATCTGGTACCGGCATGATGATTTGTGGTGTTTTTGGCCCGGTTCCTTGCGTTGATTTCAGAAAGAGCCTGCGCGATTAAGTCAACATAAAAAAAACACTCATTAGCCAAATAATTTAAGGGAAGTACGATAAAACAAAAATTAAATCGATTGAAGATTGCGTACCTTCAATCGAGGGTTGTTGAAGTGAACCACAAGTCATCGCCACTCGTACTCCCTATAACGAAACTCGCTAGGGGTACCCTCACGATCGTCCCCGTACTTTTTCCAATGCTTCTTCAGCTCGGCCTTCCACTCCTTATACCTATATATACCCATAAAATCAAGCGTTAGTAACTAACAACATTGTATGAACATAATCAAAAGAAACGAAAAAATTGAAACAAATGGTCCTCTGCAAACCTGCTCCCATGCACTTCATCCGCCCACGTGGGTCTAATGTCTTCATCCACGCGGAACCACCTCTGCAATGCATATATTTATATATATATATCAATAACTAACAAAATTTATTATTGAAAATTTTAATAATGAATATACAATTCAACTCACCAACAACACATTATTCAGCTGATGTTTGACGGCTTGTGGCACTGAATTCCAATCTTGCCACAACATTGGGACTCTATCCCGTATGAGGCTGCCCGCCATCCCCGCGTACTTTCGAGTGACCTTTCCCTCGATCACCTGCCCTTTATCCTCGGTCGGAATCATAAGTTGGCCACCACCACTAGCCTGAATGGCTTCGTCCAGTAACTTGCCGATGACGGGGCCTCTGGTTCTCTTCTGTTTGGCACCGGGCACGATCTCGCCTATCACATATATATGTAGACGATTTTTTAAACATCAACACCTAATTGAATTTAAATATTAGGGAGTAAAAAGATATCACTAATTAATATTTACCTGATTCGTCGGTGCGTTGTCCCGGAATCCTTGCACTCCAGAGAGGTGCCGGGAAGGGTATATATGCATATGCCTGCTCCGGGGTAATGAACCCTAGCTGTCCCGGAATAGGCATCCCGTCGGAATCGACGTGAGGTATCGTCGGGATTTTCAACGGTAAGAATAATGTAGGCGGCGGGCATAGTCGCATCCTCGCCTAGGACTGAGTGGATCTACCAGCCTCCTCGGAAGAATGAGGAGCTGTCTGGTGGATGACGGGGGAACCCTCCTCGCGATGAATGTCCGGCATTCGGACCGAGGATTGAGTCGCACTATCCATTTTTGGCGTGCGACTGACCTGATGAACCCTCCTCGCGCCTGAGGATCGAGCCGGCTCGGGCTGCTGCTGCTGAGGTTGTCCCTCGCCCATCAGCCGACGGTGTCGAGAGGTCAGCGGAAGACTGTAAGTGTTGGGGACACTGGTGGATCCTGATGCGGACCGACTTCCGGTGCCATCAGGATCCCCAGCTCCCGAGCCCTCATCCCCACGTCCCGATCTCCCTCTCCCTCTGGACCTCCCCCTCGAAGTACTCGATCGCGACCCGGCCCCTCGGGAAGGTCCGCAATTAAACCATTGCATCGTTGCTATAAAATTATAAAAATTAAAAATAATTCCTAATTCCTAATTCATCCATTAAATTATAAAAATTAAAAATAATTCCATAAAATCCACAATAATTACAATATATAAATAATCCAAATATAATTCATCCAATACATATATAATCCAATAATTTAACTATATATATCAATAATTCCAATAATCCAAATTCAACAATTATTCCAAATCCGATTAACCTAAAACTTAATAAAATTTAACCTAAAATTATTCCAAATCCAAATTTAACCTAAAATTCCAATATATATCAATACATGCATAAAATTCCAATATTTTCCAATATACCAATTTAACCTAAAATTCCCCTATTTTCCAATATACCAATTTAACCTAAAATTAGAATTAATTCCCCTATTTTCCAATATTTGAATTTAACCTAAAATTCTAAATTATTCCAATATATATCAATACATGCATAAAATTAACAAATTCCAGAACTATACATATACATGCATCCACATTATCGATCAACACATTCCACAACTTCAAATCTAACATAAATTAAAAAAAAATCGAAAATTTGAAATTAGGGATTTCAAACCTGTTTTTTCACTAATCGACGAGGGATTTGGCTTGAGGATCGATGGAATAGCACTTGAGCTTCGATTCCTTGCTTCCAACACGAAGGAAACGGAGAATGAGGAGGCGGAGGCGACTGTTCCGGTTTGGGGCAGTTTCGTTTCTGCCCCAAATCGTACCCAGATACGATATAAAACATAACTATATCCGACGAGTTAAGTAATCTCGTCAGATATAGTTGAACCGAAACTATATCCGACGAGATTTCATATGCATGTCGTCGGATATAGTTTCGGTTCAACTATATCCGACGAGATTTCATATGCAACTCGTCGGATATAGTTCCTCTATTTATTTTTCATTTATGCCGGTAATTAAACTAATTAAATATGTAGTGTATTAATATATATATTTATTAATAGGTAATACGAAATTATTAATAGTTAATACGAAATATTAAAATTATTATTTAATAATACGATATTATTAATCGATCGGTACGTTGTATTTTTTTTCCGATCGATCTCTCGATCTCTCTCATTTATGATGGGGATCGATATATATATAGCAATTTCATCGATCGACACAATTTTGTCCATAATATGAATAAAATTCATTTTACATTGCACGTTCTAAGTCGAAATAACATACATATATATATATACACTAATTAAGGCGCATAATCAGAATCATCGCTTGAGTCTGACTCTGTTTCCGAGTTACTTTCAGGTAAGATGTGTATGTCCTCGTCACTTGAATCTTCATTGTCTTCATTTTGATTAACATCAAGAAGATTCGGTTGAGGAATTCGTACCACACTGCCCTGTCTCACATTATTAAGGCGAATTGTTGAGGTTTCAGGAATACCAGTTGCGTTCGGCTCTTGGTATGCACTGACTTCTTCATTATCCGAGGTCACAGTACCAAGGGTGGAGGCACTGTATATGTTTCGTGGAAAAACATGGTTAGCCACTTTCCACGCGCCTTTATGCACAAGATCATCAAGATAGAACAATTGTTTCACCGCCGTGGCCAACACAAACGAATCATCTTCATACCAGCTTGTGGCAGTATTCACCGAAAAAATCCCGTATTGATCGGTCCTTGTGTTCTGAGGGTCGGTATCAAACCATCTACACTTAAACAAGTGCACGGTCATGCCTTCCCCATATATTAATTCGACAACTGAATGGAGAACACCGTAATAGTCAACTCCATTCTGCCCACTATGCACCATTACCCCAGAATTCTGTGTTTTTCGTCTGACATCTCTATGTTCACAAATAAATAGCACGCCATTTACCTTACACATAGGATAAACTCTGGAAGTTACCGGTTTCTGCGCCAAGAGCCTCAATTCGTGTGACCACTGAGGGATACCATCATCTTGTACATAATTCATCTGAAAATAATCATTTATTAAGTACGTATAAATAGGATGCGAGACATGCACTTAACATCGATCATATACAGGTCAATTTAAGTATCAACTTACCCAGTTGCCAAAATAGTTTGCGAACGTCTTGTTGTGGTACTCAACATCACCGGAAATAGCAGGGCAGTAAAAGTGCAAATTTTTCCAATATTGAACTTCTGGACAGTTAATCAATACCGACCAATGGGCAATGACTAGCTCATAAGGTTCCAACTTGTACGAGTTGGGCAACTTTCCAGAAACTTCAACATCATCGGAGATGATCGAAAGGTTGAACTGCCCTCCATCTACGGGCATATGTTGTGCAGGGTCCTCCAACGCTCCCAAATACAACTTGGTGTACGTTACGCACTCATGCGCAATATATGATTCAGCGATACACCCTTCGGGTGCAGATTTGTTCATCACATAGTCTTTGTAGTCCCCCAATTGTCTGTAAATGGGTAATTATAGATCGAGCATGTTATGCTTATTGCAACAATATATAAGTGAATAAATAATATTAAAGATCGACATATATATAGCCAGATTCAGAGATGCATTACATACCTTTCCATAGGATACATCCATGTGTAGTGTACTGGACCAGTAAGCAACAATTGTTCCGGAAGATGGAGCATCAGGTGAGGCATGATGTCGAAAAAGTTTGGAGGAAATATCCTTTCGAATTTGCACATGATAAAAATGATGTCCTGTTGCATTTCCAACAAGTCCGATTTCTTCACTTCTCTCGTGCATAACTTCTGAAAGAATCTTGACAAAGCCACTAACGGCTCCACCACCTCTTTGGGCAGGTACCCTCGAATGAAAACAGGGAAGAGGCGTTGGAGCAGTATATGACAGTCATGACTCTTTAGTCCGTACATCTTGTTATCTTTGAAGTTAACACATCGACTTATATTTTCGGCATAGCCTGAAGGATACCTGACATTACCCATCCAACCAAAGATTTCACTCTTCTGGGCAGGCTTCACGGTATAAGGAGCTTGTGGCATTTTTTTCTTCCCATCTCTCAACCACAAATGTTTTCGCAGTCCCATCCTTTTAAGATCAATGCGTGCCTTCGGGCCGTCTTTAGTTTTTCCCTCCCAATTCAACACTGTGCCGACCACACTCTCGCACACATTTTTCTCTATGTGCATGACATCTAAGTAGTGTCTGATTAGCAACTTGGACCAATAAGGAAGTTCCTAAAAAATACTTTTGTGTGTCCAGAATTTATACCTGTCGGGTTTGTCAGGTATTGACGTCACTATCTCAGGATGAGTGCTTAGCTGCCCAAAATCGTATTCATTTAGCACTTCTAAGATTTCATCCCCTGTCCATCTCCTCGGCTGCTCACCTATTTCCACAGTCTCATCAAATGCCTCAATATCCTCCCGAAATGGGTGATCATGTGGAAGCCAACAATGATGTCGCATCTGTACAATCTTCCTACAATGAGGTCTGCAACACTTAACCGTCATGTACTCTGGACAAGCCCTGTATCCCCTGGTAACGTTGCCCGACAACATCCCGCGTGTAGGAAAATCGCTAATGGTGCCAACAAACACGGCATGCATCTGGAACATCTCATTTTTGAACTTGTCATAAGTGGGATGACCATGCTCACTCAAGTACTTAAGCTCCTCAATCAAGGGTCTCAGATACACATCGAGACACTTTCCTGGATAACTCGGCCCTAGAATGATCATAGTGAGCATATTGTATTCTTTCTTCATGCACATCCATGGAGGAAGGTTGTACGATACCAAAATAACTGGTCATATACTGTATTGAAGACTCATGTTGCCAAAAGGGTTGAATCCGTCAGATGAAAGCCCCAGCCAAACATTTCGAACTTCTGATGCAAAATAAGAAAACTCCTTCACCATGTGCTTCCAAGCCTCTCCGTCAGCAGGGTGTATAAGCGTATCACCGTCGGGCAAATTCCTCTCGGCCCACCATCTCATAGCTTCAGCCGTGTGTGCAGACATGAACAACCGTTCTAGCCTATCTATCAGGGGAAAATACTAAAGTATCTTCACAGCTTTCTTGTTTCCGGCAGGAGTCAACTTATACCTATCTGTACCACATACAGGGCATTCATCAAGGGATTCAAGATCATTCCCATAAGCATCTTCACCCCAGAAGAGAACACAATCATATCTACAAGCATGGATTTTGATGTAGGAAAGGCCAAGATGTTTAAGGATCTGTCGCACCTTACGATGAGTGGTAGGAAGACGATGACCGGGGGGCAACAACGAACCAGACCACTTCAGCCAATCATCAACAACCTTCACACTCATTTTGTTCTCCACTTTGAGCTTCATTACTCCCATAACACTTTCGAGAACAGTCTTATTACACCCGTTTTACAACGGGGTCTGTTGGAAGGCAATGAGGTTGTTGTACTTGTCCATACCAGCAGTGTTGACAGCTGTAGGTAATTGCTGGACCGGCTCAATATGAGGGAAGTCTTCAACGGCGGGAGGGATATCGATATCCGGTGCTTGAGCAAATATACCGCTCTCATGAGGAAACATATCGTTGATCAACCTTGTTGTTGGATCATTGGATGTACTGCCACTCTCAAAAAATTGTCCGTGATCATGTTGACCAACTGTTGAGCTTTCACCGTGATAAATCCAACATGTGTACTTATCCCAAAACCCGTTTTTCTTCAAGTGCTCCAATACTTTATCGATGTGAAAACGATATCGCTCGCTACGACACTGACATTTTGTACACGGACAATAATGAATTGTCATCCCTCCACAATTAACCTTCACATATTCTACAAAACTTCTAATTCCACGGTGATATCTTACATCCCATCTTGGAAGACATATCCAACTCTTGTCCATCCTGAAAATTATATATATATATAATGCAATATATTAATTAAATAAATTAATCACCCTAGCTAGCTAGCTAGTTATTGCTATATATATATATTCACAATAATCAAATTAAAATTAACAACAATTAATATATATATATTTACGATCAATCACGCGTACGTACTCAAAATCAACCATCGATCAATTACTCAAACTCCATAATCAATTAATTAACTCGATCGATCGATCAATATATATATATATATATATTCAAAATCAATTAATATCGATCGATCTATATATTCAACCAATTAAGCATTAATATATACGTACATGCATATCATGCACAACACATATATATTAATTAAGCACGACGTACCTAGCTATATATATATATAATGCGCACGAATCATCACGAACTCATTCTCGACATCACCCAAAGATCGATTTCAGAGCATTTTCAGAAAAAATGGAAAGTTTCTTGAATGACAGATCGAGCTGCTGCCCAGATCTGAAATAAGAAACTATAACCGACGATATGAAAAACTCGTTGGTAATAGTAAAAAAAAATCGTCGGACATTGTCGAAAACTATGACCGACGAGTTTCCGGCGACTATGACCGACGACAAGAAAATCTCGACGGTCAAAAAACTATAACCGACGAGATAATCATGTCGTTGGTTATAGTTTACTATATCCGACGAGATCCCTTCTCGTCGGTCGTTCTTTGAGGATCTCGTCGGATATAGTACTTCTTCTGGTAGTGCAAGTTCCCGCAACATCTCTCTCTACTTTCTATCTCAATCTTAAGAAAAATTAATTCCATCTTCTCCGGTGTCGGCGACATCTCACTCTCCCTCTCCCTCTCTTACTTAGTATGATTTCTCATTAAATAGATTGACTTAATTATTTGAATTGGTTGCTTAGTTATTTTGACCATCTTCAATTTTGATTTGAGTAGGTCGCTTTTTCTTTTTTTTATAATCATAATTGGTCTAATTGAAGTTGATTAAGATTATTTGATGTTTTTGCTTAGTTTTGAGATTTGAATGCTTATGTTTGAGGTTTTTGATCTTATATTTGTATTCAAGAGTAAATGTTTATGTTTATTGAATTTTCAAACATAAAAATATATTATTTTTCAAAAAACATACACGTTTTTACATGTTTCACATTGAAGCTTCATGTATGTGAAGATCTTCATTAACCACGTCACGTCTGCGGTTACCGTTTTAAAACATTGGTATAATCATCTTTTCACAGTCCATATTCTTGTAGTTTAATTAGTTTGAACTGTGAACCTGAATTATCAGTCAATTTTGAACGGCAGAAAACAACTTGGCTCCCAAAAAGCTCCAACCAATCCCTCCTTCTAGGTCATCATGATTTAGCGTACCAACAGACATGGAGCCAGAAATTAAATTCTAGGGGTGTTAATTTCCTTTGTTAGGAAGAATAATTTTTTTTTCAAAAAAATCGACAGAGTTTACTTTATTTTGATTAAATATCTGACTGCATAATAATTCATTCTTTTTACATCTTTAATAAGATCATACATAATAATATAATCATCAAAATACATGTTTTCACTTAAATTGAGCAACAGAAAATTCAACTTAAATACAAACTAAACTATCAAAGTTGTAATCTTCAATTCGATTACTTAAAGCATAAAACTCATCAATAATAGAATTGTAGTTTATAGTATCAGCAACGTCTATCTCAATATGCACTGTCATTAAATCTGCTAGAAAATCATCACTCATCTTGCTTCTAAGTTGGTTCTTAATGAGCTTCATGGATGAAAATGCCCTCTCTGTTGTAGACGTAGAAACATGAAGAGTCATCACTAGACGGACTAGTCTTTTAACCAAAACGAATGGTGTCCGCGTTTTAACAAACTCCCGATATAATTTAGAAATAATGCATAAATCTTGAAATTCAGAAATTTCAGAAATTGATACGCAAAATGCTCCAACTCGCCTCTCAGATCACTCAATTCAGGCACATCATGATGATAGAATTTCTCAGTCATACTACACATATTATTAATATCAAACGACTTAAAATCAAATCGAGGATCCAATGCATGCAAAACTAAGAATCAAGAGTTTTTTGTTTATACGTTCTTTTTGAGTTTATACATTCCTTTGTTTTTCGTACACATGTATTAATATTTTTGGGTAGAAAATCTTGAGGGTGCTATAGCACACCTACCAACTCAAAGTCCTAGAAATTAAATCCGGTTTGGCCCAAACTCTCCTGGATTCATTACATTTTCTTGATGTTGTGCTAGCTGATCAACAGAACTTGACCCAATGCAATGTCGAATTCCTAATCCTAAGAGTTTTTGAACTTACACTACTAGAATGAGAAATGAATGGATCGATTGGGAAACACGACTGTTCTATAATATGATAATATGAGGATCCTTCATTTTGGAACTGGAGATCGGCACTGTTCTAAAACAAAGCTTTAAATATCTATATATATTTTTTGCAAGAGGAACCTTTCATGACAAAAAAAGAAAGAAAAAACAAGAGCTCAAAAGGCTCGATTCCACAAGACGGGAGAACCTGAGATTAAGAACTGAGAAGATTAAAGAGGCCTATACAAGGCATCAAATGGCATCATGAAACAAAATAGATTCCAGAGACAAGGGAGAGTTTGACAACTAGTCCATTGGACACTTGTTTCTATTCACTAACATTGCAAGGTGATCTGCTGCTTTGTTAGACAATCTGCTAGACTAAATCCAGTTAATGTGCCGGGTTGTATCGAGGTATTGGCTTGATGTACCAAATTAGAGGATTGTCATATACTTGGGAACACTACCAGAATAATTACTATAACCGACGATCAAAAGTCGTCAGCCTGTTAGAAGAAGTTGTCGGCTATAGTCAACCCCGACGACACTTCGTCGGCTTTAGCCTCGTCGGGAGAAGGTTGTTGGTGAAAGTATGGCCGACGAATATTGTGGCCGTTATCGGCAATAGTTTAGACTATATCCGACGATAAAAAAATTGTCGGCATTAAGTTAAAACTTTTGTCGACGATAATTTCGTCAGCAAAACCTTCCCCAGTAATCAAAATGTATGATCCAAATAATTAAGACTATAGCCGGCGAGTCACAAATCATTTCGTCGGCTATAGTATTTGAACATTGTCGGCTATAGTATGCTAATTCTCGGCTATAGTATGAAACTATAATTTGTATTAAACACTTTAGCCGACGAGTGGGACTAATGTCGTCGGCTATAGTTTGTGATTTCTGAAGAAGAAAAATGCAGATTCTGGATTTTCATTCCCAGAACATGCAATTGCACAATTTTATTTACACAATAGCTAACAACACATATTCACCAACAAACACATCCTCACCAACGAAACACATATTCACCGACATTAGACCTACAATAAGGGTTATCCAAATCTATGTGATCGAAAATAGAGGTGTTACTACCAGGAGCTTGCGGATCCTCTTGCGGCTATAGAGCAGGAAAAAGGAATGGAGGTGGGGTCGGGATTGAGTTTCCAGAAGCCTGAAGCTGTGCAATCCAATCCTGAAACCAGGAAGCCAACGTAGTCTGCTCGGCTAATCTCGCCCTCTCCATCTCCTCCATAAGTCTCTGTGTCTCTTCTTTCTCCCTTCGATGCTCTATCACCTACCTCTGAAGTAGTTCCTATAGCTGAGAAGCCCTGGAAGTTCCAGACTTGCATGAGAAATCGGGAGTGTTCTTCAAGACACTGTCGCCCTTCTGTCCTAGACCCCTGCAATAGTAGGTGTTCCTTCATGGTGGGAACACGTGAGCCATGATCCTCGCCGCTACCATTAGGTCAAATTGATCAATCTGAGAGATGGCTCAGGGGAGGTCCTCATTCTGGGTCACAGGCCATTGCTTTCTCACGATCTGAGTCAACACCTCTAGAGTCACGTCTTGCACTCTCACTTAATTGACAAGGAAAACAAAATAACATATTAGTAAACATACGTAATATTTTTTTAGAGAAAATACATAAATAAGCAAATATGTTAATTAAGTTATAAGGGCATAAGACTTACAATATCTTCGAGGCACTGAGGATACGCTTTCTCTAACGTATACTTCAATGGGGAGACTTCAGGGTGTTGGGCGGCCTCAACCATCCAACCCACAAAGGATCTAGAACCGGCATGATAATTCTTCGTGTTTTTTCTTCGGTTCGCCGCGTTCATTGCAGAAATGGTCTTATTGCATAAACTTACATCAAAAAAAAAATTAATTATGAAACTATTTTCGCCAAATATGATACAAGTAAACACATATATGATGTTGCGTACCTCAAAATTTGGGTTGTTGAAGTGAGCTAGAAGCCAGTGCCACTCGTACTCCCTATACATAAACTCGCTAGGGTACCCCCATGGAGGTTGCCGGGGTTCTTCCAGTGCTTTTTGAGCTTACTTTTTCACTCCTTGAGCCTATATTAATTCAACACAAATTTTGGAAATTGACAATAAATGATGAACAAATAAAACTCGATTTATAAAACATAATTCAAATCTCATCACCTGTTTCCTTGCACGTCATTTGCCCACGTGCATTTGAGCTCATTCAGCACAATAAATCACACCTGCAAATGTATATATAAATGATAATATTTATATATTTATTCAGACTTAATTAATAAGGGTAGAAATACATAATAAATGAATATATAATTAACTCACCAATATTGTATTATTCACCATGTCATTCACACACTGTGGCATGGAGGACTAGTCTGCCCACAAAATTAGGACTCTGTCATGTATGATACTTCCTACTTGACTAGAGTACTTGCGCGCATTCTTTCCCAAAATCACTGATTCATCTTGTTCGGTCTCTATGACCACTTTCCCACTTTCGTTGATCGTCCTCTCAAGTAGCTTGCTGGTGACGGGGCCTCTAGTCTTTTTTTCGTTGCCTCTGGCGTCTGTTTCGGCTAAGAAAAGGTAAAAAGATTAAAACATAAGCACCCAATTTAATATGCAAATTATTAATAAGTTGAAAATTAAATAACCAAGGTTGTTAATATTTCCCTGATTCTGACGTCGATGTTTTTGATACCCTCGCACTATATAGAGGTGTATCAAACGGCACATAGACGTATGCTTTTTCCGTGGTAGTGAAGCAAAGCTATCCTGGAAAAGGCACTCCCCGATCATCGAGAGCAGATCTGGCAGGTATCTCTCGGAGCAAGAAAAGGTGAGGCGGCAGACCGCGTACCCCCACCGAGGAACTACCTGAAGCACCAGCCTTAGCCTCAGAGGAATGCGGAGACTGAGCCGTAGATGGAGAAGGCTACGACCAACGAATAAGTAGCATACGGACACCCGAAGAAATGGGACATGTTGAGTCGGCCAGTAAGGGCCTGGAGGGGTCTTCTTCGTTCTAGAGCTGCCTCGCGCTGGTCAGTCGGCGGGCCACTACATTCTGTTGTGGCGTCTGCTGAAACAGTTGAAGGTGAACGAGGAACTATTGCCACTAGCTAGACCCATTTTCTTTCTTAGATCCCTTCGAATTCTTCCGGCTTAACCATGTCATGATTCCTAAACTAAAAAACCACCCATAAATCAAACAAATCAATACATTCACAAAATCACAAAGTTCACAAAATTCACAAATTCACATACCTCAATCAAATCTGATAACGTACTATACACAAAAATTCAAAAATTCACAAAAATTCACAAATTCACATACCTCAATCAAATCCAATAACTATACACAAAAATTAAAAAAAAAATTCACAAAATTCACAAATTCAAAAATTCACAATCTTCACATCTCAAATTCATCTAGTCCTTAATTACAAATTAACAAACATATATATATTGTGTATATAATAATTGCACATACCATAATTAGCACAAATCACAAATTATTCACGTACAAATCACATACCATATATATGAAAATTCATCCATACATATATATATATATAGTTGAGAGAGAGAGATTCCTGGAGGCGTGGTCTGGGTAAAGAGAGAAGGTCGGAGACCATCGACGAAGCTGAGAGAGAGAGAGAGAGAGAAAGAGAGAGAGAGAGAGAGAGAGAGGAAGAGAGAGATAGAGAACCTGAAAATGAGAGAGAGAGGCGGCGGCGGTTTAGGTTTTTGACGGTTTGTGTGACAACCCGAACCAGAAATAGTAGTTAATCGGCTTAGCTCGCGAGTTTCACGTATAATTGTGGTTTGTCGTAATTAATCGGTTATGCAGCCTTTTTCACGACTTAATTATCAGACACGAATTTGTTTTGGGTTTACTTGCGGAAAATGTAGAGGATTTGATTTCGAGTTCGTAGGAGGTTCCGAGGATTTTTGGATAATCGAGGAATATAAAATGAATATTTGAAATTATCGTCGAGTTAGTTGTGTTTATCCGTTTGAGTTTGAGTTATCCGAATCGCGGATAGAGACGGTTCGCGACGTATAAATAGCGGAATAGTCGTAAAGTTATCGAAAAAGTTGAAAAATGGGCTGTTTGACCGAGTTGACCAATTCTGGGCCGAGTTGACTGAGTCAACCCGTGTTGACTCAGTGAGTCCGTGATTCGCCGTCGAAGTTATTGCTGGAGAACGGCACGGTTGTCGGAGTTTGAGGTATGGATTTGAAGCTCTTCCTTTGGGCTTTCGATTGATGTGTATATTGTGTTGTTTAGGTTGGGTTTGGTTGGAAAAATGTGAGAGAGGAGGTGAACGGAATCAGGTTAATCGGAGGGAGGTTTTCCAGAAGCTTTCTGGTTGATTTTTGGGTTGGAATAGACTGGGTTAGAGCCAAGGAGAAGAACCCCTTTGGTTTTGGGAGCATTGGTGGAGCGACGGTGCTGGAATCGGTCAGAGAAATTTTTCGGCGATTTCGGGCCTTGAGTTTTCGAGGGGTTTTTGGCACAGTTGCCGGCCGATTTAGGTTTTGGTGTAGAAGGAAGATGGATTGGGCTTGAGGAGAGGAAGCTTTGGTGTTCTTGGTCGCCGAAAAATCTCGCCAGTGACGTCGCGCCGCCGGCGGCAGTCAACGACGAAGCTCTGGCTAAGAGTTCTTGAATTTTGGAAAGTTTTATGCCGTTTTACTCGTAATCGCGCCCCAATTGTTGTCTTGAGGTTTTCGAGTTGATTTGGGTGGTGAATTTTGTGGCGAGGGATATGTAGTGTATTTATGGGATTTTCGACGATTTAGTTGATATCCGAGTTTTATGTTTCTGAAAATGGTTGGTTTCCGAGGAGTGGTTCAGAGTATCAGTGATATTTGTGATTATTCAGGAGATCGGGATCGTACGCTTGGTGAGGGATATTTCGCCGGATCTCGGGATTAGCGCGTTTTCGCATTGTGCTTGTCTGTGAGTGGACACATTTCATTTCACTGATTGGTTGCGAGTCTTTATTAAACGTTTTACGACCATGAGCATGAGCATGCATATGCGATTATGATTTATACGAGCACGTGTTTTACGTTTATGCATTTACGAATAAGCATCTACGAATATGCTTTTATAATTATGTATTGACGAATATGCATTTACATTACACTTTATACATTTGCATGGAAACTATTTATTATTTGGTTTACACAGAGTACAGTCTCAGTATGTATAGTTGTATCGATACACTTATTGAAAGGACCCAACCCCGATTTAGTTTCCTAAACCGGAATCAAGCCCCTTCTGAAAACACGTACCAACAAAAACCATAAAAATTTCGGCAGAGTAATGCTACTAACGCGGAATTGCCTTAACCTGCACCCAGAAAATAACACTTCATCCTATGCCACAAAAGCCACCGTGGGCACCAATCCCATCCGGATTTCTCAATATCATATCAATAACAATAAGCAGTAAACATAACTGTAATATATAGTATATCCGGGAAAAACTGTATAAAACATGTATCAGAGCGACCACAAGTGTAAATATATACATAATGTACAACAGTAGGCGAAACAAGAAACCTACTGGAAAACACAGGTAGCTCGAACAACTAGCCTCCGACCACGACTTGAGACACCAGAATCTGAACTGCAAACTGGGTACGGAAACCGAAAAGCCCAGGGGAAAGGCAAATAAAACATTAGAGTGAGTGGACGAAAATAAACATATGTCTTTCACCAGTTTATATACATAATCAATGTAAAACAATGCGAGTTCGGAAAGTATATATGGAGGTTGCCAGGCGAATCTCTCAAGCCCGACGGTCAGGTGAATCGCTCAAACCTGACGGTGATAGGCCAGGGTAATCTCTCAACCCCGGCGGCATATAGGGGAATCTCTCAACTCTGTTCTAGAGGAATCTCTCAACTCTGGCGGCCTACCGGTGATCAGCCGAGTAGCCGAAGCATTGATGCAGTAATGCCATCACCAATAAATATAAAATAATACCTCCGAAAATAACATATATCTCAACATCGTATAAAGTAAATACGGAAAATCACGAAAAATCACGAACTCGCAAACAATTGTGAAAATATAAAAATGTCCACTCACAGATCAGCAGAGCGCGCACTCGCGCTAATCACGTGGCCCGGCGGAATATCCCTCGCCCGAAGCACGATCCCGATCCCCTGAATAATCACAAAATATATCTGGTAAATCACAATTCTCAACACTGTATCACACCGCGGAAACCAACCGTTCCAGGAAATATATAGTACTGTGCAAAATAATCGACGAAATTTCCGAAATCTCCACTCGAAACCCTCGAGTGAAAATCCGATACCCAAATCAACTCGAAAACCTCAAGGTGATGATCGGTTCGCGATTACGAGAAAAACGACATTAAAAACATCGAAATCCAAAAAGTCAACGCCCTCGCTGAAGCACCGCCGTTGACCGTCGCCGCCGCCAGCGGCGCGCCGTGAAAGGACCCAACCACGATTCAGTTGCCCAAATCGGAATCGAACCCCTTCTGAAAATACGAACCAACAAAAACGTTTCAAAATTTCGGCAGAGTTTCGTTACTAACGTGGAATTGCATAAACCTGCACCCTGAAAATAACACTTCGTCCTATGCCACAAAAGTCAAACCGTGGGCACCAATCCCATCCGGATTTCTCAACATCATAATATAAACAATAAACAGTAAACATACTGTATTATATATAGTATATCCGAGAAAATCCGTATAAACACGTATCAGGATGTATCAGAGCGACCTCTAGTGTAAATATATACAATATACACATCAGAAGGCGAAACAAGGACCTACTGGAAAACACAGGTAGCTCAGATCACTAGCCTCCAACCGTGACGTGAAACACCAGAACCTGAACTGCAACTGGGCATGGAAACCGAAAAGCCCAGGGGAAAGACATGAAAACTGTTAGAGTGAGTGGACGAAAATAAATGTCTTTCACCAAATATTATATACGTTATAAAAACATATGCGAGTCCAAATGCAAATTCATAAGTAAAGAAATGGTACACAAGGGAGACTCTAACTCCTCACGCATCCAGGTACACGAGGGAGACTCTAACTCCTCACGCGTATAGAGCATGGATCATAATATCGCGGAATCACTCATGGACTTCAACGCGATAGCACAGTCTGAATCACGGGATCCTAGACCCACACGTGATCCCTCGGGTCAGGATATCTGTCCCCCCCGGAGCGTACTTGGGGATCAGCCGAGAAGCCAGTGTGTATCGATACAACAACATAAACTGAGACTGTACTCTGTGTAAACCAAATACATAAATCCTTTTCATGCATATGCATAAAACATAATATATCTGTATGTATATTAGTATACGCATATCCGTATATGTATAATCGTAAAACACTGCTTATAAAACCATAATCAAACTGCATGCTCAAGTTCGTAAATCATATATAAAAGACTCGCAATCAATCCGTGAAAAGAAATGTCCACTCACAGACTCGCGTAATGCGCACTCGCACTAATCTTGAGGCCCGGCGGAAGATCCCTCGCCAGAAGTACGATTACGATCTCGATATTGATCCCCTGAATATTCATAAAACACAACTGATCAAAACATAACCCACAACTTTGTACTTAACCACGGAAACCAACCGTTCCCGGAAATATGCAATGCAGTACAAAATGATTAACGGAATTTCCGAAATCTCCACTCGAAACCCTCAACTGAAAATCGGCTACCCAAATCAATACGAAAACCTCTGGGCGATAATCAGGGCGCGATTACGAGAAAAATGATATTAAAAACGTCAAAATCTGAAAAAGTCAACCCCTCACCGTTGACCGCCGTTGTCCACCGCCGGCGGCGGCGGCGCGCCGTCAACGGTGGAATTTCATGGCCAAAATTTCCAGAACTCAAGATCACCACCAGCCCTACCTTTTCTCCAACTGACACAAAGCCCAATTCAACCCAGAACCTATCCAAAAACTGCTCGAAACAGATCGGAACCCAGATTCCGGCCACCCAATCGGGTTCCACCAAAACCTCAACCAATCCCAAATCAAACCACATGGGGAGCATCTCTAGGCCAAGGGGAGGTGAACCCCTAACCTCTCCACCACCGTGGCTCACCGGAGGACCATCCCCCGTCACCGGCGACATCCACGAACTCGGCTAAATTCGAACCCACATAAATCCTTATCAATTTCCACAAATTCACATACCATTCAAGTCGAAATCGAAAGGAGAAGTGAACCTTACCCTTCACTTGACCGGAGGTGGCTGGAATAAGCAGGTCGGATTGCAAAGCCAAAACGGGAAACTTTCCCTTTTCGCGGTCAACGGTCAACTTACCCAATTTGGAAAATCAAAGCTCGGTCAACGTCAAACAGTATTTTTGCGACTATTTTACGACTATTTCCGATATTTATACTTGCGCCTCGGGTCAATCGACGATTCGAAATGGATAACCATCACGATTCGGATAAACACGAAACAATCGGATAAACTCGTCGAAAACTGAAACTTCAAATAATCGTATTATATTCCTCGGTTATCGGAAAAATCATCCGGAACCGTCTTCATGCTCGAAATCACGTACTCTACAACTTCCGTGAAGACACTCAACTCAAATTCTTGGCCAAAAATATAGCCGCGAATAGAATCGACAAACCACACATTTGATCGTAAAACTGCGACTAAGCATAATTTCGTGAATCGTGCCGAATATTCTACTGATTCTGGTTAAGGCCGTCACACGCCGTCAACGGAGAATTTCTCCGGCGGGGAAGCTAACCAAAGCTTCATCTCGAGGAGTAGAAGACATCTCTCAACTATATCAAGGGCCAAATCGGACGACAAGCTGTCCAAAACCAGCTCGAAAGCCATGGTTACACAACCGGCCGGAAAACGCTCCGCCGCCCGATTCCGTCACCGTGAGTCCACCACGGCCTCAAACCCAACATTTTCCATCACAAACCCCCCTCAAAAGGTCGCCGGAGCACCACCCACCGTCGAGGCCGATTCCAAAATCTCCCAATTTTCAAATCCACATTTCTCCCTCAATTTCAACTCAAATTCAATAATTCCAAGTTCTAATCAATAGATAATCAAGAGAGGAATCGAAATATACCAAAGTCCAAGCCGGAGGTGGCCAAAAAATGAAGGTCGCCGGCGAGTCAAACGGTGGCCAGTTCTCCCCTCGGTCAACGCGGGTCAACTCTCCAAATTTGGTCAAACGTCGGTCAAACATCCAAACAGTGCATTTTAGACAATTTTTGACTATTTCCGATATTTATATTCGCGCCTCGGGACGATCGACGGTCTAAAATGGATAGCCATTACAATTCGGATAAACACGATTCGAACGGATAAAGTCGTCGATATTCTGAAACTTCAAATAATCATATTATATTCCTCTATCATCAGAAAAATCATCCGGAACTGCCCACGAAATCAAAATCACGTGTACTACAACTCTCGAGAAGAGACTCAACTCAATTTCTGTGACGACCCAGAACAGAGTCAGCAGTGAAATCGCATAGTCGCAGATTGCCGAGAGTTGATTGAATCGCCAAACTTGTTAACGACTAAATTATTGGCCGAGAATTGGAGCTGGGTCTCTTCTCGAGAGTTGTTGTACATGTGATTTCGAGTTCGTGGGCGGTTCTGGATCGTTATTTGGACGACCGAAGAATTAGTTATGAATATTTGAAGTTTCGACGGAAACGGATTTAAATGGCAGGTTTGTTAGCGACTAAATTACCAGACGAGAATTTGGTTTCGGTTGCTTCACGGAAGTTGTTCAGAATTTAATTTCGAGTTTGTGGGAACTTCTAGAGCATAATTTTGAGTTACGAAGATTTAGTTGCGAATATTGCCGAATGTTGGTTGGAACAGTTGACTTTTTATCCGATTGGCCGATATGTTTGACATTGGGTGATTGTTGAAGAACATGTTGAGACGAGTTTGTGGCCGCAAGAATTATTGGAATCGGAATCGGAATTACGACGAGGAAATTACGCGTGTTTGAAGTTTATCGAATTTGTATTTTTGGAGGTTTCCTTTTTGGGAAAGTCTATATATAGCAGTTTCCCCTTTGGGCAAGTGAAAGACTTACCATTTTGGGAGGTTGACCGAGTTGACCGAGTCAACTCGGTGGAGGAGGATTTCACGTCGGTGGCCGACGGCTTCCATGGTGGCGCAACGGTTTCGGCCACCACTTGGCTCGGGACTTGTTCCATTAGATGCGTCTCGACCTCCCGAGTCCTTTCCCAACCACCACGCACGGCGAGGCTTGCCGGAAGAGTTGCTAAAATTCGGCCAAAATTCAAGAGAAATTGTGGAATTCGGGTTCATGGTTTTAGGCCGATTCGAGCTACAATTTGTAGTGGGTTTTGAAGCTCTCATCACTAGCAAGCTACCATGTAAGTTTGGAGTTCTAATTCATCTTGTGTATGGAGAATTTTGGATTTGAAATTTGTGTGAACTTCGGTACAGTTATGAAAGTTGCTCAGTGGGTGATTTTGCATGGAATGGAGGTTGCTCCGCCGTGAAATTTTCCGGTCAGTGGCTGCGCCGCCGTGGGCGGTGGTCAACGGCGGTCAACGGTTTGACTTTTTGGATTTTCGACAAGTTGCATGTCATTTGACTCGAAATCGCGCCCCGATCACGGTGGGGAGGTTCGTTTTTCGAGTTAAGCGTGCGAACGTATAGCGAGGTATAGAGGTGTACATATACGGATTTTCGACGATTCGTCGACTTTGAATTATGTGTTTCCGAGAACGGTGGTTTCTCGTGATTTGATTTGTATTGTCGAGTTATGACTTTGAGTAATGGACTCTATGAATATTCAGGGGTTCATGATCGTTCTTTTGGCGAGGGACTTTCCGCCGGATCACGGGTTAACGCGTATCGCGTTACGCTAGTCTGTGAGTGGACAATTTATTTTCACGGATTGATTGCAAGTCTTTTATTTATGATTTATGAACTTGAGCATGCAGCATGATTATGGTTTTACGAGCATGAGATTTCATACGAGATTATGTTTATTATGAGCATGTGTTTTACGATCATACGGATATACTTATACGAATATACGTATACGAGTATACATATACTTATATGTTGTTTCATGCATTTGCATCGAACTGTTTATGATTTGATTTACACAGAGTACAGTCTCAGTTACATTGTTGTATCGATACACTTGCCTCTCGGCTGATCCCCGATGGTAGGCCACCAGGAGGGGCAGTACCCCTACCTGACCGGCGAGGGGCAGTACCCCGGAACCGAGGCCTTTCTGGCTATGGATCACGTGGAAGTCAGGGACTCCGTGATTCTAACTGTACTAGCACGGATGTGTCCACGAGTGACCCCGTGAGATTTTCCTTGCATGCTCTGTATACGAGTTGGAGTCAGCGTCTCCTCGTATACTATTTGATTTATTTATATTTCGACTCGCATATGTTTTTATAACATATATTACTCGGTGAAAGACATTTATTTTCGTCCACTCACTCTAACAGTTTTCATGTCTTTCCCCTGGGCTTTTCGGTTTCCGTGCCCAGTTTGCAGTGCCGGCTCTGGTGTCGCACGTCGTGGTCGGAGGCATAGTACTCAAGCGGTCTTATTTCTTCCAGTAGGTTTATTGTTCTACCTACTGTGGTATACATATATGTTTATACGTTGAGGTCGCTCAGAGTAATCTGTTGTTTATGTTATACGATTTTACACCGGATTTCAGTAAAGTATAGATATATATTTATTGTTTTACTTTACTGTTGATATATTGGGAAATCTGGATGGGATTGGTGCCCACGGTTTGCTTTTTGTGGCATAGGATGAAGTGTATTTTCCGCGTGCAGGTAATGGTAATTCCACGTTAGTAGCGAAACTCTGCCAAAATTTCTACGGTTTTTGTTGGTTCGTGTTTTCAAAAGGGTTTGATTCCGATTTAGGGAGCTAAATCGGGGTTGGGTCCTTTCAGCTTGGTATCAGAGCATTAGGTTGTCAGATTCTGTAGACTCTTGTAGTTGTGACGCTTAGGGTATTTGAGTTGATACACCATGACTGGAGTGATGACCCGACTGGCCAGCGGTACTTATCAATACTTCGGGTGTTGTGTGTGCTCAAATATCTGCGGTTTCATGATTACATTCCACTTGTTGTGAATGATGTTTTATTCATTAGGATGCCTCCTGACGTGCTTTCCGCGTCGGTACGGTTGTGGATCCTATTGAGGATCAATCGACGCGTGATTTGCCAGAGAACTGTGGATGTGGATGAGTATTCTGGGTTCAGTGAACTATGTGGCACGGTTTGCCTGGTTATGTGCGTATGAGCGTCTACATGTTGCCTCAGAGCTGTGAATTGTGGCAGTGATGTTTGCTTGATTCAGATCATTGTGTTTGGTGGGCTGATATTATGTGAGTTCCGGTTGCGACTCCATGGCCTTCATACAGGGTGTTGTGTATACGGTGATGGTTCCATCAGGCTACCAGCATTCGACTGAGGAGTGTTTACCCACCTGAGGCAGAGATGCATTGTTCACATGTTGTCCATGTTTGCACGGGTTATGTGGCTTCAGAGGAAGCAGTGCACGAGGTTCGAGATGAGTTTGAACCTGAGCATCAAAAAGAGTCTGATTGGTGTGCCTCGAGACATCTGTGAGGAGCTTAGTGTGCTGCACTCAGTGGTGAGGCTATTGAGAAGGAAAGGTGTATGCGGTTTTCGATGTGATGGTTTGAGGAAAGTGGACTTAGTCGAGAGATGTGATGAGGTTGAGTTCCGACAACTCGGGATCAGTGACTTCATCAGGTTGTGGCCTTTTCGATTATTGTGTTGAGGGTCATCAGGTCAAGTAGAGGATCCGTTTGACGATGGCGGAGATCACAAAGTAGCTGATTTGCTCTTGTGGCATGAGTTTGGGCGATCGTTGGTGATCTTTTTACGCAGCAGGTGTTGCGATGATTTGTGTTCGAAGAGTACTCTCAGTTGCCATTGTGGTGACCAGGAGGGTCACGTTATGAGGGAACGCCCTCAGCCAGCTGTTCTAGCAGGTCGGCAGCTCAGAGTTACGAGGAGATCCTCATGTTGTTCCTGAAATCTGATCAATGTACCCTTTGATGAGTTATTCAGCTAGTCGCAATTGACGTGGGCGACTAGTTGGGCATGTTGGAGTTCGTGCCATGACCTTGTTTGAGGACATACTTTTCTCCGAGGTTACAGTTGTTTGATATCCATGGCTATTATACCTGCATCTCCACTTCCGAGGTCTTGGAGAGTGTTGTATCCATCCGGAGGTCGCGAGATCCTTGTTGGAGGATATGGGTTAGCCGCGGATCTGTTATAGCTGGACATTGTGGTTTTGTTGTGATTGTGAGTATGGGTTTGCTGACGACGCATTTGGCTGTGTTAGAGTACCTCGAGAAGGAGGTTGTGTTTCGACGACCAGATTTCCCTGAGATGCTGTTTCGCGGTGATGGTCGAGCGGATGATGGAGACGAGTTATGTGGTTTGCTAGCTCATGTTGTGGATACTGTGGTTGCTGTGCCCGACATTGGTGACATTGAGGTGGTTCCCGAGTTTCCAGGTGTGTTCCGGAGGAGTTACCGGGTGTTCCTCCAGTTCGAAAGATTGACTACACCATTGAGCTTGTACCAGGCGCTGGACTCATTTTACCGATGTCTTGTCGTTCGGAGCCAGCGGAGCTAATGGAGTTACAGTTTCGACTCCAGGAGTTGTTGGAGGAGGTTTCGGGAGATTTCATGTGACCCCGCGTATTTGCGTGGTGTGCTCTTGCATTGTGTGTACAGATGATGAGTGGTTCGACGAGGTAGTGCGTTGACTACCGAAGCCTGATTTGCTTCAGAGGAGAGTGAGTATCCTCCGCTTCGGATCGTCAATTGATTTGATCAGCTTGTGAGAGCTTCAGTCTTTTCGCAGATTGATTTCGGATCCTGATACCATCAGTTGTGGATCAATGAGTCAGTTGTGGTTATGTTCGTTTTCAGATCATGGTGTGGGCATCACGAGTTCTTGGTCACGCTGTTTGGTTGACCAATGCCCCCGTAGATCTTGTGGGCTCGATGGACCAGGTGTTCAGACGGTTTCTGGATGAGTTGCGACCATGTTCGTCGGCAACGTCCTGATGTACTCCAGGAGTGTGGACCAGCACCTGAAGCAATTGTGTGCGGTTTCGTGGACTTTGAGAGACGACTAGGTGTTGCGAGGTTCAGCCAGTGTGAATTGTGGCCGCTTAGAGTGAAGATTTCGGGCTGTGTGATGTCAGCCGAGGGAGTTGGCGTGGACTCTGACCATTTAGAAGCCAAGTTGATTTGGGGATTGCCCTACTATTGTACCAGAGATCGGGAGTCTCTTGGGTTCGGCAGGCTATTATCGACGGCTTGTGTAAGATTTTCCCGGATTGCCACTCTACTATCCGAATTGACGGAGAAGGCGTCGAGTTCGAGTGGTTCGATACACGCGAGGAGAGTTACTTACTCCTGTAGGATGGTTGACCGTTGCTTCGGTTTTGACCTTACCTGACAACTGCGACGAGGTTTGGGTTTGGTTGTGCCCTGATGCTGTATAGCAGAGCGGTGGCACATGATTCAGGCAGTGGAGACCCTATGTAGCTACGTATCCTGTGTATAGTATTGGGTGTAGCTATTCTTATGTTAGCATTGAAGAGTTCGAGACACTACAGCTATGGCATGCATCGCGGTGTAGGACGTACACTGATCATTTGAGTTTCATCCACTTGCATTTTTGGCCAGATTTGGGCTTGAGGCAGTGTAGATGGATGGGGTCGACTAACGATTATGGCTGCATCTTTGAGTTTGTTCGGGAAATGCTAGAGGTTGTACTTTGACCATCCATCTGGGATGTTGTTACTGATGCATTCAGTTGAGAGTCGGGATTTAAGTGTTTCATGTGTGTGTGGCTCGAGTTTCCGTGTTAGTCGAGTTATGGGCTACGAGAGCTGAGTTTGAGTGTGATGACGTTGAAGCTCATTGTTTTGCGCGCGGTTGGCGCTAATGATGCGGAGATGTATCAGATACTTCGAGTTTACTACTTGTAACGCAATCCGCAGAGCAATGTAGCATTTGAGTATGCAGATGCCACATTTGTCAACTGGTGATAGCTAGGAGGCGGAGACTTCTCTAGAAGTTGATATACGCATTTTATGCCCGTTTCTTAACGCATTTCCCTTTTCGTTTAGCTATGTTATTATCTTAGTTTTTATGTTTTCCTTACTTAAATTGTTATTTTGAAGATATTTACGGTGGAGATTAATAACGGCGCAATTCGGAGGAATTTCGGCGATTTTGCGATTTTTGCGATTTCGGACCACGAAAAATGGGCCGGCCCAAAAAGCAAATTATGGGCCGATTTCTCAACTCTTGTTTCGGCCCATTAACAAGCCCAAACCCATGTAATTCGGCCTAGATGCCTTTTGGTGAAGAGGAAAAGTCTTGTTTTGAAAGGGCAAGTCAACATTATCAAGCTAATAATCACAAATGGTGACTACACATGGTGATTCATGCTTAGGGTTCCCAAATGGTGACTACACTAGGTGACTCTTGCTTTGCATTGAATGAAAAGATGACTTGCCATGGTGACAAGCTAGGTGATTCATGCTTAGGGTTCGGCAATGGTGACTAAGTGTGTGACTAAGTGTGTGACTTGCCTTAATGATCATTGCATGCATTAAATGGAGGAGGCAAGGTGGAAGAGAGAAGGCATGAATCCCTTGCCTATATAAGGGAGGAGGCCAGCCATAAAACAGAGCCATCACTCATTTTACTAAGCCAAAGCTCTACACAAATACTCCTCCACCATTAAACACTTGAAGGTTCACACAAAGCCGAAGCATCCATCTCCTCCATTCCAAGCCGAAGCATCTCCTCCTCCATTCCAAACCGAAGCATCCATCTCCTCCTCCAAGCCGAAGCTATCATCCTCCATCCCTCACAATACGCTAAGTCCCTTGTGAAGGAAAGCCATCTCCACCGTAGTTCATCAAGCACTCAAGACAAAAAGTGTAACCATGATCTTCACTTTCATTTCTTTAGCTTTGTATTTGAATCTTTTGATGTATTGGAATAACAAGTTTAGATTTGTGTATCAAATGAAGAACAAGTTTAGATTTGTGTTTTATGTGTTTAAACAGATTTGTAATATGCATGTGTTTATGATTTCTAGCCTTTTATGCATGTTTGATACAATCTTAAAGCTTCGAATGCATGTGTTAGAAAATACGCTAAGTCCCTCTCTTTCGCATGTTTCGATGATCGTATGTTGTTTAGGATGTTTATACGCTAAGTTGCATTCCTACTCAATTATTAAGCATGTGTATTTAGTTAGAAGTTATGAATTTCGTAACTTACAAAAAGGTTTGATGCATGAAAAGGGTAGGCTAATAAGATGAGATGATCACATGTAATTAGTAGTGTAACTTCTTATTTTTAGCAAGCATAATTAGACTTTAAGTTTCTTGATTGTTGAAACTTGTCTATGAGTAAAACATGTTAGATGCCTAAGAGTTTTAGTTGTGTTTGCATGTTATGTACTTTAAATTCGTAGATTAAATAACCAACTTCCAATCCCCCCAAATATTTACATTTCCGCATAATAACGAAACCATGCATGCGCCCTTAATTCCCCGGATAAAGAACGATCCCTACTCGCCAATATTACAAATGACAAACGAAGGGTTTAAATTGCAATGCGCGTAATTGGTGTTTTTAAGGTCTACTTTGTGTTATCGTAAAAGCATGTTTTGCGTGTATCAATTTTTGGCGCCGTTGCCGGGGAATTAGAATGTTTTTGTATGTTTCGTTGTACATTTGTGATTAAAAGCATGTCTAAATTTTCGAAGTACATACTTGTTCATTTTTTATACTTAGAGAAATTTTCATACATGTTTACAATGCCTACTTTTACTTAGCCGAATTTATTCATACTTAGTTTATTTTACACTTGCATAATTTATTTCCATGTTAAAGGATAGTCTTTGATTTAATTTGAGTACTAGTACTTAGTTATTAAATAAATCTCTATGGAATAGGTGGTGCCTCTTTTGTTTGTCTATCTCCTTAACCCTTCGTGATGTGTGGATTTCATCGCCACACGCCATAACCTAAGTGAAGTTATGGGCACGAGGTAGTGGGCGGAGTTTACAAACACTTGAGATTGTATACTATCTTGTGAGTTCGAGTAAGAGTTGGTTATGATGTCTAGAAGGGTTATGAATGGTGACGGGTTTTGAACTAAGAAAACAGAACACCAATGGAGTACATACTCTTACGAGTAAGCCTCGGGGTGTTTCTAAGAACAACAATGGAGTATATACTCTCACGAGTTAGCCTCAGGTTGTTCCCAGAAATTAGTTCTCACCTCTCGCGTTACATCTATCCCAACTGGTCATTTCCAACAATTACGAGGATTAACGATAGTTGGTATACATTTTCGCGCGGGCCGCACGGACAAGAGATTTATTCAAAAACTAAGTTGTGTATTCCTTTTAAATCATAGGCGCAATCAAAACGTAGACGTACTTAAATTGATTTACATTGAGTACGAGTATTGGTTATAAAGTTTCGTTCTTTGGAATAGGTGGTGCCTCTTTTTCTGGTTTATCTCCTTAACCCCTCGTGATGTGTGGATTTTATCACCACACGCCATAACCTAAGTGAAGTTATGGGCACGAGGTTGTGGGCGGAGTTTACTAAGAACTTGAGATTATATACTATCTCACAAATTTGGCTGATTGTTGGATATGGTGAATGGGTTTATGATTGGTGCCGGGTTTCGGATCTAAGCAATAGAACACCATTGGAGTATATACCGTAACTGGTTAGCCTCGGGGTGTCTCTAGGAACAACATTGGAGTATATACTCTTACGAGTAAGCCTCGGGTTGTTCTAAATATTAGTCCTTACCTCTCGCGTTATCTCTATTCCTACTAACCATTTCTAAACGTAACTAAGCTGAATTGTAGTCGGTATATATTTTCGCGCGGGCCGCACGTCCAAGAAATTTACCGAATGATCATTTCGCGTACTCTCTGTAAATCATAAGTGCATACGAATACGGATAAATACGAACTTGATAAATACGACATAATCCTTTAAATAGATGGTATATCGGATTATGCATGCTTAGACCTCCCGGAATCAGACTTCATCTTCGGATGAACGAGACCCATTGCACAGTCGAGAGCCTCTGCACCACGTACCATCGGGTCCAAAGGAAATAAATAAAACTTAGTCAAATTTTTGTGTTTATATGTGCATTAAAAACTGTAAAGGACTAACAACCACTACTTATCTTGCATAACCTCTTTTTAGGCTTTATGATACTCGGATTTCACTACCGAGTACCCTAACCTAAGTGAAGTTAGGGGCATAAGATCGAAGAAAAGGTCATTCTTTTCATTCATAGTTTAAACACGTAACTCGTTTGTTTTCTGCAGGTTCTAACGTTTTCTCTTATGCATTCACTCCATCTTTCACGTAGGATTGTTGTTTAATGCATTTTATTGCAAGAAAATGTGTGGTGCATAAATTCAATGTGAATTATGGTTTGCTTGTAAATGAACCTTGTTTATACATGTTCTAACTAAATTTTTTTTTAGGTTTAGCATTATATAGTGTTAATTTGCAGAAAACGTGTGTTTTAAGTTTATTACATTCTTGTGCATAGCCCCTAAAATCAATTAAATCAATTGCATTACTTAGTAAAATACATATAGTGTCTTAACTATTATAAATTTTGTGTATTAGTAGTTTTTAAGTATTTGTGTGTATTTATAGTATGTTTTGATAGTTTTACTATTTTATTTGTTATCCCTTTGTTTTCTAAATATGCTTTACAATTTTGGTTAGTATTCCTCTATATATCTCATATTAATTGTTGATACTAACACTTGGTCTTTGGTGGATGTCAGGCTAATGAATGTCCGATCAGAATCCTGGACCATCTAGAACAAACTTTGAGGAGATCGCAGAGAGAATAGCGAGACTTAAAGCTCAAACTGACATCCTGGATTTTCCCATCATCGAAGAAGTTTCCGAGTCTTCACATTCATCAACCGACCATACTTTAGCTTCATCAACCGACCACAATTCAGAAGTAGAAGCACAACAAGTCAACATGGCCAATGCAGGACAATCTCTTCGCCAGCGCACCTGCTCAACCGAATGGAGCAGCGGGCCTTCGAGCATTGCTTTTCCACAACCGGAGGAAAACATGAAGGATATCGAGCTAAAGAGTGGCTTCCTCCACCGACTACCCATTTTCCACGGACTTTCCAATGAAGATCCGAACAAGCATCTCAAACAATTCCAATTTGTTTGCAACAGCATGAAGCCATCTGATGCTGATACGGAGCTCTTCAAGCTGAAGGCATTTCCATTCACCCTAGTCGACAGGGCCGAGTCTTGGCTAATGGAACTACCGCCGAACCATATTACCTCATGGAAGCAACTTGCGGATATGTTCCTAGCGAAGTACTTCCCGGCCTCAAAGATCACCGTCTTGAGAAAGCAAATCACTGGCATCACACAGAAACCGGACGAGACCTTCGGCCAATACTACGACCGATTCAAGGTTTTATGTGCCACTTGCCCATCGCATGGATTCTCCGAGACCAATCTCATGAATTACTTTTACGATGGTCTCAAGCCGATCGATAGGGAATTGCTGGATGCAGCAGCCACCGGTGCATTCATGGACTTAACCGAAACCGAAGCTAGAGCTCTTCTAGAGAATCGGGCGAATAATGATGCACAATACGGAATGTCCAACAGACGAGCAGTCGGTGAAGCGAGTTCTACAACCGACGCGGACGAAAAGTACGACAAACTAGCTCATATGCTAGAGAAGGTTTTAGAACTCGAGACGACAAGAGCGAAGGCAACTCAACGGCCTATTTGTGGCATATGTCAAACACAAGGTCACCACAACGACCAATGCCCTCAAGTGCCGGAGCAAGCAAGCGAGCCGGAGCACGCTAACGCCATCGGCGGATATCAGGGAGGACAAAGGTATAACAACTACAACAACTATGTCAACCGTGATCATCCAGGTTTTAGATGGAGCAGCAACGAGGGAACTTTGAACCCTCCAGCATCTCAACCTCAACAAAGCTACCAACGCCCTCCATTTCAACCACGACCACCGATGCAGCATGGTTCGTCATCACAACCCTTCACCAATCCGGATTACGACAAGATGTTGTCGCAACTTTCGGCCTCAACTCAAGTTCTCCTCGACGGACAATCGAAGACAAAGGAGACACTTGACTCACATGGCCGCGACATCACCGAAGTGAAGAAGCAGCTTGGCCAGCTTGTTGATTTCATGGGCCAAATCAAGGAAACCGGTCGGCTTCCACCTCAAACCACTCCTAATCAAAGAAACGTGAATGCTATAGTCACAAGGAGTGGGAAGATACTTGAGGAACCAAAGACCAAGCGATCTCATCTTGATGAAGTCACCATCGAGGACATCACCAACGAAGAAGAAGATGAGATCGATCCGGCAATTCAAGAGGCCGAGAAAAAGAAGGTGACGCCTACTGTCACCAAGGCACAATCACCTCCACAACCTACCCCAATCAAAGGTAAAAGCCCTATTCCTTCAAATACGGTGATTACTAATTCTCCGTTTGCTGTTGCACCTTTCCCAAGCAGATTAGCAAAATCAAAGAAGAAGGATGCCCAATATGAAGATATCCTGGACATCTTCCGAAAGGTGCAAGTGAATTTGCCCTTGATCGAGTGCATAAAGCAAGTGCCTATATACGCCAAGTTTCTGAAAGAATTATGCACTCAGAGGAGGCAAACGCGAGAGAAGGAGGTCGTGAAGGTGAACGCAACCGTTTCGGCGGTTTTGCAGCGTCGGCTACCCCCAAAACTGAAGGACCCAGGGAGCTTTGCAGTTCCTTGCGTAATCGGTGACACCCATTTCCAAGATGTGATGCTTGATCTTGGAGCCTCCATCAACGTCATGCCATACTATCTTTTCGAATCGATGGAGCTTGGAGATCTCAAGCAAGATGGTGTTGTCATCCAGTTAGCCGATCGCACCCACAAGTATCCGAGGGGATACGTAGAAGACGTTCTCGTACAAGTCAACAACTTGATATTCCCAGCCGATTTCTACATAGTTGACATGGAAGAGAGTCCACTGAACACCACGCCATTGCTACTTGGGCGACCTTTCATGCGGACTGCGAGGACGAAGATTGATGTTTTCCAAGGCACTTTCTCCATGGAGATTGATGGAGAAAGAATCGAGTTCAACATCCTGGACGGGATGAAGTTTCCAATGTCGAGCGTAGCTGCCATTTCGACATACGATCCTGTGGATACCTTAGCACAAGGTTACCTCGACACCATCAACGAGGATGAACTCGACATGGCCATTCAACTTGGACATGACGGCCTTCTCGAGGCCTTACTAGAGCTTGAACCTCGAATCCAAGACATGGCCATGGCCCTAAATGCCGCACCACGGAAAGTAAGCTTTTCTCCTCCTATACCAATTACTTTTGGTACTAATAAAATGGTTCCTTCCATTGTAGAAGCTCCCGTTTTAGAACTCAAGCTACTACCGGACCATCTGAAGTATGCATACTTGGGCGAGAATGAAACTTTACCGGTCATTATTTCGTCCGCGCTAGAAAAGGAACAGGAGGAGAAGCTCGTGAGTGTGCTAGAGAGGTACAAACCCGCAATAGGCTGGACACTCGCGGACATCAAGGGAATAAATCCAGCAACCTGTGTGCATAGGATTTTCCTTGAAGAAGGCACCAAGCCTACGCGGGAAGCACAACGTCGGCTCCACCCTCCGATGATGGAGGTGGTAAAAAAGGAGGTAATTAAACTCATGGACTGTGGAGTTATTTACCCTATTTCTGATAGCCGTTGGGTTTCCCCAGTGCAGGTAGTACCCAAGAAATCGGGAATAACCGTCGTCGAGAATCTGGAAAATGAGCTTGTGCCACAACGGACGATCACTGGACACCGAGTGTGCATTGATTACCGGAAGCTAAACGCTGCAACCCGCAAGGATCATTTTCCATTACCATTCATCGACCAAATGCTGGAAAGATTAGCCGGCCATGCATTTTATTGTTTTCTCGACGGATACTCCGGCTACAACCAAATTAGCATTGCGGAGGAAGATCAAGAAAAGACAACGTTCACGTGCCCGTTCGGAACGTTTGCCTATCGCCGCATGCCATTTGGACTATGTAATGCACCAGGTACATTTCAACGTTGCATGCTCTCAATTTTCTCCGAATACATTGAAAAAATTATTGAAGTATTCATGGACGACTTTAGTGTATTTGGGAGTGATTTTAATGCATGTTTAAACAATTTAGAAACTATTTTAAAAAGATGCGTTGAAACGAACTTGGTGCTTAATTGGGAGAAGTGCCATTTCATGGTTACGCAAGGGATAGTGTTAGGTCATATTATTTCCGAAAAAGGGTTAGAAGTAGATAAATCTAAAGTAGATCTTGTGCGTCACTTACCCTCTCCAACTTCGGTTAGAGAGATTCGTTCATTTCTTGGACACGCAGGATTTTATCGTAGGTTTATCAAGGACTTTTCCCACATTTCCCGCCCCTTGTGTAAACTGCTGCAAAAGGAGATCCCGTTCGTCTTTGATGAAGAATGCAACGCTGCCTTCAACAAGTTAAAGGAGCTTCTTACGAGCGCTCCTATTTTGTGCAGCCCTGATTGGTCTCTGCCATTTGAACTCATGTGCGACGCCTCGGATTATGCCGTAGGAGCCGTCTTGGGTCAGCGGAAGGACAAGAAGCCTTGCGTAATCTATTACGCCTCTCGGACGCTTGATGAAGCGCAAAGAAATTATACTACCACCGAGAAGGAGTTTCTTGCCGTGGTTTTTGCTTTAGATAAATTTCGATCTTATTTACTTCAAACTAAAGTAACTGTGTTTACCGATCATGCAGCTTTGAAGTATCTAATGCTCAAGAAGGACGCAAAACCACGACTTATCAGATGGATACTTCTACTCCAAGAATTCAACATCGAAATCAAGGACAAGAAGGGAGTAGAAAACGTCGTCGCTGACCACCTATCACGTTTGATAGGTGACCATGAGCCTGTCGAGATTGAAGAAACTTTTCCGGATGAAAAACTCTTCGGAATTGAGGTAACTACTTCGGAAACTCCTTGGTATGCAGATATCGTAAATTACTTAGTTACCGGTGAGTTTCCGTCTACCATGCATAAATTTCAACGTGACAAACTTAAGCATAATGCTAGAACCTTTATCTGGGATGAGCCTTATTTGTGGAAACAATGCTCCGATTTAGTAATTAGGAGATGTATCCCGGATAGTGAGTTTAAGCCCATTCTAGACTTTTGTCACAATGAAGCATGTGGGGGACACTTTGGTTCTAGGAGGACAGCCCTTAAGATTTTAGATTGCGGTTTCTTTTGGCCTAGTTTATTTCGCGATGCTCATGCATATTGTGCTGCATGTGATAAGTGCCAGAGATTCGGTAATTTAGGCCCTAGAGATCAAATGCCACAACACTACATATTTAATGTTGAAATTTTTGATGTGTGGGGTATTGATTTTATGGGACCATTTCCTCCCTCCAATGGTTTTACTTATATCTTACTCGCAGTAGATTATGTTTCTAAATGGGTGGAGGCAAAGGCCACCCGTACTAATGATTCGCGAGTTGTTGCAGATTTCCTACGAACTAACATTTTCAGTAGATTTGGAATGCCACGCGTTCTAATCAGCGATGGAGGAAGTCACTTTTGCAACCGCACGGTGGAAGCACTAATGAGGAAGTATGGCGTAAAACACAAGGTTTCCACACCATACCACCCTCAAACAAATGGAATGGCTGAAGTTTCCAACCGTGAGATCAAGAAGATTTTGGAGCGAACCGTCCGTCCAAACCGGAAAGATTGGAGTCAATGCTTAGACGATGCATTGTGGGCTTACAGGACTGCCTACAAGACCCCCATTGGTATGTCACCTTTCCGATTAATTTATGGGAAGACGTGCCATCTTCCGGTTGAATTGGAGCACAAGGCATGGTGGGCTGTGAAGAAATTCAACATCGATCGAGATGCCGCAGGCTTGCATCGGAAGCTACAACTATGTGAACTAGAAGAAATCAGAAATGATGCTTTCGACAATGCGTGGATTTACAAAGAGAAGACGAAAAAGATCCACGATCAGATGATTCGCGGGAAGAGTTTTGAACCTGGGCAGAAAGTATTGCTTTTCAATTCAAGACTTAAGCTCTTTCCGGGAAAGCTTCGCTCTCGATGGATGGGGCCATTCATAGTTTCTCAAGTTCTACCTCATGGAGCAGTTCTCATTCGATCTATCGACAAAGGTAGTGAGTTCAAAGTAAATGGCCATCGCTTGAAGCCCTATTTTGAGGCATTTGCGGAGCACACAGTGGAGGAGATGCAACTCCAAGAACCGGCCATTTCAAAAACAAAATGATGCATCACGTCCAAAGCTAACGACGTAAAACGAGCGCTCATTGGGAGGCAACCCAATAGGGAGACAACAGATTTGTTTTCTTCTCCCCTTTTACTTAATTTAATGGCTTTTGCATTTTAAATTAGAATTTTCGTAGATCCTATACTCCATGTTTAATTCTATACTTTTACTTTAGTACATTGAGGGCAATGTAGAGTTTAAGTGTGGGGGAAGGGTTTACAATTTAATTGTGTCTAAATTAGTGTTTTTCAGAGTCTTTAGGATGCCCTTAACTAGTCAATGATGAAATTAGACCGATACGAACACATTTGGCGTATGAATCACATGCATCGAATTCTTGTGCTAATTGAGATATTCTATATGTTTTTAACATGTAGTAGATATGAATTGCAAAACATGGTACAGAAATCGCATGCTTGAATAAGTTTTTAATCATATAAACCCTATGTGAGCTTTTGAGCTATCTGTTCTTTATTCGAGTGAATATGCATCCATTTCGTAGCTACTAGCTTATATATGCCTCATTTGATTGCTTGCCATAGATTTTAATGAACTAGAGAATGCTAGAACTTACTCATGTCAATTTGCAAAGCTTTTAAGTTGATACATACTTTGATTTCGGAAATGATTAAAGGCATTTAGGATTTTCCACCACTTCGCCAAATATCCATGTATCCCATTTTGTACGCACAAGTTGCGACACCCCTAGATAAACCAATTGAGCCCACGTTAAGCTTTTCTTTCATCACCATATATACCTAAACACTTACCCTAGTATAGAATATCCTTACCTTTGTTCCGGAAACTTGGTGAGAATTTTTCGAAACTAGCACATAAGATTATGGTTTGGTAAGAAAGATTGAAAGAGTTAATGTGAGTAAGGGGAAAGACTTGTCCAAATAACTTAAAAAGTATGAAATTGCCAAAAAGAAAAGAAAAAATATTTGAGAGAATGAAAAGAAAAAAAAAAAAAAATTATTATCTCTCATGGCAATATGTTGTGTTCTAAGAATAAACCATTTGGATTAACGTCCCCCTTATTTGCGGATTTGGAGATTACGATAAATTGAAGGCCCAAAAATAGAACAAAATATGGCCTTTGTCCTGTCCGAAAAGCTCAAAGGGTAGATTAGTGCATTGAAGTATACATGGTAACATTCAAATGGAGATGGAGGACTGAATATGGTGCTAGACTAAGTCGTTGGAACGTTTTTATCACCACATATCTAAATTTCGAATGCCTTAGCCTTAACCCCATTACAACCTCACTAAAAGTCCTTTATGATCCTTAAAATGAGTAGCTTTCAATTAGTAGAGTAAGTTGCATGAGTAAGCTTATGGTTTTGGTTCATTTGTGCAAATAATCAAACTTTATTCATGTGGTTTTCATTTCAATTCATATACACTTTAAGTGAACCATTTTCATGAGTGAAAAATATGATGAGTGCATCCTTGTGAGTTGATTAAACCTTTATTCAAAGCATGCACAGCTATAACATAACCATTGTTTTCTCTATGTCTTACTTGTTCATTACATAAATTATATCGCAATTATCTCTTGAATTCGTTGAGCATACACGTTGAAATTCATGTGAGCCATCGCCATATACTTATGCAAATTCTGAGACAAATTTTAGCTAAGGGCTTAGTTGTTCTTTCTTTTGTTTTAAATTCTTAGAGAGTCTTAGTTTAACTTAGTGTTTGCTAAGGGACTAGCAAAGTCTAAGTGTGGGGGAATTTGATATACGCATTTTATGCCCGTTTCTTAACGCATTTCCCTTTTCGTTTAGCTATGTTATTATCTTAGTTTTTATGTTTTCCTTACTTAAATTGTTATTTTGAAGATATTTACGGTGGAGATTAATAACGGCGCAATTCGGAGGAATTTCGGCGATTTTGCGATTTTTGCGATTTCGGACCACGAAAAATGGGCCGGCCCAAAAAGCAAATTATGGGCCGATTTCTCAACTCTTGTTTCGGCCCATTAACAAGCCCAAACCCATGTAATTCGGCCTAGATGCCTTTTGGTGAAGAGGAAAAGTCTTGTTTTGAAAGGGCAAGTCAACATTATCAAGCTAATAATCACAAATGGTGACTACACATGGTGATTCATGCTTAGGGTTCCCAAATGGTGACTACACTAGGTGACTCTTGCTTTGCATTGAATGAAAAGATGACTTGCCATGGTGACAAGCTAGGTGATTCATGCTTAGGGTTCGGCAATGGTGACTAAGTGTGTGACTAAGTGTGTGACTTGCCTTAATGATCATTGCATGCATTAAATGGAGGAGGCAAGGTGGAAGAGAGAAGGCATGAATCCCTTGCCTATATAAGGGAGGAGGCCAGCCATAAAACAGAGCCATCACTCATTTTACTAAGCCAAAGCTCTACACAAATACTCCTCCACCATTAAACACTTGAAGGTTCACACAAAGCCGAAGCATCCATCTCCTCCATTCCAAGCCGAAGCATCTCCTCCTCCATTCCAAACCGAAGCATCCATCTCCTCCTCCAAGCCGAAGCTATCATCCTCCATCCCTCACAATACGCTAAGTCCCTTGTGAAGGAAAGCCATCTCCACCGTAGTTCATCAAGCACTCAAGACAAAAAGTGTAACCATGATCTTCACTTTCATTTCTTTAGCTTTGTATTTGAATCTTTTGATGTATTGGAATAACAAGTTTAGATTTGTGTATCAAATGAAGAACAAGTTTAGATTTGTGTTTTATGTGTTTAAACAGATTTGTAATATGCATGTGTTTATGATTTCTAGCCTTTTATGCATGTTTGATACAATCTTAAAGCTTCGAATGCATGTGTTAGAAAATACGCTAAGTCCCTCTCTTTCGCATGTTTCGATGATCGTATGTTGTTTAGGATGTTTATACGCTAAGTTGCATTCCTACTCAATTATTAAGCATGTGTATTTAGTTAGAAGTTATGAATTTCGTAACTTACAAAAAGGTTTGATGCATGAAAAGGGTAGGCTAATAAGATGAGATGATCACATGTAATTAGTAGTGTAACTTCTTATTTTTAGCAAGCATAATTAGACTTTAAGTTTCTTGATTGTTGAAACTTGTCTATGAGTAAAACATGTTAGATGCCTAAGAGTTTTAGTTGTGTTTGCATGTTATGTACTTTAAATTCGTAGATTAAATAACCAACTTCCAATCCCCCCAAATATTTACATTTCCGCATAATAACGAAACCATGCATGCGCCCTTAATTCCCCGGATAAAGAACGATCCCTACTCGCCAATATTACAAATGACAAACGAAGGGTTTAAATTGCAATGCGCGTAATCGGTGTTTTTAAGGTCTACTTTGTGTTATCGTAAAAGCATGTTTTGCGTGTATCAGAAGTATCAGCCATTTGAGATTTTCGGTTAGACGTGGCATTTGTCGCTGTGGTTTTGTGCGTGTTTGTATGCACTTTTGTTTGTGATACCAGTTGTCAGACCATTGTGGACCATTTGACGGACTCAGTACATTTCCTTGTACTTTTCGGAACAGATTTCAGTGGCAGGCTGGTATATCTGTGTTTGACGGAGATTGTCCATCTATGTGATGTGCCAAGTTTCGGTTCGCTGATCGAGATAATCAGCTACAACTGCGTGTTGGCGAGTTTTGCAGCGAGAATTGGGGACCAGGTTACAAGTTAGTACAGGTTCTTATCCTCAGATTGGCGGGCGATATTCGAGGATTATTCTGGCCTTGGGGGGGGGGCATATTGTGGACCTCAGTATGACAGTTCCGGAGGATTCGGGACCAACAGTTTTAGCTGTTTAAGATTGCATGCGGTACCAGTTTGTGGACCCCTATGGTATTGACGTTGTTTAATGTCGTTTTGAGGACGACATTGTACTCCATAGTTGGAGCGAGTTTGATTTGGTTTGAGTTTGAGTTGATGTTTGATTCTGATTATGTGGAATGTGCTACCACAGACTATCAGATTAGCGGAATGGCGTTGTTAGTTGCTCCAGTTTGATGTTTGAGCTATGTTGTTATGAGTGTGTTGAGTTGTGATTTGCCATGTTGTTTTGATCCGTATGTTGTCATAGGCGAGTGTGTGTTATGCCGTATAGTTCGGCATCGCCTATAGTGTTAGTTTTTTTTTTATGTGTATTGTGTTCCGTGTGACGGAACCGTGTTTCAGTTTGGTGTCGCATTGTGTACCCTGTCTGTTCCTTATGCAGGAACACTTGGCGATTGTGTGAGCCAATTCAGATCTGTGATTTAAGGGTACAGAGATTTCAGCACGGAGCTATCTCCTATTATGGAGTTTGTTACCAGAGTTGTTCAGTTGAGGTTGTCGTTGGTGAGTTGAGCAGTATGCAGAGGCAGTGCTCCTACTTTTAGCCAGCAGACTCGGAAATTTTGAGGTCGAAATTTTTCTAAGGGGGGTGGATTTGTGACGACCCAGAACAGAGTCAGCAGTGAAATCGCATAGTCGCAGATTGCCGAGAGTTGATTGAATCGCCAATCTTGTTAACGACTAAATTATTGGCCGAGAATTAGAGCTGGGTCTCTTCTCGAGAGTCGTTGTACATGTGATTTCGAGTTCGTGGGCGGTTCCGGATCGTTATTTGGACGACCGAGGAATTAGTTATGAATATTTGAAGTTTCGACGGAAACAGATATAAATGGCAGGTTTGTTAGCGACTAAATTACCGGACGAGAATTTGGTTTCGGTTCCTTCACGGAAGTTGTTCAGAATTTAATTTCGAGTTTGTGGGAACTTCCGGAGCATAATTTTGAGTTACGAAGATTTAGTTGCGAATATTGCCGATTGTTGATTGTTTGGTTGATTTAATTATATGTTGGTTGGAACAGTTAACTTTTTATCCGATTGGCCGATATGTTTGACTTTGGGTGATTGTTGAAGAACATGTTGAGACGAGTTTGTGGCCGCAAGAATTATCGGAATCGGAATTACGACGAGGAAATTACGCGTGTTTGAAGTTTATCGAATTTGTATTTTTGGAGGTTTCCTTTTTGGGAAAGTCTATATATAGCAGTTTCCCCTTTGGGCAAGTGAAAGACTTACCATATTGGGAGGTTGACCGAGTTGACCGAGTCAACTCGGTGGAGGAGGATTTCACGTCGGTGGCCGACGGCTTCCATGGTGGCGCAACGGTTCTGGCCACCTCTTGGCTCGCGACTTGTTCCATTAGATGCGTCTTGACCTCCCGAGTCCTTTCCCAACCACCACGCATGGCGAGGCTTGCCGGAAGAGGTGCTAAAATCCGGCCAAAATTCAAGAGAAATTGTGGAATTCAGGTTCATGGTTTTAGGCCGATTCGAGCTACAATTTGTAGTGGGTTTTGAAGCTCTCATCACTAGCAAGCTACCATGTAAGTTTGGAGTTCTAATTCATCTTGTGTATGGAGTATTTTGGATTTGAAATTTGTGTGAACATTCGGTTTTTCATGAAATTGACATGGTTAGAGTGAGAATTAGACTTCGGTACAGTTATGAAAGTTGCTCAGTGGGTGATTTTGCATGGAATGGCTGTTGCTCCGCCGTGAAATTTTCCGGTCAGTGGCGGCGCCGCCGTGGGTGGTGGTCAACGGTTTGACTTTTTGGATTTTCAACAAGTTGCATGTCATTTGACTCGAAATCGCGCCCCGATCGCGGTGGGGAGGTTCATTTTTCGAGTTGAGCGTCCGAACGTATAGCGAGGTATTGAGGTGTACATATACGGATTTTCGACGATTCGTCGACTTTGAATTATGTGTTTCCGAGAACGGTGGTTTCTCGTGATTTGATTTGTATTGTGGAGTTATGACTTTGAGTAATGGACTCTATGAATATTCAGGGGTTCGTGATCATTCTTTTGGCGAGGGACTTTCCGCCGGATCACGGGTTAACGAGTATCGCGTTACGCTAGTCTGTGAGTGGACAATTTATTTTCACGGATTGATTGCGAGTCTTTTATTTATGATTTATGAACTTGATCATGCCGCATGATTATGGTTTTACGAGCATGAGATTTCATACGAGATTATGTTTATTATGAGCATGTGTTTTACGATCATACGGATATACTTATACGAATATACGTATACGAGTATACATATACTTATATGTTGTTTCATGCATTTGCATCGAACTGTTTATGATTTGATTTACACAGAGTACAGTCTCAGTTACGTTGTTGTATCGATACACTTGCCTCTCGGCTGATCCCCGATGGTAGGCCACCAGGAGGGGCAGTACCCCTACCTGACCGGCGAGGGGCAGTACCCCGGAACCGAGGCCTTTCTGGCTATGGATCACGTGGAAGTCAGGGACTCCGTGATTCCGACTGTACTAGCACGGATGTGTCTACGAGTGACCCCGTGAGATTTTCCTTGCATGCTCTGTATACGAGTTGGAGTCAGCGTCTCCTCGTATACTATTTGATTTATTTATATTTCGACTCGCATATGTTTTTATAACATATATTACTCGGTGAATGACATTTATTTTCGTCCACTCACTCTAACAGTTTTCATGTCTTTCCCCTGGGCTTTTCGGTTTTCGTGCCCAGTTTGCAGTTCAGGCTCTGGTGTCACACGTCGTGGTCGGAGGAATAGTACTCAAGCGGTCTTATTTCTTCCAGTAGGTTTATTGTTCTACCTACTGTGGTATACATATATGTTTATACGTTGAGGTCACTCTGAGTAATCTGTTGTTTATGTTATACGATTTTACACCGGATTTCAGTAAAGTATAGATATATATTTATTGTTTTACTTTACTGTTGATATATTGAGAAATCCGGATGGGATTGGTGCCCATGGTTTGCTTTTTGTGGCATAGGATGAAGTGTATTTTCCGCGTGCAGGTAATGGTAATTCCACGTTAGTAGCGAAACTCTGCCAAAATTTCTACAGTTTTTGTTGGTTCGTGTTTTCGAAAGGGTTTGATTCCGATTTAGGGAGCTAAATCGGGGTTGGGTCCTATCAATTTCTCGGCCGATATTTAAGTCGTAAGCAAAACCGGCAACCACACAATTATCAATAAACCGTGATTACGCGCTAACTCGTGGACTATGCTGATTACTCTACCGATTCTGGTTCAGGTAGTCATACTTACCATCCGGGCTGATCCCCGAGGATGTTTACCGGGGGGGGGGACTGTTACCCTGTGCCGAGATCTTTACCGGGTGGGAACAGATACCCTGAGCTGAGGCCTTTCTGGCTGGAATCACGTGAGGGTCTGAGATCCCGTGATTCAGATTGTACTAGTGCGGATGTGTCCACGAGTGACCCAGCGGGATTTCTAATTCATGCTCTTACAAGTGAGGAGTTAGAGTCTCCCTCGTGTACCATATGATTTTCATACATTTAGATTCTGAATACTATTGTGTTTTCAATGCCCAGTTTGCAGTTTGGATTCTGGAGTCGCACGTCAAGGTTGGAGGCTTAGTATTCGAGCTAGTTTTCCTTCTCAGTAGGTTTGTAGTTTGACCTATTATTGTGTATTTATGCATATACTAGAGGTCGCTCTGAATACTGTTGTGTTTATATTTTCATATGATTTTTCTGGATTTCTTTAAAGCTACAGTTTTGTATATTGTTTTACGATATGATATGTTTTTGAGAAATCCGGATGGGATTGGTGCCCATGGTTTGACATTTGTGGCACAGGATGAAGTGTACTTTTCTCGTGCAGGTTAATGGTAATCTCGCGATATAGTGGAACTCTGTCGAAATTTTTAAAAGTTCATGTTTTCAGAAATGGTTTGATTTCCGTTTAGGCAACTAAATCGGGGTCAGGTCCTTTCAGTTTGGATGCGAGAGAGATGCTCGGTCTGTGCCATTCTTGGGTATAAAGTTGTAATGACCCAACCAGAAATTGTATGTTAATTGGCTTGATTTGCGAGTTTCACGATTAGTCACGGTTTTGTCGTAATATGTCGATATGGCGGGTTTGTTCACAACTAAATTACCGGGCAAGAATTTGGTTTGAGTTTCTTCGCGAAAATTGTAGAGGATTTGATTTCGAGTCCATAGGAGGTTTCAGAGGACTCTTCAGATAATCAGAGAATATAAAATGAATATTTGAAATTATCATCGAGTTAGTCATACTTATCTGTTTGGGTTTGAGATATCCGAATCGTGAATTTGGACGGTTCGCGACGTATAAATATCAAAATAGTCGTAAAATAGTCGAAAAGTCGCATTTGGGCCGAGTTGACCTGTTTGACCGAGTTGGACCGAGTCACCCGAGTTGACCCGCCCTAGTGAGTTAACTCGCCGCCGTTATACTGCCGGAATACGGCACAGTTTCCAAAATGGAAGGTAGGGAAATGATCCAATTGATCTAAGCTTTCTATTCATGTATATATTGTGATGATTTGAGGTGGTTTGGGTGGTGAATTTTGGAGAGGAAGTTGGAGGATTTCGGGTTTAATGAGAGGTTGGTTTTCGGCAGTTTTCTGGTGGGGTTTTGGGGTGGATTAGGTTGGGCTTGAGCTGGGGATAGAAACTCTTGAGTTTGGGAGGATGAGGTGGTTCCACGGTGCAAAATTTCACCGGAAAATTTTTTCGGCCGGTTTAAATCCTATGGGTTTCGTGGCAGATTCCAGCCGGTGTGAGTTAAATCAACGTTAATGGTAGAAGGAAAAGATGTTGGGCTTGAAGTGAAAGGACCCAATCTCGATTCAGTTACCTAAACCGGAATCAAACCCTTTCGAAAATACGAACCAACAAAAATTTTTCAAAATTTGGGCAGAGTTTCGTTACTAGCGTGGAATTACCATAACCTGCACGCGGAAAACACACTTCGTCCTATGCCACAAAAAGCAAACCGTGGGCACCAATCCCAACCGGATTTCTCAACATCAATATAATCAACAACAGTAAATAAGCTGTACTATGTATATATGTATATCCGTGAAAATCCGCGTAAACATGTATCAGAATGTATCAGAGCGACCACTAAAGTAAAACATATACAATATGTACATCAGTAGGCGAAACAAGAACCTACTGGAAAACACAGGTAACTCTGATCCCTAGCCTCCAAACCGCGACGTGAAACAGCAGAATCCGAACTGCAAACGGGCACGGAAACCGAAAAGGCCAGGGGAAAGGCAAATAAAAATGTTAGAGTGAGTGGACGAAAATAAATGTATATGCCTTTATCCAGTTATATAATAACAATCAATATAAACAAAGCGAGTTCGGAACACAACACATATATATAGGGAGGTTGTCGGGCGAATCTCTCAAGCCCGACGTCGGGTGAATCGCTCAAACCCGACTGTGATAGGCCAGGGGAATCTCTCGACCCCAGCGGCAGTCAGGGGAATCTCTCAACCCTGCTTCAGAGGAATCTCTCAACTCTGGGCCAGAGGAATCTCTCAACTCTGGTAGCATCGATGCAATAAATGCCAATCACAATAACACATGATAATACCTCCGAAAAATAACATATAACTCAATCATCGTATAATTTAAATACGGAAATCATAAAATCCACGAACTCGCAAATCAACAGTGAAAATAGAAACTTGTCCACACACAGATCAGCTAGCGCGAACTCGCGCTAAACTCGTGATCCGGCGGAAGTTCCCTCACCTAAAGTACGATCACGATCCAGATCCAGATCTCGATCTCGATCCCCTGAATATATTCATAAAATACAACTAATCAATAACATGGTTCTCAACACTGTACGGATGCACGGAAACCAACCGTTCCCGGAAATACGAAATGCAGTGCAGAATGAATTACGGAAATCCCAAAATCCCCACTCGAAATCTCGACTGAAAATCGGCTAACCAAATCAACCCGAAAACCTCCGTACGATAACCAGGGCGTGATTACGAGAAAAATGACACTGATTACATCGAAATCTGAAAAGTTGACTTTTTCTCGCCGTTGACCGCCGCCGCCGGCGGCGGCGCGCCGTCAACGGTGGAATCACACGGCCAAATTTTCCAGTTTAAACCATCTCGACCACACGAACAACTTTCCCTTCTACCTCGAAGGCCAAATCCAAACGGAAGTCCTCCAATTACCCCAAAATCCGATCGGAATACATATTCCGGTGACCCACTCGACCCTCACCAAAATCCAACCTTAGCTACAATTAATCACATCTTTAGGCTCAGAGCAACTAGGGAAGTCTTTCCCCCCAAACAATCGCCCTCAAAACCCGCCGGAAAACGGCCAACCGCCACCGGCGATTCCAACCCGTTCGGCCAAGCTCGGGTTACCTCAAAACTGGATCATTTCAACTCAAACCAAGTTCCATCACACTGGAAATCAAACAAGGAAGCGATTCCTACCTTTCACTTGGCCGGAGGTGGCCGGAATCCGGTCGCCGGAAGTTGAAGCCGAAAACGGAAAGTTTTCCTCACGGGTCAACGGTTAAAGTTTCCCAAAATGGAAAGTCAACGTCTGGTCAACCGAAAACAATGTTTTTCGACTAATTCTCGACTATTTCTCTATTCATACTCAAGCCTCGGGTCGATCGACGGTCCGAAATGAATATACGAAATGATTCGGATAAGCTCGAAACAAACGGGTAAACTCGTCGGAACCCGAAACTTCAAATAATCATAAAATATTCCTCGGTTATCGGAAAAATCTTCCGGAACCACCCACGAACTCGAAATCACGTACTCTACACTTTCCGTGAAGATACCCAACTCAAATTCTCGACTGAAAAAAATGTCGCGAATCGAATCGGCAAACCACATAATATCGCAAAACTGCGACTATAACCAAATCTCGAGAATCGTGCCAAACACACATCTGATTCTGGTTCAGGTCGTCACAAATCTATCCCCCTTAAAGAAATTTCGACCTCGAAATTTACGTACCTGTCATGTGAACAGATGAGGATACTGCTCCCGCATACGCTGCTCGGTCTCTCAGGTGGCCTCCTCCACAGAATGGTTCTGCCACAAGACCTTCACCAGCGGAATCACACGGTGCCTCAACTCCTGCTCACGACGATCGAGAATCTACACTGGCTCCTCAACATACGACAAATCCTCTCTGATCGGCAACTGCTGTGGAGCTATCACATGTGAAGGATCTGAGATGTACTTCCGCAACATCGAAACATGGAAGACATCATGTACACGAGCCATCTCTGCCGGTAACTCAAGTCTGTAAGCAACAGCTCCAACCCTCACCGTAATCTCATACGGACCAATGTATCGTGGTCGAAGCTTGCCACGTTTCCCGAAACGCACAACTCCCCTCCACGGAGATAGTTTCAGGAAGACCCAATCACCAACCTCGAACTCTAAACTCTTCCTCCTCACATCCGCGTAACTCTTCTACCGATCCTGGGCAATCTTCAGTCGATCCCGAATAACCTGAATGTCCTCCATCGTGGTTTTCACCAAATCAGGACCAATGAGCCAACGCTCGCCCACCTCACTCCAACACAATGGAGTGCGACACTGCTTCCCGTACAGAGCCTCGTACGGTGCAATTTCAATACTGGCCTGGTAGCTGTTATTGTAGGCGAACTCAATCAAGTACAACTGCTGATCCCAGTTTCCACGAAACTGCAACACACACGATCTCAGCATATCCTTAAGAGTCTGAATGGTCCGCTCGGACTGCCCGTCAGTCTGAGGATGAAAAGCTGTACTAAACCGCAACCTCGTGCCCAACGCTCGCTGTAAAGCCTGCCAAAACTCAGAAGTGAACTAACTATCACGGTCAGAAACAATGGATACAGGCACCCCATGCAAGCGAACAATCTCTAATAAGTACAACTTGGCCAATCTGCCCACTGAAATCTTCCCTGGAAGTGCAAAAAAGTGTGCGGATTTCGTCAGTTGGTCAACAATAACCCAAATGCCTGTGTTGCCCACCGAAGTACGCGGCAACAGATAGACAAAATCCATCGTGATATGCTCCCACTTCCAAACTGGAATCTCAAGTGGCTGTAGTTTTTCTGCAGGTTTCTGCCTCTCCGCCTTCACCTGCTGACAAATCAAACACCGACTCACGTACGCGGCAATCTCCCGCTTCATGTTGCGCCACCAATAGTACGCTCGAAGTGTACGAAACATCTTCGTTCCTCCGGGATGCATCGCATACGCTGAACTGTGGGCCTCATCCAGAATCTCCTTCTTCAAGTCCTCGTCCCTGGGTACATATAATCTGCCCCTGAACAACAACGTACCGTCGTCGCTCAAACGGAACTCTGTAGGCACACCATTCCGAATCATGGTATTCTTGCCCAACAAGTAAGGATTTGAATCCTGTACCTCCCGTACCTGATCAACCAGTACCGGTCGAACCTGAAAACTGGCCAACAAAGCTCCATCATCATCATACCCAAATACAGCACCTGTAGCTCGAAGCTCAGCTAACATCGATACTCTAGCCACACACATGTGAAATAACGAGGCTCCGGATTTCCGGCTAAGTGCATCTGCCACAACGTTGGTCTTCCCTGGATGATACTCAAACGTGCAATCGTAGTCATTGATCAATTACATCCATCGGCGCTGCCTCATATTCAGGTCCGGCTGTGTCCGCAAGTAGGTGAGACTCTTGTGGTCAGTGAAAATCTTACACTGAGCACCATACAGATAATGTCTCCAACTCTTCAATGCTAACACAATAGCGGCTAACTCCAAGTCATGCGTCGGATAGTTGATCTCGTGCGGTTTCAGCTGTCTGGAACCATATGCCACAACTCTACCATGTTGCATCAACACACAGCCAAGGCCCAACTTCGACGCATCACTATATACAACAAACTCACCACTGTCGTCTGGCAATGTCAGAACCGGTGCGGTAGTCAATCTCTCCTTCAGGAGCAAATAACTCTCCTCGCACGCCTCAGACCACTCAAACTTGATGCCCTTCTTCGTCAACCTAGTCAGCGGTGTAGCTATCCGGGAGAAATCCTGTACAAACCGTCGATAATAGCCTGCTAACCCCAAGAAACTCCGGATCTCCGGCACAGTAGTGGGTCGACTCCAATTCAGCACAGCCTCGATCTTGTCAGGATCAACACTAACTCCCTCGGCCGAAATCACGTGGCCCAGAAACTTCACACTATCCAACCAAAACTCACACTTGCTAAACTTCGCGAACAACTGATGGTCCCACAAAGTCCGCAACACCACTCGCAAGTGCTTCTTATGCTGGCCCACACACCTCGAATATATCAAAATATCATCAATAAATACAATCACGAACTTGTCAAGGAATCGACGAAATACCCGATTCATCAAGTCCATGAAAGCTGCGGGGGCGTTGGTCAATCCAAACGGCATAACCAAAAACTCATAGTGCCCATACCGCGTCCTGAATGCTGTCCTGGCCACATCTGAATCCCGGATCCTCATCTGGTGATATCCGGATCGAAGGTCAATCTTCGAAAAGACTGCCGCTCCCTTTAGCTGATCGAACAAGTCGTCAATCCGTGGCAACGGATACTTGTTCCTCACTGTAATCTGATTCAGCTTCCGATAGTCGATGCACAAACGCATGGACCCGTCCTTCTTCCGCACAAATAACACTGGAGCACCCCACGGAGAAACACTCGGTGGAATGAATCCCTTCTCCAACAACTCCTGAAGCTGAATCTGCAACTCCCTCAACTCTGCAGGCGCCATCCTGTACGGTGTCTGGGAAATCGGTCCAGTACCCGGCAATAACTCAATAGTAAAATCAATCTCCCGCACAGGGGGTATACCAGGTAACTATGCTGGAAACACATCCGGAAACTCAGACACAACCTCAATACTACCAAGATCCGACACTGCAGCTGTAGTGTCCACAACATGAGCTAAGTACGCAACACAACCCTTCTTCATCAACCGATCCGCCCTCATCGCGGAAATCAAACACGGTAGGGAAGCTGAATCCGCACAAATAACACTGGAGCACCCCACGGAGAAACACTCGGTCGAATGAATCCCTTCTCCAACAACTCCTGAAGCTAAATCTGCAACTCCCTCAACTCTGCAGGCGCCATCCGGTACGGTGTCTGGGAAATCGGTCCAGTACCCGGCAATAACTCAATAGTAAAATCAATCTCCCGCACAGGGGGTATACCAGGTAACTCTGCTGGAAACACATCCGGAAACTTAGACACAACCTCAATACTACCAAGATCCGGCACTGCAGCTGTAGTGTCCACAACATGAGCTAAGTACGCAACACAACCCTTCTTCATCAACCGATCCGCCCTCATCGCGGAAATCAAACACGGTAGGGAAGTGTTCTTCTCACCACGAAACAATATCTCGGGTAACCCTGGTCGTCGAAATGCGACCTCCTTCCTGTGGCAATCAAACATGGCCCAGTGCAACTCCAAAAAGTCCATACCCAATATCAAATCAAAATCCACAATATCGAGCAACAACAGATTAGCGGCTAAACCATGGCCATCAATAAACACCTCACAATCTCGGTAAACCCAACCGATGCTCAACACCTCACCTGACGGATACAACACTCTCCACAACCCCGGAAGTGGAGATGCAGGAACCGTGGCTAATGATGACAGTCTAAATGATATGAATGAATGTGTGGCACCCGGATCTAACAATGCAACAACTGGAATACCAAAAATATGTAACGTACCGATAACGACCTCCGGTGATGCTCTACCCTCACGCATAGTCATAGCATGAACTCTCGCCTGTCCGGTCGGTCGTCCTCGCTGAGCCTGACCCTGCTGTAGACCCTGGCCTGCAAACTGTGCTGGTCGAGCTCTCGAAGTGGCCCCTCGCTCTCCTCCGGAACTCTGGGCCCCCTGTCCTCCAGTAATATCATACTGATAACATTCCCTCGCATAATGACCCACCAGGCCATAGCGGAAACAAGTGACAGGATCTCTTTGACATGGACCCACATGATGTCGACTGCAGAGACTACACAATGGGTACTCCCTCGGTACGGAAAAAGTGCCACCAGTACGCCGAGGATAACTAGAACCGCTGGAACCTGCACTCCCCTGCGGTCGCCGCGGTTGGTCTCTCCTCCATCTCGATCTCTGCCTCGGTACATCAACTGGTGAACGATAAGATCCACCGCCTGAGGATGAGGTTGAACCGGAAGTATCAGAACTCTGCCTCTTTAAAGATCCCTGACTCGGTTCACCTTCCTCAAACCGTCTCCGCCGATACCTCTGCTGTCTCTCCTGCTCAATATCCTCGCCTCGAAGAGCTGCACTGACAAACTCATCAAAATTGTTCCTCGGCATCGTAGTCAACGTCGTCTTGATGTTCAGATTCAATCCCAGCTCAAACCTGCGACACTTGGCTTCCTCTGTAGCCACCATATCCCACGCAAAACGAGACAATCGAGTAAACCGATCCCGATACTCAAGTACAGACAAACTGCCCTGCCTCAAGTTCGTGAACTCCTCGTACTTGCGCTGCTGGGTAGCCTGATTAAAATACCTCCGCATAAACAGATCACGAAACAATGTCCATGGAGTATCCACAGGAACTCTGTCAGTGCTGACCCACCAAAAGTATGCATCACCCTCAAGTAAACCAACTGCGGCTACTGTCATCTGCTCAGGTGTAAACTGCAACGCTCACAAACACGCTCAATCTGAACCAGCCATGCCTCGCATATCTCTGGATCAACTGAACCCGAAAACACAGTAGCACCCGCAGTGCGAGCCTTGACCACAGTGTCAAAACGCTCTTCCAAATGTAGCGCTCGCATAAGCAACACGGGGACCACGTCGAGGAGGCATCCTACTGATACAAGACAAGCATTAGGCACAAGCAGAAAGAACGTAATCATGAAACCGCAGATATTTGAGAACATACAACACCCGAAGTATTGATAAGTACCGCTGGCCAGTCGGGTCATCACTCCAGTCATGTTGTATCAACTCAAATACCCTAAGTGTCACAACTACAAGAGTCTACAGAATCTGACAACCTAATGCTCTGATACCAAGCTGAAAGGACCCAATCCCGATTCAGTTACCTAAACCGGAATCAAACCCTTTCGAAAATACGAACCAACAAAAAATTTTCAAAATTTGGGCAGAGTTTCGTTACTAGCGTGGAATTACCATAATCTGCACGCGGAAAACACACTTCGTCCTATGCCACAAAAAGCAAACCGTGGGCACCAATCCCATCCGGATTTCTCAACATCAATATAATCAACAACAGTAAATAAGCTGTACTATGTATATATGTATATCCGTGAAAATCCGCGTAAACATGTATCAGAATGTATCAGAGCGACCACTAAAGTAAAACATATACAATATGTACATCAGTAGGCGAAACAAGAACCTACTGGAAAACACAGGTAACTCTGATCCCTAGCCTCCAAACCGCGACGTGAAACAGCAGAATCCAAACTGCAAACTGGGCACGGAAACCGAAAAGCCCAGGGGAAAGGCAAATAAAAATGTTAGAGTGAGTGAACGAAAATAAATGTATATGCCTTTCACCAGTTATATAATAACAATCAATATAAACAATGCGAGTTCGGAACACAACACATATATATAGGGAGGTTGTCGGGCGAATCTCTCAAGCCCGACGTCGGGTGAATCGCTCAAACCCGACTGTGATAGGCCAGGGGAATCTCTCGACCCCGGCGGCACTCAGGGGAATCTCTCAACCCTGCTTCAGAGGAATCTCTCAACACTGGTAGCATCGATGTAATAAATGCCAATCACAATAACACATGATAATACCTCCGAAAAATAACATATAACTCAATCATCGTATAATTTAAATACGGAAATCATAAAATCCACGAACTCGCAAATCAACAGTGAAAATAGAAACTTGTCCACTCACATATCAGCTAGCGCGAACTCACGCTAAACTCGTGGTCCGGCGGAAGTTCCCTCGCCTGAAGCACGATCACGATCCAGATCCAGATCTCGATCTCGATCCCCTGAATATATTCATAAAATACAACTAATCAATAACATGGTTCTCAACACTGTACGGATGCACGGAAACCAACCGTTCCCGGAAATACGAAATGCAGTGCAAAATGAATTACGGAAATCCCAAAATCCCCACTCGAAATCTCGACTGAAAATCGGCTAACCAAATTAACCCGAAAACCTCCGTACGATAACCAGGGCGTGATTACGAGAAAAATGACACTAATTATATCGAAATCTGAAAAGTTGACTTTTTCTCGTCGTTGACTGCCGCCGGCGGCGGCGGCGCGCCATCAACGGTGGAATCACACGGCCAAATTTTCCAGTTTAAACCATCTCGACCACACGAACAACTTTCCCTTCTACCTCGAAGGCCAAATCCAAACGGATGTCCTCCAATTACCCCAAAATCCGATCGGAATACATATTCCGGTGACCCACTCGACCCTCACCAAAATCCAACTTTAGCTACAATTAATCACATCTTTAGGCTCAGAGCAACTAGGGAAGTCTTTCCCCCCAAACAATCGCCCTCAAAACCCGCCGGAAAACGGCCAACCGCCACCGGCGATTCCAACCCGTTCGGCCAAGCTCGGGTTACCTCAAAACTGGATCATTTCAACTCAAACCAAGTTCCATCACACTGGAAATCAAACAAGGAAGCGATTCCTACCTTTCACTTGGCCGGAGGTGGCCGGAATCCGGTCGCCGGAAGTTGAAGCCAAAAACGGAAAGTTTTCCTCACGGGTCAACGGTCAAAGTTCCCCAAAATGGAAAGTCAACGTCTGGTCAACCGAAAACAATGTTTTTCGACTAATTCTCGACTATTTCGCTATTTATACTCGAGCCTCGGGTCGATCAATGGTCCGAAATGAATATACGAAATGATTCGGATAAGCTCGAAACAAACGGATAAGCTCGTCGGAACCCGAAACTTCAAATAATCATAAAATATTCCTCGGTTATCGGAAAAATATTCCGGAACCACCCACGAACTCAAAATCACGTACTCTACACTTTCCGTGAAGATACCCAACTCAAATTCTCGACTAAAAACAAAGTCGCGAATCGAATCGGCAAACTACATAATATCGCAAAACTGCGACTATAACCAAATCTCGAGAATCGTGCCAAACACACATCTGATTCTGGTTCGGGTCGTCACATGAAGAGAGGAAGATTTTGTGGTATGGGTCGCCAGAGTTGGTGACCGTTAGCGCCGCGCCGCTGGCGGCGGCGGCGGTCAACGGTGGAGCTCCGGTGATGTTGACTTTTTTGGATTTTATTGATTTTTATACCACTTTTCTCGTAATAGCGTCCCGATCGTATTCGTGAGGTTTTTGAGTTGATTTGAGTATTCTATTTTGGGACGAGGGTTGTTTGGTTGTATTTTCAGAATTTTGCTATCCTTGTCGATATTTCGAGCGGTACATGTTTCGAGAACGCGGGGTTCTTGACGTATTAGCTTCGTATGTTGTGTTTCAATATGTATTGATCGTATCCCTATTATTCAGGTGATCGTGATCGAGTGTTTGGCGAGGGATCTTCCGCCAGACCTCAAAGTTAGTTTCGTACTGTGAGTGGACACTTTATTTTCACAGTTGATTTGCGAGTTCTGATTATGCATTTACGTTATGCATTTATGATTATACACTTTACGATTATGCATCGTATTAGTATGCATTTACAATTATGCACATACAAGTATGCATTTTAATGATTATGCATTTTACGATTTTGCATGTACATGGAAAGTATTTATGATTTAGTTTACATAGAGTACAGTCTCAGATATAGAGGTAGCATCGATGCTTTAGCTTCTCGGCTGATCCCCGAGATGCTCCGGGAAGGTCAAATATCCTGACCCGAGGTCTTTGAGACTTAATAATTACGAAAAGGTGTGGGATCTCTGATTAGGTTGTACTATGCAGAGGAGTCCATGAGTGACACCGCAGGATTTTACGTGCATATTTATGGATCAGGGAAAATGTAATTGGTCGGGATTTTTATGTGCATTGACTCGCATTATACTTTTATGAGTATATATACTTATGTTGGGAAAGGCATATTATTATTTTTGTCCACTCACGATAACAATTTCATTTGTCTTCCCCTGAGATTTTCGGTTTCCTTTGCCCAGTTTGCAGTTTGAATTCCGGGGTTGCACGTCGACAGTGGAGGCGTAGAGTTCAGGTACACATCAGTTCGAGTAGATTCTTTGTTCGACATACTGGTTGTATATGATGTATATAGGAGTCGCTCTGAATACTTATGTTTGTTTTCAGTTGTGTTTTCTCCTAAATGTTTTTGGATTTCTTGTAAACTTTGTGGTTTGTTATATATGATGTTGAGAAATTCGAATGGGGAACGGAGCCCCACGACTTGGATTTTATGGAATATTCAAAGTGTGATTCTCTTTGCAGGTTCTAATAATGGCTCAGGTATTTCAAAGTAAACTCTGGCGAAAGTTTTTTTAAGATCATGTTTTCGAAGGGGTTTGATTTTGGTTTAGGCAACTAAATCGGAGTCAGGTCCTTTCAGTTGGTATTAGAGCATTAGGTTTTAGGTTCTATAGACTCTTGTAGTTGTGTTACTAAGGACATTTGAGAATGCACAGCATTTTCGGAGCAATGACCCGACCGGCCGGCGAATAATCATCAATGCTCTAGAGTGTTGTATGCTTTTAAACATTTGAAGTTTCATGACTACATCCTTTATGTCCTGTGACTAATATCTTTTATCCTTAGGATGCCTCCTTGACGTGGAGTCCGTGCTGAACAAACTGGGGATCGTGATGAGGATCAACGTACGTGTGACTTGCTTATGCGAGTATTGCGTTTGGAAGAGCGTATTGTTCCAATAGCTAAGGCTAGGACAGCGGGAGCAACTGTCTTCTCTGGTTCCAGTGATCCTGAGGTGTGTGAGGCTTGGGTCGTTCAGGTGGAGCGTGTTGGTGAGCGCCTGCATTTTGCTCCTCAACAGAAAACTGTAACAGCCGTGGGTTTACTTGAGTCAGATGCCTACCTTTGGTGGGTTGGTGCAGATAGAGTTCTTATTGATACTCCTTGGCCGATGTCCAAAAAGATGTTCATGCGAATGTATTTCAATCTAGCTACTCAGTAACGGAGATATGAGGAGCATACCAACCTGAAGCAGGGGAATATGTCAGTGCTTGAGTATCGGGATATACTCACTCTTTTGTCTCGGTTTGCACGTGATATGGTGGCATCAGAGGAAGTAAAGTGCAAGAGGCTTGAGTTGGGTCTGAATCTGAATATCAAGGGGACTTTGACCACTATGCCTCTAGATAACTTTGATGAGTTTGTCAGTGCCGCAGTCAGAGGTGAGGACATCGAGAGGGAGAGACAGATGCGGTTTCAGACGCATCGCTTTGAAGAGGGTGGACCTAGCCATGGTGCTTCGAACAGGCTGAGTTCAGGTACTTCTGGATCAGCATCATCTTCTGGTAGTGGATCTTAGAATTATCTAACTAGCACTGCTAGGCAAAGTTATAGATGGAGGAGGAGTCGACCGCAGAGGCAACAGTCGAGTGGGAGTTCCAGTGCATCGAGTTATCCTTGACCTATCTTCAGCACACTAGCTACACAGAGGGAATATCCATTGTGCAACAACTGCCACAGACATCACTCTGGTCATTGTCAGTATAGCACCTCTACTTGTTACCGTTGTGGCCAGGTGTGTCACTTTGCGAGGGAGTGTCCTCAGCTTGGCACTTTTGGTGGTATTGCGGATCAGAGTACTAGACGAGATCAGGGTACTGCTTCTGGTGATCGTGCAACATAGTTTTCTGGACAGCTTGCATGGTGCAGACTTTATGAGACGCTCAATTGTACGCCAAGTTCAGCAAGTGTGAGTTTTGACTAGATAGTGTAAACTTTTTGGGTCACATGATATCAGCTGAGCGAGTCAGCGGGGATCCTGATAAGATTGATGCCGTGTTGAATTGGAGAAAACCTACTAACATGGCAGAGGTACGGAGTTTCTTGGGCTTAGCAGGCTACTGTCGCCGATTTGTACTGGACTTTTCACAGATAGCGACACCGCTTACTCATTTGACGAAGAAAGGAGTCAAGTTTGAATGGTCTGATGCTTGCGAGGAAAGCTACTTGACTTTGAAAGAAAGGTTGACTACCGCACCAGTGTTGACCTTACCTGACGATAGCGGTGAGTATGTGGTGTATAGTGATGCTTCGAAGTTAGGTCTGGGTTATATCTTGATGCAACATGGAAAGGTGGTGGCATATCGTTCGAGACAGTTGAAACCACACGAATTTAACTATCCTACTCATGATTTGGAGTTAGCTGCCATTGTCTAAGCATTGAAGAGTTGGAGACGCTACTTGTACGGAGCTCAGTGCAAGATTTACACCAATCATAAAAGTTTTACCTACTTGCATACGCGGCCAGATTTGAATATGAGGCAATAGAGATAGATAGAGCTGATTAATGATTATGACTGTACTTTCAAGTATCATCCAGGAAAGGGTATAACGTGGTTGTTGATGCTCTTAGTCGGAAGCACGGTGCATTTCTCTTCCATGTACGTGTTGCTAGAGTGTCACTTTTGACAGTGTTGCGAGCAACGAGAGCAGAGTTGGAGTGGAACGATGATGGAGCATTGTTAGCTAGTTTCCAAGTTTGTCCGGTGTTACTTGATCAAGTTCATGAAGCTCAAGATTCAGATGCCTATCTGCTGAGCAAGAAGAATTTGATTTAGAATAATGTACCGGCCGAGTTTTGGATGAGGAGTGATGGCACTTTGATGTTCAAAGGGAGATTATGTGTGCCCAGAGATGAGGATTTGAAGAAGGAAATACACGATGAACCTCATTGTTCCGCATATGCTATGCACCCGGGTAGTACAAAGATGTTCCGGACACTAAAGCTCATTATTGGTGGTGAAACATGAAGAGGGAAATAACAATGTACGTGAGCAGATGCTTGATTTTTCAGTAAGTGAAGAACGTTAGAAATCGGTAGGTAAATTACAACTTTTGGAGATTCCAGTATGGAAATGGGAGCATATCACCATGGATTTTGTGTATCAGTTACCACGTACTTCTGGTGGTAGTACTGGTATTTGGGTGGTTGCACTTCCAGGGAAGCTTCCCGTGAGCAGATTGCGAAGCTGTACTTAAAAGAGGTTATGAGATTGCATGGTGTACCAGTGTCTATAGTTTCTGATCGAGATAATCAGTTCACTTCAGAATTTTGGTGGACATTGTAGAGGGCAATGGGGACTAGACTAAACTAAAGCACAACTTTTCATCCTCAGACAGATGGTCAGTTGGAGAGGACAATTCAGACTCTGGAGGATATGTTGCGATCTTATGTTTTGCAGTTTAAAGGGAATTGGGATCAGCAACTTCATTTAATTGAGTTTGCGTACAATAACAGCTATCATGCTAGCATTGGTATGGCACCTTACGAGGCGTTATACGGCAAACAGTGTCGAACTCCATTGTGTTGGAGTGAAGTTGGTGAGAAATGGCTTCTTGGTCCTGATTTGGTGAAAAGTACCATGGAATACGTTCAGGTTATTCGGGACAGATTGAAAGCTTCACAGGATCGACGGAAGAGTTATGCTGACGTGAGACAGAACGATCTTGAGTTTAAGGTTGGTGATTGGGTTTTCCTGAAACTTTCTCCTTGGAAAGGTGTTGTTCGTTTCGGGAAGCGCGGTAAACTTCGTTCGCAATATGTTGTCCCATATGAGATCACAGAGCGAGTCGGTGCTGTGGCGTACAGGTTGGCATTACCATCTGAGATGGCTAGAGTACATGATGTGATCCATGTGTGTATGTTGCTGAAGTACATTTCTGATCCATCTCATGTGTTGACACCATATCAGCTTCCTATACGGGAGGACTTGACCTATGTGGAGGAACCAGTTCAGATTCTTGATTGGAAGGTCCAGAAGTTACGACACAGAGCCATTCCTCTTCTGAAGGTATTGTGGCAGAATCATTTAGTTGAAGAGACGACTTGGGAGACCGAGCAACACATGCAGGATCAGTATCCTTACCTTTTCAGCTAGCAGGTATGTAAATTTTGAGGATGAAATTTTTGTTAGGGGGTAGATTTGTAATGACCCGAACCGGAAATTGTATGTTAATTGTCTTGATTTGTGAGTTTCACGATTAGTCGTGGTTTTGTCGTAATTGATCAATATGGTGGGTTTATTCACAACTAAATTATCGGGCAAGAATTGGGTTTGAGTTTCTTCGCGGAAATTGTAGAAGATTTGATTTCGAGTCCGTTGGAGGTTTTGGAGGATTTTTCGGATAATCAGAGAATATAAAATGAATATTTGAAATTATCGTCGAATTAGTCGTACTTATCCGTTTGGGTTTGAGTTATCCGAATCGTGAATTTGGTCGGTTCGCGAGGTATAAATATCGAAATAGTCGTAAAATTGTCGAAAAGTCACATTTGGGCCGAGTTGACCTTTTTGACCGAGTTGGACCGAGTCACCCGAGTTGACCCGCCCGAGTGAGTTAACTCGCCGCCGTTGTACTTGCTGGAATACGGCACGGTTTCCGGAAAGGAAGGTAGGGAAATGATCCCTTTGATCTAAGCTTTCTATTCATGTATATATTGTGATGATTTGAGGTGGTTTGGGTGCTGAATTTTGGAGAGGAAGTTGGAGGATTTCGGGTTTAATGGGAGGTTGATTTTCGGCGGTTTTCTGGTGGCGTTTTGGGGTTGATTAGGTTGGGCTTGAGCTGGGGATGGAAACCCTTGAGTTTGGGAGGACGAGCTGGGGATGGAAACCCTTGAGTGGAGTATTTCACCGGTGAAGTTTTTCGGCCGGTTTGAATCTTGTGGGTTTCGAGGCAGATTCTGGCCGGTGTGAGTTTAATCGACGTTAGTGGTAGAAGGAAAAGATGTTGGGCTTGAAGAGAGGAAAATTTGAAGTATGGGTGGCCGAAGTTAGTCACCGTTGACGCCGCGCCGCTGCCGCTGGCGGAGCTCCGGCGAGGTTGAATTTTGGGATTTCTGAGATTTTTATACCGTTTTGCTCATAATCGAGTCCTGATCGTAGTTGTGAGGTTTTTGAGTTGATTTTAGTATTCTATTTTGGGACGAGAGTTGTTTGGGTGTATTTTAGAAATTTTGCTATCTTCGTCGATATTTCGATCCATACGTCTTTCGAGAACGTGGGGTTCTTGACGTATTAGCTCCTTATGTTGTGTTTCAATATGTATTGATCGTATCCCAGTTATTCAGGTGATCGTGATCGAGTGTTTGGTGAGGGATCTTCCGCCGGACCTCAGAGTTAGCTTCGTACTTTGAGTGGACACTTTATTTTCACAGTTGATCTGCGAGTCCTGATTATGCATTTACGTTATGCATTTATGATTATACACTTTACGATTATGCATCGTATTAGTATGCATTTACAATGATGAACATACAAGTATGTATTTTATGATTATGCATTTTACGATTTTGCATGTGCATGGAAAGTATTTATGATTTGGTTTATACATAGTACAGTCTCAGATATAGAGGTAGCATCGATGCTTTAGCTTCTCGGCTAATCCCCGAGATGCTCCGGGAAGGACAGATATCTTGACCCGAGGTCTTTCAGACTTATTAATCATGAGGGGGTCTGGGATTCCGTGATTAGACTATACTATGCGGAGGATTCCATGAGTGACCCGGAGGATTTTACGTGCATATTTATGGATCAGGGAAAATGTACCTGGTCGGGATTTTTATGTGCATTGACTCGCATTATGCTTTTATGAGTATATATATACTTATGTTGGGAAAGGCATATTATTATTTTCGTCCACTCATTCTAACGATTTCATTTGTCTTCCCCTTTGCTTTTTGGTTTCCTTTGTTCAGTTTGCAGTTTGAATTCCGGGGTTGCACGTCGACGATGGAGGCATAGAGTTCAGGTTACACTTCAGTTCAAGTTGGTTCTTTGTTCGACCTACTGGTTGTATATGATGTATATAGGAGTCGCTCTGAATACTTATGTTTGTTTTCAGTTGAGTTTTCTCCTGAATGTTTATGGATTTCTTGTAAACCTTGTGGTTTATTATATATGATGTTATGAAATCTGGATGAGGAACGGAGCCCCACGGTTTGGCTTTTATGGAATATTCGAAGTGTGATTCTCTTTGCAGGTTCTAATATTGGCTCACATATTTCAAAGTAAACTCTGGCAAAAAAATTTTAAGGTCATGTTTTCGAAGGGGTTTGATTTCGGTTTAGGCAACTAAATAGGAGTCGGGTCCTTTCAAAAGCTAAAAAATATAGCCGAAAAAACATGTCACAATCGTCGGCTATAGTAACTATAGCCGACAACACGTGTCACAAGCGTCGGCTATAGCTACTATAGCCGACGACATCAGTCAAATGTCGTCGGGTATAGTGTGAAATAAATTTGATAAATTAGGCTCATGTGAAAACACGTTTCCCACATTGATTTGTTTAACTATATAAAGAACATAATCTAATCAGAATCGCTATTTTAAGAAGTGTGAAAATACTTTACAAAAATATATTCACGACCAACAAACACGTTTAACACAAATTCATGTTTAATTAAGCCTTATAATCTGAATCATCACTTGAGTCTTCCTCGGTGTCTGAGCTAATTTATGGTAATATGTGCCGCTCCTCGTCACTGGAATCTTCATTATCTTCATTAGGATTAACATTAATAAGGAATACCAATTGCGTTTGGCTCTTGGTATGCAGTAACTTCTTCATTATCTTCAGCCTCACCAAGTGTAGCAATGTTGCGTATGTTTCTAGGAACAACATGGTTGACTACTTTCCACGCGCCTTTGTGCACAAGATCATCAAGATAAAACACTTTTTTTACTGCTGTGGCAAAAACAAAAGGGTCATCTTCTTACGAGCTTGTAGCAGTATTCACTAAAAATATTTTGTACTGATCGGTCCTTGTGTTCTCAGGGTTAGTACCAAACCATCTACACTTAAACAAGTGTACGATCATGCCTTCCTCATAAATTAGTTCAACCACTGAATGGAGAACACCGTAATAGTCAATGCCATACTGCACACTATGCACCATTACCCTAGAATTTTGCGTTCTCTGTTTGTCGTCTCTATGTTGACATATAAATTACACGCCATTGACCTTACATATTAGATAAACTTTTGAAGTTATCAGCTTCATTGCCAAAAGCCTCAATTCGTGTGATCAGTGTGGGTGACCATCACATTCTACATGGTTCATCCGAAAAAAAAATTGCACCCATTAAGTTTAAATATGAACACTGAAATTAATTTATATATATAGAAGTAAATATATATATGGATGTACCCAACCGCCAAAATAGTTTGCAAACTCCCTATTGTGGTACACAACATCACCAGCAACCACATGGCAGTAAAGATGGATGTTTGTCCAGTATTGAACTTCTGGACAGTTAATCAATATTCACCAGTAGGCAATGGCTATCTCATAAGGTTCAAATTGGTACGACTTTTGCAATCGTCCATATACCTCAACGTCATTGGAGAGGATAGAAAGATTGAACTATGGTTCACCTACCGGCATAAGTTGTGGAGGGTCCTCCAACGCTCCCAAATACAACTTGGTGTACGTTACGCACTCCTGCGTAAGATATTCTTCAGATATACACCCTTCAGGTGCGAATTTATTAGGCACATAGCCTTTGTAGTCCTCCAGCTGTCTATCAAATTACAAACTGTATGTGATGATTATTGAAAAATATAATTATATAAAAACAGGCTAAAAATTTATATGTTGAATCATACGTACATTTTCATGGGATACATCCAAGTGTAGTGTACTGGACTAGTAAGAACTAATTGTTCAGGAAGATGGATCATCAGGTGAGGCATGATGTCAAAATACTTTAGGGGAAATATTTTCTCAAATATGTACATAATAAAAATGATGTCCTGTTTCATTGCCCTCAGGTCTGATTTTTTCACTTCTCTAGTGCATAATTTCTGAAAGAATCTTGACAACGCTACTAACAACTCCATCACCTGACGGGGTATGTATGATCGAATAAAAATAGGGAAGAGACGTGGAAGCAGTATATGGTAGTCATGACTTTAATCCGTGCATCTTCTTGTCCCGGAAGTTAACACATAGCCAATATTTCTTGAATAGCCTAAAGGATACCTAACATTACCCATCCACCTAAAAATTTCATTCTTCTGGTTAGGCTTGGCGGTCTAAGGAGCTTGAGGCATTTTTTTCCCTTCTCTCAACCACAAATATTTATGTATACGTTGTCTTTTCAGATCAATGCGTGCCTTAGGACCATCTTTAGTTTTCCCCTCCCAACTCAGCACTGTGTCCACCACACTTTCGCACACATTCTTCTGCATGTGCATGACATCTAGGTAGTGCCTGATTGGCAACTTGGACTAGTACAGGAGTTCCCAGAGTATGCTTTTATGTGTCCAAAATTTATACCTGTCGGGTTTGTCAGGTATTGCCACCCTTATATCAGGATGATTGTTGAGCTGCCCAAAATCGTATTCATCCAACACTTCCAAAATTTCATCCATCGTCTATCTCCTGGGTTGCACATCAGTTTCTATAGTCCCATCAAATGCATGGTAATCCTCCTGCCAAGGGTGATTAAATCCAAGTCAACAACGGTAACGCATCTACACCATCTTCCTGCAATAAAGTCTGCTGCAATCAGCAGTCATGCACTCTAGACAAGCCATGTATTCGCTTTCCCGAGGGCAGAAAAATCACTGATGGTGGCAACAAGCATGGCATGCATCTCGAACATCTCATTTTTGTACTTGTTATAAGTAGGATGACTAACGTTACTCAGGTATTTAAGCTCTTCAATCAAAGGTCTCAAATACACATCGAGACACTTTTCTGGATAACCCATCCCTAGAATTAACATAGCCAGCATATTGTATTCCTTCTTCATGCACATCCATGGAGGAAGGTTGTATAGTACCAAAATAACTGGCCATATACTGTATTGAAGACTCATGTTGCCAAAATGGTTGAATTCATCAGATGAGAGCCCGAGCCAAACATTTCGGATCTCTGATGCAAAAGGAGAAAACTCCCTAACCGCGTGCTTCCAAGCCTCCCCGTCAGCAGGGAGTATAAAGGTATCATCGTCAGGCAAGTCCTCATAGCGTGTCATCTTATAGCTTTGACCGTATGTGTAGACATGAACAACCGTTCAAGCCTATCAATCAGTGGGAAATACTGAAGTACCTTCACGGCTTTTTTATTCCCTGCATGAGTCAACTTATACCTATCTGTGTGACATATCGGACATGCATTAAGGTTTTCAAGACCATTCCTTTCAGCATCTTCACCCCAGAAGAGAACGCAATCATATCTGCATGCAAGAATTTTGATGTAGGTAAGGCCAAGATGTTTCAGGATATGTCATACCTTACGATGAGTGGTAGGAAGCCGATGACCGGGTGGCAGCATCGAAGTAGTCAATGCTAGATAATCATCAACAGCGTTGACACTCAATTTATTCTCCACTTTGATCTTCATTACTCCCATGACACTTTCAAGAACAGTCTTATTACACCTGTTGTACAACGGGGTCTGATGGAAGGCAATCAACTTGTTGTACTTGTTAATACCAGCAGTGTTGACAGCTCTAGGTAATTACTGGACTAGCTCAATAAGAGGGGAACCCTCAACAGCGGGAGGGATATCTTGTGCTTAAGGAAATACACCGCTCTCATAAAGAAACACATCGTTGATCAACCTCATTGTTGGATCATTAGATGTACTGGCCATCTCAAGAAATTGCACATGATCATGTTAACCCACCGATGATGTTTCACTGTGATAAATCCAATATGTGTACTTATCCCAAAACCTGTTTTTCTTCAGGTGCTCCCATACTATATCAATGGAAAAATGATACAAATCACTGCGACACTGACATTTCGTACACGAGCAATAATGAATTGTTTTCTCATTAGCATTAGCATTCACATATTCCACAAAACTCCACATTCCAATGCCATATCTTCGATCCCATTTTGGAAGGCAAATCCAACTCTTGTCTATCATAAAAATTCCAACTGTATATATATATGCACCAATTAAAAAATAATCATTATATCTATATATATCGATCTTTAAACCACTAATTACATTAATTCTTCTACTCCTTAATTACAAATTAACACACACACACACACACACATATATATGCATACTATATACCAACAATTAACATATAATTATATATATATATATTCATTGAATTCAACTCAAAATCAACCATCAACTCAAAATCAACAATCAACTCTAAATTAACAATCAACACACATATATATACGTACCTATATATATATAGCGAGAAATAGCTTTACGAACTCATTTTGGACAGCTTTTGACAACACCCAACGATTTGAGAGCGTTTTATGTTTTTATCACGAATTTTTTTTTTCTGAATGATTGAGCTGCTGCCGAGATCTATAATAAAGAACTATAGCCGACGAGTTAATAATATCGTCGACTATAGTTAAATATGTCGTCGCCTTTAGTCGAAACTATAGCCGACGATTTTCCCTTCAGAAACACCGACGACTTTTTTTTCATCGTCGGCCGACGACTGAAAATTATAGTCGACAAACCATTTATGTTGTTGGCTATACTATAGTATAGCAGACGACATAAAAAGTCGTCGGTCTGTTTTTCGTCATTTCGTCAACTATAGTACTTATTCTGGCAGTGGAAGCCAATTTTTTTAATATTAGCTGCCAAGAATGAGTCAAATTTTTTAAACTGTATTTGACTCATTTAAACTGTAGTATATTTTTTCTTCGTTGTTTTGAATAAGGAGATCTATTTTCTATTTGTTTTGGATGCAAGTTGTGGATTTGATTTGATTTGGTCCACTGCTACTAGAGATTACAAATTATGTTATGACGCTATGTTGATTTGGTTCACTTTACCACTATAGAAGATGTCGATGGGTTTAGTTTTTCTTAATGCAAGCATGTAAAGTTGTTAAGGTGGTGCTCATGATTTCGATCAAACTTTGAAGTTTGATGATACTTTGTGTTTGTGAGCTGCTCGTATTTTATAAGCTGCTACTAATGGTACTATGATTTTCAAAGCTGTTATTATCATTTTTTGTTTCTTTTACAAAATTGTTATTACTATTTTATGGTGTTTATGTGTTTTTTTTTTTGCCACTAGTACTGTGTTTTTGAAAGAGTGTTGCTATATGGGAAAGTACTATGGTAGTACGTACTCTTGATAATGTGATACTACTAATTACAAAGTTAATATCCCTAGATACATGGCTAGCTCTTCGAATGTTCCAATAGTATTTTTATAGTTTTACTATTTTTACAAGGTTAAGTAGTAATGTGCAAATACGAATAGCAATGTTAATTTTTTCAGTGTCAGTGTGTGTATAGGGTATAGGATATGTATAATGATTAGGGTACGTATATAGTTTAGGGTTTTAGGGTATGGAGTTTAGTAGACAATGTGCATTTTTTTGAGTAGTAGTGTGCATTATTTTTGAGTAACAGTGTGCGTATATGGGTTATACAGTGTTTTATAGTTTTAGGGTTAAGGCTTTTTAGTAGTAAAAATAGTGTGCATTATTTTTCAGCTAGCACTGTGTATTATTTTTCAGTGTGCATTGTTTTTCAGCTAGTTGTGTGTATTATTTTTCAATGGCAGTGTACATTATTTTTCAGCATCAATTTAGATTTTAGTATCAGTGTGCATTACTTTCCATTCGTAGTGTGCATTATTTTTTTAGTAGTAGTTTGCATATAGGTTATAGGGTGTTTTAGACTTGTAGGGTTTTTGGATTTATGGTTTATGGTTTAGTAGAAGAATATGCATTCTTTAATTTTCAGTAGCAGTTTGCATTTCAGTATCAGTGTGCATTAGTTCCTAGTAGCCGTATGCATTCTTTTTCAGTAGCAGTTTGCATTTCAGTATTAGTGTGCATTAATTTCCAGTAACAGTGCGCATTTTTTTTTTCAGTAATAGTGTGTGTTTAGGAGTTATAGGGTTATGGGGTTAGTAGTGGAAACTGTATGCATTATTTTTCAATATAAGTGTGCATTTCTTTTCAATAAAAATGTGCGTATAAAAGTTATATAGTGTTTTAGGGTTTTAGAGTGAGATGTTTTAAGGTTTTAGGGTATAGAGTTTAGTAGCAGAAACAATGTGCATTGTTTCTTTGTAGCAATGTGCAATATTGTTTAGTAGCAGTGTTCATATAGTGATTATAGGGATTACACAATCATTTGGGTTTTAGGCTGAACTGAAAATAGTAATAGAAGCAGCCATCACTAATATGCTAAAACCAACAAATTGATTCAAAAGTTGAAGGCCGTTAATGTTATAAAACCAACAAACTCAAGTTATAGCACCACATTCTCAAATTGTTATTATGCTAAAAAGAATTCAATCTTCTTCTATTTTGAAACTGAAAAAATAACAGTAGCAACATAGTTCAGTGGCAACTCATTAACATTAATTTATGTATTTCTATACAAAAAAATAACTATTTTATAACAAAACCAATAATACCAAGTTCGATAAAAAAAGAGCAAAAAATTGATACAATTCAATAGCAGTTTCGATCCAAATTCAATAACATTCTTTAATAATATTTATTCCCAGAATTGATTGAACAAACTTCAAAATGCAGTAGCCATCTTCGAATAGAGAATGCAGTAGCAATCCCCAAATTGATTGAAAATGCAATACCTTTCTCACAAATATAATAGCAACATACACTTGAAACAAAAAAATGCAGTAGCAAACCCAAATTGATTGACCCTTTCGTAAAAAGACAGTAGCAACCATAGAAACAAAAATATAGTAACATTCGCTAATACAATAATTGACCACAAAAACAAATAATCTGTTAAACTAAACAAAATCACACAATTTTTAGAAAGAAAAACAAAACCGCACATGCTTTGGTATTACAAAGTTTGCAAAGTGTTGCTGCTGCAAACTACAGATTAACTGTTATTGTAAATCACACATATTATGTTACCACAAACAAAACCAAATAAACTAAATCACACAAGAAAAATCAGTTAGATCTTGGTACAACACCAAACCAAATCACATGTGTCTAAAGCTCAAGAACAAAGAAAGCCCCCACACAGTCGACAAACAAAGCACACATAGTCAGATCTATCAAATGAACACGAATTGACACACAAATTAATCCACAAATTTCACAATAACACAAATTTGCAGCAACAACACCTAAGAAAAGCTCATATCCATATTTTGTATAACCAAGCAAAACTCAACTCAATTTTCCAATGTTACAAACAAAAGGAATAAGAAAACAATTTTCAAAACAATTCAAATTTAGAACTTATCCTCACTTTTGTAATTCAAAACTTGTTACTTTTTTCAATACTACTGTCCAAATTACAACACTAGCACCATTTCAACAATAATAATAATAAAAAGGTCGGATGAATGAAGAAACCATACTCATAAACAGAGAAGTCACATGGAGCTTCCTCCCCTCAATTATAAAACACTTTTACGATTGAAGAAGGAAAAAAAACAGATTTTACTTAAGAAAATAGGGGAAAAAATCAGATACACATTATATTTGTTGCGATTCCAATAGCAACTCCAAAAAACAAGTGTAGTAGGAGTCTCATAAAACACTATCAATTCGGAAAAAAATTCAACACTACCAGAAAAAATACTATATCCGACGAGATATGGAAAACTATAACCGACGAGATTTTTATTACCGACGATGTGGAAAAATAATTTTTTTTTTAATTTTTTTTAGATATCTCGTCGGTTATAGTATTACCGACCGATTTTTTAATCTCGTCGGTCGGTAATACTATAACCGACGAGATTTTTACCCATTCTCGTCGGTTATAGTACTATAACCGACGAGATTTCTAAAAAAAATAAAAAAAAAATTATTTTTCCACTATAACCGACGAGATTTTTATCTTGTCGGTTATAGTTTTCCATATCTCGTCGGATATAGTATTTTTTCCGGTAGTGCAAGTTTCACTTTTAAAATGCTTAAACAACCTCAAGCAAACAAAGTAGCAATTCCAATTAAGCTTGAAAAACACAAGAAATTTTGAAAATCCCAATTTCAGTACCACTTCACCTTCACAAATGTAGTAGCAATACAAAATCAGTGTAACAACCAATTCAATTTTTATACAAAAATAGCATAGTAGCAGACTGCTCTCATGTCTCAATACTCCATGTCCTATGTCAAAACTCAACAACAACATCGCAACAAAAACAACTTCTAATCCACAATCTTTGCGCAAACCAAAATTGAAACAAATGGACACTTTGTTCAAAATGAAAAAGAATAAAAACCCAAATCATATATACATTTTCTATTGAGGTCGAGAACCTACTACTGAAGCTCATTAATAAAGAAAAAACCTCAAAATCAGATATGGCTTCGAGTGCACTGAACGTCGGGTAGCCAAGAATCAGAGGCCGAGGATTCTGGAGGTGTGAGGATTGCGAGGATGTGTCGGTGAGGTATCAACGCCGTTGTGCATATTTTGTTGAGACTTTCAAGGCCGAGTGCGACGGCGTGGAGAAGACTTCCAAGTAGTGTGAGGCAGCAGCGATCAAGGCCATGGCTAAGTTCAACTTGGTGCGGCAGGTCGAGTACAGCCTGCGTGGCGAACTCGAGGCAGAAATCAATAGAGGTGGTCAAGATGTGGTGGCGAGTTCGAGACCCACACGACAGCGCGAGTTGAGGCCAAGGAAAGCTGATCATGACGGATGGAGGCTGGAGGCGTCGCGGGAGGGAGAAGCGACTGTTAAAGGCTCGATACAGCGACACAAGCACATGACAGCCGGAAGTAGAGCTCTGGCGAGCAAAGGTACTACGTTTTCATTCTATTTGGGCGAGAGAGAAAAAAATGAGTGGTCTGCGCGTAGCTTCTGATTATTATGAAGAGGGAAAAAATGTCTTTCTCACTTAGGTAATGAAAGGACCCAATCCCGATTCAGTTACCTAAACCGGAATCAAACCCCTCGAAAATACGAACCAACAAAAATTTTTAAAATTTCGGCAGAGTTTCGTTACTAGCGTGGAATTACCATAACCTGCACGCGGAAATTAACACTTTGTCCTATGCCACAAAAAGCAAACCGTGGGCACCAATCCCATCCGGATTTCTCAACATCAATATAATCAACAACAATAAGTAAACTGTACTATGTATATATGTATATCTGTGAAAATCCGCACAACATGTATCAGAATGTATCAGAGCGACCTCTATAGTAAAACATATACAATATGTACATCAGTAGGTGAAACAAGAACCTACTGGAAAACACAGGTGACTCTGATCACTAGCCTCCAAACCGCGACGTGAAACACCAAACCTGAACTGCAAACTGGGCACGGAAACCGAAAAGCCCAGGGGAAAGACAATAAACACGTTAGAGTGAGTGGACGAAAATAAATGTCTTTCACCAGTTAATATATATGTTTAAAATACATATGCGAGTCCAGGAACATAAAATAATAAGTACACGAGGTAAAACTCATACTCCTCCAATGTACTGAGCATGCAAGTAAAATCCCACGGGGTCACTCATGGACTCCACCGTGCTAGTGCAGTCTGAACCACGGAGTCCTTGACTACCACGTGATTCTAAGCCAGAAATGGCCTCGGTTCCGGGGAATGCGCCCCTCACCGGTCTGGTTGGGGAAACGCCCCTCCAGGCGGCCCTCCGTCGGGGATCAGCCGACGATGCAAGGTGTATCGATACAACAACGTAACTGAGACTGTACTCTGTGAAAACCAAATCACAAGCAAATCGATGCAAATGCATGAAACAACATATAAGTGTATGCATATTCGTATACGTATATCCGTATAAATATAATAGTATAATCGTAAACACATGCTCATATAATCATAATCTCGTATGAAATCTCATGCTCGTAAAACCATAATCATGCTGCATGCTCAAGTTCATAAAACGTATATAAACGACTCGCAATCAATCCGTGAAAATAAATTGTCCACTCACAGATGAGCAAAACGCGCACTCGCGCTAATCTCGAGGACCGGCGGAACATCCCTCGCCAGATGCTCGATCACGATCCCGATCTCGATCCCCTGAATATATTCGTAAAATACAACTGATCCTTAACACTGTACAGATGCACGGAAACCAACTGTTTCCGAAAATACGAAATGCAGTGCAAAATGAATTACGGAAATCCCGACATCCCAACTCGAAATCTCGACTGAAAATCGGCTAACCAAATCAACCCGAAAACCTCCGTACGATAATCAGGGCGTGATTACGAGAAAAATGACACTAATTACATCGAAATCTAAAAAGTCAACTTTTTCCCCCACCGTTGACCGCCGTCGGCGGCGGCGCGCCGTCAACGGTGAAATCACACGGCCAAACTCTCCAGTTCCCTAGGTCTCATCAAGGCGAGCAAGTTTCCCTTCTACCCCGTAGCTCAAATCCTAACGGAACCCGTCCAATTAAACGAAAACCACTCGGAAAAATCATGCCGGAATCCCTAATCGGGTTCTCCTTTAAACACCTCCTCGTCCAAAACAGATCAACCAGAAAGCTCCACCAAGGTGTGGGGAGCAAAACCCCCAACCTCACGGCCCTCAACAGTCGCCGGAAAAACCTCCACCGTCACCGGCGATTCCATCCTAATCGGCATAGCTCGGGTTACCCAAAAACCTCACTAAATCTCATCAAAATGTATACCAACGTACTCGAAATCACATAGAGGTTTGATCTGTACCTGTCCCGTGGCCGATGGTGGCAGGAATCCGGTCGCCGGAAATCAACTTCCCGTTTGGGAAACTTTCCCCTTTCGGCAGCTGGTCTACTTTCCAAAATAGGAAAGTCAACAATTTTGCAAGTGGTCAACGCCTAAAATGAAGTTCCCGACTAATTCTCGACTATTCTTCGACTTTTCGATATTTATAGTCGTCCCTCGGGTCGATCAACGGTCCGAAATGAAAATACAAAATGATTCGGATAAGCTCGAAACAATCGGATAAACTCATCGGAAGCCGAAACTTCAAATAATCATAAAATATTCCTCGGTTATCGAAAAAATCTTCCGGAACCGCCCATGAGCTCAAAATCACGTACTCTACCATTTCCGTGAAGACACTCAAACCAAATTCTCGACCGAAAACAAAGTCGCAAATCGAATCGACAAACCACATAATATCACAAAAGTGCGACTAAACGCAAATATCGAGAATCGTTCGAAACACACATCTGACTCTGGTTCGGGTCGTCACAAATCTACCCCCCTTAAAGAAATTTGGACCTCGAAATTTACGTACCTGTCATGTGAACAGATGAGGATGTTGCTCCCGCATACGCTGCTCGGTCTCCCAGGTGGCCTCCTCAACTGAATGGTTCTGCCACAAGACCTTCACCAACGGAATCACACGGTGCCTCAGCTCCTGCTCACGTCGATCGAGAATCTGCACTGGCTCCTCAATATACGATAAGTCTTCCCTGATCGGCAACTGCTGTGGGGCTAACACATGTGAAGGATCCGAGATGTACTTCCGCAACATCGAAACATGGAAGACATCATGAACGCGAGCCATCTCTGTCGGTAACTCAAGTCTATAAGCAACAGCTCCAACCCTCTCCGTAATCTCATACGGACCAATGTACCGCGGTCGAAGCTTGCCACGCTTCCCGAAACGCACTACTCCCCTCCACGGAGATAGTTTCAGGAAGACCCAATCACTGACCTCGAACTCCAAGCTCTTCCTCCTCACATCCGCGTAACTCTTCTGCCGATCCTGGGCAATCTTCAGTCAATCCCGAATAACCTGAATGTCCTCCATCGTGGTTTTCACCAAATCCGGACCAATGAGCCAACGCTCGCCCACCTCACTCCAACAAAATGGAGTGCGACACTGCTTCCCGTACAGAGCCTCGTACGGTGCCATCTCAATACTGGCTTGATAGTTGTTATTGTAGGCGAACTCGATCAAGTGTAACTGCTGATCCCAGTTTCCACGAAACTGCAACACACACGATCTCAGCATATCCTCAAGAGTCTGAATGGTCCGCTCGGACTGCCCGTCAGTCTGAGGATGAAAAGCTGTACTAAATCGCAACTTCGTGCCTAATGCTCGCTGTAAAGCCTGCCAAAACTCAGAAGTGAACTGACTATCACGGTCAGAAACAATGGACACAGGCACTCCATGCAAGCGAACAATCTCGGATAAGTACAACTTGGCCAATCTGCCCACTGAAATTTTCCCTGGAAGTGCAAGAAAGTGTGCGGATTTCGTCAGTCGGTCAACAATAACCCAAATACCAGTGTTGGCCGCCGAAGTACGCGGCAACTAATAGACGAAATCCATCGTAATGTGCTCCCACTTCCAAACTGGAATCTCAAGTGGCTGTAATTTCCCTGCAGGTTTCTGCCTCTCCGCCTTCACCTGCTGACAAATCAAACACCGACTCACGTATGCGGCAATCTCCCGTTTCATGTTGCGCCACCAATAATACGCTCGAAGTGTACGAAACATCTTCGTACCTCCGGGATGCATCGCATATGCTGAACTGTGGGCCTCATCCAGAATCTCCTTTTTCAAATCCTCATCCCTGGGTACACATAATCTGCCCCTGAACAACAACGTACCGTCGTCGCTCAATCGGAACTCTGTAGGCACACCATTCCGAATCATGGTCTTCTTGCCCAGCAAGTAAGGATCTAAATTCTGTGCCTCCCGTACCTGATCAACCAATACTGGTCGAACCTGAAAACTGGCTAACAAAGCTCCATCATCATTATACCCAAACACAGCACCCGTAGCTCGAAGCTCGGCTAACATCGATACTCTGGCCACAGACATGTGAAACAACGAAGCTCCAGATTTCCGACTAAGCGCATCTGCCACAACGTTGGCCTTCCCTGGATGGTACTCGAACGTACAATCATAATCATTGATCAACTCCATCCATCGGCGCTGCCTCATGTTCAGATCCGGCTGCGTCCGCAAGTAAGTGAGACTCTTGTGGTCAGTGTAAATCTTACACTAAGCACCATATAAATAATGTCTCCAACTCTTCAACGCTACACGATAGCGGCTAACTCTAAATCATGCGTCGGATAGTTGACCTAGTGCAGTTTCAGCTGTCTAGAACCATATGCCACGACTCTACCATGCTGCATCAGCACACAGCCAAGGCCCAACTTCGACGCATCGCTATACACAACAAACTCACCACTGTCGTCTGGCAACGTCAGAACCGGTGCGGTAGTCAATCTCTCCTTTAGGAGCAAGTAACTCTCCTCGCACGCATTAGACCACTCAAACTTGACGCCCTTCTTCGTCAATCTGGTCAGTGGTGTAGCTATCCGGGAGAAATCCTGTACAAACCGTCGATAATAGCCCGCTAACCCCAAGAAACTTCGGATCTCCGGCACAGTAGTGGGTCGACTCCAATTCAGCACGGCCTCGATTTTGTCAGGATCATAACTAACTCCCTCGGCCGAAATCACGTGGCCCAGAAACTTCACACTATCCAACTAGAACTCACACTTGCTAAACTTCGCGAACAACTGATGGTCCTGCAAAGTTCGCAACACCGCTCGCAAGTGCTTCCTGTGCTGGCCCACACTCCTCGAGTATATCAAAATATCATCAATGAATACAATCACGAACTTGTCAAGGAATCGTCGAAACACCCGATTCATCAAGTCCATGAAAGCTGCGGGGGCGTTGGTCAACCCAAACGGCATAACTAGAAACTCATAATGCCCATACCGTGTCCTGAAAGCTGTCCTGGCCACATCTGAATCCCGGATCCTCAACTGGTGATATCCGGATCGAAGATCAATCTTCGAAAAGACTGCTGCTCCCTGCAGCTGATCGAACAAGTCGTCAATCTGTGGCAATGGATACTTGTTCCTCACCGTAATCTGATTCAGCTTCCGATAGTCGATGCACAACCGCATGGACCCGTCCTTCTTCCGCACAAACAACACTGGAGCACCCCACGGAGAAACACTCGGTCGAATGAATCCCTTTTCTAACAACTCCTGAAGCTGAATCTGCAACTCTCTCAACTCTGCAGGCGCCATTGGGTACGGTGTCTAGGAAATCGGTCCAGTACCCGGCAATAACTCAATGGTAAAATCAATCTCCCGCACAGGGGGTATACCAAGTAACTCTGCTGGAAACACATCCGGAAACTCAGACACAACCTCAATACTACCAATATCCGGCACTGCAGCTGTAGTGTCCACAACATGGGCTAAGTAAGCAACACAACCCTTCTTCATCAACCAATCCGCCCTCATCGCGGAAATCAAACACGGTAGGGAAGTGTTCTTCTCGCCACGAAACAGTATCTCACGTAACCCTGGTCGTCGAAATCCGACCTTCTTCCTGTGGCAATCAAACATGGCCTAGTGCGACTCCAAAAAGTCCATACCCAATATCAAATCAAAATGCACAATATCAAGCAACAACAGATTAGCGGCTAAACCATGGCCATCAACAAATACCTCACAATCTCGGTAAACCCAACCGATGCTCACAACCTCACCTGACGAATACAGCACTCTCCACAACCCCGGAAGTGGAGATGCAGGTACCGTAGCCAATGATGACTGTCTAAATGATATGAATGAATGTGTGGCACCTGGATCTAACAATGCAACTACTGGAATACCGAAAACATGTAACGTACCGATAACGACCTCCGGTGATGCTCTGCCCTCACGCATAGTCATAGCATGAACTCTCGCCTGTCCGGCTGGTCGTCCTCGCTGGGGCTGACCCTGCTGTCTACCCTGACCTGCAGTCTGTGCTGGTCGAGCTCCCGAAGTGGCACCTCGCTCAACTCCGAAACTCTGGGCTGCCTGTCCGTCACCGCCATATAACTGAGGACACTCCCTCGCATAGTGACCCACCTGGCCACAATGGAAACAAGTGACAGGACCTCGCTGACACGGACCCACATGATGTCGACTGCAGAGACTACACAACGGGTACTCCCTCGGTACTGCAAATGTGCTACCAGTGCGCCGAGGATAACTAGAACCGCTGGAACCTGCACTAGCCTGTGGCCGCTGTGGTCGATCTCTCCTCCAAAACGGTCTCCGCCTCGATGTACTAACTGGTAGGCGGTAAGATCCACCGCCTGAGGATGAAGCTGAACCAGAAGTATCAGAACTCTGCCTCTTCGAAGGCCCTGACTCGGTCCACCTTCCTCGAATCGCCTCAGCTAGTACCTCTGCTGTCTCTCCTGCTCAATATCCTCACCTCGGAGTGCAGCACTAACAAACTCATCAAAATTGTTCCGAGGCATCGTAATCAGTGTCGCCTTGATGTTCAGATTCAATCCCAGCTCAAACCTACGACACTTGGCTTCCTCTGTAGCCACCATATCCCGCGCAAAACGAGACAAACGAGTAAAACGATCCCGATACTCAAGTACAGACAAACTGCCCTGCCTCAAGTTCGTGAACTCCTCGTACTTGCGCTGCTGGGTAGCCTGATTAAAATACCTCTGCATAAACAGATCACGAAACAATGTCCACGGAGTATCCACAGGAACTCTGTCAGTACTAACCCACCAAAAGTATGCATCCCCCTCAAGTAAACCAACTGCGGCTACTGTCATCTGCTCAGGTGTAAACTGCAGACGCTCACAAACACGCTCAATCTGAACCAACCATGCCTCGCATATCTCTGGATCAGCTGAACCCGAAAATACAGTAGCACCCGCAGTGCGAGCCTTGACCACAGGGTCAAAACGCTCTTCCAAACGCAGCACTCGCATCAGCAAGTCGCGCGTTCGGCGATCCTCATCAGGATCATCATCCCGATCAACACGGGGACCACGTCGAGGAGGCATCCTACTGATACAAGACAAGCATTAGGTACAAGCAGAAAGAACGTAATCATGAAACCGCAGATATTTGAGGACATACAACACTCGAAGTATTGATGAGTATCGCTGGCCAGTCGGGTCATCACTCCAGTCATGCTGTATCAACTCAAATACCCTAAGCGTCACAACTACAAGAGTCTACAGAATCTGACAACCTAATGCTCTGATACCATGCTGAAAGGACCCAATCCCGATTCAGTTACCTAAACCGGAATCAAACCCCTCGAAAATACGAACCAACAAAAAATTTTAAAATTTCGGCAGAGTTTCGTTACTAGCGTGGAATTACCATAACCTGCACACGGAAATCCTATGCCACAAAAAGCAAACCGTGGGCACCAATCCCATCCGGATTTCTCAACATCAATATAATCAACAACAATAAGTAAACTGTACAATGTATATATGTATATCTGTGAAAATCCGCACAACATGTATCAGAGCGACCTCTAGAGTAAAACATATACAATATGTACATCAGTAGGTGAAACAAGAACCTACTGGAAAACACAGGTGACTCTGATCACTAGCCTCCAAACCGCGACGTGAAACACCAAACCTGAACTGCAAACTGGGCACGGAAACCGAAAAGCCCAGGGGAAAGACAATAAACACGTTAGAGTGAGTGGACGAAAATAAATGTCTTTCACCAGTTAATATATATGTTTAAAATACATATGCGAGTCCAGGAACATAAAATAATAAGTACACGAGGTAAAACTCATACTCCTCTAATGTACTGAGCATGCAAGTAAAATCCCACGGGGTCACTCATGGACTCCACCGTGCTAGTACAGTCTGAACCACGGAGTCCTTGACTACCACGTGATTCTAAGCCAGAAATGGCCTCGGTTCCGGGGAATACGCCCCTCACCAGTCTGGTTGGGGAAACGCCCCTCCAGGCGGCCCTCCGTTGGGGATCAGCCGACGAGGCAAGGTGTATCGATACAACAACGTAACTGAGACTGTACTCTGTGAAAACCAAATCACAAGCAAATCGATGCAAATGCATGAAACAACATATAAGTGTATGCATATTCGTATACGTATATCCGTATAAATATAATCGTATAATCGTAAACACATGCTCATATAATCATAATCTCATATGAAATCTCATGCTCGTAAAACCATAATCATGCTGCATGCTCAAGTTCATAAAACGTATATAAACGACTCGCAATCAATCCGTGAAAATAAATTGTCCACTCACAGATGAGCAAAACGCGCACTCGCGCTAATCTCGAGGACCGGCGGAAGATCCCTCGCCAGATGCTCGATCACGATCCCAATCTCGATCCCCTGAATATATTCGTAAAATACAACTGATCAATATCGTAATCCTTAACACTGTACAGATGCACGGAAACCAACAGTTTCCGAAAATACGAAATGCAGTGCAAAATGAATTACGGAAATCCCGACATCCCAACTCGAAATCTCGACTGAAAATCGGCTAACCAAATCAACCCGAAAACCTCCGTACGATAATCAGGGCGTGATTACGAGAAAAATGACACTAATTACATCGAAATCTGAAAAGTCAACTTTTTCCCCCACCGTTGACCGCCGCCGCCGGCGGCGCGCCGTCAACGGTGAAATCACACGGCCAAACTCTCCAGTTCCCTAGGTCTCATCAAGGCGAGCAAGTTTCCCTTCTACCCCGTAGCTCAAATCCTAACGGAACCCGTCCAATTAAACGAAAACCACTCGGAAAAATCATGCCGGAATCCCTAATCGGGTTCTCCTTTAAACACCTCCTCGTCCAAAACAGATCAACCAGGAAGCTCCACCAACGTGTGGGGAGCAAAACCCCCAACCTCATGGCCCTCAAAAGTCGCCAGAACCACCTCCACCGTCACCGGCGATTCCATCCCGATCGGCATAGCTCGGGTTACCCAAAAACCTCACTAAATCTCATCAAAATGTATACCAACGTACTCGAAATCACATAGAGGTTCAATCTGTACCTGTCCCGTGGCCGATGGTGGCCGAAATCCGGTCGCCGGAAATCAACTTCCCGTTTGGGAAACTTTCCCCTTTCGGCAGCTGGTCTACTTTCCAAAATAGGAAAGTCAACAATTTTGCAAGTGGTCAACGCCTAAAATGAAGTTCCCGACTAATTCTCGACTATTCTTCGACTTTTCGATATTTATACTCGTCCCTCGGGTTGATCAACGGTCCGAAATGAAAATACGAAATGATTCGGATAAGCTCGAAACAATCGGATAAACTCATCGGAACCCGAAACTTCAAATAATCATAAAATATTCCTCGGTTATCGGAAAAATCTTCCGGAACCGCCCATAAGCTCAAAATCACGTACTCTACCATTTCCGTGAAGACACTCAAACCAAATTCTCGACCGAAAATAAAGTCGCGAATCAAATCGACAAACCACATAATATCACAAAACTGCGACTAAACTGAAATATCGAGAATCGTTCCAAACACACATCTGACTCTGGTTCGGGTCGTCACAAGTAATGGATTGAAATTACTATTACTTCATTTTGGGCTTTAGGCCCTATCCTTGATTGTCTAACTTAGGTTGTTGTTGGGTTTTCTGTATTATTGATACTATCACTATCATTGGCTGTCATTTTCTATTTTAATATGCTCAATCAGATACTTTGAATCAGATAAAAAGATAACTGGAAGATTTGGGAGCTGAGGGATAAGATTGAGACCTTCCGCAATAGCCATTGCTTCCGCAGCTTTTGTTGAGATCGAGGGCTTTAGTTTTACAGGACAACGGCCATTGCTTCCGATGCTCGAATATTTTTAATAGTTAAATTTGCAATATATTAAACGTTCATAAATAATTAACGTTTAATTTTGTTATATTACTCTCATAAATTTCACAATTTTTGAAAATTTTCTTCATTCTCTATAAAGATACGTGTAGTAGAACCTTGATAATTTAAGACTCGATTAATTAATATCCTTGCGAAAATAATATTTTTTGTTGGTCTTGACTTGGGGACAAGTAGACAACATGGTAAATTAATAATTTGTTAAATTTAAAAGATAATAGAAATTCGAGAATTCATATAGACTCATGCAATATATATACTAATAAATCCTTAATACATGTAATTAATTATTCATTTATGATGACTTCTTGAAGAATGACACAATTGTGATTTGCTAGTTCTTAAAATTGATGTAACGTTGAATCTCATTGTGGTCTTTTCTTTACATGGTAATAATTTATAGCACATTTAATAATGTATACATAATAAATTAAAAAATGATGGACATTGAACAAGGTATAACAATAATAATTTTATAAATTAATAATTTATTAATTTATGAATAAATTAGTAATGTATTAATTTATTAATTATTTAATAGCAAGATAAATTAATAAATTTTACCAGGCTATTAATTTATAAAAGTTCAATTGTACATAGCCTTCGTCACTATTAAATGAGAATCTCACAAATTTTGGAAAATTTTCAAAATTGACCGCTTATTAGATGCTTCCCCAATGTCTAAATGTATCTTCCTTTTCAATTATAAGAATTGTCTCGTACAGTTGGAATTCGTTGACAAAAAATTTATCCTATGAAATTAAACAACGACAATCGTGGCATGTGGACTCCCAATATAACTGATATTATCCCAACTTGAAATAATTAATAAGTAAGGAGAGAGTTGATCACCATGATCCTTGTGAAGGTGTCAAGAAACCTTTAGGGTTCCCATTGATCAATAAAGAGTAGTTCACAGTAGTAACACATAACATAATAATCCTCACCCAACTAGGATCAAACCCCAAACGAAGGAAAATCACCTCGAAAAAAAGTCATTACATCCTGTTATAAGCCTTGTTCATATCCAACTTCAGAGAAAACAAACCGTCAACTGTAGAGCAATTATGAATGAATTGAGATACCTCATTTGTCACTAAATTATTATTTGTAATCAAACACCTTTGGATAAAAGCACTCTAAAAAGGTGAGACAGTCTCATTCAAAAACCACTTCAACATGTTTGTCAACACCTTCAAAGCAAATTTTGTAAACCATATTACAAAAAGCTATGGGCCTCGTATTAGAACCACTCTTCGCGTTAGACACTTTGGGGATCATACACATGATAGTAAAATTAAGTTCTTTCGACACATGACCATTATGCAAGAAACTCTGAACAGTCCGTACAACATCATCACGAATAGTATATCCCAATATCTCTGAAAAAATAAAGAGGCACACCATCAGGGTCTTGAGCCTTTGTATGATATATTCGGAAAATAGCAGCACAAATCTCCTTCTTGAATAATGAGCACACAGTTGGTCATTCATATTTGCAGTCACCGGTCACCCGGGCAGCGACAAATTTTCAATATATACGCCACATATGAACCTCAGCAATCGGAGAGGCATGCCTGGGACAAATTATCAAAATAGGATAAAATAACATCCTTCATTCCATCCGCTGTATCAGACCACATCCCTGAGCTATTCAACAAACCTGCAGACAATCTCTTTTAGCTTTTTTATTCGAAACTTTATGATAAAAAAAACCTTTGAATTTCGATCACCCTCCTTCAGCCACGCCACTTTCTACTAATAAGGAATCAAGCTGCGCTGATAAAGCATGAGTATTCTTCGAGCCTGTTGTTTACCAAAGGAAGCTCAAGTAATGCTCTAAGTAACCTCTCAAGGAGACCATCTCCCTCCTTTAGTTACCGAATTTGGTCATCTTCCACTCATTTTATGAGAAACGAGTTTGTAACAGGTGTGTCTATTCACACTTTTATTTTTGTTTTTATACCTCAATAGTTTTTTGTAACTTTAATAATCTTAATTTGCCCCTAATTGAAAAATTAGTCAATGAAAAAAAATCAACTGTTTTATCTCAATCATCTCTAGCATCGCAACCACATGATTCATGATTTAAGGAATTTCTTTAATTATTGTTGCCTCCTCAGATCTCCATCACCCACGAATTCCTTCAATTATTGTTGTTGCATCCTTTAGTCCTTATATCACTTAAGACCCATGAGACCAAGATCCATGAATTCCTTTTGTTTTTGTTTTTTCTCGGTTTCCCAAGCAGAACTGGGCCCAATGTGAATCCGTTCAAACTGCTGTTTTTATTTTCCACTACAAAGATAGTGAGTTCTATATCGAGGAATTCAAATCCATGAAAGCTCTACTCGCATCTAATGAGTAGCCGCCGAAAGTATCCTCTATACAAAACATAAACTCTTTGATCAATGGAAGCGTAACCACGATATTGATTAGAGTGGATGCACGCATTTTGTATGGTGTTTCAGTCCCTTTTCAATGGCTCTTTTAGTTGTGTGCGAGGAATTTCTGAGTAATGGGAAACGGACTAGTCCTGAAAATGTATTCTATTAATTTAGACTAAACTCGATCATTTGACAAGGGGTTTAGGAGGTCTTTTTTAGCTTCTTTTTATTGGTAAGTATACAACCAATCAAGAGTTTGCTAACCCAGAAACAAGGCAGTGAACATTGAAAAAACAACAAGGCAATAGAACTCTTGCAAGCTAATAGTCATATCCAAAATAATGATTTTGAATAATTTTGAGGGTTTCAAATTTGGAACTGACAATTCAGGTATCACTCTCCTTACAGTAGGTTATTAATTAATTGGATAAGAAAATATATAGAGAAATGGGTAAAATAGGAAGTTTGAGTACAAAAATTATTATCGGAGGTGTAAATATTGAAATATGAGTTGGGAATAGATGCACCATTTGTTTTATGAGGTTTTTGCATTAATAATGCCTGATTTATGTGATCAATGGAGTTTGGTGTCTGAACTTATAATGTTATCAATATGGTGCCTAAACTTATATTTTTCTATCAAAGTTATGTCTCCGTTTATTTTCTATCCAAATTCTGTTAATTTGATGATGTGGCATGTACAATATAATTTCAAAATTCATAATATATTGGCTAAAATACTTTTAATATTTATTTTTGACATTTTTCACTTTAGTTTGTTTTCTTTTCAGTTTTTGAGAGGAAATTTTATTTACATGCGCAATTTTTTTTGTCCTTATATTTTTGCATTTGACAACTACAACCACCCAGTTCATCCTGATACTACCCAACCCAGCACATTCGTATACCCAACCTAGCTCGTGTTCATCAAGCCCTTTTTTCCCTCTATTCCCCATTCTCCGTTATTGATTCCTAAAATAACAATAATACATATAACCCAATTGTTGAAAATGACGGTTGGAAGAAGAATTTTTTTTTTGGAGAATTCAACACATAAACAACGGGAAGAAGCCCGTTTGGGTGGACTTGTCGTTTCTAATTAATTAGTAACGAATTGGGCAGTTTCCTTTTGTCCATCGAATTATTCGAATTGATAGTATATAGATTTGGAAATATCTTGTTTTATTTGGTTCCCAACTTAGTACATATGACTAAACTCACTCTAAATTACCGTAGTAAATCAAGATAAATCTTGCGGAATCCACATTAGAGTATTGAGCACCGCCTATTCAGTACCAGATAACCTAACATAAGCAACCCTAAACTTCACCTAAAAACCTAGACTGAGAAAACACGAGTTGTGGACTGTCATGCCCTTACTCTGGTCGATCACGACTTTAACTGACTAACTTACAATCTGGGCAATTTAAAACAAAAGGCCAAGAGAAAGACATAAAAATATAAAACATTTGGGTGAGTGGACAAAAATCATAATTGAACAATACGCGTAAAACTGTAGAAAATTGTAACTTTATGCCTTTCCATTGTTTCTAGTAAAATGATGCGAGTTCAAAATATCATAAAACTAAAAGAAAGTGGAGGTGGTCGCCCAGGCGTTTACCGTAACCTAAGTCGAAAATATTTGAATAACAGAGGTGATGAGATCCCAGGGGTTTGTCCTAACCTTAGATGATTCAGGGTCAGGTAAAGGGTTTGTCCTAATTTCCTCTGACCAGGCTATTCAGTGATCAGCCGAATAGTCAGAGCATCGATGCAACTAATAAAAATCATCACAAAATAAAACCTCCAAAACATAAAATCTCATAAAGCATAACATAAACTTAAAGCATAATTAATGAACTCGCAATGTGACTGTGAAAATAAACGTCTATTCACAGTATTATGCCGTGATTTTCATCAAGTCAAAGCATAACTGTTGGCGCTTCTTTACATTTGTCACTAACTACTAACATGTCGTCTTGAAACAATGATTATTATTTAATAACTAATAGTCAAAAATGATATCGAATACCTAAGCTGGTTCACCAACGAGCATGATCGACGAGAACATCTCATGCTCGAATATAGTGCTTTCCATTTTCTAAATCTTGAATCATTTTTAAAGTCGTAACACATTCCGTGAACGTTACGCGACTTGATGTCGAATCGACGGTCAACTCAACTGGTCATTATTATTGTAAAATTGTTTAATTAATATTTGATTAAACACACGTTTTAATCAACTATGTCCAAATAAATTCAATAACCTCTTCATTACAATCGGTATGTAATTACGAGCAAAATGATATAATTTTTTTTTGCAAAAATCCCTCCACCGAAGCGCCTAGTACTTCATAACCATCAATTCGAGCATAAAACAATCACCCCTAAAGCTTAGGGTTTTTGATTGGCGACGAACCTTTTGTGCCTCACCATTGCTTCAATTCCAAGAATTGGCTACTATGCTCATGAGGGTTTTGAAGAGGAGAGTGAGACGAAGAGATTGACACCGGTCTCGCCGATTTTGGTCGCCGACCGGTGTGTCATCGCCGCCGATAAGGGAGAGACTCGAGAGAAATCGGGAGATAGGAGAGAGGAGCTCGGGGTAGGAGAGTGGAAGGAGTGGCTTAACAAGCTCCCCCACCCCCATGATCTAGGCAATTTATGCTTGATTCTTAACGTATTTATCGTTACATGTAGCTATGTTTTGATCTTAGTATTCTCTATTCTTACTTACTTTGTTGTTTTTAGGTTTTTATTAAAGGAGATAAATGGAGCTAAAAACATGCTTAGCGGAGATTTCCTACTTCAACTAGGAAAAATGGTCTTTTCCTACTGTGACTAGGATACCTACTCGGATTGGGAAAGTGAAGGAATGGTACGAAAATGGTCTCCAAATGGTGTCAATAAATAACAACTCAAAATGACAAATGAAAATGTTACCAAAATGGTGCAAATGAAGAACAAAGGCATTTCTCCTACTCGAGCTAGGAATTAGATGGCTGAATAAGCTTCGGGCCAACCCATTTGAATAGTAATTTGGCAGCCCAATATCATGCTCAAGGCAGGCCCACCCATGATGATGAAGATCTTTCGAGAAAAGCAAGGCAGAAATATGTCTGGGCACATCAGCCCAATTTGAGAGAGCACTGGGAGAACCTCAGAAGGAATTAGGATACGTGTAAGACATCTGTGGAAAGCTCTGGAAGTCTAGTTTCTAGTCCCTTTGAAATCACTCAATTTGGGTAAGTAAATCCTTGAGAATTTTGGTTTTAGTAAACAAGGGTCATTCTGCCAGAGAAAAGGTTGCTTGGAAGAATGGAGAAAATGAGAAAATTTTAAGAAAAGGTAAAATATTTTGCCGATAAATAGAGAGGCTTGAGAATCAAATCATCATCTTTCATTCTAGTAGCCAAAGCTCTACCTCAAACACTTCCACCATCCAAAACACATAGAGTTCTCTACAAGGCCACCACCTCCAAACACCATAAACACCTTCCTCGATTGTAGGCATTCAAGGCAATCATAAGTGCCTCCACTATCCATTGAAGATCATCTACACCAAGTAGTTTAGGACAATCCCGAAAGAAAAAAGTGTAACAATGATTTCTACTATTTTCTTCTCCTTGTATGAAACTTTGGTTATTATGGATCGGTTTAAGGGATTCTTTTGGTTTATAATTTTAACAAGTTTGTGTGATCTGCTTTATGTCTTCTCATTTAGTTACAACATATATATGTTGTGCTAAATGCTTTGGTTTAAATGCAGGACAATCCAAATTTATATCAATGATGTGTTAGGCAATCCCGATGCACTTAAAATGGTGAAATTTGCATGTAAAACGTAGCTAAAGACATAGAGCTTAAAATGTTGCATATAATCTATTAGGTTATAAAGATTTAGGTGAAAGAATAAATTGATCACTTGTATATATGTTACTTAGTTTTATTTTTGGCTCAAGCATGTTTAGAGTTCTAGGACTCTTGATTGTTTTGCTTGTCTATTTGTTGAAGCATGTTAGAAGTCTAGGGTTTCTGAATTGTGTTTGTTGTCATGTTTTAGCCTTTATTTTCGTAGATAATAATCAAATTTCTAAACCCCCCTTACAAATCTAGCATAGTCACGTTTGCACTCCCAATCCCCGGTTAAGAACTATCCCTACTTATCAATGCTACATCTAAAAAGAAGAGTTTTAAATTGCATACGTGTAAACTATGTGTTGAGTGTCTACTTTGTGTTAATATTTGATGCATGTTTTACGCGTTATCAATTTTTGCGCCGTTGCCGGGGATTTGTAAAGTATTAATTTGTGTGATTTCGTTTGTGTAAATATGTTTAGTATACGTAAATAATATACTAGTACACATGTTTTTATTTTCAGTTTTTGAAACTTTACACTGCCCTGATTTGTGAAATTTATTGGACATAGCTAGAGGTCATAGAAAAATCTGAAAATTTGCAGATGTGTTTGTTTTGTAGTCCTGTTTATGTTGTAAAATTTTAATACCATTGGACAAGCCGATAATTCTGCATAAGTTGACAAGTTGTTGTGTTTTGTGCGATTATTGAAATTTGCATGTGTTCTGCAGTTCCAAGCATGTTTATAAATACGTAATACATGTTTACAATTTACAAAATAACAAATAAAATACTTTTTTACTAATGTTTTAATTCTAATTTGTGTAGCTTATACATACATGTTAAAGAAAGTCTTCGATTTACATTGAGTACATAACCTTGGTCGATTAAGTTTCACCCTTTCGGAATCGCTAGTGCCTTGGTTTCTTGTTTACCTTATTAACCCCTCATGATGTGTGGATTTCATCACCGCACACCATAACTTAAGTGAAGTTATGGACATGAGGTTGAGGGAGGAGTCTACAAGCATCCTTGGGTGTGTAATACTTCATGAATTTGGCTGAATGTCGGACATAGTGTCTAGATGGGTTATGAATGGTGACAGATTTTGAATCTAAGAAAGAGAACATCAATAAAGTAATATACCTTGATCAGGTTAGCCTCAGGGTGTTTCGTGAAATTTGTCCTTCCTCTTGCGCTATCTCTATCCCTACTGGTCATGTCACGATGCATCCTTAGGCTGTAGAATTGAGGGACATTACAAATTTCGCGCAGGCGACACGTCTATTAGATTTACCCAAAGATCAAGCTATGTACTTTCTTTAAATTTTAGGCGCACTCAATTTGAAAAATGTTTGTGTATAATACCATGCCAAAATTGTGTGTTTCTACACTTATAAAATTGTAAAGGACTAACCATGTTGCATTTAGCTTGCATAACCTTTTGACGGCTTCATGATGCTCGAATTTCATCACCGGGTACCCTAACATAAGTGAAGTTAGGGACATGAGGCCGAAGGAGAGATTATTCTTTGCATTCATGATTTAACACGTAACTTGTGTGTTTTTTGCATATTCTAAAGTTTTCTCTTATGCATTCACTCTATATTTCACTTAGGTTCTTGTTTGATGCATTTAAATGACGATTTGAGTGTGTTATGCATGAATTTGGTGTTATATTGTGTGGTTGCATTTTTAACATGTATATATGTGTTGTAACGTAATTCTCTAAGTTTTTCATTGTATATATGCCTAATTTTGCAGAAAACTTTGTATATGTGTGTTGTAGCTCATTTTGAGTATTTTAGAGCATTCTAACCACTTTGTATATATTTTAGGTTGTTTAGAGACTTTGCATTCTTATTTGCATCACATTTAGTGTCTGGACGTCTAAATTAGTGTGTTTAATGAGTTTTAGAGATTTTTGAGTCTTTTGTGTGATTTTGGTGTTTTGTTACTCTATTTTGTTTCTCAATGTTATGGCTAGTATGCTGCATTTATTGTATATTCTTTGATACTAACACTTGGTCTTTGGTGCGTGAATGCTCAGGCTTCAATGAATGGCCAGCTCTCATTCCACATCGAAGCTTGATCTACAAGCACTCACAAATCGTCTAGCCAATATGAAGTCTCAAGTGGTTTCGAAACAAAGGGAGCAATACTTTGATAATGCTTCATTGAGGATAGTTCAGATTCTTCTCACTCATCTCATTACTCCATCGAGCACTTTTCAGACGAAGAAGCACAAGAGCGAGTACTTATGGCCAACATCAACAATGCCGAGCGCAAATCACTTCACCAACGCACTTGCTCCACTGAATGGAGTAGTGGACAATCATGCATTGTATTTTCGGAACCATAAGATGACAAGAAGGACATCGAGCTTAAGAGTGGTTTACTCCACTGCCTACATTGAAAGGATCCGACTCTGATTTAGTTGCCTAAACTAAAATCAAACCCCTTCGAAAACATGACCTTAAATTTTTTTTGCCAGAGTTTACTTTGAAATACATGAGCTAAAATTAGAACATGCAAAGAGAATCACACTTCGAATATTGCACAAAAGCCATCCGGATTTCTCAACATCATATATATAATAAACCACAAGGTTCACAAGAAATCCAGAAAACATTCAGGAGTAAACTCAACTGAAAACAAACATAAGTATTCAGAGCGAATCATATATACATCATATTCAACCAGTACGTTGAACAAAGAACTTACTTGAACTGAAGTGCGACTTGAACTCTACGCCTCCACCGTCGATATGCAACCCTATAACCCAAACTGCAAACTGGGAAAAAGAAACCGAAAAGTTCAGGGAAAGGAAAATAAAATTGTTAGAGTGAGTGGACGAAAATAATAATATGCCTTTCACCAATGTAAACATGAAATCATGATGCAAGTCTAAAATCATCAATCACAGGTAATGTGGTTGTCATAACCTTCCAGGATATCGTATAAAATGTGGAGGCCGTAACTTCAGTACATTTTCCTCAAAGTTACAATCACGCTCAACTAGGTAAGGGGTTTGTCATAACCTTCCTAGGAGCCATATAATCATGGGTCAAGCGTTTGTCATAACCTTCCCGGAGCATCTCAGGGATCAGCCGAGAAGCTATGCATCGATGCATCCATATATCCATAATCCATGTAAAACAAATCATATATGTGCCTCCAAGTAAAAATACATAATCATAAATGCATATTCATAATTGCATACTCGTAAAATGCATAACATAAAATGCATAATCAAGACTCGCAAATCGATAGTGAAAATCAAAGTGTCCACTCACAGTACGAAGCTAACTCTAAGGTCCGGCGGAAGATCCCTCGCCAAACACTCGATCACGATCACCTGAGCAACTGGGATACGATCAATGCATATAGAATCACAACATACGGAGCTAATACGTCAAGAACCCCGCGTTCTGGAAAGACGTATCGCTCAAAATATCGACGAGCATAGCAAAATTCCAAAAATACACCTAAAAAACCCTCGACCCAAAATAGAATACTCAAATCAACTCAAAAACCTCACGACTACAATCGGGACGTGATTACGAGCAAAACGGTACAAAAATCTCAAAATCCCAAAAAGTCAACCTCGCAAGAGCCGCCATTGATCGCCGCCAGAGGTGGCCAGAATCGACGGGTCAAACGGCGAACCAAAACGGGTCAAAATTGCCCAACTCGGTCAACGGGTCAACTCAACCCCAACTTGGTCAAACTCTGTCCAAATGTGACTTTTCGACGATTTTACGACTATTCGATATTTATACGTTCCGAACCGACCAAATTCCCGATTCGGATAACTCAAACCCAAACGGATAAGTACGACTAACTCGACGATAATTTCAAATATCCATTTTATATGCTCCGATTACCCGAAAAATCTTCTACAATTCCCGCGAAGGAACTCAAACCAAATTCTTGCCCGATAATTTAGTTGTGAACAAACCCGCCATATCAACCAATTATGACAAAACCGCGACTAATTGTGAAATGCGCAAATCAAGCTAATTAACATACAATTTCCTTTCCGGGTCGTTACAAATCTACCCCTCTAACAAAAATTTCGTCCTCGAAATTTACATACCTGCTAACTGAAGAGGTAGGGATATTGCTCACGCATGTGCTGCTCGGTCTCCCAAGTAGCCTCTTCAACTGAATGATTCTGCCACAATATCTTCACAAGAGGAATGGCTCTGTGTTGCAACTCCTGGACCTTCCGATCAAGAATCTGAACTGGTTCTTCCACATAGGTCAAGTCCTCCCGTATAGGAAGCTGATACGGTATCAACACATGAGATGGATCGGAAATGTACTTCCGCAACATAGCCACATGGAACACATCATGTACCTTGGCCATCTCAGATGGTAATGCCAACCTGTACGCTACAGCACCGACTCGCTCTCTGACCTCATATGGGCCAACATATCACGGACGAAGTTTTCCGCGCTTCCCAAAACGAACAACACCTTTCCAAGGAGAAAGTTTCAGGAAAGCCCAATCGCCAACCTCAAACTCAAGATCCTTCCGTCTCACGTCAGCATAACTCTTATGTTGATCCTGTGCAGCCTTCAATCTGTCCCAAATAACTTGAACATCTTTCGTGGTACTTTTCACTAAATTAGGACCAAGAAGCCATTTCTCACTAACTTCACTCCAACACAATGGAGTTCGACATTGTTTGCTATACAACACCTTGTAAGGTGCCATACCAATGCTAGCCTGAGAACTGTTGTTGTATGCAAATTTAATCAAATGAAGTTGCTGATCCCAATTCCCTTTAAACTATAAAACACAAGATCGCAACATATCCTCCAGAGTTTGAATAGTCCTATCTGACTGACCATCTGTTTGAGGATGAAATGCTATGTTGAAGTGTAGTCTAGTCCCCATTGCTCTCTGCAATGCTTGCAAAAACTCGAATGTGAACTGACTATCCCGATCAGAAACTATAGACACATGCACACCATGCAATCTCACAACCTCTCTCAAGTACAGCTTCGCCAATCTGCTCACGGGAAGCTTTCCTAGAAGTGTAAGGAAATGAGCTGATTTCGTAAGGTGATCCACAATCACCCAAATACCAATACTACCACCTGAAGTACGAGGTAACTGATACACAAAATCCATGGTGATATGCTCCCATTTCCACACTGGAATCTCCAAAGGTTGTAGTTTGCGTGCCGGTTTCTGACGTTCTACCTTCACTTGCTGACAAATTAGGCATCTGCTCACATACATTGTTATTTCCCTCTTCATGTTTTGCCACCAATAATGAGCTTTAAGTGTCCGGAACATCTTTGTACTACCCGGATGCAAAGCATACGTGGAACAATGAGCTTCATCGAGTATGTCCTTCTTCAAATCCTCATCTCTAGGCACACATAATCTCCCTCTGAACATCAAAGTGCCATCACTCCTCATCCGAAATTCGGTCGGTACATTATTCTGAATCAAATTCTTCTTGCTCAGCAGATAGGCATCTGAATCTTGAGCTTCACGAACTTGATCAAGTAACATCGGACAAACTTGGAAGCTGGCTAACAATGCTCCATCATCATTCCACTCCAACTCTGCTCCCGTTGCTCGCAACTCTGTCAAAAGTGATACTCTAGCAAGACTTACATGGAAGAGAGAAACACTGTGTTTTCGACTAAGAGCATCAACAACCACTTTAGGCTTTCCTGGATGATACTCGAAAGTACAGTCATAATCATTAATCAGCTCCATCCATCTCTGTTGCCTCATATTCAAATCTGGCTGCGTACGCAAGTAGGTAAGACTTTTATGATTGGTGTAAATCTTACACTGCGCTCCGTACAAGTAATGTCTCAAACTCTTCAATGCTAACACAATGTCAGCTAACTCCAGATCATGAGTAGGATAATTAACATCATGAGGTTTCAACTATCTAGAACCAGATGTGAAAGGACCCAACCCCGATTTAGTTGCCTAAACCGGAATCGAACCCCTTCTGAAAACGTGAACCAACAAAAATCTTAGAAATTTCGGCAGAGTAACGCTACTAACGCGGAATTGCCAAAACCTGCACCTAGAAAATAACACTTCATCATATGCCACAAAAGCCAAACCGTGGGCACCAATCCCATCCGGATTTCTCAATATCATATCATTAATAATAAACAGTAAACATACTGTAATATATAGTATATCCGGGAAAAACCGTATAAAACATGTATCAGAATGTATCAGAGCGACCTCTAGTGTAAATATATACAATATATACATCAGTAGGCGAAACAAGAAACCTACTAGAAAACACAGGTGGCTCGAACAACTAGCCTCCAACCACGACGTGAAACACCAGAACCTGAACTGCAAACTGGGCACGGAAACCGAAAAGCCCAGGAGAAAGACATGAAAACCGTTAGAGTGAGTAGACGTAAATAAATGTCTTTCGCCGAATAATATATGCTATAAAAACATATACGAGTAAAATGCATGAAAATCAAGTGGTACGTGAGGAGATGCTGACTCCGACCCACGTACAAAGCATGCATGGAAAATCCCACGGGGTCACTCATAGACACATCCGTGCTAGTACAGTCTGAATCACGGGATTCCAGACCCACACGTGATTCTAGCCAGAAAGGCCTCGGTTCCGGGGTACTGCCCCTCGCCGGTCAGGTCGGGGTACTACCCCTCCTGCTAGGCATCCATCAAGGATCAGCCAAGATGCAAGTGTATCGATACAACAATATATACTGAGACTGTACTCTGTGTAAACCAAATCATAAATAGATTGATGCAAATGCATAAAGCAATATTTAAATGCATATACGTAATATATAATGATATAAGCATAATCGTATAACACATGCTCATAATAAACATAATCTCGTATGCCTGATCATGCTCGTAAAACGTATATAATGACTCGCGATTAACAGTGAAAAGAAGTTGTCCACTCACAGGTGAGCAAAACGTGCACTCGCGCTAATCTCGTGGCCCGGCGGAAGATCCCTCGCCCGAAGCACGATCTCGATCTCCTGAATAATCATAAAACATATCTGATCAAAACCATAACTCACAACTCTGTGCTTAACCACGGAAACCAACTGTTCCCCGAAACATATTAAACTGTATAGAACAATCGACTGAATTTCCAAAATCTCAACTCAAAACCCTCGACTGAAAATCCGATACTCAAATCAACTCGAAAACCTCAAGGCGACGATCAGGGCGCGATTACGAGAAAAATGACATTAAAATCATCGAAAACTGAAAAGTCAACTTTCTCGCCGGAGAGCCGCCGTTAACCGCCGCTGCGCGCCGTCAACGGAGAGTTTCTCCAGCGAGGAAGCTCTAGTTCTCAAGGTCTCGTCAAGCCCAACCATTTTTTCAATTACAACATGTCCCAATTCGAACCACAACACCTCCAATTCAGCTCGAAACCAAAACAGATCAATATTCCGGAAACCACCATGGGTGCACCGGAATCCACCTCCTCAACCCAATTCAAACCCATGGGGAGCATCACAGGGGCAAGGGGAGTCGAAACCCTCACTCCCCCGCCACCGTAGCTCGCCGGAGGACCACCTCCCATCACCGGCGAATTCCGGCAACACAACCCGGTTTGAAATCACTCAAACCACCATCAATTTTCACGATTTCAAACACAAATCAACTTAGAAACTCAAGGGAAGAGAGATTATACCCTTCACGTGGCCGGAGGTGGCCGGAAAATCCAAGTCGGCCTGCGAAAATCAAACGGGAAAGTTCTCCTTCACGGTCAACGGTCAACAGCCCAAAAATGGAAAGTCAACGTCTGGTCAAACCTCAAATAGTGTTTTCAACTATTTCAGATATTTATACTCGCGTCTCGGGATGATCAATGGTCCAAAACGGATAACCATTACGATTCGGATAAATACGAAACAAACGGATAAACTCGTCGAAAACCGAAATTTCAAATAATGATATTATATTCCTCGGTTATCGAAAAAATCATCCGAAACCGGGTACTAGCTCGAAATCACGTACTCTACAACTCTCGTGAAGAAACCTAATTCAAATTCTCGGCCGAAAATTAAGTCGTGAACTAAATCGGCAAACCACACAATTAACGATTAATCGCGATTAAGCATAATCTCGTGAATCGTACTGATTACTTTACTGATTCTGGTTCGGGTCGTCACAATATGCCACCACCTTTCCCTACTGCATCAAAACAAAACCTAGACCTAACTTGAAAGCATCACTGTACACAACATACTCACCGTTATCATCAGGTAAAGTCAACACTGGTGCAGTAGTCAACCTCTCCTTAAAAGTCAAGTAGCTTTCCTCACCAGCATCAGACCATTCGACGCTGGTAGGTCTGCTCCAATTCAGCACTACATCAAATCTTATCAGGATCAACGCTTACTCCTTTTGCTGATATCAAGTGACCTAAAATTTTTACACTGTCTAGCCAAAACTCACACTTGCTGAACTTGGTGTACAACTGTGCATCTCGCAAAGTCTGCAAAACTGCATGCAAATGCTTTTTATGTTGCCCCACACTCCTGGAATAAATCAGGATGTCATCGATAAACACAATGACGAACTTGTCCAGATAATGCCTGAAAATCCGATTCATCAGGTCTATGAAAGCAGCTGGCGCATTGGTCAACCTAAATGGCATGAGAAGGAACTTATAGTGCCCATAGCGTGACCGAAACGATGTCTTGTCCACATCGAACATCCAAATCCGTACCTAGTGGTACCCAGACCTGAGATCAATCTTCAAGAACACTGAAGCTCCTTTTAGCTGATCAAACAAATCATCAATCCGTGGGAGCGGATACTTGTTCTTTACCGTAACCTGATTCAACTTCCGATAATCAATGCATAGCCTCATAAAACCATCATTTTTCCTCACAAAAAACACTGGAGCACGTCAAGGTGAAACACTAGGTCGAATGAAGCCTTTCTCAATCAATTCCTGAAGTTGAATCTACAACTCCCTTAACTCTGCTGGTGCCATACGATAGGGTGTCTGTGATATAGGTCCAGTACCTGGAAGTAACTCGATGGTGAAGTCAATCTCCATGACTGGAGGGACACCGGGTAAGTCCTCGGGAAACACATCTGGATACTCACAAACCACCGTAATATCACAAATGTCCGGTACCCGAACACTCGTATTGATCACATATGATAGGTAAGCCTCACAATCCTTCCTCAACATCTGCTCAGCCTTCATTATTGAAATCAAACAAGGAAAAGTAGTATTCTTTTCACCACGGAACAAGATTTCCGACATGCCTAGACTCCTGAAAATAACCGCCTTCTTGTGACAGTCAAGAACAACCCAATGGTTCTCCAAGAAATCTATGCTCAAAATCACATCAAAATCCACAATATCCAGCAGCATAAAATCCGCGGCTAACCCATAACCTCCAATAAAAATCTCACAATCTCTATATACCCACTCGACACAAACTACCTCACCAGATGGATACAAAACTAGCAACAAACTAGGGAGTGAAGTTACTGCAAAGCACACAAACGGAAGGTCAGCGACAAAAAAAAAACAGTTGGTCAAATCTACTCCTACTCCTAGCAACAAACTACGACCCACAGACCAGGCGGCTTGGCAAGGCACGTGTGCTCGATAAGATCCCAGTGGCAGGCAGCCCAGAAATATCTTGACTCGGGCGCCGGGTCGAACACGAACTTCAGGCGAGCGATCCTGGCCTCTTCGATGAGCGTGAGCGGATACTCGTTCGTATCAAGTTGATGAAAGGCTTGGGGGACTCGATCGATCTGATCGGCGTTGGCGGCATACTCGGGTGGGAAGGCGCCCAACTCCCAATCACCACCCACCAGGCAGTTGATCGTGCGCCAGGAGGTTGAAGAGCTTGGCGGGTCCACCAACCACCACTTCACGCGGGGCTCCACCGTGAAGGTCTCCGAGTCCCTCTGGCGTGTGGAGTATCGCAGACGGAAGAAGTGGAGGAACTCCGCCCGAGTCGGTTGATCCATCCCGCTCACCCGGAAGATGTTGAACATGGCCACGAGTGTGCGGGTGAGCGTGGGCCCGCATTGGCCAAGTGAGATCCTCAGCAGCGCCAGCATATACTGGAAGAACGGATGGAGTGGCAGCTTGATCCCAGCCTTGAGGTGGAACTCACTCAGGCAGACGTGGTCTGGCGGTGGTTGGGTGAACGTATCTCCTTTACCAGGTATCCGCAGGCGCACCGTGTCCGGGATGTGGTAGTTACGCGCCCATCTGGCCATCTCCGTGACGGACGGCGCGCGCTCGGCTCTTGCACCGGCGTCCCATCATGAAACACCCAGTGAACGGGTCCGCCTTTTGCGAACTGAGGCACGGAATCCTCCCCCTGCGTGGGTCAGAACCACCCGTATACCCGCCCGACGACCCCGACGAGCTTCCCAGTCCTGCAGCTGCGAGCGCCTGCTTGGGATCCATCGACTGCACCACGGGAGAAGTATTAGGAATGCAGCGCAGAGGCGTCACACTCAACGCGGACTCGTAAGACGACGCACTAATTTAATGTTGAATATGCCGCTGAATATAAGTGCAGTGGATATGAGTTTGTGTTTTTGTTGAATTTGTTATTTTAATGAACATGTGCGATGAATACATTAATATAAAATTGATTATGTGATTTATTGAATATATATGGATTTATAGATTATATGTTAATTAGTATACATTTTTAGGTATGAATTTCAATTTTTTACGCAAAAAAAATTCCTCGAGATCCAGATCGAGATCCCAAGGTGCATGGAAAAGAAAGTAGCAGCTCGACCACGATCAGGAATAGTTACTCTAGCCCTATCACATTTTGCCAACGCATTCTACTTGGTGAGGCCATACCTATTTTTGACGATATGGGAAGGCCTATTGGAGGACAGGATCCTTTTCTTACGGTGGACCAAGTGTACGTGTACATACCGTTCGAGACACCTCTTTGGAGTGCTCGGATTAAGGGATAGCAGACAGACGAATCGAGTAAATATTAATAAATATTACATTATTTAATTTCAAACTTATATATATAGCCGATATGTAAATTAAATTAGGTGCTTATTTTTTTCATCTTATTACCATGTTTTAGGCACCGTCGTCAACGACAGAGCCAAAAAGACCAGAGGCACCATCGTCGGCAAGCTTCTTGAACAGGTGACCAGGCACGGGCAGGTGGTCATTAGGACGACTGAAGGAGGCAAGGTGATCGAGGGAGATGATACTCGAAAGTAAGTCTCAATGGTCGGAAGCATCATACGCGACAGAGTCCCAATGCGGTGGACGAATTGGAATTCTGTGTCGAACTATGTGAAGTTGGAAGTGCATAATTCACTGTCGGTGAGTTACATTTTACATTATTATGTAAATTTTCAACTTATTAATCAAGTCTGCATTTTAAACTCAATTTTTACCATTTATATATATATATATATTGTAGAGGTGGTTTCACGTGGAAAACATGCTCAAACACTCGTGGGCAAATGAGGTGTAAGGGAGCAGGTGATGTCTCCCCGTTTTTGTATATATCGAGTTAGAATTTATATTCTCAAGAGTTTTAGTTTCTAACATTTGTGTTGCATTGTACAAGGAGTGGAAGTCCGAGCTCAAAAAGCACTGGAAAAAGTACGGTAGCGACCGAGATGGTACCCCTAGCGATTTTCGGTTTAGGGAGTACAAGTGGCGATGGTTGGTAACTCACTTCGAGCGCCCGCAATTCAAGGTATGCAGCTTGAACATATTTGTGCTGTGTCGTATTAATTATATTCAGAAAATTAGTTAATCATTTTTTGGCGTATGTTTATCCAACAAGGCCATCTCCGAGACAAACTCTCAGAACCGGGCAAAAAACACCAAGAACCATCATTGTGGTTCCAAATCTTATTCCGGTTGGACTGAGGTGGCAGCTTCCAAACACCCAGAAGTCTCTCCGTTCGTGTTTACTATGCATAAAGCATATCCACAGTGCCCTGAAGATGCTATAAGTCTCTCATAAATTAATTCACATATTTGTTACATTATATATTTTTTTTCTCTACATATTTTTGTATGTTTAATATGTCAATCGTATTTCCTTGACAATTAGGCGAGAGTGGAGGAGGCGATCCCATAAGTGTTAACTCAGGTAGCTCGAAAGCGATATCCTAACAACTCGGATGAGGAGCTGACCCAGTACGCCTCTCAGATTAATACATTTGATCCGACTGTGTCGGCGAGGATCATGGCAACCGCGATACCTCCTGGGAAGAACACCTTCTACGTCAGAGGTTTGGGCAAGAAGGGCCAAGGGGTCTTGAAAACGATTCCCGAATTCTCTCGCCAGTCGAAATCTTCCAGGACCTCCCATCTACATGAGCTACTCTAGAGGCAGACAAGGGAGATGGATGAGCAACATAGACATATGGAGGAGCAACGGAGACATATAGAGCAGATGGAGCAGGCGATTGCATTACAAAATTCGAGATTCACCGAGCAGCAGAGATTAGCCGAGCAACATGCATCTATGGCGGCATGGTGGCTGCAGTGTATGCCACAGTTTTAGGCTGCTGGAATCCAGATCCCGCCCCTACCTTCGAACATTTTTGATGCTCCACAGCCGCAGCCGCAGCCACCAGAGGATCAACGCGACCAGGGGAGTCACCACTCTTATTACTTACACAACCTAGATTTTGATCAATCTTAGTGTAGTTGTGTTTTCTTTGTATGGATGCATACGTTGTTGGATAATATATGTTGTTTGAAAAATATGTGTTGTATTCTGCAATTGCAGGTTCTAGAATTAGGCCCAATCAAGAATCTACCATTTTTTTAAAAAAAATGAACCAACTACCCATGTCGTCTACCCATGTCGTCTGCTATAATATTCCTAGAATATTCCTAAATCACACTATAACTGACAACAACGACATCAGCTATGGTGTAAGTTATTAGTGACGACTTGTTGTCGTCGATTGTAATCCCACACTATAACCGACCACTGCTCTAATCGGTCGTTGGTTATAGTATAACCGATGGTGTATTCCCGACAACGGTATGACCAACAACACGTCGTCGGTTATACCTATAACCGATGAGTTAAGTTAACAGGCCGATGACTTCACGTCGTCAACTATAGTAGAATTTATGGTAGTAGAAGGAAGGAGTTTATAATCGGCCAGCAGGTTTTAGTCTTCAACTCTCGACTTAAAGTGTTTCCGGGCACGTTATGCTCTAGATGGATTGGACCTTTCATTGTCACCGAAACCTTTTCTCATGCAGCTGTGCAAATCAAGAGTCCATCAATCTGGAATGAGTTCAAGGTGGATGGCTACCATTTAATGCCATATCATACATCTCTCAAGGAGGAACTCGTTGAAGAAGAGTTACTACAAGAACCAGTCACTTCAAACACATGAAGAAGCATCACGTCTAGGTTGTAAGACGTTAAAAAATAAGCACTCGTTAGGAGGCAACCCAATGGAGGAGACGACAAAAGATTTTCTTTCTCTTCCCTTACTGTTTTTAAATTTTGTACCTTTTATTTTAGTAGTTAAATTTTCATAAAACCTATACTCTATGCTTGATTCTATGTTTTACTTAATTACATTGAGGACAATGTAAAGTTTAAGTGTGGGGGAAGGGTTAACAACTTATTTGAGTCATAAAATATAAAATATTAGGCGGGCAAAGGATTGCCCGGCAGGTGATGCCCTAAAAAAAATTAAAATTAAAAAAACTATTTTAGTGTTTTAAAGAGCTTTTAGGATGTCCTTAGTTAGTTTATGATGAAATTGGACAGAAAAAATACATTGGCGTTGCAAAATCACGATTTCTAATGATATTTGAGATATTTTGATTGTCGTAACATGTAGTGGATATGGTTTGAATAAACATGGTACATATTTCGCATGTTATAATAAGCTTTTAGATCATACGAGCATTAAAGTGAGTTTTTGAGCCTATATTACTTTCTTGAGAGCGAATTTCGTGCATAAGTCTGAAAAATAGTTGTATGCCTCATCAGTTGCTTGCCAAAGATTTCAATGAACTAGAGATTGCTTGAACTTACTCATGTAGATTTACAAAACTTTTAAGTTGATATATGCTCTGATTTTGGATATGATTAATGGCATTTAGATTTTCCACCACTTAACCAAATGACCATGTCTCCCTTTTGTGCGCACGAGTTATGACACCCTTAGATAACCCCTTTGATCTTACATAGAGCCTTTTCTTTCATTGCCATATACATCTAAATACTCAGCCTAGTATAGAATCCTTCTCGACCCGTCAAAAAATAGAGTCAGGGCAAGTCAAAAGGGCATTCCAAGAAGGTTCGAAGTAATGAGGATGTATGCCTACCCTTTCATCAAGTGATGAACAAAGAAAGGGCTTAAGTAAACTTGGATCGAAAGACCAAGGAATGTTTGGATGTCTTAAGAAGGTTGAGATCAACATACCCCTTCTTGACGCCATTCAAACTACTCAAATGTACTCCAAGTTCTTGAAAGACCTTTGTACTAACCAGTGATTGAAGAACAAATGGCAAGGGGAGGAAAGGACTGAGAAGATAAAGCTCAATGCCACGGTATCAGATATCATACAAAGGAAAGTACCCAAAAAGTTGCAAGATTCAAGAAGCTTCACTGTGCCATGCACTATCGGAATGAAGTACTTTGAGAGAGACTTGATGGACTTTGGAGATTCTATTAACTTGATGCATATTTAGTATACACGGACATTGGCTTGGATAAGTTGAAACCGGTGAGCATATCATTACAACTTGCGGATCAAAGTATTATTCACCTAAGGGGCATAGTTTAAGACATACTCGTCATGATTAAAAATCTCATAGTGTTGGCCGACTTCGTGATTCTAAACATGGAAGAACTAAAAGGGTATGAGGATCTCCTCTTAATCTTCGGAAGAGATTTCATGGCTACAGTGGGTACCAAAATTGATGTCAAAGCCGAAGAGCTTACCATGACCGTGTTTGAGGACACAACGGCATTAAGGATATTTAACAAGACCAATCCCTTACTACAAGCCATGCTTATTAAAGTTATGGATGATGAAACAAAGGACAATGGAGATGTGACCTACAAGGAGCTGGAAGCCTAGGAGTCGAGTGTCGAAGATGTGAAGGCACCAAATAAGAATAAGAGCCATGAAAAGAAGAAGTTAAAGTTGAGCAAGCACGTGCATGACATGCTAGTGGTGGGGAACAAAGTCACAATGAAGAACTCCAACCTCTCAAAAGATATGTGCTATAAACTACTTGAGATTTTCCCTAATGGAGTAGTGCGTTTGAGAAATATAAAGAATGGAAAATCTTTTGAGTTTCATGCAGAACAAGTGGTAGCTTTGTCTGTGTTAAAAGGGAACCAGAATGGGGAGCTCCATCACTCTAAGGACCACACCATGGTAATTTACACACTTTGCTCTCCACCCCAGCCGTGTTAAGGTCGTTAAACTTGAACTCATGATTGTCAGACACCATTGGTATGTTAGATGAGCATTGGGCATGAAGAATAGAGCATTGAGGTCATGAACTTGGAGTGTAATTTCTGAAAATTTTCGACGAGTCATTGGTTTCTCTCGACATGTCAAATGTAGGCTCCTATTCAGTTTTGTTACACATTTTTGACTGATCAAAAATTCTAGTGCAATTTTTCTCGACCCGTAAAGGACCTGCCCCGCCCAAGTTGACTTTTGAAGACCACGAGCTTGGGACTTGATGGCATACCCCTTTGCGCTATACCTTGACACCAATTTCAATCTAAATGCACCGTTTACCGATTCTTACCTCGCCTATGCACCTTTGGATGGCAAGGACTAACTTGGCCTTCGTTGGTTTACATGTTCTTGTGTATGGGACACGAAGCCGGTCTTCAAAGCGTTTGCAACCTTTTTCTCCCTTCTCTCTCTTTACTTCTTAGCATGACATGTGTATAGTGAATAATGATGCTAATGTGTAGTTTGAGTCGTGTTAGCATGTGGTAGTCTTGGTGTGATCTAGAACTTGCTTTACACCGTGCAAAGAAATTTTACTAAACATGAGTAGTTTTCGGAGATGATAGAGGCATTAGGATCACCATTATGGCCAAATAGCTTTTGAACCTATATTGAATATATTCATCAGTGAGCCCATTTGAGCCTTTTAATACTTAGCATTTTCTTTTATGAACACCACAAATACTTACCTAGCTTAAATACTTGCCATATCTCTTAACTCGGCAAAATAGCAAGCGATGATAAAGTCCTATTAGGATATTGTCTTTGTGGCGACCCGGACCGAAATTGGTATAGTAATCGGCTTAATCCCTGAGTTTCATGAGTTATCATTGTTTCTCGTAATTGAGCAGTTTTAGCGACTTTATTCACGACTTAATTATCGGGCGAGAATTTGGTAGGAGCCTCTTCACGAGAGTTGTAGTATGCATGATTTTGAGTTTATAGGCGGTGTCGGATAATTGTTTCGATAACCGAGGAATATGTTATGAATATTTGAAATCGCGTGATTTAGTCGTGTTTATCCGTTTGAGTTTAAGTTATCCGAAACGTGGATGAGATTCGATTTGGACCGTCGATCGTATCGAGCCGCGAGTATAAATATCGGAATAGTCGTAAAGTTGTCGAAAAATCACTGTTTGGAAGTTTGACCATCATTTGACCGAAGGAAGACCGTTGACCCGCGTTGACCGAGAAAGAAGAGCATCGTCGGTTGACTCGCCGTGGAATTGTTGTATCCGAGTTATATGTTTCCGGAAATTGTTTGTTTCCGGAAATTGTTGGTTTCCGAGGTGTGGTGCAGAGTATCAAATTGTGATTTTGATCAGTGATATTTTGTGATTATTCAGGGGATCGGATCGTCTGCGCGCTGTGCTTATCGGTGAGTGGACATTTATTTTCACTGTCGTAGCGAGTTCTTGGTTTCAGCATTTATTTTCATTACAGTATTGAGATTATTTATTGTTTTTGGAGGTATTGTTTTATGTTTAATTGGTGAGGGCATTTACTTAGCATCGATGCATTGACTACTCGGTTGATCACCAGTAGTCCAGTTCCAGGGTTGAGAGATTCCCCTGATGTGCCCATTAGGCTTAAGAGATTCGTCTAGTCTATCACCGTCGGGCTTGAGAGATTCGCCTGACAACTCCATTTATTTTAAGAACTCGCATTATCTTTATGATTATGTAAATGGTGAAAGACATATGTTTATTTTCGTCCACTCACTCTAACGATTTTATTTGCCTTTTCCCTGGGCTTTTCGGTTTCTGTGCCCAGTTTGCAGTTCGGATTCTGATGTCGCACGTCGTAGTCGGAGGCTTAGTGTTCGAGCTACCTTTCTTTATTAGTAAGTTTCTTGTTTAGCCTACTGCTGTGTGTTTATGTATATATAGAATAGAAGTCGCTCTGAATACTCCGATGTTCATATTTTCAGATGATTTTCCCGGATTTCTGTAAAGATTACAGTTTTTGCTTATTGTTTTATATTATGATATGATTTTGAGAAATCCCGATGGGATTGGTGCCCACGGTTTGGCTTTTGTGGCATAGGATGAAGTGTGTTTTCGGGTGCAGGTTAATGGAAATTCTACGATATAGTGAAACTCTGCCGAAATTTCTTTGGTTTTTACAAGTTCGTGTTTTCAGAAAGGGTTTGATTCCGGTTTAGGAAACTAAATCGGGGTTGGGTCCTTTCAGCTTGGTATCAGAGCATTAGGTTTTAGGTTCTGTAGACTTCTGTAGTTGTGATACTAAGGGTATTTGAGATTATACAGCATGTCTGGAGCGATGACCCGACTGGCCAGCTGTAACTTATCAATGCTTCGGGTATTGTATGTTTTCAAATGTCTGAAGTTTCATGATTACGTTCCTTGTGCCTTGGGACTAATAGTTTTCTCTTATCATTAGGATGCCTCCTAGACGTGGTTCCCGTGTCAAAAGGGATGTGGATCCTGATGAGGATCGCTAGATGCATGACTTGCTTATGCGAGTATTGCGTTTGGAGGAGCGTTTTGACCCTGTGGTAAAAGCTCGAACTGCTGGAGCGACTGTTTTCTCGGGTTCCGCTGATCCAGAGATATGTGAGGCTTGGTTGGTTCAGGTTGAACAAGTTTGTGAGAGTCTGCATTTAACTCCTGAGCAGATGACAGTGGCAGCGGTTGGTCTACTTGAGTCTGATGCATACTTTTGGTGGGTTAGCACCGATAGAGTTCTGGTTGATACTCCATGGACATTGTTCAGGGATTTGTTTATGCGGAGATATTTCAACCAGGCTATACAGCAGCGGAAGTATGAGGAGTTCACCAACTTGAGACAGGGTAGTATGTCAGTACTTGAGTACCGGGACAGATTTACTTGCTTATCTCAGTTTGCTCGTGACGTGGTGGCTACAGAGGAAGCCAAGTGCCAAAGATTTGAGTTGGGCTTGAACCTGAACATCAAGGGAACATTGACTACGATGTCTCGGAACAACTTTGATGAGTTTGTGAGTGCTGCACTTCGAGGTGAGGATATAGAGAATGAAAGGCAGATGAGATTCCAGTCTCGACGATTTGAGGAAGGTGGACTGAGTTAGGGACCTTCCAAGAGGCTAAGTTCAGGCACTTTCGGATCGGCATCATCATCTGGCAGTGGACCATTTAGACCACCAGTTAGTACGGCTAGACAGAGACAGAGGTGGAGGAGGGATCGACCACAGAGACCACAGTCTAGTGGGAGTTATAGCGGATCCAGCTATCCTCGATGTACCGGTGGCACTTTTGCTGTACCGAGGGAGTATCCATTGTGCAATCTTTGCAATAGGCATCACTTTGGTCCTTGTCAGCGAGGCCCTATCATTTGCTATCGTTGTGGCCAGGAGGGTCACTATGCGAGGGAATGTTTCCAATCTACTGGTGTTGGTGGACAGGCAGCTCAGAGTTTAGGAGGGGATCGAGGTACTACTTCTGGAGCTCGACCAGTACAGTCTTCTGGTCAGGGTGGACAATAGAGTCACCATCAGCGTAGACGAATTGAAAGGACCCAACCCCGATTTAGCTTCCTAAATCGGAATCAAACCCCTTCGAAAACACGAACCAACAAAAAAGTTTCAAAATTTCGGCAGAGTTTCGTTACTAGCGTTGAATTACCATAACCTACACCCAGAAATTAACACTTCGTCCTATGCCACAAAAAGCAAACCGTGGGCACCAATCCCATCCGGATTTCTCAACAACAATATAATCAACAACAGTAAATAAACTGTACAATGTATATATGTATATCCGTGAAAATCCGCACAATCATGTATCAGAATGTATCAGAGCGACCTCTAGAGTAAAACATATACAACATGTACATCAGTAGGCGAAACAAGAACCTACTGGAAAATACAGGTGACTCTGATCACTAGCCTCCAAACCGCGACGTGAAACACCAAACCTGAACTGCAAACTGGGCACGGAAACCAAAAAGCCCAGGTGAAAGACAATAAACACGTTAGAGTGAGTGGACGAAAATAAATGTCTTTCACCAAGTATATATACATATAAAATCATATGCGAGTCAAATGCACGAAAATCAAATGGTACGTGAGGAGACATCGGCTACCACTCACGTACAGAGCATGCAACGTAAATGTATCGCGGAATCTCTCATGGACTACCACGCGATAGCACAGTCTGAACCACGGGATCCCAGACCCACACGTGATTCCTAGCCAGAAAGGCCTCGGGTCAGGATATCTGTCCCCCCCGGAGCGTACTCGGGGATCAGCCGAGAAGCCAGTGCGTATCGATACCACAACATATACTGAGACTGTACTCTGTGTAAACCAAATCATAAATCTTTTCTATGCACATGCTTAAAACATAATATGTACGTATAAATATATTCGTATACGTATATCCGTATATGCATAATAATAAAACGCGTGCTCGTAAAATCATAATCAATCCGCATGCTCAAGTTCGTAAATCATTTATAAAAGACTCGCAATCAATCTGTGAAAAGAAATGTCCACTCACAAACTCTCGAAACGCGCACACGCGCTAAACTCGTGGTCCGGCGGAAGATCCCTCGCCAGAAGCACGCTCACGATCCAGATCTCGATCTCGATCTCCTGAATATATTCACAAAACATAACTGATCAATATCGTAATCCACAACACTGTACGGATGCACGGAAACCAACCGTTCCCAAAAATATGCAATGCGGTACAAAATGAATTACGGAAATCCCGAAATCCCGACTCGAAACCTCGACTGAAAATCGGCTACTCAAATCAACCCGAAAATCTCCGTACGATAACTAGGGCGTGATTACGAGAAAAATGACACTAATTACATCGAAATCTGAAAAGTTGACTTTTTGACCGCCGTTGACCGCCGCCGGCGGCGGCGGCGCGCCGTCAACGGTGGAATCACACGGCCAAACTCTCCAGTTCTCTAGGTCTCATCAAGGCGAGCAAGTTTCCCTTCTATCCCAATGTCCAATTCCGAGTGTAACCCCTCCAAATCACCACAAATCCGATCGGAAATACCATTCCGGTGACTAATCCGATGACCCCGAAAACCTCCACCTCAAACCAAAACAACTACATAGGAAGCTTCTCCTAAGCTAGAGGAACCAAAACCCCAACATCTCCACGTTCGAAGCTCGCCGTAGCCACCGTCACCATCACCGTCGAACCATCCCAAATCGGCCCGGTTCGAACTCGACCAAAACTCCATCAACTTCTTCCAAACCAAGCACCATCATGCTCGAAATTCATAGAGGAATCTAACCATACCTGATTCGTGGTCGGAGGTGGCCCGAAAAAGGTCGCCGGAAAGTGACTTCCCGTTTGGGAAACTTTCCCTTTCGGGCTGCTGGTCTACTTTCCAAAATAGGAAAGTCAACGACTGGTCAACTCCCAAAATGAATTCTCGACTATTTCTCGACTATTTTTCGACTTTTCGATATTTATACTCGTCCCACGGGTCGATCAACGGTCCGGAATGAATATACGATGTGATTCGGATAAGCTCGAAACAATCGGATAAACTCGTCGGAACCCGAAACTTCAAATAATCATAAAATATTCCTCGGTTATCGGAAAAATCTTTCGGAACCGCCCACGAGCTCGAAATCACGTACTCTACAACTTCCATGAAGACACTCAACTCAAATTCTCGACTGAAAACATAGTCGCGAATCGAATCGACAAACCACACAATATCGTAAAACTGCGACTATAACCAAATCTCGAGAATCGTGCCAAACACACATCTGATTCTGGTTCGGGTCGTCACACGACTAGCCGGGCAGGCCAGGGTTTATGTTATGTCACTGCGCGAGGGCAGAGCTTCACCGGAGGTTGTTATTGGCACGTTGCATGTTTTTGGCTATCCAGTACTTACTTTGCTAGATCCAGGTGCTACACATTCATTCATATCATATAGATTGTCATCTTTAGCTGCTATTCCTGCATCTCTACTTCCGGGGTTATGGAAGGTGTTGTATCCATCCGGAGAGATTGTGAGTATTGGTTGGGTGTATAGGGATTGTGAGATCTTTGTTGGAGGTTATGGTTTAGCCGTGGATTTGTTATTACTGGATATTGTCGATTTTGATGTGATTTTGGGTATGGACTTCTTGGAGACACATTGGGCTATGTTTGATTGTCACAAGAAGGAGTGGTGTTTCGACGTCCAGGTTTCACAGAGATACTGTTTCGCGGTAAGAAGAATACTTCCTTGCCATGTGTGATTTCAGCGATGAAGGCCGAGCGGATGATGAAGAAGGGTTGTGTTGCATATTTAGCTCATGTTGTGGATACAACAGCTGCTGTACCAGACATTGGTGACATTGAGGTTGTTTCTAAGTTTCCAGATGTATTTCCGAAGGAGTTACCAGGTGTTCCTCTAGTCCGAGAAATTGATTTCACCATTGAGCTTTTACCAGTGTTGCAAAGAATGTTCAGAGATAAGTGTGAGGTAGAGGAGATCTTGTGTTGGTCATTCGCTTGTGTAATTGTTTAGTAGTCCAAAAAAGGGGGGAAAGAGTACCAAAGAAAAGCAAAGAGAAAAAAAATAGAAAAGAGTTCTACAAAAAGACTTGTGATTGAAAAACAAAGAAAATTCAAAAATAGTGTATGTGTTATACATAATGAATAAGTGGTTTGGGAAGTGGTTTGATTTGAAAAAGGAAAACAGTGACACCTAGGAGTAGTTTAGAGGTACTTCAACGTGTGAATTGCTTGCTAGGTTGCTTGGTCTTTAATTATCCTATCCATTTCTTTCGATTAAATCCCTATTCCTTAAAAACACATTACAATCTAAATAAAAGTCCTCTTGATTTGAGACTCTTGTGTGTGGAATGGTTGGAATAATTAGTTGAAGTGAAAGCCTATAGAAAACATGCGATCAATTTGATTTTTGAGTTCAAATTCTAACCCTCTAAACACTTGAGTGCATTGAGTGATTTCTTGTGAGTTTGATGGTTTGTAATATGTTAGTTTTAATACATCTCAATGCATGCAATTGATTTTACATGTAGCATGTTTGGCTTATTAGACATGCATTGATTCTATATTCTAATTGTGCTTAAGAAAAGTTTAATCCATTAGCCATGGTTCTTTGAGAGAAAATATTCACCATTCATGACACTTACATTCTTTTGTGTTTAGTCTTATAATTCTTTTGTACTTTGAGTCTAGCTTAGCATACTTTATTTTCTTCGTTGTTTGCTTGGGGACAAGCAAAGTCTAAGTGTGAGGTAGTTTGCTATGCTCATAATTATGAGTAAATCACATTCCTAACTCCATGCTTATTACTTTCCTTTTATTTATAAAGCATCATTTTTATTATGTTTCCTTGTTATGTTAGGAAAGTGGGAGTTGACACAGAAATGCTCTAAGAGATGGAATTTAATCATTTTCTAAAGAAGCCGAGCGCATTTTCGAGGCCCTTAGAGAAGATGGAGCAAAACTTGAAAAATGACAAAACGTCAATGCCGGTCAACAGTTAAACTCCAGCAAGTCATCACTGGTCAATGGTAAGAGTCAAATCAAGTTGGGCCAAGCCCAAAGCAAAAGCCTAAAGTTTAGGATCTAAGCATCTTATTTTGAATTTTAAACACCCAAAATATCTTCTTGGAATCTATATTGTCGAGCTCCCCTCTCCCTTCACAGATATCACACTTCAGTTTTTCATTTCTCATAGTTTTAGTCTCTCTCCATAGCCCTCATCCATACCCAAACCCTCTAGCTCTCTCCTTCACCTCTAAAACTCACTTTAGCATAACCAAAAGGCCTAGGAACCTCCATTACCACCACCATACTCTCATCTGCACCCTCATCGCCCTAGCTTAAGGTTGGTTCATCATCTTTGTTGGAGACAAGAAGCAAGAAGGGAGGAACAAGGGAAGAAGGAGCTTCAAGAGCTTGAAGGCTTTGCTTAAGGGACTCTTCAGTTATTTCTTGTACCTATTAACTCTTATCTATATATCTAGACTCCATGGTAGCTATGTTTAGTGAGTAGTCCCATTTGGGAGGTTAGGGTTTAAACCCTAGCCATGTGATGTAAACAAATGATGACTTGATCTATGTATGGTTTATGTTTTTGGTGTATGTTGTGTGAAGTTGTATTGTGAATGAGATTACTATGTGTTTATGGATGTTTGTATGCTTGAGCTTCATAATTTTTTTCATCTATGCATGTGTTGACCCTATCTAAGTTAATATATGTATGATAAGACTAAAAATAAGACCTTATTTGAATTAGATACTCACTTAAGGCTAGATGAGCATGTAAACCTGATTAGGGTCTCTTCCGAGAGGGTTTTCCTTAAGGTTTGGTTAACTTAACACTAAACAAGGGCTCGAGCACCCTTGAGTCTCAATAGACTTGAGGGACTTTATTTAAGAACAAATTGAATTGAGAGGTTATTGTGGCTACCAGTTGGGTCTTTCGATTCGTAACTCAAAATGGTGCAAATTGGGAGATTCACTTAAACTATCTCTCGAGTCCTCTAAAAGGGGTTCTAGAAAGGAAACCTTCCATATATATCATATTGTATACTTGTTGACTTCACTCACATGACATATGGTCAAGATATCAGTCTGAAATGGACTAGATCTTGATTCCGGTTCACTAAATGCTTCAACGTTGGACTCAAGTCGTCTAGAGTCGAAAATGACGTAGGAACTTTTGTTCTAAACCAAATGTACATGACTCAAAAGGTCACAATTTGGACATGAATTGAGTGAAATGGACTTTAATAATCAACTTCATAAATGGGGACATTGTTTGATCATAATATGGTTAGTGGGAATTTCCCTAAACAACCATTTTTTTTATATTGAATTTGTTTTCTATTGTAGTTTCCATGTCTTAGTATAATCAATAAATCAACTTTTGGATAATCCCTCACCGTAGCCTAAATCACCTCTTATAATCTAGGTCTCTAAAGCACTTGGTAGTTTGAGATACATTTCCGCATTTTATTTTAGTTTAGTGTCAAGTTAGTGTTTAATTTAGCCGTAGTTTAAGTGCTTAATGAATTTGAACTAAGGAGTTATAGTGACTAGTTCTCGTGGGTTCGACACTCGACTTCTTATCAATACTATAACTTGACCCCGTATACTTGTGGATAAGAGAAATTCACTTAGCCTTAGACTAATCAATAATCAAAAGGTTGAAGGAATACATCTCATCAACAGTATCCTAGGTACACCGGGTGTGTCTAGGTCCTCATCATCATCACTTTCACAATTTCTTTCTATCAAGGGGGCATCATTATAGTTGGTGAATTTTTGAAGATATCCAAGTACATCTTCTTGTCACATGCTCGTTGAGCTTCCAATTTTTCTTGAGGAAGCATCTTATGTTGTGAAAAGAGCTTGGTCATCAACTCCTCCAAGTTTGACAATTCCCTTCGAGGTGGAGGTGCTCGTTGCACCGGAGCTTGTTGTGGTATTGGCGCAAAAGATGCTTATGGTTGGTAAGAGTTACTTCCCCGAGCATTAAAACACTCTCCACTAGTCCTTGTAATTTCGGTAGCTTCATGGTTAAAATCTTGACCATTTACATGACAATAATGGTTGGCATATTTTGGCTCATCCCATGAGAAAATAGGATTGATATGCCAATCTGGATTACTCTTTTATGCACCTAATGACATGTGCTTACACTCCTTAATAATCTAGGGATAGTCTCCTTGATGAGGGCAACATGGAGTCTTATGCATCGCACTCTTACAAATCATGCAAGTTAATTCCGTACTAGTCTCCGCATTTTGATTTATATAGCCCCCATTCCGAGTTTGCTTCAACAAAAGGTCAAACTTCTTTTTCATGGTCTCTTCAAGTCGCTTGATGGCATCCTCTTGTACATGAGTAGCTTGAATAACTTGAGTGGCATCCCGCATTGAAATTTCCTCTTTTGGAACATTGGGCTTGATATCCTACAAGGATGATTGATCCGCCATTTTCTCTAAAAAAATATAGGCTACTTCCGTAGTCTTATCCATGAAATTTCCTCCGCAAACATTATCGACCTTCCTTCTTATGTCCATTCTTAGACATTGATAAAACAAAGACAAGAGTATGTTTTGAGTTTGGTCATGGTTCAGACAACTAAGCTCAAGCTTCTTGAAATGCTCCCAAGTCTCATAGAACAACTCTCCATCTTTTTCACGAAATGTCATCAACCACGTCCTTCTTTGATTAATCTTCCTCGGTGGAAAATACTTGGTGATGAACTTGTGTTGCATTGCCTCAGATGAGTGAATCGAGCTAGGAGCAAGCTTGTCGAACCATATCCTTGCCTTATCCCGTAAATTATAAGGAAATACTCGAAGCTTCAGTTTTTTTCGGATCCATGTTTCAGATGTTGAACCCTGTACATGCTTCCTCAAACTCCAACAAGTGAGAATAATGATCAAATTATGGATGTCCCTTGAAAATTGGTAAGGTTTGAAGAACAATGCACCCGGTGTGCGTCCTTGCTTCAATGACAGTACTTAACGCTATGGCGTTCACTATGTAATAGACACCGAAGTGAACCGAGGTAAAGGTTTATGTTATCCGATATACCAAAATCATGAAATAAGGTTTTAATGATCTAGTGTGTTGCAGTAAGTAAGTTTGTTAAATCTACACTCTCTAACTAAACATGCTTTAAATCAAATATACTAAATTAGATATGATTCAAGAATGTAGATAACTTCAAGTAAGTAAGCAATCATGACTGAAGCAATCACAAATGCAGGTAAAATTCAACCCATCGAAGCAAGTTCCTTATATGGAAATTTCGGCTGGGTAAATGAAAATTTCGACGGGTCGAATGGAAATTTCAACGGGTCAAATAGCAATTTTGACAGGTCGAATGTACGCTTATGTGTCTCTTCCACACCACTCTTAACGGGTCAAGAAGAATTCTCGACGGGTCGAGCAGAGTGCCCTACAAATGGTTAGAAGCACCAGTCTAGCACAAGTTCATACTCAAAGTATCTACTAAAGCATTCAAGAGATCAAAGAAAATGAAAACAAAGCAATAAATGGAAAAAATAAACAAAAACTACAAAGCTATGAAACAAATGTCACACACATGTCCGGATACTCCGTAATTAAAGGATAACGGAAGCTAAGAAATCAAAGTGAAATCAATCCTCGGCAACAGCGCCAAAAACTTGGTATGGAAATTTATGTCCTCTCAACTTTTCAACTATTAATTAATCTAAGACTAAGTGAAATTCCCTTACCCGTAAGTATACTGGGTCAAGTAATAGTATCGATATTGAAATCGAATGTCGAATCCACGAGGATTGACCACTCTTATTCCAAAGCCGGACTCAGTTAGGTCCTAGTCTATGTCATTACTTAAACATGCAATGTGACCCAAAACCAATGAATGAAAAGGCATAAATGTATCTTAGCTAGCTAAGTTCTTTGATAACCTAACTATGGAAGGGGTGGCGTAACTACAATGAGTAATTGTCCAATTGAATGCTTGATTAACTAACTAAATGCAGTCATGAGAAAAAAAACAATGTAAATATTTGGTCGGCTAGAGATGTTGCCACTAGTCGACTCAATGTACTAACAATGTCCAAGTTATGAGTTTTAGTTCGATTTACATGCTCAAACGCCTTTTGGATCATAACAGCAAATCTTTTCATTTTCCAAATCATGCCCTCTCGGATCATGCTTGGTTATGGGCCGAAACTCCTAAGTCTTTTGGGTTTGTATAAGGTTTAGGACCATCCATAAACCACAAAGTAAACCAAGATTAGGAGCTAGAATTTTGGTGCTAAACTCCTAATATATTTACTTCATTATGAGTTTGATTGCAAACACATGTGAAGATTATGGATGGCTTACCTCCCCATGCCTCTTTTGGTAGTGGGTTCTAATGAAACCTTGAAACTCGCAGCTAATTGGTTACGAGTCTTAAGAATCAACAATAGCTACAACGCTTCTCAGTTCAATATATGCTTAACTGAAAACCCTTAAGTCACTTGGGCTTCAAAAGTGTTTTGATTCATGCTCAAGCACAAGAAAACTATATTCTAAGCTTAACCTTTTAAGTCAAAGCCCAAGGCATGTTACATGCTTATCTTCCTTAGGTGAGTGATTTGTTTACTTTGGTTCATTTATAGCTCCCCTAGACATATCTCAACTTAGTCATGGCTAAAACATGAATATGAAAACATTGGATTAAGCCCAAACATGAAAACATACCACAATCATACCACACCCACAATAAACTCATTCAATAGCATGTAGTACACTAAAACAAATCAAATTTTATAACTCAAAGCATCAATGTATGTACATCAAATTGGCTAGGGCTAGACCCTAGCTTTCCAAAAGGTAACTACTCACTAAGTATAACTAGAACAATGTTTAGATACATGCTTAAAACTAGAAGATTAAAGAGATAACCAAAGAGTCCCCTTAGCCAAAGCTCCACCAAATGACTCCAAGGTTTCTAGCTCCATATCTTCACTTCTGGCTAGCACCCAATTTCAAGAGGAGGTAAGGGTAGCTCTTTGAATTCCAAGGAGCCAAAGAGAAGATAGATTACTTCCCACTCCTTTAAACTTTAAGAACCAATCCAAACCCTAGAGGCAAATATGAGAGGAGAAACACCTAAAATAAACCGAAATGATGGTGTGGTGCTGGAGAGGTTTGGCTCTTTCCTTGAAGGAGGAGCTAAGTCTCCTGCGTGGTGGCCACATACGCCCGAATGGATTTCCCTTAGTATCATGTCGCCTTGCTCTGGTATAATGCATTGAAGGTTGGCCCACGTCTTCCCCTGTCTATACAGGTTGTAGTGTCGGATGCTGAAGTTAACTGCTCTAGCTATGATGTTTCGCGCTTATGCCCGGTCTGTTGGGAGTTCGCCCTTTGTTTTGTATTTGATGATGGGGTCCATCCAGCTGGCCACGTGTGGCTCAATGGTAAAGATCTCTTCTAATGTTTTCGTGATGCTTGGTCATTTTAGTACTTCAACTACCCGTTGCCCCGGTTCCGTTTGCACAGGCGATGTTGCTAAACGAGCGAGTGCGTCTGCCTTGGCGTTTCTGCCCCTGGGGATGCAGTTGATGTTAAAAAACTTGAACTTGCTTAGCATCGTGTGGACGTAATCGAGATATACCGTCATTATATCGCCCTTTGTTTTGAAGTCACCCCGGATTTGGCTAACGGCCAGTTGCGAGTCGCTGAAGATATTGATGCTTGGGGCTTCTGAGTTTCGCGCTAGTTGCAGTCCGGCAATGAGAGCTTCGTATTCGGCCTTGTTATTTGTTACTTTGAATTTGAATCTGAGTGCGTACTCTGCTCGTACGCCCCCTGGCCCTAGTAAGGATGATTCCGGCCCCACTAGTGTTTTTGGTGCACGATTTGTCCACGTAGAGGTTCCATGGTGATTCGGGTTTTGGGGGTTCTTCCTTGGGTATGTCTGTGCCAACGGATGGCATGCCGTTGAGGGCAGGCTGTGTTGTCTCCTCGGCCTCGATGTACTCGGTTATGAAGTCTGCGATAGCTTGGCCCTTTATTGTTGCTCGGGGGGGGGGGGGGGGGGGGGGTATAAAAGATGTCATATTTGCTCAGCTCGACGGTCCACTTTGCTAAACGGCCGCTGTGATTGGGCGATTCCAATACTTTTCGTAATGGAACGTTAGTAAAGACGTGGATGCTGTGGGTTTGGAAGTACGGCATGAGTCGCCTTGCTGCCGTTATGAGTGCGAGTGATTATTGGGTAACGGGTCTCGGGTGGTGTCATGCCCTTTTTGGCAAAGAAAACTGGCAATTTCGAATTTATTTCCCTCCAAACCAGGGCGGAACTAACGTCCGTTAGAGAAGCAGATATGTATAGATATAAGGTTTCTCCCTTCACGTGTCTGGATTGGAGAGGGATTAAGGCTAGGTATTGCTTGATGGATGTGAATGTGGCTTCACAGTAAGTTGTCCAAATGACATTTTGTTTGTTTCTTCACAGCGCCTTGAAGAATGGAGCGCACTTGTCGGAGTAGCGAGAGATGAAGCGATTGATGGATGCTAGTTTTCCCGTTAGGTTTTGGAGTTTGGCCTTGGTCGTGGGGGGTTGCATGTCTAGTATTGCTTTGACCTTCATCGTTGAGGCCTTGATGCCCCCCTTGCTGATGATGTATCCAAGAAACTTGCTTGTTGTTACGCCGAATGTGCACTTAGCCGGGTTCAATCGCATGCCGTTCTTGATCAAGAACTCGAGTACGGTTCGCAGGTATTCGGGGTGGTCCATTGCCTTAGTGATTTTGACCAGTATGTCATTAATGTAGACCTCCACGATTTCGCCCGTTAGCCCATCAAATATAATGTTCATCAATCTTTGGTAGGTGGAGCATACGTTCATGAGGTCGAACGGCATGACTACGTAATAGTAGAGCCTCTTGTCCGTTATGAAGCAAGTGGCCTCCTTGTCTTCATGATTCATTAGAATTTGGTTATACCTTGAATATGCATCCATCATGGATAGCTTTTCGTGTCCGACGGTGGCGTCCACTAGCTGATCGATCCTGGGCAACATAAAACTGTCTTTCGGGAAGGCCTTGTTCAGATTTCTGTAATCTACGCACATGCACCAAGATCCATTGTGCTTCTTTACCATAACGGCGTTGGAGATCCATTTCGGATAGTCAACTTTTCCGATGAAATCGATTCTCTGCAGTCTGTCTACCACCGCGTGCATAACCGTGTATCATTCTTGGTTATACGCCCGTCGTTTCTGCTTCACTGATTTCGCAATTGGGTTGATGCTGAGTTTGTGGGAGATGATGCTTGGGGTGATTCCTGGCATGTCCACGTAAGACCATGCGAACACCTGCTGGCAGTCCGATAGGATCTGAACCAGTCGGGCTGCTATGTCAGGTTCTAGCTGTGCACCAATGTAGATCGTGCGCTCTGGGTGTTCGCTGGACATGTGTATCGTGTGTAGCTCTTCTCGCTCCGTGGCGGGCAGGATAGTGTTCAGTCATCTCATGGGTCATCATGTTGTTGTTCTTTGGGAGAGTCCTCTGCCACTGCGAGTACCTCCAATCGCGTGCTGTCTTCGGCTGGTCGTGCAATCTTTTCCACAAAATCATACCCCCTGACCCTGCCAATTCCGTAGTCTGTCGGGAACTTTGCTAGGAGCATATGGCTTGCAATAATCATCTTTAGCTTCGAGATGCCTAGTCGTCCAAGGATCATGTTGTAGGATGTGCGAATGTCTACGATGACGAAGTCCATTCTGACTTCATTATGGGGGGATTCCCGGTGTCCCGATGCCAAATCGCATATAGTCGCTTCCTAGAGGGTAGGTGGTTTCGCTTGAGAAGCTGGCAATGCTCTCATGGTCCTGTGTCATCTTGCATCTCGGGCATTTGAGCCATTCGTATGCCTCCCAAAAGATGATGTTGACGGAGGCCCCGTTGTCGATGAGGATACCCTTGACCAGATATCGATCCACCATTCTGTCAATGACGAATGGGAGTGTGCTGTTGCGGTTGCCTTCTTCTTCATTGTAAGAGAAAGTGATTAGAGGCCAGTTCTTCCTGCCTGCCTTTGGTGGATTCCCGGGATGTACTGCGAATACGTCCCTTGGGCTGGGCTCTACTCGCTCTCGTGGGCATTCAGTATTCCGCTTCCCTCCTGGGATGTTGGTGATTGTACTCCTTGTTCGTATGTTTGCAACCTGTCATTCGGTGTTCGGCCTTTGGAAGATTCACGTTCCCTCGTTGTGTAGCCGCTCGATTTCCCTTGCTAGGATTTTGCAGTCGTTGGTCTTGTGAGTGTTCGAATCATGGTACACGCACCATGTTCCCCTGTTATTCTGCATGGGGACGATACCAGGCGCCCTTGGCATTGGTGGGCGGATCTGGCTTTTATTTTGCTTGAGCACCTCCTCGTTCGTGGCCTGGGTCATCGAGAAGATTGTGCGGCATTGGTGGGGTTCTCTGGGTGGTGGTGGGTTCTGTCGGGGTGGTGGTTCACGTTCGCATTGCGCTTCCTGGTACCGTTTGTTGTTTTTGTGTTAGCAGTAGTGACTCTCGCGTTTGTGGGAGGTTAATTCGGGCTGTGTTTTTGGTGGTAGGCTTTTGGCTATATGGGGGGATGGTGGGCGGTTGTGTGTGTAGGGTGTTTTCGAGTATTCAGTTACATTCAGACCTTGTGCCCCGTACATGGGTTTCTAGTAGTGCATTTTGGATAATCTGGTCGATGACCTTGTTATACCCGAGGTGGTCCTTTCTGACCAACATTTCCACGAACGGGGTTCCCGTCAGGTTCTCTAGTAACGTCGTTTTTGCCACGTTCTTGTCGAGGTTCCTGCACATGTTCACGAGGGCTCTCCATCGATTGATGAAGCCGAATAGGTTTTCATTATCCCCCTGACGGATCTTTAGGAGCGTGTTGGCGGTGTTGTACTTACCCTGCAGCCGGTACCGTTTAAGGAAACACTATGTTAGCTCCTCGAACGAGTGGATGGATACCGTGGGCACCTCGTACAACCAGTTTCGTGCTTCTTTCGTCAGTGTTTCTTGGAACAGGAAACAGAGGATTGCATCCGAATACCGAGTACCTACGGTGGCAGATTGATATTCATCGATGTGTGTTTGTGGGTCTCCCTTCTCATTTAACCTGCAGATCTTGATGGTTTTAGAATATGGGTCCCTGCTCTGTGCTATGATATAGTCCGATAATGGGCTTACACGGGGAGTGTACATTCTTTTTGGCCCAATGTGCGTGCTTTTCTTGAGTGATGTGATTTCGACCTCCATTTCTTTCATCCGTTGAAACATGGTATCCTCGATTGTCGCAACTGGTTCCTCATCATCGTATTCTTTCTGGCGGTGGAGGTGGTCCCGGAAGTTCGTTGTTTCGCAATCCCCATGGTGGGTTGATTCTGATGACCTGCCTGCCTACCCTTGGTTCCTTTGTCGGTCTCGGCTCATCGCGTTCGGTCTCCTGGCTTCAAATGAATGCGTCAAGTTGTTCCTCTAATCACTGTCAAGCTTGGCATTCTTGATCTCTTTCGATTCTTGACGTTTGGAGTTCCTTTACGAGGTGGGCTGTCGCCTCATTCTCCGTTAAGTCGTTGATGCTGCTGATCGTGTCTACTGGTATATCTCTTGTCTTCCGCTTTCGGGTGTGATGTGGTCTGCCGCCATTTATGTTGTCAGATTTGGTTTTTGGGCTCTTTTGTTTTGATGGTTTGTACGTGGTTTACGATTGCTCGCTTCCCACAGACGGTACCAATTGTTTCTACCAAATTCCATGAGGGACTTTTAGCAGAAGATCAGATGGAGCTATTTTGGGTGATCTGGACTATCGCGCATATGTCGTCATTTACCCTGCTGAAAGGACCCAACCCCGATTTAGCTCCCTAAACCGGAGTTAAACCCCTTCGAAAACACGAACCAACAAAAAAAATTTCGAAATTTCGGCAGAGTTTCGTTACTAACGTGGAATTACCATTACCTGCACGTGGAAAATACACTTCATCCTATGCCACAAAAAGCAAACCGTGGGCACCAATCCCATCCGGATTTCTCAATATATCAACAATAACGTAAAGTGGTAAATATATATGTACTTTACTGAAAATCCGGAGTAAAATCGTATAACATATACAATAGGAAGCTCAGAGCGACTTCTAATACATAATCATATACGCATACCACAGTAGGTAGAACAATAAACCTACTGGATGAAACAAAGTAGCTCGAGCACTATGCCTCCGACCACGACGTGCGACACCAGAGCCTGAACTGCAAACTGGGCACGGAAACCGAAAAGCCCAGGGGAAAGACATGAAACACGTTAGAGTGAGTGGACGAAAATAAATGTCTTTCACCGAATATATATAATATAAAACATATGCGAGTCCAAATGCATAAGTAAGAAATGGTACGCGAGGGAGACTCTAACACCTCACGCGTCCGAGTACACGAGGGAGACTCTAACTCCTGACGCGTACGGAGCATGCAACATAAAAATCGCGGAATCACTCATGGACTACCACGCGATAGCACAGTCTGAATCACGGGATCCCAGACCCACACATGATTCCTAGCCAGAAAGGCCTCGGGTCAGGATATCTGTCCCCCCCGGAGCGTACTCGGGGATCAGCCGAGAAGCCAATGTGTATCGATACCACAACATATACTGAGACTGTACTCTGTGTAAACCAAATCATAAATCCTTTCCATGCACATGCATAAAACATAATATGTACGTATGTATATATTCGTATACGTATATTCGTATATGCATAATCGTAAAACACATGCTCGTAAAATCATAATCAATCTGCATGCTCAAGTTCGTAATTCATTTATAAAAGACTCGCAATCAATCCGTGAAAAGAAATGTCCACTCACAGACTGGCGTAACGCGATACGCGTTAACTCGTGATCCGGCGGAAAGTCCCTCGCCAAAAGAACGATCACGAACACCTGAATATTCGCAAAATCCAATACCCAAAGTCATAACTCGACATTTCAAAACAAATCACAAGAAACCACCGTTCTCGGAAACACGAAATTCAAAGTCGACAAATCGTCGAAAATCCATATATAACACCTCAATACCTCGCTTTACTTTCGGACGCTCAATTCGAAAAAAAAACCTCCCCACTGCGATCGGGGCACGATTTCGAGTCAAATGACATGCAACTTGTCGAAAGTTCAAAAAGTCAAACTTTGACCGTTGACCGCCGCCGTTGACCGCCGTCCACGGCGGCGCCGCTGCCAAAATGAAAATCTTCCGGCGGAGAAACCCCTATTCCATGCAAAATCATCCACTGAGCAACTTTGTCAACTACATCGAAAGCCAATTCTCACTCTAACTAGGTCAATTTTAAGCAAAACCGAATGTACACACAAATTTCAAATCCATAATTCTCCTTCCACAATCAAAATTAGAACTCCAAACTTACATGATAGCTTGCTAGTGATGAGAGAAACAAAGCCCACTCAAAGTTGTAGCTCAATTCGGTTCGAATCACCAAACCCGACCTCAATTTTTCTTGAATTTTGGCCGGAAATATCTCCTCCTCCGGCGAGCCTTGCCGTGAAAGGAGGCCGGAGGCACGTCGGGGTGGCCAAGACACGTCGATAGAGTCCATCGCCGTGGCCGGAGGTGGCCGAACGGGCACCACCGCCGTGGAGCACCGGTCACCGTCGTGACCTCCCCTCCACCACGGTCAACCAAAGTCCAACAAGGTCAACCTTCCATTTCAGTCTTTGACTTTCCCAAAGGAGAAGTTGCTATTTATAGACTTTCCCAAAAAGGAAACCTCATAAATACATTTCGCGGCAAACTTAAAACATCCGTAACTCTCGCGTCGTAACTCCGATTCTGATAATTCTCGCGGCCACAAACTCGTCTCAACATGTTCTTCCAATATCACCCAAAGTCAAACATATCGGCCAATCGGATAAAAAGTCAACTGTTCAACCAAACAAACATTTAAATCGACTAAACAATCCACAATCGGAAATAATCACAACTAAATCTTCGTAACTCAAAATCATGCTCTGGAAGTTCCCACGAACTCGAAATTAAATTCTGAACAACTTCCCTGAAGAAGCCGAAACCAAATTCCCGACCGGTAATTTAGTCGTTAAGTAGCTCGCCATAATAATTAGTTTCCGTCGAAACTTCAAATATTCATAAATAATTCCTCGATCGTCCAAATAACGATCCGGAACCGCCCACGAACTCGAAATCACATATATTACGACTCTCGAGAAGAGACTCAGCTCCAATTCTCGGCCAATAATTAAGTCGTTAAGAAACCAGGCGAGTAAATCCATTATCGGAAATCCGCTATTAACTCATAATCTGTCGGACCCAGCTGATGACACTGCTCAATCTGTTTCGGGTCGTCACACCTGCTGTTAAGAATAATACACCAAACGGGCATTAGGAGTCTTGACGGGGTGTTCCTGCCTTCGACTCTCCGACGCTCTAGTAGAATGTATGAAATGTAACAGTAGTATTGGTAGAGTAACATGCGTACCTTGTATCTGTCATAAATGTGTTACTTATATTGCTGGTTGAGTATGGGCTCTTTTGTTGTCCTTCAATGTGGGATCCTGTTTTTGTGCATGACCTGTCCTAGTGCCTTCCGTTTATCATACTGAACGTGTGGTCGTTCGGATGGTGTTGTTTCCTTGTTTAAAGTTGGAGCTTGTGTTGCTGTCTTTGCATTTGGTATAAGCTATGTTGTCCCATTTTTAGTGACTAAGTGTGCGGTGATTGTGTGTTACGGGATCACACACTAACAACAAGCACACAAAAAATGAACAAAGAGGAAAAAACACACACAACTACCAGGAAAACAGTCTTAGATGATGAACTAAATAAAGTTTTGTCGTCTAAGTAGTTGTTAGACGACAAAAATAGTTAAACGACGAAACACATATTCGCCACCATTTTATCATTTAAGTAACATCTTAAATGAAGAAACTGATAATCATCATATAATTCGTCATCTTGGAAAACTTCAAACGACGAAATAAATTATTCGTCGACAAGTTCTATAACCTAGATGACAAAAATATTGTTCATCATCTAAGTTATATGACCTAGACAACGAACAACGCTTTCTTCGTCTAAGTGCCCACCTAGATGACAAAAATGTTTTCATTGTTTTAGTATATACTTAGAAGATGAAATATGTCTCTTAAACAACGAAATGTTTCTCCGTCTTAGTGAATTCAAGTATTTAGATAAGTTTTCTATTCCAGATCGAACATTCCATCTTTCTCTCCTCTCTCAACATCTTTCAACACTACCTTCGGCCACAATTTTTATTCATAACGGTGAAGGCTCAATTGAGGCCTCCTAAAGCTAGCTTACCTACCTTTCTTCTTAATCGGTGAAGGTATAAACTTTTTCCTCTCAATTTTTTTTTTTCAAATTACGTACAGTACGTACTGTGACACTACAAGAAAAACTCTCTTAAATGTTTCATTGTCTAAGTAGAATTTAGATGAAGCCAATAAATTGTGTCGTCTTAAACATTTTTTTCTTCGTCTAAGTGTCACTTAGATGACGGAAATGAGTCTGTATCATCCAAGTTAGAGATCAGACGACATACCGACACACCGTCGTCTATGTGACCACTTAGACGATGCAGCGTCGGTGCGTCATCTCATGCACCACTTGGACAAGAGAAACTACGCACATTCCATAATCATGATTAATTAACTTGGCCACTGCAGATATGAGCAGAACAGGAAGAGTTCGAAAAAGAAAATTTCTATGAAGGTTCTTCGATATTTTCCATTGATTCCTAGATTGCAACGTCTGTACATGTCTCTATACACAGTAGAGATGATGCGATGGTATGCAGAAAAGTGAATAGATGACAATGTGCTGAGGATGGGGAGGCTTTCAAACATTTCGACAGGGAATTTGAAGACTTTGCCGCAGAGATTTGAAATATTAGACTACGACTATCTACAGACGGATTCAATCCTTGGGGTAGTAACAGCTCTGCCATCAGCACTTGGCCAGTTATTTTGTTGTCGTACAACCTGCCTTTATGGATGTGCATGAATAAGGAATTTAATTTCCTTACTCTGGTAATTCCAGGTCCTAAATCTTAGGGGAAGTGCTTAGATGTCTACCTTAGACCTTTGATCGATAAGCTGAAACTACTGTGGGAAAATGGAGTCCCAATTTATGTCAAATTCACTGACATGATGTTCATGATGAGGGCAGCCGTAATGTGGACGATCAGTTACTTTTCAGCATATAGGATGTTGGCATCTTGCAAGACGAAAGGATACAAGGGATGTCCTATATGTTTGGAAGAAATGAACTCTAGTTGGCATGCGAGGAAGGTGTGTTACCTGGGTCACTGTAGATGGATTCCTGACGATCACACATGGTAACAGGGTAAACCTCATTTCGACGGGATGGTAGAGAATAATCATAATTTCGTAGTTCGTCTGGCGAAGAGATTTTTTAGTGGTTGAGCTATTTCGACTTTGGTGTGTTGACCAATGACAAGGATGTATAGAAATACAATCCAATACTTCCACATGATCTCAGCTATTGGCATCACAAGTGTATACTCTTTGAACTCCCTTACTGGTCGAAGTTGAAGTTGAGGAATAACCTAGATGCAATGCACATAGAAAAGAATGTGTGCGACAGCGTGGTGGGAACAATTCTTGGTATTAAGTTCAAAACTAAAGATACTCTCAAAGCGTGGAAAGATTTGGAATCTATGAATCTACATCATCCCTTGTGGTTGAGGAGGGATAGAAGAGGAGTGTACAACAATATGTCAGCTGCACCTTACATAGTGAAGCAGGTACTTAGAGGTTCTGTATTCCACTGGTTTAAAAGCGTTTGTTATCTGGCTATGTATGCAGCTACTATAATTGGAGTAATGGATGAGGTGAAACACAAGTTTGGTTGTGTAAAGATACATGACTATCACGTTATGCTGAAATGTCTGATTCCAGTGGTAATTCGACCATATTTGCCTTGTGACGTCATATAACCAATAGTGGCATTTTGCAGATGGTGGTAGAGGTTATGCACTAGAGAGTTAAAGAAGTCAGATGTGGTGAAACTGCAACAACAAATTGTGCGTATTATTTGCAAACTAGAGAGAATTTTTCCCCCTACTTTCTTTAACATCATGATTCACCTAATGATTCACCTACCCAAGCAGGTGCTTATTTCTTGTCTGGTTCAGTACATTTGGACGTATCCTCAAGAAAGGTATGTACAACTAATTAAATATACATGCCAGATTACTTGTTATATGTACTTATTCTACAATTAATGAACGTTTGATTTTGTAGACAGCTTGGACAGTATAAAAGATTTATGAAAACTAGGTCGGGCTCAGATGGCTCCATAGCAGAGACATACCTAATGCATGAGTGTGTTACTTACTGCAACAGGTACCTCAAGGATCCAGCACCTCCCACCGCCTCTGATCCTAGTGCCTGCATTAATCTTTCTGTCGTCATAAATATCGTACGACCGTTTAGAGGAGAATTAATGGAATCGTTAACACGAGAAGAACTTATTATGGCATATTGGGTAGTGTTGCGAGACTATGACGAAGTTGAGCCTCACATGGTTGCGTACAGGGAGAAGCTTTAGGCGTTAAATCTAGACAAGAGTTCGGCATGGTTTGAGAAAGTGGTTTAGAAGAAAGTCCCCGATTAATTCTTCCAATGAGTACGTATGTTTACTTATTTAATTTATATACATGTTTGTAAAAATTAAACCCTTTAATTATATATGTATTCTTCTCATTTTCACAGATGATTGATCTACAGAAATCTGATAATCACGGGGGGTGGTGGTCTTGACCAAAGCACTTTCTAGCAGGGAAGCCGATTAGACACTATATTTACCATGGATGTTTTGTGAATAGTGTAAAGTTTCATTCATTGGCCCAAGATGAAGGAATAAGAACACAAAATAGTGGGATAGCGGTTGAGAAAGACAATGATATATATTACGGGGCTCTTGTATATGTCGTTCAGCTATGTTACGGGAATGATGTCAACATTTTCCTATTCAAGTGCAAATTGTTCAAGTATACAAAGGAAGACCTGGGCCTTTTAGTCGATACAAACTCAAGCTGGTATGAGGGTGAGCCTTTCGTGCTTGCCACTTTAGTTAGGCAGGTGTTCTATCTTCATGATCTGAAAGCTAGTGAAGGGTGGAAAATAGTGAACCATATCTCTCATCGAGGAATATGGAATACCACGACAGCTGAAGGGACGCCAGCGACGGAAGATGCTGAACTGCAAAGAGATATTACTGAAAGAACCCAACCCCGATTTAGTTTCCTAAACCGGAATCAAACCCCTTCTGAAAATACAAACCAACAAAAACCATAAAAATTTTGGCAGAGTAACGCTACTAACGCGGAATTGCCATTAACCTGCACCCGGAAAATACACTACATCCTATGCCAGAAAAACCAAACCGTGGGCACTAATCCCATCCGGATTTCTCAATATCATATCAATAGCAATAAACACTAAACATAACTTTATAATATAGAAAATCCGGGAAAAACCACATAAAACATGTATCAGTATCGTATCAAAGCGACTTCTAGTATATATATACAAAATATACAATAGTAGGCAAAACAAGGAACCTACTGGAAAAGAAAGGTAGCTCGAACGACTAGCCTCCGACCGCGACGTGAGACACCAGAATCTAAACTGCAAACTAGGCACGAAAACCGAAAAACCCAGGGGAAAGGCAATAAAACATTAGAGTGAGTGGACGAAAATAAACATATGTCTTTCACCAATTTCATATACAATAAACAATGTAAGTAATGCGAGTTTGGAAAGTATATATGGATGTTCTAGGCGAATCTCTCAAGTCCGACGGTGATAGGCTAGGGGAATCTCTCAACCCCGGCTGCATAACAGGGGAATCTCTCAACCCTGCCCAGATGAATCTCTCAACTCTGGTCAGACTACCGGTGATCAGCCGAGTAGCCGAAGCATCGATGCAAGTATGCCATCTCCATAAAAATATAAAATAATACATCCGAAAATAATAAATAAGCTCAACATCGTATATAAACAAATACGGAAAATCACGAACTCGCAACGACTGTGAAAATATAAAAGTGTCCACTCACAGGTGAGCAAAGCGCGCACTCGCGCTAATCACGTGGTCCGGCGGAAGATCCCTCGCTCGAAGCACGATCTCGATCCCCTGAATAATCATAAAATATATCTGATCAAAATCACAATTCACAACACTGTACCACACCTCGAAAACCAACCGTTCCCAGAAACGTATAACTGATACAAAAATAATTAACGAAATTCCTGAAATCTCCACTCAAACCCTCGACTGAAAATCCGGTACCCAAATCAACTCGAAAACATCAAGGCGATGATCGGGGCGTGAATACGAGCGAAACGACATATAACTCGACACATTTCCAAAAAAGTCAAACCTCCGCCGGAGCGCCGCCATTGACCGCCCCGCCGTCAACGGTGACGAATTCCGGCCAAAGTTTCCAAAAATAAACTACTCCTTAAGCCCAACATATTTCTCTTCTACACCGAGACCCAATTCAAAGCTCACCGGCCGGAATTGAGCTCGAAACTCATGGAATCCATGGATCCCGGCGAGCTTCAAACGGCAACAAAACCCAAATTCCTTTTACCAAAAGCATCTATAGGTTGAGGGGAACCTTGCCCCCCAAAGCCCCAACCCCAAAAGTCGCCGGAGAAGGCCACCCGAATTCGGCAAAATCACCCAACTTCATCGAACTCGTTCTCCCGCAATTCTCAACCAAATCAAGAAATTCCAAGTTCTAACTAGTTGCAAATCACGAGAGGAAGATTTTACCTTCCAAGGTCGTGGCCTAAATCGACTGGGAACAGAAGCTTTGACAGTGAACAGTAATCGGGTGAATAGACCCCTCGGGTCAACGGGATCAAATTTCGGTCAATACTCGGTCAACGCCTCAAATAGTGTTTTTGACAATTTTTCGACTATTTCCGATATTTATACTCACGGCTCGGGACGATCGACGGTCCAAACGGATAACAATCACAATTCGGATAAACTCGATACGAATGGATAAACTCGACGAGATTCTGAAACTTCAAATATTCATATTATATTCCTCGGTCGTCGAAATAATTATCCAGAATAGCCCATGAACTCGAAATCACGCGTACAAGAACTCTCGAGAAGAGACTCAACTCAAATTCTCGCCCAATAATTAAGTTGTGATCAAAGCCGCTAATTCGATTCATTATGAAAAACTGTGATTACGCGCAAATTCATGGATTAAGCCGATTACTCTACGGATTCTGTTCCGGGTCGTCACAGGGACTTTAACCACTATGCCTCAAGAGAACTTTGATGAGTTTGTTAGTGCTTGTGGTGATTCAGGGAGCCACTTCAGAGGTTAGAGCCGCATCATCACTCAGGTAATCAGTTAGCAGGATCAGAGATTGTGAGGATCAGACAGACTAGTCGAGTCGATAGAATTATATAACTTTTGGGAATGGTGGAATATCTCAATTAGTGATCATCGCTGTGAAGCAGCGGAATATTGTGTAATGGTGTACTTCATATTTAGCGTACGATGTGAATACTTGTATTTCCCTTCTAATCTTGAAGAGATTATAGTAGTCACGGAATATCCTGATGTCTATTCTGAAGAATTATTAGCTCCTCCTCCATTACGGGCAATTGTTGACATGTATGAGCTTTTCCAGGTATATGTCTCATTGCATAGGCGCTGTACCAAATGATTCCATATGATTGTACGATTTATGTCGGTAGCTGAAATGAATTATTGTGAAGAGCAATTATCCACCATTCGTTGTCATGATTGGTTAGATAATTTGAAAGGAGTTTCAGTATTGTTTAAATTTGATTTTCAATCATGTTTCAGTCGATGTAAATTTCAGGTGATGCAGTTTGTTTTACTGAGCGCATCTATTGCTTTATGAGTATAATGAATCGTGTGTACTGAGTATATTCAGGTGAATCTGTTATCGACTGCATTGTTGATATATTGTTTATTTTTAGAGATGTATAGTAGCATATTTCTCGGCAATGTATTATTAGTAAAGCATGTGGTGTTGAGCCAGATAAGATTGAAGTGGTGTTGAACCAAAGCAGATCAGTGAGTGTAGTAAATATTATAAGCTTTCTGGGTTTGAGCTGGTTGCAACTGCCGATTGATACAGGATTTTCACGGTTAAATTTGTGGGTCATGTGTTACCAGCAGGGTATGTCAGTATGGACCCAGATAAGGTTGAAGATGTATTGATTTGAAGTATACTTATTAATGTGGCAGTTATTCAGAGCTTTCTGTGGTTAGTTTGTTTTTATCACCGATTTGTGTTAGACTTTTCACATATTAAGGCGCTATTGATTTTATTGTGGAGAAAATAATTCGATTTTATTGCTGATATATTTAGCTAGAAATCTGGTGTTACAGTATTGCGTATTAAGGAATCACGAATACTACTTCAGTGAGAGATGTGTATTAGGAGTATTTTCTTTTATATCACAGTTATTGAGCCAGAGGTTTTGTTATTAATTTTTGATTCGATCAGTTTTCTTCTTATGGAGTTCGTGACCTCCGGAGTTGTGATCTTTCTGTAGTAAATGGTATGTTGGTGAATTGCTTGATTTCATGCAGATATGAGTTGAGATTGTTGTTAAATAAAGGCAGATTTTGTGTATCAGTTAAAGATTAGTCGAAAATAGAAGAATTATGATGAGGCTCGTTGCTCCATTCGGTTGAGCATTCTAAAGTAAATAAATGGCAGTGTTGTATATCAGTTGCAGGTTAACATAGTTTTCATCTCTTGTGGCGTGTCAGTTCGTGAGAATCTACTCAGATTGTTGTGGTATACTAAGATTGTATGTTTTACAGTTTCTTATGAAGTGTCAGCATTTGGGCAGAATTCGCGTATGATCACAGTTTGCATTTGAATATCCAGATACCACTTCATTAAGCATTTTATGAAAATTTCTATTGCAGACAGTTCAGTTCAGGTTGTGGAACTGTTGGATGCTCTTAAATGTCAAGAGTAGATTCTCTGAAACAGGAATATTCTGTTAATGTCAGTGTTTGTGTTGGTACAGAAATTATGCAGTAAATGTAGTCACGTAACAGTCAGAACAGTTTGTGTGAGCAGTGGTTTCGTTCTCCTAGCAGGTGTGTAAATTAAAAGGACGAAATTTTTGTAAGGGGGGGGGGGGGTGGATTGTGACAACTCGAACCAAAATCTACGTATTAATCAGTACGGAATTGAATTATCCTAGATTAATGGTGTAATTGGGTTTGTTAACGACTATTTCATCGGGCGAGAATTTGTGTTGACTTTCTTCACGAGAACTGTAGAGAATGTAATTTCAAGATCGTGGGAATTTTCGGAGAATTTTTCGGATAAGCAAGTAATATTTTATCGAGTTTTGAAGTCGATTGGTGAATATATATAAAAGTGTTATTTTTATTGTTGATTTAATCGTGACCGTCCAATCTTGATCAGATTGAATCGTAGTCTATGATTTAGGCTGGTATGTGTATAGTATTTATATGGTATAAATATAAGTTATTTTTGGAAAGTTTCTATTTTGGGAATTATGGGTTGACCCGAGTTGACCATGGGTCAAATTGACCTTTTTTGGCTGAAATCTTGTCGCCGGCGGTGTACCTTTTTCCGGGAATATTTGGCAGTGATTCCTTGATGAAAGTTTTTGGGCTTGAGCTCCTCTTTCTTTTATAGGTGGATCATCTAATTTGGTCGCTGGAGGAGGAAGAAACGACGTGATGAAGATGGGAGTTTTCCGGCGAATTTCGCCCGTGACGGAGATGGTGGAGACGGTGGTGATGAGGGTCTAGGCTATGGGGGCCTTGAAGCCCTTGGAATGGTGAGTGGATCCCAAGTGGTTTCAGCCCTTGCCATGGCCGGTGGTGGCCGATCAGAGTATGGGAATTGCGGCGAGGTTTTCGAACTTCACTGTGAGTTTTGCACCTTTTCCGGTTAAAATTGGGCTTAGCTTTGAACTGAAAAGTTGTTGGAAATGTCAATATCTTGAAATTGATGTATAGGTCAAAGATTTCTGGGTTGGTGGAAATTTCGGCAGTGGCGGTGGCGGCGGACCCAAGCGGTGCCGTGCGCGGCGGATCTCCGGCGAGATGGAATTTTCGAAAAGTTTTATGTCGTTCCGCTCGTTTTCACGTGTTGAATGCAATGGTGAGGTGTTTGAGTTGATTTGAGTGTTCTAATTTGGGAGGAGGGTTATTTGGGTGTAATTTAAGAATTTTGCTATCCTCGTTGATATTTTGAGCGATACGTCCTTCGAGAACGCGGGGTTCCTGACGTATTAGCTCTGTGTGTTGTGTTTTGTTATGTATTGATCATATCCCTGTTATTCAAGTGATCGTGTGTGACTACCCGAACCAGAGTCAGTTGCGTATTCAGCACGATTCTTGGGATTTGTCATAGTCGCAGTTTTACGTTATATATGTGGTTCGTCGACTCTATTCGTGACTATATTTTTTGCCGAGAATTTGAGTTGAGTGTCTTCACGGAAATTGTAGAGTACGTGATTTCGAGCTTGAGGGCGGTTCCCGAAGATTTTTCTGATGACCGAGAAATATTTTGTGATTATTCGAAGTTTCGGTTTCCGACGAGTTTATCCGATTGTTTCGAGCTTATCTGAATCATTTCAAATATTCATTTCGGACCGTCGATTGACCCGAGGCGCGAGTATAAATATCGGAAATAGTCGTAAAATCGTCGAAATCACTATTTGGCGTTGACCACCGTTGACTTTCCATTTTTGGAAGTTTGACCTGTTGACCGAAGAGGAAAGTTTCCATTTCGGGTTCTTGCCGTCCGACGACCGTTTTCCGGCCACCCCCGATCAAGTGAAAGGTATAATTCGCTTCCCCATGTGATTTCGAGTCGATTGGTGTTTGATTTTATGGAATTTGATGAGGATTTGTGGTGATCCGAATCTGGTCAGATTCACGATTGTCGCCGGTGATGGTTTTGGTGGTTCCGGCGAGTTTTGGAGGTTGGGGTGTTGGGGTTTCACTTCCCCATACCGTGGTGATACTCCCTGGGTGGTTGTTTTTGGACGAGGTGGTGGTTATGGAGGAACCCGATTAGGTCGCCGGAGGGATGATTTCCGTTCAGTTTCGTGGGAAATTGGAAGGGTTCTGGTCTGTTTTGGCTCTTTTGGTAGTTGAGGAAGTGGTTAGGCTCATTGAGACCTTGAGTTCTGGAAATTTTGGCTGTGGAATTCCACCGTTGACGGCGCGCCGCCGCCGCCAGCGGCGGTCAACAGTGGAGGGTTGACTTTTTCAGATTTTGACGTTTTTAATGTCGTTTTTCTCGTAATCGCGCCCTAATTATCGTCTAGAGGTTTTCGGATTGATTTGGGTAGTGGATTTTCAGTTGAGGGTTTCGAGTGGAGATTTCGAGAATTTCGTTAATCATTTTGCACTGCATTGTTTATTTCCGGGAACGGTTGGTTTCCGTGGTTCAGTACAGAGTTGTGGACTATGATTTTGATCAGTTATGTTTTGTGAATATTCAGGAGATCCAGATCGAGATCGTGATCGTGCTTCAGGCGAGGGATCTTCCGCCGGTCCTCGAGATTAGCGCGAGTGCGCGTTTTGCTCACCTGTGAGTGGACAATTTCTTTTCACGGAAATGATTGCGAGTCTTTTTATATGATTTTCGAACTTGAGCATGCGTACGAGTTTATGATTTATACGAGCATCTGTTAGACGATTATACTTATATCATTACACAATACGTATATGCATTTATATGTCGTATATTGCATTTGCATCGAAATGTTTATGATTTGGTTTACACAGAGTACAGTCGTTATATGTTGTTGTATCGATACACTCGCATCCCGGCTGATCTCCGAGGATGTGTATCGGGGGAGGCTATGACTCCTGACCTAAGGCCTTTACCGGGGGGAGACAGACCTCTGACCTGAGGCCTTTCTGGCTAGAATTGCGTGGAAGTCTGGGACTCCGTGATTCTGACTGTACTAGCACGGATGTGTCCATGAGTGACCCCGTGGGATTTTTACTTGCATGCTCAGTACGCTGGAGGAGTATGATTTTACCTCGTGTACTTTATTATCTTTATCTACCTGGACTCGCATATGTTATTTTAAACATATATATATCAACTGGTGAAAGACATTTATTTTCGTCCACTCACTCTAACAGTTTTCATGTCTTTCCCCTGGGCTTTTCGATTTCCGTGCCCAGTTGCAGTTCAGGTTTGGTGTTTCACGTCGCGGTTGGAGGCTAGTGATCTGAGCTACCTGTGTTTTCCAGTAGGTTCTTGTTTCGCCTACTGATGTGTATATTGTATATATTTACACTAGTGGTCGCTCTGATACACTCTGATACGTGTCTATATGGATTTTCACGGATATACTATATATAGTACAATACGTTTACTGTTTATTGTTTATATTATGATGTTGAGAAATCCGGATGGGATTGGTGCCCACGGTTTGGATTTTGTGGCATAGGACGAAGTGTTATTTTCAGGGTGCAGGTTTATGCAATTCCACGTTAGTAACGAAACTCTGCCGAAATTTTGAAAAGTTTTTGTTGGTTCGTATTTTCAGAAGGGGTTCAATTCCGATTTAGGTAACTGAATCGGGGTTGGGTCCTTTCAGCTTGGTATTAGAGAATTAGGTTGTCAGATTCTGTAGACTCTTGTAGTTGTGACACTTAGGATATTTGAGCTTATACAGCATGACTGGAGTGATGACCCGACTGGCCAGCGGTACTCATCAATACTTCGGGTGTTGTGTGTTCTCAAATATCTGCGGTTTCATGAGTACGTTCTTTCTGCTTTTACCTAATGCTTGTCTTGTATCAGTAGGATGCCTCCTCGACGTGGTCCCCGTGTTGATCGGGATGAGGATCCTGATGAGGATCACCGAACGCGCGACTTGCTGATGCGAGTGCTGCATTTGGAAGAGCGTTTTGACCCTGTGGTCAAAGCTCGTACTGCTGGTGCTACTGTGTTTTCGGGTTCAGTTGATCCAGAGATATGCGAGGCATGGTTGGTTCAGATTGAACGTGTTTGTGAGCGTCTGCAGTTTACTCCTGAGCAGATGACAATGGCAGCAGTTGGTTTACTTGAGGGGGATGCATACTTTTGGTGGGTTAGCACCGACAGAGTTTCAGCTGATACTCCGTGGACCTTGTTCCTTGATCTGTTTATGTGGCGGTACTTTAATCAGGCTACCCAGCAGCGCAAGTATGAGGAGTTTACGAACTTGAGGCAGGGCAGTTTGTCTGTACTTGAGTATCGGGATCGGTTTACCCGTTTATCTCGTTTTGCGCGGGATATGGTGGCTACAGAGGAAGCCAAGTGTCGCAGGTTTGAGCTGGGATTGAATCTGAATATTAAGGCGACTTTGACTACGATGCCTCGGAACAACTTTGATGAGTTTGTCAGTGCAGCACTCCGAGGCGAGGATATTAAGCAGGAAAGGCAGCAGAGGTACCAGCCGAGACGGTTTGAGGAAGGTGGACCGAGTCAGGGGCCTTCAAAGAGGCAGAGTTCTAATACTTCTGGTTCAGCTTCATCCTCAGGTGGTGGATCTTATCGTCCACCAGTTGGTGTACCGAGCCAGAGACCGAGATGGAGGAGAGATCGACTGCAACGACCACAGGCTAGTGGGAGTTTCAGCGGTTCTAGTTATCCGCGGCGTACCGGTGGCACGTTTGCTGTACCGTGGGAGTACCCATTGTGCAGTTTCTGCAACAGGCATCACCTTGGACCGTGTCAGCGAGGCCCTATCGCCCTATCACTTGTTTTCGCTGTGGCCAGGTGGGTCACTATGCGAGGGAGTGTCCTCAGTTGTATGGTGGTGATGGACAGGCGGCCCAGAGTTCTGGAGTTGAGCGAGGTGCCACTTTGGGAGTTCGACCAACACAGTTTGTAGGTCAGGGTAGGCAGCAGGGACAGCCCCAGCGAGGACGACCAGCCGGACAGGCGAGGGTTCATGCTATGACTCTACGTGAGGGTAGAACATCACCAGAGGTCGTTATCGGTACGTTACATGTCTTTGGTATTCCAATAGTTGCATTGTTAGATCCAGGTGCCACACATTCATTTATATCATTTAGACTGTCATCATTAGCTATGGTACTTACATCTCCACTTCCGGGGTTGTGGAGAGTGTTGTATCCGTCAAGTAAGGTTGTGAGCATCGGTTGGGTTTACAGAGATTGTGAGGTCTTTATTGATGGCCATGGTTTAGCCGCAGATCTGTTACTGCTTGATATTGTGGATTTTGATCTGATCTTGGGTATGGACTTCTTGGAGTCGCACTGGGCCATGTTTGATTGTCACAGGAAGGAGGTCGCATTTCGACGACCAGGGTTACCCGAGATACTATTCCATGGCGAGAAGAACACTTCACTACCGTGTTTGATTTCCGCGATGAGGGCGGATCGGTTGATGAAGAAGGGTTGTGTCACTTATTTAGCCCTCGTTGTGGACACTACAGCTACAGTGCCGGATCTTGGTAGTATTGAGGTTGTTTCTGAGTTTCCAGATGTGTTTCCAGCGGAGTTACCTGGTATACCCCCTGTGCGGGAGATTGATTTCACTATTGAGTTGTTGCCGGGTATAGGACCGATTTCCCAGACACCGTATCGTATGGCGCTTGCGGAGTTGAAGGAGTTGCATATTCAGCTCCAGGAGTTGCTAGAGAAGGGTTTCATTCGACCGAGTGTTTCTCCGTGGGGTGCTCCGGTGTTGTTTGTGCGGAAGTAGGATGGGTCCATGCAGTTGTGCATCGACTATCGGAAGCTGAATCAGATTACAGTGAAGAACAAGTATCCGTTGCCGCGGATTGATGACTTGTTCGATCAGCTTAAAGGAGCATCAGTCTTTTCGAAGATTGACCTTCGATCCGGATATCACCAGTTGAGGATCCGTGACTCTGATGTAGCCAGGACGGCGTTCAGAATGCGGTATGGGCACTATGAGTTTTTGGTTATGCCGTTTGGGTTGACCAACGCCCCCGCAGCTTTCATGGACTTGATGAATCGGGTGTTTCGACGGTTCCTAGACAAGTTCGTGATTGTATTCATTGACGATATTTTGATTTATTCCAGGAGCGTAGGCCAGCACAAGAAGCATTTGCGGGCAGTGTTGCGGACTTTGCGGGACCATCAATTGTTCGCTTGCATGGTGTGAAGTTTCTGGGCCTCGTGATTTCGGCCGAGGGAGTTAGTGTTAATCCTGACAAGATCGAGGCTGTGCTGAACTGGAGTAGACCCACTACTATGCCGGAGATTCAGAGTTTCTTGGGGTTAGCAGGCTATTATCGACGGTTTGTACAGGATTTCTCCCGGATTGCTACACCACTGACCAGATTGACGAAGAAGAGCGTCAAGTTTGAGTGGTCTGATGCGTGTGACGAGAGTTATTTGCTCCTGAAGGAAAGATTGACTACCGCACAGGTTCTGACATTGCCAGATGACAGTGGTGAGTTTGTTGTGTACAGTGATGCGTCGAAATTGGGGCTTGGTTGTGTGTTGATGCAGCATGGTAGAGTTGTGGCATATGGTTCCAGGCAGCTGAAACCACATGAGGTCAACTATCCGACGCTTGATTTGGAGTTAGCCGCTATTGTGAGTTGGATACATTATTTGTATGGTGCTCAGTATAAGATTTACACTGATCACAAGAGTCTCACCTACTTGCGGACGCAGCCGGATCTGAACATGAGGTAGTGCCGATGGATGGAGTTGATCAACAACTACGATTGCACATTTGAGTACCATTTGGGGAAGGCCAATGTTGTAGCAGATGCACTTAGCCGGAAATCTGGAGCCTCGTTGTTTCACATGTGTGTGGCCAGAGTGTCAATGTTAGCCGAGCTTCGAGCTACGGGTGCTGAGTTCGGGTATGATGACGAGGGAGCTTTGTTGGCTAGTTTTCAGGTCCCCATATTGGTTGATCAGGTGCGAGAGGCTCAGGATTCAGACTCCTACTTGTTGGGCAAGATGACCATGATACGGAATGGTGTGCCTACAGAGTTCCGATTGAGCGACGACGGTACGTTGTTGTTCAGAGGCAAGCTATGTGTGCCCAGAGATGAGAGCTTGAAGAAGGAGATTCTGGATGAGGCCCACAGTTCAGCGTATGCGATGCATCCCGGAGGTACGAAGATGTTTCGTACACTTCGAGCGTACTATTGGTGGCGCAACATAAAGTGGGAGATTGCCACGTGAGTCAATGTTTGATCTGTCAGCCGGTGAAGGCAGAGAGGCAAAAACCTGCAGGGAAACTACAGCCACTTGAGATTCCGGTTTTGAAGTGGGAGCACATTACGATGGATTTCGTCTATCAGTTGCCGCGTACGTCGGCTAGCAACACTGGCATTTGGGTTATTGTGGATCGATTGACGAAATCCGCACACTTTCTTGCACTTCCAGGGAAGATATCAGTGGGCAGATTGGCCAAGTTGTACTTATCCGAGATTGTTCGCTTGCATGGTGTGCCTGTGTCCATTGTTTCTGACCGAGATAGTCAGCTTACATCTGAGTTTTGGCAGGCGTTGCAGCGAGCTTTGGGCACGAGGTTGCGATTTAGTACAGCTTTTCATCCTCAGACCGACAGACAGTCCGAGCGGACCATTCAGACTCTTGAGGATATGCTGAGATCATGTGTGTTGCAGTTTCGCGGAAACTGGGATCAGCAGTTACATTTGATTGAGTTCGCCTACAACAACAGCTATCAGGCCAGTATTGAGATGGCACCATACGAGGCCCTGTACGAGAAGCAGTGTCGCACTCCATTGTGTTAGAGTGAGGTGCGCGAGCGTTGGCTTATTGGTCCTGATTTGGTGAAAAGTACGATGGAGGACATACAGGTTATCCGGGATCGATTGAAGATCGCCCAGGATCGGCAGAAGAGTTACGCGGACGTGAGGAGGAAGAGTTTAGAGTTCGAGGTTGGTGATTGGGTCTTCCTGAAACTATCTCCGTGGAGGGGAGTTGTGCGTTTCGGGAAACGTGGCAAGCTTCGACCGCGGTACATTGGTCCGTATGAGATTACGGAGATTTGTTTGGCGAGGGATCTTCCGCCTGACCTCAGAGTTAGCTTCGTACTGTGAGTGAAAACTTTATTTTTACAGTTGATTTGTGAGTCCTGATTATGCATTTAAGTTATGCATTTATGATAGTACACTTTATGATTATGTATTGTATTAGTATGCATTTACAATTATGCACATACAAGTATTCATTTTATGATTATGCATTTTACGATTATGCATGTGCATGCAAAGTATTTATGATTTGGTTTACACAGAGTACAGTCTCAGATATAGAGGTAGTATCGATGCTTTGGCTTCTCGGCTGATCCCTAAGATGCTCCGGGGGGGGGGGACAGATATCCTGACCCGAGGTCTTTCAGACTTATAATCACGAGGGGGTACTGTAGTATGCGGAGGAGTCCGTGAGTGACCCCGCATGATTTTATGTGCATCTTTATGGATAAGGGAAAATGTACCTGATACTCACTAAAACTAACTCCTAAATAAACACTTTAGAAATCAATCAAAACATGTATGCAATTAAAAAACCCTTTTTTGTAAGATGTAGCATTGATAAATAGGGATCGTTCTTAACTGGGGATTGAGGGTGACTGCATGATTACGTTTAGTTTAAGGGGGGGTTTTATAAGTTGGTTTTTATAATCTACGAAATTAAACAAACAATGGCTAGTAAACAGATTTATAATCCTAAATTCTAACATGCTTCACTCATAGACAAGCAGAAACAATTAAAGAACATAAAATCCTAAACATGTTACTAGACCGAAAATAAAAGCTATCATACATATGTACATGATCACATCGTCATACTTACCTCATTCCTTTATAACATCATCATATTATATGCAACCTAAGTCTTATCTAAGTCTTTACTACGTGGTTCCCATGCATCTTTCATAATTAAGTGACTAAACCAAGATTGCTCGCATTTAGAAACATCATTAACCTAAACCAAGATTGCTCGCATTCAGATTAAAGAATTAAGAAAAGAAGACACATTATCTAACATAAAGCTAGATTGCTCGCATTTAGATTAGCACATAGAAAATAACTTAGACTCGAAATAGATAACAAAAACAGAATTAGAATTATAATACATAAACATGTCTTTATCTAAACATAAATTGAAATTCATTACAAGGAGAAAGTAGAGGGATCAAAATACACTTTTTATGTCGCGATTGCGCTAGTAAACTGTGTAGGAAAAACCTTCGTTGGACGGTTTGATGAACCCTTCGGATTTCCTAAAGGTTGCACAAGGTGGAGGCCGAGTGTTTATGGTGTGGAGGGTCGCGTTCCTTTAAGAAATCTCGAGTTTTTGTGGAGAGGAAGTTTTTAAGGCAGAGACTTGGCTTGTATGATGATTGATGATGAATGAGGGATGTGACCCTTTTCTTATATAGAGGTTTGAAACCTTGTCATAAGTGAATAAGGATTTACAACCCAGTTCTTAATTGCTCCTTGCACAGTCTGACTAAAACAGCAATTCCGAGAGTTCTAGAGCTCTAAATTAGGTGATTCTTGATCTTAAATTGAAGAGGATGTCGAGATATTTCCAAGGAGCTAGCATTCGTAATTTTCTGAGCTTGGAATCATTCTGGGTGATTTAATGAAGTTCCAGGTCGGATTCTTGATTTTTCTGACTTGTCCACCAAGTAAATTGAGAAATCCATATTTGCTTTGTCTTCTATCTTCCAAATCCTCTTCTAACCGAATTTCACATGTGGACATCACCTTTAGGCTTCATCTAGGCCGAATCTGTCCTCCATTAATGGGCCACACGAATTGCTAATGGGCCGACCCATCATTGACGGTCCAAAACACAAGATTCTTCCCTTAGTGCGTTTTTCAGCTCTTTGCCGCTCCTTTCTCCATCTCTTTTGTTTAAAACCTTAAAACAATAAAAAATTAAAACTAAATAATATAAAGGTAAAAACAAAGCCAAATGCAAGGAGAAAGACATTAAGAATTAAGCATAAAATGTGTTGCTCAAATTCCCCCACACTTGGACTTTGCTAGTCCGTAGCAAAAACTAAGTAAAAGAAAAACTAAATATAAGAAGACACACCACCAACGTTAGAGCTAGTCTTCACACGTTGGAAAATTCTAAGGACTCGAAAAGTTTGAAAACTAAAAACACGACTAGGCCCTTAGTTAATTTTGTCTCAGTAATTCTCTTAAGTATATGGTAATGGTATCACAAGAGTTCATAGTTTAAAATTTCGAGAGATAAGAGAAGTATGATCATGTCATGAACAAGTAGGACTTGGAATAAACAATGGTGAAGTTAAAGTTGCGCATGTTTCGAACAAGTTCAAATCAATCTCACATGGATGCACTCATCATATTTTCACTCATGAAAAGGGTTCACTCAAAATGTATATGAATTTAATTTAAAACCTCATGAATTAAATGAATTACTTGCACAAATGAACCAACCAATATGCTTACTCATGCAACTTACTCAACCAATCGAAGGCTACTCATCTTAAGGATCATAAAAGACTTTAGAAAGGTTGTAATGGCGCTAAGGCTAAGGCATTCGAAAATTTAGATATGTGGTGGTTAAAGCATGTTCCAAAGACTTAGTCTAGCACTTAAAACTTCTCAAATTTGTGCCTCATCTTCTCCCAAACGTCACCCTGGTCAGATTTCCATTTCGGGGGCCGAATTTCATCATTTTGGGCCAAGACTTCATTCTAAACTTCCTTTGAGCTTTACGGACAAGACAAAGGCCATATTTCTTCATTATTGTGCCTTCAATTCGTGGTGCACTCCAAACCCATAAATATGAGGGACATTAATCCAAACTTTAACATCTAAAACACATTGCTGGAGAGCTTCTGAATTTTCATTTCATTTTTCCTTTTTAGCTCTCTAATATTTTCTTTCTCTTTCCTTTTCTATTCTCAGCAATTTACATACTTTTTCAAGTTATTTGAACAAGTCTATTCCATACACACATCTTTTCCTTCAAAATCTCTCCATGCCATTTCCATGTACTTAGCTTCAAAAATCATCACCAAGTCTTTTGAACACGGGAATGGATATTCTACACTAGGTTAAAGTGTTTAGATATATATGGCAATGAAAGAAAGGCTCAATATAGGCTCAAAAGGTTTATCTAGGGTGTCACATCTCGTGCGCATATAAGGGACACATGGCTATTTGGTTTAGTGGTGAAGAACCTAAATGCCTTTAATCATATCCAAAATCAGAGCATTTATCAACTTAAAAGCTTTGCAAATCTACACGAGTAAGTTCTAGTATTCTCTAGTTCATTAAAATCTATGGCAATCAATTAAATGAGGCATGTTTTGTTTTTGAAAACTATATGCACGGAATTCACTCTCAAATGAAGTAATGTAGGCTCAAAAACTCACTTTTAAGCATTGTATGATTTAAAACATATTCAATATGCGAAATCTGTACCATGTTTATGCAAACCATATCCATCACATGTCATGACAATCAAAATATCTCACTTAGCAAAAGAAATCAATTTAGTGCTTCCCAACGCCATTTATGTTCTTTTTTGGTCCATTATCATCATAGACTAACTAAGGGCATCCTAAAAATGAAAAAGACTCTTTAAAAACACTAAGTTTGAACAAAAGGACTCTCAAACAAGCGTAGATTTAGTTCTTGTCTTCTTTGGGCAACCTTAGTAAAATGGCCAGTTGGCGAGAGAGACCAAGAGAGGTAGGAGTGATTTTTGAGCATGTCTTTTCTCACATCCAAAACCCGTCTTAGAAACCGTCCCCTTCTAGACACCAAATCACAAGGATTTCTTACTAAAAGACAAGTGTTCATCTACTATACTAATTAAAAACAAGAAAAACACTAAAGATTTTTTTAGGGCATCATCCACCGGAAAGTTCCATTGTCCGCCCGGTTTTTATGATTTTATGACTCAAATAAAGTTGTAAACCCCTCCCCCACACTTAAACTCTACATTGTCCTCAATGTACTAAAGTAAATCATAGAATTCAGCAAGAAGGCTAGGATTTATGAAAATGTAACTAAGATATTTAAAATGTAATGAAAATAAAAAGAGTAGGGGAAAAGAATGCAAATCTGGATTTGTAGATTCCTCCATTGGGTTGCCTCCCAACAAGCGCTTGTTTTTTAATGTCTTACAGCCTAGACGTGATACCGTTTATGTTGTGTTTGACGGTATTGGTTCATAAAGACTCTCTTCTTCTACGTTCTCGTCCTTGAAATATGCATAATATGGCTTCAAACGATGGCCATTGACTTTGAACTCATTGCCGGTGGATGGACTTCTTATTGTGATAGCTCCGTGAGAAGAGACATTGATGACTATGAAAGGTCCAATCCACCTAGAACGGAGCTTGCGAGGAAAAAGTCTAAGTCGTGAGTTGAATAAGAGAACTTGCTGGCCAATTAGGAATTGCTTCCTACGAATCATCTTGTCATGAAATGCCTTTGTTTTTTCCTTATAGATCCAAGCATTGTCGAAAGCATCATTCCTTATCTCCTCAAGTTTACATAATTGTAACTTCTGATGCAAACCAACCTCATCTCTATCCATATTGAATTTCTTGATAGCCCACCATGCCTTGTGTTCGAGCTCCACCGGAAGATGACATGCTTTCCCATAAACTAGGCGAAAATGTGACATTCCAATGAGGTTTTGTAGGCAGTTCGGTATGCCCATAATGCATCATCTAAGCATTGGCTCCAATCTTTCCGATTCGGCTTAACGGTTCTTTCTAAAATCTTCTTGATCTCACGGTTTGACATTTCAGCCATTCCACTTGTTTGAGGATGGTACGGTGTGGAGACTTTATGCGTGACACCATACTTCCTTAATAATGCTTCCACCATCTTGTTGCAAAAGTCACTTCCCCCATCGCTTATTAGAACGCGAGGCATTCCATGTCGTGTAAAAATCTGAGCTTTAAGGAAATCTACAACAACTCGCGAATCATTAGTACGGGTGGCTTTTGCTTCCACCCATTTCGACACATAATTAACAGCGAGTAAGATGTAAGTGTAACCGTTAGACATGGGAAATGGTCCCATAAAATCAATGCCCCACACATCAAAAAGTTCGACATTAAGCATATACGTTTGTGGCATCTGATCCCGTGGTCCAATGTTGCCGGATCTTTGGCACCTATCGCACTTAGTACAATATTCATGAGAGTCATGAAAAATGTTAGGCCAAAAGAATCCACAATATAATACTTTCAAGGCTGTTTTCCTAGAACCAAAATGACCTCCACATGCATTGTTATGACAAAACTTAAGAATAGACTCAAATTTGCAATCGGGGACACACCTTCTAATTACTAATTCAGAACATTGTTTCCATAAGTAAGGTTCATCCCAAATGAAATGTTTAGCATTTAGTCTAAGTTTATGGTGTTGGACATTATGCATATGACGTGGAAACTTATCAGTAACTAAATAATTTACGATATCCGCATACCAAGGAGTTTCAGGGGTACTTGCCTGAATTTCGAAGAGTTGTTCATCCGGAAATATTTCCTCTATTGCCACCGCCTCTTGTTCATGTACAATTTGAGACAAGTGGTCAGCCACCACATTTTCTACTCCTTTCTTGTCCTTTACTTCGATGTCGAATTCTTGGAGTAGCAGTATCCAACGAATAAGTTGTGGCTTGGCATCCTTTTTCGCCATGAGATACTCAATGCAGCGTGGTTCGTATAGACAATCACCTTACTTTGCAACAAGTAGGATCGAAACTTATCAAGTGCAAACACCACAGCGAGCATCTCCTTCTCGGTTGTTGTGTAATTGCCTTGAGCATCATCAAGTGTTCGAGAAGCATAGTAAATGGCGTAGGGCTTCTTGTCTTTCCTTTGCCCTAAAACAGCTCCAACGGCGTAATCGGAGGCATCACACATAAGTTCAAATGGAAGAGACCAGTCCGGTGCACAAAGGATAGGAGCACTTGTGAGAAGCTCCTTCAATTTGTTAAATGCAGCTCGACAGTCTTCATCAAACACAAAGGGAGTTTCTTTTTGTAGAAGCTTGCACAAGGGACGAGATATGTGTGAAAAGTCCTTGATAAACCTCCTGTAAAAACCTGTGTGGCCAAGAAAAGAACGTATCTCTCAAACCGAAGTTGGAGAGGGTAAGTACCGCACAAGATCTACCTTAGCTTTATCAACTTCTATTCCTTTTTTCGAAACTATGTGACCTAAAACTATCCCTTAAGTAACCATAAAATGACACTTCTCCCAATTAAGCACTAGGTTAGTTTCAACGCATCTTTGTAAAATTAACTCTAAGTTGTCTAAGCATGCATCGAAATCCCTCCCAAATACACTAAAGTCATCTATGAAAACTTCAATAATGTGCTCAATGTAATCGGAAAAGATAGAAAGCATGCAACGTTGAAATGTACTTGGTGCTTTGCAGAGTCCAAATGGCATGCGTCGATATGCAAACGTTCCAAAGGGGCATGTGAACGTCATCTTCTCTTGATCTTCTTTGGTGATGCTGATTTGGTTGTAACCGGAATAACCATCGAGGAAGCAATAATAAGCATGTCCTACCAACCTCTCAAGCATTTGATCAATAAATGGCAAGGGGAAGTAGTTCTTGCGAGTGGTGGCATTGAGCTTCCTATAGTCGATACAAACTCTATGGCCGGTTACAGTTCTTTGTGGCACTAATTCATTCTCCGCATTCTTTACCATAGTGATTCCAAACTTCTTAGGAACTACTTGCACGGGTGAGACCCATCGGCTGTCCGAAATCGGATATATGACACCACAATCCAAGAGTTTGATCACTTCTTTCTTCACGACTTCCATCATGGGAGGATGGAGTCGCCTTTGAGCTTCTCTCGAAGGCTTAGCCCCGTCTTCGAGTAGAATTTGATGTACACATGTTACAGGATTGATGCCTTTAATGTCGGCAAGGGTTCATCTAATTGCTGTTTTATGACGTTTTAGCATGTTGACAGGCTTGCCTTCTTGTTTTTCCTCTAACGTTGAGGAGATGATAACCGGTAATGTCTCATTCTCGCCCAAGTAAGCATACTTCAAATGAGCCGGTACGGTAAAACATTAAGGTCCAGTTCTGGTGCCTTAATCACGGATGGAACCAGCTTGTTTTCTGTATAAGTCAACGGAATAGGAGGTAAACTTTTGATAATCTGTGGGGCTTCATTGAGTGCCATAGCCACCTCAAGGATCCTTGGCTCCAAAATCTCGATAAGTGCGTCAAAAAGGGCTTCATCCCCGAGTCGAGTCAGCCCCGCTCCTTCTTGTATGGCAATGTCTAGCTCATCATCCCCGATGGTGTATAAGTGTTGTTGAGCTGCTTCTTCTACCATGTCCATCGAAAATAGGGCATTGACACTTGCTGTGGGAACCTTCATGGCATCTAGGATGTTAAATTCAATCTTTTCTCCATCAATCTCCATGGAAAACGTTCCCTCAAAAACATCTATCTTCGTTCTTGCAATCCTCATGAAAGGTCGTCCAAGAAGTAGTGGTGTGGTGTTCAAAGGACTCTCTTCCATGTCAACTATGTATAAATCTACTGGAAAAATTAGGTTGTTGACTTGCACAAGAACATCTTCAACGTATCCCCTAGTATTCTTATGTGAACGGTCAGCTAGCTGAATGATGACGTTGTCTTGCTTGAGTTTGCCTAAATCCATAGATGCATATAAGGAATAAGGCATTACGTTGATGGATGCACCAAGGTCTAGCATGACATCTTCGAATTTGTTGTCACCAATCACACAAGGAATAGAAAAACTCCCCAGATCCTTCAATTTTAGGGGTAACTGATGCTGTAAAACTGCTGAAACGGTTGCATTCACCTTCACAACCTCCTTCGCTCTCGTTTGCCTCCTTTGGGTGCATAGCTCTTTTAGAAACTTGGCATATATATGCACTTGTTTGATGCACTCGATCAAGGGCAGATTTACTTGCACCTTCCAAAAGATTTCCAAGATGTCTGCGTATTGATCATCCTTATTTGAGTTTTTCAACCTGTGTGGAAATGGTGCATGAGTAAACGATGCATTAGTATTAACCAAACTTGAAGGGATAGGGTTAATACCTTTGTTTGGGGCAGATTGCGTGGTGACTTGTGCCTTAGTGGTGTGAGAAGCCACATTCTTCTTCTTCTCGGCCTCCTTAGTGGCCGGATCCTCTTCTAAGTCTTCTTCTTCGAGTATGGCATGAGGAGGTGTCTTGCTTGTCTTTGGCAAAGGAGATGCCAACGTTCTCTCACTCCTTGTAACCATAGCACTTACATTTCTTTGTTTGGGAAGTGTTTGAGGCGGTAGTTGCCCGCTCTCCTTAATGTGACCCATGAAGTCAACTAGTTGACCCATTTGCTTCGTCATTTCAGAAATATCTCGGCCATGTGTTTCCAACGTCTCCTTTGCTTTTGCTTGTCCCTCCAAGAGAACTTGTGTTGAAGCGGACAATTGAGTGAACATCTTGTCATAGTCTGGATTTGTAAATTGTTGGACCGGAGGAGATTGTTGCATCGTTCGAATTGGAGCTTGAGGCATTGGCTGCCTTGGTTGAAATGGAGCACGTTGGTAGTCTTGTTGAGGTGCCGGAGGGTTTAAACATCCCTCATTGCTACTCCACTTGAAACCTGGATGATCTCGGTTGCAATAATTGTTGTTGTTATAGTTATTGTAACGTTGGCCTCCTTGATATCCTACAATTGCATTAGCCTGCTCCGAATCTCCATTTTGTTCCACTATTGAAGGGCATTGGTCATTATGGTGCCTTTGCATATGGCATACTCCACACGTTGGTCCTTGAGTTGCCTTGGCTCTTTTTGTCTCAAATTCAAGCACTTGCTCTAGCATGGATGCTAGCTTGTCATACTTCTCATCCTTAACTTGCATTGAACTGGCTTCATTCACTTGTTTTCGTGGAGCCATCCCATACTGAGCATCATTATTGGCTCGGTTTTCCAACAAGGTACGAGCTTCTGCCTCATCTAAATCCATGAATGCTCCGGTTACAGCAGCATCAAGAAGCTCTCTATCAATCGGTTTCAAACCATCATAAAAGTAATTCATGAGGTTTGTCTTTGAAAAACCATGCGAAGGGCGGGTGGCACATAAGACTTTAAATCTATCATAATACTGGCTAAAAGACTCATCCGATGCTTGTGTAATTCCCGTGATCTTCTTCCTTAAAACAGTGATCTTTGAGGCCAAAAAGTACTTAGCCAAGAACAGGTCCGCAAGTTGCTTCCATGTCGTGATGTAATTAAGCAGAAGTTCCAACAGCCAAGTTTGAGCTCTATCCGTCAATGTAAAGGGAAAAGCCTTGAGCTTGAAGAGTTCTTCATCGGCATCTGGAGGCTTCATACTCATGTAAATGAACTGAAATTGTTTGAGATGCATGTTTGGATCTTCATTTGACAGCCCATGAAAGATTGGTAATCGATGTAGGAAGCCACTCTTCAACTCGATGTCCTTCTTATCCGCTTGGGGTTCTGGAAATGCAATGCAAGAGGGACCACTACTCCATTCAGTTGAGCAGGTTCGTTGGCGAAGAGATTGCTTCTCATTGTTAGGCAGGAGGTTGTTGTTATTGGCCATTTCTTCTTGTTCTTCTTCTGAAAACTGCTCGGTGGAGGGATGAGGTGAATGTGGAGAGTCAAAGCCTTCCTCAATGTCAGGTTGGTCGAGATCTTGCTCCCTAAGATCCAATTGAGACCTTAAACGAGTTAGACGATGTGTAAGTGCTTGGATATCAATATTAGGAGTCGAATGGGAGCTGGACATTCATAGAATCTGATCATCCGATCCACCAAAGATCAAGTGTTAGTATCAAAAGAATATACAAGTAATGCAAGACACTAACCAAACACGTTGAAAATTAAAAGAAAGTAACAAAAACACACAAAATCACACAAAAACAAATCACACGAAGAAAAACAAACCAAAAACACACGAAAACTGTAAAACTCTAAATTATGACATTTTAGATACTAAAATGAATGCAAAAAATGGATACAATGATCTATAGACAAACCAAGACACAATATACACAATATACACGTCTTTTGCAAAATATAGATAATGAAAAACTTAGAATTAATGTTAAGGAACACATATATACATGTTAAAATGCAAGCACATAATATTCACATCGAATTTATGCATAACACACTCAAATCGTCTGAAAGAAACCAACCCCGATTTAGCTCCCTAAACCGGAATCGAACCCCTTCGAAAACACTAACCAACAAAAACCGTAGAAATTTTGGCAGAGTTTCGTTACTAACGTGGAATTACCTTTACCTGCACGCGGAAAATACACTTCATCCTATGCCACAAAAACCAAACCATGGGCACCAATCCCATCCGAATTTCTCAATATATCAACAGTAAAGTAAAACAATAAATATATCTATACTTTACTGAAATCCGGTGTAAAATCGTATAAATATAAACAATAGAATTTTCAGAGCAACCTCTAAAGTATAATCATATACGTATACCACAGTAAGTAGAACAATAAACCTACTGGAAGAAACAAGGTAGCTCGAGCACTATACCTCCGACCACGACGTGCGACACCAGAGTCTGAACTGCGAACTGGGCACGGAAACCGAAAAGTCCAGGGGAAAGACATGAAACACGTTAGAGTGAGTGGACGAAAATAAATGTCTTTCACCAAATAATATATACGTTATAAAAAACATATGTGAGTCGAAAGTATAAATAATCAAATGGTACACGAGGGAGACTCTAACTCCTCACGCGTCCGAGTACACGAGGGAGACTCTAACTCCTCACGCGTACGGAGCATGCATAAAAATCTCACGGGGTCACTCGTGGACACATCCGTGCTAGTACAGTCAGAATCACGGAGTCCCAGACTTCCACGCAATTCTAGCCAGAAAGGCCTCAGGTCAGAGGTCTGCCTCCCCCCGGTAAAGGTCACGGGTCAGGAGTCACAGCCTCCCCTGGTAAAAGCCTACCATCGGGGATCAGCCGAGAGGCAAGTGTATCGATACAACAACGTAACTGAGACTGTACTCTGTGTAAATCAAATCATAAATAGTTCGATGCAAATGCATGAAACAGCATATAAGTGTATGTATATTCGTATACGCATATACGTATATGTATAATCGTAAAACCCATGCTCATGTAATCCGAAATCTCATATGCATGCTCAAGTTCATAAAACGGGTATAAAGACTCGCAAACAATCCGTGAAAAGAAATGTCAACTCACAGACTTGCGTAACGCGATATGCGTTAACCCGTGATCCGACGGAAAGTCCCTCGCCAAACAAATGATCACGAACACCTGAATATTCACAAAATCCATTTCTCAAAGTCATAACTCGACAATACAAGACAAATCACGAGAAACCACCGTTCTCGGAAACACGTAATTCGATTACGACAAACTGTCGGAAATCCGGAAATCACACCACAATACCTCACTGTATTTTTGGATGCTCAAATCGAGAAACGAACCTTCCCACTGCGATCGGGGCGCGATTTCGAGTGAAATGACATGCAATTTGTCGAAAACCCAAAAGTCAAACTGTTGACCGCCGTTGACCACCGCCCACGGCGGCACCGCCACCCGACCGGAAAATTTCACGGCGGAGCAACCCTCACTCCACTCAAAATCATCCACTGAGCAACTTTCATAACTGCAACAAAGGCCAATTCAATCTCTAACTAGTCCAATTTCATGATAAACCGAATTGGTACCAAATTTTCCAATTCAAAATTCTCCAAGCTCAAGCAAAATTAGATCACCAAACTTACATGGTAGCTTGTATGTGAGGAGAGCTTCAAAGCCCACAACAAATTGTAGCTCGAATCGGTCTAAATCATTGAACCCGAATCACCAAGTTTTCCTCCATTTTTGGCCGGATAATTCTCTCTCCACCGTGGACCATGCCGGAAAAAGAGGCCAGGGCTAGACTCGTGAGGTTGAGCCGAGGAGAACGGGATAGGAACCAAGCCACGGGGTGGCTGGATCAAGCTCGCCGCCGGCGAGGCAGAACCACCATCGCACCACCTCGGTCAACCGAGTTGACCAAGTCAAGAAATTAAATGAAATGTTGACTTGCCTGTTTTGGAAACCCCACTATTTAAACCTTCCCAAAAAGGAAACCTCCAAAAATACATTTTCGGCAAACTTTAAACATCCGTAACTCTAGCGTCGTAACTCCGATTCCGATAATTCTCGCGGCCACAAGCTCGTCTCGACGTACTCTTCAATTATCACCCAAAGTCAAACACATCGACCAAACCAATAAAAAGTCAACCATTCAACCCAACACATATTTAATCGACTAAACAATCAACAAACGGAAATATTCACAACTAAATCTTTGTAACTTAGAATAATGCTCCAGAAGTTCCCACGAGCTCGAAATTAAATTCTCAACAACTTTCGTGAAGAAACCGAAACCAAATTCTCGTCCGGTAATTTAGTCGTTAAGAACATCACTATTATAACCCGATTCCGTCGAAACTTCAAATATTCATAATTAATTCATCGGTCGTCCAAATAACGATCCGGAACCGCCCACGAACTCGAAATCACACATACAACGACTCTCGAGAAGAGACCCAGCTCCAATTCTCGGCCAATGATTAAGTCGTTAACAAATCCGGCGATTCAAATACTGCCGAAACTCTGCGACTACGCAGTAACTCACGTATATAACTGATCATACTGCTGATTCTGGTCCGGGTCGTCACAAATCCACCCTCCTTAAAAAAATTTCGACCTCAAAATTTCGGAGTCTGTCAACTAAAAGTAGGAGCACTGCCTCTGTACACTGCTCAACTGCCAAGTGGCTACGTCAACTGAACAACTCTGATAACAGACTCCACGATTGGAGATATCACTGTACTGTAATCCCTGTACCCTCGATCTCGAATCTGAACTGGCTCCACAAAATAGCCAAGTGTTCCTGTATAAAGAACAGATAGGGTACACAACACGTAACAAACCTGAAACATAGTTCCGCCACACGGAACACAACACACACAAATGCCAATACTATAGGCGACGCCGAATTATACGGCACAACACAAACTCGCCTACGACCACATACGGATCAAAACAACATGGCAAATCATAACTCAGTCTACACACATCAACACAGCACAAACATCGAATTCAAGCAATCATCAACCCATTTCCGCTAATCTGACAGTCTGTGGTAACACATTCCACAAAATTCGAATCAAACATCAACTCAAACTCAAACCAAACTCGCTCCAGCATAATGGAGTACAGCATCGTCCTCAAAGCGACATCATGTATCATCAAAATCACAGTGGTCAACAAACGGGTACTGCATGCAATCTCGAACAAGTGAAACTGCTGGTCCCAAATCCGTCGGAACTGCAATACCGAGGTCCACAACATGCCCTCCAAGGTCTGAATAATCCTCAAAGATCGCTCACAAATCTGAGGATAAAAACCGGTACTAACTTGTAACCTGGTCCCCAATGCTCGCTGCAAAGCTTGTCAACACACAGTCGTAGCTGATTATCTCGGTCAGCGAACTGGAACACAGGTACACCGCGGGAATGGACAACCTCCATCAAACACAACTATGCCAGTCTGCCATTGAAATCGTCTCCGAAAGTACAAGGAAACGTACTGAGTTCGTCAAATGATCCACAAAAGTCTAACAACTGATATCACAATCCAAAGTGCATACAAACACACACAAAACCACAGCGAGAAACGCCACGTCTAACCGGAAATCTCTAATGGCTAACACTTCTCGGCAAGTCTCTGCCTCCTAGCCATCGCCAGTCGACAAATGTGGCATCTGCACACACAAGCTGCTACGTTACTCTTCTTGTTGTGTCACGAGTAGTAAACTCGAAGTGTCGGACACATTACCGCACCACTAGCACCAAACACGCGCAAAACTACGAGCCTCAACATCATCACACTTGAACACAGCTCTCATAGCTCGCAGCTCGGCTAACACGGAAACTCGAGCCACACACACACATGAAACACTGAAGCTTCCGACTCTCGACTGAATGCATCAGCAACAACATCCCAGACGGATGGTCAAAATACAACCTCTAGTCTTTTCCGAACAAAATCAAAGGACAAACTCAAACTCAACATCCCAGACGGATAGTCGTGAATCGACTCCATCTATCTACACTGCCTCAAGCCCAAATCTGGCCGAAATGCAAGTGGATGAAACTCAAGTGATCAGTGCACGTCCTACACCGCGTTGCACGCCATAGCTGTAGTGTCTCGAATTCTCTGATGCTAACATAAGGACAGCTACATCCAAATCATACACAGGATATGTAGCTACACAAAGTTCCACTGCCTGGAACCATGAGCCACCGATCTGCTACACAACATCAAAACATAACCAAATCCATACCTCGATGCATCGCCATAACCCACGAACTCGTCGCGGTCGTCTGGTAAGGTCAAAACCAAAGCAACGGTCAACCATCCTGCAGGAGTAAGTAACTCTCCTCGCATGCATCGAACCACTCGAACTTGATGCCTTCTTCGTCAATCCGAAAAGTAGAGTAGCAATCCGGGAAAATCCTGCACAAAGTCGTCGGTAAAAGCCTGCCAAACCCAAGAGACCCCAGATCTCCGGTACAATGGTAGGTCAACCCCAAATCAACACGGCTTCAATCTGGTCAGGGTCCACGCCGACTCCCTCGGATAGCATCACACAACCCAAAATCTTCATACTAATCAGCCAAAACTCACACTGGTTGAACTTCACAAACACCTGATCATCACGCAAAGTCCGTGAAACCGCTCACAATTGCTTCAGGTGCTGGCCCACACTCCTGGAGTACATCAGGACATTGCCAATGAACATGAGCGCAACTCGTCCAAAATCATCTGAACACATGGAAATATATTTTCGGCAAACTTTAAACATCCGTAACTCTAGCGTCGTAACTCCGATTCTGATAATTCTCGCGGCCACAAGCTCGTCTCGATGTACTCTTCAATTATCACCCAAAGTCAAACACATCGACCAAACTGATAAAAAGTCAACCATTCAACCCAGCACATATTTAATCGACTAAACAATCAACAAACGGTAATATTCACAACTAAATCTTCGTAACTCAGAATAATGCTCCAGAAGTTTCCACGAGCTCGAAATTAAATTCTTAACAACTTCCGTGAAGAAACCGAAACTAAATTCTCGTCCGGTAATTTAGTCGTTAAGAACATCACTATTATAACCCGATTCCGTCGAAACTTCAAATATTCATAATTACTTTATCGGTCGTCCAAATAACGATCCGGAACCTCCTACGAACTCGAAATCACATGTACAACGACTCTCGAGAAGAGACCCAGCTCCAATTCTCGGCAAATGATTAAGTCATTAACAAATCCGGCGATTCAAATACTGCCGAAACTTTGCGACTACGCAGTAACTCATGTATATAACTGATCATACTGCTGATTCTGGTCCGGGTCATCACATCGTCATCTAAATGGATTAAACAAGATCCTAAGTGAAGTATGAAGTGAATGCATAAGAGAAAACGTTAGAAACCTGCAGAAAACACACAAAGTTATGTGCTAAATGATGAATGCAACGTGACCTATCTTTTGGCCTCATGTCCCTAACTTCACTTAGGTTAGGGTACCCGGTGGTGAAATCTGAGCATCACAAAGCCGCCAGAAGGTTATGCAAGCTAAAATGTAATGTGGTTAATCTTTTACAAGTTTAATAAGTATACTAATGTCAAAACACATGAAAATTCCTAAGTATTATGCACAAGTATTTTGTTTATTGGGTTTTTCGTCTCTCTTCAAAGGAAATGAACAGATTTGATCTTTTAGTCATTCAATGGACGTGCGACCCGCGCAATAAAGTATAAATTCTCAATCGATCGGCCTTGGTTCATTCGAAAAACATGGCCAGTTAGGGAGAGAGATAACGCGAGAGGTAGGACTAATTTCGACATAACACCCCGAGGCTTTACCGGGCCAATGGTATATACTCCATTGATGTTAGTCTTTCTTAGATCCAAAACCTGTCACAAGTCATAACCCATTTCTAGACACCATGTCCGACATTCAGCCAATCTTTCAAAAATTTACACTCCCTCAAGTCCTTAGCAAACTCCGCCCTCAACCTCATATCCATAACTTCACTTAGGTTATGGTGTGTGGTGATAAAATCCACACATCACGAGGGGTTAAGGAGATAAGCATGGAAAAGAGGCGCCATCTATTCCAATGAGTGCGACCTAATGACCAAACCGATCCACTCCTTCAATTTGAAACTCCTTTAACATTATACTATCTATATGGCTGTAAAAACAGATTTGTTACTATGAACAAGTATTGGCTACGTATAGAATGATAAACAAGTATAAAAATTTCGAAATTATTTAGATGTTTTTTTTGTTGTAATATTCACACATGTACAAACGAAATCAAACACTTACTTATCAATCCCCGGCAACGGCGCCAAAATTGATACACACTAAAACTAACTCCTAAATAAACACTTTCGAAATCAATCAAAATATGTATGCAATTAAAACCCTTTTTTGTAAGATGTAGCATTGGTAAATAGGGATCATTCTTAACCGGGGATTGAGGGTGATTGCATGATTACGTTTAGTTTAAGGGGGATTTTATAAGTTGGTTTTTATAATCTACGAAATTAAACAAATAATGGCTAGTAAACAGATTTATAATCCTAAATTCTAACATGCTTCACTCATAGACAAGCAGAAACAATTAAAGAACATAAAATCCTAAACATGTTACTAGACCGAAAATAAAAGCTATCATACATATGTACATGATCACATCGTCATACTTACCTCATTCCTTTATAACATCATCATATTATATGCAACCTAAGTCTTATCTAAGTCTTTACTACGTGGTTCCCATGCATCTTTCATAATTAAGTGACTAAACCAAGATTGCTCGCATTTAGAAACATCATTAACCTAAACCAAGATTGCTCGCATTCAGATTAAAGCATTAAGAAAAGAAGACACATTATCTAACATAAACCAAGATTGCTCGCATTTAGATTAGCACATAGAAAATAACTTATGTGCATCTTTATGGATAAGGGAAAATGTACCTGATACTCACTAAAACTAACTCCTAAATAAACACTTTAGAAATCAATCAAAACATGTATGCAATTAAAAAACCCTTTTTTGTAAGATGTAGCATTGATAAATAGGGATCGTTCTTAACTGGGGATTGAGGGTGATTGCATGATTACATTTAGTTTAAGGGGGGGTTTTATAAGTTGGTTTTTATAATCTACAAAATTAAACAAACAATGGCTAGTAAACAGATTTATAATCCTAAATTCTAACATGCTTCACTCATAGACAAGCAGAAACAATTAAAGAACATAAAATCCTAAACATGTTACTAGACCGAAAATAAAAGCTATCATACATATGTACATGATCACATCGTCATACTTACCTCATTCCTTTATAACATCATCATATTATATGCAACCTAAGTCTTATCTAAGTCTTTACTACGTGGTTCCCATGCATCTTTCATAATTAAGTGACTAAACCAAGATTGCTCGCATTTAGAAACATCATTAACCTAAACCAAGATTGCTCGCATTCAGATTAAAGCATTAAGAAAAGAAGACACATTATCTAACATAAACCAAGATTGCTCGCATTTAGATTAGCACATAGAAAATAACTTAGACTCGAAATAGATAACAAAAACAGAATTAGAATTATAATACATAAACATGTCTTTATCTAAACATAAACTGAAATTCATTACAAGGAGAAAGTAGAGGGATCAAAATACACTTTTTATGTCGCGATTGCGCTAGTAAACTGTGTAGGAAAAACCTTCGTTGGATGACTTGATGAACCCTTCGGATTGCCTAAAGGTTGCACAAGGTGGAGGACGAGTGTTTATGGTGTGGAGGGTGGCGTTCCTTGAAGAAATCTCGAGTTTTTGTGGAAAGGAAGTTTTTAAGGCAGAGACTTGGCTTGTATGATGATTGATGATGAATGAGGGACGTGACCCCTTTCTTATATAGAGGTTTGAAACCTTGTCATAAGTGAATAAGGATTTCCAACCCGGTTCTTGATTGCTCCTTCCATAGTCTGACCAAAATAGCGATTCCGAGAGTTCTAGAGCTCCAAATTAGGTGATTCTTGATCTTAAATTGAAGAGGATGTCGAGATCTTTCCAATGAGCTATCATTCGTAATATTCTGAGCTAGGAATCGTTCTGGGTGATTTAATGAAGTTCCAGGTTGGATTCTTGATTTTTCTGACTTGTCCACCAAGTAAATTGAGAAATCCATATTTGCTTTGTCTTCTATCTTGCAAATCCTCTTCTAACCGAATTTCACATGTGGACATCACCTTTAGGCTTCATCTCGGCTGAATCTATCCTCCATTAATGGGCCACACGAATTGCTAATGGGCCGACCCATCATTGACTGTCCAAAACACAAGATTCTTCCCTTAGTGCGTTTTTCAGCTCTTTGCCGCTCCTTTCTCCATCTCTTTCGTTTAAAGCCTAAAAATAAAAAAATAAGTAAAACTAAATAATATAAAGGTAAAAACAAAGCCAAATGCAAGGAGAAAGACGTTAAGAATTAAGCATAAAATGCGTTGATCAGTACCTAGTCGGGATTTTCATGTGCATTGACTTGCATTCACTACCAGCAGAATAGGTATATCCGACGAGGTCTTCAAAGAACGACCGACGAGAAGGGATCTCGTCGGTTATAGTAAACTATAACCGACGACAGGATAATCTTGTCGGTTATAGTTTTTTGACCGTCGATATTTTCTTGTCGTCGGTTATAGTCGCCGGAAACTCGTCGGTCATAGTTTTCGACTATGTTCGACGATTTTTTTGACTATTACCAACGATTTTTTCATATCGTCGGTTATAGTTTCTTATTTCAGATCTGGGCAGCAGGTCGATCTGTCATTCAAAAAACTTTCCATTTTTTCTGAAAATGCGCTCAAATCGATCTTTGGGTGATGTCGAGAATGAGTTCGTGATGATTCATGCGCATTATATATATATATAGGTACGTCGTGCTTAATTAATATATATATATGTGTTGTGCATGCATGTATTAATGCTTAATTTGTTGAATATATAGATCGATCGATATTAATTGATTTTGAATATATATATATATATATATTGATCGATCGATCGAGTTAATTAATTGATTCTTAAGTTTAAGTAATTGATCGATGGTTGATTTTGAGTACGTACGTACGCGTGATTGATCGTAAATATATATTAATTGTTGTTAATTTTAATTTGATTATTGTGAATATATATATAGCAATAACTAGCTAGCTAGCTAGGGTGATTAATTTATTTAATTAATATATTGCATTATATATATTGTGATTATTATATATATATAGGATTAAATGTACACTAGCTAACTAGCTAGCTAGCTAGCTAGTACGTGTACGTACGTGCATGGTTAACGTTATATATATATTTAAATTTTTGTGATCGATTATATATATATATATAGTTAGGGTGTACGTGTGTGTGTATATATATAAATTAAAATTATGGGAATTAAAATAATAAATATTTATATCTAGTTATGAAATTTGAATTAATAAGATCATGGGTATATATACATGCAGTTATAATTTTCAGGATGGACAAGAGTTGGATATGTCTTCCAAGATGGGATGTAAGATATCACCGTGGAATTAGAAGTTTTGTAGAATATGTGAAGGTTAATTGTGGAGGGATCACAATTCATTATTGTCCGTGTACGAAATGTCAGTGTCGCAGCGAGCGATATCGTTTTCATATCGATAAAGTATTGGAGCACTTAAAAAAAAACGGGTTTTGGGATAAGTACACATGTTGGATTTATCACGGTGAGAGCTCAACAGTTGGTCAACATGATCACGGACAATTTTTTTAGAGTGGCAGTATATCCAATGATCCAACAACAAGGTTGATCAACGATATGTTTCCTCATGAGAGCGGAATATTTGCTCAAGCACCGGATATCGATATCCCTCCCACCGTTGGAGACTTCCCTCATATTGAGCCATTCCAGCAATTACCTACAGCTGTCAACACTGCTGGTCTAGACAAGTACAACAACCTCATTGCCTTCCAACAGACCCCGTTGTACAACGGGTGTAATAAGACTGTTCTCGAAAGTGTTATGGGAGTAATGAAGCTCAAAGTGGAGAACAAAATGAGTGTGAAGGCTGTTGATGATTGGCTGAAGTGGTCTGGTTCGTTGTTGCCCCCCGGTCATCGTCTTCCTACCACTCATCGTAAGGTGCGATAGATCCTTAAACATCTTGGCCTTTCCTACATCAAAATCCATGCTTGTAGATATGATTGTGTTCTTTTCTGGGGTGAAGATGCTTATGGGAATGATCTTGAATCCCTTGATGAATGCCCGGTATGTGGTACAGATAGGTATAAGTTGACTCCTGCCGGAAACAAGAAAGCTGTGAAGATACTTCGGTATTTTCCCCTGATAGATAGGCTAGAACGGTTGTTCATGTCTGCACACACGGCTGAAGCTATGAGATGGTGGGCCGAGAGGAATTTGCCCGACGGTGATACGCTTATACACCCTGCTGACGGAGAGGCTTGGAAGCACATGGTGAAGGAGTTTTCTTATTTTGCATAAGAGGTTCGAAATGTTTGGTTGGGGCTTTCATCTGACGGATTCAACCCTTTTGGCAACATGAGTCTTCAATACAGTATATGGCCGTAAAACCTTCCTCCATGGATGTGCATGAAGAAAGAATATAATATGCTCACTATGATCATTCCAGGGCCGGGTTATCCAGGAAAGTGTCTCGATGTGTATCTGAGACCCTTGATTGAGGAGCTTAAGTACTTGAGTGAGCATGGTCATCCCACTTATGACAAGTTCAAAAATGAGATGTTCCAGATGCATGCCATGCTTGTTGGCACCATTAGCGATTTTCCTGCACGCGGGATGTTGTCGGGCAACGTTACCAGGGGATACAGGGCTTGTCCAGAGTGGATGACGGTTGAGTGTTGCATACCTCATTGCAGGAAGATTGTACATATGCGACATCGTTGTTGGCTTCCACATGATCAACCATTTCGGGAGGATATGGAGGCATTTGATGGGACTGTGGAAACAGGTGAGCAGCCGAGGAGATGGACGGGGGATGAAATCATAGAAGTGCTAAATGAATACGAATTTGGGCAGCTAAGCAATCATCCTGAGATAGTGGCGTCAATACCTGACAAACCCGACAGGTATAAATTTTGGACACACAAAAGTATTTTTTGGGAACTTCCTTATTGGTCCAAGTTGCTGATCAGACACTACTTAGATGTCATGCACATAGAGAAAAATATGTGCAAGAGTGTGGTCGGCACAGTGTTGAATTGGCAGGGAAAAACTAAAGACGGCCCGAAGGCACGCATTGATCTTAAAAGGATGGGACTGCGAAAACATTTGTGGTTGAGAGATGGGAAGAAAAAAATGCCACAAGCTCCTTATACCGTGAAGCCTGCCCAAAAGAGTGAAATTTTTGGCTGGATGGGTAATGTCAGGTATCCTTCAGGCTATGCCGGAAATATAAGTCGATGTGTTAACTTCAAAGACAACAAGATGTACGGACTAAAGAGTCATGACTGTCATATACTACTCCAACGCCTCTTCCCTGTTTTCATTCGAGGGTACCTGCCCAAAGAGGTGGTGGAGCCGTTAGTGGCTTTGTCAAGATTCTTTCAGAAGTTATGCACGAGAGAAGTGAAGAAATCGGACTTGTTGGAAATGCAACAGGACATCATTTTTATCATGTGCAAATTCGAAAGAATATTTCCTCCAAAATTTTTCGACATCATGCCTCACCTGATGCTCCATCTTTCGGAACAATTGTTGCTTACTGGTCCAGTGCACTACACATGCATGGATGTATCCTATGGAAAGGTACGTAATGCATCTCTGAATCTGGCTATATATATGTCGATCTTTAATATTATTTATTCACTTATATATTGTTGCAATAAGCATAACATGCTCGATCTGTAATTACCAATTTACAGACAATTAGGGGACTACAAAGACTATGTGATGAACAAATCTGCACCCGAAGGGTGTATCGCTGAAGCATATATTGCGCATGAGTGCGTAACGTACACCAAGTTGTATTTGGGAGCGTTGGAGGACCCTCCACAACATATGCCAGTAGATGGAGGGCAGTTCAACCTTTCGATCATCTCTGATGATGTTGAAGTTTCTGGAAAGTTGCCCAACTCGTACAAGTTGGAACCTTATGAGCTAGTCATTGCCCATTGGTCGGTATTGATTAACTGTCCAGAAGTTCAATATTCGAAAAATTTGCACCTTTACTGCCCTGCTATATCCGGTGATGTTGAGTACCACAACAAGACGTTCGCAAACTATTTTGGCAACTGGGTAAGTTGATACTTAAATTGACCTGTATATGATCGATGTTAAGTGCATGTCTCGCATCCTATTTATAGTTAAGTTAATAAATGATTATTTTCAGATGAATCATGTACAAGATGATGGTATCCCTCCGTGGTCACACGAATTGAGGCTCTTGGCGCAGAAACCGGTAACTTCCAGAGTTTATCCTATGTGTAAGGTAAATGGCGTGCTATTTATTTGTGAACATAGAGATGTCAGACGAAAAACACAGAATTCTGGGGTAATGGTGCATGGTGGGCAGAATGGAGTTGACTATTACGGTGTTCTCCATTCAGTTGTCGAATTAATATATGGGGAAGGCATGACCGTGCACTTGTTTAAGTGTAGATGGTTTGATACCGACCCTCAGAACACAAGGACCGATCAATACGGGATTTTTTCGGTGAATACTGCCACAAGCTGGTATGAAGATGATCCGTTTGTGTTGGCCACGGCGGTGAAACAATTGTTCTATCTTGATGATCTTGTGCATAAAGGCGCGTGGAAAGTGGTTCACCATGTTCTTCCACGAAACATATACAGTGCCTCAACCCTTGGTGTGACCTCGGATAATGAAGAAGTCAGTGCATACCAAGAGTGGAACGCAACTGGTATTCCTGAAACCTCAACAATTCGCCTTAATAATGTGAGATAGGGCAGTGTCGTACGAATTCCTCAACCGAATCTTCTTGATGTTAATCAAAATGAAGACAATGAAGACTCAAGTGACGAGGACATACACATCTTACCTGAAATTAACTCGGAAACAGAGTCAGACTCAAGCGATGATTCTGATTATGCGCCTTAATTAGTGTATACATATGTATGTTATTTTGACTTAGAACGTGCAATGTAAAATGAATTTTATTCAGATTATCGACTGCCCATTGTGTCGATCGATGAAATTGCTATATCCGGCCCCATCGATCATAAATGAAAGAGCTCGAGAGATCGATCGAAAAAAAAATACACAACTGATCGATTAATAATTATATCGTATTATTAAATAATAATTTACAAATTTCGTATTAACTATTAATAATTTCGTATTAACTATTAATAAATATATATATTAATACACTACATATTTAATTAGTTTACCGGCATAAATGAAAAATAAATAGAAGAACTATATCCGACGACATGCATATGAAATCTCGTCGGATATAGTTGAACCGAAACTATATCCGACGATATGCATATGAAATCTCGTCGGATATAGTTTCGGTTCAACTATATCCGACGAGATTACTTATATCGTCGGATATAGTTTCGGTTTATATCCGGATCTGGCAAGTGTTTTGGGCAGAAACGATACGCACCAAACCTTTACAGTCGCCTCCGATCGATTTTCTCCGCATCCTTCGTGTTGGAAGCAAGCAATCGAAGGTCAAGTGCTATTCCATCGATCCTCAAGCCAAATCCCTCGTCAATTTGTTAAAAATCAGGTTTGAAATCCCTAAATTCAAATTTTCGATTTTTTTTAATTTAGGTTAGATTTGACGTTGTGGAATGTGTTGATCGATAATGTGGATGCATGTATTGATATAGTTGTGGAATTTGTTAATTTTATGCATGTATTGATATATATTAGAATAATTTTGAATTTTAGGTTGAATTTCGGTTAAATTTAGGTTAAATTTGGATTTGGATTATTTATATATATATATTGGAATTTGGATTTGGAATTTTTTGATGAATTATATTGGATTATATTGGATTTTTGATGGAATATATTGGATTTTTTGTTCAATTGGTTAAATTTGGATTTAGAATTTTTGGTTAAATTTGATTAAATTTTTGGTTAATTGGATTTGGAATTATTGTTGAATTTGGATTATTGGAATTATTGATATATATATATTGGAATATATATAGTTAAATTATTGGATTATATATGTATTGGATGAATTATATTGGATTATATATATATTGTAATTATTGTGGATTATATATATATATATTGTAATTATTGTGGATTTTATGGAATTATTGTTGATTTTTGTGGAATATTTATATATTGGAATATATATTGGATTATTTTTGGATGAATTAGGAATTATTTTGAATTTTTATAATTTTATAGCAACGATGAATTGGTTTAATTGCGGACCTTCCCGAGGGGCCGAGTCGAGTTCGAGGGGGAGGTCCAGAGGGAGAGGGAGATCGAGACGTGGGGATGAGGGCTCGGGACCTAGGGATGAGGGCACCAGAAGTCGGTCTGCATCAGGATTCACCAGCGTCCCCAACACTTACAGTCTTCCGCAGACCTCTCGACATCGTACACTGATGGGCGCGGGACAACCTCAGCAGCAGCAGCTCGAGCCTGCTCGATCCTCAGGCGCGAGGAGGGTTCATCAGGTCAGTCGCACGCCGGAAACAGATAGTGCGACTCAATCCTCGGTCCGAATGCCGGACATTCATCCCGAGGACCCTTCCCCCGTCATCCACCAGACAGCTCCTCATTCTTCCGAGGAGGCTGGTGGATCCACTCAGTCCTCGGCGAAGATGCGACTATGCCCGCCGCCTACATTATTCTTACCGTTGGAAATCCCGACGATACCTCACGTCGATTCCGACGGGATGCCTATTCCGGGACAGCTAGGGTTCATTACCCCGGAGCAGGCATATGCGTATATACCCTTCACGGCACCTCTCTGGAGTGCGAGGATTCCGGGACAACGCACCGACGAATCAGGTAAATATTAATTAGTGATATCTTTTTACTCCCTAATATTTAAATTCAATTAGGTGTTGATGTTTAAAAAATCGTCTACATATATATGTGATAGGCGAGATCGTGCCCGGTGCCAAACAGAAGAGAACCAGAGGCCCCGTCGTCGGCAAGTTACTGGACGACGCCATTCAGGCTAGCGGTGGTGGCCAACTTATGATTCCGACCGGGGATAGAGGGCAGGTGATCGAGGAAAAGGTCACTCGAAAGTACGCGGGGATGGCGGGCAGCCTCATACGGGATAGAGTCCCAATGTTGTGGCAAGATTGGAATTCAGTGCCGCAAGCCATCAAACATCAGCTGAATAATGCGTTGTCGGTGAGTTGAATTGTATATTCATTATGTAAATTTTCAATAATAAATTTTTAATATTATTGATATATATAAATATATGCATTGCAGAGGTGGTTCTGCGTGGATGAAGACATTAGACCCACGTGGGCGGATGAAGTGCATGGGAGCAGGTTTGCAGACGGGCATTTGTTTCAATTTTTTCGTTTCTTTTGATTATGTTCATACAATGTTGTTAGTTACTAACGCTTGATTTTATGGGTATATATAGGTATAAGGAGTGGAAGGCCGAGCTGAAGAAGCATTGGAAAAAATACGGGGACGATCGTGAGGGTTGGATCGAGGAGGCGGCCAACCACCCAGAAGAGGATCCCCTTGTCTATACGATGCAGCACGCGTATCCGCAGTCCCTCGAATATGCTGTAAGTGTCCTTATAACAAAATGAACTTATTTCTTATTTATTTAGATTGTTTTTTTTAATTAATATTTTATTGTTCTTTGTCAATTAGGTGAGAATTCAGGAGGCGATTCCGGAGGTGTTGACTCAAGTGGCGAGAGAGCTCTATCCCAACACCCCCGATGCGGAACTCCCGATTGATCAGATTGATCGATCTGATCCGATCGTCAGGGCCAGGATTATGTCAACTGCGATCCCTCCAGGGAAGAACACATTCTACTGCAGGGGTTCCAGAAAATGGGGTCAAGGGCTGCTGAAGCATACCCCTGAATTCTCTTGCGGATCGGGATCATCATCATCTTCGAGGACTATTGAGCTACACGACCAGCTTCATAGGCAATCAATTGAGATGGAAGCTCAACGGCGTTGGATGGAGGAGATGGAGCAAGCGCAAGCTGCAGAGCAGAATCGGTTGGCCGAACAGTAGCAGCAAATGGGGACATGGATGCAGCATTGTTATGCACAGTTGCAAGCATCTGGAATCCAGATAGCTCCTCCGCCCATTTTCGGTGCGCCACAGCCACAGCCACACCCTCAGCCTCAGCCGCAGCCTCAGCCAGACCAGGACCAACCAACTTTCTCCAATCCGTTTGACCACATAGACTTAGGACCATGACCCCCCTACATTTGAACAATTGTTGGTTTAATTTTTATTTTCATTATTTACTACGCATATGTATACAGATTTGAACGATTTCGGTTTTTATTAATTAATTTATTTACTACGTACTATAGTTTCAATGGTTGTTGATTTTCAATTTGAACAATATATAGATAGCGTGATTTTTTGTGAATGCAGGTTTTGGGATAAAACCCAAAACCTGCAAAAAAAAATTAAATATTTTTAACTATAACCGACGATATGTGTCAACATCGTCGGTTATAGTTTTCTCCACAGTCAACAATTTTGACCATGGAGAAAACTATATCCGACGATGACATCGTCGGTTATAGTTTAAACTATGACCGACGATAAACCATCGTCGGATATAGTGTCTCTATTTTCCAACGATAACCCTAAATCATCGTCGGATATAGTATTACCGACGGTGTATTACCGACGATACTATATCCGACGATGTGTCGTCGGATATAGGTATGACCGACGATGAACGGAAACAGACCGACGACACCAAGTCGTCGGTCATAGTAATTCTTCCGGTAGTGATTATGCTTTTATGAGCATAAATACTTATATGTTGGGAAAGGTATATTATTATTTTCGTGTACTCACTCTAACGATTTCATTTTCCTTCCCCTGGGCTTTTCGGTTTCTTTTGCCCAGTTTGCAGTTTGAATTCCGGGGTTGCACGTCGACGGCGGGGGCGTAGAATTCAGGTCACACTTCAGTTCGAGTAGGTTCTTAGTTCGACCTACTGGTTGTACATGATGTACATAGGAGACGCTCTGAATACTTTGAATGTTTTCTGGATTTCTTGTAAACCTTGTGGTTTATTATATATATATGATGTTGAGAAATCCGGATGGGGAACGGAGCCCCACGGTTTGGTTTTTGTGGATTATTCGAAGTGTGATTCTCTTTGCAGGTTCTAATTTTGGTTCACGTATTTCAAAGTAAACTCTGGCGAATTTTTTTTAAGGTCATATTTTTGAAGGGGTTTGATTTCGGTTTAGGCAACTAAATTAGAGTCGGGTCCTTTCATAATACTACAGAGACTGACAAAGAAACGAATAATATCAATGCATATCAAAAGCCTAATAGCTTTGTCGTCCTTAACATAAATCAACTAATTCGCCTGAACGAACACTTACCCAGACTTGAAGGAGCCACGCATCTTTCTCAAATTGAGATTGAACAACTAGCAAATATCAATGCCTCTGATGATGAGCTGGAGAATGACGATGAATACAAGGATATTTAGGATGAGTCAGGTGAGGATGAGGAGGATGATTCAGACGATGCAGATTATGGCGGCTGTGATTGATGATTCATATTGTTGTTTAAATCTTTGTAGTAGGTAATTAATAAAGAGCACTTGTGTAATTCAATTAAGTGTTTTTGTAATAATATATATTCTAATTATTTAATTAATTTCTGATAAGTGTTTTGAATTAGTAATAATTGTAATGTCTTACAAGACCTAAATGGGATTTAGGCTATTTGTAATACTTAGATTTTTTTATAGGAATGATTTAAGAATAAATGTAGATGGTTTTCTGTTTACTAGGAGGATCTTAAACGATGAATTGGTGAAACATTCGTAATTTAAGTGCTATTTAGACGGCAAATTGCGAACTATTCATTGTCTAAGAGCCTACCCTAAACCTAGTTCCTAACCCTAAATGCTAATTTTATGAACATTTAGATAACAAATATGTAAATGTTTGCCACCTCAGAGCCATTTAGACGGCGGATTTCAACCATTTTTGTCGTCTAGGAAGTTTCACAATCTGACCTCTAAGAGCACGATTATGTGTACCATGTTAGAATATAAATTTTATTCGTCGAGGGAAGAGACTAAACAATTCTTAGACTATGAGTGTCGACCATTCGAAAAACCAAGTTACGAAGATTCATTTATGAACGTTTCTATTTCGTTGAAATTTTGATATTATGGTGGAAAGATGTGAAGAATGGGATTGGTTGGTCATGCACTTCGAGTCCGATGAGTATAAACTAGTAGTTTTTCTTTAAGGTAATGAAATATTAGTTTAAAAATAATTTTTTATTATTATTTAAATTTCCTTTGTTATGAAACAGAAAACGTCGGCAGCCAACACAAGTAACCGGGATAAGAAGACGACGTCGCATCAGACGGACCCTCACCCGATCGTTTACGTGGCTGAGGCTTTCATGGAGAAAGGTTTGAAGCTCTATTGCGTTGATGCCTAGGTGACTGCTTACTTGAGGCCTTGGCAAGAATATATTACAAGTCAAAATGCTGTAAATAGCCTTTCTTTACAAGTTTAATAAAGAAATTGATTCAATTTCAAATGTTAGAAGTTTAAGAAACTACGTTAGCTTTGGATTCAAGCAAATCAGCTAACTAATCTAACTGTAAGATCTAACATAGTACTAAATCAGAGTAGCGTTAAGAAAGGAAAACTTTTCTAATTAACAAAATAGATAGTACATATGTTATGTTCATATAAACATGTCCAATATCCTAGTTAGACATCGATTAACAAATTTAACATATACCTTATCCATCATCATAGACACATTAATATATCAATGTTTTAACACTTTTTTTTTAATTATTCTGACATTGAGAAATCCGGATTGGAATCGGTGCACACGGTTCGTTAATTTAAAATTTGGCTATTCGAAGTATTTTCTTTTGTGTAGGTTTTTGGTTTCCTCCAGTTTTAAATGAAACTATTTCAAATTTTTGGTAGAAATTGAAATTCATTTCTTTCACATTATTTTAAAAAAAATATATATATAAATTATTATTTTAGTGCAGGAGAAGATGAAATAATTGGCCGACGAGGAAGTGATGTGCATGTAGAGATAGACCCGGAGATAACGCCAGATGAGCTGCCTCCTCTATCATTCGAAACTCAAATCGGAATTTATGATCTAACACTCGGTCACCGACCATGGAAGGAAATTCGTGACCTTGGACAGGTAAACGTGTGAGATGTGAGCCAGTCATCGGGTCGTCGGTTTCTTTAAGCAAGTGTTCGAGTGCGGTGGCTGCTCAGGACCGAGTTTGGGCGACCGAGGAGTATGCTCGATCGACCAAGGAGGAGACTGAAGCGCTCAGGGCTCAGTTTAATGAAATGTTCAACTATCTCATGGGGATGGGCTCCAATCCTCCTCCCACTTGTGGATCTGGGATCCGGGACACGATGACCATGATCCAGGTGACCGGGGAATCGGTGGTATTGTAACTCCCGATTTAAATTTTGATATCGATGTCACTTCTTTAATTCCATAGTTTATATTTTGAAACACTTTTTATGTACAAATTAAATATTTCTTATTTTTAATAAATGATTTCTTAATTAAATATTTTATTAAATTTCTTATATTCAATTGTTAGTTCTGCGATTATACTATTTTTGGCGGAAAAAAGATTTAATAAAACAAGACGACAAAAGACAACAATTCGTCATCTAAGTGGATCATTTTAAGACGAAAAATACTATATTTTTCATCGTCTAAGAGACAAAACATTAGACGATGAAATAGGTTTAGTCGTCTCCAAGAGACACTACCACATTAAGTACCATTGCCGGCGATATTTCAAAAAAAAAGGCCTGCGACCGGGCAAGTCGCCGGCAATGCTCATTATTGCCGGCGACTTGCTCTGTCGCCGGCAAAAAGTCTGGAATGTCGCCGGCAATGCTCAAAATTATTGCCGGCGACCTTCTCCGTCACCGGCAATAATCTCTCAACCATTGCCGGCGAAATTCCATCCGGAAAATCGCCGGCAATGGTGAAAAATTATTGCCGGCGACAGAGAAAGTCGCCGGCAATAAATTTCAAGCATTTCCGGCAATTTTTGGCCGGAATTTCGCCGGCAATAACTCAATTTTCGGCGATTTAATGAATCACCGGCAATACCTCTTATATTAGATGCAGATCGCAGCAGCTCATTCATTTGGATAGAAAAAAATCCGGTGAAATTGAAAGAAGGAAAATGCTCTGAAGGCGTCGAAAACCCGCTCGGGAAGCTATATACGTAGCTATATATAGGTACGTATATACGTATGTATATATATGTGTGTTGATTTAATTAGATTGATATATATATATATATGCATGTGTTGATTTAGAGTTGAGATATCGATTATTGGTTTGATACGCAAATAGAGTGGATATATTGTTGATTTTGAGTGGATTTGAGATTATTTCGATGAAAATATATTAATTTGTGTATATATATGTATGGATATAAAATTATTTTGTGAATATTAATTGTTAATATGTCTATATATATACATGCATGCATGTTAATTTGTAATTGTGAATTGTTGGTATATATATATATTTTTTAATTTATATGCATGCATGGGTCGACTTTTGTTAATTAATCGGATGAATTCGAATGTAATTAATGATGATTTATTAATTAATTAGTAGTGAATGTGTATATATATATATATATTTATAGTACGTAATATTGTTAGAATTTTCAGGATGGACAAGAGTTGGATGAGCCTCGAAAGATGGGATGTGAGATATCACCAGGGAATTAGGAGTTTTGTGGATTTTGTGAAGGCTAATTGTGGAGACACTACACTTCATTATTGCCCGTGTAAAGAATGTAAGTGTCGCAGCGATCGATTTCGTTTTCCCATTGATAAAGTCCAGAAGCACCTGAGTAAATACGGGTTTTGGGATAAGTACACTTATTAGATTTATCACGGTGAAACATCGTTAGTGGGTCTGCATGCATGATCATGGACAATTTGGTGAGAAGGCCAGTCCATCCTATGATCATGGACATATTGCTGAGAGGGCCAGTCCATCCTATGATCCAACATCGATGTTAATAAATGATATGTTTCCTCGTGAGAGCGGTGTATGTGCTGATCAAGCACCAAATGTCCCTCCCGTCGTGCAGGGTTTCCCCCATATTGAGCCAGTCGAGCCATTGCCTGGAGCTCATGTCAACACAAGCGGTATGGACAAGTACAACAACCTGATTACATTGCAACAGACTCCGTTGTACGACGGTTGTAGTAAGACTGTTCTTGAAAGTGTCATGGGAGTGATGCAGCTCAAAATGGAGAACAAAATGTCTGTCAAAGCTGTTGATTCTTGGCTGAAGTGGACTGCTTCGCTACTGCCACCCGGCCATCGTCTTCCTACCACTCATCATAAGGTGCGACATATCCTGAAAGATCTTGGGCTTTCCTACATCAAAATCCATGCATGCAGATATGATTGTATTCTCTTCTGGGGAAAAGATCTTAAAGACCTTGAAGCCTACCCGGTATGTTTTACAGAAAGGTATAAGTTGACTCCTGCAGGCAACAAGAAAGCTGTGAAGATACTTCGATATTTCCCGCTTATTGATAGGCTGGAGCGGTTGTTCATGTCTGCTTTCACGGCCGAAGCTATGAGATGGTGGGCTGAGAGGAATTTGCCTGACGATGACACCCTTATACACCCTTCCGACAGAGAGGCTTGGAAGCACATGGTCAAGGAGTTTGCTCATTTTGCAGCAGAGGTCCGAAATGTTTGGCTAGGGCTCTCATCTAACGGATTCAACCCTTTTGGCAACATGAGTCTTCAATATAGTATATGGCCAGTTATTTTGGTATCGTACAACCTTCCACCATGGATGTGCATGAAGAAGGGATACAATATGCTGACTCTGTTAATTTCGGGCCCGGGTTATCCAGGAAAGTGTCTGGATGTGTATTTGAGGCCTTTGATTGAGGAGCTTAAGTACCTGAGTGAGTGTGGCCACCCCACTTATGATAGGTTCAAAAATGAGATGTTCCAGATGCATGCCATGCTTGTTGGCACCATCAGTGATTTTCCTGCCCGCGGTATGTTGTCGGGCAACATTACCAGGGGTTACAGGGCTTGTTCAGAGTGCATGAAGGTTGATTGTTGCAGTCCTCATTGCAGTAAAATTGTTCAGATGCGTCACCGTTGTTGGCTTCCATATGATCACCCATTTAGGCAGGATCAAGACGCTTTTGATGGGACTGTGGAAACAGGTGTGGCACCCAGGCGATGGACAGGGGATGAAATTTTGGAAGTGTTGAATGAATATGATTTTGGCCAGCTGAGCAATCATCCTGAGATAGTGGCGTCAATTCTAGAGAAGCCCGAAAGGCATAAGTTTTGGACACACGAGAGCATATTCTGGGAACTCCCCTACTGGTCCAGGTTGCCTATCAGACACTACCTAGATGTCATGCACATAGAGAAGAATGTGGGTGAAAGTGTGGTGGACACAGTTCTTAATTTGCAGGGGAAAACAAAAGACATCCCTAAGGCACGCATTGATCTGAAAGCTATGGGACTGCAGAAACATTTGTGGTTAAGAGATGGTAAGAGAAAAATGCCGCAAGCTCCTTACACCGTCAAACTGAAGCATAAGCATGAAATTTTTGGGTGGCTGAGTAATGTCAGGTATATATTCTTATGGCTATGCAGGAAACTGGCCTTAAATTTTTACTTATATATGGTTATATGCGAGAAATATAATTGTTGCCCATGGCTATATATATATGCAGGTATCCTTATGGCTATGTAGGAAATATAAGCAGGTGTGTTAACTTCCGGGACAATAAGATGTACGGATTAAAGAGTCATGACTGCCATGTACTGCTTCAACGCCTTTTCCCTATTTTCATTCGAGGGTACCTGCCCAAAGAGGTGGTGGAGCCGTTGGTGGCCTTGTCAAGATTCTTTCAGAAGTTATGCACTAGGGAAGTTAAAAAATCAGATCTCAGGGAGATGCAAGATGACATCATTTTTATCATGTGCAAGCTTGAGAGGATATTTCCCCCAAATTTTTTCGACATCATGCCTCACCTGATGATCCATCTTCCCGAACAATTGTTGCTCACCGGTCTCGTACACTATACTTGGATATATCCCATGGAAAGGTACAAATGATTCATACATTTGGTTTGCCTCTGTTTTTATATGTAAATTCTTATTTTTTAAGTATCATAACATGCACTTGTTAACTTGTAGACAATTGGGAGCCTACAAGGACTATGTGAATAATAAATCTGCACCTGAAGGGTGTATCGCTGAAGCATATCTTGCGCACGAGTGTGTAACGTACACCAACGTGTATTTGGGAGCACTAGAGGACCCCCAACAACAGATGCCGATAGATGAACCCCAGTTCAACCTTTCTATCATCTCCAATGACGTGGTAGTACATGGAAGCTTGCCAAAGTCGTACAAGTTGGATGAAAATGAGGTAGCCATTGCCCACTGGTCGGTTCTGATTAACTGTCTAGAAGTACAATATTGGAAAAACTATGATCTTCACTGCCCTGCTATTGCCGGAAATGTTGATTACCACAACAGGACATTTGCAAACTACTTTGGTCAATGGGTAAGGGTATATGTGTATATATCTATTTTTTATATCCTTATATAGCATGTGTGTACGTGGTTTTCTTTTTCTATGTTCATAATTTATGGTGTACTTGGTTTCTTATCGTTTTCAAATGAACCATGTAACAAATGATGGTTGCCCAGAGTGGTCAAACGAATTGAGGGTCTTGGCGATGAAACCAATAGCTTCAAAAGTTTACTCGATGTGTCAGGTCAATGGCGTGAAATTTATATGTGAAAATCGAGACGACCGACTGAAAACACAGAATTGTGGGGTGATAGTCCATAGTGGGCAGGATGGCGTTGACTATTACGGTGTCCTTCATTCAGTTGTTGAACTAATTTATGGGAACCGCATGAAAGTGCACTTGTTCAAGTGTAGATGGTTTGATACTAGCCCGGAGAACACAAGGACCGATCAGTACGAAATATTTTCGGTGAATACTGCTACAAGCTGGTATAAAGAAGACCCTTTCGTTCTTGCCACATCAGTAAAACAAGTGTTTTACCTTGACGATCTTTTCAACAAAGTCCCGTGGAAGGTGGTAAACCATGTTGCTCATAGAAACATATACAGTGCTGCCACACTTGGTGAGACCGCAGATGATGAAGAAGTTACTGCATACCAAGAGCTGAATGCTTTTGACATTCCGGAATCATCTACGATTCGCCTTAATAATGTGAGATCTGGTAGTGTGGTTCGAATTACAGGAGCAGAACTTCTCGATGTTAATCCAAATGAAGTTGATGCTGATTCAGCTGACGAGGAGCAGCACATATTGCCATAGGTTACCTATGAAACCGAGTCAGACTCAAGTGATGAAGATGATTATGATTATCATCCTTAGTACGTTAATGATGTACGTATTTTAATTATAGTCGAAAATTCTAGTCGAAAATTATAGTCGTACATTATAGTCGTACATTGTAGTCGGAAATTATAGTCGGAAATTCTAGTCGAAAATTCTAGTCGAAAATTCTAGTCGGAAATTATAGTCGTAAATTATAGTCGTAAATTCTAGTCGGAAATTCTAGTCGGAAATTATAGTCGGAAATTATAGTCGTAAATTATAGTCGTAAATTCTAGTCAGAAATTCTAGTCGGAAATTATAGTCGGAAATTATAGTCGGAAATTCTAGTCGAAAATTCTAGTAGGAAATTCTAGTCGGAAATTCTAGTCGAAAATTATAGTCGAAAATTCTAGTCGGAAATTCTAGTCGAAAATTCTAGTAGGAAATTCTAGTCGGAAATTCTAGTCGAAAATTATAGTCGAAAATTGTAGTCGGAAATTGTAGTCGGAAATTCTAGTCGGAAATTATAGTCGAAAATTCTAGTCGGAAATTCTAGTCGGAAATTCTAGTCGGAAATTCTAGTCGAAAATTATAGTCGGAAATTCTAGTCGAAATTCTAGTAGGAAATTCTAGTCGGAAAATCTAGTCGGAAATTCTTGGCAGGGAATCACTATCATTACCAACGACTTGATAACTCATTGGTAATAGTATTGCCCACGAGTTAACTCGTAACTCGCCGGCAATGCTCTTGGTATTTCCCAGGAGGCAGCTCAAGTTGCTTCCTCATTTCTTCACCTCTCTCTCTTCCCTCTCAAACCCTAAAACCCCATTTCTTCATCTCTTCCTCACCTAGCTCGCCTCCCTCTCCTCAAACCTCTCTTCCTCTCCTCCCCTCTCCCCTCCCCTCCTCCCCTCTCCACACAAAAAAACCCCAAATCTCAATTTCCTCTCCTCCTCCCCTCCTCCTCTACCTCCTCCCCCTGAAAGGACCCAACCACGGTTTAGTTGCCTAAACCGGAATCAAACCCCTTCGAAAAACACGAACCAACAAAATTTCGGCAGAGTTTCGTTACTAACGTGGAATTACCATTACCTGCACGCGGAAAATACACTTCATCCTATGCCACAAAAATCAAACCGTGGGCACCAATCCCATCCGGATTTCTGAATATATCAACAGTAGAATAAAACAATAAATATATCTGTACTTTACTGAAATCCGGAGTAAAATCGTATAATATAAACAACAAAATACTCAGAGCGACCTCTAATGTATAATCATATACGTATACCACAGTAGGTAGAACAATAAACCTACTGGAAGAAACAAGGTAGCTTGAGCACTATGCCTCCAACCACGACGTGCGACACCAGAGTCTGAACTGCAAACTGGGCACGGAAACCGAAAAGCCCAGGGGAAAGACATGAAAACTGTTAGAGTGAGTGGACGAAAATGAATGTCTTTCACCAAATAATATATACGTTATAAAAACATATGCGAGTCTAAATGCAAATGCATAAATAAAGGAAATGGTACATGAGGGAGACTCTAACTCCTCACGCGTCCGGGTACACGAGGGAGACTCTAACTCCTCACGGGTACAGAGCATGCATCGTAAATACATCGCGGAGTCTCTCATGAACTACCACGCGATAGCACAGTCTGAACCACGGGATCCCAGACCCACACGTGATTCCTAGCCAGAAAGGCCTCGGGTCAGGATATCTGTCCCCCCCCGGAGCGTACTCGGGGATCAGCCGAGAAGCCAGTGTGTATCGATACAACAACGTAACCGAGACTGTACTCTGTGTAAACCAAATCATAAATCCTTTTCATGCACATGCATAAAACATAATATATATGTATGTATACTCGTATACGCATATCCGTATATGTATAATCGTAAAACACATGCTCATAAAATCATAATCAAACTGCATGCTCAAGTTCGTAAATCATAAATAAAAGACTCGCAATCAATCCGTGAAAAGAAATTGTCCACTCACAGACTAGTGTAACGCAGTTCGCGTTAACCCGTGATCCGGCGGAAAATCCCTCGCCATATGAACGATCACGAACCCCTGAATAATCACAAATTCCATTACTCAAAATCATAACTCGACAATTCAAATCAAATCACGAGAAACCACCGTTCTCGGAAACACACAATCCGATTATGACAAACTGTCGAAAATCCGAAAATCACACCTCAATACCTCGCTGTACTTTCGGACGCTCAATTCAATAAACAAACCTCCCCACAGCGATCGGAGCGCAATTTCGAGTGAAATGACATATAACTCGTCGAAAACCACGCCGGGCGAAAAGTCGCCGCCGGCGCCGCCGGCGCCGCTTCCTCCGGCCACCGAAAAATCCAACCTGCCCAGAAAATTTCGTGCTACATATGGTTTCAAAGATCTCGACGATTCCAACAACTTTCGAGTTATAAGTTAAGGCCAATTTTGACCGGAAAACCTCCAAAAATCAACTCAAAGTTCCAAACCCTTACCGGAATTTCAATTCAACGGATCTCTCTCCTCCGGCCACAGCAACCCTCAAGACCACTTGGAAAATCTTCCTTGGCTCGAGGCTAACAAAAGCCCTCAAAGAAGAGCCACCATCTCGGCCTCCACGCCGCCACCCGAACACCACAAAACTCGCCGGAATTTCACTAACTTTGCCGAGCCATAACTTCCTCCTCCGGCTACCTCATGGGACGATCCACCTACCAAATTGAAGAGGAGCTCGAGCCCAACAAGTTTTGTGAAGGAACCCCGGCCAATAGTGGCCGGAAAAGGGTCCAAAAATCACCAAAACCGAACGGAATACATATGGTAAAATGGGTCACCCATGACCCATGGTCAACCCAGTCAACCAAACAGAAATGGAAAGTTGACTTCCCCAAATAGGATACTTCTATTTATAGGCCTTCCCAAAATAGAAACCACATAATTCACTTTTCGACAAACTTCAAATACTCGTAACTTTCTCGTCGTAATTTCGATTCCGATAATTCTTGCGGCAACAAACTCGACTCGACATGTTCTTCAATTATCATCTGAAGTCAAACACATCGACCAATCAGATAAAAAGTCAACTGTTCAAACCAACACATATTTAAACCGACTAAATAATCAACAATCGGAAATAATCACAACTTAATCCTCGTATCTTGGAATAATGCTCCGGAAGTTCCCACGAGCTTGAAATTAAATTCTCAGCAACTTCCGTGAAGGAGCCGAAACCAAATTCTCGTCCGGTAATTTAGTAGCTAAGAGAGCCACCAATTTAACCCGATTCCTTCGAAACTTCAAATATTCATAACTTATTGCTCGGTCGTCCAAATAACGATCCGGAACCGCCCACGAACTCAAAATCACACGTACAACGACTCTCGAGAAGAGACCCAGCTCTAATTCTCAGCCAATAATTTAGTCGTTATCAAGTCCGGCGATTCAAACAACTGTTGGAAATCTGCGACTACGCGTAAGCTCGTAGATCAAGCTGATTCCACTGCTGATTCTGTTCCGGGTCGTCACAAATCCACCCCCCTTTAAAAAATTTTGACCTCGAAATTTCCGAGTCTGCTGGCTAAACATAGGAGCACTACCTCTGCATACTGCTCAACTCTCCAGTGACAACGTCAACTGAACAACTCTGATAACAGACTCCACGATGGGAGATATCTCTGTACTGTAATCCCTATACCCTCAATCTCGAATCTGAACTGGCTCCACACAATAGCCAAGTGTTCCTGCATAAGGAACAGATAGGGTACACAACACGTAGCAAACCTGAAACACAGTTCCGCCACACGGAACACAACACACATAAAAACCAACGATATAGGTGATGCCGAACAATACGGCACAACCCAAACTCGCCTATGACCACATACGGATTAAAACAACATGGCAAATCACAACTCATTCCACACACATCAACATAACTAAAACATCAAACTCGGGCAATTATCAACCTGTTTCCGCTAAATCAAAAGTTTGTGGTAGCACATTCCACAAAATCCGAATTAAATATCATCTCACATCGAACTTGCTCCAACACAATGGAGTACAATATCGTTCCTCAAAACGACATCACGCAACGTCATAAACATAGTGGTCAACAAACTAATACCGCAAACAATCTCGAAAAAGTGAAACTGCTGGTAGCAAATCCTCCGGAACTGCAATACCGAAGTCCACAATATGCCCTCCAAGGTCTGAATAGTCCTCAAAGATCGCTCGCCAATCTGAGGATAAGAACCGGTACTAACTTGTAATCTGGTCCCCAATGCTCGCTGCAAAGCTTGCCAACACACAGTTGCAGCTGATTACCTAGACCAGCAAACTGGGACACAGGTACACCATGGAGATGGACAACCTCCGTCAAACACAGCTATGTCAGCCTGCCACTGAAATCTTTTCCCGAAAAGTACAAGGAAACGTACTAAGTTCATCAAATGGTCCACAATAGCCTGACAACTGGTACCATAAACCAAAATGCGCATAAACACACACAAGATCACAGCGACAAATGCTACGTCCAACCGGAAATCCCTAATGGCTGACACTTCTCAGCAAGTCTCTGCCTCCTAGCCATGACCAGTCGACAAATGCGGCATCTGCACACACAAACTGCTACATTCTTCTACAGGTTGCGTCACGAGTAGAAAACTCGAAGTATCTGATACATTTCTGCATCACTAGCGCCAAATGCGCGCGAAACAATGAGCTTCAACATCATCACACTCGAACTCAGCTTCCGTAGCGCACACTCGGCTAATACGGAAACTCGAGCCACACTCATATGAAACACTGAAGCTCCTGACTCTCAACTGAATGCATCAGCAACAACATCCCAGATGGATAGTCAAAGTACAACCTCTAGCCTTTCTCGAACAAACTCAAAGGTACAGCCATAGTCATGAGTCGACCCCATCCATTTACACTGCCTCAAGCCCAAATCTGGCCGAAAATGCAAGTGAATGAAACTCAAGTGATCAGTGTACATCCTACACTGCGCTGCACGCCGTAGTAATAGTGTCTCAGACTCTCCGATGCTAACATAAGGACAGCTACACCCAATACCATACACAGGATACGTAGCTACATAAGGTTCCACCGCCTGAATCATGAGTCACCGCTCTGCTACACAACATCAAGACAAAACCAAATCCAAATCTCGATGCATCGCCATAACCCACGAACTCGTCGCGGTCGACAGGTAAGATCAAATCGAAACAACGGTCAACCATCCTGCAGGAGTAAGTAACTCTCCTCGTGTGCATCGAACCACTCGAACTTGACGCCTTCTTCGTCAATTCGGAAAATAAAGTGGTAATCCGGGAAAATCCTGCACAAGCTGTCGGTAATAACCTACCAAGCCCAAGAGACTCCCGATCTCTGATACAATGGTAGGGCAATTCCCAAATCAACACGGCTTCTATATGATCGGAATCCACACTGACTCCCTCGGATAACATCACACAGCCCAAAATCTTCATGCTAATCAACTAAAATTCACACTAGCTGAACTTCACAAACACCTGGTCATCTCGCAAATTCCGCAAAACTGCTCACTATTGCTTCAGGTGCTGGTCCACATTCCTGGAATACCTCAAGACGTTGTCAACGAACATGACCGCAAACTCGTCCAGAATCGTCTGAACACCTAGTCCATCAAGTCCGCATGATCTACGGGGCATTGGTCAACCAACAGCGTGACCAAGAACTTCTGATGCCCGCACCGAGATCTAAAACCTGTCTAAACCACATCTGGCTCATCGGTCCCCAACTGATGGTATCCGGACCCGAAATCAATCTTCGAAAAGACTAAAGCTCTCGCAAGCTGATCAAACCACTCGTCAAACCGAAGCGGAGGATACTTGCTCTCCTCTGAAGCGAATCAGGCTTCCGGTAGTCAACGCACCACCACGTCGAACCATCCATCATCCGTACAAACAATGCAAGAACACACCACGCAAATACGCGGGGTCGTATGAAATCTCCTGAAACCTCCTCCAGCAACTCCTGGAGTCGAACCTGTAGCTCCATCAGCTCTGCTGGTTTCGAACGACAAGACGTCGGTAAAATGAGTCCAGCGCCCGGTACAAGCTCCATGGTGTAGTCAGTCTCCCGAACTGGAGGAACACCTGGTAATTCCTCCGGAACACACCTGGAAACTCGGGAACCACCTCAACATCACCAATGTCGGGCACAACAACCATAGTATTCACAACATGAGCTAAGCAAACAACACAACTCATTCCCACCATCCGCTCGACCATCACCGTAAAACATTATCTCAGGGAAAATCTGGTCGTCGAAACACAACCTCCTTCTCGAGGCACTCGAACACAGCCAAATGCGTCGTTAGAAAGTCCATACTCAACATCACACCAAAATCAATGATATCCAGCTATAACAGATCTGTGGCTAACACATAACCTCCAACAAGGATCTCGCAACCTCCGGATGGATACAACACTCTTCAAAACCTCGGAAGTGGAGATGCAGGTACAATAGCCATAGATATCAAGCAACAGTAACCTGGGAGAAAAGTCTGTCCTCAAACAAGGTCATGGCACGAACTCCAACATGCCCAACTAGCCGCCCACATCAATTGCGACTTGCTGAATAACTTATCGAAAGGCTACATTGGTCAAACTTCAGGAACAACATGAGGATCTCCTCGTGAACTCTGAGCTGCCGAACCGCTAAAACAGCTGGCTGAGGGCGCTCCCTCATAACGTGACCCTCCTGGTCACCACAATGGCAACTGAGAGTGCTCCACGAACACAAGTCACCGCAACACCTGCTGCGTGAAAGGATCACCAACGATCGCCCAAACTCATGCCACAGGAGCAACTCCGCTACACTGTGATCTCCGCCATCGCCAAACGGATCATCTGCCTGATTTGATAACCCTCAACATAATTGAAAAGGCCATAGCTTGATGAAGTCACTGATCCTGTAGTGTCGAAACTCAACCTAATCAAAATCTCGACTAAGTCCACTTTCCTCAAACCATCACATCGAAAACCGCCTACACCTTTCCTTCTCAATAGCCTCGCCACTGAGTGCAGCACACTAAGCTCCTCACGGTTATCTCGAGGCACATCAATCAAACTCTCTCTGATGCTCAGGTTCAAACTCGACTCGAACCTCGTGCATTGCTTCCTCTGAAGCCACATAACACGTGCAAACAGAAACAAACATGTGGACAATGCATCTCTGCCTCAGGTGGACAAACACTCCGCATTCAATTGCTGGGTAGCCTGATAAACATTTACCGTATAAACAACACCCTGAATGTAGGCCATGGAGTCGCAACCGGAACTCACACAATACCAGCCCACCAATGCAATGATCGGACTCAGGCAAAACATCATCAACTGCCACAATTCTCAGCTCTGAGGCAACATGTAGACGCTCATACACACATAACCAGGCAAACCGTGCCACACAATTCTCTGAACTCAGAATACTCATCCAAATCCACAATCCTCTGGGAAGTCGCACATCGATTGATCCTCAATATGATCCACAACCATACCGACATGGAAAGCACGTCAAGGAGGCATCCTAATGAATAAAACATCGTTCAATACAAGTGGAACGTAATCATGGAACTTCAAATATTTGAAAGTATACAACACCCGGATTATTGATGAGTATCCGCCGGCCGGTCAGGTCACCATTCCAGACATGCTGTACATCCTCAAATATCCTTAGTAAACACGACTACAGAAGTCTACAGAACCTATAACCTAATGCTCTGATACCAAGCTGAAAGGACCCAACCCCCGTTTAGTTGCCTAAACCGGAATCAAACCCCTTCGAAAACACGAACCAACAAAATTTCGGCAGAGTTTCGTTACTAACGTGGAATTACAATTACCTGCACGCGGAAAATACACTTCATCCTATACCACAAAAATAAAACAGTGGGCACCAATCCCATCCGGATTTCTCAATATATCAACAGTAGAATAAAACAATAAATATATATGTACTTTACTGAAATCCGGAGTAAAATCATATAATATAAACAACAGAATACTCAGAGCGACCTCTAATGTATAATCATATACGTATACCACAGTAGGTACAATAATAAACCTACTGGAAGAAACAAGGTAGCTCGAGCACTATGCCTCCGACCACGACGTGCGACACCAGAGTCCGAACTGCAAACTGGGCACGGAAACCGAAAAGCCCAGGGGAAAGACATGAAAACTGTTAGAGTGAGTGGACGAAAATGAATGTCTTTCACCAAATAATATATACGTTATAAAAACATATGCGAGTCTAAATGCAAATGCATAAATAAAGGAAATGGTACACGATGGAGACTCTAACTCCTCACGCGTCCGGGTACACGAGGGAGACTCTAACTCCTCACGTGTACAGAGCATGCATCGTAAATACATCGCGGAGTCTCTCATGAACTACCACGCGATAGCACAGTCTGAACCACGGGATCCCAAACCCACACCAAAATGAATGTCTTTCACCAAATAATATATACGTTATAAAAACATATGCGAGTCTAAATGGAAATGCATAAATAAAGGAAATGGTACACGAGGGAGACTCTAACTCCTCATGCGTCCGGGTACACGAAGGAGACTCTAACTCCTCACGCGTACAGAGCATGCATCGTAAATACATCGCGGAGTCTCTCATGAACTACCACGCGATAGCACAGTTTGAACCACGGGATCCCAGACCCACACCAAAATGAATGTCTTTCACCAAATAATATATACGTTATAAAAACATATGCGAGTCTAAATTCAAATGCATAAAAAAAGGAAATGGTACACGAGGGAGACTCTAACTCTTCACGCGTCCGGGTACACGAGGGAGACTCTAACTCCTCACGAGTACAGAGCATGCATCGTAAATACATCGCGGAGTCTCTCATGAACTACCACGCGATAGCACAGTCTGAACTACGGGATAACAGACCCACACGTGATTCCTAGCCAGAAAGGCCTCGGGTCAGGATATCTGTCCCCCCCGGAGCGTACTCGGGGATCAGCCGAGAAGCCAGTGTGTATCGATACAACAACGTAACCGAGACTGTACTCTGTGTAAACCAAATCATAAATCCTTTTCATGCACATGCATAAAACATAATATATATATGTATGTATACTCGTATACGCATATCCGTATATGTATAATCGTAAAACACATGCTCATAAAATCATAATCAATCTACATGCTCAAGTTTGTAAATCATAAATAAAAGACTCGCAATCAATCCGTGAAAAGAAATTGTCCACTCACAGACTAGCGTAACGCAGTTCGCGTTAACCCGTGATCCGGCGGAAAATCCCTCGCCATATGAACGATCACGAACCCCTGAATAATCACAAAGTCCATTACTCAAAATCATAACTCGACAATTCAAATCAAATCACGAGAAACCACCGTTCTCGGAAACACACAATCCGATTATGACAAACTGTCGAAAATTCGAAAATCACACCTCAATACCTCGTTGTACTTTCGGACGCTCAATTCGAAAAACAAACCTCCCCACAACGATCAGAGCGCGATTTCTAGTGAAATGACATATAACTCGTCGAAAAACACGCCGGGCGAAAAGTCGCCGCCGCCGCCAGCGGCGCCGCTGCCTCCGGCCACCGGAAAATCCAACCTGTCCATAAAATTTCGTGCTACACATGGTTTCAAAGATATCGACGATTCCAACAGCTTTCCAGTTATAAGTTAAGGCCAATTTTGACCGGAAAACCTCCAAAAATCAACTCAAAGTTCCAAACCCTTACCGGAATTTCAATTCAACGGATCTCTCTCCTCCGGCCACGGCAACCCTCAAGACCACTTGGAAAAGCTTCCTTGGCTCGAGGCTAACAAAAGCCCTCAAAGAGAAGCCACCATCTCGGCCTCCACGCCCCCACCCGAACACCACAAAACTCGCCGGAATTTCACTAACTTTGCCGAGCCATAACTTCCTCCTCCGGCTACCTCACGGGACGATCCACCTACCAAATTGAAGAGGAGCTCGAGCCCAACAAGTTTTGTGAAGGAACCCCGGCCAATAGTGGCCGGAAAAGGGTCCAAAAATCACCAAAACCGAACGGAAAACATATGGTAAAATGGGTCACCCATGACCCATGGTCAACCCAGTCAACCAAACAGAAATGGAAAGTTGACTTCCCCAAATAGGAAACTTCTATTTATAGGCCTTCCCAAAATGGAAACCACATAATTCACTTTTCGGCAAACTTCAAATACCCGTAACTTTCTCGTCGTAATTGCGATTCCGATAATTCTCGCAGCAACAAATTCGACTCGACAAGTTCTTCAATTATCATCCGAAGTCAAACACATCGACCAATTAGATAAAAAGTCAACTGTTCAAACCAACACATATTTAAACCGACTAAATATTCAACAGTCGGAAATAATCACAACTTAATCCTCGAACTCGGAATAATGCTCCGGAAGTTCCCACGAGTTTGAAATTAAATTCTCAACAACTTCCGTGAAGGAGCCGAAACCAAATTCTCGTCCGGTAATTTAGTCGCTAAGAGAGCCACCAATTTAACCCGATTCCGTCGAAACTTCAAATATTCATAACTTATTCCTCGGTCATCCAAATAACGATCCGGGACCGGCCACGAACTCGAAATCACACGTACAACGACTCTCGAGAAGAGACCCAGCTCCAATTCTCGGCCAATAATTTAGTCGTTATCAAGTCCGGCGATTCAAACAACTGTCGGAAATCTGCGACTACGCGCAAGCTCGTAGATCAAGCTGATTCCACTGCTGATTCTGTTCCGGGTCGTCACATCCCCTCACCTCCGTCGCTGTAATTCGAAGCCGAGCTCGACCATGACAGGTCCTAGCTCCCTCTCTCTCTCTCTCTTTCTCTCTCTCTCTCTCTCAATTTTTGGTTTTTATAATTATGTATATATATATGCATTTTAATTATATTTTTATGCATTTTAATTAACTTGATTAATTAAGTTTTGGGTGATGTTTTAATTTTTGATAATTTAAGGTGATGTATATATGTGATGTATGTATGTGGAAAATATTTGGAAAATTTAATTAAGGTGATGTATATATGCATATATTTGATGTATATAATTAAGTTTTGATAATTTTTGATAATTTATGGTGATGTATATATGTGGAATATATTTAGGTAATTTAAGGTGATTTGGGTGGATTAATTGATATATATAGTTCATAATTATATTGTATTTTTAAGGTGTTCCATAAATGGGCAAATTAAGGTGATTTGGATTCATTCATATAGGTAATTTAAGGTAATTTAGGGTGTTGGGCAAATTAAGGCGATTTGGATTAATTGATATAGTTGATAATTTAAGGTATATTTGTTAACTTAATTAATCGGTTAAATAAGCATTTGGGTAATAATTAATTGATATTTTGATAATTATATTCGTAATGATCGATATGATATGATGCAATTTAATTTAATTTAATGTTTAATTTAATGTACGATATCATAACCGTATTTATAACCATTTGGAACCGGAACCGTTTGTAACCGAACCGATAACCGCTAGAACCGGAACCGGAACCGAACGGTTCCGGTTCCAAACAGTTCTGGTTACAAACGGTTCCGGTTCCAAACGGTTATTGGTTCCAACAATAAGTTCTGGATTCGGTTGTATGAAAAACCGGAACCGGAATCGTTTGGAACCGAAACAAAACCAGAACCAGAATCGTTTGAAACCGGAACCGTTTGGAACCGGAACTGTTTGTAACCGAAACTGTTTGGAACCAGAACCATTTGAAACTGAACGGTTACGGTTCCGGGTCCAAACGGTTCCGGTTCCAAATGGTTCCGGTTCCGGTTTTTCATAGAACCGAATCCAGGACTCATTGTTGGAACCGATAACCGTTTGGAACCAGAACCGTTTATAACCGAACCCGTTTGGAACCAGAACCATTTGGAACCGGAACCGTTTGGAACAGGAACCGTTCGGAACCGGAACCATTTGGAACCTATAACCGCTACAACCAGAACCGGAACCGAACAGTTCCGGTTCCAAACGGTTCCGGTTGCAAACGGTCCCGGGTGCGAACGGTTCCAGTTCCAAACGGTTCCATCCTTAATTTTCATAGAACCGAATCCAGGATTAATTGTTGGATGTGCAGGAGGTTTTGCGGCAAATTGGCTTGGAGGCATCAAACGGAGAGGGACTAGAAATAGTGGAGGGAGCAGCAGTCAAGGTTCCTCAACCGCAGTCAGCAACATGCGCAGTGGGCCAATTATGAATGGTCGCACACAAATGTTGCTAGCTGCGCGAGGAGAGGAGGAAGCTGCACGATCCGGATCTGTGCAACCCCCAGTCCAGCCTCGAGCATCAGTCAGCAGACCCACAGATGAGCGACAGTCAACGGGGGCATCAGAAACTCCCTCCATCCGAATGCCCCCTATTGGCCCAGTGCCTACTCCCGTTTCACGGGAATCATCTGAGGCAGATGATGCTGGAGCCTTATCGTCCAAGCCTCGTCTATCTCCACCGTCCGGTCTCTTCCTGCCCGACGAGATTCCTGTGATCCCTGAATTCGATGATAGGGGGAGGCCTATTTATATTGAAGGACGGCCGGAGTTCCTGAGCGTGGAGGAAGCATACAACTTCATCTCGTTCGACCCCGTGTATCTTTGGAGTGCGAGGTGCACCAACCAGCAAACAGACGATGTAGGTAAATTTTATTAACAAGATTGATTACAACAATTATTACTTAAGCCTTACGATAGGTTCAATTAATGATATCAATTTGTTGACATTGTATTATTAGGCAATTTCGTTAATGGCACTGAAAAACGAAAGACTAGAGGCACCTGCACCGAGAAGAGACTTGAGAAGGCCACCGGGGGAAGGAAAACGCTCATTAGGGCCAATGAGCATGGTGAGGTGATCGAGACATTTGACACCACGCAAAAGTATGCCAGCATGGCCGGGGCCGTCGTGCGGGACAAGGTCCCAATGCTTTCGCCAGATTGGGAATCAGTGCCTCTCTACGTGAAGATGCAAGTGCATAATGCACTGAGTGTGAGTTAAATCGTATGTTTATTACGTAATTTTACATTTATTAATTAAGTCCGAATAAATATATAATTTTACCGTTTATATATTCATCTTGCAGGTGTGGTTTGACGTGGATGAATGCCTTATTCACACGTGGGTAGAGCGTCAACTACATATTAGGTGATATGATTCGAGTTATTTGAGTATATATCGAGTTAGATTTTTGTTTATCAAGTGTTTTAATATCTCTAACTTTTTTTTTTGGTGTTAATATAGGTATAAAGAGTGGAAGAACGAGCTTTCAAAACATTACACACAGTACAAGGAGCTAGGCCGAAGTTCTACCCCTAGCGAATTCCGGTTTAGGGAGTACGAGTGGCTGTGGCTGGTAGCCCACTTCGAGCACCCCAAAGCGAAGGTATGCATCTTGAATATATCTTAAAACCCTAATGTATCGTATCACATTGAAATAGTTAGTTACTAATTTTTTTACATATGTTTATCAAACAAGGCGATTTCCAAGACGAACCTGGAGAACAGATTGAAAAACACCATGGCCCATCATGCAGGTTCACTCAACTATTTGGGTTGGTCGAGTAAGGTGCAGCAACAACAAGAAGTCAACCCGTTGGTGTTTATTCATCAGAAGTTCTATCTGCAGTGCCCTGAAGAAACGGTAAGTCTTTAGCCTCATTAGTTTGTAGTTCACACAATAAAACTATTTTTCTCTATTAATTTAACTCGTTTAATAAAACGTTATTCATATTCGCTTTTCAATTAGGCGAGAGTGGAGGAAGTGATCACAGAAGTCACCATGAATATAGCTCGAAACAACCATCCTTACTGCTCAGAGGAAGAAGTGACCCAGTATGCCTCTCAAATCGATCCGCTTGATCACCGTATAGCGGCTCAGATCATAGCAAAAGCGTGCAGGACTAGAAAGAATACCTACTGCTGCAGGGGAATGGGCTCACCGGGCGAAGGAGTATTGAAGAACACTTCGGAATACTCTACCGGGTCAAGAACTTCAACTTCTAGGAACTCTAACCTAGCAGCGGAGCTTGAGAGGACGCAGAGGGAGTTGGAGGAGCAAAGGAGGCAGATGGAGAAGATGCGGCAATTGGCCGAGCAGCAGGCAGTCAGAGATGCCGAGCACCGGGTGCTGGTCGAGAAACACCGAATGATGGTCCAACAGCAGACAAAAATGTTCACATGGATGCAGACGATGTACACGTGCCAGACTACCGGACAACCGGTCCCCACACCTCCCCTGGTCCCTGTGTTCCACAGTGATCCACCACCGCAGCAGTCACCGCCATAGCAAGACCAGGGTAGCCACCGGAGTTCAAATGATTACATGGATTTCTTCGACCCTGACGCAGGAGTTCCTCGACCCTGACGTGTAGTTGTATTTTATTTTCGTATTGTTGCTATTTGTACTGTACGTTGGACAATTATGTGTGTACTGTTGAACTTGTATTTGTACGGTTTCTGTTTTTCAGTGCAGGTTCTGGAATTGGGCCCAATCCAGAACCGGCTTTTTTTTGACAAATTTCTCCGGGTATTGCCGGCGACTTGGACCAAAGTCGCCGGCAATAACCCTCATTTTCCGGCCATGGCGGAGCAATCATTGTCGGCGTTGAGTCGCCGGTAATGCCCTTCTTCATTGCCGGCGACTTGAGTCGCCGGTGATTCCTTGAGTATTACAGTCGCCGGTGATGCCCTTAAGCATTGTCAGCGACTTGAAAAATAAGTCATTTCAGGCGAGAGTATTACTGGCGACTTGTCGCCGGTAATAGTCATTTCCGGCGAAAAAAAAAAGAAAGGCCGGCGACTTTAGGTCGCCGGCAATGCCCTATAATGTGGTAGTGAGAATGGTTAGATGATGAAACATATGTGTTTCATCGTTTAAGTGTTTCTGCTAAGACGGCAAAATATAAGTGCTTTGTCGTCTAGCTGGGTTCACTAAACGGAAGAACAAGTTGTGCTTTCGTCGTTTAAGTGTTTCTACGTAGACTATGAAGCATTCGTATTCGTCGACTATTTGGACACACTTAAAAGATGAGCAATTTGCTTCATCGTCTAGCTAAGTCCTCACATGCGACGAATTTTTTTGTCGTTTTGTGTTACAATTTTTTGTATTATTGGATGTTAGACGACAAAACATATCTCGTCATGTTAGAGATGATTTAAACGACGAATCATTCAACGTTCGTTGTCTAAGTACCCAAATGACGCCCTTTATACGACTAAAGCTAAACGACTAATATTTCGCCATCTAAGTACGTAAACGATGAAAAGTTGCACTTAGAAGGCAAAATTGGTCGCCGTCTAAGTCAGTTTTTCTAGAAGCGCGCATGCGCACACACACAAATTAAGTACCGATGTACGCATGTACGTAGTTTAATAGGAAAAAAGTTCATACCTAAAGCATGAGCGTGCAAACGGTAAGAATCCTAATGGTGTGAAATTTTCGAAGGATTCATTTAGAGATGATCAACCATTAATACACCATCTACACCCTAGAGATTAAACTCGAGATCCGCCTCATCAAAATTTCTGCTTTCCTCATCAATATAGAACACAATCATACTCGCCGAATATCTAAAGTATTTGAGACTTGGCACATCAAGTTCAAACAAACTAAACTGACTTATACATAAATTTTTCACAACCAAGCTCCTCAACCTCATGTTTGGGCCACAGAATGCAAGCCCTTCTTTGTTCCAACAATATTGGAGAGTGAGACTATCTAGGCAAGGACAAGACCCTAGCATAGAGCATATGGAAGGTCTGCTGAGTTCAATCCATTCCAACGAGACATTCTTCAAGAGGCGAAGGTTGATGAATTCTGACATGTATATGGTAGGTACAATAAGAGAGTTATAGATTCAACATGCATAAATTTATAAACCATTCGAGGCAACTCGAACGAATGATCGAGATTGTTGAAAATGAATTCATTGTCGCCCCACGTTGGATTCGAGAAGCCAATCTCCAAGACCTTCACGCCGTTCGGGACAACGATTCTTATACACTTCTCCACACTATTGGGGAAGAGATTCGAGGCGACGTAGCATCCTGGTCGCCTCGAATAAATTTCTCGTCGCCTCGATTTTTTGTCACCAAAACTTCGTTGCCTCGATACGTCGTTTGAGATTGATCCCTTCACCATTGGGGCGACGTAGATTCAAAACTTCGTCGCTTCATTTTCATTGAAGCGACAAAAAAATAATTACGTCGCTTCAATTTTTCGCCGCGAAGATCAAAAAGTTGTCGCTTCATTTGAAAACAGAGCGACGAAGATACATCACTCTACGTCGCTTCAATTTAAAATGGAGCGACGACTATTGAGCAATCATCGTCGCTCCGTTTAATATTTAAGCGACGAAGATTCATCACTCTACGTCGCCTCGATATATTTAATTTTTTTTTTTCTTTTTCAGTGAATGAGGCGACGTAGATGGACCAATCTACGTCGCCTCGATATATTTAATTTTTTTTTCTTTTTCAGTGAATGAGGCGATGTAGATTGGTCCATCTACGTCGCCTAGATATATTTAATTTTTATTTTTTTTTCTTTTTCAGTGAATGAGGCGACGTAGATTGACCAATCTACGTCGCCTCATTGAGTGAAAATGAAAAAAAATAAAAATTAAATATTATTGTACCAAGTCACGACCTATCGCAATTTAGGCTAACACAAAAACTCATTCATGAAATCAAGTTATATAGAAAAATATTCCACAACTCAAAACGTTATACGATACAAAGCGACCTATCACACAGTAGACTAATGCTGAGGGACGGCAATGCAGCTCGATTACGAGCCAGGAGGTGGTGGAGGAGCTTGAGGTTGTTGACTCCCAGCCTGGGACTACACGTTCTATTCTTTTGCTTCATTTTTTTTTTCTTATATTTGAATTTAATTATTGTGTACAAAGTCACCTAACAGTGAGTTGCATGTGCAATAATCCACTTGCTAGCTAGGGAGTAGAGAATGATCATAATCTCCAACCACGTATGGCCAATGCGTGCATCATACGTTCCCATAATTCCGTGACCAGAGTGACACGATTTAATCACACACTCCCAATAGTATTTCGAATCGATAAACGAAGATATAATAGTGATATCTTATATTCTCTATGAATAACTCGATTTTGTCAAGCTTTGCTTTTCTTCTCTTCATTCAACACAATGGACTCTTGACTTGTGAGAATAACAAGCCAAAATTGTCAACACAATGGACTCTTATTTGAGCAAACAAGCAAACTAGCTAGGATTCACAATGAAATCCCTAGCGGCTTCAAATTTTTAGGAGCCTCCGGCCTTTTCTTCATTGGAAAATCCCTAGGGTTGCATCGGGTTTTCCACCTCTAGTTGTCAAGCTTGAGGTGCCAATGTGCAGCCACGGCGCTGCTACTCAAGTTGACAGTTACAACAGTCGCGAGCCCGTTTTCATGGGTGTAGGTGAGGTCTCCGCCATAGAGTGCTATGGAAGAGGTCCATATTTCTTTCTAGTTGTCACTTATCAATGATGCTGCATCTCTGATTCGATTGGCGACGGGGTGGTCTGCGGTGGTCGGGAGTTTTTTGTTCTGGGTGGTGATGAAAATTTTGTATTTTTGGATTATGGCAAAAGAAGAAATATGCTTCAAAAAAACTAATAGTTTACGTTTTTCTTTAAGCTTTATTTGCTCCACTACTTGTGTACAAAGTAAAAAAATCAAATAAGTCTTTATGATACAATGAACCCTAGGAATTTGCTAATGTTAAACGTCGGTTTGCACTAACGAAGTTCAACCTAACACTCAATCAAAACAAAAAGTTTTCTAGAGACACAAAGTTACTAGAAACTACTGCAGAATAATAGTTTATTGATTTTATAGAAAACTAAGAGTATTTGGTGGAATAATTTTTAGAGACTAGAGAGAGATCAAGGGAATTGATTTCTATTTGATGATCAATCTGAAAGTGGCGTGCACCACTCCTAGGAGTAGACATGCCTTTTAAATTTGAATTAGACCCTTTTGCAAGAGGTTGCATCCGTTAGGGTGTATCGGTCAAAACAAGAAGACATGTTGGTTTATCAACAATATAATTGGTTGATTAATTGCAACCCATCCCATTAGAACATACACAACTCTTCATCTCTTCGTACTCTTATAATGTGAAATTAAATATAACAATGCTCCACCATTTTTAAAATATTAATTTTATTAAGTTTAAAATTATTTTGAAAAACTTTTGAAAAAATTCTTGAGCCAATCGTTGGAAAATATAGTGCATAAACTATGGTGTCTTGTATACTTGAATCTTAACTTAGTGAGAACACATCACAGTTAAATTAAGATGGCGGAGTAACTTTGCTTTGAACTTGTGATCTTATTATGATCTTACTGGATACATTTCGTACTAGTTTTCTACTTCTTTTGAGTGTTCTAAAAGTAGACACATGGATTGGTCTTGTGTCTGTATCTTTTTCACAAGTTCTCTAGAGACTAGTTCAAGTAGTATAGAAGGTGGCACCACCTTCTACACTCGTATAAGTAAGCATGGAATACTCATGTAACTAAAGTACTTTCTGTAATGTTTATTAAGAGTTTTAATTATGACTCAATTTCCACCATTCATTACATGTATCAAACACTTCTACCTCAGAAATGGATATGGCATATATTTGTTTATAAATATATAATCATTTAATTTATTTGCTACTTGTAATGACTAAGTATGATGTATTTTTGCTTATTTAACTCAAGAACTTTATCGATGTTTCAAGAGTTGAGTTGAGTTTCTCTCACCAGTGATTACTAAAATTGGACTTTAACTGTGACAACCCAGAACAGAATCAGTAGAGTAAACGGCTTAATTCACGAGTTAGCGCGAAATCACTGTTTTTTGATAATTGATCGATTTGCCGGTTTTGATCGCGACTTAATTATCGGCCGAGAATTTTAGTTGAGTCTCTTCTCGAGAATTGTTGTACGCGTGATTTCGAGTTCGTGGGCGGTTCCGGATTATTATTTCGACGACCGAGGAATATAATATGAATATTTAAAATTGCAGAATTACGTCGAGTATATCCGTTCGTATCGAGTTTATCCGAATCGTGATGGTTATCTGTTTTGGATCGTCGATCGTCCCGAGCCGCGAGTATAAATATCAGAAATAGTCAAAAAATTGTCGAAAATACTGTTCGGGAAGTTTGACCGGCGTTGACCGAGTTTGGAGCGTTGACCATCGTTGACCCATGGAGAGATTTTGACCGTTTGAATTCCTCCGATGGACTGGCCGATTCCGGCCGTTTCAGGCCACGAACTTGGAAGGTAAATTGTTCTCCTCATGATTCTAAGCAGTTTAGAACTTGGTTTTGCTTGAATTAATGTCGAATTGAGGGAGAAATGTTGAGTTGAAGTTTGGGAAAATCTTGCCGGAATCGGGTTTTGTGGACAGAGGTGCTCCGGCCACGGTGGTGGCCGGGGAGTTGGGGGATTCTGTTCGTGGGGCCACGGAGGAGCTTTTGGGAGAGGTCTCGAAGGCTGCCGTGCACTGTGGACGGCGGATCGACTGTGAACAGCGTCGCCGGCGGTGGTGGAACCCCCGTGGGTTTCGAGCTGATTTCCGGCGTGTGTGGCCGGAATTGGACTTATGCACAGTTGAGAGATGTGTTGGGCTCGTTGAGGAGAAGCTTCGGTGAGGTTGGCCGCCGGAAAATCTCTCTGGTAAACGGCGCGCCGACGGCAGCGGCGGCGGTAAACGGCGGAGCTCCGGCGACAGTTGACTTTTTGGAAATGTGTCGAGTTATATGTCGTTTTGCTCGTATTCGCGCCTCGATCGTCGCCTTGGGGTTTTCGAGTTGATTTGGGTACCGAATTTTCAGTCGAGGGTTTGAGTGGAGATTTCGGGAATTTCGTTGATTATTTTTTACCGTGTTATATGTTTCTGGGAATGGTTGGTTTCTGAGGTGTGGTATAGTGCTGTGAATTGTGATTTTGATCAGATATATCATATGATTATTCAAGGGATCGAGATCGTGCTTCGGGCGAGGGATCTTCCACCGGACCACGTAATTAGTGCGAGTGCGCGCTTCGCTCACCTGTGAGTGGAATTTTATATTTTCACTATCGTTGCGAGTTCGTGATTTCCGTATTTATTTTTATACGATGTTGAGATTATTTATTACTTTTGGAGGTATTATTTTATATTTTTATGGTGATGGCATTACTTGCATCGATGCTTCAGCTACTTGGCTGATCACCGGTAGTCTGACCAGAGTTGAGAGATTCCTCTGGGCAGGGTTGAGAGATCCCCTATTATGCCGCTGGGGGGTTGAAAGATTCCCCTAGCCTATCACCGTCGGGCTTGAGAGATTCGCCTGACACCTCCATATATATTTTCCGAACTCTCATCGTTTTACATTGTTTATGTATATGAAATTGGTGAAAGGCATATTTTTATTTTCTTCCACTCACTCTAACGTTTTATTGCCTTTCCCCTGGGCTTTTCGGTTTCCGTGCCCAGTTTGCAGTTCAAATTCTGGTGTCTCACGTCGCGGTTGGAGTCTAGTCGTTCGAGCTACCTTTGTTTTCCAGTAGGTTTCTTGTTTTGCCTACTGTTGTATATTTTTGTATATATACTCTAGAGGTCGCTCTGATACGTTACTAATACATGTTTTATGTGGTTTTCCCTAAATTTTCTATAAAGTACAGCTATGTTTACTGCTTTATGTTATTGATATGATATTGAGAAATCCGGATGGGATTGGTGCCCACGGTTTGGCTTTTGCGGCATATGATGAAGTGTATTTTCCGGGTGCAGGTTAATGGCAATTCCACGTTAGTAGCGTTACTCTGCCAAAATTTTAATGGTTTTTGTTGGTTCGTGTTTTCAAAAAGGGTTCGATTCCGGTTTAGGAAACTAAATCGAGGTTGGGTCGTTTCAGCTTGGTATCAGAGCATTAGGTTGTCAGATTCTGTAGACTCTTGTAGTTGTGATGCTTAGGGTATTTAAGTTTGTACAGCATGTCTGGAGTGATGACCCGATTGGCCAGCGGTACTCATCAATACTTCGGGTGTTCTGTATTCTCAAATATCTAAGGTCTCATGATTACGTTCCTTCTACTTGTACCTAATGCTTGTCTTGTATCAGTAGGATGCCTCCTCGACGTGGTCCCCGTGTTGATCGGGAAGTGGATCCTGATGAGGATCGCCGGACGCACGACTTGCTGATGCGAGTGTTGCGTTTGGAGGAGCGTTTTGACCCTGTGGTCAAAACTCGTACTGCTGGTGCGACTGTCTTTTTGGGTTCAACTGATCCAGAGATATGTGAGGCATGGTTGGTTCAGGCTGAACGCGTATGTGAGCGTCTGCGTTTTACCCCTGAGCAGATGACAGTGGCCGCAGTTAGATTACTTGAGTCAGATGCATACTTTTGGTGGGTTAGCACCGATCGGGTACCAGTTGATACTCCTTGGACTTTGTTTCGAGATTTTTTCATGCAGAGATACTTCAACCAGGCTACCCAGCAGCGAAAGTATGAGGAGCTCACGAATTTGAGGCAGGGCAGTTTGTCTGTGCTTGAGTACCGGGACAGATTCATCCGCTTATCTCGGTTTGCATGTGACATGGTGGCTACTGAGGAAGCCAAGTGCCGCAGATTTGAGTTGGGTTTGAACTTGAACATCAAGGGGACTCTAACTACGATGCCTCGGAATAACTTTGATGAGTTTGTCAGTGCAGCACTCCAAGGTGAAGATATCGAGAAGGAAAGGTAGATGAGATACCAGCCTAGACGGTTTGAGGAGGGTGGACCGAGTCAGGGGCCTTCCAAGAGGCTGAGTTATGATACTTCCGGTTCAGCTTCATCCTCGGGCAGTGGACCATATCGACCACCAGCTAGTGCACCGAGACAGAGGCAAAGATGGAGGAGAGATCGACCGCAGCGACCATTGTCTAGTGGGGGTTCTAACGGTTCCAATTATCCTCTGCGTTCGGGTGGCACTTTTGCCGTACCGAGGGAGTACCCGTTGTGTAGTCTCTGCAGCAGGCATCATGTTGGTCCATGTTAGTGAGGCCCTGTCACTTATTTTCGTTGTGGCCAGGTAGGTCACTATGCGAGAGAGTGTTTCCAGCTTGATGGTGCTGGTGGACAGGGGGCCCAGAGTTCCGGAGGAGAGCGAGGTGCCACTTCTGGGGCTTGACCAGTACAGTTTTTGGGCCAGGGCGGACAGCAGGGACAGCCTCAGTGTGGGCGACCAGCCGGGCAGGCCAGGGTTCATGCCATGACTTTGCGTGAGGGCAGAGCTTCACCGGAGGTTATTATCGGTACGTTGCATGTTTTCGGTTATCCAGTACTTACAATGTTAGATCCAGGTGCTACGCATTCATTCATGTCGTATAAACTATCATCTTTAGCTACTGTACCTACGTCTCCACTTCCGGGGTTGTGGAGAGTGTTGTATCCATCTGGTGAGGTTGTGAGTATCGGCTGGGTGTACAGAGACTATGAGATTTTCATTAGAGGCTATGGCTTAGCCGCAGATTTGTTATTGCTGGATATTGTCGATTTTGATTTGATCCTGGGTATGGACTTCTTGGAGACACATTAGGCCATATTCAACTATCACAAGAAGGAGGTTGCGTTTCGACGACAAGGCTTTCCCGAGATATTGTTTCGCAGCGAGAAGAATACTTCATTGTCATGTGTGATTTCTGCGATGAAAGCGGATCGGTTAATGAAGAAGGGTTGTGTTGCTTATTTAGTTCATGTGGTAGATACTACGGCAGCTGTGCCGGATATTGGTGATATTGAGGTTGTTTCCGAGTTTCCAGATGTGTTTCCGGAGGAATTACCGGGTATACCTCCAGTTTGGGAGATTGATTTCACCATTGAGCTATTGCTGGTCACGGGACCCATTTCACAGGCACCGTATCGTATGGCGCCAGCGGAGTTGAAAGAGTTACAGATTCAACTTCAGGAGTTGCTGGAGAAGGGTTTCATTCCACCCAGTGTATCGCTGTGGGGTGCCCCGGTTTTGTTTATGCGGAAGAAGGATGGATCCATGCGGTTGTGCATCGATTACTGGAACCTGAATCAGGTCACTATGAAGAATAAGTATCCGTTGCCGCGGATTGACGATTTTTTTGATCAGCTCAAGGGAGCTTTAGTCTTTTCGAAGACTGATCTCAAGTTCGGATATCATCAGTTGAGAATCCGAGAGTCAGATGTGGCCAGGACAACTTTCAGATTGCGGTATGGGCATTACGAGTTCTTGGTTATGCCGTTTGGGTTAACCAACGCCCCCGCAGCCTTTATGTACTTGATGAACCGGGTGTTTAGACGGTTTCTGGACAAGTTCGTGATCGTGTTCATCTACAACATCCTGATTTATTCCAGGAGTGTGGGCCATCATAAGAAGCATTTGTGAGCGGTTTTGTGAACTTTGCGGGATAATCAGTTGTTTGCGAAGTTCAGCAAGTGTGAGTTTTGGTTGGACAGCGTGAAGTTTCTGGGACACGTGATATCAGCTGAGGGAGTCAGCGTTGATCCTGACAAGATCGAGGCCGTGCTAAATTGGAGTAGACCTACCACCGTACTGGAGATCTGGAGTATTTTGGGTTTGGCAGGCTACTATCGGTGCTTTGTGCAAGATTTTTCTCGGATTGCTACTCCACTTACCAGATTGACGGAGAAAGGCATCAAGTTTGACTAGTCCGATGCTTGTAAGGAGAGTTACTTACTCCTAAAGGAAAGGCTGACTACCGCACCGGTTCTGACTTTACCTGACGACAACGGTGAGTTCGTGGTTTACAACGATACATTGAAGTTGGGACATGGTTGTGTGCTGATGCAGCATGGCAGAGTTGTGGCCTACAGTTCCAGGCAGCTGAAACCACATGAAGTCAATTATCCGACCCATGATTTGGAGTTGGCCGCTATTATGTTAGCGTTGAAGAGTTGGAGACACTACTTGTACGGAGGTCAGTGCAAGATATACACCGATCACAAGAGTCTCACCTACTTGCGAACGCAGCCAGACTTGAATATGAGGCAGGGCAGATGGATGGAGTTGATCAACAACTACGATTGCACTTTCGAGTACCATCCAAGGAAGGCTAATGTCGTTGCCGATGCACTCAGTCGGAAATCTGGAGCTTCGTTGTTTCATGTTTGTGTGGCCGGCCAGAGTATCTATGTTAGCCGAGCTTCGGGCTATGGGAGCCGAGTTCGAGTTCGAGTGGGATGACGATGGAGCTTTGTTGGCCAGTTTCCAGGTTCGACCGGTATTGGTTGATCGGGTTCGAGAAGCTCAGGATTCAGATTCCTACCTGTTAGATAAGAAGACCATGATACGGAATGGTGTGCCAATAGAGTTTTGGTTGTGTGATGATGGTAAGTTACTATTCAGAGGCCGATTGTGCGTGCCTAGAGACGAGAGTCTGAAGAAAGAGATTTTAGACGAAACTCATTGTTCGGCATATGCGATGCATCCCTGTGGTATGAAAATGTTTCATACACTTCGAGAGTATTACTGGTGGCGCAACATGAAGCAGAACATTGCCGCATATGTGAGCCGATGTTTGATTTGTTAGTAGGTTAAAGCGGAGAGGCAGAAGCCTGCAGGAAAATTGCAGCCCCTGGAGATTCCGGTTTGGAAGTGGGAGCACATTACCATGGATTTCGTGTATTAGTTGCCACGTACTTCGGCTGGCAACACTGGTATTTGGGTTATCGTGGATCGATATACGAAATCCGCTCATTTTCTCGCACTTCCGGGGAAGATTTCAGTGGGCAGATTGGCAAAGCTGTATTTGTCGGAGATCGTTCGTCTGCATGGTGTGCCTGTATCTATTGTTTCTTACCGAGATAGTTAGTTTACTTCTAAGTTCTGGCAGGCATTACAACGAGCCATGGATACGAGATTGCATTTTAGTACAGCTTTTCATCCTCAAACTTTCGGGCAGTCTGAGCCCACTATATAGACTCTTGAGGAAATGTTGCGGTCTTGTGTGTTGTAGTTTCGAGGAAATTGGGACCAACAACTGCATCTGATAGAGTTTGCCTACAACAACAGCTATCAGGCCAGTATTGAGATGGCACCGTATGAGACCTTGTACGGGAGGCAGTGTCGCACTCCGTTATGTTGGAGTGAGGTGGGCGAGCGATGACTTATTGGCCCTGATCTGGTGAAGAGCACCATGGAGGACGTCCAGATTATCCGGGACAGATTAAAGATTACCCAGGATTGCCAGAAGAGTTATGCGAACGTGAGGAGAAAGAGTCTCGAGTTCGATGTGGGCGATTGGGTCTTCTTGAAACTACCTCCGTGGAGGGGAGTTGGGCGTTTCGGAAAACGTGGCAAGCTTCGACCATGGTACATTGGTCCCTACGAGATTACCGAGAGGGTTGGAGCCGTTGCTTACAGACTTGAGTTGCCGTCTGAGATAGCTCGTGTTCATGATGTTTTCCACGTTTTGATGTTGCGGAAGTATATCCCAGATCTGTCGCATGTGTTAGCACCACATTAGCTACCTATTCGAGAGGATTTGACGTATGTGGAGGAGCCGGTACAGATTCTCGATCGGTGTGAGCAGGAGTTGAGGCACCGTATTATACCGCTGGTGAAGGTGTTGTGGCAGAATCACTCGGTTGAGGAGGCCACTTGGGAGACTGAGCAACGTATGCGGGAGCAGTATCCTCATCTGTTCACTTGACAGGTACGTAAATTTCGAGGTTGAATTTTTTTTTAGGGGGGTAGATTTGTGACGACCCGGAACAGAATCAGTAGAGTAAACGGCTTAATTCACGAGTTAGCGCGAAATCACTGTTTTCCGATAATTGATTGATTTGCCGGTTTTGATCGCGACATAATTATCGGCCGAGAACTTGAGTTGAGTATCTTCTCGAGAGTTGTTGTACGCGTGATTTCGAGTTCGTGGGCGGTTTCGGATTATTATTTCGACGACCGAGGAATATAATATGAATATTTGAAATTGCGGAATTTCGTCGAGTGTATCCGTTCGTATCGAGTTTATCCGAATCGTGATGGTTATCTGTTTTGGACCGTCGATCGTCCCGAGTCCCGAGTATAAATATCGAAAATAGTCGAAAAATTGTCGAAAACACTGTTCGGGAAGTTTGACCGGCGTTGACCGAGTTTGGAGCGTTCTCCACCGTTGACCCGTGGAGAGATTTTGACCGTTTGAATTCCTCCGGTGGACTGGCTGATTCTGGCCATTTCAGGCCACGACCTTGGAAGGTAAATTGTTCTCCTCGTGATTCTAAGCAGTTTAGAACTTGGTTTTGCTTGAATTGAAGTCGAATTGAGGGAGAAATGTTGAGTTGAAGTTTGGGAAAATCTTGCCGGAATCGGGTTTTGTGGACGGAGGTGCTCCCGCGACGTTGGTGGCCGGGGAGTGGAGGGATTCTGTTCGTGGGGCCACGGTGGAGCTTTTGGGAGAGGTTTCGAAGGCTGCCGTGCGCCGTGGACTGCGGATCGACGACGAACAGCGTCGCCGGCGGTAGTGAAATAGCCGTGGGTTTCGAGCTGATTTTCGGCGTGTGTGGCCGGAATTGGACTTAGCCACAGTTGAGAGATGTGTTGGGCTCGTTGAGGAGAAGCTTCGGTGAGCTTGACCACCGGAAAATCTCTCTGGTTGACGGCGCGCCGCCGTCGGCGGCGGCGGTCAATGGCAGAGCTCCGGCGACCGTTGACTTTTTGGAAATGTGTCTAGTTATATGTTGTTTTGCTCGTATTCACGCCCCGATCGTCACCTTGAGGTTTTCGAGTTGATTTGAGTACCGGAATTTCAGTCGAGGGTTTGAGTGGAGATTTCGGGAATTTCGTCGATTATTTTGTATAGTGTTATATATTTCCGGGAACAGTTGGTTTCTGAGGTGTGGTACAGTGTTGTGAATTGTGATTTTGATCAGATATATTTTATGATTATTCAGGGGATCGAGATCGTGCTTCGGGCGAGGGATCTTCCGCCGGACCACGTAATTAGCGCGAGTGCGCGCTTCGCTCACCTGTGAGTGGACTTTTATATTTTCACTGTCGTTGCAAGTTCGTGATTTCTGTATTTATTTTTATACGATGTTGAGATTATTTATTACTTTTGGAGGTATTATTTTATATTTTTATGGTGATGGCATTACTTGCATCGATGCTTCGGCTACTTGGCTGATCACCGGTAGTCTGACCAGAGTTGAGAGATTCCTCTGGGCAGGGTTGAGAGATTTCTCTGTTATGCAGCTGGGGTTGAGAGATTCCCCTAGCCTATCATCGTCGGGCTTGAGAGATTCGCCTGGCACCTCCATATATATTTTCCGAACTCGCATTGTTTTACATTGTTTATGTATATGAAATTGGTGAAAGGCATATCTTTATTTTCGTCCACTCACTCTAACGTTTTATTGTCTTTCCCCTGGAATTTTCGGTTTCCGTGCCCAGTTTGTATTTCAGATTCTGGTGTCTCACGTCGCTGTCGGAGGCTAGTCATTCGAGCTACCTTTCTATTCCAGTAGATTTCTTGTGTTGCCTAATGTTGTATATTTTTGTATATATACTCTAGAGGTCTCTCTAATACGTTACTGATACATGTTTTATGTGGTTTTCCCTAGATTTTCTATAAAGTACAGCTATGTTTACTGCTTTATGTTATTTATATGATATTGAGAAATTCGGATGGGATTGGTGCCCACGGTTTGGTTTTTGTGGCATAGGATGAAGTGTATTTTCCGGGAACAGGTTAATGGCAATTCCGCGTTAGTAGCGTTACTCTACCGAAATTGTAATGGTTTTTGTTAGTTTGTGTTTTCAGAAAGGGTTCGATTCCAGTTTAGAAAACTAAATCGGGGTAGGGTCCTTTCAGCTTAGTATCAGAGCATTAGGTTGTCAGGCGATACTCCGTGGACTTTGTTTCGGGATTTGTTCATGCGGAGATACTTTAACCAGGCTACCCAGGAGCGAAAGTATGAGGATTTCACAAATTTGAGGCAAGGTAGTTTGTCTGTGCTTGAGTACTGGGATAGATTCACCCGCTTATCTCGGTTTGCGCGTGACATGGTGGCTACTGAGGAAGCCAAGTGCCGCAGATTTGAGTTGGGTTTGAACTTGAACATCAAGGGGACTCTGACTACGATGCCTCGGGACAACTTTGATGATTTTGTCAGTGCAGCACTTCGAGGTGAGGATATCGAGAAGGAAAGGCAGATGAGATACCAGCCTAGATGGTTTGAGGAGGGTGGACCAAGTCAGGGGCCTCCAAGAGGCTGAGTTCTGATACTTCCAGTTCAGCTTCATCCTCGGGCAGTGTACCATATCGACCACCAGCTAGTGCACCGAGACAGAGGCAGAGATGGAGGAGAGATCGACTGCAGCGACCACAGTCTAGTGGGGGTTCTAGCGGTTCCTGTTATCCTCGGCGTTCGGGTGGCACTTTTGCCGTACCGAGGGAGTACCCGTTGTGTAGTCTCTGCAGCAGGCATCATGTTGGTCCATGTCAGCGAGGCCCTGTCACTTGTTTTCGTTGTGGCCAGGTAGTTCATTATTCGAGAGAGTGTTTCCAGCGAGGCCCTATCATTAGGTGATGAAATTACAGTTTTCGTTGCCTAAGTGAATTTTTTATAATTTTATTTCGATTTGATTTTATAAAAAATGTGCAAATTAATTTTGGGTTGTTGCTTAAAAATTATCAAAAATCAACATTAACCTAAGTGTTGTTAATTAAGTTTGCACTTGGTATAAAAAATTTATTTAAGACTAAAAACTTGTTATATATCTACTAGTGTTGTATAACTTAAGTGTTCGTATGTCTATATTCACTCCACATCAACATTAATGAAATTGAATTTGGACAAAACAACCGTTGGATATGTTCATCATAACATAATAAGTAAGTGAATGAATTTTCATTCAAAATGAAGTTCGTTAAGGGTTTGATCGACCTTGTCAACCATAAAATCGAAATTTCAACAAAACGAAAACGTCGACACTCACAATTCAAAAATTGTTTACTTTATACTGTCAATGAATAAAAAATATAGTTTAAGATAGTATACATGGTCGTGCTCTTAGAGGTCAGATTGTGAAATTGTACGAAGCTAACTATGAGGTCTAGCAGAAGATCCCTCACTAAACAGTCGATCATGATCACCTGAATAACAGGGATACGATCAATACATATTGAAACACATAATACGGAGCTAATACATTAAGAACCCCGCGTTCTCGAAAGACGTATCGCTCGAAATATCGACGAGGATAGCAAAAATCCCAAAATACACCCAAACAACCCTCTTCCCAAATTAGAACATTCAACTCGACTCAAAAACCTCACCATTGCATTCGGCATGCAAAAACAAGCAAAATGACATAAAACTATCCAAAAATCTCACCTCGTCGGAGCTCCACCGCGCACGGCAGCGCGTGGGGCCGCCGCCGGTCGCCGAAAAATCCACCAACCCAGAAATCTTTGACCTATACATCATCTCGAAGATCTCAACATTTCCAACAACTTTGTATTTCAAAGCTAAGCTCAATTTTAACTGGAAAATGTCCAAAACTCACCGTGAAGTTTGAAAACCTCGCTGGAATTCAATTTCTCCGATCGGCCATCACCGGGCACGGCAAGGGTTGAAACCACTTGGAATAGATTCACCTCTCCATGGGCTACAAAACCCCCATAACCTCAACCTCTATCGCCGCCATAAAGCTGCCTCCGTCCACCGCCGATTACCGCCGAAATTCCCCAAACTTTAACAAGCCATAACTTCTTCATCCGGCAACCAAATTGAGTGATCCACCTATCAAAACAAAGAGGACCTCAAGCCCAACAACTTTCGTGAAGGAACAATGGTCAAAAATTGCTGGAATAAGGCACATCAACGCTGAGAAGCTCACGGCCCAAAACGGGTCAGTTTTGACCCGTGGGTCAAACCAGATTTCCCAAAATGGAAAGTTTCTTCAATTATCACGATACATACCCATATTTATACCGTATACATACCGTACATATACCATCCCTAAATCAACGGCTATAATTCAATCTGATCCAAATCGAACGGTCACGATTAAATCCACATTCACCAACTGACTTCAAAATTTGATAAAACATTGCTCACTTATCCAAAAAATTCTCCAAAAATTCTCACGATCTCGAAATTAAATCCTCTACAACTACCGCGAAGGAACACAAACCAAATTTTTGCCCGATAATTTAGTCGTTAACAAACCCACGAGTACGATTAATTCACAATAATCACGGCTCAGACCAATATGTGCACATTTTACGGTTCAGGTCGTTACAAATCTACCTCCCTAACAAAAATTTTGTCCTTGAAATTTACATACCGGCTTGAAGAATGAAGCTACTGCTAATACAAACTGTTCTAGCTGCTACGTGACTACCTCTATTGTATGATTTCTGTACAAACACAAACGCTGAGACTAACAGAAAATTTCTATTCCAGAGAATCTACTCTCGACAATTAAGAACATCCAACGGTTCCATAACCTAAACTGAACTGCAATTGAAACTGTCTACAACGGAAATTACTAAAACACGCTAACATCAGGGAATTAGGAATATATGTTCATAACCACGATGCATAAAATACGCCATACCATATGCCAGCCCTTATAATACTTTTCAAACGATAAATCATAACGCTCATATCTTTACTAACGTGCATAACTTACCACGCTAACAACTGTTCATAACTCATTTCCATGGCAATAGCTAGAAGGATACTCAATTACCACCATATACTCTCACTGACATATGCGCAATCTTTTCTGATAATCCGACAACTTTAATTTGTTAAGAAAATCTGCATGTTACCTGTCATCTCTGGCAACACATAACCTCTTTTTGAACACAAAAGTGCCATTACTCCTCATCTGAAACTCTGTTGGTACATTATTCTGAGTGAAATTCTTCTTGCTCAGTAGATAGGCATCTGAATCTTGAGCTTCACGAACTTGATCAAGCAACACCGGATGAACTTGGAAGCTGGCTAACAATGCTCCATCGTCATTCCTCTCCAAGTCTACTCTTGTTGCTCGCAACTCCGTCAAAAGTGACATTCTTACAACACTAACATAGAAACGAGAATCACCGTGCGTCCGACTAAGAGCATCAACAACCACGTTAGCCTTTCCTGGATGATACTCGAAAGTGCAATCATAATCATTAATCAGCTCCATCCATCTCTGCTGCCTCATATTCAAATCTGGTTGCATACTTAAGTAGGTAAGACTTTTGTGATCAATATAAATCTTACACTGCGCTCTGTACAAGTAGTGTCTCAAACTCTTCAATGCTAACATAATGACAGCTAACTCAAGATCATGAGTAGGATAGTTAACTTTGTGTGGTTTCAACTGTCTAGAACTATATGCCACCACCTTTCCATTTTGCATCAAGACACAACCTAGACCTAACCTCGAAGCATCACTGTACACAACATACTCACCGCTATCGTCTAGTAAAGTCAACACTGGTGCAGTAGTCAACCCAAATGGCATAACAAGGAACTCAGAGTGCCCATAACGTGACCAAAACGCCGTCTTGTCCACATCGGACTCCCGAATCCGTAGCTGATGGTATCCAAACCTAAGATCAATCTTCGAGAAGACCGAAGCTCCTTTCAGCTGATAGAACAAATCATCAATCCGTGGAAGCGGATACTTGTTCTTCACCGTAACCTGATTCAACTTCTGATAATCAATGCATAGCCACATCGAACCATCCTTTTTCCTCACAAACAACATTGGAGCACCCCAAGGTGAAACACTAGGTCGAATTAAGCCTTTCTCAATCAATTCCTGAAGTTGAATATGCAACTCCCTCAACTCTGTTGGTGCCATATGATAAGGTGTCTGCGAAATAGGTCCAGTGCATGGAAGTAACTCGATGGTGAAGTCAATCTCTCTGACTGGAGGAACACCGAGTAAGTCCTCAGGAAACACATCTGGATACTCACAAACCACCGCAATATCACCAATGTCCGACACACGAACACTCGTATCAATCACATGTGCTAGGTAAGCCACACAACCCTTCCTCAACATCTACTCAGCCTTCATTGTTGAAATCAAACAAGGCAAAGAAGTATTATTTTCACCTCGAAACAAGATTTTCGGCATGCCTAGACTCCTAAAAACAACCTCCTTCTTATGATAGTCAAGAACAGCCCAATGGTTCTCCAAGAAATGCATGCCCAAAATCACGTCAAAATCCACAATATCCAGCAGCATCAAATCCGCGGCTAACCCATAACCTCCAATAAAAATCTCACAATCTCTATATACCCACCAGACACACACTACCTCGCCAGATGGATACAACACTCGCCGCAAACTAGGGAGATGAGATGCATGTACAGTAGCCAATGATGCTAATCTATATGACATGATGAATGCATAGCCCCTGGATCTAGTAAAGTAAGAACTGGATGACCAAAAATGTACAACGTACCGATGATAACCTCTGGAGAAGCTCTAACCTCACGGAGAGACATGGCATGAACTCGAGCCTGTCTCACTGGTCGTCCACGCTGGCCGCGATTCTACTGACCACCCTGTCTAGAAGGTTGTGTTGCACGATCACCAGAAGTAGTACCCTGATCTCGACCAGCACTCCAATCCACAACACCTCCAAAAGTGCCAAGCTGAGGACACTCCCTCACAAAGTGACCCACCTGGCCACAACGGTAGCAAGTAGAGGTGCCATACTGACAGTGACCAGAGTGATGTCTCGGTGTAACAAATGTGCCTGATGGATGTCGAGGATAACTCGATCCACTAGAATTCCCACTTGACTGCTGCCTCTGCGGTCGACTCCTCCTCCAACTCTGAATCTACCTAGCAGTGCTAGTAGGATATCTATAAGGTCCACTACCAGAAGATGATGCTGATCCAGAAATACCTGAACTCAACTTCTTCGAAGCACCCTGACTAGGTCCACCCTCTTCAAAGCGACGCGTCTGAAACCGCATTTGTCTCTCCCTTTCAATGTCTTTTCCTCTGAGTGCAGCACTAACAAATTCATCAAAGTTATCTTGAGGCATAGCGGTTAAAGTCCACTTGATATTCAGATTCAGACCCAACTCAAACCTCCTGCACTTTGCTTCCTCTGATGCCACCATATCACGTGCAAACCAAAACAAACGAGTGAACTTATTCCGATACTCAAGCACTGACATATTTGCCTTCCTCAGATTAGTAAACTCCTCATATTTCCTCCGTTGAATAGCCTGATTGAAATACCGACGCATGAACAAATCTTTGAATAAAGGCCATGGAGTATCAATAGGAACTCTGTCTGTACCAATCCACCAAAAGTAGGCATCTGATTCCAGTAAACCCACTGCTGCTACAGTTTTCTGTTTAGGAGTAAAATGCAGGCGCTCACAAACACGCTCAACCTGAACCACCCAAGCTTCACACAACTCAGGATCAGAGGAGCCAGCAAAGATAGTTGCTCCAGCTGTCCTAGCGTTGACCACAAGGTCAAAACGTTGTTCCAAATGCAACACTCGCATAAGCAAGTCATGCGTACGTTGATCCTCATCAGGATCCCCAGTCCATTTAGCACGGACTCCACGTCGAGGAGGCATTCTAAGAATAAAAGATATTAATCATAGAACATAAAGGATGTAGTCATGAAACTTCAAATGTTTAAAAGCATACAACACTCTAGAGCATTGATGATTATCCGCTGGACGGTCGGGTCATCGCTTCGGAAATGCTGTACATTCTCAAATGTCTTTAGTAACACAACGACAAGAGTTTACAGAACCTAAAACCTAATGCTCTGATTGAAAGGAACCGACCCCGATTTAGTTGCCTAAATCGCAATCAAACCCCTTATGAAAACACGAACTTTCAAAAAATTTGGCAGAGTACCACTATATCGCGAAGTTACGTACAATTAACCTGCACCCGAAAATACACTTCATCCTATGCCACAAAAGCCAAACCGTGGGCACCAATTCCATCCGGATTTCTCAAAAACATATCATAATGTAAAGCAATAAACAAAACTATAACTTTACAGAAATTTGGGAAAAATCATATGAAAATATAAACATCAGAGTATTCAGAGTGACCTCTAGTATAAACATAAATACACAACAGTAGGCCACACAGAAAACCTACTGAGAAGGAAAAGTAGCTCGATTACTAAGCCTCCAACCTTGACGTGCAACACCAGAATCTGAACTGCAAACTGGGCATTGAAAATAAAGAGCTGAGGGAAAGACATATAAACCGTTAGAGTGAATGGACGAAAATATATGTCTTTCGCCTAAATGTATGAAAAACATATGGTACACGAGGGAGACTTTAACTCCTCACGCGTACAGAGCATGCATCGAAAATCTCGCGGTTTCACACAAGGACACATCCACGCTAGTACAGTCTGAATCACGGGATCCCAAACCCTCACGTGATTCCAGCCAGAAAGGCCTCAGGTCAGGGTATCTGTTACCACCCGATAAAGACCTCGGCACAGGGTAACAGTGCCCCCCGGTAAACATCCTCGGGGATCAACTGGGATGCTAAGTGTATCGATACAACTACTACTGAGACTGTACCCTGTCTAAACCAAATCATAAAGGTTTCCATGCAAATGCATAAAGCGTAATGTAAAAGCATACTCGTAATGCATAATTATAAAAGCATATTCGTAAATGCATAATTATAAAACACATCCTCGTATAATTCATAATCATAACTGCATGCTCATGCTCGTAAAACGTATATAAAAGACTCGCAACCAAAAGTGAAAAGAAATGTGTCCACTCACAGACAAGCACAACGCGCAAACGCCCTAATCTCGAGATCCGGCGGAAGATCCCTCGCCAAGCGTACGATCTCGATCTCCTGAGTAATCACAAATATTACTAATCAAAATCACAATTCAATACTCTGAACCACACCTCGGAAACCAACCATTTCCGGAAATATATAATTCAAATATCAACAAAATCGTCAAAAATTCCGTTAAATACCCCATATATCCCTCGACACAAAATCCACCACCCAAATCAACTCGAAAACCTCAAGACGACGATCGGGGCGCGATTACGAGTAAAACGCCATAAAGCTTTCCAAAATCCAAAAAGTCAACTCTTCGCCGGAGCTCCGTCGTTGACCGCGTCACAGGCGGCGGTGCAGCGTCGACGGTGAGATTTTCCGGGGACCAAGACCACCAAATTTTCCTCTCCTCAAACCTAGTCCATCTCCCTTCTACACCAACACCCAAATCGGCCGGCAACCATGCCAAAAACCCCTCGAAAACCCACGGCTCAAAATCGTTGGAAAATTTCTCCGGCCGATTCCGGCGTCGTCGCTCCACCAAAACCTCCCATACCAAAGGGGTTGTTCTCCTTGGCTCAAACCCTATCTGTTCCAAGCCAAAAATCAACCGGAACACCGCCGGAATACCTCCCTCCGTCTAACCCGATTCCGTTCACCTTCACCTTCAAATTTCTCCAACCAAACCATCACCAAAGCACACAATACATACATCAAATGAAAGCCCAAAGGAAGAGCTTCAAATCCATACCACAAACTCCGGAAACCGTGCTGTTTTCTGGTGGCAACCACGACGGAGAGTCACGGACTCACTGAGTCAACGCAGGTTGACTCGGTCAACTCGGCCCAATTCTGGTTAACTCGGTCAAACAGCCCATTTTCCAACTTTTTCGATAACTTTACGACTATTCAGCTATTTATACGTCACGAATCAACTATATCCGCGATTCGGATAACTCAAACGCAAACGGATAAACACAACTAACGTGACGATAATTTCAAATATTCTTTTTATATTCCTCGATTATCCGAAAAATCCTCGAAAAGCTCCTACGAACTCGAAATCAGATTCTCTACATTTCCCATGAATAGACCCAAACCAAATTCGTGTCCGATAATTAAGTTGTGAACAAGGCCGCATATCCAATTAATTACAACTAACCACAATTATACGTGAAACTCGCGAATTAAGTCGATTAACTACCATTTTCCGTTCGGGCTGTCACAAATCTACCCCCTTAAAAAAAATTCGACCTCAAAATTTACGTACCTGCTAACTGAAAAGATGAGGATAATGCTCCCGCATGTGCTACTTGGTTTCCCAAGTGGCTTCCTCCACTGAATGATTCTGCCATAAGACATTCACAAGCGGAACAACTATGTGCCTCAATTCCTGTACACGTCGATTGAGAATCTGCACTGGCTGCTCCACATATGTCAAATCTTTCTGAATAGGAAGCTGATATGGTGCTAAAACATGTGATGGATCCGAAATGTACTTCCGCAACATCGATACATGGAAGACATCGTGCACTCTAGCCATCTCTGAGGGTAACTCTAACCTATATGCCACAGCACCAACTCTTTCTGTGATCTCATAAGGACCAATATACCATGGCCGAAGTTTGCCACGGTTCCCGAATCGAACTACTCCTCTCCAAAGAGACAATTTCAGGAAGACCCAATCGCCCACCTCGAAGTCAAGACTCTTTCTCCTCACATCTGCATAACTCTTCTGTCGATCTTGGGCAATCTTTAGTCTGTCTCTGATAATCTGAATATCCTCAGTGGTGCTCTTCACCAAATCAGGACCAATGAGCCAACGCTCACCCACCTCACTCCAACACAATGGAGTATGGCACTACTTCCCGTATAAAGCCTCATAAGGTGCCATATCGATGCTGGCCTGATAACTGTTATTGTAGGCAAACTCAATCAAATGAAGCTGTTGGTCCCAATTCCCTCTAAACCGTAATACACCGGACCGCAACATGTCCTCGAGGGTCTGAATAGTCCTCTCAGACTGCCGATCCGTCTGAGCATGGAAAGCTGTACTGAAATGTAGTCTGGTCCCCAAAGTTCGCTGCAATGCCTGCCAAAACTCTGAAGTAAACTGACTGTCTTGGTCAAAAACAATGGACACATGCACACCATACAAACGAACAATCTCAGCCAAATACAGCTTCTCTCATCTGCCCACTGAAATCTTTCCTGGAAGTGCAAGGAAATGAGCTGATTTCGTCAAACGGTCAACTATAACCCAAATACCAGTGTTATCAGCAGAAGTACGCGGTAACTGATTCACGAAATCCATAGTGATATGCTTCCACTTCCAAACTGGAATCTCTGAAGGCTGTAGCTTTCCCACAGGTTTCTGTCTCTCTGCCTTCACTTGCTGACAAATGAGGCATCTGCTCACATACGCTGCAATTTCCCTCTTCATATTCCGCCACTAATAGTAGGCTCTAAGTGTGCGAAACATCTTCGTACCGCCTGGATGCATAGTGTAAGCAGAACAATGGCCTTCATCTAACATCTCATTCTTCAAGTCCTCATCTCTGGGTATACAAAGTCTGCCTCTGAACAGCAATGTACCATCACTACTCAGCTGAAACTCTGTTGGCACACCATTTTGAATCAAGGTCTTCTTGTCCAACAGATAGGAATCTGCATCCTGAGCTTCACGGACCTGATCAACCTATACTGGTTGAATCTAGAAGCTAGCCAACAAGGCTCCATCATCATCCTACTCTAACTCAGCTCCCGTAGCCCGTAACTCTGCTAACATGGAAACTCTGGCCACACACACATGAAACAATGTAGCCACAGATTTCCGATTGAGTGCATCAGCAACGACATTAGCCTTCCCTGGATGATACTCAAAGGTGTAATCATAGTCATTAATCAACTCCATCCATATGCGCGGTCTCATGTTCAAATCTGCCTGCGTTCGCAAATAAGTGAGACTCTTGTGATCTGTATATCTTGCACTGAGCTCCGTACAAGTCATGTTTCCAACTCTTCAAGGCTAATACAATGGCAACCAACTCCACATCATGTGTAGGATAATTGACTTCATGTGGTTTCAACTGCCTGGAACCATAAGCCACCACTCTACCATGCTGTATCAAAACACAACCAAGACCCAATTTCGATGCATCACTGTGAACCACAAACTCTCTACTTTCGTCAGGTAGAGTAAGAACCGGTGTAGTAGTTAACTTCTCCTTCAAGAGCAAGTAACTCTCGAGCATCGGACCACTCAAACTTGACGCATTTCTTCGTCAATTTTGTATGTGGAGTAGCAATCCGTGAAAAATTCTGCACAAAGCGTCGATAGTAACCTGCCAAACCCAAGAAACTCCTGATCTCTGGTACTGTGGTAGGTCTACTCCAATTCAATACAGCTTCAATCTTGTTAGGATCCATGTTGACTCCCTCTGCAGATATTACGTGACCCAAAAACTTCACGTTGTTCAACAAGAACTCACACTTGCTGAACTTTGTAAACAGCTGATTCAGATTACAGTGAAGAATAAGTATCCGCTTCCACAGATTGATGATTTGTTTGATCAGCTGAAAGGAGCTTTAGTCTTCTCGAAGATTGATCTTTGGTCTGGCTACCATCAGCTAAGGATTCGGGAGTTCGATGTGGACAAGATGGTGTTTCGGTCACGTTATGGGAACTATGAGTTCCTTGTTATGCTGTTTGGGTTGACCAATGCACCCGTTGCTTTCATGGACCTGATGAATCAGATTTTCAGACGTTATCTGGACAACTTCATCATTGTGTTCATCGATGACATCCTGATCTATTCCAGGAGTGTGGGGCAACACAAGAAGCATTTGCACGTAGTCTTGCAGACTTTACGAGATGCTCAGTTGTACGCGAAGTTCAATAAGTGCGAATTTTGGCTAGCTAGACAGGGTAAAGTTTTTGGGCAACGTGATATTAGCTGAGGGAGTCAGTGTGGATCCAGATAAGATTGATGTGGTATTAAATTGGAACAGTCCTACCAACGTGGCAAAGATACGGAGTTTCTTGAGCTTAGTAGGTTACTACCGCCGATTCGTGCAGGATTTTTCACGGATAACGACACCGCTTACCCGTTTGACAAAGAAATGAGTCAAGTTTGAATGGTCTGATGCTTGTGAGGAAAGCTACTTGACTTTGAAGGAAAGGTTGACTACTGCACCAGTGTTGACTTTACCTGATGATAGCAGTGAGTTTGTAGTATACAGTGATGCTTCGAAGCTAGGCCTGGATTGTGTTTTGATGCAGCATGGAAATGTAGTGGCATATGGTTCGAGACAATTGAAACCACACGAAGTTAACTATCCTACTCATAATCTGGAGTTAGCTACCATTCTGTTAACATTGAAGAGTTGGAGACATTACTTGTACGGGGCACAATGCAAGATTTATACTGATCACAAAAGTCTTACCTACTTGCTTACGCAACCAAATTTGAATATGAGGCAGCGAAGATGGATGAAGCTGATTAATGATTATGACTACACTTTCGAGTATCATCCAGGGAAATCTAATGTGGTTGCTAATGCTCTTAGTCGAAAACATGGTTCTTCTCTCTTCCATGTACGTGTTGCTAGAGTGCCACTTTTGACAAAGCTACGAGCAACAGGAGCAGAATTGGAATGGAACGATGATGGATCGGAGCTTTGTTGGCCAGTTTCCAAGTTCGTCCAGTATTACTTGATCAAGTTCGTGAGGCTCAAGATTCAGATGCCTATCTGCTGAGCAAGAAGAATTTGATTCTAAATAGTGTTCCGACCGAGTTTCGGATGAGGAGTGATGGCACTTTGATGTTGAGGGGGAGATTATGTGTGCCCAGAGACGAGGATTTGAAGAAAGAAATACTCGACGAAGCTCATTGTTCCGCATATGCTATGCATCCGGGTAGTACAAAGATGTTCCGGACACTTAAAGCTCATTATTGGTGGCGAAACATGAAGAGGTAAATAGCAATCACTACCACATTTTGACTCATTGCCAGCAATTTTTAAATCGCCGGCAATTTTTTTTAACATTACCGGCGATTTTTGCCGGAAAAATCGCCGGTAATGTCCTTTTTTTTATATTTTTTTTAACATTACCGGCGACATATAAATGTATGTCGCCGGCAATGTCTCGAAGGTAATGTAAAAAAAAAAAACGACATTGCCGGCGACAAACATTTATGTCGCCGGTAATGTTTAAAAAAAAAAAAAAAAGACATTGCCGGCGACATAAATGAAGTCGCCGGCAATGTCTTTTTTTTTTTTTTTTACATTACCATCGAGACATTGCCGGCGACATACATTTATGTCGCCGGTAATGTTAAAAAAGAAGAAGACATTACCGGCGATTTTTGCCGGAAAAATCGCCGGTAATGTTAAAAAACATTGCCGGCGATTTAAAAATCGCCGGCAATGAGTCAAAATGTGGTAGTGAATGTACGTGAGCAGATGCCTGATTTGTCAGCAACTAAATGCGGAACGTCAGAAATCGGCAGGTGAAAGGACCCAATCCCGATTCAGTTACCTAAATCGGAATCAAACCCTTCCGGAAATACGAACGAACAAAAAATTTTCAAAATTTCGGCAGAGTTTCGTTACTAACGTGGAATTACCATAACCTGCACGCGGAAATTACACTTCGCCCCATGCCACAAAAAGCAAACCGTGGGCACCAATCCCATCCGGATTCCTCAACATCAATATAATCAACAACAGTAAATAAGTACTATGTATATATATGTATATCTGTGAAAATCCGCACAACATGTATCAGAATGTATCAGAGCGACCTCTAGAGTAAAACATATACAATATGTACATCAGTAGGTGAAACAAGAACCTACTGGAAAACACAGGTGACTCTGATCACTAGCCTCCAAACCGCGACGTGAAACACCAAACCTGAACAGCAAACTGGGCACGGAAACTGAAAAGCCCAGGGGAAAGACAATAAACACGTTAGAGTGAGTGGACGGAAATAAATGTCTTTCACCAACTAATATATATGTTATAAAAACATATGCGAGTCCAGGTAAATATAAACAATAAAGTACACGAGGTAAAACCATAATCCTCCAGCGTACTGAGCATGCAAGTAAAAATCTCACGGGGTCACTCATGGACACACACCGTGCTAGTACAGTCAGAACAACGGAGTCCCTGACTTCCACATGATTCTAGCCAGAAATGGCCTCGGATCCGGGGAAACGCCCCTCACCGGTCAGTCGGGGATACGCCCCTCCTGGTATGGCCTACCATCGGGGATCAGCCGAGAGGCAAGTGTATCGATACAACAACGTAACCAAGACTGTACTCTGTGTAAACCAAATCATAAACATTTCGATGCAAATGCAAATAACAGCATATAAATGTATGTATACTCGTATATGTATATTCGTATAAGTATATCGTATAATCGTAAAACACATGCTCATATATCCGAAATCTCATAGGCATGCTCAAGATCGTAAATTATATAAAAGACTCGCAAACAATCTGTGAAAAGAAATTGTCCACTCACAGATGAGCAAAAAGCACACACGCACTAATCTCGAGGACCGGCGGAAGATCCCTCGCCAGAAGCTCGATCAGGATCCCGATCTCGTTCTCCTGAATATCCACAAAAACGTAACTGATCAATAACATAATCCACAATACTGTACTGATGCACGGAAACCAAACGTTCCCGGAAACACAAAATGCAGTACAAAATGAATTACGGAAATCCCGAAATCCTCACTCGAAACCTCGACTGAAAATCGGCTAACCAAATCAACCCGAAAACCTCTGGACGATAATTAGGGCGCGATTACGAGAAAAATGACATTAAAAACGTCGAAATCTGAAAAGTCAACTTTCCGGCCGTTGACCCCGCCGGCGGGGGCGGCGCGCCATCAATGGTGGAATTTCAAGGCCAAAGTTTCCAGATTTCAAGGTCTCTATGAGCTGAATCACTTTCTCTTCTATCACTTAAGCTAATTCACAAAGGAACCATGTCAATTTCACAAAATCCGATCGAAAATTCCAACCCGAATCCCTAATCGGGTTCACCCCAAAACCACATCTCGTTCCAAACCAATTCACTAGAAAGCATCTACGAGGCGTGGGGAGAAAAACCCCCAACACCCCGACCCTCAAAACTCGCTGGAACAGCCTCCACCGTCACCGGCGAAACCAACCATCTCGGCCCCAATCGAACTCAACCAAAACAACATCAAATCTTTCCAAACCAAGCACCATCATGCTCGAAATTCACAGAGGAATCTAACCATACCTGATTCGTGGTCGGAGGTGGCCGGAAAAAGGTCGTCGGAAAGTGACTTCCCGTTTGGGAAACTTTCCCTTTCGGGCTGCTGGTCTACTTTCCAATTTTGGAAAGTCAACGACTGGTCAACTCCCACAATGAATTCTCGACTATTTCTCGACTATTTTTCGAATTTTTGATATTTATACTCGTCCCTCGGGTCGATCAACGGTCCGGAATGAATATACGATGTGATTCGGATAAACTCGAAACAATCGGATAAACTCGTCGGAACCCGAAAATTCAAATAATCATAAAATATTCCTCGGTTATCGGAAAAATGTTCCGGAACCGCCCACGAACTCGAAATCACGTACTCTATACTTTCCGTGAAGATACCCAACTCAAATTCTCGACTAAAAATAAAGTCGCGAATCGAATCGACAAACCACATAATATCGCAAAACTGCGACTAAACTCAAATCTCGAGAATCGTGCCAAACACACATCGGATTCTGGTTCGGGTCGTCACAGCAGGTAAACTATAACCTTTGGAGATTTCAGTGTGGAAATGGTAACATATCACTATGGATTTTGTGTATCAATTACCTCGTACATCTGGTGGTAGTACTAGTATTTGGGTGATTGTGGACCGCGTTACGAAGTCAGCTCATTTCCTAGCACTTCCTGGAAATCTTCCCGTGAGCAAATTGGCGAAGCTGTATTTGAAAGAAGTTGTGAGATTGCATGGTGTACCTGTGTCTATAGTTTTTGATCGAGATAGTCAGTTCACTTTCGACTTTTTGCGGGCATTGCAGAAGGCAATGGAGACTAGACTACATTTCAGCACAACTTTTCATCCTCAGACAGATGGTCAGTCGGAGAAGACTATTCAGACTTTGGAGGATATGTTGTGATCTTGTGTTTTGTAGTTCAAAGGGAATTGAGATCAGCAACTTCATTTGATTGAGTTTGCGTACAAGAACAGTTATCAGGGTAGCATTGGGATGGCACCTTACGAGGTGTTGTACGGCAAACAGTGTCAAACTCCATTATGTTGGAGTGAAGTCAGCGAGAAATGGCTTCTTGGCCCTGATTTTGTAAAGAGTACTATGAAAGACGTTTAGATCATTTAGGACAGATTGAGGGCTGCACAGGATCGACAGAAGAGTTATGCTGATGTGCATCGAAAGGATCTCGAGTTCGAGTTCGAGGTTGGTAATTGGGTTTTCCTGAAACTTTCTCCTTGGAAGGGTGTTGTTCATTTCGGGAAGCTCGGTAAACTTCGTCCGCGATATGTAGGCCCTTATGAGATCACTGAGCGAGTTGGTGTGGTGGCATACAGGTTGGCATTACCTTCTGAGATGGCCAGGGTGCACGATGTATTCCATGTATCTATGTTGCAGAAGTACATTTCTGATCCATCTCATGTGTTGACACCACATCAGCTTCCGATACGGGAGGACTTGATCTACGTGGAGAAACCAGTTCAGATTATAGATTGGAAAGTCCAGGAGTTGCGACACAGAGCTATTCCTCTTGTGAAGGTATTGTGGCAGAACCATTCAATTGAAGAGGCTACATGGGAGATAGAGCAGCACATGCGAGATTGGTATCCCTACCTCTTCAGGGAATTTTTTTTGTTAGGGGGGTAGATTTGTAATGACCCGAATCAGAATGATATGTTAATTGGCTTGATTCGCGAGTTTCACGAATAATCGCAGTTTGTCGTAATTAGTCTATATGGCGGATTTGTTTACGACTAAATTATCAGGCGAGAATTTGATATGAGTTCCTTCACGAGAGTTGTAGTGTTTATGATTTCGAGCTTTTAGAAGTTTTCGGAGGATTATTTCGAGTTACGAGGAACAAGTTATAAATATTTCTGGCCGTTAGATTTAGTCGTGTTTATCCGTTTTATTTCAATTTGTTTTGGACCGTTGATCGTCTAGGGTCGCGCGTATAAATATCAGAATAGTCGTAAAATTATCGAAAAGTCGCATTTGGGCAGTTTGACCGTCGTTGACCAGGTTTGACCAAGTTGACCGAGCGTTGACCAGAGCTCCACTGCGACCCGCGAACTGTCACCGTCCGACCCGGCGTTTTTTGCCACCTCCGGCCATGATTTGGGTATGATTAGAATCCTCTCGTGATTTCTTATTGTTTTGAACTTAATTTTGTGAGAATTGATGGAGTTTTGAGGGAGAACAAGCTCGGCAAAAACATGGAATTTCCCGCTGTCGGGGGCGGAGCTCCGGCGAGCTTTGGCATCGCAGATGATGGGGGAAAGGTTCCCCTAATCCCCTAGATCAGTTCTGGGTGATTAATTTTGGGTAAGGATGAGTTTGGTGGTCGCCGTGGTGGTGACCGGAGAGGAGTTTACCGGTGAGCTTTTGAGCTCAATTCCGGCCGGTGTGGGAGGATTTGAGGCTAATGGTAGAAGAGGAAGTTGTTGGGCTTGAGGAGAGGAAGGTTTTGGGGTCTTGTTCATCGGAGAATGTCACCGTTGATGCCGCACCGCCGCCGCCGGCGGCGGTCAACGGCGGAGCTCCGGCGAATGGTTGACTTTTTGGATTTTGGAGATTTTATACCGTTTTGCTCGTAATCGCGTCATTGTCGTAGTCGTGAGGTTTTTGAATTGAATTGAGTAGTCTATTTTGGGACGAGGGTTAATGGGGTATATTTTGAGAATTTTGTAATCCTCGTTGATATTTCGAGCGATACGTTTTTCGAGAACGCGGGGTTCTTGACGTATTAGCTCCGTATGTTATGTTTCAATATATATTGATCGTATCCTTATTATTCAGGAGATCGGGATCGAGTGTTTGGCAAGAGATCTTACGCCTGACCTCAGAGTTAGCTCAATACTGTGAGTGGACATTTTATTTTCACAGTTGAATTGCGTGTCTTGGTTTATGCACTTTATGAATATATGTTTATGATTATGCATTTACGTATGCAGTTATAATTATGCACATATAAGTATACATTTTACAATTATGCATTTTACGATTATGCATGTGCATGGAAATGATTTATGATTTGCTTTACGCAGAGTACAGTCTCGGATATTGAGGTATGCATCGATGCTCTGGCTTCTCGGCTGATCCCCGAGATACTCCGAGGGGGGGGGGGGACAGATATCCTGACCCGAGGTCTTTCAGGCTTATTAATCACGAGGGGGTCTATGATCCCGTGATTAGACTGTACTATGTGGAGGAGTCCATGAGTGACCCCGCAAGATTTTACGTGCATATTGATGGATCAGGAAAAATGTACATGGTCGGGATTTTCATATGCATTGACTCGCATTATGCTTTTATGAGCATGTATTTGGGAAAGACATATTATTATTTTCGTCCACTCACTCTAACAATTTATTTGTCTTTCCCTGGGCTTTTCGGTTTCCTTTGCCCAATTTGCAATTTGGGTTCCAGTGTTGCGCGTCGACTACGGAGGAATAGAGTTTGGATCACAGTTCAGTTTCTATAGGTTTCTTGTTCGACCTACTTGATGTAAATAATGTATATAGGCGTCGCTCTGAATACTTATGTTTGTTTTCAGTTGAGTTTACTCCTGAATATTTCTGGATTTCTTGTAAACCTTTGGTTTATTATATATATGTTGTTGAGAAATCCGGATGGGGAACGGAGCCCCACAGTTTGACTTTTGTGGAATATTCGAAGTGTGTTTTCTTTGCAGGTTCTAATAATGATTCACGTACTTAAGGTCACGTTTTCAAAGGGATTTGATTTCGGTTTCGGCAACTAAATCAGAGTCAGGTCCTTTCAATGAGAGTGTTTGGTATAGCTTGAAAGTTTGCTGTGATTTTAAATACAATTTGACTAAGTAATCTATTATTCTTTATAATGTGCTGGATTTGGTGGTGATTGGTTGTGGTCCGGCAGGTCTTGCTTTGGCGGCAGTGTCAGCCAAGTTGGGATTGAAAGATGGGCTTATTGGTCCAGTTCTTCCTTTCACTAACAACTATGGTGTTTGGGAGGATGAATTCAAAGGTATATTTTACTTATTTTACAAAATGTAACATGTACCTTGTAGTAAGACACCCAAAAAAACTCTGGCCGAATTGGCTTTTGATTCAATTGTTGCATTTTTAGACCTTGGACTAGAAGGGTGTATTGAGCATGTATGGCAGGACACCATTGTTTATATAGATGATGAGAGTGAGCCGATTTTGTTCGGTGGTGCCTATGGTCATGGGTGTCAAAATTTGCTCCATAACGAGCTACTAAGAAGGTAACTAGCCTTTAACAGTTTTACTCTATTGTGCTTTCTAATGTAATGCAGCTCTATGTAGATGTGTAATTCTTATTTGTTTCATTAGGTGTGTAGAGTCAGGGGTCTCATATCTTAGTTCAAGGGTGGAAAGTATAGTTGAAACTAGCAATGGGCATAGCCTTATATTGCATGTGAGCATGGTATCAATGTCACCTTTAGGTATTATTTGATTATGCCTGTTAAAGTGTTAAACTATTCGATTAGTTGCTAATGGGTTAAAGTGCTAAATTCTAATTTACTTGATATACTGGAAGTAAGTAGTTGCATCATCGGTAAGTTAGGGTTGTGAGTGAAGATAGAACTGTTTGCTGCATGACAATGTTGAGAATATCGTAAAAGATAGAAGTGAAGGACCCTCTATGAGATGTTTTATGTCTCTACATGACTATGAAATTTTTTTTTCTGCATTTTATTTTTGTGACCTACAATTCATTTACTGATGTTAAACTAGCTATGATTAATCTCTATTCGTGTTGATGATTTATATAGTTTATGTGTTTTTTTACATTCATAATGCAAATCCAAAGAATGTCCTTGATTGGAGTGAAAGGTACAAAATTGGTTTGGAGGCAGAAAATGGTCTACTGTATCTCCATAATAGTCATAGAGACATCTGAGTTGATAATATTCTTCTTACAGAGAAGTTTGTGCCTCATGTATTTGCAACTTCTTTTTCCCTAACTATATCCAACTAGCTAGTGAAACTAGAAGTACTGTCGTAGTTGTCTTTCCTGGTTTATTTTGTTAGTTCAAAAGCTACTAAGAACATATATATATATATATAGCGTTGTCAATTGAAGGCTATATATAACGTACTTTGTGAATTTAGTCCTCAATTAATGTATTAAATTTCTGACTTATAATGTTTTGGATGCACTATTCAAATGGTAAATTTTAGAATGTTTGTACTATTTTGGATGCACAATGCATTATCCGATTTTGTGCACTATTTGAATGGTCAAAATTCAATGCTCTAATATGAATGGTATATGTCATCTCTACATGTACATAGAATATGAACAAATGACAGTTAAAGGACCCAACCCCGATTTAGCTTCCTAAATCGGAATAAAACTCCTTCGAAACCACGAACCAACAAAAAATTTTCGAAATTTGGGCAGAGTTTCGCTACTAACGTAGAATTGCCATTACCTGCACGCAGAAAATACACTTCATCCTATGCCACAAAAAGCAAACCATGGGCACCAATCCCCATCCAGATTTCTCAATATATTAACAGTAAAGTAAACAATACATATAATATATACTTTACTGAAATCCGGGTAAAATCGTATAACATATTCAATAGGAAACTCAGAGCGACTTCTAATACATAATCATATACACATACCACAGTAGGTAGAACAATAAACCTACTGGATGAAACAAAGTAGCTCGAGTACTATGCCTCCGACCACGACGTGCGACACCAGAGCCTGAACTACAAACTGGGCACGGAAACCGAAAAGCCCAGGGGAAAGACATGAAACACGTTAGAGTGAGTGGATGAAAATAAATGTCTTTCACCAGTTAATATATATGTTATAAAAACATATGCGAGTCCAGGTAAATAAAAACAACATAGTACACGAGGTAAAACTCACACTCCTCCAGTGTACAGAGCATGCAAGTAAAAATCCCACGGGGTCACTCATGGACACCTCCGTGCTAGTACAGTCTGAATCACGGGATCCCAGACCCACACGTGACTCTAGCCAGAAAGGCCTCAGGTCAGAGGTCTGCCTCCCCCCGGTAAAGACCTCGGGTCAGGAGTCACAGCCTCCCCTGGCAAATGCCTACCATCGGGGATCAGCCGAGAGGCGAGTGTATCGATACAACAACGTAACCACGACTGTACTCTGTGTAAACCAAATCATAAACATTTCGATGCAAATGCATGAAACAATATATAAGTCTATGCATATTCGTATACGTATATCCGTATAAATATAATCGTAAAACACATGCTCATGTAATCCGAAATCTCATACGCATGCTCAAGTTCGTAAATCATATAAAAGACTCGCAAGAATTCCGTGAAAAGAAATTGTCCACTCACAGACTAGAGTAACGCAGTTCGCGTTAACCCGTGATCCGGCGGAAAGTCCCTCGCCAAAACAACGATCACGAACCCTTGATTATTCACAAAGTCCATTATTCAAAGTCATAATCCGACAATACAATACGAATCACGAGAAACCACCGTTCTCGGAAACACGAAATTCAATGTCGACAAATCGTCGAAAATCCGTATATGTACACCACAATACCTCGCTTTACGTTTGGACGCTCATCTCGAAAAATGAACCTCCCCAATGCGATCGGGGCGCGATTTTGAGTCAAATGACATGCAACTTGTCGAAAATCAAAAAGTCAACCCGTTGACCGTTGACCGCCGCCGGACGTGAAATTTCACGGCGGAGCTGCACCTATTCCACTCAAAATCCTGCACTGAGCAACTTTGTCAACTGCACCGAAGTCCAATTCTCACTCCAACACATCTAATTTCAAGTAAAACCGAAATGGAACACAAAATTCAAACCCAAAATTCTCCATGCTCAAATCGAATTAGAACACCATGTTTATATGGTTAGAATCACATTGAAGAGGGCTACAAAACCCAGTACCTCTTGAAGTTCAATTCGGCCGAAATCGGAGTTCACCATTAAACCCAAAAATCCCAAACTTTGGTCCATGATTTCTCTCTCCACTGTGGGACTTGCCGGAATATGAGGTCGGGAATGAGACCGGGAGGTTGAGCCGAGCAGAACGGTAGCAAGACCGAGCTCGGAGGCGGCCGGAAGGGCGAGCCACCGTCGGCAGCCGTGAAGCCCGTCGGCGTGAATCCTCTCCCACCGAGTTGACCGAGTCAACACGGTCAAACATATTATTTCCTGTTTTGACTTTACCTTTATGGCAAGTTGCTATTTATAGCCTTTCCCGATTAGGAAACTTGTAATTATCTGTTTAAACGAACTTCAAACGTGTATAACTTTCTCGTCGTAATTTCAATTCCAATAATTCTCGCGGCCACAAAAATGTCTCGACATATTCTTCCAATATCACCCGAAGTCAAACACATTGGCTAAATGGATAAAAAGTCAACTGTTCACATCAACACATAATAAATCGACAAAATAGCCAACAAACGGAAATAATCACAACTAAATCTTCGTAACTCACAATCATGCTCCGCAAGTACCCACGAACACGAAATTAATTTCTGAACAACTTCCGTGAAGAAGCCGAAACCAAATTCTCGTCCGGTAATTTAGTCGTTAAGTAGCCCACCATTTAAATACGAACTTCAAATATTCATAATTAATTCCTCGGTCGTCCAAATAACGATCCGGAACCGCCCACGAACTCGAAATCACACATAAAAGACTCTCGAGAAGAGACCCAGCACCAATTCTCGGCCAATAATTTAGTCGTTAACAAGTTCGGCGATTCGAATAACTGTCGTAAATCTGCGAATACTCGACAATCTCGTAGATTAAGTTGATTCCTCCACTGATTCTGTTCCGGGTCGTCACAAATACACCTCCCTTAAAGAAATTTCGACCTCGAAATTTCCAAGTCTGTCGGCTAAAAAGTAGGAGCACTGCCTCTGCATAGAGCTCAACACACAAGTGATCACATCAACTGAACAACTCCAACAACTGACTTCACAATAGGAGATAATTCCATGCTGAAATCCCTGTACCCACAAATCTCAAATCTGAACTGGCTCAACACAGTAGCCAAGTGTTCTTGCATAAGGAACAAATAGGGTACACAACACGCAATACAACCTAAAACACAGTTCTGCCACACGGAACACAATACACATAAAAGCCAATGCTATAGGCGATGCCGAACCATACAACATAACACAAACTCGCCCATAATCACAAATCAAACAAAACAACAAGGAAAACCACAACTCAACGCACTCATATCAGTATAACTCAAACGTCGAACTCAAGCAATAATCAACCCATTTCCGCTAATCTGACAGTCTGTGGTAACACATTCCACAAAATCAGAATCAAACGTCAACTCAAACTCAAACCCAAATCAAACTCACTCTAGCATTATGGAGTACAAAGTCGTCCTCAAAACGACATCAAGCAATATCAACACCATAGCGGTCCACAAACCGGTACTGCAAGCAATCTCGAACAAGTGAAACTGCTGGTCCCGAATCCTCCGGAACTGCAATACCGAGGTCCACAATATGCCCTCCAAGGTCTGAATAGTCCTCGAAGATCGCTCGCCAATCTGAGGATAAGATCCGGTACTAACTCGTAATCTGGTCCACAAAGCTCGCCAACACACATTTGTAGCTGATTATCTCGGTCAGCGAACTGGAACACGGGTACACCGTGAAAATGACCAATCTCTGACAACACAGCTATACCAGCCTGCCACTAAAATCATCACCGAAAGTACAAGGAAATGTACTGAGTTCATCAAATGGTCCACAAAGGCCTAACAACTGGTATCACAAACCAAAATGCATACAAACACACAAGACCACAGCGACAATCTCCAACTTCTAATCGGAAATCTCAAATGGCTGACACTTCTCGACAAGTCTCTGTCTCCGAGCCATGGCCAGCTGACAAATGTGGCATCTGCATACACATGCTGCGCACACACAAACTGCTACATTTCTTTTCATGTTACGTCATGAGTAGTAAACTCGAAGTATCTGATACATTCCCGCATCACTAGCGCCAAACACACGTAAAACAATGAGCTTCAACATCATCACACTCGAACTCAGCTTCCGTAGTGCATAACTCGGTTAACACGGAAACTCGAGCCACACTCACATGAAACACTGAAGCTCCCGATTCTCGACTGAATGCACCAATATCAACATCCCAGACGGATGGTCAAAGTACAACTACTAACCTTTCCCGAACAAGCTCAAAGGTGCAGCCATAGTCGTGAGTCGACCCCATCCATCTACACTGCCTCAAGCCCAAATCTGGCCGAAAATGCAAGTGGATGAAACTCAAGTAATCAGTGCACGTCCTACACTGAGCTGCACGCCATAACAGTAGTGTCTCGAACTTTCCGATGCTAACATAAGAACAGCTACACCCAAATCATACACAGGATACGTAACTACACAAAGTTTCCACTGCCTGAACCATGAGCCACCGCTCTGCTCCACAACAACAAAACATATCCAAATCCAACCCTCGATGCATCGCCGTAACCCACGAACTCATCGCGGTCGTCAGGTAAGGTCAAAACCGAAACAACAGTCAACAATCCTACAGGAGTAAGTAACTCCCTCGCGTGCATCAAACCACTCGAACTTGACGCCTTCTTCGTCAATCCGGAAAGTAGAGTGGCAATCCGGGAAAATCCTGTACAAGTCGTCGGTAATAGCCTGCCAAACCCAAGAGACTTCTGATCTCTGGTATAATGGTAGAGCAATCCCCAAATCAACACGGCATCTAACTGGTCAGGATCCACGTCAACTCCCTCGGCTAGCATCACACAACCCAAAATCTTCATGCTAATCAGCCAAAACTCACACTGGCTAAACTTCGCAAATAGTTGATCATCTCGCGAAGTCCGTAAAACTGCTCGCAAATGCTTCAGGTACTGGCCCACACTCCTGGAGTGAATCAAGATATTGTCGACAAATATGGCCGCAAACTAGTTCAGAAACCGTCGGAACATCTGGTCCATCAAGTCCACACGATCTACGGGGGCATTGGTCAACCAAACAGCGTGACCAAGAACTCCTGATGCCCGCACCGAAATCCGAAAGTTGTCCAAACCACATTTAACTCATCAATCCTCAGCTAATAGTATCTAGACCCGAAATCAATCCTCGAAAAGACTGAAGCACTCACAAGCTGATCAAACCACTCGTCAATCCGAAACGGAGGATACTCGCTCTCCTCTAAAATGAATCAGGCTTCCGGTAGATAATACACCACCTCGTCGAACCAACCAACATCCGTACACACAATATAAGAACACACCACGCAAATACACGGGGTCGCATGAAATCTCCTGAAACCCTCCTCCAGCAACTCCTGGAGTCGAAACTATAGCTCCATCAGCTCCGCTGGCTCTGAGCGAAAAGATGCTGGTAAAATGAGTCCAGCGCCTGGTACAAGCTCAATAATGTAGTCGGTCTCCCGAACTGGAAGGATACCTGGTACTCCTCCGGCACACATCTCAGGAAACTCGGGAACCACCTCAGTGTCGCCAATATCAGGTACAGTAATCGAAGTGTCCCCATCATACGCTAAGCAAGCAACACAACTCTTTTCATCATCCGCTCGACCATCACCGTGAAACAGTGTCTCGGGGAAACCTGGTCGTCGAAACATACTCTCCTTCTCGAGGCACACGAACACAGCCAAATGCATTGTCAGTAAGTCCATACTTATAGTCACTTCAAAACCACGGTGTCCAGCTATACAAATCTGCGGCTAACACATAACCTCTAGCAAGGATCTCACAGCCTCCGGATGGATGCAACACTCTTCAAGACCTCGGAAGTGGTAATGCAGATGCAATAGCCCTGGGTATCAAGCAACAGTAACCTCGGAGAAAAGTCTGTCCTCAAACAAGGTCATAGCACGAACCCCGACATACTCAACTAGTCGCCCACGTGAACTGCGACTTTCTGGATGGCTCGTCTAAAATTCTGGGTTGATCAAACTCCAGAAACAGCATCATGATTTCCTCGTAAACTCCGAGCTGTCGAACCGCTAACACAGCTGGCTGAGGGCGCTCCCTCGCAACGTGACCCTCCTGGTCACCGAAACAGCAACTGAGAGTGTACCACAAACACAAGTCACCGCAACATCTGCTGCGAGAAAGGGTCACCAACGATCGCCCAAACTCATGTCACAGGAGCAAGTCCACTACTCTGTGATCTCCGCCACCATCGTCAAACGGATCCTCTGCCTAACCTGATGGCCCTCAACAATATCAAAAAGACCACAGCCTGATGAAGTCACTGATCCCGAGGTGTCGGAACTCAACCTTATCACAATATCTCTACTGAATCCACTTTTCGCAAACCGTCACATCGAAAACCGCGTACATCATTCCTTCTCAATAGCCTTGCCACTGAGTGCAGCACACAAAGCTCCTCCCGGTAATCTTGTGGCACAACAAACAGACTCTCTCTGATGCTCAGGTTCAGACTCATCTCGATCCTCGTGCATAGCTCCCTCTGAAGCCACATAACACATGCAAACAGGAACAAAATGTGAACAATGCATCTCTGCCTCAGGTGGGTAAACACTCCACATTTAAATGCTGGGTAGCCTGATGGAACCATTACCGTATAACAACACCCTGAATGTAGGCCATGGAGTCGCAACCGGAACTCACACAATATCAGCCCACCAAATACAACAATCTGACTCAGGCAAACATCACCGCCACAATTCTCAGCTCTGAGGCAACATATAAACGCTCATATATACATCCCCAGGCAAACCGTGCCACACAATTCTCTGAACTCTGAATACTCATCCGAATCCACTGTTCTCTGGCAAATCGCGCGTCGATTGATCCTCAACAGGATCCACCACCGAAACGACACGGAAAGCACGTCAGGAGGCATCCTAATTAATAAAACATCGTTCACAACAAGTGGAACGTAATCATGAAACTTCAAATATTTGAAAGCATACAACACCCGGAATATTGATGATTATTCGCCGGCCGGTCAGGTCACCATTCCAGACATGCTGTACATTCCCAAATATCCTTAGTAGACACGACTACAGAAGTCTACAGAACCTATAACCTAATGCTCTGATACCAAGCTGAAAGGACCCAACCCCGATTTAGCTTCCTAAATCGGAATCAAACCCCTTCGAAAACACGAACCAACAAAAACTTTTCGAAATTTGGGCAGAGTTTTGCTACTAACGTAGAATTGCCATTACCTGCACGCGGAAAATACACTTCATCCTATGCCACAAAAAGCAAACCGTGGGCACCAATCCCCATCCGGATTTCTCAATATATCAACAGTAAAGTAAACAATACATATAATATATACTTTACTGAAATCCAGGTAAAATCGTATAACATATTCAATAGGAAACTCAGAGCGACTTCTAATACATAATCATATACGCATACCACAGTAGGTAGAACAATAAACCTACTGGATGAAACAAAGTAGCTCGAGTACTATGCCTCCGACCACGACGTGCGACACCAGAGCCTGAACTGCAAACTGGGCACGGAAACCGAAAAGCCCAGGGGAAAGACATGAAACACGTTAGAGTGAGTGGATGAAAATAAATGTCTTTCACCAGTTAATATATATGTTATAAAAACATATGCGAGTCCAGGTAAATAAAAACAACATAGTACACGAGGTAAAACTCACACTCCTCCAGTGTACAGAGCATGCAAGTAAAAATCCCACGAGGCCACTCATGGACACATCCATGCTAATACAGTCTGAATCACGGGATCCCAGACCCACACGTGACTCTAGCCAGAAAGGCCTCAGGTCACAGGTCTGCCTCCCCCCGGTAAAGACCTCGGGTCAGGAGTCACAGCCTCCCCTGGCAAATGCCTACCATCGGGGATCAGCCGAGAGGCGAGTGTATCGATACAACAACGTAACCACGACTGTACTCTGTGTAAACCAAATCATAAACATTTCGATGCAAATGCATGAAACAATATATAAGCCTATGCATATTCGTATACGTATATCCGTATAAATATAATCGTAAAACACATGCTCATGTAATCCGAAATCTCATACGCATGCTCAAGTTCGTAAATCATATAAAAGACTCGAAAGAATTCCGTGAAAAGAAATTGTCCACTCACAGACTAGAGTAACGCAGTTCGCGTTAACCCGTGATCCGGCGGAAAGTCCCTCGCCAAAACAACGATCACGAACCCCTGATTATTCACAAAGTCCATTATTCAAAGTCATAATCCGACAATATAATATGAATCACGAGAAACCACCGTTCTCGGAAACACGAAATTCAATGTCGACGAATCGTCGAAAATCCGTATATGTACACCACAATACCTCGCTTTACGTTCGGACGCTCATCTCGAAAAATGAACCTCCCCACTGCGATCGGGGCGCGATTTCGAGTCAAATGTCATGCAACTTGTCGAAAGTGAAAAGGTCAACCCGTTGACCGTTGACCGCCGTCTACGGCGGAGCTGCACGTATTCCACTCAAAATCCTGCACTGATCAACTTTGTCAACTGCACCGAAGTCCAATTCTCACTCTAACACATCCAATTTCAAGTAAAACTGAAATGGAACACAAAATTCAAACCCAAAATTCTCCATGCTCAAATCGAATTAGAACACCATGTTTATATGGTTAGAATCACATTGAAGAGGGCTACAAAACCCAGTACCTCTTGAAGTTCAATTCGGCCGAAATCGGAGTTCACCATTAAACCCAAAAATCCCAAACTTTGGTCCATGATTTCTCTCTCCACCGTGGGACTTGCCGGAATATGAGGTCGGGAATGAGACCGGGAGGTTGAGCCGAGCAGAACGGTAGCAAGACCGAGCTCGGAGGCAGCCGGAACGGCGAGCCACCGTCGGCAGCCGTGAAGCCCGTCGGCGTGATTCCTCTCCCACCGAGTTGACCGAGTCAACACGGTCAAACATATTATTTCCTGTTTTGAGTTTCCCTTTATGGCAAGTTGCTATTTATAGCCTTTCCCGATTAGGAAACTTGTAATTATCCATTTAAACGAACTTCAAACACGCATAACTTTCTCGTCGTAATTTCGATTCCAATAATTCTCGCGGCCACGAAAACGTCTCGACATATTCTTCCAATATCATCCGAAGTCAAACACATCGGCTAAACGGATAAAAAGTCAACTGTTCACATCAACACATAATAAATCGACAAAATAGCCAACAAACGGAAATAATCACAACTAAATCTTCGTAACTCACAATCATGCTCCGGAAGTTCCCACGAACACGAAATTAAATTCTGAACAACTTCCGTGAGGAAGCCGAAACCAAATTCTCGTCCGGTAATTTAGTCGTTAAGTAGCCCACAATTTAAATCCGAACTTCAAATATTCATAATTAATTCCTCGGTCGTCCAAATAACGATCCGGAACCGCCCACGAACTCGAAATCACACATAGAACGACTCTCGAGAAGAGACCCAGCTCCAATTCTCGGCCAATAATTTAGTCGTTAACAAGTTCGGCGATTCGAATAACTGTCGTAAATCTGCGAATACTCGACAATCTCGTAGATTAAGCTGATTCCTCCACTGATTCTGTTCCGAGTCGTCACAGACAGATCATTGCACAAAACTACAACAATTGAACTTCTAAAATGATAGATAATGTGTCGTTACAAATAATTTCGTACGACAAATAATATTAGTCGTCTCATATGTTTCTTTGTGTAGTCGAATAATATTAGTCGTCTCATAATATTACAAATAATATTAGTCATCTCATAATATTACAAATAATTTCGTACAGACCAATATGTAGTCGAATTGACTTTACAGGTGACTGTTCACTTTGTGTCATTTCAAACAATATCCAACAGACGACTGCGGTTTAGATGACAGATGTGAACATTTTCAGATGACACAAACGTAAGAGTCGTCTGAAGCACTTTTTCACATAGTGTAAGTGCAAACTTAGACGACGAATTTTATTTTCGACGTCTAAATCAGATCTTAGACAACCAAACATTAGTTTTCGTCATCTAAGACATTTCTTAGGCGACAAAAATAAATTTCGTCGTCTAAATCATTTCTTAGATGACGAATTTTTGCTCTCTTAGGTGACGCTTTATGTTTTGTCGTCTAAATCATTTCTTAGACGATGAATTTTTGCTCTCTTAGGTGACGCTTTATGTTTCGTCGTCTAAGTACACTTAGACGAAGAAATTTTATACTTGTACGACGAAACCTTAATGATTTCATCACCTAAGTGCCCTTTTCTAGTAGTGAGTCTTGTTGGATGAACTTTGTGGGGGTAAAAAATTCAATGTGTAAAATTTTACGTCTCCCACTATTACCATAGATTAAAGGATAAAAATCATTTCACCCACTATCACCATGAAAACGTGAAGTGAGGAACAAGGAACCACATCTCCCACAATCTCCACAAAGTATGGGCCAAGTAAACGAGTACTATAAATTCAAAACTCAAACGGGAAAAAATGGTCACACATATCACCCAAATTTATTTTTATTCAAATTCCTTCTCATCTTCAATGGCGCATTCATGCTCCTCAATGAATTAACAGAGAGAAGATTGATAATATGTTGATGGATCTCTCTTCGAAATTTTTATGCACCAATAAACTTGTCTGGTCATTCCTTAATCTGAGAACCAGTATTTACTCAGGCGCTTCTGGACTTTATCAATGGGAAAACAAAATCGATCGATGCGACACTTACATTCTTTACACGGGCAATAATGAAGTGTAGTGTCTCCACAATTAGCCTTCACAAAATCTACAAAACTCCTAATTCCATGATGATATCTCACATCACATCTTTCAAGGCTCATCCAACTCTTGTCCATCCTGAAAATTCTAACACTATATATTTATGTATATACATTCACGACTAATTAATTAAAAAATCATCATTACATCTATGTATATATATCGATCATTAAACTAGCTACACTAATTTAATTCTTCGTCTATATATCTCCCTAAACAAAAGTTTACCCATATAAAAATATATATATATATATATATATACCAACAATTCCCAATTACAAATATACATGTATATATATATACATATTCACAATTAATCACAAAATAAATTTATATACATATATATATATACACATGTATATTTTCATCGAATTCATATCAAATCAACTCAAAATCAACAGTCAATCACTCAAAATCAACAATATATCAACTCTATTTACATATCAAACCATTAATCTCAACTCTAAATCAACACACATATGTCTAAATCAACACACATCCACATATATATATACGCATATATATATATATATACGTACCTAGCTATATAGCTTCACGAACGGGTTTTGGACACCTTTTGACAATACCCAACGATTTCAGAGCGTTTTCCTTCTTTCTCACTGTGACGATACGAACCGGAATTGGAATAGTAATCGGCTTAATCTACGAGTTTTACGAGTAATTGATGTTTATCGTAAATAATCGATTATGCGATTTTGATCACGACTTAATTTTTGGACACGAATTTGATTTGGGTTTGCTCGTGGGAAATGGAAAGAATTTGATTTCAAGCCCGTAGGAGTTTTCCGAGAATTTTTCAGATAATCAAGTAATATAAAATGAATATTTGAAATTATCGCCGAGTTAGTCGTGTTTATCCGTTTGAGTTTGAGTTATCTGAATTGTGGATAGAGTTGATTCACGACGTATAAATAGCCGAATAGTGGAAAATTTATCGAAAAAGTGCGAAAATGGGCTGTTTGACCAAGTTGACCGAGTTGGGCCGAGTGGACCGAGTCAACCCGTGGCTGACTCAGTGAGTCCGTGACTCGCCGATGTGGTGGCTGTCGGAATACGGCACGGTTGCCAGAGTTTAAGGTATGGTTTTGAAGCTCTTCCTTTGGGCTTTCGATTTATGTATATATGGTATATTTTGGTGGCGGTTTGGTTTGAGATTTTTGGAGGGGAAAGTTGCCAGAATCGGGTTTAATGATGGAAGGTGCTCCGACGTGTTTCTGATGGGTTCTTGGGTTGGAACAGCTTGGGCTTGAGCCAAGGGTGAAAACCCCTTTGGTTTGAGGCATTTTGGTGGCGTGACGGCGCCAGAATCGGCCGGGAAAGTTTTCCGGTGATTCTTGGCCGTCGTACTTTCGAGGCGGTTTTGGAGGTGTTGGCGGCCAAATTGGATCTTGGTGAAGAAGAGTTTTAGGCTTGGATTGATGAGAGGAAACTGTGGTGGTCTTGGTCGCCGGAAAATGTCTCCGTTGACGGCGCGCTGCCGCCGGCGGCGGCGATCACCGGCAGAGCTCCAGTGAGGCATTGACTTTTTGGATTTTGTCAAGTTTTATGTCGTTTTGCTCGTAATCGCGCTCCGATCGTCGCCTTGAGGTTTTCGAGTTGATTTGAGTAGTGGATTTTAAGTGGAGGGTTTATGTGGAGTATTTTGGAATTTTCGATGATTCTTTTGTATCCGAGTTGTATATTTCCGGAAATGGTTGGTTTCCGAGGTGTGGTTCAAAGTATTGAATTTTGATTTTGATCAGTGATATTTTGTGATTATTCAAGGGATCGAGATCGTACGTTAGACGAGGGATCTTCTGCTGGATCTCCAGATTAGCGCGTTTGCGTGCTGTGCTTGTCTGTGAGTGGACACATTTCTTTTCACTAATTGATTGCGAGTCTTTATTATATGTTTTACGAGCATGGGCGTGCGTATGAGATTAGGATTTATACGAGCATGTGCTTTACGATTATGCATTTATGAATATGATTTTATACTTATGTATTACGAACATGCATTTACAATATGCTTTATACACTTGCATGAAACTATTTATGATTTGGTTTACACAGAGTACAGTCTTAGTATATGTGGTTGTATCGATACACTTGCATCCCGGCTGATCCCCGAGGATGTTTACCAGGGGGGAACTGTACCTTATGCCGATGTATTTCCAGGTGGGAACAGATACCCTGACCTGAGGCCTTTCTTGCTAGAATCACATGTGGGTCTGGGATCCCGTGATTCGGACTGTACTAGCGCGGATGTGTCTATGAGTGACCTCGCGGGATTTTTGATGCATGCTCTGTACGCTTGAGGGTTAGAGTTTTCCTCGTGTACATTATTATTTTCATGCATTTAGACTTGCATATGTTTTTATAACATATATTATTCGGCGAAAGACATTTATTTTCGTCCACTCACTCTAACAGTTTATATGTCTTTCCCTGGGTTCTTTGTTTTCAATGCTCAGTTTTCAGTTCGGATTCTGGTGTCGAACGTCGCAGTCAGAGGCTTAGTGTTCGAGCTACTTTTCTTTCGCAGTAGGTTTCTTCTTTATCCTACTGCTGTGTATTTATGTATATATATATATATACTAGAGGTCGCTCTGAATACTCTGATGTTCATATTTTCATATGATTTTCCTAGATTTCTGTAAAGTTACAGTTTTGCTTATTACTTTATATTATGATGATATGATTTTGAGAAATCCGGATGGGATTGGTGCCCACGGTTTGGCTTTTGTGGCATAGGACGAAGTGTGTTTTTGGGTGCAGGTTAATGGTAATTCCGCGATATAGTGAAACTCTGCCGAAATTTCTATGGTTTTTGAAAGTTCGTGTTTTCAGAAAGGGTTTGATTCCAATTTAGGAAACTAAATCGGGGTTGAGTCCTTTCAGTTTGGTATCAGAGCATTAGGTTTTAGGTTCTGTAGACTTCTATAGTTATGATGCCAAGGGTATTTGAGAAGGTACAGCATGTCTGGAGCGATGATCCGACTGGCCAACGGTTACACATCAATGCTTCGGGTGTTGTATGTTTTCAAATGTCTGAAGTTTCATGATTACGTTCCTTGTGCCTTGTGACTAATCTTTTCTCTTATCATTATGATGCCTCCTAGACGTGGTTCCCGTTTTAATAGGGATGTGGATCCTGATGAGGATCGCCAGACGCATGACTTGCTTATGCGAGTATTGCGTTTGGAAAAGCGTTTTGACCCTATGGTCAAAGCTCGAACTGCTGGAGCAACTGTTTTCTCGGGTTCAGCTGATCCAGAGATATGTAAAGCTTGGTTGGTTCAGGTTGAACGAGTTTGTGAGCGTCTGCGTTTTACTCCTGAGTAGATGACAGTGGCAGCGGTTGGTTTACTTGAGTCTGGTGCTTACTTCTGGTGGGTTAGCACTGATAGAGTTCCGGTTGATACTCCATGGACATTGTTCAGGGATTTGTTTATGCTGAGATATTTCAACCAGGCTACACAGCAGCGGAAGTATGAGGAGTTCACCAACTTGAGACAGGGTAGTATGTCAGTACTTGAGTACCGGGACAGATTTACTCGTTTATCTCGGTTTGCCCGCGACATGGTGGCTACAAAGGAATCCAAGTGCCGGATATTTGAGTTGGGCTTGAACTTGAACATCAAGGGAACATTGACTATGATGCCTCGGAACAACTTTGATGAGTTCGTGAGTGTTGCACTTCGAGGCGAAGATATAGAGAAGGAAAGGCATATGAGATTCCAGTCTCGACGATTTGAGGAGGGTGGACCGAGTCAGGGAACTTCCAAGAGGTTGAGTTCAGGCACTTCCGGATCGGCATCATCGTCTGGCAGTGGACCATATAGACCACTAGCTAGTATAGCTAGACAGAGACAGAGATGGAGGAAGGATCGGCCACAGAGATGACAGTCCAGTGGAAGTTCTAGCGTATCCCGTTATTCACGACGTACCGGTGGCACTTTCGCTATACCGAGGGAGTATGCATTGTGCAACTTCTGGAATAGGCATCACTATGGTCCTTGTCAGTGAGGCCCTACCGTTTGTCATCGTTGTGGCCAGGAGAGTCACTTTGCGAGGGAATGTTTTCATCCTGCTGGTGTTGGTGGACAGGTAGCTCAGAGTTCAGGAGGAGATCGAGGTACTACCTCTGGAGCTTGAGCAGTACAGTCTTTCTGGACAGGGCGGACAACAAAGTCACCATCAGCATGGACGACCAGCTGGGCAGGCCAGGGTTCATGCTATGTCATTGCATTAGGGCAGAGCTTCACCTGAGGTTGTTATTGGTACGTTGCATGTTTTTGGCTATCCAGTATTTACTTTGCTAGATCCAGGTGCTACGCATTCATTTATATCATATAGATTGTCATCTTTAGCGACTATGCTTGTATCTCCATTTCCGGGGTTATGGAGAGTGTTGTTTCCATCCGGTGAGGTTATGAGTATTAGTTGGGTGTATAGGGATTGTGAGATCTTTGTTGGAGGTTATGCTTTAGCCGCGGATTTGTTAATACTGGATATTGTAGATTTTGATGTGATTTTGGGGATAGTTTTCTTGGAGACACATTGGACTATGTTTGATTGTCACAAGAAGGAGGTGGTGTTTCGACGTCAAGGTTTCCCAGAGCTATTGTTTCGCGGTGAGAAGAATACATCCCTGCCATGTGTGATTTCAGCGATGAAGGCCGAGCGGATGATGAAGAAGGGTCTCATGTTGTGGATACAAAAGCTATTGTACCAGACATTGGTGACATTGAGGTTGTTTCTGATTATCTAGATGTGTTTCCGGAGGAGTTACCAAGTGTTCCTCCAGTTCAAGAAATCGATTTTACCATTGAACATTTACCAGGCACTGGACCTATATCTCAGGCACCTTATCATATGGCGTTGGCGGAATTGAAAGAGTTATAGATTCAACTTCAAGAGTTGCTGGAGAAAGGTTTCATACGACCCAGTGTATCACCGTGGGGTGCTCCTGTACTATTTGTGCGGAAGAAGGATGGTTCCATGCGGTTGGGTATTGATTATCGGAAGCTGAATCAGGTCACCGTGAAGAACAAGTATCCATTGCCGCGGATTGACGATTTGTTTGATCGGCTCAAGGGAGCTTCAGTCTTCTCGAAGATTGATCTCAGGTCTAGATACCATCAATTGAGGATCAAAGTGTCTGATGTGCCCAGGACAGCTTTCAGATCACGGTACGGGCATTATGAGTTGTTAGTTATGTCGTTTGGGTTGACCAATGCCCCTGCAGCTTTTATGGATTTGATGAATAGGGTGTTCAGGCGATTCCTGGACAAGTTTTTGATTGTGTTCATCGACGACATTTTGATTTACTCCAGGAGTGTGGGCCAGCATAAGAAACATTTGTGAGCGGTTTTGCGAACTTTGCGAGATAATCAGTTGTTTGCGAAGTTCAGCAAGTGTGAGTTTTGGTTGAATAGCGTGAAGTTTTTGGGTCACGTGATATCTGCTGAGGGAGTCAACGTGGATCCTGACAAGATTGAAGCCGTGTTGAATTGGAGTAGACCTACTACCGTACCAGAGATCAGGAGTTTCTTGGGTTTGGCAGGTTATTATCGGCGCTTTGTGCAGGATTTCCACGAATTACCGCTCCACTTACTAGACTGACGAAGAAAGGCGTCAAGTTTGAGTGGACCGATGCATGTGAGGAGAGTTACTTACTCTTGAAGGAGAAGTTGACTACTGCACCGGTTATGACTCTACCTGACGATAGTGTAGAGTTTGTGGTTTACAGCAATGCATCGAAATTGGGTCTTGGTTGTGTTTTGATGCAACATGGCAGAGTAGTGGCGTACGGTTCCAGATAGTTGAAACCACATGAAGTTAATTATCCTACGCATGATTTGGAGTTAGCTGCTATTGTTTTAGCCTTGAAGAGTTGGAGACACTACTTGTTTGGAGCTCAGTGCAAGATATATACAGATCACAAGAGTCTCACTTATTTGCGTACGCAGCCAGATTTGATTATGAGGCAGCGGAGATGGATGAAGTTGATCAACGACTCTGATTGCACCTTTGAGTATCATCCTGGAAAGGCTAATGTTGTTACTGATGCACTCAGTCGGAAATCGGGAGCTTCATTGTTTCATGTGTGTGTGGCCAGAGTTTCCATGTTAGCAGAGTTACGAGCTACGGGAGCTGAGTTAGAGTGGGATGATGATGGAGCCTTGTTGGCTAGCTTCCAGGTTCGACCAGTATTGGTTAATCAGGTTCGTGAAGCTTAGGATATGGATTCCTATCTGTTGGACAAGAAGACCATGATTCGGAGTGGTGTACCAACAAAGTTCCAGCTGAGTGATGATGGTACATTGCTATTCAGAGGCAGATTATGTGTACCCAGAGATGAGAGTTTAAAGAAGGAGATTTTAGATGAAACCCATTGTTCTGCTTACGCGATGTATCCAGGCGGTACAAAGATGTTTCGTACACTTCGAGTTTATTACTGGTGGCGAAATATGAAGAGGGAGATCACAGCATATGTGAACAGATGCCTTATTTGTCAGCAAGTGAAGGCGGAAAGGAAAAAACCTGCGGGAAATCTATAACCGTTGGAGATTCCAGTTTGGAAGTGGGAGCACATTACTATGGATTTCGTGTATCAATTACCACGTACTTCGGCTGGTAACACGGGTATTTGGGTTATTGTTGACCGATTGACAAAATTAGCTCATTTCCTTGCACTTCCAGGGAAGATTTCTATGGGCAGGTTAGCAAAGCTGTATTTGACGGAGATCGTTCGTCTGCATGGTGTGCATGTGTCTATTGTTTCTGACCGAGACAGTCAGTTCACCTCAGAGTTCTGGTAGGCATCGCAGCGAGCCTTGAGTACTAGATTAGATTTCAACACCGCTTTCCATCCTCAGACTGATGGGCAGTCTGAGAGGAATATTCAGACCCTCGAGGATATGTTGCGATCTTGTGTTTTGCAGTTTAGAGGAAATCGGGACCAGCGACTGCATTTGATTGAGTTTGCTTACAACAATAGCTATCAGGCCAGTATCAACATGGCACCGTATGAGGTTCTATACGGGAGGCAGTGCCGTACTCCATTGTGTTGGAGTGAGGTGGGCGAGAAATGGCTTATTGGTCCTGATTTGGGAAAGAGCACCACCGAGGATATTCAGATTATCAGAGACAGATTGAAGATTGAAGATTGCCCAAGATCACCAAAAGAGTTATGCAGATGTGACAAGAAAGATTCTCGAGTTTGAGGTGGGCGATTGGGTCTTCCTAAAATTGTCTCCTTGGCGAGGAGTTGTTTGTTTCGGGAAGCGTGGCAAGCTTCGGCCACGGTATATCGGTCCTTATGAGATTACAGAGAGAGTTGGTGCCGTGGCTTACAGGTTAGAGTTACCTCCGGAGATGGCGAGGGTGCACGATGTTTTCCATGTCTCGACGCTGCGGAAATACATTCCGGATCCATCACATGTTTTAGCGACATATCAACTTCCTATCCGAGAAGATTTGACATATGTGAACCAACAGAGTTTCAATTAAAGACAGATGGGACATTAATTTTCAGAGGGAAATTATGTGTACCAGATGATGCAGAATTGAAGAAACATATACTTGGCGAAGCTCATTGTTCTACTTATGCCATGTATCCAGGTGGTACGAAGATGTTCTGGACGCTTAAAGCTTATTACTGGTGGCACAATATGAAGACGAAAATAGCAACCTATTTGAGCAAGTGTCTTATTTGTCAAAAGGTGAAGGCAGAGTGACAGAAACCTACGGGGAAACTGCAACCATTAGAAATTCCAGTGTGGAAATGGGAGTACATCACCATGGATTTCGTGTACCAGTTGCTTCATACGTCTAATGGTAATACTGGGATTTGGGTGATTGTTAATCGTCTTACGAAGTCAGCTCATTTCCTTGCACTTCCCGGGAAACTTTCTGTGAGTAAATTGGTGAAGTTGTATATGGCTGAGATCGTTCGATTGCATGGTGTGCCTGTGTCAATTGTGTCAGATAGAGATACTGAGTTTACTTCCAATTTTTGGAAGGCATTACAGAAAGCACTGGAGGCTAAACTGCGATTTAGTACAGCTTTCCACCCTCAGCCTGATGGCCAATCAGAAAGGACAATTCAAACTCTCGAAGATATGCTGTGATCGTGTGTGTTGCAGTTCAAGGGAAATTGGAATCAACAGCTAAATTTGATTAAGGTTTTGTAAAACAACAATTACCAGGCCAGTGTCGGTATGGCTCCATATGAAGCTCTGTATGGTAGACACTGTCGAATTCCATTGTGTAGCAGTGAAGTAGGGGAAAGATGGCTTCTTGGTCCTGATCTGGTGAAAAATACTGCTTAAGACATTCAGATTATTCGGGACGGATTGAAAGCTGCACAAGATCGACAAAAGAGCTATGCTTATGGGAGGAGAAAAGATCTGGAATTCGAAGTTGGTAACTGGGTGTTTGTGAAATTGTCTCCTTGGAAAGGTGTTGTAAGGTTTGGGAAACATGGTAAACTCTGCCCACGTTATGTTAGTACGTATGAGATTACTGAGCGAGTGGGTGTTGTGGCGTACAGGTTGGCACTACCTTTCGAGACGGCCAGGGTTCATGATGTGTTCCATGTATCTATGTTGTGGAAGTACATTTCTGATCCATCTCATGTTTTAGCACCTTATCAACTCCCTATTCGGGAAGACTTGACATATGTGAAAGAGCCATTTCAGATTCTTGATTGGAAGGTTTAGAAACTTCGTCACAAAGCCATTCCTCTTGTGAAAGTCTTGTGGAGAAATCATACAGTTGAGGAAGCCACTTGGGAAACCAAGCACCATATGCAAGAGCGGTACCCCTATCTTTTTAACTAATAAGCGTGTTAAATTTCGAGGGCAAAATTTCTTTAACGGGGTTAGAATTGTAACGATCTAAACCAAAAGTTACGCTAAATTTTACGATTTAGGTCTTCCGCAAATTATGCACCTCGTGAAATTTTGTTAACGACTTTTTCTTCGGGCGAGAATTTGATCCGTCTTTCTTCGTGAAAGTCGTAGATTTTTTAATTTCATGCTAGTAGGAATTTTCGGGGAATTTTTCGGACTTACGAGCTATTTCTTTTTATTTTTAGCAGTTTGTTTGGTTAAAATATATATTTTTTTAATGTATTTTCTTGTCAGTTAAATAGTCACCGTTGGATCCTGATCAGATCAAATTATGACCGTTGATCTGATCAGAAATTTTTTTGTATTTATAGTGGAAATACGGAGAAAATCAGAAAAACACGAATTGTGTACGTATCGACCCATATAACCATTTTGACCTGTTTGGATTTTCGAAATTGACCCACCAGAAAACGGCACGGTTGCCGGAGTATTTGGTATGGATTTGAAGTTCTTCCTCTCCTCTTTCCATTTATGTATTTATTTGTGAGATTTGGATATGTTTTGAGGCCGAAAAATGGTCAGGAACCCGTCAGATTCCGGGTGGATTCGGTGGCGATGTTCTGGTCGTTTTTCGGCATGGTTTTTGCGTGGGTTTGACTGGGTTTGAACCAAGGATCAAAACTCCTATGGTTTGGGGGATCAAGGTGCATCACCAGTGATGGAATCGACCAGAGAAAATTTCTGGCGATTTTGGCCAATGTGGGTTTCGGGGTCAATTTCGGCCAATCGCTAGTTGGGAATGTTTTTGGGCTCGTTGAGATCTTAACAACGAGGGGTCATTCGCCCTATCGGAGTTGTCTTTGCCAGAGGCACGTGACGTCCACCCGCCGCCGCTTGCGGCGAAGCTTCGGTGAGATAGAAAAGTGGACTTTTTCGAGGGGTTTCCGCGAAGGTTTTTGTGCTAATTTTTGTATGTTTTGGTGGTTTCTGATATCAAACAAACCTATTATTTATTCAGGAAACCACGAGAGATATGTTGGCAAGGGAACGTCCGCCGTATCTTCGAGCTAGCTGTATACTGTGAGTGGACATTTTATTTTCACTGATTGACGTGCGAGTCTTGATTATGCATTTTATGATTATGCACATAAGAGTATGCATTTACGATTGTGTATGTGCGGGGAAACAAATATGATTTATTTTACACAGAGTACAGTCTCAGAGATAGTAATGATATCGATGCATTGGCATTCTTGGCGGATCCCCGAGACTCTCCGGGGGGGGGGGGGAGAGAAAGAGAGAGACCCCGTGGTTTTTAGACTCGCATCATATTAATTTGCTTATATATTGTGAAAGGCATGTTATATTTATTGCTATCAGTTTAAAAATGAAAGTTTATTTTCGTCTACTCACTCTAATAGTTTTTATTATTTTAAATGTCTTTCCTTGGGTTTTTCCGTTTCCTTCTTGGCCAGTTTGCAATTTCTATCCTGTGGTTGCGCGTCGTCATTGGAGGCCTAGAGTTCAAGTCACCGTTCTTTTCTAGTAGGTTCTTGGTTTAACCTACTAGCTTTATATATTTGTAAATTAGAAGTCGCTCTGCGTACCATGTTAGTTTATTTTCCTTTGTAATGCATTTCGAGTACTTATTGGATTTTGAATAATAAGTGTAAAAAAATACTTTTACTGTTATTTAGTAGTTTATGAATTTGAGAAATTTGGATGAGAATTGGCGTCCCACGGTTTGGCTTTTGTGGACTATTTGGAAGTGTGTTTTCATTGCAGGTTTTTGGTTTACTCATTTTTTAAAGTAAACTCTGGCGAAATTTTTTTAAAACGTTGTAGTATTGTTAGGATCTAATTCTGGTTTAGGAAACTGAATCGGAGTTGGGTTCTTTCATATGATATCTTTTGCACAGACACATGTAACGTTCATTTCCTCAACCATGTTCAATTCCAAAATGCATAAAGTCGTAAATTCTCTGTATATACGTTGGATCACTTGTTTCTAACCATAACCATCTCTTGTCCATGTTGTACGTTGTAATGAGCGAAACAATAAATTTTTCAAATCTATTTACAATCATAATTTTCAAGAACCTATATATCTAATCGTGCCACATTTCAAGAACCTAGATCAATATACCTAATTTCTGGATAAATTATGAACATAATCTACGTAGCTAGTCGATTACACATTTGGAATCATTCTTACATACACCCAAAAGTTAATAAATTACATAACCCAAATTAAACTAATTAATATATATGTATTTAATCTAAAATTTATTAATTTGTCAACCTAGCTACTAATTGATATAACATTTGATATATATATATATATAATCAACACATGCACAAGCATTATAGTTAAATCAAGCGATTTTATACCAACCAATTCACCAGAATTCATTCACCGATAAACTTCAAAATACACCCAAATATTTGGAAAAAAAAAATCAAAGGAATGAGTATGTATAAATACTAACCAATATAAGAAGATTCGAAAATGCTTTAGGAGGCCTCTATTGAAGGTTTTTCGTTACAGATCAAAAAATCATCGGAGGAGGTGTTGAGATAGTGCTTGGGGGGTTGTGAGAAGATGAGGGTTAGATATGAAATTGCTACTGTCTCTTAATAAAAGTTTCACTTAGACGATGAAATTTTTCGTTGCCTGGCAATAAAGTTTCATTGTCTAACTATACTCTTAGACGACAAAACGTTTCATCATCTAACAATTCTCTTAGATGACGAAACTTGCGACGAATATGATTTTCATCGTTTGAAAGTCACTTAGACGATGAAAATAAATTTCATTGTCATAGATATTTGTTAGCTGAAAAAAGGCTTTTTTGTTGACTAATATTTTCTTTGGCGAAAAAAATTGTAACTTAGGCAACGAGTTAATGTTTCGTTGCCTAAGTCTGACTTAGACAACGAAAACGAAATGGATTCGTCGTCCAAGGCAAGTATTCTGGTAACGTAAGCTGCCAGATATGTTATCCCGACCCTCTACACAAATATGTTCCGCATGATTGGTGGATATTTTGATCTAACCTATAGTTCCTTCCAAATACGCAAAAGGGTATGACACCGACATTAATTTTTGTTCAGCTCAAATGAAAGACTAGTGAGTTTCACCTGAAGAATGGATTGACGTACAAAGGAACACAATTGTGCATACCAAAAGATGGTGACAAACTCCAATGTAATCAAGAAGCTTATACTTCCAAAGTAGCAGGGCATTCTAGGGTAGAGAAGACTTTATTGAATCTCCGTCGATATATCTATTGGTCAAAGATGCATCTCTATGTTGCAAGATACATTCAAGGTTATGTTTTATGTAACACATCAAAGACTTCCAATAGGAAGTTTGGGATGTATCTCCCTTTCCAAATACCTAATCAGCCTTAGGAAAGCATCTCAATGGACTTTCTTGGTAAATTACCTAAGACCAAGACTGGATTAGACTACTTATACGTTGTAGTAGATCAAAATAGCAAAATGATGATCCTCATTCCATGCAAGAAGATTGTCATAGGAGAAGGAACAACTAAGTTTTTTTTCTAACATGTTTGGAATTTTTTTTGTCTCCAAACAACGATTATATCAAATAGAGATAGTCGATTCTTAAGAAATTTCTGGCGGTCCTTATGGGGAATGATGGATACTAGGTTAAATCAAAGCACTGCCTTTCATCCATAGACTAATGGACAAATAGAGGTTGTTAACCTAACCATGGTTCATTTACTAAGAGGTTTATAAATTCAAGCATCCAAAAACTTGGGATGAAAGTCTCCCTTACTCACAATTTTCTTTTAATAGAGAAATTCATGGCTCCACACTAAAAGAAGCTTTTGAGGTTTGTTTAGGTAACTACAAGTGGCAAACCACTAAGTGGAAAGGAAGAAGGCGAACATGTTTGAGCATAGAAATTTCTCAACGAGTTAAACACATTCATTCAGAAGTGGAAGACAACTACGATGATCTCAACAACGGTATAATTAAAAATTGGCATGACAAACATTGCATGCCATGTAACAATAAAGAAGGTGACCCAGTATGGTTACACCTTGGTGAAGAACGATTACAAGGAGAAGAAAAGAAACTCAAGCCTATTCGATATGGACCATTCAATCATCAAACAAATTGCTGATAACGCCTTTCAACTCAATCTACCACAATGCATGCATATCTACTTGGTCATTAATGCTGAGAATTTGAAACTCTTTGAACTATTTCTATTAGATGATGATCTTGATGAGAACGCCTGTCTTCCTTTAGTCGATGAATTGAAGATGGAGCAAGAAGATCCTTTATAGATGACTCTATATTGAAGCAAAAGATTCATGAAACCGAATGTGAAAAAAACGAGTACTTCCGCATAGGTAGAAAATGACAACTTCCCAACACATTTAAGTAGTACCTATGAGACAATGCAAATACAGAGTTTCCTCATTTCAATATAACTTGAACAGGAGCTCAAGGTTCCGAACGGGGGAGCCATCACCAACACTACCACATATTTAACCATTGCCGGTGATTTTTAAATTGCCGGCAATGTTTTTTAACATTACCGGCGATTTTTTCCCCAAAAATCGCCGGTAATGTCTTTTTTTTTTTTAACATTGCCGGCGATTTTTCCGGCAAATCGCCGGCAATGTTCCGCCGGTAATTAAAAAAAAAAACAAAAAACATTGCCTGCGACTTACATTTAAGTCGCCGGTAATGTCTTATTTTTTTTTTTTAATATTACCGGCGACTTAAATGTAAGTCGCCGGCAATGTCTTTTTTTTTTTTTTAATTACCGCCGGAACATTGCCGGCGATTTGCCGGAAAAATCGCCGGCAATGTTAAAAAAAAAAAAAGACATTATCGGCGATTTTTGGGGAAAAAATTGCCGGTAATGTTAAAAAACATTGCCGGCGATTTAAAAAAAAACCGCCGGCAATGGTTAAATATGTGGTAGTGCAAGGAGGATCTTAATTATGCATAATCATCCCATAATTAATTATAACTACGTACGTAACGGCTTATAATCAGTTACTAGTTTTAAGCCATTGATTGGTAATGGTTTAAAATCGATTAGTCTAGTTTTACTTTTCTATTTTTAGAAATCATGAATGTATATATGGTGCAATAGGGGAATGAATTAAAACAGGCAACTGAAAGCAATTTCTTAGCTTCAATCGTATTTTGTCTCGAGTCTTTCATATTTCTACCTCTCATTAAGTAGTCCACTTCAAAAGAAGAGTAGCGACACTTATTTCCCTACTAAAAATTCTATCTCATAGAAGTTTTTGATCCAACCCATATCGGACTTACCCTTGCGTTATACTTTCCATCCATCCTCTCCATTTAGTGGGAGAGGCACAACTTTGCAACTAACAAAGAGACTTCAGGAAACGTGAAACTCAAGTGATAAGTTTATATAAAGAAGTGTTACCAATTTTTACTAATTTGAAGCCTTATTTTTATGATCATATCCTCACCATCGCATGTTGGCAAGAAAAAGTGTAGAGCCTCGGTGGCGGCTAGGCATTCACTAAGGAGCAACCGTAGGTAGCATCTAGAGCGTCTGAGAGCAGACGACAAGATGAGCATCAGTTACTAGAATCCAAGCAAACAAATGGCGGTTGCTCCATAGAAGTTACAATATACTTAGGTCGAAGGAAGTTATCCGGAGATTCCCTAGTCCTATCTTGTGAAGAAGTTTAAGGACCAAGATCTGTTTGCGTACAAATCAACATACGCTTCTCCTCTTGATTGCAATCAGCGTCCTCTACCTCCATCGTTAGTGCATCTAAAATCTTCATTGTCGACATCCATGTTTATAGGTCTCCTTGGATTTCTTTGCTCTCGTGATATACAATTAGTGTAATAAGGCTCTCTCTTTTAGGAGAATTTTCGAGCTCTATGAGGATCATCACATATAAAGAAGCCAAAATCCCTATTTTTGAGGTAAGTTTTCCTAGATGGATTGGAACCGCTCACATGATGTATAACGGCGTGCGAATTAGCAATGCTGTAACCACATTCTTACTTACTAACACACCCATCAACTCGTCTTTGGTGTCCAGCAGCTCATTTTCTTTCTTATTCATTGCCTCAGTCCAAACAAATTATATGTCTCACAATCAAGTAAATGCTCGGATGTTGCCATTGTTGCTTGCATGTCAGCCATATTAAATCGTTGTAATTCTTATCGCTCCCACTGCTCTGAATCGTCCGTGAATGTTAACAACTAGCCTTCTTCAGCCATATTTCGATGTTCCTCGCGCGGCGTTAATGAACTTGCAGATGTTCCGTGATGCTTGATAATCAATAACATGGACAAGCTGTTTAGGGCTTCATGGCTGAACTACAACCATGGGCGCGACAAGAATTGCGAATGTTGGATGTGGCTGAACAACCAACATTGACTGCATCTTATTAATTTTAGTTCATTGCAAGACAAGTAATTATTCCGAAACAGGGGTAAGGAAATGGGAAGAAAATGAGCTGATGGGGGCCAAAGACAAGCTAGGGGGCCCGTTAATGGGAAAGGACGTGGTTACAAGACTGCTAATTTGCCCCCTAGACATCATGGAAGCGGTGCCAAACCAACTAAGCCAACTTTCCTAAAAATAGAAATCGTGGTTTCTTTATATGTGATGGCTCTCATAGAGCTCGAGTTTGTTCCAAAAGAGAGCTTTATAACGCTGATTATATATCACGAAATCAAAGAAACCTGAGGAAATCCAGAAGCATTGATGTGAACAATAGAGCTTCTCAACACTAACGATACAGATTGAGGACGATGATTGCAAGCAAGCGATGAGGTCTATGTCGATGTGTATGCTACCATTTTCATGACAACAACATCATGATCTCACTTTTCGAGAATGATGAGCCAATATATGATGAAGAGATAATGGTAATACTAGACCCCAACCTCAGCGAGTATACTCATATTCTGCTTTGAGCAGCTGTGCTGGAAATTTACTAGTGCTACTTCAATATGTACACCAACGTTTGAAATCAAAACATTAAATTTAATAAAACATTAAAATCACGAAATTTCTAAAGTAGTGTTCAACGTAAGGAAGAGCAAGCAATCAGTATTGGGACTTGTGGGACTTTAGTCCTACATGGAAGAAATTGTAAGACATGTGCCCTTTATAAAGGATCACACATGAGAAGAAATAATTTGGTGACTAACTAGACATGGGCTTTCTCTAGTGGATGTGTGGGTTTCAGTCTTGGGCTACCAAGAAAAACTTAAATATATAAATGTCAAAAAATGGGCCTTGGGCCTTGGGGCCTAAGCCTGTCACGGCTGTTTGCATACATTGTAATAGTATGACTCCTCTTACAAGAGTAAAGAACCAAATCTACAATGGAAATCGAGGTATATAAGACGACGTCACAAGACGATACGAGAGTTGCTCAAAAATGGAATAATTTCCATTGCCTATGTAAAATCAAAGGAAAATATAGCCGATCCTTTGACTATTAATAGAGAGCAAGTATTCTTTACATCGAGGAGAATGAGTTTAAAATCAATGCAATGAGTCACTACTTGGCGGAAACCTAACCTAGCAACATTGGAGATCCCATGGTCTAGGTTCAATAGGCAAACTAGTTAAGGAAGACTCAAGGTGTATAAACACGCACATATACCTATTCCTATGGTGAACTAATGTGTGTATCTGTTGACGAGCAAAGGGTTGAATATTATATATTCTTAATAATGCTAATAGCTTTGGAAAGTAGGATAGTACGGACTATTCTTGATTAGCATTACCTATATGAGAATAATGTGGGGTTGCATTTATGAGAACCAAAATGGCTAAGTTCTCTAACAAATCTCATGAAGTAAGGATTTGTTCAGGACCAAAACACAACTATAAGAATTGAAATATGTCCAGATATGGTATGTGTGATACTTGTTGTCCAGCTTACTACACAACGTGAATAGTTCCAGACTATACGTTCACTAATTCACAAAGTAAATTCGATAAGTATTCACTAGGAAAAGTTCAAGTCCAAAAGACACCTCTTCTGATGCATCCCCTATCTAACTTTTCCAAAATAACGATAAGTTCCTCTATTATCTTATTTTCTATTCAAATGTGGGGTATTATTAAAGTTTGTATAGAAAATGTGAGGTATTATTGGGACTTGTGGGACTTTAGTTCATTAGGTCGATGGGCCATGAGCCTTAGGGCTCTTGGGTTCTGTTGATTAATCCGAAGTTAAAATTAAGTTTTGAAAAATTAATATTTTAATTTTTGGATAAATATGAAATTAATATTTTAATTTTCGGATAAATATGAAAATTCAAAAGAAGCGACAGTTGATCGCGACTTTTGAAAAACGGTGCTTGACACTTATAAAAGGAAGACCTCAAGTCGTCATTCATCATTCAAATAAAAAAATTCCAGAACTTCATCTTCTTCCTCATATTGCTAATCGGAAAAGAACATAGAGTAAATCACCAGGGTTCAAGTTCGTGTGCAAGAACTTGAACCAGATAGTTGTATCCTCGAGATAGACGTCCAGACTACAAGCACAAGGGGGGGGGGGGCAAAATTCTGTTTTAGGACACTGCATTTGCAGGCATCTATCTAATCAAGTTAGTGAATTTATCTTTCATCTTTGTTATCGATTTCAATTTCAATTCTTTAGTTATTGTACATATAGATTGTTTGTATACAAAAGACTGATTGGGTTTAACAATCTAAGATAAAAATTTATTACTTGTCAAGATGGATCAATCAGTGTCGGGTGTCAAACACCATGTTGAGAAACCTGAGAAATTCAAGGGTGCGGATTTCAAACGATGGCAACAGAAGATGTTGTTCTATTTAACAACTCTTCATGTGGTGAATGTTCTTGTTGTTGATGCTCCAAAGGCCCTGCCGGATGGAGAAGGAGATGATGTTCTAAATGATGCTCAAAAGGCCAAAAATCAAAGGGCTATAGAGTCCTGGGCTAACAATGAGTTTCTTTGCAGGAACTACATACTCAATGCCTTAGACGATTCCGTGTATTACATATACTCGTCATTGAAAACAGCAAGGGAATTGTGGGAGTCTTTGGACAACAAATACAAAACCGAAGTTGCTTGTTCAAAGAAATTTGTCGTTGGCAAGTTTCTTAACTTCAAGATGAGTGACGCCAAGTCTGTTGTCAAGCAAGTGTAGGAACTCCAAGTCATTGTCCACGAGTTAAGTGAGGAAGGTATTGGACTAAACCCGAATTTCCTTGTTGGTTCTATTATTGAGAAATTACCTCCTTCATGGAAACATTTCAAAACATATCTGAAACACTTAACCGAGGACATGAATTTGAGCAATTTGTTCTAAAGCTTCGAATCCAAGAAGATAACCGGAAGAATGAGAAGGCTGATGCAACTTCTTTGGAGGCAAACGCGAACATGGTCCAAGGAAGTCTTTCAAAGGCCAAGTTTCAGAAAAATAAGGACAATAATGATGCTGCCATGAACACTCAATCTGGTGCAAAAAGGTCTCACTCCCCATAAAAGAACAAGTCGTTCAAGAAGCCAAAATCTGGAGGCTGTTGGGTATGCGGCAAACCTAGGCATAAAGCAAAAAAGTGTTGATTCAGAAAGTATCAAGGTGAAGGTGGCAGAGATTCTGGAAATTCCAACAACCAAGCAAACCTTGCTGAAAGTTCGACTCAATTCATTTGAGTGGTTTCTAAAGAAAATCCGGTTACTAATACAAGTGATTGGTGGATTGATACCAGTGCTACAAGACATGTATGTGCTTCAAGCGAGGTATTCTCTTCATATCAACCAGCCAACGATGGAGAAGCTTTGTTCATGGGAAATGCCACAACCGCAAAGGTTGAAGGAAAAGGAAAGGTAATTCCAAAATTTAGTTCAGGAAAAGACCTTATACTCACTAATGTACTTATGTGCCTGATATTTGTAAGAATCTAGTTTCAGGTCCGATTCTAAGCAACAAGGGATTCAAACTAGTATTCGAGTCTGACAAATTTATACTCACTAAGGGTGGGATGTATGTAGGAAAGGGTTATGAAAGGACCCAACCCCGATTTAGCTCCCTAAACCGGAATCGAACCCCTTCGAAAACACGAACCAACAAAAACCGTAGAAATTTTGGCAGAGTTTCGTTACTAACGTGGAATTAACTTTACCTGCACGCGGAAAATACACTTCATCCTATGCCACAAAAACCAAACCGTGGGCACCAATCCCATCCGGATTTCTCAATATATCAACAGTAAATTAAAACAATAAATATATCTATACTTTACTGAAATCCGGTGTAAAATCGTATAATATAAACAATAGAATTTTCAGAGCGACCTCTAAAGTATAATCATATACGTATACCACAGTAGGTAGAACAATAAACTTACTGGAAGAAACAAGGTAGCTCGAGCACTATGCCTCCGACCACGACGTGTGACACCAGAGCCTGAACTGCGAACTGGGCACGGAAACCGAAAAGCCCAGGGGAAAGACATGAAACACGTTAGAGTGAGTGGACGAAAATAAATGTCTTTCACCAAATAATATATACGTTATAAAAAACATATGCGAGTCGAAAGTATAAATAATCAAATGGTACACGAGGGGGACACTAACTCCTCACGCGTCCGAGTACACGAGGGAGACTCTAACTCCTCACGCGTACGGAGCATGCATAAAAATCTCACGGGGTCACTCATGGACACATCCGTGCTAGTACAGTCAGAATCACGGAGTCCCAGACTTCCACGCAATTCTAGCCAGAAAGGCCTCAGGTCAGAGGTCTGCCTCCCCCCGGTAAAGGTCACGGGTCAGGAGTCACAGCCTCCCCTGGTAAAAGCCTACCATCGGGGATCAGCCGAGAGGCAAGTGTATCGATACAACAACGTAACTGAGACTGTACTCTGTGTAAATCAAATCATAAATAGTTCGATGCAAATGCATGAAACAGCATATAAGTGTATGTATATTCGTATACGCATATCCGTATATGTATAATCGTAAAACACATGCTCATGTAATCCGAAATCTCATATGCATGCTCAAGTTCATAAAACGGGTATAAAGACTCGCAAACAATCCGTGAAAAGAAATGTCCACTCACAGACTTGCGTAACGCGATATGCATTAACCCGTGATCCGGCGGAAAGTCCCTCTCCAAACAAACGATCACGAACACCTGAATATTCACAAAATCCATTTCTCAAAGTCATAACTCGACAATACAAGACAAATCACGAGAAACCACCGTTCTCGGAAACACGTAATTCGATTACGACAAACTGTCGGAAATCCGGAAATCACACCACAATACCTCGCTGTATTTTCGGATGCTCAAATCGAGAAACGAACCTCCCCACTGCGATCGGGGCGCGATTTCGAGTGAAATGACATGCAATTTGTCGAAAACCCAAAAAGTCAAACTGTTGACCGTCGTTGACCACCGCCCACGGCGGAGCCGCCATCCGACCGGAAAATTTCACGGCGGGATAACCCTCACTCCACTCAAACTCATCCACTGAGCAACTTTCATAACTGCAACAAAGGCCAATTCAATCTCTAACTAGTCCAATTTCATGATAAACCGAATTGGTACCAAATTTTCCAATCCAAAATTCTCTAAGCTCAAGCAAAATTAGATCACCAAACTTACATGGTAGCTTGTATGTGAGGAGAGCTTCAAAGCCCACAACAAATTGTAGCTCGAATCGGTCTAAATCATTGAACCCGAATCACCATGTTTTCCTCCATTTTTGGCCGGATAATTCTCTCTCCACCGTGGACCATGCCGGAAAAAGAGGCCGGGGCTAGACTCATGAGGTTGAGCCGAGGAGAACGGGATAGGAACCAAGCCACGGGGTGGCCGAATCAAGCTCGCCGCCGGCGAGGCCGAACCACCATCACACCACCTCGGTCAACCGAGTTGACCAAGTCAAGAAATTAAATGAAATGTTGACTTGCCTGTTTTGGAAACCCCACTATTTAAACCTTCCCAAAAAGGAAACCTCCAAAAATACATTTTCGGCAAACTTTAAACATCCGTAACTCTAGCGTCGTAACTTCGATTCTGATAATTCTCACGGCCACAAGCTCGTCTCGACGTACTCTTCAATTATCACCCGAAGTCAAACACATCGACCAAACCGGTAAAAAGTCAACCATTCAACCCAACACATATTTAATCGACTAAACAATCAACAAACGGAAATATTCACAATTAAATCTTCGTAACTCAGAATAATGTTCCGGAAGTTCCCACGAGCTCGAAATTAAATTCTCAACAACTTCCGTGAAGAAACCGAAACCAAATTCTCGTCCAGTAATTTAGTCGTTAAGAACATCACTATTATAACCCGATTCTGTCGAAACTTCAAATATTCATAATTAATTCATCGGTCGTCCAAATAACGATCCGGAACCGCCCACGAACTTGAAATCACACGTACAACGACTTCGAGAAGAGACCCAGCTCCAATTCTCGGCCAATGATTAAGTCGTTAACAAATCCGGCGATTCAAATACTGCCGAAACTCTGCGACTACGCAGTAACTCACGTATATAACTGATCATACTGCTGATTCTGGTCCGGGTCGTCACAGGTTACCTCTATGAAGGACTCTTTAAACTAAATGTTGTACCTACTATGGATGCTATTATTAATAATAATAATAATGCAGGAACTAGCTCTACTTCTATGTACATGGTTTAGTCCTCTTCTTTAAGGCATTCTAGATTAGGCCATGTTAATTTTTGTTCTTTACAAAGAATTAATGGTGAATTTAGGAATGTTGCCAAAATGCTCAATGAATAAAATGACTAAGCGTGAAATCTGTATTGAATAAAAGTTTACTGCTCCTTCATATATATCTGTGGAGAACTCCAATGACGTACTAGGTTTAATTCATAGTGATTTGTGTGACTTTAGATCAACACCAGCTTGTGAAGAAAAGAATTATTATATATCTTTCATTGATGATTGCAGTAAATATTGTTATGTTTATTTAATACATAGCAAAGATGAAGCTCTGAATATGTTTAAGACATATAAAGCTAAAGTTGAAAATCAACTTGAGAAAAGAATAAAAATTCTAAGGTCTGATAGAGGTGGAAAATATGAATCCAATGACTTTGCTGAATTTTGTTCTTTTCATGGCATTGTGCATCAAACAACAGCCTCATATACTCCACAACAAAATGGAGTTGTTTGACGAAAGAATAGAACATTGAGAAATATGATAAATTCAATGTTAATAGTTCAGGAGCTCCAACCAGTTTGTGGGGTGAGGCTTATCTTACTGCAAATATGATATTAAATAGAATTCCTCCTAAAACAAGTGATCAATCTCCTTATAAAATTTGGAAAGGACGACCACCTACTTCTAAGACGATGAAAGTGTGGGGTTGTCTTACCAAAGTTCGCATTCCTCTTCCAAAGAGAACTAAAGTTGGACAAAAAACAATAGATTGCATATTTCTCGGCCCTGTCGAAAATAGTGCAGCCTTTAGTTTTTTGGTGTACAAGTTTGATGTTATTGATAGCACAAACAATACCTTAGAATCTGCCGAAGCAGAATTCTTTGAGGATATATTTCCTTACAAGGATAAGTCAAATCCAAGGAAAAGAATGTATATAGATACATTGCCTCAAGATGAATTAAACAAAAGTAGTGAAAATATTGAGGTTAATGAAAATACCTCTACTATTCAAGAAGAAATTCTTGAACCAAGGAGAAGTAAACGTGGGAAAGTTGCGAAAGATTTTGGACCCGAATTTCTGACTTTTGTTCGTGAAGAAGAACCTCAAACTTATAAGGCTGCCATGGAATCTTCCAAAGCGTCTTATTGGAAAGAGGCTATTCAAAGCGAAGTGGAATCCATTCTACAAAATAATACATGAAAATTGGTAGACTTACCTCCGGGTCACAAACCAATTCAATAGGCAGTAAATGGATCTTCAAAAGAAAAACGAGACCTAATGGTACCATTGAAAAATAAAAAGCTAAAATAGTAGCTAAAGGGTATCGTCAAAAGGAAGGCGTAGATTTCTTTGACACTTATTCACCGGTAACTAGAATTACATCTATAAGAACGTTAATTGCTATAGTTGCTGTTCACAATTTGGACATACACCAAATGGATGTAAAAACTACGTTTTTAAATGGCGAATTAGATAAATAAATTTACATTCCACAACCCGAAGGTTTCATTGTTAAAGGTCAAGAACATAAGGTGTGTAAATTAGTTAAGTCCCTTTATGGACTTAAACAAGCCACAAAACAATGGCATGGGAAATTTGATGATACACTTTTATCTAATGGTTTTAAAATAAATGAATGTGACAAATGCGTTTATGTGAAAGAATGTAAAAACACTAATGTCTTTGTATGCTTATATGTGGATGATATGCTAATTATGGGAACGAGTAAGGATATAACTAATCAAACCTAGAAAATCTTGCATTCCAGTTTTGATATGAAAGACTTGGGAATAACGGATGTGATTCTTGGTATTCGAATTCAAAGAAATTCGGATGGTTATATACTTACCCAATCTCATTACATAGAGAATGTCCTTAGAAAATTCGGATACTATGATGATAAGCCGGTTGTTACTCCATTTGACCCCTCTAGTCACCTTAAGAAAAATCAAGGTGATAGTGTGTCTCAATTGGAATATACACAAGTTGTTGGAAGCTTGATGTACATAATGAATTGTACTAGACTGGATGTGACGACCCGAACCAGAATCTGATGCATATTCGGCACGATTCTCGAGATTGAGGTTAGTCGCAGTTTTGCGATATTATGTGGTTTGCCGATTCGATTCGCGACTTTGTTTTCGGTCGAGAATTTGGGTTGAGTGTCTTCACGGAAATGGTAGAGTACGTGATTTCGAGCTCGTGGGTGGTTTCGGAAGATTTTTCCGATAACCGAGGAATATTTTATGATTATTTGAAGTTTCGAGTTCCGACGAGTTTATACGATTATTTCGAGCTTATCCGAATCACATCGTATATTCATTCCGGACCGTTGATCGACCCGAGGCTCGAGTATAAATATCGAAAATAGCCGAGAATTAGTCGAAAACTTTACTTTGGCGTTGACCATCTTTGAAATTCGTTGACTTTCCAAAATTGGAAAGCTGACCAAGGGACCGTAAGGGGAAAGTTTCCCGTTTGGGAAGTCACCGTCCGACGACCATTTTCCGGCCACTTCAGGTGTCGGCGTGGGTAAGGTCTCCTTCCCCTCTTGATTTCGAGTAGGTCTGTATTTGAAATTATGAGATTTGATGGAGTTTGATGGGAACCCGAATCGGGTTGCGGTGCCGGAGTTCGCCGGTGACGGTGGAGGTGTTTTCGGCGAGTTTCGTGGTGCGAGATGTTGGGGGTTTTGCTCCCCACGCCTCGTAGATGCTCCCTAGGTGGTTGGGTTTGAACGAGATGGAGTTTGGGACCGAACCCGATTGGGTTTTCCGGTGAGGGATTTTGTTTGGTTTTGTGTGATTTTGGAAGGGTTGCGGTTGGAATTGGGCTTAGTGTTAGAAGGGAAAGAGGTTCGTCTGGTCGAGAAGGTCCGATCTGGAAAATTTCACCGAGTAACTCCACCGTTGACGGCGCGCCGCCGCCGGCGGCGGTGGTCAACGGCGGCGCTCCGGCGAGAAAAAGTCAACTTTTCAGATTTCGATGTAATTAGTGTCGTTTTTCTCGTAATTGCGCCCTGATCGTCGTCCAGAGGTTTTTGGGTTGATTTGATTAGCCGATTTTCAGTCGAGGTTTCGAGTTGGGATTTCAGAAATTTCGTTTATCGTTTTGTACCGCATTTCACATTTCCGGGAACGGTTGGTTTCCGTGCATCAGTACAGTGTTGAGAACTATGATTTTGATCAGTTATGTTTTTGTGAATATTCAGGAGATCGAGATCGTGATCGTGCTTCAGGCGAGGGATCTTCCGCCGGACCACGAGTGTAGCGCGTGTACGCGTTTCGAGAGTCTGTGAGTGGACACTTTATTTTCACGGATTGATTGTGAGTCTTTATTTATGATTTACGAACTTGACCATGCGGATTGATTATGATTTTACGAGCATGTGTTTTACGATTATGCTTATACGGATATACGTATACGAATATATATTTATACGTATATATTATGTTTTAAGCATGTGCATAGAAAAGATTTATGCTTTTGTTTACACAGAGTACAGTCTCAGTATATGTTGTGGTATCGATACACATTGGCTTCTCGGCTGATCCCCGAGTATGCTCCGGGAAGGACAGATATCCTGACCCGAGGCCTTTCTGGCTAGGAATCACGTGTGGGTCTGGGATCCCGTGGTTCAGACTGTGCTATCGCGTGGTAGTCCATGAGTGATTCCGCGATATGTTTACGTTGCATGCTCTGTACGTGAGTGGTAGCTGGAGTCTCCTCACGTTTCATTTGATTTTCGTATATTTGACTCGCATATGATTTATATGTATATATATATTATCTGGTGAAAGACATTTATTTTCGTCCACTCACTCTAACGTGTTATTGTCTTTCCCCTGGGCTTTTCGATTTCCGTGCCCAGTTTGCAGTTCAGGTTTGGTGTTTCACGTCGCGGTTTGGAGGCTAGTGATCAGAGTCACCTGTGTTTTCCAGTAGGTTCTTGTTTCACCTACTAATGTACATATTGTATATGTTTTACTCTAGAGGTCGCTCTGATACATTCTGTTACATGTTGTGCGGATTTTCACGGATATACATATATACATAGTACAGTTTATTTACTGTTGTTGATTATATTGATGTTGAGAAATCCGGATGGGATTGGTGCCCACGGTTTGCTTTTTGTGGCATAGGACGAAGTGTTAATTTCTGGGTGCAGGTTATGGTAATTCAACGCTAGTAACGAAACTCTGCTCAAATTTTGAAAATTTTTTGTTGGTTCGTATTTTCGAAAGGGTTTGATTCCGGTTTAGGTAACTGAATCGGGATTGGGTCCTTTCACTGGATTTGGCATATAGTTTATGTAGACTTAGTAGGTACTCAAGCAATCCTGGACAAGATCATTGAATAGCTCTAGTACGAGTTTTGAGGTACTTAAAGCATACAATAAACTATGGATTGCACTACACTAAATATCCTCCTATATTAAAAAGATATTGTGATGCAAATTGGATTTCCAATAATTCTGAAAGTAAGTCTACGAGTGAGTATGTATTTACGCCTGGTAGTGTCGCCATATCTTGGAAATCATCAAAACAAACCGTGAATACACTTTCAATGATGGAAGCTGAATTTGTAGCCTTAGATAAAGCCGCCGAAGAAGTAGAATGGCTCAAAAACTTTCTAGAAGGTATTTCGTTGTGGCCTAAGCCTGTCACGGCTGTTTACATACATTATGATAGTATGGTTGCTCTTACAAGAGCAAAGAACCAAATATACAATGGCAAATCGAGGCATATAAGACGACATCACAAGACGATACGAGACTTGCTCAAAAATAGAATAATTTTCATTGACTATGTAAAATCAAAGGAAAATATAGATGATCCTTTGACTAAAGGCCTTAATAGAGAGTAAGTAATCTTTACATCGAGGGGAATGGGTTTAAAGCCAATGCAATGAGTTACTACTTGGCGGAAACCTAACCTAGCAACATTGGAGATCTCATGGTCTAGGTTCAATAGGCAAACTAGTTAAGGAAGACTCAAGGTGTATAAAAACGCACATATGCCTATTCCTATGGTGAACTTGAAACGACCCGACTCCGATTTAGTTGCCTAAAGCGAAATCAAACCCCTTCGAAAACACAACCTTAAAATTTTTTTTGCCAGAGTTTACTTTAAAATACGTGAACCATTATTAGAACCTACAAAGAAACACACTTCAAATATTCCATAAAAGCCAAACCGTGGGGCTACGTTTCCCATTCGAATTTCTCAACATCATATATATAATAAACCAAAAGGTTTACAAGAAATCCAGAAACATTCAGGAGTAAACTCAACTGAAAACACAACATAAGTATTCAGAGCGACGCCTATATACATCATTTACATCTAGTAGGTCGAACAAGGAACCTACAAAAACTGAAGTGTGATCCAAACTCTATGCCTCCACCGTCGACGTGCAGCACTGGAACCCAAACTGCAAACTGGGCAAAAGAAAGCGAAAAACCCAGGGGATAACAAATAAAATCGTTAGAGTGAGTGGACGAAAATAATAATATGTCTTTCCCAAATATATGCTCATAAAAGCATAATGCGAGTCAATGCACATGAAAATCCAGACCCGGTACATTTTCCCTGATCCACAAATATGCACGAAAAATCCTGTGGGGTCACTCATGGACTCCTCCGCATAGTACATTCTAATCACGGGATCCCTGGCCCACACATTATTAATATAAGTTTGAAAGACCTCGAGATCAGCCGAGAAGCTAAAGCATCGATGCATACTTCTATATCCGAGACTGTACTCTGTGTAAACCAAATCATAAATCCTTTCTATGCATATGCATAATCGTAAAGTGCATAATCATAAATGCATAACGTAAATGCATAATCATAAATGTACACTCATAAAATGTATAAATCAAGACTCGCAATTGAACTGTGAAAATAAAATGTCCACTTAAAGTACAGGGCTAACTCTGAGGTCCGGTGGAAGATCCCTCGCCAAACACTCGATCCTGATCACCTGAAGAATAGGATACGATCAATACATATTGAAACACAACATACGGAGCTAATAAGTCAAGAACCCCGCGTTCTCAAAAGTCGTATCCCTCGAAATATCGACGAGGATAACAAAATTTCCAAAATATACCCAATTAACCCTCGTCCCAAAACAGAATACTCAAATCAATTCAAAAACCACAAGACTACGATCGGGACGCGATTACGAGCAAAACGGTATAAAAATCTCCAAAAGTCCCAAAAAGTCAACATCGTCGGAGCTCCGCCGTTGACCGCCGTCGCCGCCGCCGACTCCCTCAGCTGATATCACGTGGCCCAAAAACTTAACACTGTCTAGCTAAAATTCACATTTGCTGAACTTTGCGTATAACTGTGCATCTCGTAAAGTCTGCAAGACTGCATACAAATGCTTCTTGTGCTGCCCCACACTCCTGGAATAGATCAGGATGTCGTTGATGAACACAATGACGAACTTGTCCAGATAACGTCTGAAGATCTGATTCATCAGGTCCATGAAAGCAGCTGGCGCATTGGTCAACCTAAACGGCATAACAAGGAACTCATAGTGCCCATAACGTGACCGAAACGCTGTCTTGTCCACATCGGGCTCCCGAATCCGTAGCTGATGGTATCCAAATCTAAGATCAATCTTCGAGAAGACTGATGCTCCTTTTAGATGATCGAACAAATCATCAATCAGTAACCTGATTCAACTTCCGATAATCAATGCATAACCTCATCGAACTATCATTCTTCCTCACAAACAACACTGGAGCACCCCAATGTGAAACACTAGGTCGAATGAAGCCTTTCTCCATTAACTCTTGAAGTTGAATCTGCAACTCCCTCAACTCTGCGGGTGCCATACGATAGGTGTCTGCAAAATAGGTCCGGTACATGGAAGTAACTCAATAGTGAAGTCAATCTCCCTAACTGGTGGAATACCGGGTAAGTCCTCGGGAAACACATCTGGATACTCGCTAACCACCGCAAATGTCCGGTACACGAACACTCGTATCAATCACATGTGCTAGGTAAGCTACATAACCCTTCCTCATCATCTGCTCAGCCTTCATTGCTGAAATCAAACAACGCAAAGTCGTATTCTTTTCACCCCGAAACATGATTTTCGGCATACCTGGACTCCTGAAAACAACATCATTTTTGTGACAGTCAAGAACAACCCAATAGTTCTCCAAGAAATCCATACCCAAAATCACGTCAAAATCCACAATATCCAGCAGCATCAAGTCCGCTGCTAACCCATAACCTCCAATAAAAATCTCACAATCTCTATATACCCACCCGACACACACTACCTCGCAAGATGCATACAACACTCACCACATACTAGGGAGTGGAGATGCAGATACAGTAGCCAATGATGCTAACCTATATGACATGAATGAATGTGTAGCCCCTGGATCTAGTAAAGTAAGGGTGACCAAAAATGTACAACATACAGATGATAACCTCTGGATAAGCTCTACCCTCACGTAGAGACATGGCATGAACTCGAGCATGTCCTGCTCGTCGTCCACGCTGGCCGCGATTCTGCTGACCACCCTGTCCAGAAGACTGTGTTGTATGATCAGAAGAAGCAGTACCCCGATCTCGTCTAGTACTGTACTCCGCAACACCACTGAAAGTGCCAAGCATCGATGCATACCTCTATATTCGAGACTATACTCTGTGTAAACCAAATCATAAATCTTTTCCATGCACATGCATAATCGTGAAGTGCATAATCATAAATGTATAACTTAAATGCCTAATCATAAATGTATACTCATAAAATGTATAAATCAAGACTTGAAATTCAACTGTGAAAATAAAATGTCCACTCACAGTACAGAGCTAACTCTAAGATCCGCCGGAAGATCCCTCGCCAAACACTCGATCCCAATCACCTGAATAACAGGGATACGATCAATACATATTGAAACACAACATACGGAGCTAATACGTAAAGAACCCCGCGTTCTCGAAAGATGTATCGCTCGAAATATCGACGAGGATAACAAAATTCTCAAAATATAGCTAATTAACCCTCGTCCAAAAATAGAATACTCAAATCAACTCAAAAAACTCACAACTACGATCAGGACACGATTACGAGCAAAACGTTATAAAAATTTCCAAACGTCCCAAAAAAGTCAACCTCGTCGGAGCTCCGCGTTGACCGTCGCCGCGTCAACAGTGACATTTTCCAGCGAACCATACCTCAAAACCTTCCTCTCCTGAAGCCCAACATCTTTTCTCAAAGGACCACCACCAACCAACCACCACCGTGGCCGGAAATCGCCTCTAAAGCCAAAGAACCCAAACCGGCCGGAAAACTTCACCGGTGAAATTTTTCACCGTGAAGCCACCACGTCCTCCCAAACATAAGGGGTTTCATCCCCAACTCAAGCCCAACATATTCCACACAAAAACCCCATCGGAAATCCGCCGGAAAACCTCCCCCCAAACCTACCGATTCCATCCAACTTCTCCTCCAAAATCCACCACTCAAACCACCTCAAATCAACACAATATATAGATGAATAAAATGCTTAGACCAAGGGGATCATTTCCCTACCTTTCATTCAGGCAACCGTGCCGTATTCCGGCAAGTCTAACGACGGCGAGTTGGCAACTCGGACGGATCAACTTGGTGACTCGGTCAACTCGGTTCTAGCTCGGTCAAACACAGTCAACTGGGCCCAAATGCAACTTTTCAACAATTTTACGACTATTTCGATATTTATACGTCGCGAACCGATCAAATTCATGATTCGGATAACTCAAACTCAAACGGATAAGTACGACTAACTCGACGATAATTTCAAACATTCATTTTATATTCTCCGATTGTCCAAAAAATCCTCCGAAACCTCCAATGAATTTAAAATCACATCCTCTACAATTTTCGCGAAGGAACTCAAACCAAATTTATGCCCAATAATTAAGTCGTGAACAAACCCGTCACATCGACCAATTATGACTAACTGCGACTAATCGTGAACTGTGCAAATCAAGCCAATTAACATACCATTTTCGGTTCGGGTCGTTACAAAACTAAAGTGTGTATCCATTGACGAGTAAAAGGTTGAAAATTATATATTCCTAATAATGCTAATAGCTTTGGAAAGTAGGATAGTGCGGACTGTTCTTAATTAGCATTACCTATATGAGACTAATGTGGGGTCGCATTTATGAGAATCGAAATGGCTAAGTTCTCTAACAATCTCATGAAGTAAGGATTTGTTCAGGACTGAAATGAATACAACCGTAAGAATTGAAATATGTCTAGATATGGTATGTATGACACTTATTGTCTCGGTTTACTACAAAACGTGAATAGTTCAAGACTATACGTTCACTAATTCACAAAGTAATTCAATAAGTATTCACTACGAAAGGTTCAAGTCCAAAAGACACCTCTTCTGATGCATCCCCTATCTAACTTTTCCAAAATAACGATAAGTTCCTCGATATATTATCTTATTTTCTATTCAAATGTGGGATATTATTAAAGTTTGAATAGAAAATGTGGGGTATTATTGGGACTTGTGGGACTTGTGGGACTTTAGTTCGTTGGGTTGATGGATCTTGGGCCTTGGGGTTGTTAGGCTCTGTTGATTAATCCGAAGTTAAAATTAAATTTTGAAAAATTAATATTTTAATTTTTGGATAAATATGAAAATTCAAAAAAAGTGACAGTTGATCGCGACTTTTGAAAAACGATGCTTGACACTTATAAAAGGACGACCTTAGGTCGTCATTCAAGTTCGTGTGCAAGAACTTGAACCAGGTAGTTGTATCCTCGAGATAGACGTCCAGACTACAAGCACAAGTGGGGCAAAATTCTATCTTAGGACACTGCGTTTGCAGGCATCTATCTGATCAAGTTAGTGAATTTATTTTTCGTCTTTATTATCGATTTCAATTTCGATTCTTTAATTATTATACGTATAGATTGTTTGTATACAAAAGACTGATCTAATCAGTTTGTCCATTCCAATAGATGTGATAGACAAGAAGACAAAATGAAAAGAACAGAGTAGCTGTTCTGCCAGAAGTGATCATGATTGACGACGAAGATAAGTTTGGATAACATTGTAGCAACCAAGAGGAGAAAAAGAAAGAGGCTACACGGCTAGAGAACCAATGAGCATGCATAAAGCGTCGACTCTGGACGCTAACGTGAAAAATGCGTGTAACGAGTTGAGACCAAGCACAGGGAGTAAGACGTTCAATGAACAACAAGCTCAATAGAAATAGAGGTTAGTCGAACAAAGCTAACATGGTGACGGTCTTGGAGTACAAGGCATGAGCCGAGTGTAGTGGCTCTAACAAGACTTGGTTATGGACACATGCATGGAGACGGCCTTGGAGGGCAAAGTGGCAGCCCAGGGTATTGGCACTAATGAAGCATGTTTCATCTGGCTACGCTGACATGGAGGCAGCTTTGCAAAGAAAAGTGGCAGTTGAATGAAGCAGCACCATGGAGGTGATGGAGGCATGGATGCATGTAGTTGAGAGCAACACAACTTACACTTTGGGCTAAGGTGAGCTACAATCTATCCCAAAAATTTGAAAAATACTATTTTGTAGCTTAACTTGAAAAATAAAATTGGCCCATCTTAAATTTATATACTGGCCCACTTCACAATTAACTCACTTTAAAATTACCATACATATAAGGAAAAAAAATATTAATCTATTTTTGAAAAATTGCTCATTGACTAAAATTAGAAAAATTCTTAATACTCATAAGAAAATAGATTTTATTTAGCTTTGGAGCGTACGTTGTACGTCTTCTTTTTCTTTTTTGGTTGCAATACCCACATGATATCTCTCTTCTATTTTCAATTTATCAAACTAATCTCGTCTACTCAAAATTGTAGGGTACAATTTAAATAGTCTGTTAATCACTTCTTATATTAATAATTTTTCATCAAACGTTACTGTAAATTCTTTTAGTTAATAAAGTTACTCGATTGTTTGATGTTTGTTAAAAAAAAAACTTGTAAAATTCTTTTGAATTCTAGTTAATTTGTAAACAAAAAAAAACTTCTTTTGAGTTCTTTTTCCAGCCCATCCCATTTAAAAAATTCTAGTTTCGTCATTGACCGAGAGTGTAGCAGACCCACTGGTAATGAACATCTTTCCAACCTCAAGTGGGGGTGGTTTGTTACACGGTGTTATTTGAATTACTTTTATTGTTCATTGTTTTGATAAGCTATAGAGAAATTTTAAGAACTACCCATTTTTTAGTCCCTCAAATAATTTTAACTCTTATTCTATGGTTTTCGAATAATACCCAAATCAAGGATGTAAAAGTCTAATATACCCTTAGTGAGACATTCACCTAACCAGAAATAAAGCAATATATTTTGATAAACCAAAAGTTTGCACTTGCCTAACTCTAGTGATAATACGTTTCTTATCTTTTTTTCTCTTTAGGAAGATAATAAACCGTACCTTGTTCATCAATGGTACTGATTTGAAACCAAAAGACCTAACTGTGTTCTTCAATTCGCTTGGTCAAGGTATGTATATGAGTTTTGTTCTCTCTATTGTTTCTTTAGGGTTTATGACTGATAGATGCATGTAGGGTTCTTGAATTGATAATCAGTTTTTTCTCATCTTTGAATCTTCATAATATCAGCACATTGACTTTGAAAGACTCAACCCTGATTCAGTTGCCCAAACCGGAATTAGATCCTAACAACAGTACAACCTTTTAAAAAAAATTGCCAGAGTTTACTTTATAAAATGAGTAACCCAAAAACCTGTAATGAAAACACACTTCCAAATAGTCCACAAAAGTCAAACCGTGGGATGCCAATTCCCATCCGGATTTCTCAAGTTCAGAAACTACTGAATAACAGTAAAAGCATTTTTTTCACACTTATTATTCAAAATCTAGTAAGTACTCGAAAAGTATTCTAAAGGAAAATAAACTAACATATTACTCAGAGCGACTTCTAATTTACAAATATACAAAGCTAGTATGTTAAACTAGGAACCTACTAGAAAAAAACGGTGACTTGAACTCTAGGCCTCCGACGACGATGCGCAACCATAAGTTAGAAACTACAAACTGGGCAAGAAGGAAACCGAAAAGCCCAGGAAAAGGCATATAAAATAATAAAAATTGTTAGAGTGGGTAGACGAAAATAAACTTCCATTTTTAAACTAATAGCAATAAATATAACATGCCTTTCACAATATATAAGCAGTTAAACATGATGAGAGTCTAAAAACCGCAGGGTCTCTCTCTCGGACACCTCCGCCTCAGTACAGTCTAAATCACGGGATCCATTGAAACTTCATATGTCTTTAATTAAAACTCTGTTGGTTCACCATTTTGAATCATGTTCTTGTTACTTCGTAGATAAGAGTCTACATCCTGAGATTCACGAACCTGATTCAACAATACTGGTCGAACCTGGAAACTGGCCAACAATGCTCCATCATCATCCCATTCCAATTGCGCTCCTGTAGCTCGCAACTCAGTCAATAGTGATACTCTTGCTACACGTACATGAAATAGGGAAGCTCTGGATTTTCAGCTATGGGCATCAACAACAACATTAACTTTTCTTGGATGATACTCAAACATACAATCATACTCATTAATCAGCACCATCCACCTTCGCTGTCTCATGTTCAAGTCTGGTTGAGTACGCAAATAAGTAAGACTCTTGTGATCGGTAAAAATGTTGCACTATGCTCCATATAGGTAGTGTCTCCAGCTCTACAATGCTAACACAATGGCAGCTAGCTCAAGATCATGCGTGGGGTAATTATCTTCATGAGGCTTCAATTTTCAGGAACCGTACACCACCACCTTGCCATGCTACATCAAAACACAACCAAGACCCAATTTCGAGGCACCACTGTAAATGATATACTCCCCACTGTCGTCTGGTAATGTCAACACCGGTGTAGTAGTCAACCTCTCTTTCAATGTCAGATAGCTTTCTTCACAGGCATCGAACCACTCAAATTTAACTCCTTTCTTCGTTAATCCAGCCACGAAAAGTCCTGTACAAAACGGCGATAGTATCCCGCTAAGCCCAGAAAGCTTCTTATCTCGGATACACTGGTAGGACTGCTCTAATTCAACACTGCCTCAATCTTGTCAGGATCAACGCTAACTCTGTCAGCCGAAATCACATGACCCAAAAATTTTACCTAATCCAGCCAAAATTCACATTTACTAAACTTCGCATACAGCTGTGTATCCCGCAAACTCTGTAAGACGGCCCGTAGATGCTTCATATGCTGCTTTACACTTTTGGAGTAAACCAAAATATCATCGATGAACACAATCACAAACTTATTTAGGTAGCGTCTGAAAACTCGATTCATGAGATCCATAAAAAGAAACTCATAATGTCTGTACCGTGATCGAAAAGTTGTTTGGGGAACATCAGATTCCTTAATCCGTAGATGATGGTATCTAGACCTCAAATCAATCTTCGAGAATATTGTAGCTCATTTAAGTTGATCAAACAAATCATCAATCTGTGGCAAATGATACTTGTTCTTTACTGTGAAACAAGATTTCTGGCATGCCTGGACTTCTAAAAACTAGCTGCTTTTTATGACAATCGAAAACTGCCTAGTCAGTCTCCAAGAAATCCATGCCCAAAATCACATCAAAGTCCACAATATCTAGCAACATCAAATTTGCGGGTAACCCATAACCTCCTATAAAAATCTCACAGTCCCGATACACCCACCCGATACGTACTACCCCACCGGATGGATACAACACTCGCCATATACTAGGGAGTGGAGAGCAGATATAGTGGCTAATGATCCTAATCTATATGACATGAAGGAATGCGTAGCCCCTGGATCTAACAATGTAAGAACTAGAATGCCGAAAATATATAACGTACCGATGATGACTTCAGGGGAAGCTCTACCCTCTCTCATGTTCATGGCATGCACACGAGCTTGCCCAGTTGGTCGTCCACGTTGACTATGATTCTGCTAGTCTGCTTACCCAGAAGATTGTATTGTTCAATCTCCGAAAGTGGTACCCTGACCATGTCTACTACCTTGAGCTCTAACACCTTCCGAAGTACATTTTTTAGGACAATCCCTCATAAAGTGACCCACCTGACCACAAAGATAACAACTGGTAGTGCCCCATTGACATGAACCAGAATACCACCTATTACAAATATTACATAGTGAAACATCACTCGGTGCATCTGGTGTGCGAAAAGAACATTGAGGATAGCTTGATCCACTGGAACTCGTACTTGCTTACGGCCTCTGAGGTCGATCCCTCTCTAACCAGATGAGCTAGTAGATAACTTGTAAGATCCACCACTTGAAAAGGATGCTGATCCAGAAGTACCAGAAGTCAGCCTTTGTGAAGAACCTTGACTGGATCCACCTTCCTCGAAATGGCGAGACTGAAATCGCATCTCTCTCTCTCTCTCTCTCTCTCTCTCTCTCTCTCTCTCTCTCTCTCTCTCTCTCTCTCTCTCAATATCTTCGCCTCTGAGTGCAGCACTGACAAAGTCATCAAAGTTGTCCCAAGAAATAGTTGTCAAAGTTTCCTTAATATTCAGATTCAGGCCCAACTCAAACCTTCTTCATTTCCTCAGATGCAACTATATCACACGCAAATCGAGATAAACGGGTGAACTTATCTCGATATTCGATCACTGACATACCTCCATGCCTCAAGTTGGTAAACTCTTCATATTTTCTTTGCTGGGTAGCTTGATTAAAATATCGGCGCATAAACAAGTCCCTGAACGTAGGCCATGGAGTATCAATAGGAACTCTCTCGGTGTTAACCCACAAGAAAAGCATCTAAGTCACATAACCCAACAGCAGCAACAATCCTCTGCTCAGGAGTAAAATGTAGGCGCTCACAAACACGCTCCACCTTGACTAACCAAGACTCACATACCTCAGAATCAGTACGCTCTTCTAAACGCAAAACTCGCATAAGCAAGTCGTGTATTCGCTGATCCTCAACAGGATCCCCACCCCTATCAACACAGGCTCCACGTCAGGGAGGCATCCTAAGAAAACCAAACATTAGTCACCAAAACCAACAGGATGCAATAATGATACGTCAAACATTTGAAAGCATACAACACCCAGAGCATTGATGATTATCCACCGGTCGGTTAGGCCATCGCTCCGGAAATGCTGTACATTCTCAAAGGTTCTTAGTAATATAATTGCAAAAAGTCTACAGAATCTAAAACCTAATGCTCTAATATCAACTGAAAGAACCCAACCCCGATTCAGTTGCCCAAACCGGAATTAGATACTAACAACACTACAACCTTTAAAAAAACATTTGCCAGAAAAGAACGGTGACTTGAACTCTAGGCCTCCGACGATGACGTGCAACCATAGGATAGAAACTGCAAACTGGGCAAGAAGGAAAATGAAAAGCCCAGGGAAAGACATAGAAAATAATAAAAAATGTTAAAGTGAGTGGACAAAAATAAACTTCTATTTTTAAACTGATAGTAATAAATATAACATGCCTTTCACAATATATGAGTAGTTAAACAAGATGCGAGTCTCAAAACCGCGGGGTCCCTCTCTTGGACACCTCCACCTCAGTACAGTCTAAATTACGGGATCTCAGACTCACACGTGATTAAATAGTCAAAAAGACCTGGGGTCATGACTCTATCCCCCCAGAGCATCTCGGGGATCAGCCGAGCATGCCAGTGTATCAATGCCACTACTACCTCTGAGACTGTACTCTGTGTAAAACAAATCATATTTGTTTCCATGCACATGCATAATCGTAAATGCGTATTCGTACGACATATAATCATAAAATGCATAATCGTAAATGTATACTTGTACGTGCATAATCATAAAATGCATAATCAAGATTCGCACGTCAATCAATGAAAATAAAATGTCCACTCATAGTATACAGCTAGCTTGAAGGTCCGGCGGAAGTTCCCTTGCCAAAATCTCTCTTGCGGTTTCCTGAATAATAACAGGCTTGTTTAATTTTAGAATTCAATAAAATGCACGACAAACAACTCCGAAACCATCCCGGAAACCCCACGAGAATAATAGGATTTTTGACTTGTCAGAGCCCACCGCCGCGTGCGGCGACGCATGGCCGTCACACGCCACTACCGGCGGTGGTGCGTGAACCACACGCGCCTCCTGTACAAACTTCTTTGATGGGAAAGTTTGACCACTCGTTGGAAATATCTCAACGAGCCCAACATCTTTTCTAACTAGACCGAGACCCAATTTCACGGTGATTGGCCGGAATTGAGCTCGAAAGTCCACGTGTCGAAAATCGCCGGAAAACGTTTCTGGCCGATGTCGACGCATCTTGGTCCCCCAAACCAAAGGGGTCTTGATCCATGGACCAAACCCAGTCGAACCCACCCAAACCATGTAACTTTTGGTTTGGATCGTTACAGACATGTATATTTTTTTATTTTTTCTTTAATAAGATATATTACTCGAGCAACAAAGGTAAGATTTTATACTCTTCTTTTGGTTGTTGGTTTTGTGAATTTCATTTATCTTTTCTTTTCGATTGCTAGTAAAGTATATGAGCTTATAATTAGCTTATAATTAGCTTAACAAAGCTGGAATGCTTAAAAAGATGTACATACTTAGCACTATTTTGTGAATGCTAAACTATATAGGTAGTTTAATATACAGAGTATGATTTCAATTTGACTTGAAATTGACTTCATAAGAATGAATATGTGTATACAGTAGTTCTTACATAGGTGTTTGTCAGAAACTATTGCTATGTTTTTTTTTTTCGTTCTCTCATTCTTTACTTCTTTTTTCTTTTTCTTTTATGGAATGAGTAAGTTTATGATTATTCTCCACTACAATAGGAAATGGATTAATTTAGAGTATACTTGAAAGGACCCAACCCCGATTTAGCTCCCTAAACCGGAGTCAAACCCCTTCGAAAACACGAACCAACAAAATTTTTTCGAAATTTTGGCAGAGTTTCGTTACTAACGTGGAATTACCATTACCTGCACGCGGAAAATACACTTCATCCTATGCCACAAAAAGCAAACCGTGGGCACCAATCCCATCCGGATTTCTCAATATATCAACAGTAAAGTGAATCAATAAATATATCTATACTTTACTGAAATCCGGTGTAAAATCATATAGCATATACAATAGGACGCTCAGAGCGACTTCTAATACATAATCATATACGTATACCACAGTAGGTAGAACAATAAACCTACTGGATGAAACAAAGTATCTCGAGCACTATGCCTCCGACCACGACGTGCGACACCAGAGCCTGAACTGCAAACTGGGCATGGAAACCGAAAAGCCCAGGGGAAAGACAATAAACACGTTAGAGTGAGTGGACGAAAATAAATGTCTTTCACCAGTTGATATATATGTAAAATAACATATGCGAGTCTAGGTAAATAAAATAACAAGTACACGAGGTAAAACTCATACTCCTCCAGTGTACTGAGCATGCAAGTAAAAATCCCACGGGGTCACTCAAGGACACACACCGTGCTAGTACAGTCAGAATCACGGGATCCCAGACCCACACGTGATTCTAGCCAGAAATGGCCTCGGATCCGGGGATACGCCCCTCACCGGTCTGGTTGGGGAAACGCCCCTCCAGGCGGCCTACCATCGGGGATCAACCGAGAGGCAAAGTGTATCGATACAACAACGTAACCACGACTGTACTCTGTGTAAACCAAATCATAAACAGCTCGATGCAAATGCATGAAACAATATATAAATATATGCATATTCGTATATGTATATCCGTATAAGTATAATCGTATAATCATAAATCACATGCTCATGCAAATCCGAAATCTCATACGCATGCTCAAGTTCATAAATCAAGTAAAAGACTCGCAAGATTTTCCGTGAAAAGAAATGTCCACTCACAGACTGGCGTAACGCGTATCGTGTTAACCCGTTGTCCGGCGGAAAGTCCCTCGCCAAAACAACGATCACGAACCCCTGAATATTCACAAAGTCCATTATTCAAAGTCATAATCCGACAATACAAGACAAATCACGAGAAACCACCGTCCTCGGAAACACGAAATCCGAATACGACGAATCGTCGAAAATCCATATATAACACCTCAATACCTTGCTTAACTTTCGGACGCTCAATTCGAAAAACGAACCTCTCCACTGCGATTGGGGCGCGATTTCGAGTGAAATGACATGCAATTCGTCGAAAACTACTCCGGGCGAAAAATCACCGCCGCCGCCGTCGCCGCTGCCTCCGGCCACCGGAAAATTCAATCTGCCCAGAAAAATACATGGCATACATGGTTTTGAAGATCTCGACGATTCCAACAACTTTTCAGTTATAAGTTAAGGCCAATTTTGACCGGAAAACCTCCAAAAATCAACTCAAAGTTCCAAACCCTTACCGGAATTTCAATTCAACAGATCTCTCTCCTCCGGCCACGGCAACCCTCAAGACCACTTGGAAAAGCTTCCTTAGCTCAAGGCTAACAAAACCCCTCAAGGTAGAGCCACCAACTCGGCCTCCACGCCGTCACCCGAATCGAACAAAACTCGCCGGAAAATCCATAACTTTGCCGATTCGATTCTCTCTCCTCCGACCACCCCACGGGACGATCCACCTACCAATCCGAAGAGGAGCTTGAGCCCAACAAATCTCGTGAAGAAGTCGTGCCCAAATATGGCCGAAATCGGCCTCAATTTTGGCGAACCATTTCGGCCTCCAAACGGGTTATTCTTGACCCGTGGGTCAACGTGGGTCAACCCAGCTTTCCCAATATGGTAGGTTTCCCGAACAGGAAACCTCTATTTATAGGCCTTTCCCGATTAGGAAACTTCATGTTTATCCATTCCGACGAAATTTAAACCCTCGTCACTCTCGCGTCGTAACTCCGATTCCGATAATTCTCGTGGTCACAAACTCGTCTCGACATGATCTTCAATTATCATCCAAAGTCAAACACATCAGCCAAACGGATAAAACGTCAACCCTTCAACCAAACACATATTTAATCGACTAAATAACCAGCAATCGGAAATAATCACAACTTAATCTTCGTAACTCAGAAAAATGCGCCGGAAGTTTCCACAAACTCGAAATTAAATTCTGAACAACTTCCGTGAAGAAGCTGAAACCAAATTCCCGATCGGTAATTTAGTCGTTAAGAAGGCTGCATTTAAAACTCGAACTTCAAATATTCATAATTAATTCCTCGGTCGTCCAAATAACGATCCGGAACCACCCACGAACTCGAAATCACATGTACTACGACTCTCGAGAAGAGACCCAGCTCCAATTCTCGGCCAATAATTTAGTCGTTAACAAGCCTGGCGATTCGAATAACCATCGGACAACTGCGACTACGCAGTAACTCATCGATCAAGCTGATCATACTGCTGATTCTGGTCCGGGTCCTCACAAATCCACCCCCCTTAGAAAAATTTCGACCTGGAAATTTCTAAGTCTGCCGATTACACATAAGAGCACTGCCTCTGCATACTGCTCAACTGCTCAGTGGTATCGTCAACTGAACAATTCTGATAACAGACTCCACAATAGGAGATAACTCCGTGCTGGAATCCCTGTACGCTCAAATCACAAATCTGAACTGGCTCACACAATCGCCAAGTGTTCCTACATAAGGAACAGACAGGGTACACAATGCGAAACCAACCTGAAACACAGTTCCGCCACACAGAACACAACTCACATAAAAGCCAACACTATAGGCGATGCCGAATCATACGGCATAACACAAACTCGCCTATGGCCACATACAAATCAAAACAACGTGTCAATTCACAACTCCGTTCACACACATCAATACAACTCACATACTCATATCAGCATAGCTCAAACATCGAACTCGAGCAATAATCAACCTATTTCCGCTAACCTGACAGTCTGTGGTAACACATTCCACAAAATCAGAATCAAACATCAACTCATACTCAAACCAAACTCGCTCCAACACAATGGAGTACAACAACATACCTCAACTCAACATTAAACAACCTCAAAACCATAGTGGTTCACAAACTGGTACTGCAAGCAAACTCAAACCGCTGCAAACTGCTGGTCTCGAATCCTCCGGAACTGCAATACCAAGGTCCACAACATGCCCTCCAAGGCCTGAATAATCCTCAAAGATCGCCCACCAATCCGAGGACAAAAACTAATACCAAACCGTAATCTGGTCCCCAATGCTCGCTGCAAAGCTCGCCAACACTCAGTTATAACTGACTACCTCGATCGACGAACTGGGACACAGATATACCACGTAGATGGACAACCTCCATCAAACACAGCCATGATTTCCTGCCACTAAAATCACCACTGAGAGTACAAGGAAATGTACCAAGTTCATCAAACGGTCCATAAAGGCTTGATAAATGGTATCACAAACCGAAGTGCGTACAAACACACACAAGATCACAGCGATAAACGCCACGTCTAATCGGAAATTTCAAATGGCTGACACATCTCGGCAAGTCTCTGCCTCCTACCCATCACCAGTCGACGAATGTGGCATCAGTACACACAAGCTGCTACATTGCTCTTCATGTTGCGTCACGAGTAATAAACTCGAAGTATCTGATACATCTCCGCATCACAAGTGCCAAACGCGCGCAAAACAACGAGCCTCAACATCATCACACTTGAACTCAGCTCTCGTAGCCCATAACTCGGCTAACACGGAAACTCGAGCCACACACACATGAACCACTGAAGCTTCTGACTCTCAACTGAATGCATCAGCAACAACATTCCAGACGAATGGTCAAAGTACAACCTCTAACCTTTCTCGAACAAGCTCAAAAGTGCAGCCATAGTCGTTAGTCAACCACTTCCATCTACACTGCCTCAAGCCCAAATCTGGCTGAAATTGCAAGTGGATGAAACTCAAATGATCAGTGTACGTAGTGTACGTCCTACACTGCGCTGCACACCATAGCAGTAGCGTCTCGAACTCTCTGATGCTAACATAAAGACTGTTACACCCAAATCATACATAGGATACGTAGCTACATAAGGTTTCCCACTGTCTGAAATCATGAGCCACCGCTCTGCAAAGCTGTATCACGCATAACCAAATCCAAACCTCGATGCATCGCCATAACCCATGAACTCATCACAATCGTCAGGTAAGGTCAAAACCGAAGCAACGGTCAACCACCTTGCAGGAGTCAGTAACTCTCCTCACATGCATCAAACCACTCGAACTTGACATCTTCTCCGTCAAGCCGGAAAGTGAAGTGGCAATCCAGGAAAATCCTGCGCAAAGCCGTCGGTAATAGCTTGGCAAACCCAAGAGACCTCTGATCCCTAGTACCATGGTAGGTCAACCCCAAATCAACACGGCTTCGAACCGGTCAGGATCCACGCCCACTCCCTCGGATAGCATCACACAACCCAAAATCTTCATGCTAATCAGCCAAAACTCACACTGGCTGAACTTCGCAAATAGCTGATCATGTCGCGAAGTCCGCAACACCGCTTGCAACTGCTTCAGGTACTGGTCCACACTCCCGGAGTAAATCAAAATGTTGCTAACAAACATGGCTGCAACTCGTCCAGAAACCGTCTGAACACCTGGTCCATCAAGTCCGTAAGATCTACGGGGCATTGGTCAATCAATGGCATGACCAAGAACTCGTAATGCTTGCACCATGATCTGAAAGCTAACATAGCCACATCTGACTCATCGATCCCCAACTAATGGTATCCAAACCCGAAATCAATCTTCGAAAAGAATGAAGCTCTCGTAAGCTGATCAAACCATTCGCCAGTCCGAAACGAAGGATACTCACTCTCCTCTGAAGCAAATCAAGCTTCTGGTAGTCAATGCATCACCATGTCGAATCATCCAACAACCACACAAACAATGCAGGAGCACCCCACGCAAATATGCGGGGTCGCACGAAGTCTCCTGAAATCTCCTCCAGTATCTCCTAGAGTCAAAACTGTAGCTCCATCAGCTCCGCTGGCTCAGAACGACAAGACGTCGGTAAAATGAGTCCAGCGCCTGGTACAAGCTCGATAGTGTAGTTAGTCTCCCGAACTGGAGGAATACCTGGTAACTCCTCCGGAATACACCTGGAAAACTCGGGAACCACCTCAATGTCACCAATGTCGGGCACAGCAACCGTAGTATCCACAACATGAGCTACACAAACAACACAACTCGTCTCCACCATCCGCTCGACCATCACCACAAAACAGCATCTCGGGAAAATCTGGTCGTCGAAACACAACCTCCTCCTCGAGGCACCCGAACATCGCCAAATGCGTCGTCAGTAAGTCCATACTCACAAGCACACCAAAACCACAATGTCCAGCTATAACAGATCCATCGCTAAGCCATATCCTCCAACAAGGATCTCGCGACCTCCGGATGGATGCAACACTTTCCAAGACCTCGGAAGTGGAGATGCAAGTACAATCGCCATGGACATCAAGCAACAGTAACCTCGGAGAAAAGTCTGTCCTCAAATAAGATCATGGCACGAACTCCAACATGCCCAACTGGCCACACATATCAACTGCGACTTGCTGACTAACTCGTCAAAAGGGTACATTGGTCAGACCGCAGGAACAACATGAGGATCTCCTCGTAAACTCTGAGCTGCCGAACCGCTACAACAGCTGACCAAGGGCGCTCCCTCGTAACGTGATCCTCCTGGCCACCACAATGGCAACAGAAAGTTCTCCACGAACACAAGTCACAGCGACACCTGCTGTGAAAAATGATCATCAACGATCACCCAAAACTCATGCCACAGGAGCAAATCCGCTACTCTGTGGTCTCCGCCATCGACAAACGGATCCTCTGCGTGATCTGATGACCCACAACAATATCAAAAAGGTCGCAGCCTGATGAAGTCACTGATCCCGAAGTGTCGGAACTCAACCTCATCAAAATCTCGACTAAGTCCACTTTCCTCAAACCATCACATCGAATACCGCGTACGTCTTTCCTTCTCAATAGCCTCGCCACTGAGTGCAACACACTAAGCTCCTCATGGATAACTCGAGGCACATCAAACAGTCTCTCTCTGATGCTCAGGTCCAAACTCATCTCGAACCTCATGCACTGCTTCCTCTGAAGCCACAATACACGTGCAAACGGAAACAAACATGTGGACAATGCATCTCTGCCTCAGGTGGGTAAACACCCCTCAGTCAATTACTGGATAGCCTGATAAACCATTACCGTATACACAACACTCTGAATGTAGGCCGTGGAGTCGCAACCGAAACTCACACAATATCAGCCCACCAAACACAACAATCTGACTCAGGCAAACATCACTACCACAAATCTCAGCTCTGAGGCAACATGTAGACGCTCATATACAAATCCACAGGCAAACCGTGCCACACAATTCTCTGAACTCTGAATACTCATCCAAATCCACAATCTCTGGCAAATCGCGCGTCGATTGATCCTCAACATGATCCACAACTGAAACGACACGGAAAGCACGTCAGGAGGCATCTTAATGAATAAAACATCGTTCACAACAAGTGGAACGTAATCATGGAACTTCAAATATTTGAAAGTATACAACACCCGGAATATTGATGATTATCCGCCGGCCGGCCGGGTCACCATTCCAGACATGCTGTACATTCTCAAATATCCTTAGTAAACACGACTACAGAAGTCTACAGAACCTACAACCTAATGCTCTGATACCAAGTTGAAAGGACCCAACCCCGATTTAGCTCCCTAAACCGGAGTCAAACCCCTTCGAAAACACGAACCAACAAAATTTTTTCGAAATTTTGGCAGAGTTTCGTTACTAACGTGGAATTACCATTACCTGCACGGGGAAAATACACTTCATCCTATGCCACAAAAAGCAAACCGTGGGCACCAATCTCATCCGGATTTCTCAATATATCAACAGTAAAGTGAATCAATAAATATATCTATACTTTACTGAAATCCGGTGTAAAATCATATAGCATATACAACAGGACGCTCAGAGCGACTTCTAATACATAATCATATACGTATACCACAGTAGGTAGAACAATAAACCTACTGGATGAAACAAAGTAGCTCGAGCACTATGCCTCCGACCACGACGTGCGACACCAGAGCCTGAACTACAAACTGGGCACAAAAACAGAAAAGCCCAGGGGAAAGACAATAAACACGTTAGAGTGAGTGGACGAAAATAAATGTCTTTCACCAGTTGATATATATGTAAAATAACATATGCGAGTCTAGGTAAATAAAATAACAAGTACACGAGGTAAAACTCATACTCCTCCAGTGTACTGAGCATGCAAGTAAAAATCCCACGGGGTCACTCATGGACACACACCGTGCTAGTACAGTCAGAATCACGGGATCCCAGACCCACACGTGATTCTAGCCAGAAATGGCCTCGGATCCGGGGATACGCCCCTCACCGGTCTGGTTGGGGAAACGTCCCTCCAGGCGGCCTACCATCGGGGATCAACCGAGAGGCAAAGTGTATCGATACAACAACGTAACCACAACTGTACTCTGTGTAAACCAAATCATAAACAGCTCGATGCAAATGCATGAAACAATATATAAATATATGCATATTCGTATATGTATATCCGTATAAGTATAATCGTATAATCATAAATCACATGCTCATGCAAATCCGAAATCTCATACGCATGCTCAAGTTCATAAATCAAGTAAAAGACTCGCAAGATTTTTCGTGAAAAGAAATGTCCACTCACAGACTGGCGTAACACGTATCGCGTTAACCCGTGATCCGGCGGAAAGTCCCTCGCCAAAACAACGATCACGAACCCCTGAATATTCACAAAGTCCATTATTCAAAGTCATAATCCAACAATACAAGACAAATCACGAGAAACCACCGTCCTCGGAAACACGAAATCCGAATACGACGAATCGTCGAAAATCCATATATAACACCTCAATACCTTGCTTAACTTTCAGACGCTCAATTCGAAAAACAAACCTCTCCACTGCGATCGGGGCGCGATTTCGAGTGAGATGACATGCAATTCGTCGAAAACTACTCCAGGCGAAAAATCACCGCCGCCGCCGCCGCCGCTGCCTCCGGCCACCGGAAAATCCAATCTGCCCAGAAAAATACATGGCATACATGGTTTTGAAGATCTCGACGATTCCAACAACTTTCCAGTTATAAGTTAAGGCCAATTTTGACCGGAAAACCTCCAAAAATCAACTCAAAGTTCCAAACCCTTACCGGAATTTCAATTCAACGGATCTCTCTCCTCCGGCCCCGGCAACCCTCAAGACCACTTGGAAAAGCTTCCTTAGCTCAAGGCTAACAAAACCCCTCAAGGTAGAGCCACCAACTCGGCCTCCACGCCGTCACCCGAATCGAACAAAACTCGCCGGAAAATCCATAACTTTGCCGATTCGATTCTCTCTCCTCCGACCTCCCCACGGGACAATCCACCTACCAATCCGAAGAGGAGCTTGAGCCCAACAAATCTCGTGAAGAAGTCGTGCCCAAATATGGCCGAAATCGGCCTCAATTTTGGCGAACCATTTCGGCCTCCAAACGGGTTATTCTTGACCCGTGGGTCAACGTGGGTCAACCCAGATTTCCCAATATGGCAGGTTTCCCAAACAGGAAACCTCTATTTATAGGCCTTTCCCGATTAGGAAACTTCATGTTTATCCATTCCGACGAACTTTAAACCCTCGTAACTCTCTCGTCAGAACTCTGATTCCGATAATTCTCGTGGCCACAAACTCGTCTCGACATGATCTTCAATTATCATCCAAAGTCAAACACATCAGCCAAATGGATAAAAAGTCAACCCTTCAACCAAACACATATTTAATCGACTAAATAACCAACAATCGGAAATAATCACAACTTAATCTTCGTAACTCAGAAAAATGCGCCGGAAGTTCCCACAAACTCGAAATTAAATTCTGAACAATTCCGTGAAGAAGCTGAAACCAAATTCCCGATCGGTAATTTAGTCGTTAAGAAGGCTGCCTTTAAAACTCGAACTTCAAATATTCATAATTAATTCCTCGGTCGTCCAAATAATGATCCGGAACCGCCCACGAACTCGAAATCACATGTACTACGACTCTCGAGAAGAGACCCAGCTCCAATTCTCGGCCAATAATTTAGTCGTTAACAAGCCTGGCGATTCGAATAACCATCGGACAACTGCGACTACGCAGTAACTCATCGATCAAGCTGATCATACTGCTGATTCTGGTCCGGGTCGTCACAATACTGGTGTTCAATCAAAGACAATTTTAATCCCAAACAATATTACCTATGCACAGCTTGTGAAGAGATGATCAGATTGACATTAGTCCAGAAAGCTTGAGAATGAAAGTGCATTATCAATATAAGAGCAACTTAGAGGTGTGCAACATGATGAAGATATTTGATAATGAAGATGTAGCTTGTTGGGTATTTGAAAGTCTTTCTATATAGCCTACCAAGATTCCAATGTATATTACTGTGGAACACAACTTGTCAATGTTTGCAAGTGGAAGCTGTGATGGGATGACAAACAGACCGAATGCATCTTTATATTATGAGGATTTTGTCTCAACAATCCCCTCAAGTGGCCCACCTGAAGATCAGTAACCAAATACATATAGCTCCTTACATGTTTCAGTAGTGCAAAACACTGTGTTTGGCAATGGTGATAATGCCTGGTATGAAAATAAAGAGCAGGAAAACATTCCTCATTCAAACTCGAATAATGTGAAAAGCACATTGGAGCCTCAATTCAACCTTGAAGTTAATGAGAGTCCAGGGGATGATAATTATAATAAAAATGTTGATGTTGATTACGAGCAACCTACTGTCAATTCAATATCATCATCTTCTCGTTCTAGAAAGAAAAAGAGCAGACGAGATTATGACAATATTACATCGGTGGATAACATTGGAGACATTATGGTAGGGCAGCTATACCCAAGTAAGAAAGATTTGAAACAACATCTCTGTATGGTCGCAATAAGAAAGAATTATGAGTTTAAAGTTATTAAATCTGATTCCGGTCGGTTTGAAGTTGGGTGCGTGGATGAAAACTGTAAGTGGAAACATTGTGCTACAAAGCTTCAAAATTTAGCCTATTTTGAGGTAAGAAAGTTTAATAATGAGCATTCTCGTTCATTGGATATCATTCATCATGATCATTGTCAAGCAAGCAGCTCCTCAATTGGTCAATTTGTCAAGTCAAAGTTTCAGAGAAGAACCTCACAAATGTATAGACCAAGAGATATCATTGATGATGCACGTATGCAACTAAGGGTTAATATAGGATATAATAATGCTTGGAGGGCAAGAGAAGCATCACTAGAAGTTGTTAGGGGATCTCCAGAGGAGTCATTTGTTATACTTCCAGTATATTGTGCTATGTTAGAGCGTACAAACCATGGTACCATTACCTATATAAAAAATGATTGTGAAATTTTTTTTGTGTACTTTTTCATGGAAATTGGAGCTTCTCTCAAAGGTTTTTCTGATTCTATGACGCATGTGATTGCTATATATAGGACTTTTCCAAAAGAAAGTACTTTGGAACTATGCATTGTGGCTGCATGTCAAGATGAAAAAAATCAAATATATCCTTTAACATTTGGCGTATTAGATTCAGAAAATGATACCTCATGATCATGGTTTTAGACCAAATTGAGAGAGGCTATTGGAGTGGTAGAGAACATGGTAGTTATTTCTGATCGGCATGGAAGCATTGCCAATATTGTTGATAATATATTTCCAGAAGCATATCATGGAGCATGCATATTTTACAAGGCTAACAACTTGAAGAAAAAATTTAGAAAACTAAAGAAGATCTTCAAGTTATATTACACAGCAATAAAGAAATACCAACTATCTAAGTTCAACACCGTGATGGAAGACCTTCGAAAATTAAAAGATGGAAAAGTTTGTAATTATCTTGAAGACATTGAGTATCATAAGTGGGGTAGGGCTCACTTTACAGGATACAGATACAATATAATGACTTCTAATATTGTCGAGTCGATGAATGCAAAGCTGAAAGAAGCTCAAAAACTACATATTACTGCTCTAGTAGATCATCTAAGAGAGGTGCTTTAACAATGGTTTGTTGAGCTTCGTACTGTAGCATGTTCTCTTAATACACATTTGACCAAATTGGCAGAAGACAAAGTGCACCAAAACAACAATAATGGCTTACACGTGCAAGTATGTTGATTATTTTTTGTGCTAAAATATTTTATTTTGTTGTTAACTTATTATTATATTATTATTATATGTTTTCTAATAATTCTAATTACATATATATATATATATATATATGTTCACATATATTAGGTGGCTCGAATAGATTACTATGCATTTCAAATACATGATCAAGACAAAATATTCACTGTAAATTTGAATTACAAGACTTGTACATGTAGACAGTTTGATCTTGATCGACTTCCTTGTGCCCATGCAATTGCTGCTTGTAGAGCTAAAGGAATATTAGTGTATAGCATGTGTTCCCAATTTTATACATCTAATGTACTTGTATTGGCATATGCACCTTATATGGCTTGTTGGAAATAGAAGTGAGTGGGATATGCCTGAAAATGTGCAAAACAAAGTTGTTTTACCACCTGCGAGATAAGTGATACCCGGAAGACGAAAGACTATACCAATTCCATCAATAGGGGAAGACACAATAAAAAACAAATGCAGAAGATGTGGTGGAGGTCATAACCATGCAACCTGCAAAAATCCAATTCCTCTTCTATGATGGATATCTTCATTCATGTTCATGTTTTTTTTCTGCACTCTATTTTTTTCTTTTTGTTGTGTACTCGAGTTTTGAAGATTGAGTTGTTTTATTCATTAATTGAAAATTATAAACATTATTGGCTTTACTGTTTTCCGGTTAAACATTAATTGTTTTAGTTGAACTCGTGATGCCTACAAATGCAAAGATACAAATATTGTTTTACTGGATTAAGCAATATAGAGCTTATTGTTTTACTGGATTAAGCAATATAGAGTTTATTAATCATGATGCAAAAAGAATAAGTAAGAATTGAATATGAAGGCTTATTGGACAAAAAAAAAATATAGAGCTTTAATATGGAGGGATCCAATAAAGTTAAGGAGATTAACATTAATCCTCCCTTAATTATCGTTTGAAACACCAAGAGTAGAATAAGACCGAATATAGCGAAGGGTATATAAGATATTTTATGTCTCTATTTGGTTAGTTTTCATTATAAATTGATTGGAAAAGTAAAAACTATTTGAGGGACAAAAAAGTGGTTAGTTTTCAAATTTCTCTCACCTATCCTTGTGTGGCATTTTCACCGGAGAACTAGGCAAGGGAAACCGATATCATTTTTATCAATCAAGTTGTTACAGTTGATGACTGTTACTATATAACCATCTCTCGATTGTGTAGGAAATCGAAGACTTCCATTATTTGTAAACTGTGAACTATCATGATTTACATTTAATCATCTTAGAGTAACTCCAACAATGTCACGGAAAGTTTGTTTATTTTGTTCAAAAATAAAGCCGAAACCTATTTTAGCTAATCACTTGTATAAATTTACTCCAACAATATCACTTAAAATGTAGTTAGATTTAAACACATGCTTAATTTTGATTGGTTGATAATAAAATATTTATTTATTAATCTAATTATTAATTACATTTACAATTTAGAAGGAAAGTATTAATTACAATATTGAATGTTTCGCAACCTATAATTTATGTTTTCGGTATAAAAATAGGGGATGAAAATATGAAATATTGGGAATCCCTAAACTGGCTAATAAGATAGGGGAGCTGCTGTAGTGAATTTTAAGAAAAAATCTTTATATTTTAGTTAAAAATAATTTATAGAGAATTTGCTGGAGTTGTTCTTACTTACTTTCTCATAAGTTTTTCGTTCTGCAGGGTGCATGTCCGCACGCTAATATCCATCAGTCATAATTATCATATTCATACGTACATGTTTGACTTCTAAAATAATTATTTAGGTGTTTGGCTCCTATATCTTTCTCAGCGGCTTTCATTTCTTCCTAAATAGATTTGATTTTTTTTCCATGCATGATCGATTTCACCTCATGCATGATATGTCGTACCTTAATTATCACAATTTCTTACTTTTATGTGGAACATAACATACTTAATGACTCTTCAATTTTGTAATTTCACAACTTTGAAAAATGTTAAAACGAATTATACATATCGGGATAGATGATCTTCAGCGGCTTTCATTCTCATTTCTTGCTTGATAAATTTGTTTTTCCTTATCCATGCTATCATGTCATATAATGTCTATATAATAAAACTTTGTTAAATGAATATTCGATAAATAAATAACATAGTTAAATTAATTTTTTTTTCAGTTCCTACGCGGGTCCAATTCATATTACTAGCAACCTCAATAAATGCATAAGATAATAATTTTTCTCTAATTCTTTTAGGTCCATGCGAATATATAAAGTAATAATTTAATTAAAAACATAAAAATATAAATTAAAATTCATAAAAATTATATTTTCAGCTAAGAATTTCTATTTTTTCGATCAGTTATGTTATTTCTTGATAAAACACTCTATTGAAGTTTGTTCTTCTTCGCATATAGACCAAATTTAACTTTGTCTTTGATCTATTGTAATACGTGTACCAGATTTGGTAAAAAAAATTCATTTTGTAACAAAAGTTATTCAAGTAATTACTGCCTCAAATATTTTTTCTGGAGAAACTATCAGTATGGCAGGATTGTCATACTATTATTAGTAACCAATTACAGAAATTGAAACCTAAAATGGATTATATCCAAAATCAACCGGAAAACAAGAAAGATCTATTAACAAAGGTTAATAGTAAAATCAAGGAACTAAATCTTCAACAGATGAAGATCGTTGACTATGTTCAAAGGATAGCCTGAGAACATAAGCAGTCAAGAGACAATCCATCTCAAACAGTCATAAGAAAAATCAATGACTTTAAACCATTAGAGATTCCAAGAAGGAATCCTTCACCAAAATCATTTCTTTTGGATCCAACAACAAATATGCCAAGCATCGGATTTCAGAAATCCAAGATTGAAGATGTTCGTAACATAAATATGTTGAGCATCTTGGGAAAGAAAAAAACAGTATAGCTGCTCAATTATGAAGAATTCGAGTTTAATGAATTTGAAAAAACTGTTCGAAATTCTTCAATTCCAAAATTTGAATTTCATCAAATTTGTAAAAGGCGGAATTTTGATATGTTGGATAGCCATCAGTTCAAAATTCTTAAATTCACCACTTCAGCAACAACAGGAAAAATAGATATACTTCTGATAACACTTGAGGATGTTGCTAAAGCCAGAAAAAGAAACTACAAATTTATGCGCATTGGAGTAGTCCAAACCGGCATAAAATTACTGGCCAGAGAAGACATAAATTGCTCAGTCTTATGTGTCTTAGAAGAGAATAGACTGATCCAAGCATCGTTATGCAACCAAGTTGCCTATTTCAATTGTTTCCATAACTTTTCAACTAACCTGACTAATGCAGCCCATTGTTTAAGATTGAGAGTCAAAATAGATAACACCTCAATGAAAGACGACATGCAACAACTTGCTATGGTTTATAAGATCTACCATAAATTGATGAGTCTAATAGTAGAACCAAAGAACAAAATAAAAAATATTTCTGGTCTTACTCCTGGATCTTTCACAAATCCAAAAATTTATTCAGAACAAGTCCATAAAGTTATATGGGATGAGGTAACGTTTCCACTAGAATGGAAATTGTCTGCCCCCAAAGAAAAGTCATAGAGTGTAAGAGCAGCAGTCTGTTAGATTAGAAGAACTAGAGACATTTACCTAAAATTCGACTAACACAGAAACAATGATCTGTCCCTCGAAAGCTTGAGAGGTGAAAGCTCTAGAGCATTCAGAAGATGCAACTCTTCTAGAGAAAAAGGTACTAGAAGTACCAAAATTTCAACAAGGGAAGAAACCAACCTAGTAATGGAACAAGATTTAGATGTTGAATTAGAAAAAGATATCAACATGTTAAAATCTAAAAGGCCAAAGGAAAAGAAACTCTTTGCACTTTATGAAGAAGCAGAAAAACGCCAAGACCCATCTCGTGTTGAACAATTGATCAAAGAGATCAAAAGTTTCACATTCAAAAAGGAAAGAGAAATCTTTCCTTATCAAGAAGTAAAAATGGAAGAAGAAAAGTATTCAGAAGTTACAAAAACCACCATACCATTATTAAGATCGGTAGAAATACCAAACTACCAAGCATGAAAGGTCCTACCAGAAACAAAGGGGAAAGAAGTTCCAAAAAATTCATTACAAAGAAAAATACACAAAAAGTGCCAATTACACAATTTGGTTTATGGCTTTATCTAAACAAATCTCTAGACAAGAAGAAAGCAATAGATGATTGGGCTGCTAGATTATTCATGGCAGCATGCACTACCTATAGAAAGTTTGAAGCTCTTGACATACAAATAATTTATTAGTCAACCCTCACAGGAATGACAAAAAAATTCGATTTTTCTTTAAAACAAACTTCCAAAGGACAAGAATGGTTGGCAAAAATTAAGACTGACAAGCCTCCATACACCTTTGCAACTTCGATCTATGACCAATTATGTGGAAATATGTCGTATGTTGGGGACAAAGCTAAAGAGTTAGAAAAAACTAACATATATACTTTCAAGATATGCAACATGATGTATTTCAAGGAATATCTGAATGAATTACAAGAATACTATTGTACAATAGAAGAGCTGCAAAACAACAACCTAATGCAGCTCTTGCATAAAAAGCTTCATGAACCCTTGAGAACAGCCATGAGGGAGAGCATAGAAGAAAAACACCTTGAAAGTTTTTCAGTAGGGAGGGTTGCAAAAAGAGTCAGACAGTTAATGCGTGAACAATGCAAAGCCAACACAAGAGCGAAAGCTGCAAAGAGACAGTTTAAAGGATCTAACAATTTCTGCACCAGAATCACCGATATTCCAACCAATAGGGGATGCGACGAAAAATAATCTGACAAATAGATGGAATCACTTCCATAATCGTTTATGAGGAAACAAAAGGAAGAATTGGAGATTCAAGAAAAGTTCTAATTACAGAAGAGAAAAAAAGAATGACGAAAAATAATCTGACAAATAGATGGAATCACTTCCATAATCGTTTATGAGGAAACAAAAGGAAGAATTGGAGATTCAAGAAAAGTTCTAATTACAGAAGAGAAAAAAAGAATCGAAGAAAGAGATTCTTTAAGAAGAAAATATTCTCTCAAGAAACAGAAAAGAAGAGAACATGCAATTGTTGGTTATGCAAGGCCGAATATGTTAACAAATGTCCTAACAAGGATAAGAGAAGTTCGAAAACTTTTCTGAGAGAATATGAAGAGGTCATAAAGATGACTAATATGAAGGATTACAAGATAGTCTATTGAAAATATAAAAATGATAATATATCTATCTATATTCTAAAGGGTCTTTAATACAAACCCCGAACGCTACTCAGTTTCTTGTAAGAGAATTTTTTTTGATATTGTACTGCTCCAAAGTCGGACCACTGGCTCTTCTGTAAGTCAATTCCCTCCAATTAAATTGCATGCTCTCTGAAATGAGGATAAGCGAGTGAATCCAATGACAACATGACAAGCATGTATTCAGAAGACACTGTTGTATACTGATCAACTCTATGTGGTCAATTTCACAATTAGGGTTTGTCTATTATTTTTGCGCCTAAATAGGTTCATATTAATTGAGAACGTCCCACATATAAACTCATTAGATCAATTTTAAAAATCTACAAATTTAATTGGACAAAAATGAAGACATTTCCAAACTTGCAATTCCAAGAAGGCAAGAACTAGCAAGTAGCAACTTGAAAACCATTTTACATGTGTAGGAAGAGACCCGAAACGCTTTGATCATTTATGAAATACAATGAAAACGGCGTTGTTAGAAGACGTAAATACTTGACCAGCTTATGAAGGTCAAAGGTCATGCGTCAAAACACCGTAAATGAAATTCAAACCACAGTGTATGAAAACGTTCCCACGTATATACGTATCATCGCAAACAAAACAAAAAAATAAACCTCTTAACTATACGGACACTACTAGAACAAACACTATAGTCGAATTTTTTTAAAAAAATAGGCCGACAACACATATTTTCGTCTACTATACTGTACTTTAGCAGACAAAGAAAAGTATCGTCGGCTAAAGTATTTATGCTGATGAGAAAAAAAAATTCGCCGACTTTTTCTAAAAAAAATTCGCCGACTTTTTCTGAAAAAAATCGCCGACTATAATGTTGACCATAGCCGACGATGTTATACATCGTCGGCTATAGTCATCAGATTTATATTCCCAGATCGCCGCTCTCCTCTCTCAAAAACCCTATAAAAAATTATCTCTCTCTCTCCTCTCTCTCACTCTCTCATACCTCTGCCTCTCCCTCCGCCTCACCATCTCCGCTAAAAAAACCCTAATTAATATTTCAATTTTTAATTTGTGAAATATAATTGTAATTTTGGTTTTGGTAAAATTATATATGGTTTGGTGAAGTGATTACGATTTCGTGAAGGATCTTGATGGTGATCGAAGCAAGGAGTAAAATATCGGATATCGAGGATATATCGACGTTACAAAATTTGGATATATCAACGGAAATATCGATGAAATATCGATTCAGTGAAAATTCTGACGAAAATGACGGAAACTAATAAAAATACATGAAAATTTGTAATGAAACTTTTAGAGGTTGTTACATAATCAATTATCTACCTTATGTGAAAAGAAAGTATTGATCAAACATCAAGACATATGATTTTGCTATATTACAATATGAATTAGTATGTGTTAAGTGTTGATAATTATTAAAATATAATTTATTAGTTCTATTTTTATTTTTTGATGGCTAAAATTTATAGGAGGCTAGGCCAACACGTCTTTTGTACAATATATTACACATCACACATCACAAAATCAAATATATAAATACTTCAAAACCACTTAGGGACCTATGAGGTTCGAAATTCACACTATTTTCTCCATCTCTATGTGCATAATCATGTGTGTATTGTGAAGAATAATCATTAAATGATTGTTCTCCCATGTAATTCTGCATGTATTGGACATGTCTCGTGAATAGTGGATTGGACATTGAGCATGTGAAGATTGGACATTTACCAAACTACATCTTAAATGTGAAAAGTTAACTGAAATTTTGAAAATTTCGGGAAGTATCGGAAAATAATGGAAATATCGGGGATATATCAGAAATATCGATAAAAATCAGGAAATTTCGGGAAATTTAGGGATATATTTGAGAATTTTTCAGGTAACTTCAAAAAATCGAAATATCGGCGACATATTGCCGATAATATCGATTTTACATACCTTGGATCGAAGTGATTATGGATGGTGAAGTGATTATATGGATGGTGAAGGAATTGCAGATCTGGATTTCTGAGAATAGAAATTTAAATCTGCAGTTTTTTTTCCAGATATGGAACTTTAATCGATGAGTTGATTTGTTGTCGGTTAAAGTCCATACTTTAACCAACGACAACTACTTACCTCGTCGGCTATAGGTATAGCCGACGACCTTCTGCCGACAACGCTATATAAGTTCTTTTGGTAGTGCGAGAAAACATAACATTTCCCATGTGGAGTGCAATCACCGCAAGAAAAACAAAAAGAAGCCTTCCAGAAATGAACCAGTTAATGATGAGTTCATCTATTGTTTGTCATGTAAGTCCTTAGTCATTAGTAGGCCTCAAGCAGTTCTCATTCGCTACTTGCCATTTTGATCAACTCTCTTGAACAATCGTCGACTTGATTTTTTGTGTCGTTTCATGGAAAGTATATTTTGAATATTTCAGTGTGTGTCTTGTCTTAATTAGAGTAGAAGTACATATATTTTCTCAATCCCTGATTTATAAGAATACTAATTATAATCTATTTTAGTACATGTATTTAAGGTCATCAATCAATGAATAAAGATATAGTTTTCAGTCTACAGTTATTGCATATACTTTTCTACTTCAACACATTATCAGTAACTTATGAGTAGATAGCTATCACCCCAAACCTTAAACACCACCACTGTTGGTCCTCACCACCACTGGATCACCACCGTCAAAGTTTGACACTAACCACCGCCGAGCACCGTTGCTAGCAAATCCTCTTCCCTTTATCTCTTTTCATACCGAGCATAACACCTTTGAGGTAAATTTTCTCACTTTCATGAATTTAGAAAATTATATTGCAAAACTTAATTACCGCAACACCCTAGATCTAGGACTAGATTTAGGTTTATTATTATCGTGATTTTATTTCAATTATATTCCCTAGTTCCTATGAATTAATACATTTTGAAATAGTTTGATATTAGTGATGGTCCTGAGGGAGTCAAGGTACATAAAAAAGGAAAATTGATATTTGTGACGAATTTTGACAGTCACGGTTTTTGGGTGTGGTATGAAGTCATCGTTTATCAAACATCAATTTTTGTGACCATACATCTTGGTTCGTATTCCCTAAACTTGATATTCGTGATCATGGTTTTCGATCAATACTAATTAACTCTTTTGTCTCTTTTGTAGATGACTTCAACTTAGTCGGCTAGGCCTGAATTCGACATCCTTGATGCTGAAGGAAAAAAGTATCATTGTTGGGTTTCAGATGTTAAGAATACATTCATCGGAAAAGATCTCACTAATACAACCACACTACCTACTGCAGCTCTTGGTGAGAATGTTGTAATCGAACCACCATCTGCAGTTCATAAAGCCCAAGCCGTCATGTTTTTGAGGCAGCATATCCATCGATCCTCATTTGATGAAGCAATACTTACAAAAAGATCATCATAAGGATTTATGGGACGTTTTGAAGCATCACTTCAACAATGTACATGATGCACAACTTTCAGAGTTAACACGGAGATGGAACACAATCTGGTTATTGGATTATCCAAAGGTTGAAAATTACAACCAAGCTATGTTAGAGCTACAATCGGATTTGAGCTTTTGTGGAGTTTTCAAGACCAATCAGGATATGATTGAGAAGTTTTTGAACACCTTCCCTCATTTCAGGAGTATTTTAGCTCATCAGTACAAGCTTGAGTACAAGTAAGAAAGAATCACAATATTCAGTGATCTCATAAACATCTTGGCTAAAAATGAGAGGTCTCATGACATAATTCTTGACAACAATGCTAGGCCATTAGGAATAAGAAAACACCTGAGAATTACCACACTAGTGCGAAGGCAAGTAAGGACATTAAGAATAATTGTTCTAAGCCTTACAACAAATGTGGTGGGAGAGGAGGATGAGGTAGACGTCATAGTCAGAATTTAACTTAGACTCGCCAAGACACAGGCTCTAGTCACTCAAACAAGAATCACTCCAATTATCGTACTAGGAATGATGAAAATTCTTCTCACTCTGCTTCATCTAGCATATACCCTTGCTATAGGTGTAATTTTACAAAGAAATTTCACAACCAGTATCGTGCAAATTAGGATATCCAAAATGCACGCAAGAAGTGCAAGCAATACTTTGCCAAAGAGTTAAATTTTACTAGAGAGTATGAGATGGAAGATGGCGGTTAAGCCAATCTCATTGTAGCAGACCATAGGATAGAGAACATTGAGACTCCTGATTTTGATTAGTATTAGGTTGTTATCTTGGATATAAAATCAAGTTTAATAAGTTTATTTTTGGCTTGCTTTAGTCATATTTTGAGACTTTATTTTTAGTCAGTTTTTTGGAATAAGACATCTTTGATGTAATTTTTGTGTTTGCAAAGTAATGAAATTTCTTTATTTCGCTATATGAAAGTGTTGAGAATACTATTTTACTTTATAATGCATGAATGATTCTGAATATACAAAGTTACATGGCAATATAACACAAAAATACCAGAAGAACGAGAAAAAAAAAGAGGACATTTTTATCCCAGGATTTTCGACCCGTCGAGATTTTCTCTTGACTGGTCAAAATTTTTGCCTAATGTCTCTTCGATCCGTCGAAGACTGTCCTCTAATCTTGTTCAGGCACCTTTGACACATCGAAGGTAGGTCAAGACCACGCTTCTGTCTTGATTTTCAAAAAAATTTGACATGTTGAGGTGACTTTTTGACCCATCAACCACCGATATCAAAAACCATTTTTGTTTTTGGTTTTTCATTGACCCGTCGACTGACATGACGACCGTGGCGCTATATTTCAAATGCCTCGTCGAACCTTGTGCTCGACTCATAGATTTTTGTTGCCATATATGGTATTTTGATGTTGTTCATACATCGGTTTCGTAATGCCATGTGAAGCACTCTACAAGGGTCACAACCCTTGTGAAAACCTTTAAGTATTCACTTAAAGTGGTTGCAATGTCTTGAGTTCAAAGACTGAGTTATTTACATTATTTTGTAGATGTCTAATGGTGAGATTAAGTGTTTAGAAGATAGTAGTACTACCCACATTATACTGCGGTGTAGGCAATTATTTATAGATCTTATGCCATATAGTTATTCAGTGACAACCATGATTAGTTTAGTGCCAGCTATACAAGGGCGTGGTACAAGAGTTTATATTATTGATGCCTTATACGTGTTAAAGACCAATCAAACCTTGCTAAGTTTTAAGGACATTTTAGCCAACGGTTTACACTTGAAAACTTATTGTGAGAATAGAAAAGAATACATGTATCTCACCTTCGTTGATTGCGGCAAAAAGTGCATCCTAGAGAAGTTAACAACCATTCGTAGTGGTTTATATATTACTATAGTTTGGATTATTGAATCCGATGTTGTCACTCACACTACTACGTGTGACTCTAACTCAAATAAGCCTTAAAATTTTCGACATAGACATCCAGGTTTGAACATAATGATCAAAATATTGAAAAATTCTCATGGTCATCCATTTTTTTGAGAAAAGAAGCATGTGGGAATACCTAAAACCATCGGTTTGGATGGGGTAGCTGAGATTACTTCTCTCAGTCTTTGCTTGGTCTCCAAGACAAGTGTCGCACAACACTAGCAACATACTGTTGTAGTACTATGTGTTATCCCGCCATATTCCTTCGTGGCAATCTTTGATGTACACCTCTCTATTGAAAAGCTTGTTCGTTAGCAAAGTTACAATTATGACTTTCTTTTGCGGTTGACAATACAGAAAACATACCATTCTTACAGAGGATCCACGGTGATATTTGTGGACTTATCAAAGCTGAATGCAGGCCATTTAAGTGCTTTATGGTTTTGGTAGATGCATCAATGCAGTGGTCATACATTGTTTTTCTATCCACAAGGAATGCTACATTTGTAAAACTCCTAGCACAGATTGTTAAGCTTCGGGTTTACCATCTAGACAATCTAATTAGGTCTATTAGATTGGATAATGCAGAAAAATTTACATCAAAAAAATTGATGATTAATGCATGTCAGTTGGCATTGAAGTTGAACATCTTGTTATGTTTATTCACATAACGGTTTAGAAGAGGCACAAATCAGGCGGTTACAACTTGTGTTCAAAGCTTTGGTAATGCATACAAATTTACTGGTATCTTCTTAGGGATATGTAGTGTTATATGCAGCAATGCTTCTTCGTTTCAGACATGTAGAGCCATAACCATTCGGTTCGTACCAGTTGGTAACTGGGTATGAGCCTGACATTTTACATATATGCATATTTCGTTGTGCTGTGTATTTGTGTATTATGCCTCCACTATAAACAAAAATGAGTCATCAGAGATGATTAGGTATCTATCTTGAGTATAAATCTCCAACAGTTGTTCGCCATCTAGAACTTTTGATAGGAGATCTCTATATTGCTAGATTTGCATATTGTTACTTTGATCAGACATGTCTAATCCGACTATGTCTCATTATGATCCTCGCACATCTTAGAGTAAGACTGAAGTGTGACAAATTCTTGATCTTTAGAAAGTAGCAAATTCGATGCTTGACTCTTATACTGATATCACGAAAGTGACAAGATCGGATATACCTGCTACAAATGCTCCTACAAAATGACGGTTTAACGCGAATCCTGAGCAGGGAAACGTTCCTCCCGCCCATGTGGAAGGTGTGGTGTCAGCCTCGGCTCCCACCAAGAAAATAGGAGACAAAAAAAATCTACAGATAAGCCGCAGGTGAAAAGGCAGACCATCTAGGCACAAAATGATCTTTTCATCATCAAGACTGTAAATCCTTCACATGAGATTGTTCCTGACTAAAGTTATGCCCTAGAATCACAAATGACATCACTGGGGGACACCTCATTCGTGATGTCAGAGAATAAGAAAATCTCACTATGTACAAATGATACGTGTGATACTATGGATAGATCATACATGTTAATTGATCATGCATTTGCTTATTCCGTCACTCAGGAGATTATTGACGACGATGAAGTAGAACCCTGCTATGTTGATGAATGTCGACATAGAGAAGATTGCCTAAATGAAAAGATGCAATCCAAGCTGAACTAGACTCTCTAAAGAAAAGACAGGTTTTCGGTCTGGTAGTGATATGCCCACATAATCTTAATCCAGTTAGACATAAATGGATCTTTGTTCGGAAATGTAACAAGATTAATGAAGTCATGCGGTATAAAGCTTGACTTGTGGCGCAAAAAATTTCTCAACATCCTGACGTTAATTATAAGGAGACGTATTCTCCAGGTATGGACATTGTTACTTTTCGCTACCTTGTCAGTTTGGTAGTATCCAAAAAATTGAGTATGTAGCTAATTGATGTGGTTACATCATATCTCTACGGTAATCTTCATTGGCGCATAAGTATGCTAATAATTGATGCCCATATATTTATTCTTTGTTAAATATTCAGAAATTATATTAATGTATTATGATTTTATAGGTATTTTGGAGTGAACGAGAAAAAATAAAGAAAAATAGGGATTTTAATTTTAAATTAGAAAATTTGCACGTGCAGATTAGTCAAATAAAACAGAGAACTGGGAACAGCTCAGAATGAACCAGCTAATTTTCTTCAATTTATGAAAAGTCTCAGATGTCTAGTTTCTAGAACATCTTCCATATCGTGATTTAGATGTCTTTGGAAGAAGTTATGGTTGATTAAGTATAGGAAGGTCAGACTGCTCGGGAAACTGACTTTTGAGAGAAATTCTTGGTATGAGACCTAAATCACACCAAGAAGCTCATGGACAAACTTGTGCTTGATAATCCCGCTTATATGGATGTGGCTAGTGAGAATAAGTTATTAAAAGTTAGGAGCCAATAAGAGAGAGAAGAATATGACTTTGCTTCCAAGACAAGAGTCTTAAAGCTACAAGAAAAGGGATTCAAGGAGCAAGATAAAAGCCTTATTACACATGAAGATTCTCTCTCTCTCTCTCTCTCTGTTAACAAGCCTTATTTGAGATTTCTTGTATTTAGCTCAGGACACCCGTTCAAACATTTCCTTCTCTATGAACTTGTTAGCTAGGTTTAGGTCTGCGCCAATACAACGTCATTAGAATGGAGTAAACTATATCTTCAGGTACTTGAAGGGATCCATTGACTTGGGCTTGTTCTTTCCCTACAAAGTTGTAAGAGAGAGAGACTTGAAATTCCTGAAAAAGGAATTGTTGAAACGCAGTTGTCAGACTTTGCCCAGTTCGACAAGAAGAACATTGCTCTCAACCCATTGAACCATGCAATCAGGATGGTTCTGCCAGAGTCATTGAACACGTCGAGTAGTTCTCTTGACTCGTCGAAGATGACACCTTGGACGGATCATCATACCTCATTTGACCTGTCGAGTGAGACCTTCGACCTATCGAAGGATGTTCCAGTTACAAAGACTGAACTATTTTTCAGTGTAATCCCCTATTCTGAGACACTATGTGACGTGATGATAGGATTTGCATATACAAGGTGTCTCACTAACCCGTATAGAAGACGTTCCCAAACTGGTTATATTTTCATCATGGGGAACACAGTGATTTCTTAGAGATCTACAAAGCAAACTCTTGGTTTTACTTCCTCGAATTATTCTGATATCACAGCTCTGCATGAAGTTGTTAAAGAGTGTGTCTGGCTTAAGTAAGTAATATACCATATTCGAGGGTCTAGTCAAGTGAGACCTTCGACCAGTCGAAGGATGTTCCAGCTGCAAACACTGAACTATCTTTCAGTGTAATCCCCTATTCTGAGACACTATGTGATGTGATGGTAGTATTTGCAGATACAAGGTTTCTCTCTGACCCACATAGAAGACGTTCCCAAACTGGTTATGTTTTCACCATGGGGAATACGGTGATTTCTTGGAGATCTACAAAGCAAACCATTGGTGTTACTTTCTTAAATCATTCTGATATCATAGCTCGATATAAAGTTGTTAAAGAGTGTATCTAGCTTAGGTAAGTAATATACCATATTCGAGGGTCTAATGGATTACCATCTACTACGACAGCACTAACTTGTATCTTTGAGAATAAAGCGGCTTGCATTGAACAGATGAATTTGGGTTACATTAAGGGTGATCATACTAAACACATTTCACCGAAGTACATCTTCAATCAGTAATGACAATAGTTATTGAATATCCATGTGAATCGGATTTGTTTAGCAGATAATGCTGCAAACTTCTTCACCAAGTCAGTTCCAAAATCTACATTTGTGAAACATGTGAGATGCATTGGTATGAGAAGATTATCTGAACTCTGAGATTGAGTTAGTAATCATGGGGAGTCATATTTTGGTAGACATGAGGGGGAATCTACATCACACGTAGTAGATTTTTTAGTTGAACATTTTGTACTCTTTTTCCCTTCGACCAAGTCTTTGTTTTTCCCATGAGGTTTTTGTTTACTTGACAAGGTTTTTAGTGAGGCAACAGGTAATGCATTATACATTAGGAGCTCGACACAAGAGGGAGTGTTTAAGGAAAGTATATTCCTGGCATCCCCGTGTGTCTTTTGTCCTGATTAGAGTAGAAGTAGATATTCTAGCGATCCGTAATTTATATGGATATTGATTCTAATTAATTGTAATGCGTGTATTTGAGGTCATCTATCAATGAATAAAGATATAGTTTCAGTCTACAATTACTACGAAGCTTCGTTTTGAAAAAACATAGCGAAGTTTTGATTTTCATAAGTGTGAAAAAAATTATTCGATCATGAGCTAATCATTCTTTATCGATCATTGAAAAAAATGAGTAATTTTAATCGTTAAACAAGTTTATCAATTATGTAAAAATCGAAACTTTGTTCCATTTTTTGAAAGCGGAACTTCACTCTAAAAAAGGACGGTGTGTATATATATCAACAAAGAGTTGTGTAGCGTTGGTCGAGTTGTTAGACTTGTGTGTTGGCAACCGAAGTTTGATTCTTGTTGTTGTAAATCATATTTTGCTTGGAATTTACTAAAGTCTGAATTTGGGCCTTTAAACACTCGCGTGATTGTAACCAAATTTCTCAGAACTTGGGTCAAAATTTCAAATTCATTAATATCAGGCACCGGAAATAAAAACAAAATTCTACTGAAATTTCGATAATTTTTTTCGATTTTTGATTCCTTAGTTACACCAAGAGCTTATCCAAGAAGTGGTTGCTTGAGAAAAATGTGCATGGCAAGGAATGCAACCGACACATCATGAAGATTAAGTACCTAAGTAGTTGAGGATGTTCACTGTATAGAAAATAAAGACATGGCTGACATGTGTCTTTCTGGGATGTTAGGTGTGACAACTTCCAAGAGCGTAGCCTAGAGGAAATATTTTGAAGGTTCATGCTAGTTTGTGTTTTGGTATTTCCGATGCGTACTAATGAACTGAATGAGAGTTCCAAAACCTAGTGCATGTTGAATTTTATATCAGAATCTATAAAGACACTAACGGGCTTTGATTACTTTCAAAGTCCATTTGAATGTTTGCGCTCCTGAGCCAGTCCAGTCAATGAATGAGGCAAAAGTTGCAGACGTGGAGTACTTCATTTTCGAAATGGAGTGACTTAGCATGAATATACTTCATACGCAAAGGCGGTTGCGCCACATTTGTGGACAATTGAGCAAGAATTTTTTATGTAAGGTTATGGGCACACAAATTTTATCTAAGTGTAAAACTTTACATTGAAAATTTTGTGTGAAGTATTTTACACAAAAATTTGACAACATAATTCAATAATTAAAATTAATCACCATTTAGATACATATGAAAGAATTATGCCTATAAAATTTCAGCTCAACCGAAAATATTTTAACTATTTGGTCGTAGCATTGTTTAACAATGTACACAAATTGTCCGATTTAGTTTAAAACTTAAATATCGTCACCATAAGGTTAAATGATATTCGATTTGGCTGAAATTTTGCAAATACATACCTTATATGTGTATCTAAAAGATGAGTATTTCCAATTATCGAATTATTATGTCAATTTTGAGTAAAATATAACTTGAAATGCAAAGTTTCGCATTTATTAAGAACTGGCAGTATGAACACCAATATATTTTACAAGAAACTCAAATTACCACAGAACAAACTCATATATGCATCAAAGTGTTTTGTGCATGCACTACCCCTTCCCCTTGCATTCAAACATTTTTCTTCACGTTCAAGCAAAGAATCAAGGGTTACCATGCTTTTGGTAAAGTACGAGCTCCAGTCAAAATCGTATTGCAGATGCAAAGGAGTCAACAAAGAATTTTTCTTGACCAACAGAACCCATCATAATTGGAAACTGGAAGACACTTGTGTTATTAGATAAAGCACGTGGAATGTGTCGTGGTTCGTGAAGTGTATCCCAATAGCGAGGAGCCTCACTTTGTAAGGAAAAGTGTCGACCTCGCTTAGTCAGGCCAACGCTTGCATTTAGCGACGTTGTATCGGCTGGCCAAGATTGAAAAGGAGGATTCACCTTTACACCATCACGGGTTCAGGTAGGCCGAGAGGGATTTCAGTGTCTGCAAACAAGTCTATCCAAACCAAGCTCGTGACAATTGTTATAGTTGTAATCGCATATATCTTCTTTGTTTGTTAATGGAATTGACTCTCGAGTCTCCTTGGAAAACATAAAGTTCGGAATGCAATAACAGGGATTGGCCCAATCAACAGAAGTTTCATCTTTATCAAGCAGATAGTTACTTCAATTCTAATATAACCAAGTAAACCACAATACTCTTGCAGTAAGATTACTATACCTCACATCTAATTCTACAAGATCAAATAATACTGCCCAAAAACTCAATCTCCTTTCAAGAAGGGTATACTATTATTCTGGAACCTTTTAATAGATTCAATACTTTCTACAGCCAACTCCTCATCCTCGGGGTAATAAGCAATAGGATCTGACAACAAAGGACTTGGTAGGTTGAGCACACCTTCAAGTGTTGCATGAAGACAATAGGCCGAGTATGTAATGTGATATCCACCTTCTTGCACAATCAGAAGACGTCCACCACAGTGCATGTCCACCAGGCTACGAACTAGCCTGCCAATCTCTCGATAGCCCTCCATTGTCAAACATTGCCTTCCATTTGGATCAAACTGCACGTGTGACAGGCAGTCATACACTAAGCTACTTTAAAGGTTTTGTATGACAATAGTAAATTTCATCAATGACAAGAGATTAACTGAAATCGGAACTTGTATGCAGATACTGACCTCAAGAAATCGGAACTTGGTAGGTTAATATTAATTATTTTCAAAGAATGATGTTAAGTCTGCACCTCAAGATACTGACCATTTTGGTTCTGTTAGACACGAGAGTTTTCTATACTGTAAAGTCTGCAGATAACAAACTCCTTTTATTATATGTTATGGTGAAAGGAGCTCAGTATACAGTAGTAGAGACATCCTAAAATCCCTAAAGTGTGTCACTATATCTTTATGTGACCTATAGTTCTAGATGGCTCATGATTAAATTGAGTTCATTCATAGAGTTACAAAATATATAATGGACTCCTGAAGATTAGACATGCTCCTTAAAAAGGTGTGATGATATCTATGTATGGCTTGAGCAGAAGGACTAAAACTTACAGCACTTGAATCTTGGCCAATAACAAGAACTATCAAGTCAGGCTCAAACGCTCTGATTGCCGGGGCAACCAACTCAGTCATAGCATGCACATAACCTCGATCCCCTGTCCCATTAGGCAGAGGTATATTCAGATTATAACCGAACCCCTCCCCTTCGCCAAGCTCATCAACAGAGCCATTCTGTGGATGAGATGGACCCCAAGTACCATGATTCATATGAAGGGAGGTTGTAAGAACCTTATCAGACCGATAAAACCCTTCAGCAGTCCCATTACCATAATGAACATCTATGTCTATCACCGCAGCCTTTTCACATCCCGAATGTAAAGCCAGCTGCACAGCAAGACCAGCGTTGTTGAGGAAACAGTAGCCATCAGCTTGCGTAGGCTGAGCATGGTGACCCGGAGGCCTAACCAATGCATAAGCAATTTTACCGTGCCCATCAAGCACATACTTCATTGCAGAAAGTGTAGTACCGGCAGCAAGAAGGGCCGCATCCCATGAGCCAGGGTTCAAGAAAGTCCCGGCACATAGCATCTTACCTCCCTCTTTATCTGCTTCAACTAGTTCATTTATGTATTCTGTACAGTTGACATAAATTTGAAACATACATTCGGCATTAACAACATACGCATATCGTTATCGAAGAAAACAAATCATATGCAAAATAAACAAGAAAAGCATTCATATTTCACAACTCATATCCAATCTCTTTCAATTGAAAACCCAATAACAGAACACATGATTTAGAAACTAGAAAACCCAATAATTTTCTGGGTGAATGAAGTTGAATAGAATTGATTACCTGAGGAGTGAAAAGAGAGCAATTCAGTGAGAAGGGCAGGCCTTCCAGGAAGCCAGGAGATGAAGGGAGAAATAGGGCCTCTCTTGAGAATAGAGAGCATGTTCTTGACTCTTTCAGAATTTTCCGGGTGCTTTTCTAAGACGTCAAGGAATCCAGGGTCCATTCCGGTGTCGAATATTCCAGTTCCGGAGTCATGGTTGAGCATGCCGTCGTCCCAGAACACATGTATGCGCTCACATGAAGCAGCAGCTGCCGCCATAGAGGAATACTAGGTTTGGTTTACTTTGCTTCAGACTGACTGGTTTTAGACTCTTTTTTAACCCAAATGTTCAAATCCGGCTGAGCCCAATGGCCAAGTTATGTAAAATCAATTTTATCGGCGATATTTCGTCGATATTTCGATTTTTTTAACTTACTTGAAAAATTCTCAAATATATCTCAAAATTTTTTGAAATTTCTTGATTTTTATCGATATTTTTGATATATTTCCGATATTTCCGTTATTTTCCGATACTTCCCGAAATTTTTGAAATTTCAGTAAACTTTTCACATTTAAGATTTAGTTCGGTAAATGTCTAATCTTCACATGCTCAATGTTCAATCCACTATTCACGTGACATGTGCAATACATGCAAAATTACATGGGAGAACAATCATTTAATGATTATTCTTCACAATGCACACATGATTATGCATATAGAGATGGAGAAAATAGTGTGAATTTCGAACCTCATAGGTCCCTAAGTGATTTTGAAGTATTTATATATTTGATTTTGTGATATGTGATGTGTAATATATTGTACAAAAGACGTGTTGACCTAGCCTCCTATAAATTTTAGCCATCAAAAAATAAAAATAGAACTAATAAATTATATTTTAATAATTATCAGCACTTAACACATACTAATTCATATAGTAATATAGCAAATTCATATGTCTTGATGTTTGATCAATATTTTCTTTTTCACATAAGGTAGATAATTGATCATGTAACAACCTCTAAAAGTTTCATTACAAATTTTCATGTATTTTTATTAGTTTCCGTCATTTTCGTCTGAATCGATATTTCATCGATATTTCCGTCGATAATATACAAGTAAACTAGTTTAAATAAGATCGTAAGATTTATTTGAAATATAGTTAAGCTATTTTCATTAAGTCTAGCATTGTATCAAGTTAGTAAAAATTTATGATTCACTGCGTTAATGCACCCTAGAATCCTATAAAAACCTAATTACATCTTAAAGATAAATAAATGATTGAACACTTCCACAATCCACCCTAGTTGATCGACAGAAACATTTTCTTCTTGCATACATGGTGTTTGGCTCCTCCCAGGAGTTTGGGTAGTACAAATTATTTCTTTTTAAGTTGTGCTAGGCGTGACACTGCCGAGTGCAGAATGTCAATGGAGAGTTGCGTTGTCGAACTTGTTTCTACACAAGCGACTGAAATGAGAAGAGCATCAACCTCGTCTGATGGATTCTTCTTACCTAGATGAATAAGGACCTGTGTTTGTTGAAAGGACCCAACCCCGATTTAGTTTCCTAAACCGGAATCAAACCCCTTCTGAAAACACGAACTTGCAAAAACCATAAAAATTTTGACAGAGTTTCGCTATAACGTGGAATTGCCATTAACCTGCACCCAAAAATACACTTCATCCTTTGCCACAAAAGCCAAACCGTGGGCACCAATCCCATCCAGATTTCTCAATATCATAACAATAATGTAAAGTAATAAACAAAACTGTAACTTTACAGAAATCCGGGAAAATCATATGAAAGTATAACATCAATGTTCAGAGCGACCTCTAGTATATATATACAAATAGTAGGTCAAACTAAGAACCTACCATAAAAGAAATATAGCTCGAATACTAAGCCTCCGACTGCGACGTGCGACACCAGAATCCGAACTACAAACTGGGCACGAAAATCGAAAAGCCCAGGGGAAAGGCAAATAAAATCGTTAGGGTGAGTGGACGAAAATAATCATATGCCTTTCACCAATATATATATCATAAAACAAAGCGAGTTCATAAAATGAATGGAGGTGTCAGGCGAATCTCTCAAGTCTGACGGTCAGGCAAATCTCTCAAGCCCGATGGTGATAGACTAGGTGAATCTCTCAAGCCTAGTAGGCACATCAGGGGAATCTCTCAACCCTGGATCTGGACTCTGGTGATCAGCCGAGTAGCCAATGTATCGATGCTAAATAAATGCCATCACCATATAAAATATAAAACAATACCTCCAAAAACAATAAATAATCTCAACATCATACTGGAAAATAAATACTGAAATCAAGAACTCGCTACGACAGTGTAAATAAAAGGTCCACTCACAGATAAGCATAACGCAATACGCGTTAATCCAGTGATCTGGCGAAAAATCATTCGCCAAACGAACGATCATGATCCCCTGAATAATCATAAATTTCACTGCTCAAAATCATAATTCAAAACCTTGAACCACATCTCGAAAACCAACCATTCCCGGAAACATATAACTCAATATCGACGAAATCGTCAAAAATCCAATAAACACACCATGAAACCTCGCTATATTTACTGATGCTCAATTTAAAATATAAACCTCATCACTGCGATCGGTGCGCGATTCCGAGCAAAACGACATAAAACTTGTCGAAAAACACCTCGGCCAGAAAATCGCCGCAGCCAGAAAATGTCATCGGCCCAGAAAAATTCGACCTATATATGGATTTGAAGATCTCGACATTTCCAAGAACTTTCTAGTTCAAAGTTAAGCCCAATTTTGAACGGAAAAGGTCCAAATCTCACCTTGAAAATCAAAACCCTCGCCGGAATTTCACCACCTCCGATCTCCTCCGTCCGGCCACGGCAAAGCTTGAAACCACTTCTAAAAGCTTCCTCTCTCCAAGGCTAACAAAACCCCTCAAAGGACAACCACCATCTCGGCCGCCATCGCCGCTACCTAAGGCCACCGATTCCTCGCCGGAAAACTCCATCTTTGCCGTGACGATACTCTCTCCTCCGGCCACCATACAAGGCCATCCACCTACCAAATTGAAGAGGGGCACGAGCCCAATACTTTTCATCAAGAGACCTCGGCCAACCGTGGCCGGAAAATGGCCCAACGACAGCAAAACCATCTCGGCCTCCAAACGGGTCAACCCACCCACGGTCAACGCGGGTTAACACCTGCTTTCCCCTTTTGGAAACTTTCCCAATTCGTCACGTATTCACCCGTATTTATACCGTATACGTATCGGAACACAAACGGATAAATACAACAAAATCTAACGGCCGAAAATATTCCTAACTTATTTCTTATAACTCGAAATAATCCTCCGGAAGTTCCCTCGAGCTCAAAATTAAATTCTCTACAACTTTCATGAAGGATCTCAAATCAAATTCTTGCCCGATAATTTAGTCGTTAACGAGGCCGCCATATTAACCAATTATGACAAAATTGTAACTAATCGCGAAACTCGCAAATCAAGTCGATAAACATACCATTTTTGGTTCGGGTTGTCACATTTGTGATCTCGTTGCAGTGCCACGAAAATTGATGCCTTATACATCTTGTCTAGTATCAAGTGGAGCAATCTTCTTGGCGTGTGTTCAGAACACAGGTTTGTGACTTCGTAGACCGCCGGAATCTTCACACCATGTCTGATTACTCGGCAAAGGATACAACAAAGCAATTCTGATTTCCTACCCAAAATGGGATTACTAAATGGGCCGCAAGAATCATCCTATGGGCTTTAAGTATAACTAAATTAATGAATGTTAATTTTTTTGGCCCAAACATTGCCTCCCAGATATCGAGATTAGGCCCATATACTGTACAGATGCAATCGAAGAAACCTTATGGTACGACGCGTCGTCTTAAAATCAAACGGTAACTTTAGCCTCTGTTAGGCTATTCATTTCCAAATCTATAAAGTTGCGCCCTCTGGGATAATGTTTTCAAGACTCGCCGTGATCCCTGAACATCCAAAAACCCCTAATTTCTTCGTCACCCACATTTCCAAATCTGAGAAGATCAAATATTTCCTACAAAAATTGAACCTTCAAACTCAGAAATGGCTCCTCGCAAAGTCAAAACCGACTCAAATATCATTAAGGAGAAAGCCCAGGCTTTTGAAAGTCGCATGCAAACACTTTTGAAGTGGAAAAAACCTAATTCGTCGATCCCCCTTCACTTGGAAGAGAACGACAATGTGGTTTTAAAGCCTTTGGCTGCGATGCCGCTTAACCCAGAGGTATATCGGGCTCTCGTTACTCCAATATGGTGCCCTCCCGTTGTTTTCCGCCAAGAGGAGACGTCGTCACTACAGTGGGACGAGAAGGGCATCTATACCAAAATGGGTACATGACTCACCATCAAGAAAGACGATAAAACCTGGTACGCTGCTCGCAAAAAGCGTGACTATTCGAAGTCGGTCGATGCTAGAATTTCTCAAGTCTTGGACTTGTTCTTCTGGGGCACAAACAATAACTCTGTAAGATTTCCCTATGGGGATATGAGTATCAGTCTTCTAAACATAGTCACAATCACTAGACTACCTGCCCCTGATAAGCCGTACATTCAAGGTAAATTGGATGACAAAGACTTCGCTATCATGGCGTGCCCTAACTGACACTTGTATGACAAGTCCTACGATGTCTAGTCCAAGCACTTAATCATTGAAGACAACGATTAAAGAGGCATTTCATTCCTAGAATATTAGCTTTGTAAATGCATTTTCTATACCTCCACTAAAAAAGTAGTAAGCAACTGGATCAAAATAGCAGAGACTATCTTAAACAGTGAGAAGATCGGTTTAGCCCGACCCTTACTCGCTTACCTTTGCCAAAGCATGGGATGGATCTCCATGGAGCCGATGAAGTATAATGTCTCGGACCTCTATGGATTCTGAACATATGGATCCAGACATACTTCCCTTGCATCTGCAACCTAGAGCTGGAGAACTTTAAAGACTATGAGATATTAGCTTTGTGTGATTTCGTTTGTGTAAATATGTTTAGTATACGTAAATAATATACTAGTACACATGGTTTTATTTTCAGTTTTCGAAACTTTACACTGCCCTGATTTGTGAAATTTATTGGACATAGCTAGAGGTCATAGAAAAATCTGAAAATTTGCAGATGTGTTTGTTTTGTAGTCCTGTTTATGTTGTAAAATTTTAATACCATTGGACAAGCAGATAATTCTGGAAAAAGTTGACAAGTTGTTGTGTTTTGTGCGATTATTGAAATTTGCATGTGTTCTGCAGTTCCAAGCATGTTTATAAATACGTAATACATGTTTACAATTTACAAAATAAAAAATAAAATACTTTTTTACTAATGTTTTAAATCTAATTTGTGTAGCTTATACATACATGTTAAAGAAAGTCTTCGATTTACATTGAGCACATAAGCTTGGTCGATTAAGTTTCACCCTTTCGGAATCGCTAGTGCCTTGGTTTCTTGTTTACCTTATTAACCCCTTATGATGTGTGGATTTCATCACTGCACACCATAACTTAAGTGAAGTTATGGACATGAGGTTGAGGGAGGAGTCTACAAGCATCCTTGGGTGTGTAATACTTCATGAATTTGGCTGAATGTCGGACATAGTGTCTAGATGGGTTATGAATGGTGACAGATTTTGAATCTAAGAAAGAGAACATCAATAAAGTAATATACCTTGATCAGGTTAGCCTCAGGGTGTTTCGCGAAATTTGTCCTTCCTCTTGCGTTATCTCTATCCCTACTGGTCATGTCACGATGCATCCTTAAGCCGTAGAATTGAGGGACATTACTAATTTCGCGCAGGCCACACGTCTATTAGATTTACCGAAAGATCAAGTTGTGTACTTTCTTTAAATTTTAGGCGCACTCAATTTGAAAAATGTTTGTGTATAATACCATGCCAAAATTGTGTGTTTCTACACTTATAAAATTGTAAAGGACTAACCACGTTGCATTTAGCTTGCATAACATTTTGACGGCTTCATGATGCTCGGATTTCATCACCGGGTACCCTAGCATAAGTGAAGTTAGGGACATGAGGCCGAAGGAGAGATCATTCTTTGCATTCATGATTTAGCACGTAACTTGTGTGTTTTTTGCATATTCTAAAGTTTTCTCTTATGCATTCACTCTATATTTCACTTAGGTTCTTGTTTGATGCATTTAAATGACGATTTGAGTGTGTTATGCATGAATTTGGTGTTATATTGTGTGGTTGCATTTTTAACATGTATATATGTGTTGTAACGTAATTCTCTAAGTTTTTCATTGTATGTATGCCTAATTTTGCAGAAAACTTTGTATATGTGTGTTGTAGCTCATTTTCAGTATTTTAGAGCATTCTAACCACTTTGTATATATTTTAGGTTGTTTAGAGACTTTGCATTCTTATTTGCATCACATTTAGTGTCTGGACGTCTAAATTAGTGTGTTTAATGAGTTTTAGAGATTTTTGAGTCTTTTGTGTGATTTTGGTGTTTTGTTACTCTATTTTGTTTCTCAATGTTATGGCTAGTATGCTGCATTTATTGTATATTCTTTGATACTAACACTTGGTCTTTGGTGCGTGAATTCTCAGGCTTCAATGAATGGCCAGCTCTCATTCCACACCGAAGCTTGATCTATAAGCACTCACAAATCGTCTAGCCAATTTGAAGTCTCAAGTGGTTTCGAAAAAAAGGGAGCAATACTTTGATAATGCTTCATTGAGGATAGTTCAGATTCTTCTCACTCATCCCATTACTCCACCGAGCACTTTTCAGATGAAGAAGCACAAGAGCGAGTACTTATGGCCAACAACAACAATGCCGAGCGCAAATCACTTCGCCAACGCAATTGCTCCACCGAATGGAGTATTGGACAATCATGCATTGTATTTTCGGAACCATAAGATGACAAGGACATCGAGCTTAAGAGTGGTTTACTCCACTGCCTACATTGAAAGGACCAGACTCTGATTTAGTTGCCTAAACTGAAATCAAACCCCTTCGAAAATATGACCTTAAATTTTTTTTGCCAGAGTTTACTTTGAAATACATAAGCTAAAATTAGAACCTGCAAAGAGAATCACACTTCGAATATTGCACAAAAGCCATCCGGATTTCTCAACATCATATATATAATAAACCACAAGGTTCACAAGAAATCCAGAAAACCTTCAGGAGTAAACTCAACTGAAAACAAACATAAGTATTCAGAGCGAATCCTATATACATAATATACAACCAGTACGTTGAACAAAGAACTTACTTGAACTGAAGTGTGACTTGAACTCTATGCCTCCACCGTCGATATGCAACCCTGGAACCCATACTGCAAACTGGGCAAAAGAAACCGAAAAGCTTAGGGAAAGGCAAATAAAATTGTTAGAGTGAGTGGACGAAAATAATAATATGCCTTTTACCAATATAAACATGAAATCATGATGCAAGTCTAAAATCATCAATCACAGGTAATGTGGTTGTCATAACCTTCCTGGATACCGTATAAAATGTGGAGGCCGTAGCTTCAGTACATTTTCCTCAAAGTTACAATCACGCTCAACTAGGTAAGGGGTTTGTCATAACCTTCCTAGGAGCCATATAATCATGGGTCAGGCGTTTGTCATAACCTTCTCGGAGCATCTCAGGGATCAGCCGAGAAGCCATGGATCGATGCATCCATATATCCATAATCCATGTAAAACAAATCATATATGTGCCTCCAAGTAAAAATACATAATCATAAATGCATATTCATAATTGTATACTCATAAAATGCATAACATAAAATGCATAATCAAGACTCGCAAATCGATAGTGAAAATCAAAGTGTCCACTCATAGTACGAAGCTAACTCTGAGGTCCGGCGGAAGATCCCTCGCCAAACACTCGATCACGATCACCTGAGCAACTGGGATACGATCAATGCATATAGAATCACAACATACGGAGCTAATACGTCAAGAACCCCGCGTTCTCGAAAGACGTATCGCTCAAAATATTGACGAGTATAGCAAAATTCCAAAAATACACCTAAAAAACCCTCGACCCAAAATAGAATACTCAAATCAACTCAAAAACCTCACGACTACAATCGGGACGTGATTACGAGCAAAACGGTACAAAAATCTCAAAATCCCAAAAAGTCAACCTCGCAAGAGCCGCCATTGATCACCGCCGGAGGTGGTCAGAATCGACGGGTCAAACGGCGAACCAAAACGAGTCAAAATCGCCCAACTCGGTCAACGGGTCAACTCAGCCCCAACTTGGTCAAACTCGGTCCAAATGTGACTTTTCGACAATTTTACGACTATTCGATATTTATAAGTCCCGAACCGACCAAATTCCCGATTCGGATAACTCAAACCCAAACGGATAAGTACGACTAACTTGACGATAATTTCAAATATCCATTTTATATGCTCCGATGACCCGAAAAATCTTCTGAAACCTCATACGGAATCGAAATCAAATCTTCTACAATTCCCGCGAAGTAACTCAAACCAAATTCTTGCCCGGTAATTTAGTCGTGAACAAACCCGCCATATCAACCAATTATGACAAAACCGCGACTAATTGTGAAATGCGCAAATCAAGCTAATTACCATACAATTTCCTTTTCGGGTCGTTACAAATCTACCCCTCTAACAAAAATTTCGTCCTTGAAATTTACATACCTGCTAACTGAAGAGGTAGGGATATTGCTCACGCATGTGCTGCTCTATCTCCCAAGTAGCCTCTTCAATTGAATGATTCTGCCACAATATCTTCACAGGAGGAATGGCTCTGTGTTGCAACTCCTGGACCTTCCGATCAAGAATCTGAACTGGTTCTTCCACATAGGTCAAGTCCTCCCGTATAGGAAGCTGATACGGTATCAACACATGAGATGGATCGGAATGTACTTCCGCAACATAGCCACATGGAACACATCATGTACCCTGGCCATCTCAGATGGTAATGCCAACCTGTACACTACAGCACCGACTCGCTCTCTGACCTCATATGGGCCAACATATCACGGAAGAAGTTTTCCGCGCTTCCCGAAACGAACAACACCTTTCTAAGGAGAAAGTTTCAGGAAAACCCAATCGCCAACCTCAAACTCAAGATCCTTCAGTCTCACGTCAGCATAACTCTTCTGTTGATCCTGTGCAGCCTTCAATCTATCCCGAATAACTTGAACATCTTCCGTGGTACTTTTCACTAAATCAGGACCAAGAAGCCATTTCTCACTAACTTCACTCCAACACAATGGAGTTCGACACTGTTTGCCATACAACGCCTTGTAAGGTGCCATACCAATGCTAGCCTGAGAACTGTTATTGTATGCAAATTTAATCAAATGAAATTGCTGATCCCAATTCCCTTTAAACTATAAAACACAAGATCGCAACATATCCTCCAGAGTTTGAATAGTCCTCTCTGACTGACCATCTGTTTGAGGATGAAATGCTATGTTGAAGTGTAGTCTAGTCCCCATTGCTCTCTGCAATGCTTGCAAAAACTCGAACGTGCACTGACTATCTCGATCAGAAACTATAGACACAGGCACACCATGCAATCTCACAACCTCTCTCAAGTACAGCTTCGCCAATCTGCTCACGGGAAGCTTTCCTAGAAGTGCAAGGAAATGAGCTGATTTCGTAAGGTGATCCACAATCCCCCAAATACCAATACTACCACCTGAAGTACGAGGTAACTGATACACAAAATCCATGGTGATATGCTCCTATTTCCACACTGGAATCTCCAAAGGTTGTAGTTTCCCTGCCGGTTTCTGACGTTCTGCCTTCACTTGCTGACAAATTAGGCATCTGCTCACATACATTGCTATTTCCCTCTTCATGTTTCGCCACCAATAATGAGCTTTAAGTGTCCGGAACATCTTTGTACTACCCGGATGCATAACATACGTGGAACAATGAGCTTCATCGAGTATGTCCTTCTTCAAATCCTCATCTCTAGGCACACATAATCTCCCTCTGAACATCAAAGTGCCATCACTCCTCATCTGAAATTTGGTCGGTACATTATTCTGAATCAAATTCTTCTTGCTCAGCAGATAGGCATCTGAATCTTGAGCTTAACGAACTTGATCAAGTAACATCGGACAAACTTGGAAGCTGGCTAACAATGCTCCATCATCATTCCACTCCAACTCTGCTCCCGTTGCTCGCAACTCTGTCAAAAGTGATACTCTAGTAAGACGTACATGGAAGAGAGAAGCACTGTTTTTTCGATTAAGAGCATCAACAACCACTTTAGGCTTTCCTGGATGATACTCGAAAGTACAGTCATAATCATTAATCAGCTCCATCCATCTCCATTGCCTCATATTCAAATCTGGTTACGTACGTAAGTAGGTAAGACTTTTATGATTGGTGTAAATCTTACACTGCGCTCCGTACAAGTAACATCATTGTGACCGAACATGAGAGTATAAGGAGTGATTGCAGTCAGATTATGTTTTAACGTATGATAATTGCATAGTGTGCTAAAGAGTTCTTCGTGCCATAACCAAGGGTTGTTAGCGAGCATTCTCTTCAAAATGTGAAGGGTGAGTTTGTTGTTGGCTTTGGCTTGACAATTGGACTGAGGATAATAAGGAGATGGATGAAGGCACGAAGTATCGAAGTCTTGCATTAATTGTTCAATCTCTCTTGACATGAAAGGTGCCCTCTTGTTTGAGACAAAGCACTCTGGTATACCGAACTTGTAAATAACGTCATTATAAAGGAACTTCCTTATAGCCATTGTTGAAGCTACTGTTAGAGGTTTAGCTTCCACCCACTTGGTGAAAAAGTCTTGGGTGACAATAATGAACTCTTGATTCATGGACGAGTAAGGATGAATCATGTCAATCAAGTCCACCGCCTAGCCACAAGTTGACCAAGGCTTGATGATGTCGTATTGGTATGTTGGGGATATAGTGAATGAGACGGTGAGCCTAGAAATCTTCACAACCCTTTGCAAAACAGATGCAGTCCTTTAAGACTGATGGCTAATAGTAGACATGCCTTTGTATCTAGGCCCTGCTTGATGAGCTCTACACACCTCTAAGTAGACCTCTCGCATTAATTGCTTAGCTTCCTTGCCATAAACACATATGAGATCAATACCATCTTCACCTCGTATGAGCAACTCATTGTTCGTGAGCACATAGTTGAGAGGGAGGAAACAAGTCCTTTTATCCGCTGCGGTGTTAGGATCTTTAAGATAAGTAATTATATGATGCCTCCAATCAACATCAATCTAATATAGGACTGCTACAAACCACTCATCCTTCTCCTCTTTGTAAACCATAATTGATAGAAACGTGCGTCGCTCAACCTTAGTTTTGCGTTCTCTAACTCCATCACGTAGGCTGATGCAAGTGACAAGCTGAACCAACTCGTTAGAAGTGTAGTTGTATTCCTTGGGGATATACTGCACTGTGACTTCAGTGAATAAGGCTAGTAACTCCTCTGCTCGCTTGGCAAATGGCTCCAAGATGATCCCAGTCCTGCACTTACCTTTCAACTACTTAAGGATAAGCTGAGAATCTCCAAAGATATGCACGTCTGTGATTTCCATGTCCAAGATCAGTTCGAGGCCGAAGATGAGAGTCTCTTACTCTACTTAATTGTTGGTGCAACGGAAATCCAAATGGAAGGAATAGGCAAAGTTATTGCCTTTTAGACTGACCAAGGCGATACCGGTACTAACGAGAGTACTTATGCAAGAGCCGTTGAAGTACAGCTGCCAAGGTGGTAAAGAAATTCAAGCGAGCTCTAACTCTCTAAAATCTGGTGTTTCCATCATGGGGTGGTGAACGAGGAAATCGGCTACTGATTGACCTTTTACTGCCTTTTGCGAAATATACTACAATGAGAATTCTGACAGGGCCATAACTCATTTTCCAATTCGACTTCTAAGGATAGTTTGCGATAGCATGTAGTGTACTAGATCCGTTTGTGCAATGATGTAGGTGGTGAAGGATAATATGTAATGCCTCGATTTGCAACCTGAGAAGTAAAGAGCAAGACACAAATTTTCCATGGGAGAATACCTGGTCTCCTAATTGGTCAAGGTATGACTGAGGTAGAAGACTGCTCACTCCACATTAGAATGGCAAACAACTGAGTCAACGAGTAAATCGGCCACTGGCATCGGGTATAAATCCTTTGGTGTTGCATTGTTGAAGTCTCTATAGTCCACACAGATCCTTAATTATCTTTCCATTCTTTTTCCTAGCTAGAACGATATTGGATCGCCACTCGTTATACTGGGCTACTCGAATGATGCATGACTTCAGCATCTTCTCTACCTCTTTATTAACCAGTAATTATGTCTATGTGTTGTGTTCATCTTTCGTTGCTCTTGCTTCACCGACTTCTTGTAAGGAAAGGTTGAAAGTATGTGGCATACTAAGTCTAGCGACAAACCTAGCATGTCTTCGTACTTCTCAGCAAGGCGGTCCTTTAACTCATGCAGCAAGTCAGTGGGCCTCTTTTGTTCTGTAGGCTCTAGAAAGGTACTTATAGCCACCTCCATTGGCTCAGCTGTAGTTCCCAAATTGATCTTTTCGATGGGATCATTGACTTTAGGTAGAGTATCATCTAAGGCTGCTGGAGCCAGCTGGATAACCTCCTATACAGTTTCTTGCAGCACATCATCATCAACACATTCCATCGTTGCAATGGTAGGAAGGTGCTCATATGTTTGGTTCTCTAATGTTGTAAGTTTGTGACCGCTCACAAAGAAAAACAAGCATCTACCTCCTCTTCTGACGGAGGTTGCATCATTAAGGCTGGGTTAAGAGTAGCTCAAGGTAGCAATGACGTTCCTTCACCTTGTGAGCCTACGTGATTCCCCATTGAGCTAGGTGTTACCCCGACGGGGCGGCCCTTGCCATCGATATCACACACTTCCAATGCCTTCAAGATCCCATTGTAGTAATTGGCATCTAACACATTAACAAAGACGAAATATGGTCTAGGATCAACATCCACTAGCTCGGCCTCTCATGTCTCCACGTTCCAAAACAACTGCTAGTGGAGAGAAGATGGAGCACAATAACTCCTATGTATCCAATGTCAACCAAATATTGCATTGTAAGGTGCAATGCAGCCAATGACAAAGAAGGTATGAGTCCCCGTACTACTAGTGCAACCTGGATCTGGAGAAAGAGTAAACCAAAGGTGAAAGGACCCGACTCCAATTTAATTACCTACACCAAAATTAGACCCTAACGATTCTACTAATCAAAGTATCTGCTCAAATTACACAAGAATCGAACTAGAGATCCAAAATTCAAATTTCACGAAGTAAAGAAATTTCCCACATATTGGTTCGCCATTAAAATATACAATATCTACAACGGATTTCAACATTAGAGCAGCTAGAAAAATTAAGCTAATTCTGTAAAGTAAACTACTAACTCGCAAGATCAACCTTGGATCCTACAGTAGATATTGCTATGCCATGAACTGCGTGCACGCTCGACCTCAATTGAACTCTTCAAACTGCACAATTTCAAGCAAAGGGCCCAGGAAAAAATTTATAAAATAATAAAACTGTTAGAGTGAGTGGACAAAAATAATATTTCGCTTTAAACTAAAAACTATAAATAATATGCCTTTCGCTAAAAATGTACAAGCCCAGGTTAGGTGTTTGTCGTAACCCTCCTGGGTACTGTGTAATGTGTGGAGACAGTAACTTGAGTACATTTTCCTCAAAGTTACAAGAATGCCCAGGTCATGTGTTTTTCCTAACCCTCCTGGGTACTATGTAAATCACCGATCATGTGTTTGTCCTATCCCTCTTAAAGCATCTCGAGGATCAGCTGAGAAGCCAGTGCATCGATGCATCAACTGTACTATGCTCTGTATAAAACCAAATCATGTGTGCCTCCATGCAAATGCATAATCGTAAATAAATACTTGTAAAATGCATAATCATAGGCTCACAAATCGACAGTGTAAATAAAGTGTCCACTCACAGTAGTGGGCCGTGATTTCCACCAAGCTGAAGCCTGTCAGTTGGCGTTTCTATACCTCTGCCACTAGCTTCTAATATATCGTCTTGAAAAAATGATTAACATTTAACAACTAATCATCGAAAATGATATTGAATATCTAAGCTCGTTCACAGATAAGCATTATCGTCGAGAACCTCACATTCTCGAATATTGTGCTTTATGAACTTCTCACAAGCATTAACCCAATTCTTATTTGTGAACCCGTAATTCTCTTTGAAAGTTGCAATACCTTCCTCAAACGTTGTACGACTTAAGGTCGAATCCACATATCACTTGACTGAACAATAAAATTGTAATTACGTTTAATTAATGTCCAATAAATTTCATGTTCACACTAAACTATGTCCAATTGCTTTTGTCGAAATTCTTCTTCGTCAGAGCATCGCTGTGAACCGCCGCCGGTGTCGGTGTCTTTTCCCGGCGACCAAAACACAAAATCCTTCCTTTAGTCAAGCCCAACCATTTCTTCCAAAACACCTATGCCTAATTCCGGCCCATTTGGCTGGAATCGGGCACGAAACCATTCGACCCTAAAAATCGCTAGAAAATTGCCCGACCAATTTTTGGCGCCGTCGAGCCACCATGGGGCACTGCGTTGGCACCAATTGACTCAGAGTAGTAAGGGAAACAAAATCCCCAACCCCTTGCAACCCAAAATAGCGTCAACCGCCACCCACGACGGTGCCCTGAAATGGAATCAACAGAGATCGATCGATCTCCCCGAAATCACATGAAAACATGTAATTTCACCACCCAATACATATCATCACATAGAGGAGAGAGAGAGAGAAAGAAAACCATACCCATTGTGGTAGCCAACTCGCTTGGAAACCCATCATCCCAAAACCTAGGTTTTTCCAGCATTTCAACTCGAAATTTTGGCTACCCCCAATCCAATTGACGACGGAAACCATTTGGAAACGACTAAGGGTCTTGAAATGATCATTTTGATATATAGTTTGGCCGGTTTTGTGGCTGGACGGCGAAGCCTCGCAGGAGCCAAGCTCAGAGGCGATTTTCATCGCTAGAGCGCCGGTCAACGCGCCAAAGTGGAAAGCTTTTGACTTTCCAATTTTGGAATGTCCTATTTATATGTGCGAGTTGTGACTAACCGATTTTGTAAAATCGTGCAAAAATTTTGCTAACCGTAATTTCTTCATCATAAGTTTGATTTAAACACTTAACATGACTATGAACTCGTCTCGATAAACTCTATGACTTTACTCAATATAATTTCTCAGAAAAAAAAGTCTTAATATACTTGTCCATTCACGACTATTACATTTTTGATGAACTTCTGTTGATCATAACTTTCTTGTCATAACTCCATTTTCGGCATTCTTCACGTCTACAGACTCGTCTTAACAATTTATACTACTTCCACTCGAAGTTGACCAACTTCGACAATCTAATAAAAATTCAACTAAAAAGCTCTCAATAATTATCAACGGTGACAAAACTAACCACATTTCTTGATTAACCTTAAATAAATCATAAAAAGAAATTCTCAGGACGGGATGTCACACAAAGTTTTCGAGATCGACCCTGCAAAGTTCTTGACGGTCAAGGATGTTGACTGGATAGTAGATCTTGGGATACCTAGGAGGATCATGGCTCGAGTGGTTATGATATTCACTGCAGCCCCTGAGTCGACCATTATCTTGCTTAGCTATATGCTCCACATGTTAGCTGTGATATAGAGATGTCTCATATACATTTTCATGGTGGTCATTGGCTTAAGAAACATCATGAAGGATTTCTTGACAACTGAGTCTACTGTTGGCTTTAGGTCTCCCCCATCCTCTAGCGCACCCAATGTGAGACTGCTCACAGCTTTTGAAAGAGCCTTAACACTAGACTCTGTGGATGGAGACCCACCGAGTTTAGCAAATCTCACTGAGAAGACGTATGCCGTGCTCACTATGAGGTCCTCTTCATAAGTGTCAACAACAACATCTTCATCTTCGTAATCCACCAGCTCATCGTCTTCATTGTACCCGTCTTTAACGTCCAAGGATCGCTGGTTTTCCTTCATCTCCTGGTTGTTCTGGTTTGTCACCTCTGCCAACATTACCTTAAGGGTTTTCACTGGAACCTTATTAATAGATTTTGTGTTAGTGGGAACCAAGACTATTCTCTCCATTTCTTTCAGCTTTGCAAGAATAGATGTTGTTGGTGCTACATGTCCTACTACAAAAGGAGTCCTTGAGGTGGTAGTGAGTTTCTTCTATTCTTCTACTACCAACGACTTTGGCTGCAACCTAAGACCCTTAGACTCGTTGGATTTGATGCTAGCGATCCCATGTCTGGGAACAGTTTGCGATCTCTCTAGTACCAAAGACTTTGATGCTCTTTGGACTCTCTCAGACTCTTTTCTCATGCTGAGTCTCTTTGGTGCCTGTTAAACCTCAGATGTAAGTTCTAGCCAAGAAATTCTTAAGAAGACACTAGCCCTCGCCGCACTAACCTTTTGCTTATGCGATTTTTTGTCGAAGGCAATTACTGGGTTAGCGGCAAGCTTGTTTATTCTTTGTTGGATCTGTTCCGGTGTCCTTGTCAGTTGTTTTGGTGTGACCTGGCCCCAATCCAAGGCCTCTAACATTCTTTTGGTTGTACCATACTGCTGTTGTAGCTTCCTCTTCTTAGTAAGAGTCATCTCAACTGTCTTACTGTTCTCCTTGATGTACTAGACATCCTCCTTAATGACTAATCTGGAAACTTGTAGCACATATGGCTTGGTGAGCTGTTAGACGGTCTGACAACAGTAAAACTTGGTTGCATGTACTATTCTATAGACCACATCCTCCTGAAGACATGTAAGTCCTTCGGCTGAGGTTCTATTAGCTTAGGACTAGTAGGTTGGTAGTTCTTTGGTGGAGACACTGGGTGTGGAGTAGCCTTAACTTCTTCCAACAACTCTTCATATGAAACCTTCAACTTACACTAGACCTTGCATCTTGAAAAAAGCACAACAGGTGATGCTTGTGGCAATTCCACCTTTTCTTTACCCTTTAAGGTTGACTCGTGTTGGTTGACGGTTGACTTTGCTTGTCCTAAAGCTGTGACATCAAAAATTTGTCACCTCTTGTCCTTGTTCCTCCAAGAGAGCTCCAGTGTACCTACCAGGCATTGGTCTTCCTCTGGTTCAGTCACTGATTCTCTGTTTGACTCTGGTATGGTTACCTCTCCGTCATCGATCCACCGTTGAATCTGCTGATGCAAGCTGGAACACTAGTCAGTAGAATGTGTCCAAGCATGGTGGAACCGACAGTAAGGGTTTCCTTCTAGATGATGTGGGTCTAGTTCAGGTCTAAAAGGTAGTTTGACTATACGGGCTTTGATGAGGTCCTCCAATATTTGAGGGGCTCTTGCTACATCATAGGTTATCACCCGTTTAACCTTCTTCGGCCTTGGAGCTGGTGTCGAGATGGAACTTTTCACTGCCACCTATAGTGGTCCAAATGTGACCTTCCCTTCATCAATCCAGTCCTGGATTTGATCCTTCAAAGCCATACATGTTGTAGTGGCATGTCTGAACTGGTTATGATATTGGCAAAAGGGTCTCCCTAGAATTGTGTAAGCCAAGTCCTCAAGATTTTTTACTGGCAAGAAGGATGGGAAACCACTGCCTCGCAGCTCCTCGAAAATCTCATAAGCCTTGTCCTCTTGGAAGGTAAATTGCCACATAAGCTGAATCATCGTCGCTGCTTTAGCTTTCAAGCGAGCTCCCCTATTCTTCATTGTGAAGGTTTTCTCATGAACAACTCCACCATTCCCTCATTCATGTCAAAGAAGGGCTTAACATCTACCAAGGCCAAGGTTTTACTCGAGTCAAGAGTGAGTTTGTTCTCATTGCTCCATGTTTGGATGGTGTCTTTCAGCTTGATGCAATTCTTTATGGTGTGGTTCCACATGCCATGGAACATGCAATATGTCTTTTGATTAAGCAGCTTATCACTTGGAATGGGACCAAAGTTAGTCTTCACCAATCTTTGCTTGATGAGTTCATCCAACACATCATGTGCAAGATTGCAATCATAGGTATAGTTCTCAAATTCTGGCTTAGTAAAAGCCACAATTGACAATTTAAATGGCCATTTGCTTGCTTGCAACTTCTTTGGTTTCACAATACTCCGGCTTGTTAATTCCAATGTATTAATGTCTTCCTCATCTGACTCGGAGTTCCTCAATGTAGAGTCATCAAGGTAAGCTGCTGCTACGGGCCTGCTTCTCTCGGGAGCATACATAGCATTTGGGGCATATGTTCCCTTTGAAGCGTTACACATATTATCCCTCTTCTTGAGAGTAGTATGTGCCCTAGCTACTGCATTGATCAAATCATTTAAGGACGCAAATATGGCACCCTGAAACTTGTCATGCAAGCTATCTTCTAGTCTGCCTATAGCAATGTCTATGATTTCTCTCATGCTAAGGGACGATTTGCTCATGGTATAATCAACTCTGAACTGATGCAAGTATGCCACTGGAGATTCCGAAGGCTACTGATACATCTAACACAATGTATAGACCTTACTTCTAGGTCCAAGGCCTTAAAGTGCTTAGTAAATAGCCTCTCCATTGTTGCCTAATCTGGAATTGATCCAGGACGAAGCCCCATATACCATATAAGATCTGAACCTGAGAGAGATGACCTAAACACTCTACGCTTGAGCTTATCATCCTCTCCCCAAGGTCCACATTGAAGCTTGAGCTTATCATCCCTTCCCCAAGGTCGTCAAGTTTGCCATGTAATTGACCATCCTATCGACCGCCTGATCTGTGTTATAGAGCTTTGACAGCAGTTCAGTCAACTTTTCTTCATGATGCTGGTCATGTCGAATAGCATACTGTCTATACTCAACAAAAGGGTAGGTTCTTGAGTTCTTCTGTTGTTCTGACTTTGAAAGCCATTGTTGATGTTTGTGTTGCTTCGAATCTTTCCTGGACTTGTGAAGCTGATAATCCACGACAATGTGCTGAGTTATGCTCTAGGAAATCTGGTGATCGGTGCTTGTTAAAACTAGGGCGCACCTTGCTGTAGGGGTTCCCTATAGTTGCAACGACACACGAAACTCAGTCCCACTAGGCATGCCAAAATATTTGACATTGAAAGGACCCGACTCCGATTTAGTTTCCTAAACCGAAATCAAACCCCTTCGAAAACATGACCTTAAAAAAAATTTCCCAGAGTTTACTTTGAAATACATGAGCCAAAATTAGAACCTGCAAAGAGAATCACAATTCGAATATTGCACAAAAGCCAAACCGTGGGGCTCCGTTCCCCATCTTGATTTCTCAACATCATATATATAATAAACCACAAGGTTTACAAGAAATCTAGAAAACATTCAGGAGTAAACTCAACTGAAAACACAACATAAGTATTCAGAGCGACTCCTACGTACATAGTATACAACCAGTAGATCAAACTAAGAACCTACTCGAACAAAAGTGTGACTGGAACTCTATGCCTCCACCGTCGACGTGCAACCCCAGAACTCAAACTACAAACTAGGTAAAGGAAACCGAAAAGCCCAGGGGAAGGTAAATAAAATCGTTTGAGTGAGTGGATGAAAATAATAATATGTCTTTCACCAATATAAACATGAAATCATGATGCGAGTCTAAAATCATCAAACTTAGGTAAGGTGGTTGTCATAACCTTCTTGGATACCGTATAAAATGTGTAGGCCGTAACTTGAGTACATTTTCCTCAAAGTTACAATCATGCTCAACCAGGAAAGGAGCTTGTCATAACCTTCCTGGGAGCCATATAATCACGAGTCAGGCGTTTGTCATAACCCCACCGGAGCATCTCGAGGATCAGCCGAGAAGCCATTGCATCGATGCATCCATAAATCCATACACCATGTAAAACAAATCATACATGTGCCTCCAAGTAAAAATACATAACTGTAAATGCATAATCATAATTGCATTCTCGTAAAATACATAACATAAAATACATAATCAAGACTCGCAAATCGACAGTGAAAATCAAAGTGTTCATTCACGGTATAAGGCTAACTCTAAGATCCGGCGGAAGATGCCTCGCCAAACACTTGATCACAATCACCTAAATAATAGGGATACGATTAATACATATAGAATCACAATATATGGAGCTAATACTTCAAGAACCCCGCGTTCTCGAAAGACGTATAGCTCGAAATATCGACAAGGATAGTAAAATTCCCAAATTACACTCAAATAACCCTCATCCCAAATTAGAACACTCAAATCAACTCAAAAACTACAGGACTACGATTGGGGTTCAATTAAGAGTAAAACGGTATAAAAATCTCCAAAATCCCTAAAAGTTAACCCTCGCCAGATCTCCGATGTTGACCGCCGCCGCCGCAGCGCCAACGGTGACGTTCCCCGGCGACACTTACCTCAAACTCTTCCTCTCCTCAAGCCAAATAATATTCCCTTCTACCTCCAAAGGCAAAACACACCATACCGGATAGAATTTGGCCGAAACACCTCGCCGGATCTTCATCTCCGGTCACCACCACAAACCACCTAAAACCTCAACTGATTCCCAAATTAAACACCCAGAACTCTTCATGGGATTGAGGGGAACCAAAACCCCCACCAACCCGACACCAAATCTCGTCGGAAACCACCACCCGATTCCGGTGAAATCCATGGATTTCAATGAGTTCGAACTCCCTCCAATCTCAACCAAATCACACAAATAAATTCATGAATCAATAGGAAATCAAGAGAGCTTTCAAACCATACCAAGAACACGGCCGGAGGTGGCCGGAAATGGCGGGTCTGACGACGGAAACAAACTGGGTCAACTCAGCCCAACTCGATCAACTGGTCAACTCAGCACCAACTTGGTCAACTCAGTTCAAATGCGTGATTTTCCGACTTTTTACAACTATTCGATATTTATACGTCGCGAACCGACCAAATTCATGATTCGGATAACTCAAACCCAATCGGATAAGGACGACTAACTTGACGAAAATTTCAAATATCCATTTTATATTCTCCGATTATCCAAAAATGAAAGGACCCAACCCCGATTTAGCTCCCTAAACCGGAATCGAACCCCTTCGAATACACGAACCAACAAAAACCGTAGAAATTTTGGCAGAGTTTCGTTACTAACGTGGAATTACCATTACCTGCACGCGGAAAATACACTTCATCCTATGCCACAAAAAGCAAACCGTGGGCACCAATCCCATCCGAATTTCTCAATATATCAACAGTAAAGTAAAACAACAAATATATCTTTACTTTCCTGAAATCCGGTGTAAAAATCGTATAACATAAACAATAGATTACTCAGAGCGACCTCTAATGTATAAACACATAAGTATACCACAGTAGGTAGAACAATAAACCTAATGGAAGAAATAAGGTAGCTCGAGTACTATGCCTTCGTCCACGACGTGCGACTCCAGAGTCCAAACTGCAAACTGGGCACGGAAACCGAAAAGCCCAGGGGAAAGGCAAATAAAAACGTTAGAGTGAGTGGACGAAAATAATTATATGCCTTTCACTAGTTTATATGCATACTCAATGTAAAACAGTGCGAGTTCGGAAAACACAACAACACATATATATATGGAGGTTGTCGGGCGAATCTCTCAAGCTCGACGTCAGGTGAATCGCTCAAACCTGACGGTGAAAGGCCAGGGGAATCTCTCAACCCCGGCGACACTCAGGGGAATCTCTCAACCCTGCTTCAGAGGAATCTCTCAACTCTGGGCCAGAGGAATCTCTCAACTCTGGTAGCATCGATGCTATAAATGCCATCACCCATAAACACATAACAACACCTCCGAAAATAACATATATCTCAATCATCGTATAATTTAAATACGGAAAATCATAAAATACACGAACTCGCAAATCAACAGTGAAAATAGAAACTTGTCCACTCACACGCTTGCGTAACGCAGTTCGCGTTAACCCGTGATCCGGCGGAAAGTCCCTCGCCAAACGAACGATCACGAACACCTTAATATTCACAAAATCCATTTCTCAAAATCATAACTCAACAATACAAGACAAATCATGAGAAACCACCGTTCTCGGAAGCACGTAATTCAATGTCGACGAATCGTCGAAAATCCGATATGTACATCACAATACCTCGCTATACTTTCAGACGCTCAACTCGAAAAACGAACCTCCCCACTGCGATCGGGGCGCGATTTCGAGTAAAATGACATGCAACTTGTCAAAAACCCCAAAAAGTCAACTTTGACCGCCGTTGACCACCGCCCACGGCGGCGCCGCCACCCGACCTGACAATTTCACGGCGGAGCAACCTCTATTCCACTCAAAATCATCCACTGAGCAACTTTGTCAACTGCAACAAAGGCCAATTCTTACTCTAACTCATCCAATTTCAAGCAAAACCGAATTGTTCCCAAAATTTCAAATCCAAAATTCTCCAAGCACAAATCGAATTAGAACTCCATACTTACGTGGTTAGATTCGTGGAGAGGAGAGCTTCAAAGCCCAATCCATTTTATAGCTCAAATCGGCCAGAAGTGAATCACCCCAAAACCCCAAGTTTCTTGAAATTTTGACCGGAAAATTCATGCGTTTCCGGCGAGCCACGCCGTGGAGAGAGGCTGGGATTGAACTCGGAAGGTTGAGACAAAACAAAGGGAACCAAACCCGTGGCCAAGGGTGGCCGGACGGCGAGCCACCGCCGTGGCCGCCGGTCACCGTCGTGACCATCACCTTCCCTTCGGTCAAACCAAGTCAACATGGTCAACATAATAATTTCAGTCTTTGACTTTCCCAAAGGGGCAAGTCCACTATTTAAAGCTTTCCCAATTTGGAAACTCATAATTATCCACTTCGACGAACTTCAAACACACGTAATTTCCTCGTCGTAACTCCGATTCCAATAATTCTCGCGGCCACAAACTCATCTCGACATATTCTTCAATAATCACCCGAAGTCAAACACATCGGCCAATCGGATAAAAAGTCAACGGTTCACACCAAACACACTCTTTAATCGACTAAATAACAACAATCGGAAATAATCACAACTTAATCTTCGTAACTCAGAATAATGCTCCGGAAGTTCCCACGAGCTCGAAATTAAATTCTGAACAACTTCTGTGAAGAAGCCAAAACCAAATTCTCGACCGGCAATTTAGTCGTTAAGGAATTCACCATTTAAATCTGTTTCCCTCGAAACTTCAAATAGTCATAACTTATTCCTCGGTCGTCCAAATAACGATCCGAAACTGCCCACGAACTCAAAATCACACGTACAACGACTCTCGAGAAGAGACCCAGCTCCAATTCTCGGCCAATAATTAAGTCGTTATCAAACCTGGCGGTTCAAATACTGTCGGAACTCTGCGACTACGCAGTAACTCACGTATATAGCTGATCATACTGGTGATTCTGGTCTGGGTCGTCACAAAAAATTCCTCTGAAACCTCTTACGTACTCGAAATCAAATCCTCTACAATTCCCGCGATGGATCTCAAACCAAATTATTGCTCGATAATTTATTCGTGAACAAACCTACGAGTACGATTAATTCACAATAATCACGACTCGGATCAATCATATACATTCCACGGTTTGGGTCGTTACAGATCTGACGACCTAGAACAAAATCAGTAGTGTTAATCAGCTTAATTCGTGAGTTAGCGCGTATAATCGCTGATTTCTGATAATTGATTGAATTGACGGCTTTGATTACGAATTAATTATTGGCCAAGAATTTGAGTTGAGTCTCTTCTCGAGAGTTGTTGTACGTGTGATTTCGAGTTCGTGGGCGGTTCCGAATCATTATTTGGACGACCGAGGAATATAATATGAATATTTGAAATTTCAGAATATTGTCGAGTTTATCCATTCGTGTTCGAGTCTATCCGAATCGTGATTGTGATCCATTTTGGATCGTTGATCGACCTGAACCGTAGATGGAATGATTATTGACTTGATTTGCGAGTTTCGCGATTTGTCGTGATTTCGGCATAATCTGCTAATATGGCGGCCTTGTTAGCGACTAAATTACCGGATGAGAATTTGATTTCAGATCCTTCGTGGAAGTTGTTGAGAATTTAATTTTGAGCTCGTGGGAACTTCCGGAGGATTATTCTGAGTTACGAGGATTAAGTTACGAATATTTTCGACAGTTGATTATTTAATCGGATAAGCTTGTGATGGTTTGAACTGTTGACTTTTTATTGGATTTGTCGATGTGTTTGACTTCGGGTGGAAATTGAAGAATTTGTCGAGATGAGTTTGTTGCTACGAGAATTATTGAAAACGGATTTACGACGCGGATGTTACGTTTGCTCGAAGTTTATCGAAATGTGTAATTGGAAGTTTCCAAAAATAGAACGATATATATGCAGGTTTCCTGTTTGGGAAAGTCAAAATCTGGCATTTATGGTTGACTGGTCAACGCGGGCTCGGTGGAGGAGAGGAGCGACGGTGCCACGGCTCGCCGGCGGTGGCTCGCCGTCCGGCCACCCCATAGCTCGGACCTTGTCCCGTTTGACTCGCCTTGGCCTCCTCAAGGTGATTCCGGCCACCTTTCACGGCGAGGTTGACGGTGGAGAGAGAAAACTCCGGCCAAAGTTTGTGATTTTTGGGGGTTTTTGGTTGTTTCTTTTCCGGCCGAATTGAGCTACAAGAAGTATTGGGCTTTGAAGCTCTCAACACCAAGAATCTAACCATGTAAGTATGGAGTTCCAATTCGTTTTGTACATGGAGAATTGTTGGATTGAAATTTGTGTGGGATTTCGGTTTTGCTTGAAATTGAACTAGTTAGAGTCAAAATTGATCTTTGGTGTAGTTATGGAAGTTGCTTGTTGGATGATTTTGAGTGGAATAGGCTTTGGTTTGTCGGGAAATTTCATGTTTGGGTGGCACCGGCGGCGGCGGTGGCGGTCAACGGTGGTCTCCGGTCAAAGTTGACTTTTCGGGGTTTTCAACAAGTTGTATGTCGTTTCGCTCGGAATCGCGCCCCGATCGCGGTGGGGTTCGTGATCGTTCGTTTGGCGAGAGATTTTCCGCCGGATCACGGGATTAACGCGAACTGCGTTACGCTAGTCTGTGAGTGGACAATTTCTTTTACGGATTGATTGCGAGTCTTTATACACGTTTTATGAACTTGAGCATGCATACGAGATTATGTTTTATATGAGCATGTGTTATACGATTATGCTTATACCAGTATATATTACGTATATGCATTTAAATATTGCTTTATGCATTTGCGTCGAACTATTTATGATTTGGTTTACACAGAGTACAGTCTCAGTATATGTTGTTGTATCGATACACTTTCATCCCGGCTGATCCCGAGGATGTTTACCGGGGGAGGCTGTGACTCCTGACCCGTGGCCTTTACCGGGGGGAGGCAGACCTCTGACCTGAGGCCTTTCTGGCTAAAATCACGTGCGGGTCTGGGATCCCGTGATTCGGGCTGTACTTGCACGGATGTGTCTACGAGCGACCCTGTGAGATTTTCCATGCATGCTCTGTACGCGTGAGGAGTTAGGGTCTCCCTCGTGTACCATTTGATTTTTATACATTTGACTCGCATATGTTTTTATAACATATATTATTCGGTGAAAGACATTTATTTTCGTCCACTCACTCTAACGGTTTTCATGTCTTTCCCCTGGGCTTTTCGGTTTCCGTGCCCAGTTTGCAGTTCAGATTCTGGTGTCGCACGTCATGATCGGAGGCATAGAATTTGTGATGACCCGGACCAGAATCAGCAGTATGATCAGCTTGATTGATGAGTTTGTGTGTAGTCACAGAGTTGTTCAACAGTTATTGAATCGCCAGGCTCGTTAACGACTAAATTATTGGCCGAGAATTGGAGCTGGGTCTCTTCTCAAGAGTCGTTGTACGTGTGATTACGAGTTCGTGGGCGGTTCCGTATCGTTATTTGGACGACCGAGGAATTAGTTATGAATATTTGAAGTTTCGACGGAAACGAATTATTATGGCAGGTTTGTTCGCGACTAAATTACCGATCGAGAATTTGGCTTCGGATCCTTCACGGAAGTTATCCGAAATTTAATTTCGAGTTCGTTGGAACTTCCGGAGCACGACTTTGAGTTACGGAGTTTAAGTTGCGAATTTTGCCGATTGTTGATTGTTTGGTTGATTTAATTATATGTTGATTGGAACAGTTGACTTTTTATCCGTTTGGCCGATATGTTTGACTTCGGGTGATTATTGAAGAATATGTCGAGACGAGTTTGTGGCCACGAGAATTATTGGGATTGGAATTACGACGAGAAAGTTACGCGCGTTTGAAGTTCGTCGAAATGGATAAACATGAAGTTTCCGTTTTGGGAAAAGCTATTTATAGTAACCTGCTGTTTTGGGCAGGTCAAACTTACCATAATGGGAGTTGACTTGGTCAACTCGGTTTGACCGAGTTGGGAGGGTGAGTCACGACGGTGGCGTCGGCCTCCACGGCGGCGACGAGATTTTGGCCACCTCCATGCTTGGTCCATGGCTTGTTCGACTCGCCTAAACGTCTCCTACACAACCCCGGCCTCACTTTCCGGCAAGCTTCATGGTGGAACGTAAAGTGAGGTATTGAGGTGGTATATATGGATTTTCGACGATTCGTCGTATTCGAATTGTGTGTTTCCGAGAACGGTGGTTTCTCGTGAATTGATTTGAATTGTCGGGTTATGAATTTGAGTATTGGACATTATGATTGTTCAGGTGTTCGTGATCGTTTGTTTGGCGAGGGACATTCCGCCGGATCACGTGTTAACGCGATACGCGTTACGCCAGTCTGTGAGTGGACATTTCTTTTCACCGATTATTTGCGAGTCTTGATATACGTTTTATGAACTTGAGCTTGCATATGAGATTTCGGATTACATGAGCATGTGTTTTACGATTATACGATTATACTTATACGGTTATACGTATACGAGTATACATATATTTATATGCTGTTTTATGCCTTTGCATCGAAATGTTTATGATTTGGTTTACACAGAGTACAGTCGTGGTTACGTTGTTGTATCGATACACTTGCCTCTCGGCTGATCCCCGATGGTAGGCTTTATTCCAGGGGAGGCTGTGACTCCTGACCCGAGGTCTTTACCGGGGGGAGGCAGACCTTTGACCTGAGGCCATTTCCGGCTAGAATCACGTGGAAGTCAGGGACTCCGTGGTTCTGACTGTACTAGCACGGGTGTGTCCACGAGCGACCCCGTGAGATTTTTATGCATGCTCCGTATACGTGAGGAGTTAGAGTCTCCCTCGTGTACTCGGACGCGTGAGGAGTTAGAGTCTCCCTCGTGTACCATTTGATTATTTATGCGTTCGACTCGCATATGTTTTTATTGTATTTATTACTTGGTGAAAGACATTTATTTTCGTCCACTCACTCTAACGTGTTTATTGTCTTTCCCCTGGGCTTTTCGGTTTCTGTGCCCAGTTTGCAGTTCAGGCTCTGGTGTCGCACGTCGTGGTCAGAGGCATAGTGCTCGAGCTACTTTGTTTCATCCAGTAGGTTTATTGTTCTACCTACTGTGGTATGCGTATACGATTATGTATTAGATGTCGCTCTGAGCTTCCTGTTGAATACGTTATACGATTTTACACTGGATTTCAGTAAAGTGCATATATATTTACTACTTTACTTTACTATTGATATATTGAGAAATCCGGATGGGATTGGTGCCCACGGTTTGCTTTTTGTGGCATAGGATGAAGTGTATTTTCCGCGTGCAGGTAATGGTAATTCTACGTTAGTAGCGAAACTCTGTCCAAATTTCGAAAAGTTTTTATTGGTTCGTGTTTTCGAAGGGGTTCGATTCCGGTTTAGGGAGCTAAATCGGGGTTGGGTCCTTTCAGCTTGGTATCAGAGCATTAGGTTATAGGTTCTGTAGACTTCTGTAGTCGTGTTTACTAAGGATATTTGAGAATGTACAGCATGTCTGGAATGGTGACCCGACCGGCCGGCGGATAATCATCAAATTCCGGGTGTTGTATGCTTTCAAATATTTGAAGTTCCATGATTACGTTCCACTTGTTGTGAATTATATTGTATTTATTAGGATGCCTCCTGACGTGCTTTCCGTGTCGTTTCGGTTGTGGATCCTATTGAGGATCATTCGACGCGTGAATTGCCAGAGAACAGTGGATTCAGATGAGTATTCAGAGTTCAGAGAATTGTGTGGCACGGTTTGCCTGGGGATGTGTATGTGAGCGTCTATATGTTGCCTCAGAGCCGAGAATTGTGGCAGTTGATGTTTGCCTGAGTCAGATTGTTGTGTTTGGTGGGCTGATATTATGTGAGTTCCGGTTGCGACTCTATGGCCTACATTCAGAATGTTATTTATACGGTAATGGTTTTATCAGGCTACCCAACATTCGACTGTGGAGTGTTTACTCACCTGAGGCAGTGATGCGTTGTCCACGTGTTTGTTCTTGTTTGCACGTATTATGTGGCTTCAGAGGGAGCTGTTCACGAGGTTCAAGACGAGTTTAAACCTGAGTATTAGAGAGAGTCTGATTGATGTGCCTCGAGATATCCGTGAGGAGCTTAGTGTGTTACACTCAGTGGCGAGGTTATTGTGAAGAAAAGATGTACACGGTTTTCGATGTGACAGTTTGGGGAAAGTGGATTCAGCAGTGAGATTTTGATGAGGTTGAGTTCCGACACTTCGGGAACAGTGACTTCATCAGGCTGTGGCCTTTTCGATTATGTTGAGGATCCTCTGCTGATCCGTTTGACGATGGCGGAGATCACAGTGTAGCGGATTTGCTCCTGTGGCATGTGTTAGGGCGGTCGTTGGTGATCCTTTCACGCAGTAGGTGTTGCGGTGACTTGTGTTCGTGGAGCACTTTCAGTTGCTGTTTCGGTGGCCAGGAGAGTCACGTTGCGAGGGAGCGCCCTCAGCCAACTGTGTTTGAGGTTCGACAGCTCAGAGTTCACGAAGGGATCATGATGGTGTTCTTGCAGTCTGATCAATGTACCCTTTTGACGAGTTATTCAGTAAGTCGCATTTGACATGGGCGGCTAGTTGGGCATGTTGGAGTTCGTGCCATGACCTTGTTTGAGGACAGACTTTTCTCCGAGGTTACTGTTGCTTGATATCCATGGCGATTGTACTTGTATCTCCACTTCCGAGGTTTTGGAGAGTATTGTATCCATCCAGAGGTTGCGAGATCCTTGTTGAAGGATATGGGTTAGCCGCGGATCTGTTATAGCTGGATATTGTGGTTTTGGTGTGTTTGTGAGCATGGACTTACTGACGATGCAATTGGCTGTGTTCGAGTACCTTGAGGAGGAGGTTGTGTTTCGACGACCAGATTTCCCCGAGATGCTGTTTCTGGAGCTTGATCAACCCAGATTTCCAGACGAGTTATGTTGCTTGTTTAGCCCATGCTGTGGATACTACGGCTGCTGTACCCGACATTGGTGACATTGAGGTGGTTCTTGAGTTTCCAGTCGTGCTTTGGAGGAGTTACCAGGTGTTCCCCCAGTTCGGGAGACCGACTACATTGTTGAGCTTGTACCGAGCGCCGGACTCATTTTACCGACACCTTGTCGTTCTGAGCCAGCGGAGCTGATGGAGCTACAGTTTTGACTCCAGGAGATGCTGGAGGAGATTTCAAAAGACGTCGTGCGACCCCACGTATTTGCATGGTGTTCTCTTGCACTGTTTATACGGATGTTGGACGATTTGACGAGGTGGTGCATTGACTACCGGAAGCCCGATTTGCTTCAGAGGAGAGTGAGTATCCTCCGCTTCGGATTGACAATTGGTTGATCAGCTTGTGTGAGCTTCAGTCTTTTCGAAGTTTGATTTCGGGACTGGATATTATCAGTTGAGGTTTGATGAGTCAGATGTGGCTATGTGGCTTTCGGATCTCGGAGTGAGCATCTGGAGTTTTTGGTCACGTTGTGTGGTTAACCAATGCCTCCGTAGATCGTGTGGACTTGATGGACCATGTGTTCAGACGGTTTCTGGACGAGTTGCGGTCATGTTCGTTGGCAATGTCCTGATGTACTCCGAGAGTGTGGGCCAGCACCTGAGACAATTATGAGTGGTTTTGCGGACTTCGCAAGATGGTCAGCTGTTTGTGAAGTTCAACCAGTGTGAGTTTTGGCCGATTAGCGTGAAGATTTTGGGCTGTGTGATGCTATCCGAGGGAGTTGGCGTGTATCCTGATCAAATGGAGGCCATGTTGATTTGGGATTGCCCTACTATCGTATTGGAGATCCAGAATTTCTCTTGAATTTGGCAGGCTATTACCGACGGCTTGTACAAGATTTTTTCCGGATTGCCACTCTACTTTCCGGATTGACGAAAAGGTGTCAAGTTCGAGTGGTTGGATGCACACGAGGAAAGTTACTTACTCCTGCAAGATGGTTGACCGTTGCTTCGGTTTTGTCCTTACTTGGCGACCGCGACGAGTTCGTGGGTTATGGTGATGCATCGAGATTTGGGTTTGGCAATGTTTTGATGCTGTGTAGCAGAGCGGTGGCTTATGATTCCAGGCAGTGAAACTTTGTGTAGCTACGTATCCAGTGTATGATATTGGGTGTAGCTGTTCTTGTGTTAGCATCAGAGAGTTCGAGACACTACAGCTATGGCGTACAGTGAGGTGTAGGATGTACACTGATCATTTGAGTTTCCTCCACTTGCATTTTCGGCCAGATTTGGGCTTAAGGCAGTGTAGATGGATGGGGTCGACTCACGACTATGGCTGTACATTTGAGCTTGTTCGGGAAAGGATAGAGGATGTACTTTGACCATCCGTTTGGGATGATGTTGTTGCTGATGCATTTAGTCGAGAGTCGGAATTCTAGTGTTTCATGTGTGTGTGTGGCTCGCGTTTCCGTGTTGGTCGAGTTGCGAGCTACTGGTGCTGAGTTAGTGTGTGATGATGTTGAGGCTCATGGTTTTGCGCGCATTTGGCGCTAGTGGTGCGGAGATGCATCAGATACTACGAGTTTATTACTCGTGATGCAGCATGAAGTAGAATGTAGCGGTTTGTGTGTACATTTGCCACTTTTGTCGACTGGTGATGGCTAGGAGGCAGAGACTTGCCGAGGAGTGTCAGCCATTGAAGATTTTCGGTTAGACGTGGCGATTACTGCTGTGTTTGTGTATGCTTGTATGCACTTTGGTTTGTGATGCCAGTGGTTTGACCATTGTGGACCATTTGATGAATTTAGTACGTTTCCTTGTACTTTCGAAGACGATTTCAGTGGCAGGCTGTTATGGCTGTGTTTGCTGGAGGTTGTCCCTCTACAGGGTGTATTTTGTTCCAGTTCACCGATCGAGGTAATCAGCTACGACTGTGTGTTGGCGAGCTTTGCAGCGAGCATTAGGGACCAGATTACGAGTTAGTACCGGTCCTTGTCCTCAGTTTGGCGAGCGATCTTTGAGGAATATTCAGACCTTGGAGGACATGTTGTGGACCTCGGTATTGTAGTTCCGGAGGATTCGGGACCAGCAGTTTTAGCTGTTCGAGATTGCTTGCAGTACCAGTTTGTTGACCACTGTGATATCGGCGTTGCTTGATGTCGTTTGTGGACGACGTTGTGCTCCGTAGTGTTGGAGCGAGTTTGATTTGATTGAGTTTGAGTTGATGTTTGATTTTGATTTTGTGGAGTGTGTTACCACAGACTGTCAGGTTAGCGGAAATGGGCTGATACATGCTTGAGTTCGATGTTTGAGTTATGTTGGTGTGTATAGACTGTGTTGTGATTAGCCACGTTGTTTTGATCCGCATGTGGTCATATGCGAGTATGTGTTGTGCCGTATAGTTCGGCGTCGCCTATAGTGTTGGCTTTTATGTGAGTTGTGTTCCGTGTGGCGGAACTGTGTTTCAGGTTTGCTACGTGTTGTGTACCGATCTGTTCCTTATGTAGGACCACTTGGCGATTGTGTGAGCCAGTTCAGATTTGCGATTTGAGTGTACAGGGATTCCGGCACGGAATTGTCTCCTATTGTGGAGTTTGTGATCAGAGTTGTTCAGTCGAGATTGCAGTTGGTGAGTTGAGCAGTATGCAGAGGCAGTGCTCCTACCTTGTACCTACCTTGTAGTCGGTAGACTCAGAAATTTCGAGGTCGAAATTTTTTTAAGGGGGGTGGATTTGTGACGACCCGGACCAGAATCAGCAGTATGATCAGCTTGATTGATGAGTTTGTGTGTAGTCGCAGAGTTGTTCAACAGTTATTGAATCGCCAGGCTCGTTAACGACTAAATTATTGGCCGAGAATTGGAGTTGGGTCTCTTGTCGAGAGTCGTTGTACGTGTGATTACGAGTTCGTGGGCGGTTCCGGATCGTTATTTGGACGACCGAGGAATTAGTTATGAATATTTGAAGTTTCGACGGAAACGAATTATTATGGCAGGTTTGTTCGCGACTAAATTACCGATCGAGAATTTGGCTTCGGATCCTTCACGGAAGTTGTCCGAAATTTAATTTCGAGTTCGTTGGAACTTCCGGAGCACGACTTTGAGTTACGGAGTTTAAGTTGCAAATTTTGCCGATTGTTGATTGTTTGGTTGATTTAATTATATGTTGATTGGAACAGTTGACTTTTTATCCGTTTGGCCGATATGTTTGACTTCGGGTGATTATTGAAGAATATATCGAGACGAGTTTGTGGCCACGAGAATTATTGGGATTGGAATTACGACGAGAAAGTTACGCGCGTTTGAAGTTCGTCGAAATGGATAAACATGAAGTTTCCGTTTTGGGAAAAGCTATTTATAGTAACCTGCTGTTTTGGGCAGGTCAAACTTACCATAATGGGAGTTGACTTGGTCAACTCGGTTTGACCGAGTTGGGAGGGTGAGTCATGACGGTGGCGTCGGCCTCCACGGCGGCGACGGGATTTTGGCCACCTCCATGCTTGGTCCATGGCTTGTTCGACTCGCCTCAACGTCTCCTACATAACCCCGGCCTCACTTTCCGGCAAGCTTCACGGTGGAGAGGGATATTTGGAACCAAAGTTCAAGGTTTTTGGTGTTAATGGTGACTTTCGTTTCGGGCCGAGTTGAACCTCAAGAGGTACTGGGTTTTGTAGCTCTCTTCATTTTGATTCTAACCATATAAACATGGTGTTCTAATTCGATTTGAGTGTGGAGAATTTTGAGATTGAAATTTGTGGAACAATTCGGTTTTTCATGAAATTGAGATAGTTAGAGTGAGAATTGGCCTTAACCTATAACTGGAAAGTTGTTGGGCTCGTCGAGATCTTTGAAACCATGTATGCCATGTATTTTTCTGGGCAGATTGGAGTTTTCCGGCGACTGTGGCAGCGGCGGCGCCACGCAGCGGCGACTTTTCGCCCGGCATGGTTTTCGATGAATTGCATGTCATTTGACTCGAAATCGCGCCCCGATTGCAGTGGGGAGGTTCGTTTTTCGAGTTGAGCGTCCGAACGTAAAGCGAGGTATTGAGGTGGTATATATGGATTTTCGACGATTCGTCGTATTCGAATTGTGTGTTTCCGAGAATGGTGGTTTCTCGTGAATTGATTTGAATTGTCGGGTTATGAATTTGAGTATTGGACATTGTGATTGTTCAGGTGTTCGTGATCGTTTGTTTGGCGAGGGACATTCCGCCGGATCACGGGTTAACGCGATACGCGTTACGCCAGTCTGTGAGTGGACATTTCTTTTCACGGATTATTTGCGAGTCTTGATATACGTTTTATGAACTTGAGCTTGCATATGAGATTTCGGATTACATGAGCATGTGTTTTACGATTATACGATTATACTTATACGGATATACGTATACGAGTATACATATATTTATATGCTGTTTTATGCCTTTGCATCGAAATGTTTATGATTTGGATTACACAGAGTACAGTCGTGGTTACGTTGTTGTATCGATACACTTGCCTCTCGGCTGATCCCCGATGGTAGGCTTTATTCCAGGGGAGGCTGTGACTCCTGACCCGAGGTCTTTACCGGGGGGAGGCAGACCTTTGACCTGAGGCCATTTCCGGCTAGAATCACGTGGAAGTCAGGGACTCCGTGGTTCTGACTGTACTAGCACGGGTGTGTCCACGAGCAACCCCGTGAGATTTTTATGCATGCTCCGTATACGTGAGGAGTTAGAGTCTCCCTCGTGTACTCGGACGCGTGAGGAGTTAGAGTCTCCCTCGTGTACCATTTGATTATTTATGCTTTCGACTCGCATATGTTTTTATTGTATTTATTACTTGGTGAAAGATATTTATTTTCGTCCACTCACTCTAACGTGTTTATTGTCTTTCCCCTGGGCTTTTCGGTTTCCGTGCCCAGTTTGCAGTTCAGGCTCTGGTGTCGCACGTCGTGGTCAGAGGCATAGTGCTCGAGCTACTTTGTTTCATCCAGTAGGTTTATTGTTCTACCTACTGTGGTATGCGTATACGATTATGTATTAGATGTCGCTCTGAGCTTCCTGTTGAATACGTTATACGATTTTACACTGGATTTCAGTAAAGTGCATATATATTTACTACTTTACTTTACTATTGATATATTGAGAAATCTGGATGGGATTGGTGCCCACGGTTTGCTTTTTGTGGCATAGGATGAAGTGTATTTTCCGCGTGCAAGTAATGGCAATTCTACGTTATTAGCGAAACTCTGCCCAAATTTCGAAAAGTTTTTATTGGTTCGTGTTTTCGAAGGGGTTCGATTCCGGTTTAGGGAGCTAAATCGGGGTTGGGTCCTTTCAGCAAGCGATGTTTCTTTTATGGTAGGTTCTTAGTTTGGCCTACTATTTGTATATCTATACAAGAAGTCGCTCTGAGTATTCTGATGTATATTTTTATATGATTTCCCCGAATTTCGGTAAAGTATAGTTATATTTATTACTTTACATTACTGTTGATATATTGAGAAATCCGGATGGGATTGGTGCCCACGGTTTGGCTTTTGTGGCATAGGATGAAGTGTATTTTCTGGGTGCAGGTAATGGTAATTCCGCGTTAGTAGCGTTACTTTGCCGAAATTTTAATGGTTTTTGTTGGTTCGTGTTTTCAGAAGAGGTTTGATTCCGGTTTAGGAAACTAAATCAGGGTTGGGTCCTTTCAGCTTGGTATCAGAGCATTAGGTTATAGGTTCTATAGACTTCTGTAGTCGTGTTTACTAAGGATATTTGAGAATGTACAGCATACCTGGAGTGGTGACCCGACCGGCCGGCGGATACTCATCAATACTCCGGGTGTTGTATGCTTTCAAATATTTGAAGTTCCATGATTACGTTCTACTTGTTGCGAACGATGTTTTATTCATTAGGATGCCTCCTTGACATGCTTTCTGTGTCGGTACGGTTGTGGATCCTATTGATAATCAATCGACGCGCGATTTGCCAGTGAGTTGTGGGTTTGGATGAGCATCCTGAGTTCAGAGATTTGTGTGGCATGGTTTGCCTGGTTGTGCGTATTTGGGCGTCTATATGTTGCTTCAGAGCAGAGAATTGTGGCAGTTAATGGTTTGCCTAAGTCAGATCATTGCATTTGGTGGGCTGGTATTGTGTGAGTTCCTGTTGCGACTCAATGGCCTACATTCAGGGATGTATCGTTCATATGTTTGTTTCCGTTTGTACGTGTTATGTGGATTCAGAGGAAGCAGTGCACGAGGTTCGAGATGAGTTTGAACCTGAGCATCAGAGGGATTTTGACTGTTATGCCTCGAGATAACCGTGAGGAGCTTGATGTGCTGCACTCAGAGGCGAGGCTGTTGAGAAGGTCAGGCGTACGCGGTTTCCGATGTGTTGGTTTGAGGAAAGTGGACTTAGTCGAGATAATTGATGAGGTTGAGCTCTGGTACTTTGGGATCAGTGACTTCATCAGGCTGTGGCCTTTTTGATTATGTCGTGGGTCATCAGATCAAGTAGAGGATCCGTTTGGTGGATGTGGTGACCACAAAGTAGTGGACTTGTTCCTGTGGCATGAGTTTGGGTGATCGTTGGTGATCCTTTCTCACAGCAGGTGTCGCTGTGACTTGTGTTCGTGGAGCACGCTCAGTTGATATGGTGGTGGCCAGGAGGGTCACGTTGTGAGGGAGCGCCCTCAGCTAGCTATTTTTGCGGTTCGGCAGCTTAGAGTTCAGGAGTTGGTCATGATGCTGTTTCTGGAGTGACCAACGCAGCCTTCTGGACGAGTTAATCAGCAAGTCGCAATCGAGGTGGATGGCTAGTTGGGCATGCCGGAGTTCGTGCCACAACCTTGTATGAGGACGGAGTTTCTTTGAGGTTACTGTCGCTTGATATCCATGACTATTGTACCTGCATCTCCACTTCCGAGGTTTTGGAGAGTGTTGCATCCATCCGGAGGTTGTGGGATCTTTGTTGGAGGTTATGGGTTACCCACGGATCTGTTATAGCTAGACATCGTGGTTTTGATGTGATTATGAGTATGGGCTTCTTGGCGACGCATTAGGCTAGGTTCGATGGTCAAGAGAAGGAGGTTGTGTTCAACGACCAGATTTCCCTGAGATAGTGTTTCGTGATGATGGTCGAACGGATGGTGGAAATGGGTTGTGTCGTTTACTTAGCTCATGTTGTGGATACTACGGTTGCTGTGCCTGACATTGGTGACATTGAGGTGGTTCCCGAGTTTCCAGGTGTGTTCCAGAGGAGTTACCAGGTATTCATGCAGTTCGAGAGACCGACTACACCATTAAGCTTTTACCGGGCGCTGGACTCATATCACCGGCATTATGTCATTCGGTACCAGCGGAGCTGATGGAGCTACAGGTTCAACTCCAGGAGTTGCTGGAGGAGATTTCATGCGACCCAGCGTATCTGATTGGTCCGCTCTTGTACTATTTGTGCGGAAGCAAGATGGTTCGACGAGGTGGTGCATTGACTACTGGAAGTTGAATCAGGCTTCAGAGGAGAGCGAGTATCCTCCGCTTCGGATTGACGATTGGTTTGATCAGCTCAAGAGAGTTTCAGTCTTTTCGAAGATTGATTTCGGGTCCGGATACCATCAGTTGAGGATCAGGGAGTCAGATGTGGCTAGGACGACTTTCGGATCACGGTGCGGGCATCACGAGTTCTTGGTTATGCCGTTTGGGTTAACAATGCGCCGTAGTTCTTATGGACTTGATGGACCAGGTGTTCAGACGATTCTGGACGAGTTGGCGGTCGTGTTCGTTGGCAACATCCTGATTTACTTCAGGAGTGTGGACCAGCACCTGAAGCATTTGCGAGCGATTTTGCGGACTTCGCGAGATGATAAGCTGTTTGTGAAGTTCAGCCCGTGTGAATTTTGGTTGATTAGCGTGAAGATTTTGGGCCACGCGATGACAGCTGAGGGAGTTGGCGTGGATCCTGACCAGATAGAAGCCGTGTGGATTTGGGATTGACCTACCATTGTACCAGAGATCAGGAGTCTCTTGGGTTTAGCAGACTACTATCGGTGCTTTGTAAAGGATTTCTCGGATTGCCACTTCACTTTCCGGATTGACGATGAAGCGTTAAGCTTGAGTGGTCTGATAAATGTGGGATGAATTACTTACTCCTGAAAGAAGGTTGACTATTATACCAGTTTTGACTCTACCTGACGATCGTGGTGAGTTCGTGAGTTATGGTGATGCATCGAGATTGGATTTGGTGATGTTTTGATGCAGTATAGCAGAGCAGTGGCTCATGGTTTCAGGCAGTGGAAACTTTATGTAGTTGCATATCCTGTGTATGATTTGGGAGTTGCTGTCCTTATGTTAGTATCGAAGAGTTGGAGACACTACTGCTACGGCGTGCAGCGCAGTGTAGGATGTACATTGATCACATGAGTTTCATCTACTTGCATTTTCGGCCAGGTTTGAGTTTGAGATGACGTAGATGGATGTGGTCAACTTATGATTATGGATGCACATTTGAGTTTATCCGAGAGAGGCTAATATTATTGCTGATGCATTCAATTGGAGGCTGGGAGCTGTATTGTTTCATGTGTGTGTGGCTCGAGTTTCTGTGTTAGCCGAGTTATGCGCTACGGGAGCTGAGCTCGAGTGTGATGATGATGAAGCTCATTGTTTTGCGTGCGTTGTGCACTATTGGTATGAAGATGTATCTGATACTTCGAGTTTACTACTCGTGACGCAACATGAAGAGGAATGTAGCAGCTTGTGTGAGCAGATGCCACATTTTTCGGCAGACGATGGCAGCGAAGCAGAGACTTGCCGGGAAGTTACAGCCATTGAAGATTTCCGATTAGAAGTTGGAGCTTGTCACTGTGGATTTTGTATGCCAGTACGCACTTCGGTTTGTGGTACCAGTTGTCAGGCCATTGTGGACCATTTGATGAACTTAATTGTTTTCCTTGTACTTCCGGAAAAGATTTCAGTGTCAGGCTGGCATAGCTATGTTTGGTGGAGATTGTACATTTTTGTCGTGTAACTGAGTCCCAGATTGCTGATCGAGATAATCAGCTACAACAGAGTGTTGGCAAACGTGGCAGTGAGCATTGGGGACCAGATTACAGTCAGTACAGTTTCTTATCCTCGGATTGGTGGGCAATCTTTGAGGATTATTCAGACCATGAGGGCATGTTGTGGTCTTGTGTATTGCAGTTCCGAGAGATTTGGGACCAGAAGTTTTAACTATTGGAGATTGCATGCAGTACTAGTTTGTAGACCACTATGATTGTGATGTTGCATGATGTCGTTTTAAGGAACGATGTTGTACTCCATTGTGCTAGAACGAGTTTGATTTGAGCTGACGTTGGATCCTGATTTAGTGGGATGTGCTACCACAGACTTTCGGATTAGCGGAAACAGCTTAATAATTGCCCGAGTTCGATGTTTGAGTTATGTTGGTGTGAGTAGGCTGAGTTGTGATTTGCCACGTTATTTTGATCCGTATGTGATCATAGGCGAGTTTGTGTTGTGCCGTATAGTTCGGCATTGCCTATAGCGTTGGCTTTTGTGTTTGTTGTATTCCGTGTGATGGAATTACATTTCAGATTTGTTGCGTGTTTTGTACCCTACCAGTTCCTTATGCAGGAAGACTTGGCGTTTGTGTGGAGCTAATTCAGATTCGAGATTGGAGGGTACAGAGATATTTTCCATTGACAGAGTTGTTCAGTTGACGTAGCCACTGGAGAGTTGAGCTGTATGCAGAGGCAGTGTTTCTACTTTTTAGTCGGCAGACTTGGAAATTTCGAAGTCGAAATTTTTTAAGAGGGGTGGATTTGTGACGACCCGGAATAGAATCAGTAGTGTTAATCAGCTTAATTCGTGAGTTAGCGCGTATAATCGCAGATTTCTGATAATTGATTGAATTGTCGGCTTTGATTACGACTTAATTATTGGCAGAGAATTTGAGTTGAGTCTCTTCTCGAGAGTTGTTGTACGCGTGATTTCGAGTTCGTGGGTGGTTCCAAATCATTATTTGGACGACCGAGGAATAGAATATGAATATTTGAAATTTCAGATTTTTGTCGAGTTTATCCGTTCGTGTTGGAGTCTATCCGAATCGTGATTGTGATCCGTTTTGGACCGTTGATCGACCCGAACCGTAGATGGAATGATTATTGACTTGATTTGCGAGTTTCGCGATTTGTCGTGATTTCGGCATAATCTGCTAATATGGCGGCCTTGTTAGCGACTAAATTACCGGACGAGAATTTGATTTCAGATCCTTCGTGGAAGTTGTTCAGAATTTAATTTTGAGCTCGTGGGAACTTCCGGAGGATTATTCTAAGTTACGAATATTTTCGACCGTTGATTATTTAATCGGATAAGCTTGTGATGGTTTGAACCGTTGACTATTTATTGGATTTGTCGATGTGTTTGACTTCGGGTGGAAATTGAAGAATTTGTCGAGATGAGTTTGTTGCTACGAGAATTATTGAAAACGGATTTACGACGCGGAAGTTACATTTGCTCGAAGTTTATCGAAATGTGTAATTGGAAGTTTCCAAAAATAGAAGGTATATATGGAGGTTTCCTGTTTGGGAAAGTCAAAATCTGGCATTTATAGTTGACTGGTCAACACGGGCTCTGTGGAGGAGAGGAGCAACGGTGGCACGGCTCGCCGGCGGTGGCTCGCCGGCGGTGGCTCGCCGGCGGTGGCTCGCCGTCCGGCCACCCCAGAGCTCGGGCCTTGTCCCGTTTGACTCGCCTTGGCCTCCTCAAGGTGATTCCGGCCACCTTTCACGGCGAGGTTGACGGTGGAGAGAGAAAACTCCGGCCAAAGTTTGTGATTTTTGGGGGTTTTTGGTTGTTTCTTTTCCGGCCGAATTGAGCTGCAAGAAGTATTGGGCTTTAAAGCTCTCAACACCATGAATCTAACCATATAAGTATGGAGCTCCAATTCGTTTTGTACATGGAGAATTGTTTGATTGAAATTTGTGTGGGATTTCGGTTTTGCTTGAAATTGAACTACTTAGAGTCAAAATTGATCTTTGGTGTAGTTATGGAAGTTGCTTGTTGGATGATTTTGAGTGGAATAGGCTTTGGTTCGTCGGGAAATTTCATGTTTGGGTGGCGCCGCCGCTGGCGGCGGCGGTCTCTGGTCAAAGTTGACTTTTCGGGGTTTTCGACAAGTTGTATGTCATTTCGCTCGGAATCGCACCCTGATCGCGGTGGGGTTCGTGATCGTTCGTTTTGCGAGGGATTTTCCGCCGGATCATGGGATTAACGCGAACTGTGTTACGCTAGTCTGTGAGTGGACAATTTTTGTTCACAGATTGATTGCGAGTCTTTATACACGTTTTACGAACTTGAGCATGCATACGAGATTATGTTTTATATGAGCATGTGTTATACAATTATGCTTATACCAGTATATATTACGTATATGCATTTAAATATTGCTTTATGCATTTGCATCGAACTATTTATGATTTAGTTTACACAGAGTACAGTCTCAGTATATGTTGTTGTATCAATACACTTGCATCCCGGCTGATCCCCGAGGATGTTTACCGTGGGAGGCTGTGACTCCTGACCCGAGGCCTTTACTGGGGGGAGGCAGACCTCTGACCTGAGGCCTTTCTGGCTAGAATCACGTGTGGGTCTGGGATCCCGTGATTCGGACTGTACTAGCACGGATGTGTCTACGAGCGACCCCGTGATATTTTCCATGCATGCTCTATACGCGTGAGGAGTTAGAGTCTCCCTCGTGTACCATTTGATTTTTATACATTTGACTCGGATATGTTTTTATAACATATATTATTCGGTGAAAGACATTTATTTTCGTCCACTCACTCTAACGGTTTTCATGTCTTTCCCCTGGGCTTTTCGGTTTCCGTGCCCAGTTTCCAGTTCAGATTCTAGTGTCGCACGTCGTGATCGGAGGCATAGAATTCAAGCGATGTTTCTTTTATGGTAGGTTCTTAGTTTGGCCTACTATTTGTATATCTATACTAGAAGTCGTTCTGTGTATTCTGATGTATATTTTTATACGATTTTCCCCTGATTTCGGTAAAGTATAGTTATATTTATTACTTTACATTACTGTTGCTATATTGAGAAATCCGGATGGAATTGGTGCCCACGGTTTGGCTTTTGTGGCATAGGATGAACTGTATTTTCCGGGTGCAGGTAATGGTAATTCCGCGTTAGTAGCGTTACTCTGCCGAAATTTAATGGTTTTTGTTGGTTCGTGTTTTCAGAATGGGCTTGATTCCGGTTCAGGAAACTAAATCGGGGTTGGGTCCTTTCAGCAGACTCCCCCCAGGGGTTTGGGTAGTATAAACTGTGTCTCCACTACCGACGACAGAACATTGATGAAGAGTTGTGTTGTCGAACTTGCTTCTACACAAGTGACTGAAACGAGAAGAACGCCAACCTCGTCTAATGGATTCTTCTTGCTTAGATGGCCTAGGACTTGTGTTCATGATCTCGCTGGAGAGGCACGGAATTCGATACCTTATACACCATATTTAGTATAAAGCATAGAAATCTTTTTAGCGTGTATTGAGAACACAGGTTTGTGACTTCGTAGACCGTCAGAATGTTCACACCCTATCTGGTGAACCTCCCTTCGATCGTCATCGTCTAACAAGAGTGAATTGTTGAACCGCTCACACCTTATCTGGTGATAATTCAGAATTCGCCGCTGCCGATAGGAAAGCTTGTTTGCTTATAGTAAATTTGCATATGTGTGTAGAGGTTTGAAAATCATCATGAATCCCTCTATATATACTGATTGTTCCAAACATATCCCTTGGTTCATAAAGAATAGGAAATCTAAATCCTTGAAGGACTTTGAATACTGGATTCACAAGATTTCATCTTTCTTGCTCGACAAGGGATACAGTGAAGCAATTCAGATTTCCTCCTCGAAATGAGATTTCTAAGCGAGCTGCATAAATCGGTTTATGGGCTTTAAATATAACTAAAGAGGAGCCAAACACATTGTTACCTCCAACTTAAGATTCATAAATGGTGGCGCCGACGCTCTTTTTTTCGGGATTATATCTTTATGAATGTTGGTGATAGGCAATAGGAATTACAATGCCCTCTTTCCTTTTGGTTTTTTGACTATGCAAGTTTGCATACATAAATGATGTAAAACAAGTTCAGTAGCTCAATTCCAAACAATTATACATTCGTAAGTCATAACCAAGTAAACCACACCTTTTTCAACTTTGTTTCTTTGACAAAACATTACTATATATTATAGACAGACTTGTAATTAGGACAATACAATCCAAAATCTAGATAATTAACAATGGATTAGGAAGATTGAAAGAACCTTCAAATATTGCTTCAAGACAATAGGCATGTAACTTGATATCCACTACAATCAAAAGAGATCCACCACAGTGCCTGCTCTGCTCGAGATTTGGTTTTGGGTTCTTCCTTTGCGTCATCATCTACAGGGACTGTTTATCAACCCATCTGGAATGCTATTTGGAATGCCATTTGGAATGCCAATATCCCTAGAAAAATGAATATTTATTTATGGCGTGCTTGTCAAAATATACTACCTACCTGGGAAGCATTAAGTTCTAAAGGATACAATGGTGATCTTCGTTGTGTTCTATGTGGCGCTACTATCGAATCAACCCATCATCTCTTTTGTTTCTGTCCCACGGCAAAGAAGGTTCTTAACTCTAGGCCCTTCCATATTCATATTGAGAGGTAGGTCAATGTTAATATAAGAGAGTCATTCTTGGAATTGCTACCTAGCATGTCTAAGCAAAGATTTGAATAGTTGTTAATGGTTTTCTGGGGTCTTTTGTTGAATCGCAATGATCAGTTGTGGAATAACAAGCCAATGGAGGCCCCATAAATTGTTGCTCACGTCATGGCAAGGTACGTCAAATTCCAATCGGCCAATGTTAAGCCAACATCGACTAGTATTGGTTCTTCTCCTCAAAGATCTTATTGGAAACCTCCAGTGGAAGGTATGTTGAAATTGAACATTGATGCTTCTTTTAAGAATGACGTAAGAGGCAGTGGGGGAGTGCTTCGGGATCATCAGGGTACTTTTATTGCAGCCTTTGCACATTATTTTGAACATGTTAGCTCACCGACACTTGCCGAGCTTAAAGTTATTAGAGAAGGTCTGGAGTTTTTGATTGAATTGAGGATTACGACTGCTAGTATTGAATCTGACTGCAACTTGGCAGTGTATTGGTGTCTTAACTTAGATGAGGATATATCTCCACTTGGGGGTGTAATTGAGGACATCAAAGCAGTTCATCTCTGTTAACCAGATCTCTATTTAGAATTTGTAGCAAGGCAATGTAATAGGGTAGCTCATGTTTTAGCTTGTCCTACTTACGATCCAAACATTCAATTTGAATGGTCCAGGATGCCCTAAATTACGACATTAGTCATATTACGTAATAACTCAGCTTCCTCCTCGGAAGGTAATTCCCTCTAAAAAAGAATGAGTTTTCTCAATTTCTTTCCTTCTCATCAGTTTTCTTACATCTGCAAAAGCTCCTAGTTGTCTACAATCTGAATATGTACTAGCTAGAAGGACATAACTCCTAGAATCATCTCTATCTAATTCATGCAGATTTACCACAACGAATTATGCTAAATCGTAATCGTGATGAAGCTGGCTGTTTGGGCCAAAGATAAAATATCTTGTTGTTGACCTTTGAGGGCTGGAGTAGGCAGTCTGGGAGGATAGTCTATAACGTTTGGGTTGGATTAAGATAAGTTGGGAGGCCGGTACCTGCGGCCCATATTAAATCAATTGCTACATTTCCTTGTGAGGAAAGGATTCCCTAGCAAGTTTATCATCAAGGTCTTAGACTTTGATTATAAAACCTAGGAAGTAAGATTCTGAAGAGTTAAAGTTGCTTAGTGAGTCTAATTGTGAAGACTTTAAATATACATCAACAAGTAAACACTTCCTATAAATAGAGGAGGTTAACGAAAGAGACAGGATCCTCGATCACAAACTATCTTCTCATCTCGAGAAATCTCTGCAACCAGCGATCAAGAGATCATCACCCAAAGGAGCGTGAGTATCTTGAAATCTACGAATGCAACACCCTGTTTTCTCAACACACTGTTAAGGAGATTGCTCTGCTTCACACCGAAGGAGTTGTGAGGTATTGATCTTTGTGGCTCTGCGAGAGACACGAAAATCATAAAGTCCTAAGTCACTTAGGCGAGAAGGATCCATCACGCGAGGTTGGTGCTCTCCCCGTCTCAATCGTTTCTTAGAATTCAGGCAGTGGCAAGCTATGTTCAACGTTCTATCCCACGATGGTGGCACACCAAGCATACATAAGCATGTAATCAAGAAAAGAGACAGTTTGAAAGCCTCTCAAAAGCATGGGAGATTTTTGTGCCAAACATTTTTGCAAGTCCAGTGGGACTAAGCTTTTTATGTCTTTAAGAGACAATTGGGAACCCTTACAGAAAGGGATACCCTTAGTGTCGTAAATACCCTTAACCGGATTACCGGGAACATACATCTACCTAGTGTCACTCTCTTTCTGTGAATGCGGTAAAAGTCATCTTTGGAGTCACATATTGTTTAACGATGGACATCGACTTCTTAACTAAACAAGAGTTCAACAAACTAGCTTACGAAGCTTACAGACCGTAAGATGAGCGATTTGGGCAATACTTCGCTTCCATTAAGTGAAGGATTGAAGAACAAGTGGAGTTGCTCGCCACCTTTGGCGAGAAGAAAGATACAGCAACAGCCGAAGTGGTCGCTCTAAAGGCAGAGTTCAACAAGGATCTAGAAGAGCAGGTGACTCAAAAGGCACAGCTTGCAACCCTCGTAGAAAGACAAGACAGGTTGTGTGAAGACCTTTTGCAAGCCATAGATCTTGATCAGGCGTAGCAGGTGAAGGAGGTGGCAGCTTTTTTCAAGAGAACTGATAAATACATTGGGCATTTGACTAAGTCCATCTCCGAGCTCACGAGGAAGACGAGGCAGACTGAAAATTTTCTAGCCTCCAGGGAGGAACGGTTCGAGAGGTTCATGGAAGAGTGCGATGTACACTTCACCAAGGCACATGAGCCGTATGAGACTCCCTACCCTCTTGTGCAGAAAGGCGTCGCCAACACTTGGCAATGGCTAAGGAAAAATATGGTGATCAATTTCCAAACTTTAACAGGCGACGATGATTCAAACGTAGGAACACATTTGGCCTATTTCACTTTACAACTTAAACCTTTCGCTGAGGATCTAGAACTTAAACTATGAGTTTTCGGTTCATCCTTGTCCGGATTAGCACTCGTCTGGTACATAGGTCTGGAAAAGGGTCCATAATAGATTGGCCAGTGATGAAAGCTATGTTCATCGACCATTTTGAAACATCAAGGCCGGAGACAAGCATTAGCAACCTAGTGCCCATGAACCAAGCACCATCAGCAAGTCTGGTAGCCGTCCTCCATCGATTTAGATCGGAGTATAATTTATGCTGAATACCTCTGAGTAAAGATGTGGTCATTGAGATGGCAACCAATGGACTAGAGGATCCATACCATAGTTTATTCTTCAATCATAAACATCTCACCCTGAATGAGCTCATTACGGCAGTACGAAACCCTATAGTACTATGCAAGAGAGGGATAATAGGCGTAATTCCTCAAAGGGAACATATGCGCCGAGGTCTACATATGAGAGAAATAAGCCAAGAATTGTGGCTTATATTAAAGATCCTGAAGAAAGGGGATCAAATTCAGAAGAGGGCCAGGTTCACGTCATGGAGCTTACTTCCAAGTCAGTGCTTAAGCCTCGGAAGTTGCAGCAAAGCAAGGGACCATTGAAGCTCTCGACGGTATCTTTTACAAAGTCAGACTTCGATACATATACCTATGACACCAATACGGCTCATAAAATTCTGGAAGAGCTTATTAACCAGTGAGTAGTGAAAATAGACTTTGGCCCTATCCCAAGTGCTGAAGAGCTTAAGGGAAAGAAGTATTGTAAATTTTATTGTATATGGAATCATTTAACTAAAGACTGTGTTAAGCTCAAAGATCAGATCTAGAAGTGGATCAATGAAGTCAAACTGGCCTTAGATAGTGCATCTAAGACCGTCTCGCTAGTGGACTTACAACCATTCCCAAAACCACAAGTCAATATAATACAACTAGAGATGATGTCAATAGAGAATATCATAGCTGAGCTGGATGGCACAGAAGAGCTAGTTGTTCTCAAAGATTGTGGTACCCCTTAACACCCAAGGTATACCTTCAAATAGGATAGGATGGATGAGCTCCTTAGGCGTGAAGTTATTAACTTCTCACCTGTAAGGAAACTGAAATATTTGGACTATCTAGGACTAGGCAAACATTTATGTAGTTACCATAATAGGTTTGGACACAAGACATCTTCTTGCTATAGACTGAAGGACACTGTGCAAAGCCTAATTGATTATCGAGTAATAGGATTCAGTTATGGAAGAAACCGTGATCCTTGACCTTTACCACCATTTCATAAAAAGTTGACCGAGGTGACAGTAGTGCCTGCCACAACACCACAGAAGAAGTGGTTGCCGAAGAAGAGGCTAAAGAGAAAAATAACATACGATGTGTCTCGGATGGTTGAAATCCTAGAGTATCTGACCTAAGAAAATCTCGCCATGGTGCCATATGGCCTGTCACCAAACCCTGAACACATTGAGGGCTCCCATTACTTCCGGTTCCACCATGTTCAAGAACGCACTCCACAGAGCAATACACAAGCTTGAAATTCAAAATCTAGCGTTGGATCAATGAAGGAGGGGTAGTAACCGAGCAACCAACTCTGAATCTGGAACCTAACGAGCATTTGGTGGTAGGAATGTTAAAGTTGACAAGGAATAACACTAACAAAAGGAAGCCAACCTCGGACATACATACTAGTGGAGAAAATAGTAAGAAAAAGCAGCCTGGGCCCTCTGTACAGGGTAAAAAAAAGTGAACCCGAAGGCAGAGTCGCTAGTGACCTTGTGCGCTCGATGCAAATTCCATTATGGTCTCAAGATTACTTACGAAGAATTGAAGGAATCTGTCAAGGCATGTCCATAATTGATGTCCTCCCCTGAGCATTATGAACCTAATATCCCAAGAGAGCTTAATCAAAGGGACTCATAAATGTTCAAGCAAAGGTGAACGGCAGAAAGGTTCTTAAAGCCAGTGGCGGGAGAACATACAATAGTAGATCAGATCAGATCACTAAACCATATATTCCCCCAACATCCAGGAACATCACTAAAGAGAATGTGTAGTATGTGAAGGAGGAAGGGAAAACTACTAAAGTGACCCCTAGCAGGTTTTGAAATCTGCAACGACGGTTTGGAGAAGCCAAGAGGGCATTAGAAGCTTTGAAGATGGGAATAATTCAACCAAAACAGTTGGCTTATTTGCCAGAGAAGTTACAGTGACGGCTAAATGCCTTAGCAGGTAATCCTTTGGTAGTCCTTGGCAAGAAATCTCATGACCTAAGGTTAGAGAAACAAGGCGAAGTGTCTTTGACTGCAACCCAGAATTGCTCGCAAGGGAGAATAAACAAGAACCTATCCCTGAAGTTCCCCAGGACCATAAGTGGTCAAGAAATGAGAAACAACGTGCTTGGGATACTAATGTATCTAAGTAACCTGTGGTACTCAAGAGTCTCAAACGATCGAGTGAGCGGTCATTTTGCATCAAGTGAAACAAAATGACTTAGGTAGAGGCCAAAACTATTGGTTGAGGAGGAGCGAAAGAATGTGGTTTCCTAAGCCGAGACAGTTTTTTCTTTCACCAGCAAGAGTAGTGGTTCATTCTTACCATCTGGACTCGAACCTATACCTGTGGTTCCAGTCAAGGATGAACTTATGGCATCCATCGAGCCTATACTCTCCCCGTGATCAGGAGATAGCTAAAGGTCGGACACACAGCCCAAGGACCAAAAATAATGTGGACGAGTTGGAAGACGATGAAGAGCAGCTAGATTATGGGGAAGATGAAGAACCAGATATCCTCGAGTACGAGGATGGCTTGGATGTAAGCATGGTATATGTGTTGCCTTCCAAATTTGCAAGCTCTTCCGCTGGGAAACCATGTCTCTTATTTGCCTTCCCTGCTGAGGTCATATCCAACAATATCAACAACTTGGCAATGACAAATGCTACAAAAGATGCACAAGAGCAGATGTTGTTCGCCAAGCAGCAGGATATTGACTTATCCTTGAGAAAAGCATACACGTTGTTTAGAAAGCCAACCATGAACATGGTGATACATATGAGACCATTGTATGTCACTGGCAAAGTTGAAGGGATTCAAATCAACAAATTGCTAGTAGATTTTGGGGTAGCAATGAATATCATCACCGTCAAAGCAATGGCTCTCTTGGCCATTCCTAAGTTTGCCATCCAAGAGACAGCTCTCAATGTTCGAAATTTCCAATGTAGCATATCTAAGACTTTGGGATTTGTTTTTCTCAATGTGCAGGTTGGACCAACACCTGGAACATACACATTCTTCATGGCTGAGTGTACGTCACCATATAGTGGGATTTTGGGCAAAGATTGGATCCATCAAAGCTATTGTGTTCTATCATCTCTCCACCAACAAATAGTACTCTGGAATATGGAGTCAGGCGAGTTGAGATCATCGATGCAGACCCGCATCCATACTCACTCTCAGCTAGTACGTTAGATACCAGCTACTACAACAGTGACCTTAGGCCATTGTAGGTGTGTGGCGTTGAAAATAAAGGCCGACCTATGGGGATGACGGCCTCTGAATTAGCTCAATGGGGAATCATCCAGGTAGGCAAGGATAGATGTCGCCCCTATACCATTGAGCTACCTCTCCAACCAGCTCAATGATGGAGCCTCTATACGGTATAAAGGTCGAGGCTTGCTTCTCTCTACACGATCGACTTCATAACTACCTAATGGAGATTCAAGCCTACGAGAACATCCAAATGTTTACAGCATTAGAATACGTGGACGACGATGTACTGCGTGAATCAGACAAGGAGGAGTGTATTAAATTGGCCCCCGCAGCTTTGGACGACACTCTACCTAAAGTTAAAGATAAATCACGTGATATTAGAAGAGCCAATGATTGTGGCTATAGACACCTTTTTAGAGTCTAAAGAAACAAAGAGGCTGATTAAGTTGCTACATGAATATGCAGACTACTTTGCAGAGAAATACGAGGACTTGCCCGGTTTGTCGCCAGACTTAGTTTGTCACAATTTGCCTATCATAGAGGGGGGAAAGCCCATGAAGCAGAAGATGTGCCGTATGAATATAAAGACAACAATTCTAGTTAAACAGAAGATTGAGAAGATGCTCAAGTTAGGCATCATCAAAGTAGTCAAATACAATGAATGGCTTTCAAACGTGGTCCCGGTTAAGAAAAAGAATAGGAAAATGCGAGTTTATGTTGATTACCGCGACCCTAATAATGCAACACCAAAGGATGCATACCCTATGTCAGTAGCAGATTTGTTGGTGAATTTTGTAGCATGCCATCAGATGTTATCATTCATGGACAGAATGGCAGGATACCATCAAATTTTAGTGGCAGAAACCGATAGGCACAAAAATTCCATTTGGACATGCCATTTAGACTAAAAAATGCAGGGGAAACCTACCTGCGTGCTATGATTTTGATCTTCCATGACCTCATAGGGAAATCCATGAAGATTTATATCGATGATGTGGTGGTTAAGACGAAATGCAAGACAGATCATATCGAGAACTTGAGGAAGGTATTTATTCGTATGAGACAACACTGATTAAAGATGAATCTAGCCAAGTGTCTGTTTGACGTACAAGCAGGAGAGTTCTTGGGTTTCTTAGTTCACCAGCGAGGAATCGAATTCCCAGATGATAAGAAAGAAGGAATACTCAACGCGGTCCTGCCAAAGACCAAGAAAGAATTACAACAATTATTGGGTAAAATCAACTTCCTTAGATGGTTCAGTGTTGCTTTAGACAAAGGCTTTCTGGAGGATTTTCTTTCAGAAGAGACCAGAGAAGGTGTTGCAAGAAAGGCATCATTTCGAGGTTGTTTTAGAGATAATGTTTTGGAGAAGTTGTTTGTGCGAGCAGATCAGAGGTGGTATTTATAGAAGCCTAACTCTAGAGGTTCTACACGTAAAAAAAGGACTAAGGTGTAGGAATCTATTTACCATCTATAGTAATCGACACGTGTCCTTTAGAGAATCATGGACATGACGGTTCGTCCATTCCGAGTCAAGAGGAGTAATGTTTATTGATTCTTGGAGTGGTTAGTGTGCTCCTTGGAAACTGAAAGATTTGAAGTGATGGGATATCACGGTTCGAATTTCAAATTCAAACATTAATCATAATTATGAGGATTGTTGGGGTAACTGAATAGTGTAGGCAATTCAGGTGTTAGGCTTATCCCAATCGGGCTTATAATTGGAGGCCCATTATTTGAGCAACAAAGGGGATTATGGTCTATTTGTACAAATGGCCCTAAGGCCCATGATGAAGTACATGCAGATATTCAAATACTTTAACATAATATATATAAAAGGAAGAGTTGTGGGTATAATAGGCTTAATACAAAGAGGCCCAGGATTATAGGTAGAGTTCAAAGTTCACAAAGACTTTTTTCTCTTAAGTTCTACTTGGGCATGCTCATAGCCAGCCCAAGCCTCGCCATGTGATCTAAGGAGTGAGGAAATATTGTCTTCGGCCTCCTTAAGATGATTTGCCTGGGTCGTACTTTTTTCAAGCAACTGCTTGGCATTCGCATGAGTACAAAGATAGTCTGCTCAAAGGAGGTCTACCTCGGCCTGAAGAGCAGCTAGTTCAGCTTCTTCAGCCGCCAAGGTTTCTTGCTTTGAGGAGGCACTTTAGAGGAATTTTTGGACTCGGTGGTGGTCATTGAGCACTTGGTTGGCCATCTCTTCCCTTAGTTTCTTTTGCCAATCTAGGCATTGAAACAGATCATCATTGTTGGCTTGCAACTTATAGAGTTGTCGAAGATGTGCCTCGTATTGGGAGAGCATGAGCACGAGATAGCCAGGGGCAGTCCTCAGCAGGTTTGATACTTCATCCAACATGTTATTGAAGGCTTGATGAGTGTTCAGGTCAACTTCAAGAAAATTTTTGATTGTGTCTTTGGCAAGGGTAAGCTAAGCTGGATCTGGCTCTATGGTTGAGAGTTTGGTTGAGAGTTCTTCCAAGATAAGGATTTGATCTTGCATGGCGGTCTTAACAACAAGCTTAGAGGAAGGTGAAGCCCAACGAATGACAGGTTGAAAACCCCGACTTTCATTACACCCGCGAATGGTTGTTGGAGCAGCGGTAGCTAGTGTAGTACACTCGGTTGCGGAGTTGAATAGGGGATTAGAAAGTGCCTCAGCCGTCTTGCCTGGGTCTCTTTAAGCATTGGCGTTAGGAAGGGGAAGTATGGCGCCAGCCGCTATGGCTACTTGTTCCTCTAAAGAGTAATGCATGTCATGGTAAGAAAAAGGAGCATCCTCAAAACAAAATTGGAATGCATCACTACAGTTACCATCATGGAGGCTTTCGTCTAAATGATGAGCATTGTGAATAGCATTATCATGGATAATATCAGTAATATTGACATCCACATGTGCGGCGCTGACGTCTTCAGCATTAGTAGTCCCAGTGATAGCAATGGTGTTCCCTTCAGGCGGACCGTTGGCCGAGAGGTTCTCTTCAGGGTTAACCTCGGTACGGAACACGTCCTTAGAATAAAAAGAAAGTTTAGCATTAGAAGAAAAAAGTCTGCATGTATGGAAGTAAATTCAATCATTCCTCAAAGCTATATTTTTACCTTATGAGGTGAAGAAGGAGTGGGTACGATCAGCTTAGACTGCTCATTTCCAGAAGAGAGGCCGAAAATATTCAATGGAGAGAGAGGGATGGAAAAACAAGGTCCATTAGGTTATTTGCTGGGGATATCTTCAGAGCCAGCCTTATGAGGGCGGCGTCGTTTGTTCATGCTAGAAGTCTTAGAAGAAGTTTCTAGCAGGGGAGGTATTTTGGTGTCGTTTGTGTGGTCTCTAGAAATCACATGGTAAGGAATCAAAGTCATTAAATCTCATCTTAGTGGAAATTCGTAACACGTACAGATTGAGGAGGTTCTTGTTCTTCGTCTCCAGCGTCTTGTTCGTTATCAGAGTCGGAGTCATCAGCTTGTTCGTCGAACTATGAGTGTTCCAACCAGAAAGAGTAAATACGCATAGTCAAAGACAAATATTTGTGGCATAAAGTAGTGAGGATGCTAACAGTGGGCCAAGGCGTGTTTTTGTTTAGATGTTCGGGGATAAAGTCTAATGTTTTACTGTCAAAAGAGTTTGCAAAATTGCCTTCAAAATCCTTGAAGATAGCCACAAAGAGAGGTAGTGGTTGTGTAGACCGAAGGCCATCCCAAAATTGCGCTCGCTAGGCGCAATAATGTACCGTCACTCCTGTTGAAGGTATGAGAGCAACAGTGAGTTCCTCCTTTGGAAGCATTACGATGGGAAAGCCGAAATGGGGGTCTACTATATCGATCTCCATAGGATGAGAAGTTGCTCGCCAAGTAATGTAGCGATTGACGGAAACAACCAGTGGCATAGGAGCACGTTGGGTTAGCCCAAGTTGTCTGGTGAAGTAGTTAGGAGCGTATAGTTCATAGCAGACTTTAATGGGATCAGGAACCGACAAGTCTCTGCAAGTGTTGCTCTGGAGAAAGATGAGTTTCGCCTAGTCACTTTGGGTAGGCGAAGGTAAGAAACTAGTCTCTAGCTCTAGCGGGAAGCGGCAGTCTAAGATTAGATGGACCGGGGGCGCCAGAGAGAAATTGGTTGTGCGAGCAGAAGGTGGCAAAACATGTCTGGTAAATGAGCCCTTCGAAGGCAAGGGGGGCTGCGAGAGTTTGGCCCAGGAGCTTGTTTGCTTGGAATGGCAGTACCTATGGGTGCCGGAAGACAGGAAAGTAGTCTTGGAGCTAGAGGTCTACCATCCATAGTGGACCAGATTTGTTGAGCTATAGGGGAGATAGAGAAATCCATCATAGGCTGCGTAGAGGTAGGCAATGATGGATTGCGCCAGTCCTACCTTAGTGCCCTCCAACAAGCATTCAGCAAGGTGAATCCAACATTTGTTGACCTTCTGGGAAGAAACACAAAAAATGTATTTCGACAACCAAAATTCAAGAAAAACTATATCTCTTTGAGGGGATTTGTCATTTGTGAAGTGGGTAACCCTGGCGGTGTAGGAGGGGGGTCGATCGAGACTAGATTTGTCGACAGTGTTGATTGCATCCCTTTGTTTCCAAATGGGGTCTGCTATAGGTACTCTAAATATGGTGAGGAGGTCAAGCAGAGTAATGCTTACATCTCCGGAGGGGAGGCGGAAGCAATTACAAGCGGCGTCCCAAAAACACATGGTGGCAGCGAATGGTGCGCGATTTCCTTAGCTAGGTAGAGAGAAGCAGAGATCTATGAGGTAGACAATGCCAAATGCTTGCCAATGGACTAAGTCTACTTCGCGACAAGCATTATACCACGTTCCTTCATTATCGGAAGTGGTCAGCCATTTTCCAATCGAGCAGAGAGTGTCTTTATTCATCTAGCTAGTGGGGTCAGCTTGCTTGTCTCACGTGAAGATTAAGGCAGAGTTGAAGGTGCTGTTATGAAGGATTTGGTAGAGTGCTGGGTTGATGGGTGTTTTTTCAGGAAAGGGCCTAAATGACCAGTGGCGGCGTTTGAGAGTTTGAGTGTGGTGGTCAAACCTAGTTTTTTCAATTTAGTAGTGGTTCGAACGAATTTGGTGAAGAGTTCTGCATTCGCTTTGGTAAGGTGAAGATATTCTTGCTGGTGAGGCGGCATTTTTGGATCGTAAAAGTAGTCGGCAGCGGAGAAGATCTAGCTTCAGAGAGAAGTGTAGAAAGCTAGGAAGATGAAAGCGGAAGGAGTGTGTTGAAGTATGGACTCTGATGGGCCGTGCGCTCTTTATATGATGTCATCTGTAATTGTGCGACTTTTCAGAAGAGTTGGTTAAGGTGTCGTTATTAGTGGAAAGTTACTGGTTGGAAGAAACGGTATATCATTAAGAAACAAACATCTTAAATCATGCTTAGGCTTTAATTTTAAGGCCTGAGGGACAATGTTTGGACCCAAGATAAAATATCTTGTTGTTGGGCTTTGAGAGCTTGATTAGGCGGCCTGGATGGATAGTACATAATGTTTAGGTTGGATTAAGATAAATTAGGAGTCCGGTACCCGCGACCCATATTAAATCGATTACTACCTTTCCTTGTGAGGAAAGGAAAGGATTCCTTGGAGAGTTTATCATCAAGGTCTTAAACTTTGATTATAAAACCTAGGAAGTAAGATTTTAAATAGTTAGAGTTGCTTATTGAGTCTAATTATGAAGAGTTTTAGATATACATCAGCAAGTAAACACTTCTTATAAATAGAGGAGGTTAACAAAAGAGAAAGGATCCTCAATCACATACATATTTTGCTCTCAGTAAACTATCTTCTCATCTCGAGAAATCCCTGTAACCAACGATCAAGAGATCATCACCCGAAGGAGCATGAGTATCTTGCAATCCACGGACGCAACACTCTGTCAAGGAGATTGCTCTGCTTCACACTGAAAGAGTTGTAAGGTATCGATCTTCGTGGCACTACAAGAGACACGAAAACCATAAAGTCCCAAGTCACTTAGGCGAGAAGGATCCATCAGGCGGGGTTGGTGTTCTCCTCGTCTCAGTCGTTTCTTAGAAATCAGGCAACGGCAAGCTACGTTCAACGTTCCATCCCACGACGATGGCACGCCAAGCATACATGAATACGTAATCAAGAAAAGAGACAGTTTGAAAGCCTCTCAAAACCCTAGGAGATTTTTGTGCCAAACATCAGCAAGCACCAAGAAGCGCTCCCCATATAGCAGCATTGGTTTAAAGGGCATTGCATCATCAAATTCTTGGCCTCCTTCAGTAACCCAGCACGACCAAGTAGATCTACCATACAAGCAATATGCTCACATGTTGGACTGATGCCAAAATCTTCGGTCATAGAACTTAAGTAATGTTTCCCCTCTAATACAAGCCCCGAATGACTACAACCTGATAGAACAGATATATAGCTTATATGATCAGGTGTGCAGTCCATTTTCAATATATTCTCAAATATTTCGCTCACCTTCCTACCTTGTCCATTTTGAGCATATCCTGCCATAATTGCATTCTACGAAATCAAATTTTTACTGCAAATTTAATCAAATACTCGTTTTGCCTCAATAATCTGTCCACATCTTGAATACATAGTAATACTACTATTCATGACTTAAACAACGGAACCAAATCCTAGTTTTTCAGCTTGAGCTACAATCTGTGCCCCAAGTTTGAATATTGCTAAATCAGCACAGGCACTGATCGCTGTTACAAATGTGATCCAATCCGGCTCAACCCCTACCCTTCGCATTAGAGTATACAATTTTAGGCCTTCTTCCCATAACTCATTTTGGAAATATGTTCCTAACATTGGGTTCCAAGATATGACATTTCACTCTGGCATTATATTAAAGTATTCTCGGGATTTTTCAACATTACCGATTTGAGAGAAGACTGTGATCATGGATGTCCATGATATTATATCTGTATCAGTCATCGATTCATTACTAGGCTAGCTTTATTACTATTTCCACATTTTGCGTACATCGTAACTAGAGCATTCCTACAGGAATAGATGAAATCATTGCACCCTTGATTGTATATCCATGGAGCTGTTCCGGCCTGAACAAACCCCAAGAACTGTAGCAAGACTAAACTCATCTAAGACAAGAGGCGCCTTTCTCATTTGATTAAATAGTACTAGATCTTCATCTTTGAGCCCAAACTGCATGTGTCCACTGATCATAGAAGTCCATGAAACTGCGTTGTGTTCTATCATGGTATCAAACACCTGCTTTGCTAGATTTAAGTGTCCACATTTCACATACATATCAATCAATACATCCATTACTGGTTCCGTACAGATGATCCGAGCATGCAAATGGCTACCCCATTCAAGATCATATATGCTTGCACATGCGCTGAGTACGGAGGCATATATCATTGCATTTGCTCTAAAACCTTGACTCCCCATCTCAACAAACATCACGACTCTCAACCCCAAAAGCATACTGAGAAAAGATTGATATCATGGTATTCCAAGACACACAGTCACGTTCAGGCATTTGGATGAACATATGGAAAGCCCTTCCAACCCCATAAAATTTAGAGCAACCATAGATCATACTGTTTGAAGTCATATGAATATTGACATATCTTAAAGTCTAATAAAACATGGATTAGAGGTCTCAATCAAGTGAAAATTCAAGAGTGAAGATTGAAGATTGAAGATAAAAGACCATCAACATCACACCATGAAAACTTCATGATCTCAGGTAAAAAACATGCATATGCATTTTACTGTTTTTATTGAGGATAACAAAAGTGTTTTCTATCCCTGAAGTCTCTGGATTGTTATTATTTTATTTGAAAAACTATCTCAAGACTTCAAACTATTTATAAAATACTTTTAAAACACTTCTCTTGTTACTTAATCAGTAAGTTAAGTTTTTGTTCTCTTAAAAACTTAATCTTTGGGCAAGAATTTGAGATGAGTCTCTTCACGAGAACTGTAGTATGCGTGATTTCGAATTCGTAGGCGGTTTCGGATAATTGTTTCGATAACCGAGGAATATGTTCTGAATATTTGAAATCGCGTAATTTCGTCGTGTTTATCCATTTGAGTTTGAGTTATCCAAAACGTGGATGTGATTCGATTTGGACCATTGATCGTATCGAGCCGCGAGTATAAATATCGGAATAGTTGTAAAACACTATGTTGGGAAGTTTGGTCGTCGTTGACCAGAAAAGGGACCGTTGACCCGTGTTGACCGAGTCCGAACCATCCGCCGTTGACTCGCTGTTGAACTTCACGTTTTCGACCACCTCCGGCTCCAATTTGGGTATGGTTAGCTTCTCCTCTTGATTTCCTATGGTTTAGAACTTGATTTGAGTTGAATTGATCACGATTTGGGAAAGAACGAACTCGAGGAAATCTAGGGATTTTGCCGGAATCGAGTAAGGTGCTCCGGCGACTTTTGGGGTCAAGGTGGTGGGGGGAAAAGTTCCCCTCATCCTTGTGAAGCTTTTGAGTGAAGGAATTGTGAATTGGTTGAGGTTTGAAGCTCGCCGGAATCAATGGATTCCGTGAGTTTCGGGCTCAATTCCGGCCGGTGGGCTTGGAATTGGGTCTCGGTGTAGAAGAGGAAGTTGTTAGGCTTGAGGAGTACTTGTGATCAGGAAAGTTTGGCTGGAATCCGCCAAGGTTGATGCCGCGGCGGCGGCGGCGGCGGCGGTCAACAACGGAGCTCCGACGAAGGGTTGACTTTTTGGAATTTGACAAGTTTTATGCCGTTTTGCTCTTAATCGCGCCCCGATAATTGTCTTGAGGTTTTCGAGTTGATTTGGTTATCGGATTTTAGGTCGAGGGTTTATGTGGAGAGTTTGGGGGTTTTTCGTCGATTATTTTGTATTCGAGTTATGTTTCCGGGAATGGTTGGTCCTCAAGATGTGGATTGTACTAGCGCTGACGTGACGTGTCCATGAGTGACCCCGCGGAGTTTTACAATGCATGCTCTGTACGTGTGAGGAGTTAGTGTCTCCCTCGTGTACTATATCATATTCATTCATTTTGACTCTCATATGTTTTTATAACATATATTGTTTGGTGAAAGACATTTATTTTTCGTCCACTCACTCTAATGGTTTATATGTTTTTCCCTGGGCTCTTTGTTTTCAATGCCCAGTTTGCAGTTCAGATTCTGGTGTTGCACGTCGCAGTCGGAGGTTTTGTGTTCGAGCTACCTTTCTTTTCCGGTAGGTTTCTTGTTTCGCCTACTATTGTGTATTTATGTATATATATACTAGAGGTCGCAGACGGAGGCTTTTGTTTTCAATGCCCCTGCAGCTTTCATGGACTTGATGAACCGGGTGTTCAAACGGTTTTTAGACAAGTTTATGATCATGTTCATTGATGACATTCTGATTTACTCTAGGAGTGTGGGCCAGCACAAGAAGCATTTGCGAGCTATCTTGTGGACTTTGCGAGACAATCAGCTGTTTGCGAAGTTCAGCAAGTGTGAGTTCTGGTTGGATAACGTGAAGTTTTGGGTCACGTGATATCTGCTGAGGGAGTCAGAGTGGATCCTGACAAGGTTGAAGCCGTGTTGAATTGGAGTAGACCTACCATCGTACCAGATATCAGGAGTTTCTTGGGTTTGGCAAGTTATTATCGGTGCTTTGTGCAGGATTTTTCATGGATTGCCACTCCATTTACCAGATTGACGAAGAAAGGTGTCAAGTTCGAGTGGTCCGATGCATGTGAGGAGAGTTACTTGCTCTTGAAGGAAAATTTGACTACTGCACCGGTTCTGACCCTACCTGACGACAGTGGAGAGTTTGTGGTTTACAGCGATGCATCGAAATTGGGACTTGGTTGTGTTTTGATGCAGCATGGCAGAGTGGTGGCTTACGGTTCCAGGCAGCTGAAACCACATGAAGTCAACTATCCTACCCATGATTTGGAATTGGCTGTTATTGTATTAGCCTTGAAGAGTTGGAGACACTACTTATACGGAGCTCAGTGCAAGATATACACAGACCACAAGAGTCTCACTTATTTGCGCACGTAGCCAGACTTGAACATGAGACAACGCAGATGGATGGAGTTGATCAATGATTATGATTGCACCTTTGAGTATCATCCAGGGAAGGCTAATGTCGTTGCTGATGCACTCAGTCGGAAATCTAAAGCCTCATTATTTCATGTGTGTGTGGCTAGAGTATCCATGTTAGCAGAGTTACGGGCTACAGGAGCTGAGTTTGAGTGGGACGACGATGGAGCCTTGTTAGCTAGCTTCCAGGTTCGACCAGTGTTGGTTGATCAGGTTTGGGAAGCTCAGGATGCGAATTCCTATCTATTGGATAAGAAGACCATGATTCGGAATGGTGTACCAACAGAGTTTCGGCTGAGTGATGATGGCACATTGCTATTCAGAGGCAGATTATGTGTACCTAGGGACGAGAGTTTGAAGAAAGATATTTTAGACGAAGCTCATTGTTCGGCATATAAGATGCATCCCGGCGGTACGAAGATGTTTCGTACAGTTCGAGCTTATTAATGGTGGCAAAATATGAAGCGGGAGATTGCCGCATATGTGAGCGGATGTCTCATTTGTCAGCAGGTCAAAGCAGAGAGGCAGAAGCCTGTGGGAAAGTTAAAGCCTTTGGAGATTCCAGTTTGGAAGTGGGAGCACATTACCATGGATTTCGTGTATCAGTTACCACGTACTTCATTATTCCAGTCTGGAATTTGGGTTACTGTAGACCGATTGACGAAATCCGTTCATTTCCTTGCACTTCCAGGGAAGATTTCAGTGGGCAGCTTGGCAAAGCTATATTTGGCGAAGATTATTCGTCTGCATGGTGTGCCTGTATCCATTGTTTCTGACCGAGACAGTCAGTTTACTTCAGAGTTCTGGTAGGCATTGCAGCGAGCCTTGGGGACCAGATTGCAATTCAGTATAGCTTTCCATCCTCGGACTGATGGGCAGTCTCAGCGGACTATTCAGACCCTCGAGGATATGTTGCGGTCTTAGGTTTTGCAGTTTAGAGGAAATTGGGACCAGCAACTGCATTTGATTGAGTTTGCTTACAACAACAGTTATCAGGCCAGTATTGATATGGCACCGTATGAGGCTCTATACGGGAGGCAGTACCGCACTCCATTGTGTTGGAGTGAGGTGGGCGAGCGATGGCTTATTGGCCCTGATCTGGTGAAAAGCACCATGGAGGATATTCAGATTATCCGGGACAGATTGAAGATTGCGCAGGATCGCCAGAAGAGTTATGCGGACGTGAGAAGAAAAAGTCTCGAGTTCGAGGTAGGCGATTGGGTCTGCCTAAAACTATCTCTTTGGAGGGGAGTTGTGCGTTTCGGGAAGCGTGGCAAGCTTCGACCACGGTATATTGGTCCGTACGAGATTACCGAGAGAATTGGTACTGTGGCTTACAGGTTAGAGTTGCCTTCTGAGATGGCTCGAGTACACAATGTTTTTCATGTCTCGATGTTGCGGAAATAAATTCCAGATCCATCACATGTGTTAGCACCACATCAGCTTCCTATCCGGGAAGATTTAACATATGTTGAGGAGCCGGTACAGATTCTCGATCGGCGTGAGCAGGAGTTGAGGCACAGAGACATACTGCTTGTGAAAATCTTATGGTAGAATCATTCAGTTGAGGAGGCCACTTGGGAGACCGAGCAACGTATGCGGGAGCAGTATCCTCATCTGTTCACCTAGCAGGTTCGTAAATTTCGAGGTCGAAATTTTTATTTAAGGGGGTAGATTTGTGACAACCCGAATCAGAATTAACACTTTAATCGGCTTAATCCGCGAGTTTTCGAGTAATCACTGTTTGTCGTAATTAAGCAATTTTAGCGACTTTACTCACGACTAAGTTATCGGGCAAGAATTTGAGATGAGTCTCTTCACGAGAATTGTAGTATGCGTGATTTCGAGTTCGTAGGCCGTTTCGGATAATTGTTTTGATAACCGAGGAATATGTTATGAATATTTGAAATAGCGTAATTTCGTTGTGTTTATCCGTTTGAGTTTGAGTTATCCAAAACGTGAATGTGATTCGATTTGGACTGTTGATCGTATCGAGCGGCGAGTATAAATATCGGAATAGTCGTAAATTGTCGAAAAATACTATTTTTGGAAGTTTGACCGTCGTTGACCAGAAAAGGGACCGTTGACCGAGTCCAAACCGAACCACCGTTGACTCGCCGTCAGACTTCACGTTTCTGGCCACCTCTGACTCCAATTTGGGTATGGTTAGCTTCTCCTCTTGATTTCCTATGGTTTAGAACTTGATTTGAGTTGAATTGATCACGATTTGGGGGAGAACGAGCTCGAGAAAATCTAGGGATTTCGCCGGAATCGGGTGAGGTGTTCCAGCGACTTTTGGGGTCGGGGTGGTGGGGGTAAAAGTTCCCCTCATACTTGTGAAGCTTTTGGGTGAAGGAATTGTGAATTGGTTGAGGTTTGAAGCTCGCCGGAATCAATGGATTCCGTGAGTTTCGGGCTTAATTCCGGCCGGTGGGCTTGGAATTGGGTCTCGGTGTAGAAGAGGAAGTTGTTGGGCTTGAGGAGTACTTGTGATCTAGAAAGTTTGGCCAGAATCCACCACGGTTGACGTCACGCCGGCGGCGGTCAACGGCGGAGCTCCGACGAAGGGTTGACTTTTTGGAATTTGACAAGTTTTATGCCGTTTTGCTCGTAATCACGCCCCAATCATCGTCTCAAGCTTTCGAGTTGATTTGGTTATTGGATTTTAGGTCGAGGGTTTATGTGGAGAGTTTGGGGGTTTTTCGTCGATTATTTTGTATTCGAGTTATATGTTTCCGGTAATGGTTGGTCCTCGAGATGTGGTTCAGGGTTTTGAATTGTGATTTTGATCAATTTTATTTTGTGATTATTCAGGGGATCGAGATCTTGCATTGGGCGAGGAATCTTCCGCCGGATCTCAGGATTAGCGCGTTTGCGCACTGTGCTTATCTGTGAATGGACATTTCTTTCAACTGATTAGTTGTGAGTCCTTATTAAATGTTTTTACGAGCATGAGTATGCATATGAGATTATGATTTATACGAGTATGTATTTTACCATTATACATTTACGAATATGCATCGACGAATATGCTTATACAATTATGTATTACGTATATGCATTTACATTATGCTTTATACACTTTCATAGAACTATTTATGATTTTATTTACAGAGAGTACAGTCACAGTATATATTGTTGTATCGATACACTTGCATCCCGACTGATCACTGAGGATGTTTACAGGGGGAGGTTGTGACCCCTGACCCGAGGCCTTTACCGGGGGGGGGCAGGTACCCTGACCTGAGACCTTTCTGGCTTGAATCACGTGTGGGTCAGGGATCCCTTGATTCGGACTGTACTAGCGCGGACGTGTCCATGGTTGACCCCGCAGAGTTTTACGATGCATGCTCTATACGCGTGAGGAGTTAGAGTCTCCCTCGTGTACTATATCATATTCATTCATTTTGACTCGCATATTTTTTTAAAACATATATTGTTCGGAGAAAGACATTTATTTTTCGTCCACTCACTCTAACGGTTTACATGTCTTTCCCTGAGCGCTTTGTTTTCAATGCCCAGTTTGCAGTTTAGATTCTGGTGTTGCACGTCGCAATCGGAGGCTTAGTGTTCGAGCTACCTTTCTTTTCCAGTAGGTTTCTTGTTTAGCCTACTGTTGTGTATTTATGTATATATATACTAGAGGTCGCTCTGAATACTCTGATGTTATATTTTCATATGATTTTCCCCGGATATCTGTAAAGTTACAGCTTTTGGGTTATCTGTGACGACCCAGAACAGAATTAGCAGTGGAATCAGCTTGATCTATGGGCTTGCGCGTAGTCGCAGAGTTGCGACAGTTGTTTTAATCGCCGAAGCTCCTTAACGACTAAATTATTAGCCGAGAATTTGAGCTGGGTCTCTTCTCGAGAGTCGTTGTACGTGTGATTACTAGTTCGCGGGCGGTTCCGGATTGTTATTTTGACGACCGAGGAATTAATTATGAATATTTGAAGTTCGGATTTAAATGGTGGGTTACTTAACGACTAAATTACCGGTCGAGAATTTGGTTTCGGTTCCTTCACGGAAGTTGTTCAGAATTTAATTTCGAGTTTGTGGGAACTTCTCGAGCATGATTTTGAGTTACGAGGAATTAGTTGCGAATATTTCTGTTTGTTGTTTGTTTAGTCGATTAAATATGTGTTTAGTTGAAGGGTAGACTTTTTATCTGTTTGGCTGTTGTGTTTGACTTCGGATGATAATGGAAGATCATGTCGAGATGAGTTTGTGGCCGCGAGAATTATTGGAATCGGAGTTACGACGAGGAAATTACGCGTGTTTGAGGTTTATCGAAATTTGAATTTTTGGGGTTTCCTTTTTGGGAAGCTATAAATGTGGGTTTCCCTTTTAGGAAAGTCAAGGATGAGTCATTCTTGGTTGACCCGTGTTGACTTGGTCAACTCGAGCTTGGTGGAGGTGTGCACGACGGTGGCCACGGTGGTTGTCGGCATGTCGCCTTCCGGCCGTCTCCGGCCACGGGGGGAGAGTCCAAATGGTGCGCCTCGCCTTCCTCTTCCTCTCTCCGGCCTCCTTTCACGGCGAGGTTGCCGGAGAAGAGAGGTTTCCCGATTCAAAGTTTGCAAGAATTGGGGTTAATGGTGGAATTCATTTCGGACCAATTTGAGCTACATTAAGCACTGGGCTTTGAAGCTCTCATCTCAGGGATTCTAACCATATAGGTATGGTGATCCAATTCATCTTGTATATGGAGAATTTTGGGTTTGAATTTTGTGTTCTAATTCGGTTTTGCTTGAAATTGAATGAGTGAGAGTGAGAATTGGACTTCGGTGCAGTTGACAAAGTTGCTCAGTTCATGATTTTGAGTGGAATAGGTGCAGCTCTGCCTTGAAATTCTCCGTCCGGCAGCGGCGCCGCCGTGGACGGCTTTCAACGGCGGCGGTCAACGCTCAATGGGTTGACTTTTTGGACTTTCGACAAGTTGCATGTCATTTGACTCGAAATCGCGCTCCGATCGCAGTGGGGAGGTTCGTTTTTCGAGTTGAGCATCCGAACGTAAAGCGAGGTATTGTGGTGTACATATACGGATTTTCGACGATTCGTCGACTTTGAGTTATGTGTTTCCGGGAACGGTGGTTTCTCGATGATTTGTCTTGCATTGTCGAGATATGATTTTTAGATATGGATTTTGTGAATATTCAGGTGTTCGTGATCGTTCGTCTGGCGATGGACTTTCGGCCGGATCACGGGTTAACGCGATACGCGTTACGCCAGTCTGTGAGTGGACAATTTCTTTTCACGGAATTCTTGCGAGTCTTTTATATGATTTTCGAACTTGAGCATGCGTATTGACATTACGGATTACATGAGCATGTGTTTTTACGATTATACGATTATACTTATACGGATATACGTATACGAATATGCATACACTTATATATTGTTTCATGCATTTGCATCGAGTTGTTTATGATTTGGTTTACACAGAGTACAGTCGTGGTTACGTTGTTGTATCGATACACTTTGCCTCTCGGTTGATCCCCGATGGTAGGCCGCCTGGAGGGGCGTTTCCCCAACCAGACCGGTGAGGGGCGTATCCCCGGATCCGAGGCCATTTATGGCTAGAATCACGTGTGGGTCTGGGATTCCGTGATTCTGACTGTACTAGCACAGTGTGTGTCCATGAGTTACCCCGTGGGATTTTTACTTGCATGCTCAGTACATTGGAGGAATATGAGTTTTACCTCGTGTACTATGTTATTGTTTTTATTTACTTGGACTCGCATATGTTATTTTATATATATATATCAACTGGTGAAAGACATTTATTTTCGTCCACTCACTCTAACGTTTTTATTTGCCTTTCCCCTGGGCTTTTCGGTTTCCGTGCCCAGTTTGCAGTTCAGGCTCTGGTGTAGCACGTCGTGGTCGGAGGCATAGTGCTGGAGCAATCTTGTTTCATCCAGTAGGTTTATTGTTCTACCTACTGTGGTATGCGTATACGATTATGTATTAGATGTCGCTCTGAGTTTTCTGTGGTATATGTTATACGATTTTATACCGGATTTCAGTAAAGTATATATATATTTATTGTTTTACTTTACTGTTGATATATTGAGAAATCCGGATGGGATTGGTGCCCACGGTTTGCTTTTTGTGGCATAGGATGAAGTGTATTTTCCGCGTGCAGGTAATGGTAATTCCACGCTAGTAACAAAACTCTGCCCAAATTTCGAAAAGTTTTTGTTGGTTCGTGTTTTCGAAGGGGTTCGATTCCGATTTAGGCAGCTAAATCGGGGTTGGGTCCTTTCATTATCACTTTAGATTATGTTATGATATTGAGAAATTCGGATGGGATTGGTGCCCACGGTTTGGCTTTTGTTGCATAGGATGAAGTGTGTTTTTGGGTGCAGGTTAATGGTAATTTCACGATTTAGTGAAACTCTGCCGAAATTTCTAAGTTTTTTGCAAGTTCGTGTTTCCAGAAGGGGTTTGATTCCAGTTTAGTAAACTAAATCGGGGTTGGGTCCTTTCATAATCGTACTAGTGGGTTTGTTAACGACTAAATTATCGGACAAGAATTTGGTTTGAATTCCTTCGCGGAAATTGGTGAGGATTTGATTTCGAGCTCGTAGGAGGTTTCAGAGGATTTTTCGGATAATCGAAGAATATAAAATAGATATTTAAAATTATCATCGAGTTAGTCATACTTATCCGTTTGGGTTTGAGTTATCCGAATCGTGAATTTGGTCGGTTCGCGACGTATAAATATTGAGTACTCGTAAAAATCAGAAAATCACGCATTTGGGCCGTTTGACCAGCTTTGACCATCTTTGATCCGCGTTGACTTGGGTTCACCAGAGCTCCATCAGCTTTGACCATCTTTGACCCGCCGTTTCCGGCCACCTCCGGCCACAATCTTTGTATGGCTAGAATCCTCTTGTGATTCTCTAATGGTTTATGCTTGATTTTGTGGGAATTGGTTGAGATTTGGGAGAGTTTGAGCTCGGTGAAATCCTTGATTTTCGCCACCGTTGGGGGCAGTGCTCCGAAAGGCTTTGGTGTCGCGGATGAGGGGGGTTAGGTTCCCCTCATCCCCTTGATGCTTTTCGGGTGGATGAATTTGTACAAGGAAGAGTATTGGGAGGAGCCGTGATGGTCGACGGAGGAGATTTTGGCCGTGAGCTTTCGAGCTCAATTCCGACCGATTGGGTTATGGTTTGGACTTGAGGTTTGGGGGTTTGGTTGGGCTTGAGGAGAGGAACATTTTGAGGTATGGTTCGCAGGAGTTGGTCACCGTTGGCGGTGGTGGTCAACGGCGGAGCTCCGGCGAGGGTTGACTTTTTGGAGATTTTTATACAGTTTTGCTCATAATCGCGCCCCGATCGTAGTCGTGAGGTTTTTGAGTTGATTTGTGTGTTGTAATTTGGGTCGAGGGTTGTTTGCGTGTATTTTGAGAATTTTGCTATCCTCGTCGATATTTTGAGTGATACGTCTTTCGAGAATGCGGGGGTTCTTAACGTGTTAGCTCCGTATCTTGTGTTTCAATATGTATTGATCGTATCCCTATTATTCAAGTGATCGTGATCGAGTGTTTGGCGAGGGATCTTCCGCCGGACCTCAGAGTTAGCTTTGTACTGTGAGTGGACACGTACTTTATTTTCACAGTTGATTTGCGAGTCCTGATTATGCATTTACGTTATGCATTTATGATTATACACTTTACGATTATGCATTGTATTAGTACGCATTTACAATTATGCACATACAAGTATGCATTTTAGGATTATGCATTTTACGACTATGCATATGAATGGAAAGCATTTATTATTTAGTTTACACAGAGTACAGTCTCAAATATAGAGGTAGCATCGATGCTTTAGCTTCTCGGCTGATCCCCGAGATGCTCCAGGGGGGACAGATATCCTGATCCGAGGTCTTTCAGACTTATAATCACGAGGGGGTCTGGGATCCAGTGATTAGACTGTACTATGCGGAGGAGTCCGTGAGTGACCCCGCATGATTTTATGTGCATCTTTATGGATCAAGGAAAATGTACCTGGTCGGGATTTTCATGTGCATTGACTCGTATTATGCTTTTATGAGCATATATACTTATATGTTGGGAAAGGCATATTATTATTTTCGTCCACTCACTCTAACGGTTTCATTTACCTTCCCCTAGGTTTTTCGATTTCTTTTGCCCAGTTTGCAGTTTGGGTTCCAGGGTTGCATGTCGACGATGGAGACGTAGAGTTCAAGTCACACTTCAGTTCGCGTAGGTTCTCAGTTCGACCTACTGATTGTATATGATGTGTATAGGCGTCGCTCGGAATACTTATGTTGTGTTTTCAGTTGAGTTTACTCCTGAATGTTTTCTGGATTTCTTGTAAACCTTGTGGTACGGTTTATTATATATGTGATGTTGAGAAATTCAGATATGGAACGGAGCCCCACAGTTTGGTTTTTGTGGAATATTCGAAGTGTGATTCTCTTTGCAGGTTCTAATATTGGCTCACGTATTTCAAATTAAAGTCTGGCGAAATTTTTTTTAAGGTCATGTTTTCGAAGGGGTTTGATTTTGGTTTATGCAACTAAATTGGAGTCGGGTCCTTTTATACATCTAGCGTGCAAGTCTAGAGAAAGGATAGCACCGAAACTTTGCTATTATCAAAACTATAGTCTTGTTATAATAGTTGTTGCATAGTGGAAATTTTTTGCAGTTTTCATCTCTGAATTCAGGGGTTTATGCAAAGAGAAAACATACTTGTGTAATTAGTCGCATCTACTTATAAGCACTGTTTTGTTTCTTTCATAAATTGTTTGTCAGGATAGATCCACATCTTGCTATCCCTGATAACAGTCATACATTACTTTTGGTAAAAAGTAGTTAAGGGTCTAATCACTCCCCCTCAAGGACTTTCAAGTGGTATCAGAGCAGCCACCAACTTTGTTAGTGAGATCCTCTGTGAGCCGAGAATGGATCAAGGTTCTACTTCCATCAATGTTGCACCATTCTTTGATGGAAGTGATTATTTCCAATGGAAAATCATGATGTCTTCTTTTCTAATGTCACAATATGATGGAAAACAATGGGACGTTGTTGATGATGGATATACTCCACCAAAGATTCCATCTATGGACAAACCAAATTTGCTTGTCTTAAAATCCAAAAATCTTTGGACCGATGCTGAAAAGATTTCAGCAAGAGTGAATAGTAAGGCTCTAAACAACTTATTTTCAGCCTAGTCTGAAAAAGAAAGAAGAAGAATCCTCCATTGTCAAACAGCTAAAGATGCATGAGATACATTAATGACTACTCATGAAGGAAACTCTAAGTTAAGAGCTCAAAAACTTCAAAGCTTGACTCTTGATTTTGAAAAAATATTTATACTAGAAGAAGAATCTATTGATGATTATCATAGTAGGCTACTTAGCATAACCAACCAATGTCAAGGCCTAGGAAGTCCTCTTGAACCAGAAGCTATTGTTTCTAAGTTTTAAGATCTGTGAGTTCTTATTTTGCTCCTAAACAACTCACTATTGAGGAATTCCTTGATATGAAGACTTATTCTCTTGATAAGCTTGTTGGTAATCTAAAGACTTATGAAGATAAATGAACTAAACCAGGAAGAAATAAAACCATCGCTCTTAGTTCTGTTAAGCAATAATCTGATGTTGATGAACACATTTCATAATCTATTGAAGAATGTGCATACATGAAAAAATACTTTGAAAAGTTCCTCAAAAATAAGAAACCTCCTTTTTCATCCAAAAACTCTTCAAAAGGTTTTAAGTCAGGCTCTATCTCTAGAAATCCTAGAAGCAATGATATCCCGAATGATGGATCATTCAAACCAAAATCTTCACAAAAAGGGGATAATCAAATAAGATGTTTTGAATGTACTGGTGTGGGGCACAAAGTCGCTGGCTGTGCAAACAGGAAAGGTAAAACTCATAAAGTTTTTAAAGCAACATGGAGTAATAGTGAATCAGAATCTGATTCAGAACATGATGAGAAAACAATTTCTTAATGGCATCAGCTGTGACGACCCGGAACAGAATTAGAAGTGTAATCAACTTTATTCGTGAGTTAGCGTATAATCGCAGATTTCTGATAATTATTGGCCGAGAATTTGAGTTGTGTCTCTTCTCGAGAGTTGTTGTATGCGTGATTTCGAGTTCGTGGGCAGTTCCGGATCATTATTTGGACGACCGAGGAATATAATATGAATATTAGAAATTTTGGTATATTGTCGAGTTTGTCCGTTCGTGTTCGAGTCTATCCGAATCGTAATTGTGATCCATTTTGGACCGTTGATCGACCCGAAGCATAAATGGAATGATTATCGACTTTATTTGTGAGTTTTGCGATTTGTTGTGATTTCGACGTAATCTGCTAATATGGCGGCCTTGTTAGCGACTAAATTATCGGGCGAGAATTTGATTTCGGATCCTTCGTGAAAGTTGTAGAGAATTTAATTTCGAGCTTGTGGGAACTTCCAGAGGATTATTCCGAGTTACGAGGATTAAGCTATGAATATTTTTGATCGTTGATCATTTAATCGGATAAGCTTGTGATGGTTTGAACCGTTGACTTTTTATCGGATTGGTCGAAGTATTTGACTTTGGGTGGAAATTGAAGAATTTGTCGAGTTAAGTTTGTTGCCGCGAGAATTGTTGAAAACGGAATTACGACGCGAAAGTTACGTTTGTTCGAAGTTTGTCGACAAGTATATTTGGAAGTTTCCAAAACTGGAAAGTATAAATAGTAGGTTTCCTTTTTGGGTAAGTGAAAATTGGGTGTTGACTGAGTCAACTCGGGTTGACCAGCCATTTTTCTACCTTTCCAGGCCGAATTTTGTTTGCATTCGTTGAGCTTGATTCCGGCCTCTTTTGGCCGTGGTGTCTTCATGAAAGTTATTGGGCTTGAGCTCCTCTTTCTTTTGATAGGTCATTCGTTCAATTTGGTTGCTGGATGAAGAAGTTATGACGTTTTGAAGTTTGTAATTTTTCGGCGAGTGCGGCGGTAGTCGGAGGTGATTTTTCCGGCCGATTTGGTGGCTCCTCTTTGTGGGGTTTGGTTAGCCATGAGGAGAGGAAGCTATTGCCTGTGGTTTGAGAGGTTGTCGTGGCCGGAGGAGAGAGATCCGTTGATGTGAAATTCCGGCGAGAGTTTGTACTTTCAAGGTGAGTTTTGGACCTTTTTCCGGTCAAAATTAGCCTTAACTTATAACTGGAAAGTTGTTGGAATCGTCGAGATCTTCAAAACCATGTGTAGTATGAAATTTTCTGGGCAGGTCTGAAATTCCGGTGGCAGGAGGCAGCGGCGACTTTTCGCCCGACGTGGTTTTCGACGAGTTATATGAAAGGACCCAACCCCGATTTAGCTTCCTAAATCGGAATCAAACCCCCTCGAAAACACGAACCAACAAAAACTTTTCGAAATTTCGGCAGAGTTTCGTTACTAGCGTTGAATTACCATTACCTGCACGCGGAAAATACACTTCATCCTATGCCACAAAAAGCAAACCGTGGGCACCAATCCCATCCGGATTTCTCAATATATCAACAGTAAAGTAAACAATACATATAATATATACTTTACTGAAATCCGGACTAAAATCGTATAATCATATTCAACAGAAAACTCAGAGCGACCTCTAATACATAAACATATACGTATACCACAGTAGGTAGAACAATAAACCTACTGGAAGAATCAAGGCAGCTCGAGTACTATGCCTCCGACCACGACGTGCGACACCTGAGCCTGAACTGCAAACTGGGCACGGAAACCGAAAAGCCCAGGGGAAAGACAATAAACACGTTAGAGTGAGTGGACGAAAATAAATGTCTTTCACCAGTTAATATATATGTTATAAAAATATATGCGAGTCCAGGTAAATAGAAATAATAAAGTACACGAGGTAAAACCATAATCCTCCAGCGTACTGAGCATGCAAATAAAAATCCCACGGGGTCACTCATGGACACACACTGTGCTAGTATAGTCAGAACCACGGAGTCCCTGACTTCCACGTGATTCTAGCCAGAAATGGCCTCGGATCCGGGGAAACGCCCCTCACCGGTCAGTCGGGGATACGCCCCTCCTGGTATGGCCTACCATCGGGGATCAGCCGAGAGGCATGTGTATCGATACAACAACGTAACCAAGACTGTACTCTGTGTAAACCAAATCAAAAACATTTCGATGCAAATGCATGAAACAGCATATAAGTGTATGTATACTCATATACGTATATTCGTATAAGTATAATCATATAATCGTAAAAACACATGCTCATGTAATCCGAAATCTCGTACGCATGCTCAAGTTCATAAATCATATAAAAGACTCGCAAGATTTGCCGTGAAAAGAAATGTCCACTCACAGACTGGCATAACGCGTATCGCGTTAACCCGTGATCCGGCGGAATGTCCCTCGCCAAACAAACGATCACAAACCCCTGAATATTCACAATGTCCAATATTCAAAGTCATAATCCGACAATACAAATCAAACCACGAGAAACCACCGTTCTCGGAAATACACAATTCGAATACGACGAATCGTCGAAAATCCATATATACCACCTCAATACCTAGTTTTACGTTCGGACGCTCAACTCGAAAAACGAACCTCCCCACTGCGATCGGGGCGCGATTTCGAGTCAAAAGACATGCAACTTGTCGAAAGTCCAAAAAGTCAAACTTTGACCGTTGACCGCCGTCCACGGCGGCGCCACTGTTGACCGGAAGAATTCATGGCGGAGAAACCCCTATTCCATGCAAAACCACCCACTGAGCAACTTTGTCAACTGCACCGAAGTCCAATTCTCACTCTAACATGGTCAATTTCATGAAAAACCGAATGAACACACAAATTTCAAATCCAAAATTCTCCTTGCACACATCGAATTGAAACACGAAACTTACAGGGGAGCATCAAGGGAATGAGAGCTTCAAAGCCCACTCAAAATTGCAGCTCGAATCGGTCTAATTCATACAACCCGAATCATCAAGTTTCCTTCCATTTTTGACCGGATTTCTCCTCCATTTCCGGTGAACCTCGCCGTAAGTGATGACCGAGGTTAGACTCGGAAGGTCAAGGCACATCCAATGGACCAAGTCCCGTGCCAAGAGGTGGCCGGAAACGTCGCCCACCGTGGAGCACCGTGGCTCCGTCGCCAAACTCTCTCTCACCACCGAGTTGACTCGGTCAACTCGGTCAAACCCATTTATGGCAAGTTCTGACTTTCCCAAAACAGCAGGTTTCTATTTATAGCCTTTCCCAAAACGGAAACTTCATAATTATCCATTTCGACAAACTTCAAACGCGCGTAACTTACTCGTCGTAATTCCGATTCCGATAATTCTCACGGCCACAAACTCATCTCAACATACTCTTCAATAATCACCCGAAGTCAAACACATCGGCCAATCGGATAAAAAGTCAACTGTTCAAACCAACACATAATTAAATCAACCAAACAATCAACAATCGGCAAAATTCGCAACTTAAACTCCGTAACTCAAAATCATGCTCCGGAAGTTTCCCACAAACTCGAAATTAAATTCTGAACAATTTCCGTGAAGAAGCTGAAACCAAATTCTTGACCGGTAATTTAGGCGTTAAGTAGCCCACCATTTAAATCCAAACTTCAAATATTCATAACTAATTCCTCGGTCGTCCAAATAACAATCCGGAACCGCCCACGAACTCGTAATCACATATAGAACGACTCTCGAGAAGAGACCCAGCTCCAATTCTCGGCCAATAATTTAGTCGTTAAGAAGCGTCGGCGATTAAAACAACTGTCGCAACTCTGCGACTACGCGCACGCTCATCAATCAAGCTGATTCCACTACTAATTCTGTTCTGGGTCGTCACATTATATGTCATTTCTCTCGGAATCGCGCCCCGATCGCAGTGGTGAGGTTTGTTTTTCGATTTGAGCATCGGAAATTTTAGCGAGGTTTTGAGGTGTGATTATTGGATTTTCACGATTCCGTTGTTATTGGATAATACGTTTCCGGGAACAGGTGTTTCTCGTGATTTGATTTGAGTTGTCGAGTTATCAATTTGAGCAATGGATTTTATGATTATTTAGGGATTCGTGATTGTTCGTTTGGCGAGGGTTTTTCCGCCGGATCACGGGATTAACGCGAACTGCGTTACGCTAGTCTGTGAGTGGACATTTCTTTTCACGGATTGATTGCGAGTCTTTTATATACGTTTTACAAACTTGAGCATGCAGTATGATCATGATTTTTATGAGCATGTGTTTTACGATTACGCATATATGAATATACGTATACGAATATACATACATATATATTATGATTTATGCATGTGCATGGAAAGGATTTATGATTTGGTCTACATTGAGTACAGTCTCAGTTATCAGGGTTGTATCGTTACACATTGGCTTCTCGGCTGATCCCCAAGTACGCTCCCGGGGGGACAGATATCCTGACCCGAGGCCTTTCTGGCTAGGAATCACGTGTGGGTCTGGGATCCCATGATTCAGACTATACTAGCGCGAGGGAGTCCATGAGAGACCCCGCGGTATTATGATGCATGCTCTGTACGCGTGAGAAGTTAGAGTCTCCCTCGTGTACCATATGATTTTTATGCATTTTGACTCGCATATGTTTTTATAACATATATTATTCGGCAAAAGACATTTATTTTCGTCCACTCACTCTAACAGTTTTCATGTCTTTCCCCTGGGCTTTTCGGTTTCCGTGCCCAGTTTGCAGTTCAGATTCTGGTGTCGCACGTCGTGGTCGGAGGCATAGTATTCGAGCGATGTTTCTTTTATGGTAGGTTCTTAATTTGACCTACTATTTGTATATCTATATTAGAAGTCGCTCTGAGTATTCTGATGTATACTTTTATACGATTTTCCCCGGATTTCTGTAAAGTATAGTTATACTTATTACTTTACATTACTGTTATAATATTGAGAAATCCAGATGGGTTTGGTGCCCACGGTTTGATTTTTGTGGCATAGGATGAAGTGTATTTTTCGGGTGCAGGTAATGGTAATTCCGCGTTAGTAGCGTTACTCTACCGAAATTTTAATGGTTTTTGTTGGTTCGTGTTTTCAGAAGGGATTTGATTCCAGTTTCGGAAACTAAATCGGGGTTAGGTCCTTTCAGCTTGGTATCCGAGCATTAGGTTTTAGGTTCTGTAGACTTCAGTAGTCGTGTTTACTCAGGATATTTGAGAATGTACAGCATGTCTGGAGTGGTGACCCGACCGGCCGGCGGATACTCATCAATACTCCGGGTGTTGTATGCTTTCAAATATTTGAAGTTCCATGATTACGTTCTACTTGTTGCAAACGTTGTTTTATTCATTAGGATGCCTCCTTGACGTGCTTTCCGTGTCGGTACGGTTGTGGATCCTATTGAGGATCAATCGACGCGCGGTTTGCCAGTGAATTGTAGGTTGGATGAGCATTCTGAATTCAGAGATTTGTGTAGCATGGTTTGCCCAGTTGTGTGTGTATGGGCGTTTACATATTGCCTCAGAGCAGAGAATTGTGGCAGTTGATGTTTTTGCCTGAGTTAGATCATTGCATTTAGTGGGCTAGTATTGTGCGAGTTCCTGTTGTGACTCCATAGCCTACATTTGGGGTATTGTTTATACGATAATGGTTCAATCAGGCTATCCAACAACGGAGATATGAAGTGTTTACCCACCTGAGGTAGAGATATACCATTCATATGTTTGTTTCCGTTTTGTACGTGTTATGTGGCTTCAGAGGAAGCAGTGCACGAGGTTCGAGATGAGTTTGAACCTGAGCATCAGAGGGATTTCGACTGTTATGCCTTAAGAAAATTGTTAGAAGCTTAGTGTGCTGCACTCAGAGCCAAGGCTATTGAGAAGGAAAGGCATACGCGGTTTCCGACGTGTTGGTTTGGGGAAAGTGGACTTAGTCGAGATATTTTGATGAGGTTGAGTTCAGGCACCTCGGAATCAGTGACTTCATCAGGCTGTGGCCTTTTCGATTATGTTGGGGGTCATCAGATCAAAGCAGAGGATCCGGTTGGTGATGGTGGAGATCACGGAGTAGCGGACTTGTTCCTGTGATATAAGTTTAGGTGATCGTTGGTGATTCTTCCACACAGTAGGTGTCGTTGTGACTTGTGTTCGTGGAGCACTCTCAGTTGCTATTGTGGTGGTCAGGAGGGTCACGTTACGAGGGAGCGCTCTCAGCCAGCTATTTTAGCGGTTCGGCAGCTCAGAGTTCATGAGGAGGTCATGATGTTATTCTTAGAGTTTGACCAATACATCCTTCTAGACGAGTTATTCAGCAATTCGCAATTGACGTGGGCGGCTAGTTAGGCATGTTGGAGTTCGTGCCACGACCTTGTATGAGGACGGAGTTTCTTCGAGGTTACCGTCATTTGACATCTATGGCTATTATACCTGCATCTCCACTTCCGAGGTTTTGGAATGTGTTGTACCAATCTGGAGGTTGTGGGATCTTTGTTAGAGGATATGGCTTAGCCGCGGATCTATTATAGCTGGATATCGTCGATTTTGGTGTGATTATAAGTATGGACTTCTTGACGACGCATTGGGCTATGTTCGATGGTCACGAGAAGGTGGTTGTGTTTCAACGACCAGACTTTTCCCGAGATACTATTACGTGGTGATGGTCGAGCGGATGGTGGAAACGGGTTGTGTTGTTGCTTAGCTTATGTTGTGGATATTACGGTTGCTGTGCCCGACATTGGCGACATTGAGGTGGTTCCTGAGTTTCCAGGTATGTTCCGGAGTAGTTACCAGGTATTCCTCCAGTTCGGGAGACCGACTACACCATTGAGCTTTTACCGGGCGCTGGACTCATATCACCGGTATCTTGTTGTTCGGAGCCAGCGGAGCTGTTGGAGCTATAAGTTCAACTTTAGGAGTTGCTGGAGGAGATTTCATGCGACTCAGCGTACCTACGTGGTGTGCTCTTGCATTATTTGTGCGGATGTTGGATGGTTTGACGAGGTGGTGCATTGACTACCGAAAGCTGAATCAAGCTTCAGAGGAGAGCAAGTATCCTTCACTTCGGATTGATGACTGGTTTGATCAACTCAAGGGAGCTTCAGTCTTTTCGAAGATTGATTTCGGGTCCGGATACCATCAGTTGAGGATCGGCGAATCAGATGTGGCCAGGATAATTTTCGGATCACGATGCGGGCATCGGGAGTTCTTGGTCACGCCGTTTGGTTGACCAATGCCCCGCATCTTTTACGAACTTGATGGACTAGGTGTTCAGACGGTTTCTGGACAAGGTTGTGGTCGTGTTCATTGGCAACATCCTAATTTACTCCAGGAGTATGGGCCAGCACTTGAAGCAATTACGAGCGGTTTTGCGGACTTTGCGAGATGATCAGTTGTTGGCAAAGTTCAGTAAGTGTGAGTTATGGTTGGTTAGCGTGAAGATTTTGAACCACGTGATGTTAGTCGAGGGAATTGGCGTGGATCTTGACCAGATAAAGCTGTATTGATTTAGAGTTTACTTATCATTGTACCAGAGATCAGGGGTCTCTTGGGTTTGGCATGCTACTACCGACGGTTTGTACAGGATTTTCTCGAATTGCCACTTCACTTTTCGGATTGACGAAGAAGGCGTCAAGTTTGACTGGTTCGATGCACGCTAGGAGAGTTACTTACTCCTGAAGGATGGTTGACCGTTGCTTCGGTTTTGACCTTACCTGACGATCGTGGTGAGTTCATGAATTATGGCGATGCATCAAGGGTTGGATTTGGTTATGCTTTGATGCACCATTGTAGAGCGGTGGCTCATGGTGTCAGGCAGTGGACACTTTATGAAGTTGCGTATCCTGCGTATGATTTGGGAGTTGCTGTTCTTGTGTTAGCATCGGAGAGTTGGAGACACTACTACTACGGCGTGCAACACAGTGTAGGATGTACACTGATCACATGAGTTTCATCTACTTGCATTTTCGGCCCTATTTGAGCTTGAGGCGACGTAGATGGATGGGCTCGATTAACGACTATGGCTGCACATTTGAGTTTATTCGAGAGAGGCAATTGTTGTTGCTGATACATTCAGTCGGAAGTCGGGAGCTTCAGTGTTTCATGTGTGTGTGGCTCGAGTTTCCGTGTTAGCCGAGTTGTGAGCTATGAGAGCTGAGTTAGAGTGTGATGATGATGGAGCTCATTGTTTTACGTGCGTTGTGCACTAGTGCTACGAAGATGTATCCGATATTTCGAGTTTACTACTCGTGACGTAACCCGTAGAAGAACGTAACAGCTTGTGTGAGCAGACGCCACATTTGTCGACATGCGATGGAAGCGAGGCAGAGACTTGCCAGAAAGTTACAGCTATTGGAGATTTCCGATTAGAAGTTGGAGCTTATCACTGCGAATTTTGTGTGCCAGTACGCACTTCGGTTTGTGGTACCAGTTGTCGAATCTTTGTGGATCATTTGATGAACTTAGTTATTTTCCTTGTACTTCGGAAAAGATTTCGATGGCAGGCTGACATAGCTGTATTTGACGGAGGTTGTCCATTTACGTGGTGCGTCTGTGTCCCAGTTTGTTGATCGAGATAATCAGTTACAACTGAGTGTTGGCAAACGTTGCAGTGGACATTGGGGACCAGATTACAGTTTAGTATAGTTATGAGCATGTGTTTTACGATTACGTGTGGAAGAAACAAGGTAGCTCGAGCACTATGCCTCCGACCACGACGTGCGACACCAGAGCCTGAACTGCAAACTGGGCACGGAAACCGAAAAGCCCAGGGGAAAGACATGAAACACGTTAGAGTTCGTGGACGAAAATAAATGTCTTTCACCAAGTAATATATACGTATAAAATCATATGCGAGTCAAATGCATAAATAAAGGAAATAGTACACGAGGGAGACTCTAACTCCTCACGCGTACAGAGCATGCAACGTAAAATATATCGCGGAGACTCTCGTGGGCTTCCACGCGATAGCACAGTCTGAACCACGGGATCCTAGACCCACACGTGATTCCTAGCCAGAAAGGCCTCGGGTCAGGATATCTGTCCCCCCCGGAGCGTACTCGGGGATCAGCCGAGAAGCCAATGTGTATCGATACCACAACAAATACTGAGACTTTACTCTGTGTAAACCAAATCATAAATCTTTTCTATGCACATGCTTAAAACATAATATATACTCATGTATACTCGTATACGTATATTCGTGGCTGATACACAAAGGCCTAGCAACTGGTATCTCAAATGGCTGATACTTCTTGGCAAGTCTCCGCCTCCGAGCCATGGCCAGCTGACAAATGTGGCATCTGCACACACATGCTGCGCACACACAAGCTGCTAAATTGCTCTTCATGTTGCGTCACGAGTAATAAACTCGAAGTATCTGATATATCTCCGCCTCACTAGCGCCAAACGCGTGTGAAACCACGAGCCTCAACATCATCACACATTAACTCAGCTCCAGTAGCTCGCAACTCGGCTAACACGGAAACGCGAGCCACACACACACATGAGACACTGAAATCCTGACTCTCGACTGAATACATCAGCAACAACATCCCAGATGGGTAGTCAAAGTACAACCACAAGCCTTTCTCGAACAAACTCAAAGGTGCAGCCATAGTTGTTAGTCGACCCCATACATCTACACTGCCTCAAGCCCAAATCTGGCCAAAAATGCAAGTGGATGAAACTCATATGATCAGTGTACATCCTACACCGCGCTGCACGCCATAACTGTAGTGTCTCGAACTCACCGACACTAACATAAGGACAGCTACACCCAAATCATACACAGGATACGTAACTACACAAAGTTCCACTGCCTGGAACCATGAGCCATCGCTCTGCTATACAGCATCAATACACAACCAAATCTAAACCTCGATGCACCGCCATAACCCACAAACTCGTCACGATCGTCAGGTAAGTTCAAAACCAAAGCAACGGTCACCATCCTGCAGGAGTAAGTAACTCTTCTCGCGTGCATCAAACCACTCGAACTTGACGCCTTTTTCGTCAATCCAGAAAAGTGAAGTGGCAATCCAGGAAAATCCTGCACAAGCCGTCGATAAAAGCCTGCCAAACCCAAGAGACTCCCGATCTCTTGTGCAATGGTAGGGCAATCCCCAAATCCACACGGCTTCTAGCTGGTCAGGATCCACGCCAACTCCCTCGGCTGACATTATACAGTCCAAAATCTTCACGCTAATCGACAAAAACCCACACTGGCTGAACTTCGCAATAGCTTATCATCTCGCGAAGTCCACAAAACCACTCGCTATTGCATCAGGTGCTGGCCCACATTCCTAGAGTACATCAGGACGTTGCCAACAAACATGACCACAAACTCGTCCAGAAACCGTTTGAACACCTGGCCCATCAAGTCCTCACGATCTACAGGGCATTGGTCAACCAATGACGTGACCAAGAACTCGTAATGCCTGCACCAAGATCTGAAAGCTAACATAGCCACATTTGACTCATTGATCCTCAACTAATAATATCCGGACCCGAAATCAATCTTCGAAAAGACTGAAGCTCTCGCTAACTGATCAACCAATTGTCAATCCGAAGCAAAGGATACTCACTCTCCTCTGAAGCGAATCAGGCTTCGGTAATCAGTGCACCATCTCGTCGAATCATCCAACATCCGTACAAACAATGCAAGAGCACACCACGCAAACACGCGGGGTCGCATGAAATCTCCTCCAGCAACTCCTGGAGTTGAAACTGTAGCTCCAACAGCTCCGCTGGTTCCGAACGACAAGACGTCGATAAAAATGAGTCCAGCGCCCGGTACAAACTCAATGGTGTAGTCAGTCTCCCGAACTGGAGGGACACCTGGTAACTCCTCTGGAATACTCCTGGAAACTCGGGAACCACCTCAATGTCACCAATGTCAGGTACAGCAACCATAGTATCCACAACATGAGCTAAGCAACAACACAACTCGTTTCCACCATCCGCTCGACCATCACCACGAAACAGCATCTCGGGGAAATCTGGTCGTCGAAACACAACCTCCTTCTCGAGGCACTCGAACGCAGCCAAATGCGTCATCCGTAAGTCTATACTCATAGTCACATCAAAACCTCGATGTCCAGCTATAACAGATATGCGGCTAAGCCATATCCTCCAATAAGGATCTCGCGACCTCCGGATGGATACAATACTCTCCAAAACCTCGGAAGTGGAGATGCAGGTACAATAGCCATAGATAACAGACAACAGTAACCTCGGAGAAAAGTCTGTCCTCATACAAGGTTATGGCACGAACTCCAACATGCCCAAATAGCCGCCTATGTCAATTGCGACTTGCTGAATAACTCATCAAAAGGCTGCGTTGGTCACTCCAGAAACAGCATCATGATCTCCTCGTGAACTCTGAGCTACCAAACCGCTAACTCAGCTGGCTGAGAGCACTCCCTCGTAACGTGACCCTTCTGGTCACTACAATGGCAACTGAGAGTGCTCTACGAACACAAGTCACCGCAACACCTGCTGCGTGAAAGGATCACCAATGATCACCCAAACTCATGCCATAAGAGCAAGTTCGCTACACTGTGATCTCCGCCATCGTCAAACGGATCCTCTGCTTAATCTGATGACCCTCAACACAATCAAACGAAACCACAGCCTGATGCAGTCACCGATCCCGAAGTGTCGGAACTCAACCTCATCAAATTCTCGACTAAGTCCATTTTCCTCAAACCATCACATCGAAAACCGCGTACATCTTTCCCTCAAAATAGCCTCGCCACGGAGTGCAGCACACTAAGCTCCTCACGGTTATCTCGAGGCATATTAATCAGACTCTCTCTGATGCTCAGGTTCAAACTCATCTCGAACCTCGTGTATAACTCCCTCTGAAGCCACATAACCCGTGTAAACAGGGACAAACACATAGACAATGCATCTCTGCCTCAGGTGGGTAAACACTCCACATTCGAATGTTGGGTAGCCTGATACAACCATTACGTATAAACAATACCCTGGAAGTAGGCCATGAAGTCACAACCAGAACTCACACCATATCAGCCCACCAAACACAATGATCTGAATCAGGCAAACATCACTGCCAAAATTCTCAGCTCTGAGGCAACATATAGACGCTCATACACACAACCGGGCAAACTGTGCCACACAATTCGCTGAACACAAAATACTCATCCAAATCCACAGTTCACTGGCAAATCACGCGTCGATTGATCCTCAATAGGATCCACAACCGAAACGACACGGAAAGCACGTCAGGAGGCATCCTAATGAATAAAACATCATTCACAACAAGTGGAACATAATCATGGAACTTCAAATATTTGAAAGCATACAACACCCGGAATTTTGATGAGTACCGCCGGCCGGTCGGGTCACCATTCCAGACATGCTGTACATTTTCAAATATCCTTAGTAAACAAAACTACAGAAGTCTACAGAACCTATAACCTAAAGCTCTGATACCAAGGTGAAAGGACCCAACCCCGATTTAGCTCCCTAAACCGGAATCAAACCCTTCCGAAAACGCGAACCAACAAAAACCGTAGAAATTTTGGCAGAGTTTCGTTACTAACGTTGAATTACCATTACCTGCACGCGGAAAATACACTTCATCCTATGCCACAAAAATCAAACCGTGGGCACCATTCCCATCCGGATTTCTCAATATATCAACAGTAAAGTAAAATAATAAATATATCTATACTCACTGAAATCCGGTGTAAAATCGTACAACGTAAACAACAGATTTCTCAGAGCGACCTCTATTATATAAACATATAAGTATACCACAGTAGGTAGATCAATAAACCTACTGGAAGAAACAAGGTAGCTCGAGCACTATACCTCCGACCACGACGTGCGACACCAGAGCCTGAACTGCAAACTGGGCACGGAAACCGAAAAGCCCAGAGGAAAGATATGAAACACGTTAAAGTGAGTGGACGAAAATAAATGTCTTTCACCAAGTAATATATACGTATAAAATCATATGCGAGTCAAATGCATAAATAAAGGAAATAGTACACGAGGGAGACTCTAACTCCTCACGCGTACAGAGCATGCAGCGTAAAATATATCGCGGAGACTCTCGTGGGCTTCCACGCGATAGCACAGTCTGAACCACGGGATCCTAGACCCACACGTGATTCCTAGCCAGAAAGGCCACGGGTCAGGATATCTGTCCCCCCCGGAGCGTACTCGGGGATCAGCCGAGAAGCCAATATGTATGGATACCACAACATATACTGAGACTGTACTCTGTGTAAACCAAATCATAAATCTTTTCTATGCACATGCTTAAAACATAATATATACTCATGTATACTCGTATACGTATATTCGTATATGCATTATCGTAAAACACATGCTCGTAAAATCATATTCAATCTGCATGCTCAAGTTCGTAAATCATAAATAAAAGACTCGCAATCAATCCGTGAAAATAAATTGTCCACTCACAGACTAGCGTAACGCGATATGCGTTAACCCGTGATCCGGCAGAAAGTCCCTCGCCAAACGAACAATCACGAACACCTAAATATTCACAAAATCCATATCTCAAAATCATAACTCGACAATACAAGACAAATCACGAGAAACCACCGTTCTCGGAAATGCGTAATTCGAATACGACGAATCGTCGAAAATCCATATATAACACCTCAATATCTCGCTTTACGTTCGGACGCTCAACTCGAAAAACGAACCTCCCCATTGCGATCGGGGCGCGATTTCGAGTCAAATGTCATGCAACTTATCAAAAACCACAAAAAGTCAAACCGTTGACCATTGACCGCCGTTGACCGCCGTCCATGGCGGCGCCGCCACTGACCGGAGAATTTCACGGCGGAGGAACCTCCATTCCATTCAAAATCACCCACTGAGCAACTTTGTCAACTGCAACAAAGGCCAATTCTCACTCCAACCATGTCAATTTCGTGATAAACCGAATTGGTACACAAATTTCAAATCCAAAATTCTCCTTCCTCAAATCGAATTAAAGCTTCATACTTACATGGTTAGAATCCTTGAGAGGAGGGCTACAAAACCCAGTCCAAATCTTAGCTCGAATCGGCCCGAATCACCAAACCCGAATTCACCAAGTATCATCAAACTTCATGCCGGAAAACCGAGCTCCTCCGGCGGGCTACGCCGTGGAGGGAGGTCGGAGAAGGACTCGAGTGGCCGAGGCGCACCAACTGCCACCTCCCCCGTGGCCGGAGACGGCCGATCGGCAACTCGCCGTCGCCACCGTACAGCACCGTCGCGATTCTCCTCCAAGGCCGAGTTGACTCGGTCAACTCACCAGTCAAAGACATAAATGGTAAGGTTTGACTTCCCAAACTGGTAACTTTCTATTTATAGCCTTACCCAAAATGGAAACTTCATACTTATCCTTTTCGACAAACTTTGAACACCCGCAACTTTCTCGTCGTAATTCCGATTCCGATAATTCTCGCGACCACAAACTCGTCTCGACATATTCTTCAATAATCACCCAAATTCACACACATCGCCCAATCGGATAAAAAGTCAACGGTTCACACCAACACATATTAAATCGGCAAAATAACCAACAATCGGAAATAATCACAACTTAATCTTCGCAACTCAAAATAATGCTCCGGAAGTTCCCACGAGCTCGAAATTAAATTCTGAACAACTTCCGTGAAGAAGCCGAAACCAAATTCTCGTCCGGTAATTTAGTCGTTAAGTAGCCCACCATTTAAATCCGAACTTTAAATATTCGTAATTAATTCCTCGGTCGTCCAAATAACGATCCGGAACCGCCCACGAACTCAAAATCACATGTACAACGACTCTCGAGAAGAGACCCCGCTCTAATTCTCGGTCAATAATTAAGTCGTTATTAAACCTGGCGATTCCATCATCAGTCGGAAATCTGCGATTACGCAGCAATTCACGTATGTGGCTGACCATACTGTTGATTCTGGTCCGGGTCGTCACAGTATACTTATATGTTTATACATTAGAGGTCGCTCTGAGAATCTGTTGTTTACGTTGTACAATTTTACGCCGGATTTCAGTGAAGTATAGATATATTTATTGTTTTACTTTACTGTTGATATATTGAGAAATCCGGATGGGATTGGTGCCCACGGTTTGATTTTTGTGGCATAGGATGAAGTGTATTTTCCGCGTGCAGGTAATGGTAATTCCACGTTAGTAATGAAACTCTGCCAAAATTTCTATGGTTTTTGTTGGTTCGTGTTTTCGAGGGGGTTCGATTCCGGTTTAGGCAACTAAATCGGGGTTGGGTCCTTTCAGCGTGGTATTAGAGCATTAGGTTATAGGTTCTGTAGACTTCTGTAGTCGTGTTTACTAAGGATATTTGAGAATGTACAGCATGTCTGGAATGGTGACCCGACCGACCGGCGGATACTCATCAATATTCCGGGTGTTGTATGCTTTCAAATATTTAAAGTTCCATGATTACGTTCCACTTGTTGTGAACGATGTTTTATTCATTAGGATGCCTCCTTGACGTGCTTTCCGTGTCGTTTCGGTTGTGGATCCTATTGAGGATCAATCGACGCGCGATTTGCCAGAGAACTGTGGATTTGGATGAGTACTCTGAGTTCAGAGATTTGTGTAGCACGGTTTGCCTGGTTGTGTGTGTATGAGCGTCTACATGTTGCATCAGAGCTGAGATTGTGGTAGTTGATATGTGCCTGAGTCAGATTATTGTATTTGGTGGGCTGATATTGTGTGAGTTCCGGTTGAGACTCCATGGCCTACATTCAGAGTGTTGTTTATACGGTAATGATTTAATCAGGCTACCCAGCATTCGAATGTGGAGTGTTTACCCACCTGAGGCAGAGATGCATTGTTCATATGTTTGTCCCTGTTTGCACGTCTTATGTGGCTTCAGAGGGAGCTATGCACGAGGTTCGAGATAAGTTTGAACCTGAGCATCAGAGAGAGTCTGATTATTGTGCCTCAAGACATCCGTGAGGAGCTTAGTGTGCTGCACTCAGTGGCGAGGCTATTGAGAAGGAAATGTGTAAACGGTTTTCAATGTGATGGTTAGAGGAATGTGGACTTCGTCGTGATTTTGATGAGATTGAGTTCAGGCACCGCGAGATCAGTGACTTCATCAGGCTAGGGTCTTTTTGATTGTGTTGAGGGTCATCAGATCAGGCAGAGAATCCGTTTGGCGATGGCGGAGATCACAGAGTAGCGGACTTGCTCCTGCGGCATGAGTTTGGGCGATCGTTGGTGATCCTTTCACACAGCAGGTGTTGTGGTGACTGGTGTTCGTGAAGCACCCTCAGTTGCTGTTTCGGTGGCCAGGAGGGTCACGTTATGAGGGAGCGCCCTCAGCCAGCTGTGTTAGCAGTTCGACAGCTCAGAGTTCACGAGGAGGTCGTGATGCTATTTCTGGAGTTTGATCAACGCAGACTTCTAGATGAGTTAATCAACAAGTCGCAATTGACGTAGGCGGCTAGTTGGGCATGTTGGAGTTCGTGCCATGAACTTGTTTGAGGATAGATTTTTTTTCTCTCCGAGGTTACTGTTGTTTGATATCCATGCCTATTGTACCTGCATCTCCACTTCCGAGGTCTTGGAGAGTGTTGTATCCATCCGGAGGTTGCGAGATCCTTGTTGGAGGATATGGGTTAGCCGCGGATCTGTTATAGCCGGACATTGTGGTTTTGGTGTGATTGTGAGTATGGACTCACTGACGATGCATTTTGCTGTGTTCGAGTGCCTCGAGAAGGAGGTTGTGTTTCGACGACCAGATTTTTCCCGAGATACTATTTCGTGGTGATGGTCGAGCAGATGATGGAGACGGTTTGTGTTGTTGGTTTAGCTCATGTTGTGGATACTATGGTTGCTGTACCCGACATTGGTGACATTGAGGTGGTTTCCGAGTTTCCAGGTGTGTTTCGAAGGAGTTACCAGGTGTTCCTCCAGTTCGGGAGACTGACTACACCATTGAGCTTGTACCGGACGCTGGACTCATTTTACCGGCATTTTGTCGTTCGGAGCCAGCGGAGCTGATAGAGCTACAGTTTCGTCTCCAGTAGTTGTTGGAGGAGGTTTCAGGAGATTTCATGCGACCCTGCGTATTTGCGTGGTGTGCTCTTGCATTGTTGTGCGGATGTTGGATGGTTCGACGAGGTGGTGCATTGACTACCGGAAGCTTGATTCATTTCAGAGGAGAGTGGGTATCCTCTGCTTCGGATTGACGAGTGGTTTGATCAGCTCGCGAGAATTTCAGTCTTGTCGAAGATTGATTTCGGGTCCGGATATTATTAGTTGAGGATCGATGAGTCAGATGTGGTTTGGACAGCTTTCGAATTTCGGTGCGGACATCAGAAGCTTTTGGTCACGCTGTTCAGTTGACCAATGCCTCCGTAGATCGTGTGGACGTGATCGACCAGGTGTTCAGACGATTCTGGACGAGTTGCGGTCATGTTCGTCGACAACATCCTGATGTACTCCAGGAATGTGAGCCAATACCTGAAGCAATTGCGAGCGATTTTGCGGACTTCACGAGATGATCAGCTGTTTGCGAAGTTCAGCCAGTGTGAGTTTTGGTTGATTAGCACGAAGATTTTGGGGCTGTGTGATGTTAGCCGAGGGAGTTGGCGTGGATCCTGACCAGATAGAAGCCGTGTTGTTTTGAGGTTGCCCTACTATTGAACCAGAGGTCAGAAGTCTCTTGGGTTTGGCAGGCTATTACCAACGGCTTGTACAGGATTTTCCTGGATTGCCACTCTATTTTCCGGATTGACGAAGAAGGTGTCAAGTTCGAGTGGTTCGATGCACACGAGGAGAGTTACTTACTCCTGCAGGATTGTTGACCGTTGCTTCGGTTTTGCCCTTACCTGTCGACCACGACGAGTTCGTGAGTTATAGCGATGCATCGAGGATTGGATTTGGTTATGCGTGATGCAGCTTTGCAGAATGATGGCTTATGGTTCCAGGCAGTGGAACTTTGTGTAGTTGCATGAAAGGACCCAATCCCGATTCAGCTACCCAAACCGGAATCAAACCCTTTCGAAAATACGAACCAACAATAAATTTTCGAAATTCGGGCAGAGTTTCGTTACTAGCGTTGAATTACCATAACCTGCACCCAGAAATTAACACTTCGTCCTATGCCACAAAAAGAAAACCGTGGGCACCAATCCCATCCGGATTTCTCAACATCAATATAATCAACAACAATAAATAAACTGTACTATGTATATATGTATATCCGTGAAAAATCCGCACAAACATGTATCAGAACGTATCAGAGCGACCTCTAGAGTAAAACATATACAATATGTACATCAGTAGGCGAAACAAGAACCTACTGGAAAACACAGGTGACTCTGATCACTAGCCTCCAAACCGCGACGTGAAACACCAAACCTGAACTGCAAACTGGGCACGGAAACCGAAAAGCCCAGGGGAAAGACAATAAACACGTTAGAGTGAGTGGACGAAAATAAATGTCTTTCACCAAGTAATATATACGTATAAAATCATATGCGAGTCATATGCATGAAAATCAAATGCTACGTGAGGAGACTCTGGCTACCACTCACGTACAGAGCATGCAACGTAAACATATCGCGGAGACTCTCGTGGGCTTCCACGCGATAGCACAGTCTGAATCACGGGATCCCAGACCCACACGTGATCCTAGCCAGAAAGGCCTCGGGTCAGGATATATGTCCCCCCCGGAGCGTACTCGGGGATCAGCCGAGAAGCCAATGTGTATCGATACCACAACATATATTGAGACTGTACTCTGTGTAAACCAAATCATAAATCTTTTCTATGCACATGCTTAAAACATAATATGTACGTATATGTATATATTCGTATACGTATATTCGTATAAACATAATCGTAAAAAATATGCTCGTAAAATCATAATCAATCTGCATGCTTGTTCATAAATCATAAATAAAGACTCGCAATCAATCCGTGAAAATAAAGTGTCCACTCACAGACTCTCGAAACGCGCACACGCGCTACACTCGTGGTCCGGCGGAAGATCCCCTGCCACAACACTGTACTGATGCACGGAAACCAACCGTTCCCGGAAATACGAAATGCAGTACAAAATGAATTACGGAAATCCCGAAATCCCCACTCGAAATCTCGACTGAAAATCGGCTAATCAAATCGATCCAAAAACCTCTGGACGACGATCAGGGCGCGATTACGAGAAAAACGACACTAATTACATCGAAATCTGAAAAGTTGACTTTTTCCCCTCGCCGTTGACCGCCGCCGTCGGCGGCGGCGCGCCGTCAACGGTGGAATCACGCGGCGAAATTCTCCAGATCAGACCATCTCAACCTTGCGAACCTCTTTCCCTTCTATCACTAAGACCAATTCAAATCACAACCACCTCAAAATCAAGCAAAACCGAACGAAAATCCCAAACTAAATCCCTAATCGGGTTGCATCAAAAACTCTTCCCTAACCTCAATTGATCACACCAATAGACTCAGAGAGACGAGGGAAGTCGAATCCCCCCAATCTCCCCTTCCAAAACTCGCCGGAGCCAAGCTCCCCGTCACCGGCGAAACCACCATCTCGGCCTCCAATGGTTCCTCCCCAAAACGACATCAATTCTTCTCAAACCAAAGCCACACATACTCGAAATCACAAAAGGAATCAAACTATACTTGTCCTGTGGTGGATGGTGGCCGGAATCCGGTCGCCGGAAGTGAAGGCCGAAACGGGAAAGTCACACTTTCTCTGGTCAACGGTCAACCATTAAAAAAAAGGAAAGTCAAAGCCAAACTGAAATTTTCGACGATTTACGACTATTTTCGATATTTATACTCGCTTCTCGGGTCGATCGACGGTCCAAAACGAATATACGAAATGATTCGGATAAGCTCGAAACAATCGGATAAACTCGTCGGAACCCGAAACTTCAAATAATCATAAAATATTCCTCGGTTATCGGAAAAATCTTCCGGAACCACCCACAAACTCGAAATCACGTACTCTACACTTTCCGTGAAGACACCCAACTCAAATTCTCGATCGAAAACAAAGTCACGAATCGAATCGGCAAACCACATAATATCGCAAAACTGCGACTATAACCAAATCTCGAGAATCATGCCAAACACACATCTGATTCTGGTTCGGGTCGTCACAAATCTACCCCCCTTAAAGAAATTTTGACCTCGAAATTTACATACCTTTCAGGTGAACAGATGAGGATACTGCTCCCGCATACGCTGCTCGGTCTCCCAGGTGGCCTCCTCAGCTGAGTGGTTCTGCCACAAGACCTTCACCAGCGGAATCACGCGGTGCCTCAACTCCTGCTCACGACGATCGAGAATCTGCACTGGCTCCTCAACATACGATAAATCCTCTCTGATCGGCAACTGCTGTGGGGCTATCACATGTGAAGGATCTGAGATGTACTTCCGCAACATCGAAACATGGAAGACATCATGCACACGAGCTATCTCAGCCGGTAACTGAAGTCTGTAAGCAACAGCTCCAACCCTCTCCGTAATCTCATACGGACCAATGTATCGCGGCCGAAACTTGCCACACTTCCCGAAACGCACTACTCCCCTCCACGGAGACAGTTTCAGGAAGACCCAATCACCGACCTCGAACTCCAAGCTCTTCCTCCTCACATCCGCGTAACTCTTCTGCCGATCCTGGGCAATCTTCAACCGATCTCGGATAACCTGTATGTCCTCCATCGTGGTTTTCACCAAATCTGGACCAATAAGCCAACGCTCGCCTACCTCACTCCAACACAATGGAGTGCGACACTGCTTCCCGTACAGGGCCTCGTACGGTGCCATCTCAATACTGGCCTGATAGCTGTTGTTGTAGGCGAACTCAATCAAGTGTAACTGCTGATCCCAGTTTCCACGAAACTGCAACACACATGATCTCAGCATATCCTCAAGAGTCTGAATGGTCCGCTCGGACTGCCCGTCAGTCTGAGGATGAAAAGCTGTACTAAATCGCAACCTCATGCCCAAAGCTCGCTGTAAAGCCTGCCAAAACTCAGAAGTGAACTGACTACCACGGTCAGAAACAATCAACACAGGCACATCATGCAAGCAAACAATCTCGGATAAGTACAACTTAGCCAGTCTGCCCACTGAAATCTTCCCTGGATGTGCAAGAAAGTGTGCGGATTTCGTCAGTCGGTCAATAATAACCCAAATGCCAGTGTTGCCCGCCGAAGTACGCGGCAACTGATAGACGAAATCCATCGTAATATGCTCCCACTTCCAAACTGGAATCTCAAGTGGCTGTAGTTTCCCTGCAGGTTTCTGCCTCTCCGCCTTCACCTGCTGACATATCAAACACCGACTCACGTACGCGGCAATCTCCCGCTTCATGTTGCGCCACCAATAGTACGCTCAAAGTGTACGAAACATTTTTGTACCTCCGGGATGCATCGCATACGCTGAACTGTGGGCCTCATCCAGAATCTCCTTCTTCAAGTCCTCGTCCCTGGGTACACATAGCCTGCCTCTGAACAACAACGTACCGTCGTCGCTCAATCGGAACTCTGTAGGCACACCATTCTGAATCATGGTCTTCTTGCCCAGCAAGTAAGGATCTGAATCCTGAGCCTCCCGCACCTGATCAACCAACACTGGTCGAACCTGAAAGCTGGCCAACAAAGCTCCATCATCATCATACCCAAACACAGTACCTGTAGCCCGAAGCTCGGCTAACATCGATACTCTGGCCACACACATGTGAAACAATGAGGCTCCGAATTTCTGACTAAGCGCATCTGCTACAACGTTGGCCTTCCCCGGATGGTACTCAAACGTACAATCATAATCATTGATCAACTCCATCCATCGGCGCTGCCTCATGTTCAGATCCGGCTGCGTCCGCAAGTAGGTAAGACTCTTGTGGTCAGTGAAAATCTTACACTGAGCACCATATAAATAATGCCTCCAACTTTTCAATGCTAATACAATAGCGGCTAACTCCAAATCATGCGTCAGATAGTTGATCTCGTGCGGTTTCAGCTGTCTGGAACCATATGCCACGACTCTACCATGCTGCATCAACACACAGCCAAGGCCCATCTTCGACGCATCACTGTACACAACAAACTCACCACTGTCGTCTGGCAATGTTAGAACTGGTGCAGTAGTCAATCTCTCCTTCAGGAGCAAATAACTCTCCTCGCACGCATCAGACCACTCAAACTTGACGCCCTTCTTCGTCAATCTGGTCAGTGGTGTAGCTATCCGGGAGAAATCCTGTACAAACCGTCGATAATAGCCTGCTAACCCCAAGAAACTGCGGATCTCCTGCACAGTCGTGGGTCTACTCCAATTCAGCACGGCCTCGATCTTGTCAGGATCAACACTAACTCCCTCGGCCGAAATCACGTGGCCCAGAAACTTCACACTATCCAACCAGAACTCACACTTGCTAAACTTCGCGAACAGCTGATGGTCCCACAAAGTCCGCAATACCGCACGCAAGTGTTTCTTGTGCTGGCCCACACTCCTCGAATATATCAAAATATCATCAATGAATACAATCACGAACTTGTCAAGGAATCGTCTGAACACCCGATTCATCAAGTCCATGAAAGCTGCGGGGGCGTTGGTCAACCCAAACGGCATAACCAGAAACTCATAGTGCCCATACCGCGTCCTGAATGCTGTCCTGGCAACATCGAGTCTCGGATCCTCAACTGGTGATATCTGGATCGAAGGTCAATCTTCGAAAAGACTGCTGCTCCCTTCAGCTGATCGAACAAGTCGTCAATCCGCGGCAACGGATACTTGTTCCTCACTGTAATCTGATTCAGCTTCTGATAGTCGATGCACAAACGCATGGACCCATCCTTCTTCCGCACGAATAACACTGGAGCACCCCACGGAGAAACACTCGGTCGAATGAATCCCTTCTCCAACAACTCCTGAAGCTGAATCTGCAACTCTCTCAACTCTGCAGGCGCCATCCGGTACGGTGTCTGGGAAATCGGTCCAGTACCCGGTAACAACTTAATGGTAAAATCAATCTCCCGCACAGGGGGTATACCAGGTAACTCTGCTGGAAACACATCCGGAAACTCAGACACAACCTCAATACTACCAAGATCTGGCACTGCAGCTGTAGTGTCTACAACATGAGCTAAGTAAGCAACACAACCCCTCTTCATCAACCGATCCGCCCTCATCGCGGAAATCAAACACGGTAGGGAAGTGTTCTTCTCACCACGAAACAGTATCTCAGGTAACCCTGGTCGTCGAAACACGACCTCCTTCCTGTGGCAATCAAACATAGCCCAGTGCGACTCCAAAAAGTCCATACCCAAGATCAGATCAAAATCCACAATATCAAGCAATAACAGATCTGCAGCTAATCCATGTCCATCAATAAACACCTCACAATCTCGGTAAACCCAACCGATGCTCACAACCTCACCTGACGGATACAACACTCTCCACAACCCCGGAAGTGGAGATGCAGGTACCGTAGTCAATGATGACAGTCTAAATGATATGAATGAATGTGTGGCACCTGGATCTAACAATGCAACTACTGGAATACCAAAAACATGTAACATACCGATAACAACCTCCGGTGATGCACTGCCCTCACGTAGAGTCATAGCATGAACTCTCGCCTGACCGGCTGGTCGTCCTCGCTAGGGTTGTCCCTGCTGTCTGCCCTGACCTGCAAACTGTGCTGGTCGTGCTCCCGAAGTGGCTCCTCGCTCTCCTCCGGAACTCTGGGCTGCCTGTCTATCACTACCATATAACTGAGGACACGCCCTCGCATAGTGACCCACATGGCCACAATGATAACAGTTGAGGGTGCCTCGCTGACACGAACCAACATGATACCTATTGCACAAACTACATAACGGATACTCCCTCGGTGTAGCAAAAGTGCCAAATGATCGTCGAGGATGACTAGAACCGCTGGAATCCCCACTAGCCTGTGGTCGCTGCGGTCGATCTCTCCTCCATCCCGATCTCCGTCTCGGTACACTAACTGGTGGTCGATATGACCCACCGCCTGAAGATGAAGCTGAACCGGAAGTATCAGAACTCAGCCTCTTTGAAGGCCCCTGACTCGGTCCACCTTCCTCGAATCGCCTCGGCTGGTACCTCTGCTGTCTCTCCTGCTCAATATCCTCGCCTCAGAGAGCTGCACTGACAAACTCATCAAAGTTGTTCCTCGGCATCGTAGTCAACGTCGCCTTGATGTTCAGATTCAATCCCAACTCAAATCTACGACACTTGGCTTCCTCTGTAGCCACCATATCCCGCGCAAAACGAGACAATCGAGTAAACCGATCCTGATACTCAAGTACAAACAAACTGCCCTGCCTCAAGTTCGTAAACTCTTCGTACTTGCGCTGCTGGGTAGCCTGATTAAAATACCTCCGCATAAACAAATCACGAAACAATGTCCACGGAGTATCCACAGGAACTCTGTCAGTGCTGACCCACCAAAAGTATACATCACCCTCAAGTAAACCAACTGCGGCCACTGACATCTGCTCAGAAGTAAACTGCAGACGCTCACAAACACGCTCAATCTGAACCAGCCATGCCTCGCATATCTCTGGATCAACTGAACCCGAAAACAATGTTGCACCCGCAGTGCGAGCCTTGACCACAGGGTCAAAACGCACTTCCAAACGCAGCACTCGCATAAGCAAGTCGCGCGTTCGGCGATCCTCATCAGGATCATCATCCCGGTCAACACGGGGACCACGTCGAGGAGGCATCCTACTGATACAAGTCAAGCATTAGGTACAAGCAGAAAGAACGTAATCATGAAAACGCAGATATTTGAGGACATACAACACCCGAAGTATTGATGAGTACCGCTGGCCAGTCGGGTCATCACTCCAGTCATGTTGTATCAACTCAAATACCCTAAGCGTCACAACTACAAGAGTCTACAGAATCTGACAACCTAATGCTCTGATACCAAGCTGAAAGGACCCAATCCCGATTCAGCTACCCAAACCGGAATCAAACCCTTTCGAAAATACGAACCAACAAAAATTTTTTGAAATTCGGGCAGAGTTTCGTCACTAGCGTTGAATTACCATAACTTGCACCCAGAAATTAACACTTCGTCCTATGCTACAAAAAGCAAACCGTGGGCACCAATCCCATCCGGATTTCTCAACATCAATATAATCAACAACAATAAATAAACTGTACTATGTATATATGTATATCCGTGAAAAATCCGCACAAACATGTATCAGAACGTATCAGAGCGACCTCTAGAGTAAAACATATACAATATGTACATCAGTAGGCGAAACAAGAACCTACTGGAAAACACAGGTGACTCTGATCACTAGCCTCCAAACCGCGACGTGAAACACCAAACCTGAACTGCAAACTGGGCACGGAAACCGAAAAGCCCAGGGGAAAGACAATAAACACGTTAGAGTGAGTGGACGAAAATAAATGTCTTTTACCAAGTAATATATACGTATAAAATCATATGCGAGTCATATGCATGAAAATCAAATGCTACGTGAGGAGACTCTGGCTACCACTCACGTACAGAGCATGCAACGTAAACATATCGCGGAGACTCTCGTTGGCTTCCACGCGATAACACAGTCTGAATCACGGGATCCCAGACCCACACGTGATCCTAGCCAGAAAGGCCTCGGGTCAGGAGATCTGTCCCCCCCGGAGCGTACTCGGGGATCAGCCGAGAAGCCAATGTGTATCGATACCACAACATATACTGAGACTGTACTCTGTGTAAACCAAATCATAAATCTTTTCTATGCACATTCTTAAAACATAATATGTACGTATATGTATATATTCGTATACGTATATTCGTATAAGCATAATCGTAAAACACATGCTCGTAAAATCATAATCAATCTGCATGCTCAAGTTCATAAATCATAAATAAAGACTCGCAATCAATCCGTGAAAATAAAGTGTCCACTCACAGACTCTCGAAACGCGCACACGCGCTACACTCGTGGTCCGGCGGAAGATCCCTCGCCTGAAGCACGATCACGATCCAGATCTCGATCTCGATCTCCAGAATATTCATAAAAACAAAATTGATCAAAATCGTAGTCCACAACACTGTACTGATGCACGGAAACCAACCGTTCCCGGAAATACGAAATGCAGTACAAAATGAATTACGGAAATCCCGAAATCCCCACTCGAAATCTCGACTGAAAATCGGCTAATCAAATCGACCCAAAAACCTCTGGACGACGATCAGGGCGCGATTACGAGAAAAACGACAGTAATTACATCGAAATCTGAAAAGTTGACTTTTTCCCCTCGCCGTTGACCGCCGCCGTCGGCGGCGGCGCGCCGTCAACGGTGGAATCACGCGGCGAAATTCTCCAGATCAGACCATCTCAACCTTGCGAACCTCTTTCCCTTCTATCACTAAGACCAATTCAAATCACAACCACCTCAAAATCAAGCATAACCGAACGAAAATCCCAAACCAAATCCCTAATCGGGTTGCATCAAAAACTCTTCCCTAACCTCAATTGATCACACCAATAGACTCAGAGAGACGAGGGAAGTCGAATCCCCCCAATCTCCCCTTCCAAAACTCGCCGGAGCCAAGCTCCCTGTCACCGGCGAAACCACCATCTCGGCCTCCAATGGTTCCTCCCCAAAACGACATCAATTCTTCTCAAACCAAAGCCACACATACTCGAAATCACAAAAGGAATCAAACTATACCTGTCCCGTGGTGGATGGTGGCCGGAATCCGGTCGCCGGAAGTGAAGGCCGAAACGGGAAAGTCACACTTTCTCTGGTCAACGGTCAACCTTTCCAAAAAAGGAAAGTCAAAGCCAAACTGAAATTTTCGACGATTTACGACTATTTTCGATATTTATACTCGCTCCTCGGGTCGATCGACGGTCCAAAACGAATATACGAAATGATTCGGATAAGCTCGAAACAATCGGATAAACTCGTCGGAACCCAAAACTTCAAATAATAATAAAATATTCCTCGGTTATCGGAAAAATCTTCCGGAACCATCCACGAACTCGAAATCACGTACTCTACACTTTCCGTGAAGACACCCAACTCAAATTCTCGACCGAAAACAAAGTCGCGAATCGAATCGGCAAACCACATAATATCGCAAAACTGCGACTATAACCAAATCTCGAGAATCGTGCCAAACACACATCTGATTCTGGTTCGGGTCGTCACATTGCATATCCTGTGTATGATTTGGGTGTAGCTGTCCTTATGTTAGCATCGAAGAGTTCGAGACACTATAGCTATGGCGTGCAGCGCGGTGTAGGACGTGCACTGATCACTTTAGTTTCATCCACTTACATTTTCGGCCAGATTTGGGCTTGAGGCAGTGTAGATGGATGAGGTCGACTAACGACTATGACTGCACCTTTGATCTTGTTCGGGAAAGGTTAGTAGTTGTACATTGACCATCCGTCTGGGATGTTGTTGCTGATGCATTCAGTTGAAAGTTGGGAGTTTCAGTGTTTCATGTGTGTGTGTGGCTCGAGTTTCCGTGTTTGATGAGTTATGCGCTACGAGAGCTAAGTTCGAGTATGATGATGTTAAAGCTCATTGTTTTGCGCGCGGTTGGTGCTAGTCATGCCGAGATGTATCAGATACTCCGAGTTTACTACTCGTGACGCAACATGAAGAGAAATGTAGCGGTTTGTGTGTGTGCAGATGTCACAGTTGTTGACTGGCGATGGCTAGAAGGCAGAGACTTGCCGAGAAGTATCAGCCATTTGAGATTTCCGGTTAGACGTATCGTTTGTCGCTGTGATCTTGTGTGTGAATGTACGCACTTCGGTTTGTGGTGCCAGTGGTTGGATCGTTGTGGATCATTTGACAAACTCAGTACATTTCCTTGTACTTTCGGAGACAATTTCAGTGGCAGACTGACATAGCTGTGTTTGACGGAGATTGTCCATCTACGTGGTGTACCTGTGTCCCAATTTGCTGGTCGAGGTAATCAGCTACAACAAAGTGTTGATGAGCTTTGCAGCAAGCATAGGGGACCAGATTACGAGGTAGTACCGGTTCTTATCCTCAGATTGGTTGGCGATCTTTGAGGATTATTCAGGCCTTGGAGGGCATATTGTGGACCTCGGTATTGCAGTTCCGGAAGACTTGGGACCAGCAGTTTCAATTGTTCGAGATTGCATGCGGTACTGGTTTGTTGACCGCTATGATTTTGATGTTGCGTGATGTCGAATTGAGGATGATGTTGTACTCCATTGTGTTGGAGCGAGTTTGATGTGAGTTGACGTTTGATTCTGATTTTGTGGAATGTGCTACCACAGACTGTCAGATTAGCGGAAACATGTTGATAATTGCTTGAGTCTGATGTTTGAGCTATGTTGATATGAGTGTGTGAGTTATGTTGATGTGTGTAGACTGAGTTGTGATTTGCCATGTTATTTTGATCCAGATGTGGTCGTAGGGGAGTTTGTGTTGTGCCGTATAGTTCAGCATCGCCTATAGTATTGACTTTTGTATGTGTTGTGTTCCGTGTGGCGGAATTATGTTATATGTTTGTTACGTGTTGTGTACCCTACCGGTTCCTTATGCATGAACACTTGGCGATTGTGTGGAGCCAGTTCAAATTTGAGATTTGAGGGTACAGGGATTTCAGCACGGAGCTATCTCCTATTGTGAAGTTGGTTGTCAGAGTTGTTCAGTTGATGTGATCACTGGGCAATTAAGCAGTATGCAGAGGCAGTGCTCCTACCTTGTAGTTGGCAGACTCAGAAATTTCGAGGTCGAAATTTTTTTAGGGGGGTGGATTTGTGACGACCCGGACCAGAATCAGCAGTATGATCAGCTATATACGTGAGTTACTGCGTAGTCGCAGAGTTTCGGCAGTATTTGAATCGCCGGATTTGTTAACGACTTAATTATTGGCCGAGAGTTGGAGCTGGATCTCTTCTCGAGAGTCGTTGTACGTGTGATTTCGAGTTCGTGCGCGGTTCCGGATCGTTAATTGGAATACTGAGGAATTAATTATGAATATTTGAAGTTCGGGTTTAAATGGTGGACTTCTTAGCGACTAAATTACCGGTTGAGAATTTGGTTTCGGCTTCTTCACTGAAGTTGTTGAGAACTTAATTTTGAGCTCGTGGGAACTTCCAGAGCATTATTTTGAGTTACGGAGATTAAATTGTGATTATTTCCGATTGTTGGTTATTTTGTCGATTTAATATGTGTTGGTGTAAACCGTTGACTTTTTATCCGATTGGCCGATGTGTTTGACTTCAAGTGATTATTAAAGAATATGTCGAGACGAGTTTGTGGCCGCGAGAATTATCGAAATCGGAATTACGACGAGAAAGTTACGGGTGTTCAAAGTTCGTCGAAATGGATAATTATGAGTTTTCAAATTGGGAAAGCTTTAAATAGTGGACTTGCTCCTTTGGGAAAGTCAAAGCTGAAGTTGGTTTGGTTGACTGGTGTTGACCGAGTCAACACGTGGTGGTGGAATGTGTTCGACGGTGCTCCACGGCCACCGGCGGCATGGCTCCGTCCGGCCACCCCACGACTTGATTCTTGTCCTATTCTACTCGCCCCGATGCTCCGAGTCCGTCTCCAGCCACCACGCACGGCCAAGCTCACAGAGGAGGAGGTATTTTCCGATCGAAAATGGAAGATTTTAGGTGAATTCGGGTTTGGTGATTCGGGCCAATTCGAGCTATGATTTGGACTGGGTTTTGTAGCTCTCCTCTCAAGGATTCAAACCATGTAAGTATGGAGTTCTAATTCGATTTGTGGATGGAGAATTTTGGATTTGAAATTTCTGTGTACATTCGGTTTTTCGGGAAATTGGATGAGTTAGAGATTGAATTGGCCTTTGTTGTAGTTGACAAACTTGCTCAGTGGATGATTTTGAGTGGAATAGGGGTTGCTCCGTCGTGAAATTTTCCGGTCGGGTGGCGGCGCCGCGTGGGCGGTGGTCAACGGCGGTCAACTTTGACTTTTTGGGATTTTCGACAAGTTGCATGTCATTTGACTCGAAATCGCGCTCCGATCGCAGTGGGAAGGTTTGTTTCTCGATTTGAGCATCCGAAAGTATAGCGAGGTATTGAGATGTACATATCGGATTTTCGACGATTCGTCGTATTCGGATTATGTGTTTCCAAGAACGGTGGTTTCTCGTGATTTATTTTGAATTGTTGAATGATGATTTTGAGGAATGGTTATTATGATTATTCAGGGGTTCGTGATCGTTGTTTTGGCGAGGGACTTTCCGCCGGATCACGGGTTAACGCATATCACGTTACGCTAGTCAGTGAGTGGACAATTTCTTTTCACGGAATTCTTGCGAGTCTTTTATATGATTTACGAACTTGAGCATGCGTATGAGATTTCAGATTACATGAGCATGTGTTTTACGATTATACGATTATACTTATATGGATATACGTATACGAATATGCATATACTTATATGTTGTTTCATGCATTTGCATCGAACTGTTTATGATTTGGTTTACACAGAGTATAGTCTCAGTTACGTTGTTGTATCGATACACTTGCCTCTCGGTTGATCCCCGATGGTAGGCCGCCAGGAGGGGCGTAACCCCGACCTAACCGGTGAGGGGCATTTCCCCGGAACCGAGGCCATTTCTGGCTTAGAATCACGTGTGGGTCTGGGATCCCGTGATTCAGACTGTACTAGCACGGATGTGTCCATGAGTGGCCCCGTGGGATTTTACTTGCATGCTCAGTACGCTGGAGGATTATGGTTTTACCTCGTGTACTTGTTATTTTTATTTACCTGGACTCGCATATGTTATTTTAAACATATATATATTAACTGGTGAAAGACATTTATTTTCGTCCACTCACTCTAACGATTTTCATGTCTTTCCCCTGGGCTTTTCTGTTTCCGTGCCTAGTTTGCAGTTCAGGCTCTGGTGTCGCACGTCGTGGTCGGAGGCATAGTGCTCGAGCTACCTTGTTTCTTCCAGTAGGTTTATTGTTCTACCTACTGTGGTATACTTATATGTTTATACATTAGAGGTCGCTCTGAGAATCTGTTGTTTACATTGTACGATCTTACACCGGATTTCAGTGAAGTATAGATATATTTATTGTTTTACTTTACTGTTGATATATTGAGAAATCCGGATGGGATTGGTGCCCACGGTTTGATTTTTGTGGCATAGGATGAAGTGTATTTTCCGCGTGCAGGTAATGGTAATTCCACGTTAGTAACGAAACTCTGCCAAAATTTCTATGGTTTTTGTTAGTTCGTGTTTTCGAGGGGGTTCGATTCCGGTTTAGGCAACTAAATCGGGGTTGGGTCCTTTCAGAGGGAGTCCATGAGAGACCCCGCAGTATTTATGATGCATGCTCTGTACGCGTGAGGAGTTAGAGTCTCCCTCGTGTACCATATGATTTTTATGCATTTTGACTCGCATATGTTTTTATAACATATATTATTCGGCGAAAGACATTTATTTTCGTCCACTCACTCTAACAGTTTTCATGTCTTTCCCTGGGCTTTTCGGTTTCTGTGCCCAGTTTGCAGTTCAGATTCTGGTGTCGCACGTCGTGGTCGGAGGCATAGTATTCGAGCGATGTTTCTTTTATGGTAGGTTCTTAATTTGGCCTACTATTTGTATATCTATATTAGAAGTCGCTCTGAGTATTCTGATGTATACTTTTATACGATTTTCCCCGGATTTCTGTAAAGTATAGTTATACTTATTACTTTACATTACTGTTATAATATTGAGAAATCCGGATGGGTTTGGTGCCCACGGTTTGATTTTTGTGGCATAGGATGAAGTGTATTTTTCGGGTGCAGGTAATGGTAATTCCGCGTTAGTAGCGTTACTCTGCCGAAATTTTGATGGTTTTTGTTGGTTCGTGTTTTCAGAAGGGGTTTGATTCCGGTTTAGGAAACTAAATCGGTGTTGGGTCCTTTCATCAGCTATCTTGGATGAATATCTAGAGGATAGTGAATCTGAAAATATTTTGGATAGCAAGTATGCAGAAATGTGTGCTGCTTCTACGTTTATGATCGCGAAGATTGAAACTCTTCAAAGTGAGTTATCAATAAGTGAGAAGACAAAAGTTGAAATTCAAGATAAGTTTGTTTTATAAAAATCAAATGGAAGTTGGAAAAAACTTGTCTTGAGAATAATATCAAGTGTCTTCAAGAGAGCTTGGAAACTCAAACTAGACTTGTATCCACCTTGTTGGAAGAAAAACATGATCTAGAAATTCTCTAGATGCATCTCACAACAATTTCAAAAGTTTAACATAGGTTCAGAAAAGTTGACCAAACTATGTGGTCTTGGCAAACCTGATAAAAATAAATTTGGTATAGGTTATGAGAAAGATGAAAAACCTTTTAAACGTTTTGTTCCAACTTGCCATCACTATGGAGTTATTGGTCACATCAGACCTTTGTGTAGGAAGTTGAACAGGAGTCAGAAAAATAATGTTCATCTAAATGACTTAATCTCCTCATTTCAATCTTCTTTGAAAAAGTCTGTCAAAGAGCTTTCAAGGATAGCAAAAAGTCTTACCATCCCCACATCTGGATACCAGAAAAGAAAGACTAATTGAAAGGACTTCAAAACATTTTAAACATTTTCCTAGCTAACCAAAACCTTGGGATCTTTGTGGAAACAATTCATATGATGAAGAAAATCATGTAACTAATTTCTTATATATTATCTCTTCACCCAAGGAAGACAATAAGATTGTTGCTATTTGCAATGTTGCTCTTGCAGCCCTTACAGCAAGAAATTCTGATTCCTGGTACATGGATAGTGGATGTTCCAAACACATGACACGAAATAAAAAATGGTTAACCTCCATGAATGAGCCTTTTCCATCTGGAAAAGTTGTGTTTGGTGATGGTGCTCACGCTAGCATCATTGGATGTGGAATGGTGAGCACTCCTGGCCTTCCAAATCTTAACAATGTACTTCTTGTTAAAGGATTGGAAATCAGTCTTTTGAGTGTAAGCCAAATTGTGGATGAACATGATTCTGTGACTTTTGATAAAATAAGATGTCTTGTCCTTGATGGAAAATGAAGAATTCTTATGAAAGGTGAAAGAAAAAAAAAAAAAATTGTTACTGTGTTCTTACAAATCTGAAATTTTCCTCTGAAATTTGTTTTAGATCACTTGTATCTACAAACATGTTAGAATTATGGCATAGAAGAATGTGTCATCTAAATCATCAAGACATTATCAAACTATCAACCAAGGGAGTGGTAAGGGGTTTGCCAAAGCTTGCTGGCAAACCATATGGTATGTGTGGTGACTGTAAAATTGATAAGTTTACTCGTACCTCTCATTCTTCTTTTAATGTCAAACCAACTTCAAATGTGTTAGAACTATTACATCTTGATTTAGTAGGTCAAGTTGAAACTCAAAGTATTCATGGAAAAAATTATGCACTTGTTATTGTTGATGATTTTTCAAGGTTGACTTGGGTGAAGCTTCTAGCTGATAAACTTGAAACATTTTATTAATATTTTAGTCTTGCAAAAAGAATTTCAAATGAAAAACTTTTTAAAGATAAGGAAATAATTAGAATTAGATCTGATATGGCACTGAATTTAAAAATGCATCTTTTCGTGAATACTGTGATGAATATGGCGTGTTTCATGAATTTTCGGCACCTATCACTCCTCAACATAATGTGATTGTTGAAAGAAAGAATCGTGTTCTGGTTGAAATTATAAGAGTTATGATTAACTCTGCAGATCTTCAATATTCTTTTTGAGAAGAGACTGTATCTAAGGCTTGTTATATTCTAAATAGAGTCATTTTCAGGCCAGGAACAGATAAACCACCTTATGAATTTTTGGAGAGGAAAAAAACTAAATATCTCTCACTTGAATGTTTTTGGAAACATCTACTACATCTATAATGACAAAGAATACTTCACCAAATTTATCCCAAGTGTGATAGAGAAGTATTCCTAGGATATGCAGCGAATAGTCGTGCATATAGAGTTTATAACAAAAGATCATGCAAAATTCTGGAAACTATTAATGTTCCTATTGATGATGGTCCCCATTTGTACTCACTCATCTTCCACTCTTGATCAGGTTGTCACTGCCTCATCTCCTTCAACTGAAAAGAAAATTCTCATAGATGATCAAAATCCCAAAACAGATGATGATGGAAATGAACGTGAACCAGAAAATGATCATGCCAGCACATGGATAGATGTTACCCTTGCTATCCAGCCTCCACACAGATCAGAAACTCGACAAGTGAGGAAAGATTACTCAACTTCTGATGTTATTGGTAATGTATTTGAACTGATAAAAACCAGAAGTGCATCACAAAATATTGTAAGCAATTTTTCAATCCTTTGATCTTTTTTACTTTTTTCGAAAAGATATTAACATCATTTCACACTTTGATTTTGTATCTATTGTTGAACCAAAAAAATATCTAAGAAGCCTTATGTGATGTTGAGTGGATTACTGTTATGTAAGAGAAGTTGAATCAATTTGAAAGAAGTGATGTTTGGGAATTAGTACCTAGACCTAGTAACAAGAACATCAGTGGAACTACGTGGGTTTACAAAAGCAAAACTGATGAAAAATGCACTATAACCCAAAACAAGGCAAGATTAGTAGCTCAAGGCTACAATCAAATTGAGAGTTTAAACTTTGATGAAACCTTTACACCTGTTGCAAGGTTAGAATCAGTAAGAATCTTGTTGGCTATTTCTTGTCATTTGAAATTTACTCTATATCAAATGGACATCAAGAGTGCTTTCCTCTATGGGGACATTAAGGAAGAAGTTTATCTTAAACAAACTCTAAGATTTCCTGAAACAAGTCATCCAGATCATGTTTACAAATTAAAAAAGGTTATGTATGGACTGAAACAATCACTTAGAGCCTGGTATGACAAGTTATCATCTTGTCTCATTGATAATGGTTATGTTAGAGGTTCAATTGACAAAACTTTATTTCTTAAAGGTACTTCTAAACATGTTATTCTTGTTCAGGTTTATGTTGATGATATTATTTTTTGTTCTATTTGTTAGTCAAAATTTTTACTAACACAGTGGAGAAGGAATTCAAAATGAGCCACTGTGGCAAACTCAGCTATTTTTAGGATTACAAGTGCAACAAAGAAAGGACAGCTTGTACATTTCTCAAAGTCAATATGTCAAAGATTTGGTTCAAAAGTTTGGCATGGAGTAATATTCTCCTGTTCGAAATCCAATGGGAACAAGCTATAAAATCAATGTTGATCTTGTAGGAATTGATATTGATACTACATATTATAAAAGCATGATTGAGAGTCTTCTATACCTCATTGCTAGTAGACCAGACATCTATTGCGGTATGGGAGTCTATGCACGTTACCAAGCTAATCAGAAATAATCTCATGTTAAAGTTGTTAAACGTATCATACGATATGTTTCTGGAACAATTGATTTTAGCATAATGTACTCAACTGGCTCTAACATTGAAATTACAGGATACTCAGACTCTGATTGGGCTGGTGATGCTACAGACAGAAAAAGCACATCAGGAGGGCAATAACTTGGTTTCATAGCATAGTAAGAAACTGAAAAGACCCAACCCCGATTTAGTTTCCTAAATCGGAATCAAACCCCTTCTAAAAACACGAACCAACAAAAACCATAAAAAATTCGGCAGAGTAACGCTACTAACGCGGAATTTCCATTATCCTGCACCCGGAAAATACACTTCATCCTATGCTACAAAAGCCAAACCGTGGGCACCAATGAAAGGACCCAACCCCGATTTAGCTTCCTAAATCGGAGTCGAACCCCTTCGAAAACACGAACCAACAAAAACTTTTCGAAATTTGGGCAGAGTTTCGTTACTAGCGTGGAATTACCATTACCTGCACGCGGAAAATACACTTCATCCTATGCCACAAAAAGCAAACCGTGGGCACCAATCCCATCCGGATTTCTCAATATCTCAACAGTAAAGTAAACAATACATATAATAGTACTTTACTGAAATCCGGGTTTAAAATCGTATAACATATTCATCAGAGAACTCAGAGCGACCTCTAATACATAACCATATAAGTATACCACAGTAGGTAGAACAATAAACCTACTGGAAGAAATAAGACCGCTCGAGTACTATGCCTCCGACCACGACGTGCGACTCCAGAGTCCGAACTGCAAACTGGGCACGGAAACCGAAAAGCCCAGGTGAAAGACAATAAACACGTTAGAGTGAGTGGACGAAAATAAATGTCTTTCACCAGTAATATATACATATAAAATCATATGCGAGTCAAATGCATAAACAAGAAATGGTACACGAGGGAGACTCCAACTCCTCACGTGTCCGGGTACACGAGGGAGACTCCAACTCCTCACGTGTACAGAGCATGCAATATAAAATCGCGGAATCACTCATGGACTACCACGCGATAGCACAGTCTGAATCACGGGATCCCAGACCCACACGTGATTCCTAGCCAGAAAGGCCTCGGGTCAGGATATCTGTCCCCCCCGGAGCGTACTCGGGGATCAGCCGAGAAGCCAATGTGTATCGATACAACAACATAATCAAGACTGTACTCTGTGTAAATCAAATCATAAATCTTTTCTATGCACATGTTTAAAACACAATATGTACATATATGTATATACTCGTATACGTATAATCGTATAACACATGCTCGTAAAATCATAATCAATCTGCATGCTCAAGTTCGTAAATCATAAATAAAGACTCGCAATCAATCCGTGAAAATAAAGTGTCCACTCACAGACTGGCGTAACGCGTATCGCGTTAACCCGTGATCCGGCGGAAAGTCCCTCGCCAAAACAACGATCACGAACCCCTGAATATTCACAATGTCCAATATTCAAAGTCATAGTCCGACAATGCAATACAAATCACGAGAAACAGCCGTTCTCGGAAACACGTGATTCAAAGTCGACGAATCGTCGAAAATCCGTATATGTATACCACAATACCTCGCTTTACGTTCGGACGCTCAACTCGAAAAACGAACCTCCCCGCTGCGATCGGGGCGCGATTTCGAGTCAAATGACATGCTACTTGCCGAAAGTCAAAAAGTCAACTCTGACCGTTGACCGCCGCGTTGACCGCCGCCCACGGCGGCGCCGCCACTGACCGGAAGATTTCTCGGCGGAGCTACCCTTGTTCCACTCAAAATCGTGCACTGAGCAACTTCCATAACTGCATCAAAAGCCAATTCAATCTCTAACTACCTCAATTTCATGAAAACCCGAATTGGTACCAAATCTTCCAATCCAAAATTCTCCAAATTCAAGCAAAATTAGTGCTTCAAATTTACACAGTAACTTCAAGAGGATGAGAGCAACAAAGCCCATCCAAAATTTCAGCTCGAATCGATCAAAAACATGAAACCCGAATACCTCAATTTTCTCACCGTTTCATGCCGGAAATTCCACTCATTCCGGTGAGCCACGCCGGAATACAAGGCCGGGGATGAGTTCGTGACATCAAGGGGAAGGGAAAGAGTCCAAAATCAAGGCGTGGGATCGCCGGAATCCTCCTCGCCGTCGTGGAGCCGTGGCTTCCCGTCGGCCTCCTCCTCCTCCCACCGAGTTGACTCGGTCAACTCGGTCAACATCCATTATGGTAAGTGCTGACTTTCCCCTTTTGGTAACCTGCTATTTATAGCCTTTCCCAATTTGGAAACTCATGTTTATCCAATTCGACAACCTCAAACGCGCGTAATTTTCTCGTCGTAATTCCGATTCCGATAATTCTCGCGGCCACGAACTCGTCTCAACATACTCTTCAAATATTACCCGATGTCAAACATATCGATCAAACAGATAAAAAGTCAACCCTTCGAAGCAACACACATTAAATCGACTAAATAATCAACAAACGGCAAAATTCGCAACTAATTCCTCGTAACTCCAAATCATGCTCCGGAAGTTCCCACGAACTCGAAATTAAATTCTGAACAACTTTCATGAAGAAGCCGAAACCAAATTCTCGTCTGGTAATTTAGTCGTTAAGTAGCCCACCATTTAAATCTGAACTTCAAATATACATAACTAATTCCTCGGTCGTCCAAATTACGATCCGGAACCGCCCACGAACTCGAAATCACACGTACAACGACTCTCGAGAAGAGACCCAGCTCCAATTCTCGGCCAATAATTAAGTCGTTAATAAACTCGGCGATTCCAATAACCGTCGGACAACTGCGACTATGCCGTAACTCATCGATCAAGCTGAACATACTGCTGAATCTGGTCCGGGTCGTCACAACCAAGCCCATCCGGATTTCTCAATATCATATCAATAACATAAAGCAGTAAACATAACTGTAATTTATAGAAAATCCGGGGAAAAACACATAAAACCATATATCAATATCATATTAGAGCGACCTCTAGTGTATATATACAAAATATACAAGAGTAGGCAAAACAAGAAACCTACTGGAAAAGAAAGGTACCTCGAACGACTAGCCTCCGACTGCGACGTCAGACACCAGAATTTGAACTACAAACTGGGCACGAAAACCGAAAATCCCAGGGGAAAAGCAATAAAACGTTAGAGTGAGTGGACGAAAATAAACATATGCCTTCCACCAATTTCATATATAATAAACAATGTAAAGTATAGCGAGTTCGGAAAATATATATAGAGGTGCCCGGCGAATCTCTCAAGCCCGACGGTGATAGGCTAAGGGAATCTCTCAACCCCAGCGGCATAACAGGGGAATCTCTCAACCCTACCCAGAGAAATCTCTCAACTCTGGTCAGACTACCGGTGACCAGTCGAGTAGCCGAAGTAACGATGCAAGTATGCCATCACCATAAAAATATAAAATAATACCTCCAAAAGTAATAAATAATCTCAACATCGTATATAAATAAATACAAAAAATCACGAACTCGCAACGACAGTGAAAATAGAAAAGTCCACTCACAGGTGAGCAAAGCGCGCACTCGCGCTAATCACGTGATCCGACGGAAGATCCCGCGCCCGAAGCACGATCTCGATCCCCTGAATAATCACAAAATATATTTGATCAAAATCACAATTCACAACACGATACCAAACCTCGGAAACCATCCGTTCCCGGAAACATATAACTGATACAAAATAATCAACAAAAACTCCCGAAATCTCCATTCAAACTCTCAACTAAAAATTCGGTACCCAAATCAACTCGAAAACCTCAAGGCGACGATTGAGGCGCAAATACGAGCAAAACGACATATAACTCGACACATTTCCAAAAAGTCAACGGTCGCCGGAACTCCGCCGTTGACAACCGCCGCCGGCAGCGGCGCGCCGTCAACCGGAGTGATTTTCCGGCAGCCAAGCTCACCGAATCTTCATCTCAACGAGCCCAACACATCTCTCAACTGAGGCCAAGTCCAATTTCGGCCACACACGCCGGAAAACAGCTCGAAACCCACAGTAAACCTCCACCTCCGGCGAAACTGTTCGTCGTCGATCCGCCGTCCACGGCGCATGGTAGCCTACGAGACCTCTCCCAAAAGCTCCGCCGTGGCCCCACGAACAAAATCCCCCAACTCCCCGGCCACAACCATGGTCAGAGCACCTCCATCCACAAAACCCGATTCCGGCCAAAAATCCCCAAACATAAACTCAACATTTCTCCCTCAATTCGACATCAATTCAAGCAAAACCGAGTTCTAAACTGCTTAGAATCACGAGGAGAACAATTTACCTTCCAAGGTCGTGAACTGAAACGGCCGGAAACGGCAGGTCCGCCGGAGAATTCAAACGGTCCGAAAAATCCTCCACGGTCAACGCCGGTCAAACTTCCAAACAGTGCTTTTCGACAATTTTTTGACTATTTCCGATATTTTTATTTGCAGCTCGGGACGATCGACGGTCCAAAACGGATAACAATCACGATTCGGATAAACTCGATACAAACGGATAAACTCAACGAAATTCCGCAATTTCAAATATTCATATTATATTCCTCGGTCGTCGAAATAATAATCCGGAACCTCTCACGAACTAGAAATCACGAGAACAACAACTCACGAGAAGATACTCAACTCAAATTCTGGACCGATAATTAAGTCATAATTAAAACCGGCAATTCCCACAATTTACGGAAAACAGTGATTACGCGCTAGCTCATGATTTATGCCGATTATACTACTTATTCTGTTCCGGGTCGTCACAAATCTACCCCCTTAAAAAAATTTTGACCTCAAAATTTACGTACCTGTCAAGTGAACAGATGAGGATACTGCTCCCGCATACGCTGCTCAGTCTCCCAGGTGGCCTCCTCAATCGAGTGATTCTGCCACAAGACCTTCACCAGCGGTATATGAAAGGACCCAATCCTGATTCAGTTACCTAAACCGGAACCGAACCCCTTCTAAAAATACGAACCAACAAAAAAATTTTCAAAATTTCGGCAGAGTTTCGTTACTAACGTAGAATTGCCCCTGAAAATAACACTTCGTCCTATGCCACAAAAGCCAAACCGTGGGCACCAATCCCATCCGGATTTCTCAACATCAATATATGCCCATAAACAGTAGGCAGTACTGTAGTATATATATATATCCGAGAAAATCCGTATAAACAAGTATCAGAATGTATCAGAGCGACCTCTAGTATGAAATATATACAATATACACATCAGTAGGCGAAACAAGAACCTACTGGAAAACACAGGTAGCTCAGATCACTAGCCTCCAAACCGCGACGTGAAAACACAAAACATGAACAGCAAACTGGGCATGGAAACCGAAAAGCCCAGGGGAAAGACATGAAACACGTTAGAGTGAGTGGACGAAAATAAATGTTTTTCACCAAATAAAATATACATATAAAATCATATGCGAGTCGAAGGTATAAACCGTCAAATGGTACCCGAGGGAGACTTTAACTTCTCATGCGTCCGAAAAACACGAGGGAGACTCTAACTCCTCACGTATGCAAACACGAGGGAGACTCTAACTCCTCACGTATACATATACATGAGGGAGACTCTAACTCCTCACGCGTACAGATCATGCATAAAAATCTCACGGGGCCACACGTGGACACATAACATCAAATAAGTGTATATACGTAAAAATATATACTTATATCAGCATATTCGTATAACACATACTCATAATAATCATAATCTCATGCTCATAAAACCATAATCAAGCTGCATGCTCAAGTTCGTAAAACGTGTATAAAAGACTCGCAATCAATCCGTGAAAATAAATTGTCCACTCACAGACTCGCGTAACGCGCACTCGAGCTAAACTCGTGGTCTGGCGGAAGATCCCTCGCCTGAAGCACGATCACGATCCAGATCTTGATCTCGATCTCCTGAAAATTCACAAAAACATAACTGATCAAAATCGTAATCCACAACCCCGTACTGAATCACGGAAACCAACCGTTCCCGGAAATATGCAATGCAATGCAAAACGATAAACGGAATTCCCGAAATCCCCACTCGAAAACCTCGACTGAAAATCGGCTAATCAAATCAACCCGAAAACCTTTGTACGATAATCAGGGCGCGATTACGAGAAAAATGACATTAATTTCATCAAAATCTGAAAAAGTCAACTCCTCCGCCGTTGACCACTGTTGACCACCGTCAACGGTGAAATCCCATGGCCAAAATCTCCAGAACTCAAGATCACACTAAGCACAATCTTTTTCTCTTCTACCACGAAGGCCAAATCACAACCGAACACCTCCAATTATCCCCGAAACCAAACGGAAATTCAATTTCGGTGACCTAACCGGTGACCCTTGAAACCTCATCAAATCCCAAAATAAAACATCCTAGGACCATCACCTAGGCTAGGGGAAGCAAACCCCCCGAACCACCACCACCGTGGCTCGCCGAAAAGTGGCCAACCGTCACCGGCGAAGTTACCCAGTTCGGCTCGATTCGGGCAAGCACAAAACTCAACCAATTTCCTTCAATCCAAGTACAGACCTACTCGAAATCAAGAGAAGAAGAAAACCTTACCCTTCATTTGGCCGGAGGTGACCGGAAAATAGGTCGTCGGACGGCAAGCCGAAACGGGAAAGTTTCTCTCTCTGGTCAACGGTCAACAGCTTCCCAAAACGGAAAGTCAACTCTGGTCAACGCTAAACAGTGTTTTTCGACGATTTTACGACTATTCCCGATATTTATACTCGCGCCTCGGGTCGATCGATGGTCCAAAACTAATATACGAAATGATTCGGATAAGCTCGAAACAATCGGATAAACTCGTCGGAAACTGAAACATCGTATAATCATAAAATATTCCTCGGTTATCGGAAAAATCTTCCGGAACCGCCCACGAGCTCGAAATCACGTACTTTACAATTTCCGTGAAGACACTCAACTCAAATTCTCGACCGAAAACATAGTCGCGAATCGAATCGGCAAAACACATATACGACGTAAAACTGCGACTAAACAGAATCTCGTGAATCGTGCCGAACATACATCAGATTCTGGTTCGAGTCGTCACAGTATAACATGGTGCCTCAACTCCTGCTCACGCCGATCGAGAATCTGTATCGACTCCTCCACATATGTCAAATCCTCTCGGATAGGTAGCTGAGGTAGCGCTAACACATGTGATGGATCTGGGATATACTTCCGCAACATCGAAACGTAGAAAACATCATGAACACGAGCCATCTCGGAAGGCAACTCAATTCTGTAAGCCACGGCACCAACCCTCTCGATAATCTCATACGGATCAATGTACCGTGGTCAAAGCTTGCCACGCTTCCCGAAACGCACAACTCTCTTCCACGGAGATAGTTTCAGGAAGACCCAATCGCCCACATCGAACTTGAGACTATTTCTCCTCACGTCTGCATAACTCTTCTGGTGAACTTAGGCAATCTTCAATTTATCCCGGATAATCTGGATGTCCTCCATGGTGCTCTTCACCAAATCAGGGCCAATAAGCTATCGCTCGCCCACCTCACTCCAACACATCAGAGTGTGGCACTGCCTCCTGTACAGGGCATCATATGGTGCCATCTCGATACAGGCCTGATAACTGTTGTTGTAGGCGAACTTAATCAAATGAAGTTGCTGGTCCCAATTTCCTCGAAACTGCAAAACACAAGACCGCAACATATCCTCGAGAGTTTGTATAGTCCGCTCAGACTGCCCGTCAGTCTGAGGATGAAAAGTTGTACTGAAATGCAATCTCGTACCCATGGCTCGTTGCAATGCCTGCCAGAACTCGAAGGTAAACTGATTGTCTCGGTCAGAAACAATAGATACAGGCACACCGTGCAGTCGAACGATCTCCGACAAATACAGCTTTGCCAGTCTGCCCACTGAAATCTTCCCCGGAAGTGCGAGAAAATGAGCGAATTTCGTCAGTCGATCCACGATAACCCAAATACCAGTATTACCTGCCAAAGTACGCGGCAACTTATACACGAAATCCATGGTAATGTGCTCCCACTTCCAAACCGGAATCTCCAGTTGTTACAACTTTCCCGCAGGCTTCTGCCTCTCCGCTTTAACCTGCTGACAAATCAAACAACTGCTCACATATGCGGCAATCTCCCGCTTCATGTTGCGCCACCAGTAATACGCTCGAAGTGTACGAAACATTTTCGTACCTCCAGGATGCATCGCATATGCCGAACAATGATCCTCGTCTAAAATCTCTTTCTTCAGACTCTCGTCTCTAGGCACGCACAATCTGCCTATGAATAGCAACGTGTCGTCATCACTCAACCGAAACTCTGTTGGCACACCATTCCGTATCATGGTTTTCTTGTCCAACAGGTAGGAATCTGAATCCTGAGCTTAATTCCTGAACCTGATCAATCAACACGGGTCAAATCTGAAAGCTGGCCAACAAGGCTCCATCGTCATCCCACTCGAACTCGGCTCCCATAGTCCGAAGCTCGGCTAACATATACACTCTGGCCACACATACATGGAACAACGAAGCTCCGAATTTCCGACTGAGTGCATCAGCAACAACATTAGCCTTCCCTGGATGGTACTTGAAAGTGCAATCATAGTCGTTGATCAACTCCATCAACCTGCGTTACCTCATATTCAAGTCTGGCTGCGTCCGCAAATAGGTGAGACTCTTGTGATCAGTGTATATCTTGCATTGAGCTCCGTACAAGTAGTGTCTCCAACTCTTCAACGCTAATACGATAGCAGCCAATTCCAAATCATGGGTCGGATAGTTGACTTCATGTGGTTTCAGCTGCCTAGAATCGTAGGCCACAACTCTGCCATGCTGCATCAGCACACAACCAAGTCCCAACTTCGATGCGTCGCTGTAAACTACGAACACTCCATTATCGTCAGGTAGGGTCAAAACTGGTGCAGTAGTCAATTTCTCCTTCAGGAGCAAGTAACTATCCTCACATGCATCTGACCACTCAAACTTGACGCCTTTCTTCGTCAATCTGGTAAGTGGAGTAGCAATCCGAGAAAAATTCTATACAAAGCGCCGATAGTAGCCTGCCAAACCCAAGAAACTCCTGATCTCTGGTACGATGGTAGGTCTACTCCAATTCAACACGGCCTCGATCTTGTCAGGATCTACGCTGACTCCCTCAGCCGATATCACGTGGCCCAGAAATTTCACACTGTCCAACCAAAACTCGCACTTGCTGAACTTTGCAAACAATTGATTATCCCGCAAGGTCCGCAAAACCGCTCGCAAATGCTTCTTGTGCTGGCCTACACTCCTAGAATAAATCAGGATGTCGTCGATAAACACAATCACAAACTTGTCCAGAAACCGTCTAAACACCCGATTCATCAAGTCCATTAAAGCTGCGGGGGCGTTGGTCAACTGTCTGAACACTCGTAATGCCCATACCGCGATCTGAAAGCTATTCTGGCCACATCCGACTCTCGGATCCTCAACTGGTGATATCCGGACCTGAAATCAATCTTCGAAAAGACTGAAGCTCCCTTGAGCTGATCAAACAAATCGTCAATCCGTGGCAACGGATACTTGTTCTTTACCGTGACCTGATTCAGCTTCCGGTAATCGATGCACAACCGCATGGATCCATCCTTCTTCCGCACAAACAAAACCGGGGCACCCCACGGTGAAACACTGGTTCGTATGAAACCCTTCTCCAACAACTCCTGAAGTTGAATCTGTAGCTCTTTCAACTCCGCTGGCGCCATACGATACAGTGCCTGAGATATGGGTCCCGTGCCCGGTAAAAGCTCAATGGTGAAATCGATCTCCCGAACTGGAGGTATGCCAGGTAACTCCTCCGGAAACACATCTAGAAACTCGGAAACTACCTCGATATCACCAATGTTCGGCACAGCAGCCATAGTATCCACCACATGAGCTAAATAAGCAACACAACCCTTCTTCATCATCCGGTCAGCCTTCATCGCTGAAATCATGCAAGGCAATGAAGTACTCTGCTCACCGCGAAACAATATCTCGGGGAAGCCTGGTCGTCGAAACGCAACCTCCTTCTTGTGACAATCGAACATGGCCCAATCTCCAAGAAGTCCATACCCAAAATCAAATCAAAATCGACGATATCCAGCAACAACAAATCTGCGGCTAATCCATGGTCTCCGATAAAAATCTCACAGTCTCTGTCACCCAGCCAATACTCACAACCTCACCCGACGGGTACAACACTCTCCACAACCCCGGAAGTGGAGACGCAGGTACAGTAGCAAAAGATGATAGTCTATATGACATGAATGAATGAGTAGCACCTGGATCTAACAATGTAAGTACTGGATAACAGAAAACATGCAACGTACCGATAATAACCTCCGGTGAAGCTCAGCCCTCATGCAAAGTCATGGCATGAACCCTGGCCAGTACTTAAGATATAGGTTTGACGTCCAGTCCATATGAAGGAGTATGCTTGTTTGTCAATGTGAAACTTTATACAAGTTGTCCACGTAAACGTAAGGATCTTTTCCTATCTCTTGAATGACAACAAGGGCATGGGCGTACGGAAACCTGAGCAACTACCACTGTCCACATGAGCAGGTCTATGCCTCCATATTGACTGCACTACTATATTTGTCAGCCTAAACTTCATAGACAAGACCATTGGAGTTTATCACTAACTAATGGCTTCCTATATTAAGTGTTTCAATAAGCTTTCCTTCTCCCATTATAGTGTGTCATTTTTCAGATTCTTCTTTTTTACTTGCAATCATTTCCATCACCTTTCTCCTGGAAGAGTAGTAACAAAAAAAAAGAAATGAAACACTGTATTTTACAGATATCCTAGAAATAATAGAATGAATCAAGGTGTAATGGATGACATAATTTCATCAGCAAGATAGAAGACAAGCAGTGCACGAAGATGTATTATCCAACTGTTGAAGCATTCTAAGATGTAATTTGTCATTTCACCATACCTATCTCTTTCAAAGAATGCAGAACACCATTTTTCTTTTGGGAGATCCTTCAAGAATTCATTAATGAGTCCATATCCACGTTCTAGCTTCATCTGGTTAAGAAAGAACTGATATTATCTTTCAGTTCTTGCATATGCACATTGCATGAAGAGACAAAAAATTCAATCCTTCAAGGGTCATCTGAAGTTGTTTTTGAGGTTAGTAACCAAGTGCCGAAAGCAGTAGTCATGTAATTATTAGGGAACACCTCTGGAAGAGAACTTATATTTCATTATGATGATTTGAGAGAAATGTTATTTTCCTTCGAGTATTAGTTTCCTGGTTGATTCTGTGCCTATATATCTCATCTCTTAAGTTCATCAAGAACCACCTCCGGTTGCTGTCATTTTCGGCATCAACTATCACAAATGAAATTGGATATAGTCTTGGAAAGAACAAAAAAGTAAGGATCCTAATTGTACAGTAAGTAGTGAAAAAGAGCTACCCAAACAGCTATCCTGACAGTTATCCATGAACTCCTACCTTTACATGTATACATGATCTGCATCTTTTGCAGAGGCCTCCAAGATTTGTTCTTTAGGAAACTTGGATCAACAAATATCATGGATCTGTAGTATTGGAATCCTTGCATGCAAGCACCAAATGAAATAAAAAGATGCCGAAACCTTTGTGTTTTCGGATGAACATCCACAACAACTTTTAAGCTAGAAGTAGTTTTCATTAATTCATTTCGGAACTAGAGAAGGTTTATGTATGATTCGGCTTCGTTTTCATGCAGTGAATTCATTGCTAATTCCTTGCCATACCACACCATCTTATAAGGGATTCCAGGCCAAAACTCTATAATTTCTGTCTGTTAGGCCTTAGCTCCCTTATTAGGATCAGTGTGTAGTTTATCCTTAACGATTGAGTTGAGTATTGAAGAAATAATAAGTTTCAAGTATAGAAAACATAGGACAGAAAGGAAGAACTCTTTAGACAGATATTTCAACAGCTAGTTATATTAGAAAAAGGTCTCATACCAGACAATAGTAGAGCTCATCATCTCACTGATTTGTTTCCAGACCTTCTCTTTGCACATATGCTTATTGTTGATTTCAGTGATGTAAAATGATTTATTCGCTCGATATAGTTTTTCCTTCATAGATCATTTGCATTTATCGGACCCTTTGTATTTGTAATGTACACTTACACGTGTCGGCTCATTCTTTACATATGTAAACTTGAATCCACTTTCAATAGAGTACTTTCTGAGTTTCAGCTTAAATTCAGTCACACCACTTAAGAATTTCTGCCCATTTTCTTGTATCAGCTTTGCCCATGGTTTTGTCATGTAATCATTTGTCTCCTTTTTTCGAAAGCATCCAAAACTAACATCAGCAACTTGCACATGCTACCCTGAGTTTTCATTTTGCGTGCTATAGATTGATAGGTTGGAACTCACATTTGTAGTTTGCTGGAAAGACAAAAAGTATACATGTTTAGCTTGACAAAATATGCAAACAGATATTCAAGCTGATGTGTAAACAGATATTCGAATGAGTTTTGTATGTTCTACCTCATTCAGGTCAGTGACTCTAATCTCAATATATTTTGAATAGAGCATTTGGAGAGAAAGCATCATCAAAACACGTCATGATTAGTTTCCAGAAAAATATGTTCATCCTCTGGTGGGATACAATACTTGTAAGTCAAGTTTGAGTTGTTCGGTGATTTGAATCATTGATAGGCAGTATCCATAATGTCAGTAAGTGTGATATCAACACTTAAAATATCCATCACACCTTCTCGACCATAAATATATTTCACAATGATTGGAGATGGTGCTATTGCCATTGAATATACTGTAGAAAAACATTACAAAGATGTTAAAGAGTTGAAGAAACACATGTAATAGCTTTGGTTAACTAACAGTTAGGTCTAATACTTCCAAGAGATAGGTTATCATAACAAATATACCGACAGATAACCAGACAGATAACAGTTATCCAAACAGATGTTCAGAACCAAAATCAGATCCACACCTAATTGAGGAGCAAATTGATTAAGGTAATCAATACTTACATGAAAATGTGTAATACAACTACGAACGAAAATAGTTTCGTGCAACATCAATTCAAATCATCTATCATATACAAAAACATAGTAAAATTGAATGTACAACAGAATTCAACATATGAAATTCAATTGTGTCAAATACATTTCTATATAGCGATCGATTGATCGAGAGAGAGAGAGCGATTCTCTTTTTCCCGGAAAAAAACTGAGGAGGGAAGTGAGAGTTGCTTCGCAAATCTCTATTAAACTCGGCAATAATTCAAATTTGGAAAGGAATGACAAAACCGGAAGGTGAAAATTGTGTTTTATAACTTTTTGAAGTTTTTTAGGAGAAAATGATGTCAACTATTTTTTTTTTAAATACAGTCATAAGTTGAGTCTTTTTTTATCATGGTGTAAGAGCATCTCCCATGGTAGGCTAAATTATCCTTAGCTAAATTTGGCTTAAAAAATAAGAATATTTTGTGGAATCTTTTTTTAGCCTATCAAAGTCTCCCAACGTAAGCTAAATCCTTAGCCAAATTTGTAGACTTTTGACTCTAAAATATACTCCCACCATAAGCTAAATCTCAAGGTAAAGCCATTTCTAATTCTTTAGTCATATAAATGTAATGTTTTATTTTTATGCATATTTTTTTTCTTTTCTCATATATATAATATTAAAAATAAATTAAAACTACAAATATTGAGAAGGATATACATAGATCTTATTCCTTCAATATATGATAATTAAAAGATACAACCAACGAAAATTAAAAAAAAAATTCCTTCAATAGATGAAAACAAAAATAAACATTTAACGATAACGATTTCAAACTTATGTTCCTCCATGTCACTATACCAAATATGTTCAATCAAAGTATCTCGAAGTTCATAATAAGCTTTCTTATCTTTAATTTTTCTATGGCAATCAAGAAATTGGTTAAATCTTGTTGTTTCATCTTCCACCATCTCAACAGTAGGGGCGGGTGCTTCATTAAATTCCCTAATCAGAGCCGATAAATCTCGCTCATCCTCGATAATCATGTTGTGCATTATGATGCATGTAATCATTATATCATGTAAGATACGTTTATCCCAAAATCGTGCTGGTCCTTTAATAATTGCTCAACGTGATTGAAGAACTCCAAATGCACGCTTCACGTCCTTACGTTATGTTCTAATAAGTAACGTAATTCTTTTCATGAATAAGTTATGTACTTTTTTTTAATTTAATAATTAATCAAGTATATGATTTTATCTAAATATATTAGATATGAGAGTTACATGAAAGGTCTTGTCGAGTTTTTCGCAATGGTAAAAAAATTAAATAGAAACGAGTTTTTTGTTATGTAGTTGTGAAAGATTAAAAACAATTTGTTCAAATTTAAAAATGATATAAAATGAAATAAGATAGTAGGTAGAAGAGCAAATTTGAAAAAAATAAAATAAAACTGAATAAAATATTATTTGGCTTTAGCCGAAGTGGAAAGCCAAATTTAGCTTACAAAATTACTTAAGTTAAATTTTTTGTCTTGAAAATTAAAATTTATCTTATGATGGGAGTAATCATAAGCTAAATTTAACTTTTTAGCTTACCATATAAGATGGTTTAATAATATTTTTTTTGAACTAAATATATTTTTGAATAAATGAATTTTGTAATATAATAACACAACATGCACGTAAATTTAAGTTAAGGCTATAATTCTCTGGCATTCCTTAAACCTAATATCATTTTCCTATATATATAATTACTGCAAACGAAACGCCAGAGTCCGACGAAGGAGATATTATTCCAATCATCAAAGGAATGTGTAAAAGCTCTGAGCCCGTAATCTCCGCAATTGCTTCCTCGTAATACAAGCTTGCCGACAACAGTCCTAAGTAATTAAACCCAAAATATATATTCAGATGAGAAATATGGTTAAAGGTCGATTCTTTTTTTGTTGTTGTTTCTGGGTGGCGACACTTGGATTTGAGAATAGTGATCTGTCAGTATCACCCTCGTCTCGTCCAAAAGCCTTGCCGACGGGTTTAATAGTTTGTTGATAGTAATAACAAACAACAACCACCGCTGACTGTGGCTGCATGTGAGAAAGCTAAAGAAAGCAAGAGATGAAACGGCTTTGAGAATTTGGTATCGAAAATTACATCAGGGTGCTTCCTCTTCTCAGCTTATAGGCTCAGGTTCTGAATCTTTCTCTGTATTTCATTCTGAATATGGGTTTTGGTTATTTTGTAGTTTTTTTTCGGTGAATTGATGTGGGTTTGTCGGTGGCATTGTTAATATAGCCATGGATGTAAGCTGGAGGAGAGTAGTAGGCAGTTTTGTATTGTTGTGCTTATTGGGTGTGGCCTATGGTGCCACTAACCCTGATGACATGAACATTTTGAATGATTTTAGAAAAGGGTTGGAAAATCCAGAACTACTTAAATGGCCTGGAAATGGACATGACCCATGTGGCTCCAAGTGGCCTCATGTGTATTGTAGCGGGGATAGAGTCACACAGATTCAGGTTCAGGGTATGGGGCTCAAAGGGCCTCTGCCTCAGAACTTTAATCAGCTCTCAAAGCTGTACAACCTTGGCCTCCAGAAGAACAACTTCAATGGCAAGTTACCCTCTTTTAGCGGCTTGGCTGAGCTGCAATATGCTTATTTGGACAACAATGATTTTGATACTATTCCTGCCGATTTCTTCGACGGCCTTACTAGTCTCTCGGTTATGGTGTTAGATCACATTCCGCTTAATGCTTCTACTTGGGGAAATCGGAGCAGCTACAGAACCTTTCCTTGATTCAGTGTAATTTGCTTGGACAAGTGCCTGAGTTTCTTGGTGCATTGCCCAATCTCAAAGTGCTGCAGCTTTCATTTAACAAATTGACTAGGAATTTGCCAATGAGTTTCGGACAGTCACTGATGCAGATTCTGTGGTTAAATAATCAGGATGGTGGTGGGATGACAGGTCCAATTGATGTCATTGGATCAATGCCATATTTGACACAGGTTTGGCTGCATGGGAACAAGTTCACGGGGACGATACCAAACAATATTGGAGATCTTTTATCTCTTAAGGAACTCAATCTCAACGGTAACCAACTTGTTGGTCGAATTCCTCAATCACTTGAAGCTTGACAAGTTGGACTTGCGAAATAATCATTTTATGGGTCCAATACCTAAGTTTCAGTCTGGTAGTGTTACTTATAGCTCGAATGCTTTTTGTCAACATGATCCTGGGCTTCAATGTTCCCCACAAGTCACTGCACTTTTGGATTTTCTTGGTGACCTAAGTTACCCTTCAAGTTTAACCTCTTACTGGTCTGGTAATGACCCATGTCAGGGTTGGCCTGGAATAAGTTGCAATCCACAGTCAAAAGTTTCTGTTATCAATTTGCCTAGACACAATCTAACTGGCACTCTTAGTCCTTCACTTGTTAAGTTAGATCTTTGATTGATATACAGCTTTCTGACAATGATATAAGTGGTACAGTTCCGGCTAATCTTACTCAGGTAAAATCCTTGAGATCATTGGATATAAGTGAGAACAATATTAAGCCTCCATTACCGAAATTTCGTGTTAGACTGAAAATAATCACTGATGGAAACCCTCTTCTAGATACCAACACTTCAGCTCCACCTCCTATACCTCCATCTCCTATACCGTTGAGAAATCCACCTCAACTCCAGGCTCCACCATCCTCAGACAATCCGCCAACAGCTACCAAAGTTCCAATTCAGTCACCTGTTCTCCTAGTCCACCTCCGCCAACTTCAAGTACATCATCTATGTTAGAATATCAACCAAAAAACTCCAAAATATCTAAGAAAATAGTTGTGCCGGAGTTGCTGCTGTGGCTGTATTCTTGGTTCTTGTGTTATTGTGTTCTATATACTGGTGTAAGTACAGGAAAAGCACATTAGAGTCTCCTTGTTCTATAGTGGTTCACCCTAGAGACCTATTTGATCCAAAAAAAGAGCCTAAGATTGCAGTTACCAGTAATACAAGTGGAAGCTTATCGACGATAACCGGGACTACTTTTTTGAGTAACACCAGCAGTGGAACAGAAATTTCTCATACGATTGAGGCTGGTAACCTTGTCATATCTGTTCAACTTCTCAGAAAGGTGACTAATAACTTTGGCCCTGAAAACGAACTAGGCCGTGGTGGATTTGGAACTGTTTACAAAGGCGAAGTAGTAGATGGGACATGTCTGGCCGTTAAGAGAATGGAGGGAGGCATAGTTAGCAGTAAAGGATTGGAAGAATTTCAGGCAGAAATTGCTGTTCTTTCCAAGGTCCGTCATCGACATTTGGTTTCTCTGTTGGGGTATTCCATTGAAGGCAATGAAAGGCTTCTTGTGTACTGAGTATATGTCTCAAGGAGCTCTTAGCATGCATCTTTTCCATTGGGAGACCCTCAATCTGAAACCTTTATCTTGGAATAGGAGACTCACCATTGCATTGGATGTTGCCAGAGGAATCAAGTTTCTGCATTACTTAGCTCGCCAGACGTTCATACACCGAGATCTTAAATCTTCTAATATTCTTTTGGATGATCACTTTCGTGCAAAAGTTTCAGATTTTGGGCTGGTCAAACTTGCTCCGGATGGGGAGAAATCTGTAGCAACTAGGCTTGCTGGGACATTTGGATACCTTGCACCAGAGTATGCAGGTAAATTTTGAATCTCATTTTATATTTTGTGCCAATTAATGCTAAAGCTATAATGTTTTGAAGGGGTTTACTAGGTTGTGACTTGCACCCTTGCTGGCATATACATGGTTAATCAGTTAGTTAATTTCATAACTTCTTTTTTTATAATACTTGACAAAACCAAATTTTCCGTTTTCTTTTCTGAAATAGAAACCAATTATGTTAGGTTAATCTAATTAATATCTGCTGTGCAAAGGATGAAGAAGTCAGCATAGCATTCTCTGCTGTAGTGCCTATTATAACATTGCATTCTCTTCTCCTTTTTATTCAGGCAATAAGAAGACTTTAAAATGCAATACTGATTTGTAAGTTTCTCCATGATTGAAATGTTAAATGTCTGTTCCACTAAGATCATGTTTTCCCTCACTAGAAAAACATGTGTAAAACTGTCATAAGACATGCAATGCCTTTGTTCCTCTTAAGTTTAATTTTCCTTTGTTCTTTTTCTTCTTTTTTCCTTGAGAGATAAATGAACTCCAATTGATCCAGGTGGTAAACATTTTGCTAGTGACACTGTACAATTTCTCTCTAGCTCCCATTAGTGTGTATACGTTTAGATTTCTGAAAATTAAGTTTAGCACTCTTTTGTGCAGTTTCCTATATTAAGTGTAATTAATAATTGGTTATGTGACCACTTGAGCTGTCATAAACCTATAATGACCTCCATTATTAATTTTTACCTGCAGAGTTAAATTAAATCACTTGTTGTCAATTCCCACGGGGATAAAATCTGCTAGTCAAACATTTAATCTGTTTTTTTGGTAGTTATACCAGATTAGGTCCATTTCAAGTCAAATGTAGCACTTGGCTTAAGCTGACTGTAACCTAGTTTTGTCAAATATACGAGTAATTCTTCAGACCACCAAGTGGTGGGAATCTATGGGATATCTTGACTTACAGATCAAGTTCTTTTATGTTTTAATACTAATTCGTCTACATGGTTTCAGTGATGGGGAAAATCACAACTAAAGTAGATGTCTTTAGCTTTGGCGTGGTGTTGATGGAGCTTGTGACTGGATTAATGGCACTCGATGAGAAACGACCAGAAGAAAGTCGATACTTGGCTGAGTGGTTTTGGCGAATCAAGTCAAGCAAGGAGACACTTGTGGCTGCAATTGATCCGACTATTGAGGTTACCGAAGAAACTTTCGAGAGCATCTCCCTGATAGCTGAACTTGCCGGGCATTGCACCACGAGGGAGTCATCCCATCAACCAGATATGGGACATGCGGTGAATGTGTTGGGCCAACTTGCTGAAAAGTGGAAACCAGTTGATGAAGACTCAGGAGATCCTCTCTGGAATTGACTATAATCAACCTCTATCCCAGATGCTAAAAGATTGGCAGGAAGCAGAAAGCAGAGAAGTCAGCAATAATGGCCTCGATGACACCCAGGGAAGCATTCCTGCACGACCCGCAGGATTAGCATATTCCTTCAGTTCTGTTGATGGTCGATAGATGACTTACAGTTGATCAGCCTCTAGCAGATATTACCCTGTACGAAACTCATCACATGGTTTCGTATATACGAATATACGATAGTGAGCATTTCTTTTTTACTATATTCAGAATTTGGTCCTTGTGCAGTGAAACTTGCTAGTACATCAATATAGACAGTTGTTGAACCGTTTGTTCGTCATGCATGAACACTCGTCTTTGTGGCATGATGTTCCGGTGTTGTTTCATGCCTCAAAGAATTAATTGCAGTCACCTTGAACCATGTGTCCTGAATGTTATATTATGCACACATATACTAAACTATTAATCTCATACGTTGTTTTTTCTACCTATTTGAAAATAAGGACAATGAGGAGATATAAAACACTCCAGTAAGTTTTTGACACTCCCTAGCTCGAGGCTTGTTTTAACAATTATTCTCAATAAAAGTAGGTAGGAAGCTTCACTTGAATAACCATCAGAACATGAGCTAATCAGAGTTGAGACGAGAACAGCGCAGTTGTTTAAATGAATTTTTTTTTTTGAGATAAATGATAGAAATTAATTTAGTTGATAAGTTACAAAGAAAACACCGTTTTTTAACTCGTTAGAAAAAATTCTAAAAAAATAACCTATACTAAAACATGTTCGGCACAGACCTAGCTAACATAACATAACTAGACGGAACTAGACGTACAGAAATTATTGGAAAAAATTTGGGCTCCACATCCTATCTAGTTATGCATCCCAAACTACAACAACAACAACAAGCGTCGCTCTTCAACCTGTTTCTTCGCGAGAGCGGCTGGATTCAAAGTCATTCTCTTCTATGGGGACTAGTATTCCAACAAAGGCCTAAAGCTCATATTAGGCCAGGCTCTCAAGCTCAATAGTCCACCAATAGTCCACAAGTAGCCCTAGGATCTTAATTCGCGGAAGCAAAATGAAGGTATATGATTATTGACATATCTTATATGATTACAAAACATGATTTAGAGCTCTCGAAACAAGTGAAGAAACAAACAAAGAGATCAAAGATACACCATAAAGAACTCATGGGCTCAAGGTAAAAACATGCATATACATTCACTGTTTTTCACAGAGGATACCTACATAGGTTCCTATCCCAAAAGCCCCTGCCTTCACAGATCTTTATGTTCAGGTTTATTAAAACAACTTTTTATGAATATGAAAACCTTTTCCAAAATATATCTAAATATCTTTGACAATATGGTGTTGGTTAAAATGAATCTTATGTTTTATACAAAACACACTCTCACTTTACCTTGAAGATAAGAATGATATTTTTGGGTAAAAAGCCTTAGCTGTCTACAGCTCAATACCTTGCTGTAAATTTCAGTACAGCTAGTGTACTTGGCTGTGAGCTAAGTTCACTTGGCTAGATCTTTTCCCCAACATTAAAGAAAGTTTTGTGTGGTGATCAAGTCTCAAATACATGGCTAGGATTACTTTGAGCAAAAGATCTTCCCTCCTTCCCGTGGCTATATATACACACAACAGCCCCATGTTGTAAGTTGGTTGTTTTATATGGTAGTCACACTCTTTGTTCAAAACAGAGTCTAAGCTTGTGCTTATTGTTTTGTGTTGTGCTTTATGTTCTAAAGTCTACATGAAAACTCTTTCATCTCATCTACATACATCTTGGATTCCATGAGTTCTTTATGGTAGATGCAAGCAACCCGAAGAGTTTCCAAAGGAGTTAGTTGTGCGATAGCTAAACTCATTTGTTAAACTTTTGTAAACTTTCATTTGTAAAACTCTTACATACAAGATGGAGTATAGCTCTTAGTCTAGTGCGCGAGTCTAGATAAAATAGCATCGTTTCCTTGCTATTATCGAAAATATAGTCTTGTAAAAGTGTTGTTACATATTAGAAAGCTTTGGCCTTCAAGAGAAAGGGCCACACAGCTTTTATCCTTGATTGCAGGGTTTCTGCGAGAAAAAAACATACATGTGTTATTTGTCCTATATACTTATAGCATCGTATGTTTACTTGGTTAATCTAATTGTCAGAATAGTTTCATATAACTATCTCTGATTATTAATCACCATACTTTCGAGAAAAAGTCGTTAAGGGTCTATTCATACCCTCTCTAGGACCTTCAAGTGGTATCAGAGCGGCCATTAACTTTATTAGTGAGATCCTCTGTAAACCGAGAATGGACCGTGATAGAGCCTCTTCCGTTAATGTTCCACCATATTTTGATGGAAGCGATTATTTCCAATGGAAGATTATGATGTCCGTATTTCTTATTTCTCAAGATGATGGGAAATAATGGAATGTGGTTGACGATGGATATACCTCTCCAATGGTTGCCTCAGCAGATAAACCAAGTGAGTTTATCCTGAAACCTAAAAAGGACTGGACTGAACCAGAAAAAATAAACTCTAGGATGAACATCAAAGCTTTAAACAGCATGTTCTCTGCTCTATCAGAAAAAGAGCGAAGAAGAATCCTTCACTGCCAAACTGGAAAAGATGCATGGGACTCTCTCATGACAACTCATGAAGGAAACTCAAAGGTAAGAGCTCAAAAACTTCAAAGCTTAACTCTTGATTTTGAACAAATATATATGCTTGAAGAAGAATCTATTGATGATTATCATAGTCGATTACTTAGCATAACCAATCAACGTCAAGGATTAGGTAATGCTCTTGAACCCGAAAAAATTGTCTCAAAGTTTCTTAGATCAGTAAACTCCTATTTTGCACTTAAGCAACTTAATTACCATTGAGGAATTTCATGATTTGTCAACCTACTGAGCTTGTTGGCAATCTGAAAACATATGAAGCTAAGAAATTAAAACTGGGAAGAAACAAAGCCATTGCGTTTAGTTCGGTTAAAGAAGAATCTAAAATTGATGAACCAGTTTCATACTCTGTTGAAGAATGTGCTTACCTGACTAAACAATTTGAAAAATTTATCAAGAACAAAAAACTCTTCAAGAAACTTTAGTTCAGGCTCCAGTTCAAGAAATAATGATACATCAAATGATAGATCTTTTAAATCTAAACCAAATCAAAAAAAGGATGATAAACTAAGATGTTTTGAATGCACTGGTTTGGGATACAAAGCTGCTGACTATGCAAACAGGAAAGTTAAAACCCACAAAGTTCTTAAAGCAACTTGGAGTGATAGTGAATCTGAAACTAATTCAGAAAATGATGAAGAAATTGTTACATTTATTGCTTCAATTTTTTTGGATGAGTCCCTCGAGGATGATGAGTCTGAAGACATTTTGGATAGCAAGTATACAGAAATGTGTGCTGCATCTACATCTATGATCACTAAAATTGAAACTCTCCAACATGAGTTATCAACAAGTGAGAAGACAATAGTTGAAATTCAAGAAAAGTTTTTATATGTAAAAGTTAAATGGAAATTAGAGAAATCTTGTCTTTAGAATAATGTCAAGTGTCTTCATGAGAACTTAGAAACTCAAACCAAACTTGCATCTTCTTTAATGGAGAAAAAACTTGCTCTAGAAATTGCTCTAGATGAATCTCAACAACAGTTTGAAAAGTTCAACTTAGGTTCAGAAAAGCTAACTAAAATTTGTGGAATTGGTAAAACTGACAAAAATAAATCTGGTTTAGGGTATGAGAAAACTGAAAAATCAATACCTAAGAAACCTACTATGTTTGTCAAAAGCAAAATTTTAGAGTCTAGCATGTCTTCTAAGCCTTTTGTTCCCACATGCCATCATTGTGGAATTGTTGGACACATAAGACCACTGTGTAGAAAATTGAGAAGAGAGCAAACAAATCCTAGAAATGATCATCAAAATACTTTGATCTCATCTTTTTAGTCTTCTTTGGAAAAGTCACTTAAAGAGCTTACTAGGATAGCTAAGAGCCTTACTATCCCTCAAACTGTTAACCAGAAAAAGATTTCCCCTTGGGCCAAAAACAAAAAAGCAAAAGTTTCAAAGCCTTTTTCTGTTCACCAAAAACCTTGGGATCTTTGTGGAAACAGTTCAGATGATGAAATCCATGTAAGTAACTTCTCTCAGGTCATCTTTTCACCTAAAAATGATAGCAAAATTGTTGCAATATGCAATGTTGCTCTTACAGCTCTTGCTATAAGAAAGTCTGATTCATGGTATATGGATAGTGGATGCTCAAGGCATATCACTGGGAACCAAAAATGGTTTACTACCATGAATGACTCTTATCCATCTGGAAAAGTTATTTTCGGTGATGGTGCTCATGCCAATATCATTGGTTGTGGAAAAGTGAACACTCCTGGACTTCCTAACCTTGACAATGTACTTCTGGTTAAAGGTTTGGAAGTTAGTCTTCTAAGTGTAAGTCAAATGGTTGATGAACACGAATCTGTTACTTTTGATCGAGTAAAATGTATTGTTCTTAATGGAAAGGGGAGAATCCTTATGAAGGGAGAAAGAACAAAAGAACATTGTTACCGTGTTCCTGCAAATCAAAAATGCATCCGTGAAGTATGTTTTCGATCTCTTATATCTATGAATGCACTGGAATTATGGCATAGGCGTCTTTGCCACTTAAATCATCAAGATATTGTCAAATTGTCATCCAAAGAAGCGGTAAGAGGCTTGCCAAAACTTGTTGGGAAACCCAGAAGGTATGTGTAGAGATTGTAAGGTCGGTAAATTTACTCGTACCTCCCATTCTTCTTTAAATGCTAAACCAACTTCAAATGTGTTACAATTATTACATCTTGATTTAGTTGGTACAATTGAAACTCAAATGCATGGAAATAATTATGCACTTGTAATTGTTGATGACTTTTCAAGGTTTACCTGGATCAAATTTCTAGCTGACAAAACTGAAACTTTTGATCAATATTTCAATCTTGCAAAAAGAATTTCAAATGAAAAACTTTCTGAAGATAAGGAAATCACTAGAATTAGATCTGATAATGGTACTCAATTTGAAAATGCCTTATTTCGTGGTTATTGTGATAAATATGGTGTTTTTCATGAATTCTCTGCACCAATCACTCCTCAGCAAAATGACATTGTGGAAAGAAAGAATCGTGTTCTTGTTGAAATGGGAAGAGTTATGATTAACTCTGCCGATCTTCCTCATTCCTTTTGGGAAGAAGTAGTATCTAATGCTTGTTATACTCTAAATAGAGTTATTTTCAGGCCAGGAACAGATAAGACTCCATATGTGTGACGACCCAGACTAGAATCAGCAGTATGATCAGCTATATACGTGAGTTACTGCGTAGTCGCAAGTTTCCGACAGTTGTTGGAATCGCCAGGCTCGTTAACGACTTAATTATTGGCCGAGAATTGGAGCTGAGTCTCTTCTCGAGAGTCGTAGTACATGTGATTTCGAGTTCGTGGGCGGTTCCGAATCGTTATTTGGACAACCGAGGAATTAATTATGAATATTTGAAGTTCGGATTTAAATGGTGGGCTACTTAACGACTAAATTACCGGTCGAGAATTTGGTTTCGGCTTCTTCACGGAAGTTGTTCAGAATTTAATTTCGAGCTCGTGGGAACTTTCGGAGCATGATTTTGAGTTACGAAGATTTAGTTGTGATTATTTCCGATTGTGGATTGTTTAGTCGATTTAAATGTGTGTTTGGTTGAACAGTTGAATTTTTATCCGTTTGGTCGATATGTTTGACTTCAGGTGATTATTAAAGAACATGTCGAGATGAGTTTGTGGCCGCGAGAATTATCGGAATCGGAATTACGACGAGAAAGTTACGGGTATTTGAAGTTTGTCGAAAAGGATAAGTATGAGTTTCCATTTTCGGAAAGTGTATATATTGTGACTTTCCCCTTTGGGAAAGTCAAACCTGAAATTAATTTGTTTGACTTGGTTGACTCGGTTTGACCGAGTGGTGCGACGGTGGTGGTGAACCTCCACGGCTCGCCGGCGGCGAGGAAGCTTTCCGGCCACCCCACGGCTGCCTCCGGTCCCATTCGAAGCGCCTTGATGTCCTCGACCCCGTGCCGGTCTCCTCTCGTGGTGGAGCTCACGGTGGAGAGAGGAATTTGGAACCAAAGTTTGGAATTTTTGGGTTTAATGGTGGTTTGTGATTTCGGCCGAGTTGAACTCAATCATGGACTGGGTTTTGTAGCTCTCCTCTCAAGGATTCTAACCATGTAAGTATGAAGCTTTAATTCGATTTGTGGAAGGAGAATTTTGGATTTGAAATTTGTGTACCAATTCGATTTATCATGAAATTGACCTAGTTAGAGTGAGAATTATGCAGTTGACAAAGTTTCTCAGTGCATGATTTTGCGGCGCCGCCGTGGACGGTGGTCAACGGCGGCGGTCAACGGTCAACGGTTTGACTTTTTGTAGTTTTCGACAAGTTGCATGTCATTTGACTCGAAATCGCGCCTCGATCGTAGTGGGGAGGTTCATTTTTCGAGTTGAGCGTCCGAACGTAAAGCGAGGTATTGAGGTGTTATATATGGATTTTCGACGATTCGTCGTATTCGAATTACGCGTTTCCGAGAACGGTGGTTTCTCGTGATTTGTCTTGTATTGTCGAGTTATGATTTTGAGATATGGATTTTGTGAATATTCAAGTGTTCGTGATCGTTCGTTTGGCGAGGGACTTTCCGCCGGATCACGGGTTAACGCATATCGCGTTACGCTAGTCTGTGAATGGACAATTTATTTTCACGGATTGATTGCGAGTCTTTTATTTATGATTTACGAACTTGAGCATGCAGATTGAATATGATTTTACGAGCATGTGTATTACGATAATGCTTATACGAATATACGTATACGAGTATACATGAGTATATATTATGTTTTAAGCATGTGCATAGAAAAGATTTATGATTTGGTCTACACAGAGTACAGTCTCAGTATATGTTGTGGTATCGATACACATTGGCTTCTCGACTGATCCCTGAGTACGCTCCGGGGGGGGGACAGATATCCTGACCCGAGGCCTTTCTGGCTAGGAATCACGTGTTGGTCTGGGATCCCGTGGTTCAGACTGTGCTATCGCGTGGAAGCCCACGAGAGTCTCCGCTATATATTTTACGTTGCATGCTCTGTACGCCTAAGGAGTTAGAGTTTCCCTCGTGTACTATTTCCTTTATTTATTCATTTGACTCGCATATGATTTTATACGTATATATTACTTGGTGAAAAACATTTATTTTCGTCCACTCACTCTAACGTGTTTCATGTCTTTCCCCTGGGCTTTTTGGTTTCCGTGCCTAGTTTGCAGTTCAGGCTCTGGTGTCGCACGTCGTGGTCGGAGGCATAGTGCTCGAGCTATCTTGTTTCTTCTAGTAGGTTTATTGTTCTACCTATTGTGGTATACTTATATGTTTATATAATAGAGGTCGCTCTGAGAAATCTGTTGTTTACGTTGTACGATTTTACACCGGATTTCAGTAAAGTATAGATATATTTATTGTTTTACTTTACTGTTGATATATTGAGAAATCCGGATGGGATTGGTGCCCACGGTTTGCTTGTTGTGGCATAGGATGAAGTGTATTTTCCGCGTGCAGGTAATGGTAATTCAACGTTAGTAACGAACCTCTGCTAAAATTTCTACGGTTTTTGTTGGTTCGCGTTTTCGGAAGGGTTTGATTCCGGTTTAGGGAGCTAAATCGGGGTTGGGTCCTTTCAATATGAACTTTGGAGAGGAAGAAAACCAAACATCTCACATCTCAAAGCTTTTAGAAGCATCTGTTTTATTTATAATGACAGAGATTACCTCACCAAGTTTAATCCAAAATGTGATAAAGGAATTTTTCTTGGATATGCCACGAATAGTCAGGCATATCGAGTTTACAACAAAAGATAATGCAAAATCTTGGAAACAGTAAATGTTGTTATTGATGATGGTCCTACTTGTACTCATATATCTTCTTCGATCTGATAAATAGGTTGTCTCTGAAGCATCTCATACAACTGAGAAGGAAACTCCCATTGATGATCAGAATCTCATATCAGATGATGATGGAAATGAACATGAACATGAATCATCTCATGAAATCGCAGGGATAGATGGGACACTAGCCATCCAGCCTCCACACAGATCAGGAAAACGTCAATTCAAGAAAGATCATTCGACGTCTGATATTATTGGTAATGCTTTTGAACCAATGAGGACCAGAAGTACATCTCAAGGGTTTGTAAGAAATTTCTCAATTCTTCAATCCTTCCTTACCCTTTTTCGAAAAGACATCAACCTCATATCTCACCTTGGTTTTTTTTCTACTATTGAACCAAAAAACATCAAAGAAGCCTTATGTGATGTTGAATGGATTAGTGCTATGCAAGAGGAATTAAACCAATTTGAAAGAAGTGACGTATGAGAATTAGTTCCAAAGCCTAGTAACAAAAATGTCATTGGAACTAGGTGTGTCTACAAAAATAAAACTGATGAAAAAGGAACTATAACTCAGAACAAAGCTAGACTAGTAGCTCAAGAATACAATCAAATTGAGGGACTAGACTTTGATGAAACCTTTGCACCAGTTGCAAGGTTAGAATCAGTAAGACTCATGTTAGCCATTTTGTGTCATTTAAAGTTCACCTTATACCAAATGGATATCAAGAGTGCTTTTCTCTACGGGGATATTAAGGAAGAAGTTTATCTTAACCAAACTCCAGGCTTTCCTAATGTTAGTCATCCTGATCATGTCTATAAATTGAAAAAAGCGGTATATGTACTCAAGCAATCTCCTAGAGCTTGGTATGATAAGTTATCCTCATATCTTATCAATAATAGATATGTTAGAGGTTCCATTGACAAAACTCTCTTTGTTAAAAGCACCTCTAAGCATGTTATGCTTGTTCAAATTTATGTTGATGATATCATCTTTGGTTCCACCTCAAATGTCTTAGTAAAACATTTTACTACTACAATGGAGAAAGAATTCAAAATGAGTCACTGTGGAAAACTAAGCTATTTTTTAGGCTTTCAAGTTTAGCAAAAGGAAAATATTTTGTACATTTCTCAAACCAAGTATGCCAATGATTTGGTAAAAAAGTTTGGAATGGAATCTTCTTCTCCCATTCGGAACCCAATGGGAACAAGTTGCAAAATCAATGTTGATCTAGCTGGAATTGATACTGATCCTACACATTATAGAAGCATGATTGGTAGCCTTTTATATCTTACTGCAAGTAGACTTGACATCTGTTACAACGTTGGTGTCTGTGCTCGCTACCAAGCAAATCCCAAAGAATCTCATGTTAAAGCTGTTAAACGTATCATTCGATATGTTTCTGGAACAACTGATTTTGGTATTATGTATTCAACTAACTCTAATATTGAAATTGCAGGATATTCAGACTCTGACTGGGTTGGTGATGCCACTGACAGAAAGAGTACTTCAGGAGGAAGTTTTTTTGTTGGAAATAATCTCGTGTCATGGCATAGCAAGAAGCAAAATTGTGTCTCGCTATCCACTGCCCAAGCAGAATACATCGCAGCTGGAAGTTGCTGTACTAAGATGCTATGGATGAAGCATATGCTTCATGATTATGGATTTCCACAAGGTACACTTACTCTATTTTGTGATAACACAAGTGCCATAAACATTTCAAAAAATCCTGTGTTACATTCTAGAACCAAGCATATTGAAATTAGATACCATTTTATCAGAAGCTTGGTAGAAGAAAACTTGCTTGAAATGACTTTTATCCCCACTGAAAATCAGTTAGCTGATTTGTTTACCAAGCCTCTTGACAACCTTCGTTTTGAAAGTCTACGTAAGGCAATTGCTGTTTGTTCTACTTTACAATAAACTCTTTATATGTCTATATATATATAATAAAATAAATAAATAAAAAGTTTTTCTTATTTACTATATATCTAGATATTACAGTTTTCATAAAAGTGTATCACAAAGGGATATTGTTTATGGTCTCCTCTTTTACAACTTGTTTGATTTATGAAAAAAATATATATATGATCAATGAAGTATGTCTCAAAAAAAAAATGTCAGTCCATCTTTGATTTGAACATGATATACATAGTATATGCATAAAAGTCCCAAACATTGATCAATCGTGGGTGCCAATCAAAAGAGGATCCCTGAAATTCATTCTATTCTCAAATGAGTTCGAACTTGTTATCCTTTGAGTGTCATTGTTACACATATTGCCCTTTCGAGCATCTGCTCAAGGAGTCAATGATAACATTTCTCGTTACATGAACTTAAGAGAATGATTTTTCAGATGGACATAAAGCAATGCAAATGAAAGCATTAAAGAGACTCATAAGAAATACAATAAAAAAAAGGTGTGCTACATTCCTTTATTCATGACAAACACTCAAAGTTGTGTTACAAAATATTTCTTGAAAGATCATGAATTATATCCAAACAATGTGGTATATATTTTTATGAATACTCATATATTTAGTATATTTCACTTAAGTACTCATATCCTTAGGGGGAGTATTCAATGTCTTGAATAAAATCACCAATCTGCTTTATCAATTTGTGTTTTCAAAGTTAAAAGTTATCAAGCCATATTTTCAGCTAACTTGATTGATTTCTGATGTTGTACTTACAACTAACTTGGGATAAAGATCAATTCTAGTTCTTAAAGCTTACAGCTTGGTTGCTAAAAGGTTATACTTAACCTTGATCTAGTTTGGTTTCGTTTGCTTTAGTGAAAGCTGTCCATTAAGTGGACTTTGTACTTATTCGGGCTGATTGTTTTAAACAATTGGACTTGGGCCAGCTTGAAATGTACTTTGAGTTGAAAGAAAGTGTTTTCTGTTTTAGCTCGTGTACTTTACTTTCTTCTCCCTCATTTCAGCTCGTTCCCAAATCATCACCAGTCACTTCTGGTGTACTCCGTTGCCTCACTCTGCCTCCATCCCGATTACCCACTGTGCTTTTGTGACGACCCGGACCAGAATCAGCAGTATGATCAGCTGTATACATGAGTTACTGCGTAGTCGCAGTTGTCCGATGGTTATTCGAATCGCCAGGCTCGTTAACGACTAAATTATTGGCCGAGAATTGGAGTTGGATCTCTTCTCGAGAGTCATTGTACGTGTGATTATGAGTTCGTGGGCGGTTCCGGATCGTTATTTGGACGACCGAGGAATTAGTTATGAATATTTGAAGTTTCGACGGAAACGAATTATTATGGCAGGTTTGTTCGCGACTAAATTATCGGACGAGAATTTGGTTTCGGCTTCTTCACGGAAGTTGTTCAGAATTTAATTTCGAGGTTGTCGGAACTTCCGGAACATGATTTTGAGTTACGAAGATTTAATTGTGAATATTTCCGTTCGTTGATTAATTTGTCGATTTAAATGTGTGTTGGTTCAAAAGGTTGACTTTTTATCCGTTTGGCCGATGTGTTTGACCTCAGGTGATATTGGAAGAACATGTCGAGACGAGTTCGTGGCCGCGAGAATTATCGGAATCGGATATACGACGCGGAAGTTATGGGAGTTTTAAGTTTGTCGCGAAATGTATTATTGGGGTTTCCATTTTGGGAAACTATAAATAGTGGGCTTACTTGATTTGGAAAGTCAAAAAGAGGCATTAATGTGCTGACCATGTTGACTTGGTTTGACCGATGGGAAGGTGATGGTCTCGACGGTTCACGGCGGCCTCCACGGTGGTGACATGCTTCCGGCCACCCCAAGGTGTGGGGCTGGTCCTAATTGACACGTCTCGGTTCCCTTGTGGTGACGCCGACCTCCCTCCACGGCGTGGCTCGCCGGAGAAGCTCGGTTTTCCGGCTTGAAATTGAAGAATTTTGTTTGAGTTCGGGTTCCACGGTTTAGGCCGAATTGAACTACAATTTGTAGTGGGCTTTGAAGCTCTCCTCTCAAGGATTCTAACCATGTAAGTATGAAGCTTTAATTCGATTTGAGGAAGGAGAATTTTGGATTTGAAATTTGTGTGTTCATTCGGTTTATCGTGAAATTGACCTAGCTAGAGTGAGAATTGGCTTTCGGTGCAGTTATGGAAGTTGCTCAGTGGACGATTTTGAGTGGAATAGGGGTTGCTCCGCCGTGAAATTTTCCGGTCAGCGGTGGCGCCGCCGTGGACGGCGGTCAACTGCGGTCAACGGTCAAAGTTTGACTTTTTTTTGGACTTTCGACAAGTTGCATGTCATTTGACTCGAAATCGCTCCCCGATCGCAGTGGGGAGGTTCGTTTTTCGAATTGAGCGTCCGAAAGTTAAGCGAGGTATTGAGGTGTTATATACGGATTTTCGACGATTCGTCGACTTTGAATTACATGTTTCCGAGAACGGTGGTTTCTCGTGATTTGACTTGTATTGTCGAGATATGATTTTGAGAAATGGATTTTGTGAATATTCAGGTGTTCGTGATCGTTCGTTTGGTGAGGGACTTTCCGCCGGATCACGGGTTAACGCGATACGCGTTACGCCAGTCTGTGAGTGGACAATTTCTTTTCACGGAAATGTTGCGAGTCTTTTATGTGATTTATGAACTTGAGTATGCAGCATGATTATGGTTTTACGTGCATGAGATTTCATACGAGATTATGATTATATAAGCATGTGTTTACGATTATACGAATATGTTTATACGGATATACGTATACGAGTATACATACACTTATATGTTGTTTCAAGCATTTGCATCGAACTGTTTATGATTTGGTTTTCACAGAGTACAGTCTTGGTTACGTTGTTGTATCGATACACTTTGCCTCTCGGCTGACCCCCGATGGTAGGCCGCCAGGAAGGATGTCGTCATCCCGACCTGACCGGTGAGGGGCGTTTCCCCGGAACCGAGGCCATTTCTTGCTTAGAATCACGGGGACCAAGGACCTTGTGATTCGGACTGTACTAACACGGTGTGTGTCCATGAGTGACCCCGTGGGATTTATACTTGCATCCTCAGTACACTGGAGGAGTATGAGTTTTACCTCGTGTACTATGATGTTGTTTTTATTTACTTGGACTCGCATATGTTATTTTATATATATATATATCAACTGGTGAAAGACATTTATTTTCGTCCACTCACTCTAACGTGTTTCATGTCTTTCCCCTGGGTTTTTCGGTTTCCGTGCCCAGTTTGCAGTTTAGGCTCTGGTGTCGCACGTCGTGGTCGGAGGCATAGTGCTCGAGCTACTTTGTTTCATCCAGTAGGTTTATTGTTCTACCTACTGTGGTATGCGTATATGATTATGTATTAGAAGTCGCTCTGAGCTTCCTATTGTATGTGTTATACGATTTTACTCCGGATTTTCCGTAAAGTACATATATATTTACTACTTTACGTTATTGTTGATATATTGAGAAATCCGGATGGGATTGGTGCCCACGGTTTGCTTTTTGTGGCATAGGATGAAGTGTATTTTCCGCGTGCAGGTAATGGTAATTATGCGTTAGTAACGAAACTCTGCCCAAATTTCGAAAATTTTTTGTTGGTTCGTGTTTTCGAAGGGGTTTGATTCCGATTTAGGAAGCTAAATCAGGGTTGGGTCCTTTCAGCTTGGTATCAGAGCATTAGGTTATAGGTTCTGTAGACTTCTGTAGTCGTGTTTACTAAGGATATTTGAGAATGTACAGCATGTCTGGAATGGTGACCCGACCGGCCGGCGGATAATCATCAAATTCCGGGTGTTGTATGCTTTCAAATATTTGAAGTTCCATGGTTAATTTCCACTTGTTGTGAACGATATTGTATTCATTAGGATGCCTCCTGACGTGCTTCCCGTGTCGTTTCGGTGGTGGATCCTATTGAGGCTCAATCGACGCGCGATTTGCCAGTGAACTGCGGGTTTAGATGAGTATTCAGAGTTCAGAGGTTTGTGTGGCACAGTTTGCTTGGGAATGTGTATATGGGCGTCTATACGTTACCTCAGAGCTGAGAATTGTGACAGCTGATGTTTGCCTGAGTCAGATCAGTGTATTTGGTGGGCTGGTATGGTGTGAGTTCCGGTTGCGACTCCATGGCTTACATTCAGGGTGTTGTATTTACGATAATGGTTTATCAGGCTACCCAGCATTCGGATGTGGAGTGTTTACCCACCTGAGGCAGAGATGCATTGTTTTTATGTTTGTTATGGTTTGCACGAGTTATTTGGCTTCAGAGGAAGCAGTGCACGAGGTTCGAGATAAGTTTGAACCTGAGCATCTGAGAGAGAGTCTGATTGTTATGCCTCGAGTTATCCGTGAGGAGCTTAGTGTGTTGCACTCAGTGGCGAGGCTATTGAGAAGGAAAGGTGTACGCGGTTTCCGATGTGATGGTTTGAGGAAGTGGACTTAGTCGAGATTTTGATGAGGTTGAGTTCCGACACCTCGGGATCAGTGACTTCATCAGACTGTGGTCTTTTCAGTTATGTTGAGGATCCTCTGCTGATTCGTTTGACGATGGCGGAGATCGCAGAGTAGCGGACTTGCTCCTGTGGCATGAGTTTGGGTGATCGTTGGTGATCCTTTCACGCAGCAGGTGTCGCTGTGACTGGTGTTCGTGGTACACTTTCAGTTGCTGTTTCGGTGGCCAGGAGGGTCACGCATTGAGGGAGCGCCTTAGCCAGCTGTTCTAGCGGTTCGGTAGCTCAGAGTTCACGAGGAGATCATGATGCTGTTCCTGAAATTGACCAATGTACCCTTTTGACGAGTTCTTCAGCAAGTCGCGATTGACGTGGGCGACTAGTTGAGCATGTTGGAGTTCGTGCCATGACCTTGTTTGAGGACAGACTTTTCTCCGAGGTTACTGTTGTTTGATATCCATGGCTATTGTACCTGCATCTCCACTTCCGAGGTCTTGGAGAGTGTTGCATCCATCCGGAGGTTGTGAGATCTTTGTTTGAGGTTATGGGTTAGCCGTGGATCTGTTATAGCTGGACATTGTGGTTTTGGTGTGCTGGTGAGTATGGACTTACTGACGACGCATTTGGCGATGTTCGAGTGCCTCGAGGAGGAGGTTGTGTTTTGACGACCAGATTTCCCCGAGATGCTGTTTCGTGGTGATGGTCGAGCGGATGGTGGAGACGAGTTGTGTTGTTGCTTAGCTCATGTTGTGGATACTATGGTTGCTGTACCCGACATTGGTGACATTGAGGTGGTTTCCGAGTTTCCAGGTGTGTTCCGGAGGAGTTACCAGGTGTTCCTCCAGTTCGGGAGATTGACTACACCATTGAGCTTGTACCAGGCGCTGGACTCATTTTACCGGCATCTTGTCGTTCGGAACCAGCGAAGCTGGTGGAGCTATAGTTTCGACTCCAGGAGTTGCTGGAGGAGATTTCAGGAGATTTCATGCGACCCCGCATATTTGCGTGGTGTGCTCCTGCATTGTTTGTGTGGTTGTTGGATGATTCGACGTGGTGGTGCATTGAATACTGGAAGCTTGATTTGCTTCAAAGGAAAGTGAGTATCCTTCGCTTCGGACTGGCAAGTGGTTTGTACAACTCGCGAGAACTTCAGTCTTGTCGGATATTGATTCCGGATCCGGATACCATCAGTTGTGGTTCGATGAATCAGATGTGGCTTTGTTGGATTTCGAATCTCGATGCGAGCATCAGGAGTTCTTGGTCACGCTATTGGTTGACCAATGCTCCATAGATCGTGTGGATTTGATGGACCAGGTGTTCAAACGGGTTCTGGACGAGTTGTGGTCATGTTCGTTGGCAACTTCCTGATGTACTCCAGGAGTGTGGACCAGTACCTGAAACAATTGTGAGCGGTTTGCGGACTTTGTGAGGTGATCAGCTATTTGCGAAGTTCAGCCAGTGTGAGTTTTGGATGGTTAGCGTGAAGATGTTGGGCTATGTGATGTTATCCGAGGGAGTTGGCGTGGATCCTGACCAGATAGAAGCCGTGATGATTCAGAGTTTGCTCCACTATTGTACCAGAGATCAGGAGTCTCTTGGGTTCGACAGGCTATTACCGACGGCTTGTGCAGGATTTTCCCCGGATTGCCACTATACTTTCCGGATTGACGAAGAAGGCGTCAAGTTCGAGTGGTGCGATGCACGCGAGGAGAGTTACTTACTCCTGCAGGATGGTTGACCGTTGCTTCGGTTTTGACTTTACCTGACGACTGCGACGAGTTCGCAGGTTATGGAGATGCATCGAGGTTTGGATTTGGTTATGTTTTGATGTTGTGTAGCAGAGCGGTGGCTCATGGATTCAAGCATTGGAGACTTTATGTGGCTACGTATCCTATGTATGATTTGGGTGTAGCTGACCTTATGTTAGCATCGGAGAGTTCGAAATACTACTACTATGGCGTGCAGCGCAGTGTAGGACGAGCACTGATCACTTGAGTTTCATCCACTTGCATTTTCGGCCAGATTTGGGCTTGAGACAGTGTAGATGGAGGGAGTCGACTAACGACTATGACTGCACCTTTGAGTTGTTTTGGAAAAGGCTAGAGGATGTATTTTGACCATCCGTTTGGGATGATGTTGTTGTTGATGCATTCAGTCGAGAGTTAGGAGCTTCAGTATTGCATGTGTGTATGTGTGGCTCGAGTTTCCGTATTAGCCGAGTGTGGGCTACGAGAGCTGAGTTTGAGTATGATGGTGATGAGGCTCGTGATTTTGCGCATGTTTGGCGCTAGTGACGCGGAGAAGTGTCAGATACTTCGAGTTTACTACTCGAGACGCAACATGAAGAGCAATATAGCTGCTTGTGTGTGCGCAGCATGTGTGCGTAGATGCCATAGTTGTCGACTGGCGATGGCTAGGAGGTAGAGATTTGCTGAGATGTGTCAGCCATTTGAGATTTCCGGTTAGACGTGGCGTTTGTCGTTGTGATCTTGTGTGTGTGTGGTTGTATGCACTTTGGTTGTGGTACCAGTTATTTGGCCATTGTGGACCGTTTGACGAACTTGGTACAGTTCCTCGTACTTTCGGAGACGATTTCAGTGGACCGTTTGGCATCACTGTGTTTGACGGAGATTGACCATTTATGTGGTGTACCTGTGTCCCAGTTTGCTGGTCGAGGTAATCGGCTACGACAAAGTGTTGGCGAGCTTTGCAGCGAGCACTGGGGATCAGATTACGAACTAGTACTGGTTTTATCCTCAGATTGGCGGGCGATCTTTGAGGACTATTCAGACCTTGGAGGGCATGTTGTGGACCTCGGTATTGCAGTTCCGGAGGATTCGGGACCAGCAGTTTCACTTGTTTGAGTTTGCTTGCAGTACCAGTTTGTTGATCACTATGGTGTTGACGTTGCTTGATGCCGTTTTGAGAACGATGTTGTACTCCATTGTGTTGGAGTGGGCTTGGTTGAGTTTGAGATGATGTTTGATTCTGATTTTTTGAATGTGTTACCACAGACTGTCAGATGCGGTCGTAGGCGAGTTTGTGTTATGACGTGTGGTTCGGCATCGCCTATAGTGTTGGCTTTTATGTGTGTTGTGTTCCGTGTGGCGGAACTGTGTTCAGGTTTGCTATGTGTTGTGTACCCTATATGTTCCTTATGTAGGAACACTTGGCGATTGTGTGAGCCAGTTCAGATTTGTGATTTGAGGGTACAGGGATTCCGGCACGGAATCATCTCCTAATGTGGAGTTTGTGATCAGAGTTGTTCAGTTGAGATTGCCGTTGGTGAGTTGAGCAGTATGCAGAGGCAGTGCTTCTACCTTGTAGTCGGCAGACTCGGAAATTTCGAGGTCGAAATTTTTCTAAGGGGGGTGGATTTGTGACGACCCGGACCAGAATCAGCAGTATGATCAGCTGTATACATGAGTTACTGCGTAGTCGCAGTTGTCCGATGGTTATTCGAATCGCCAGGCTCGTTAACAACTAAATTATTGGCCGAGAATTGGAGTTGGATCTCTTCTCGAGAGTCGTTGTACGTGTGATTATGAGTTCGTGGGCGGTTTCGGATCGTTATTTGGACGACCGAGGAATTTGTTATGAATATTTGAAGTTTCGACGGAAACGAATTATTATGGCAGGTTTGTTCGTGACTAAATTATCGGACGAGAATTTTGTGACGACCCGAACCAAAATCAGATGTGTGTTTGGCACGATTCTCGAGATTTGGTTATAGTCGCAGTTTTACGATATTGTGTGATTTGTCAATTCGATTCGCGACTATGTTTTCAGTCGAGAATTTGAGTTGGGTGTTTTCACGGAAATTGTAGAGTACGTGATTTCGAGCTCGTGGGCAGTTTCGGAAGATTTTTCCGATAATCGAGGAATATTTTATGATTATTCGAAGTTTTAGGTTCCGACGAGTTTATCCGTTTATTTCGAGCTTATCCGAATCACATCGTATATTCATTCTGGACCGTTGATCGACCCGAGGGACGAGAATAAATATCGAAAAGTCGAGAAATAGTCGCAAAAACACGGAATTGCATTGACCAGTCATTGACTTTCCAAAATTGGAAAATGGACCAGCAGCCCGAAAGGGAAAGTTTCCCGTTTGGGAAGTCACCGTCCGGCGACCTAATTCCGGCCACCTCCGGCCACGAGACAGGTACAGCTAGATTCCTTGCATGATTTCGAGTTGAGTGGTGTCGGGTTTGAGGAGAATTGGGTTGAGTTTGGGTGAACCCGATTCGGGTTTGGTTGCCGGAATTCGCCCTAATTGGGGGGAGGTTTTCCGGTGACCGTTGGTGGCGGTGGGGTGAGGGCTTCACCTCGCCTTGCCCCAAGGATGCTCCCCATATGTTTTATTTCAGTTTTGGTGGTGGTTTGGCTCAAACCTGATTGGATTTTCCGGTGAGGAATTGTGCTCGGTTTTGCTTGATTTTGGAAGGGTTAGAGTGGGAATTGAGCTTAGTGACAGAAGAGAATTGCGTTTGGGAGGTCATGATCTTGTAATCTGGAAGTTTTGGCCGTGGAATTCCACCGATGACTTTTCAGATTTCGACGATTTTAATGTCGTTTTTCTCGTAATCGCGCCCTGGTTATCGTACGGAGGTTTTCGGGTTGATTTGGTTAGCTAATTTTCAGTCGAGATTTCGAGTGGGATTTCAGGATTTCCGTTATATATTTTGTACCGTATTTCGTATTTCCGGGAACGGTTGGTTTCCATGCATCAGTATAGTGTTGTGGATTATGTTATTGATCAGTTACGTTTTGTGGATATTCAGGAGATCAAGATCGAGATCGTGATCGTGCTTCAGGCGAGGGATCTTCCGCCGGACCACGAGATTAGCGCGAGTGCGCGGTACGCGAGTCTGTGAGTGGACAGTTTATTTTCACGGAATTGTTGCGAGTCCTTTATATACGTTTTATGAGCTTGAATATGCAGTATGATTATGGTTTTACGAATATGAGTTTTCGTACGAGATTATGTTTATATTTAGCATGTGTTACGTGATTATTATTTATGCGTTGTTATGTGTCCACGTGTGGCCCCGTGTGATGTATACACATGCTCTGTACGCGTGAGGAGTTAGAGTCTCCCTCGTGTACCCGGACGCGTGAGGAGTTAAAGTCTCCCTCATGTACCATTTGATTGTTTATACTTTCGACTCGCATATGTTTTTATAACATATATACTTGGTGAAAGACATTTATTTTCGTCCACTCACTCTAACGTGTTTATTGTCTTTCGCCTGGGCTTTTCGGTTTTCCGTGCCCAGTTTGCAGTTCAGGTTTGGTGTTTCACGTCGCGGTTTGGAGGCTAGTGATCAGAGTCACCTGTGTTTTCCAGTAGGTTCTTGTTTCACCTACTGATGTACATATTGTATATGTTTTACTCTAGAGGTCGCTCTGATACATTCTGATACATGTTGTGCGGATTTTCACGGATATACATATATACATTGTACAGTATGTTTACTGTTTGTTGATTATATTGATGTTGAGAAATTCGGATGGGATTGGTGCCCACGGATTGCTTTTTGTGGCATAGGATGAAGTGTTAATTTCCGCGTGCAGGTTATGGGAATTCCACGCTAGTAACGAAACTCTGCCGAAATTTTGAAAATTTTTTGTTGGTTCGTGTTTTCGAAAGGGTTTGATTCCGGTTTAGGTAATTGAATCGGGATTGGGTCCTTTCAGCTTGGTATCAGAGCATTAGGTTGTCAGATTCTGTAGACTCTTGTAGTTGTGACGCTTAGGGTATTTGAGTTGATACAGCATGACTGGAGTGATGACCCGACTGGCCAGCGGTACTCATCAATACTTCGGGTGTTGTATGTCCTCAAATATCTGCGGTTTCATGATTGTGTTCTTTCTGCTTGTGCCTAATGCTTGTCTTGTATCAGTAGGATGCCTCCTCGACGTGGTCCCCGTGTTGATCGGGATGATGATCCTGATGAGGATCGCCGAACGCGCGACTTGCTGATGCGAGTGCTGCGTTTGGAAGAGCGTTTTGACCCTGTGGTCAAGGCTCGCACTGCGGGTGCTACTGTGTTTTCGGGTTCAGTTGATCCAGAGATATGCGAGGCATGGTTGGTTCAGATTGAGCGTGTGTGTGAGCGTCTGCAGTTTACACCTGAGCAGATGATAGTAGCCGCAGTTGGTTTACTTGAGGGTGATGCATACTTTTGGTGGGTTAGCACTGACAGAGTTCCTGTGGATACTCCATGGACATTGTTTCGTGATCTGTTTATGCAGAGGTATTTTAATCAGGCTACCCAGCAGCACAAGTACGAGGAATTTACGAACTTGAGGCAGGGCAGTTTGTCTGTACTTGAGTATCGGGATCGGTTTACTCGATTATCTCATTTTGCGCGGGATATGGTGGCTACAGAGGAAGCCAAGTGTCGTAGGTTTGAGCTGGGACTGAATCTGAACATCAAGGCGACACTGACTGCGATGCCTCAGAACAATTTTGATGAGTTTGTTAGTGCAGCTCTCCGAGGCAAGGATATTGAGCAGGAAAGACAGCAGAGGTACCAGCCGAGGCGAGTTGAGGAAGGTGGACCGAGTCAGGGGCCTTCAAAGAGGCAGAGTTCTGATACTTCCGGTTCAGCTTCATCTTCGGGCGGTGGGTCATATCAACCACCAGCTGGTGTACCTAGACGGAGGCCAGGATGGAGGAGAGATCGACCACAGCGGCCACAGGATAGTGGAGGTTCCAGCGGCTCTAGTTATCCTCGGCGTACTGGTGGTACATTTCCTGTTCCGAGAGACTACCTTTTGTGCAACCTCTGCAATAGGTATCATTTGGGTCCATGTCAGCGGGGTCCTGGTGCTTGTTATCGTTGTGGCCAGGTGGGCCACTTTTCGAGGGAGTGTCCTCAGTTGTATGCTGGTGATCAGGCAGCTCAGAGTTCGGGACTTGAGCGAGGTGCCACTACGGGAACTCGACCAGCACAGTTTACAGGCCAGGGCAGGCAGCAGGGACAGGGCCAGCGAGGACGACCAGCCGGACAAGCGAGGGTTCATGCTATGACTCTACGTGAGGGCAGAGCATCACCGGAGGTCGTTATCGGTACGTTACATGTTTTTGGTATTCCTGTAGTTGCATTACTGGATCCAGGTGCCACACATTCATTCATATCATTTAGACTATCATCATTGGCTACGGTACCTGCATCTCCACTTCTGGGGTTGTGGAGAGTGTTGTATCCGTCAGGTGAGGTTGTGAGCATCGGTTGGGTTTACCGAGATTGTGAGGTGTTTATCGATGGCCATGGTTTATCCGCTAATCTGTTACTGCTTGATATTGTGGATTTTGATCTGATATTGGGTATGGACTTTTTGGAGTCGCACTGGGCCATGTTTGATTGCCACAGGAAAGAGGTCGCGTTTCGAAAACCAGGGTTACCTGAGATACTGTTTCGTGGTGAGAAGAACACTTCCCTACCATGTTTGATTTCCGCGATGAGGGCGGATCGGTTGATAAAGAAGGGTTGTGTTGCTTACTTAGCCCATGTTGTGGATACTACAGCTGCAGTGCCAAATCTTGGGAGTATTGAGGTTGTGTCTGAGTTTCTGGATGTGTTTCCAGCGGAGTTACCTGGTATACCCCCTGTACGGGAGATTGATTTTACCATTGAGTTATTGCCGGGTAGTGGACCGATTTCCCAGACACCGTACCGGATGGCTCCTGCAGAGTTGAGGGAGTTGCAGATTCAGCTTCAGGAGTTGTTAGAGAAGGGATTCATTCGACCGAGTGTTCCTCCGTGGGGTGCTCCAGTGTTGTTTGTGCGGAAGAAGGACGGGTCCATGCGTTTGTGCATCGACTATCGGAAGCTGAATCAGATTACAGTGAGGAACAAGTATCCGTTGCCGCGGATTGACGACTTGTTCGATCAGCTGAAGGGAGCAGCAGTCTTTTCGAAGATTGATCTTCGATCCGGGTATCATCAGTTGAGGATCCGGGATTCAGATGTGGTCAGGACAGCATTCAGGACGCGGTATGGACACTATGAGTTTTTGGTTATGCCGTTTGGGTTGACCAACGCCCCCGCAGCTTTCATGGACTTGATGAATCGGGTGTTTCGACGATTCCTGGACAAGTTTGTGATAGTATTCATTGATGATATTTTGATATACTCGAGGAGTGTGGGCCAGCACAAGAAGCACTTGCGAGCGGTGTTGCGGACTTTGCGGGATCATCAGCTGTTTGCAAAGTTTAGCAAGTGTGAGTTCTGGTTGGATAGTGTGAAGTTTCTGGGCCACGTGATTTCGGCCGAGGGAGTTAGTGTTGATCCTGACAAAATCGAGGCCGTGCTGAATTGGAGTCGACCCACTACTGTACCGGAGATCCGCAGTTTCTTGGGGTTAGCAGGCTATTATCGACGATTTGTACAGGATTTCTCCCTGATAGCTACACCACTGACCAGATTGACGAAGAAGGGCGTCAAGTTTGAGTGGTCTGATGCGTGCGAGGAGAGTTATTTGCTCCTGAAGGAGAGATTGACTACCGCACCGGTTCTGACATTGCCAGACGACAGTGGTGAGTTTGTTGTGTACAGTGATGCATCGAAGTTGGGCCTTGGCTGTGTGTTGATGCAGCATGGTAGAGTCGTGGCATATGGTTCCAGACAGCTGAAACCGCACGAGGTCAACTATCCGACGCATGATTCGGAGTTAGCCGCTATTGTTTTAGCATTGAAGAGTTGGAGACATTATCTGTATGGTGCTCAGTGTAAGATTTTCACTGATCACAAGAGTCTCACCTACTTGCGGACACAGCCAGATCTGAACATGAGGCAGCGCCGATGGATGGAGTTGATCAATGATTATGATTGCACGTTTGAGTACCATCCGGGGAAGGCCAACGTTGTGGCAGATGCGCTTAGTCGGAAATCTGGAGCTTCGTTGTTTCACATGTGTGTAGCCAGAGTATCGATGTTAGCTGAGCTTCGAGCTACAGGTGCTGTATTTGGTTATGATTATGATGGAGCTTTGTTGGCCAGTTTCCAGGTTCGGCCGGTACTGGTTGATCAGGTACGGGAGGCACAGGATTCAGATCCTTACTTGCTGGGCAAGAAGACCATGATTCGGAATGGTGTGCCTACAGAGTTCCGTTTGAGCGACGACGGTACGTTGTTGTTCAGGGGTAGATTATGTGTACCCAGGGACGAGGACTTGAAGAAGGAGATTCTGGATGAGGCCCACAGTTCAGCGTATGCGATGCATCCCGGAGGTACGAAGATGTTTCATACACTTCGAGCGTACTATTGGTGGCGCAACATGAAGCGGGAGATTGCCGCGTACGTGAGTCGGTGTTTGATTTGTCAGCAGGTGAAGGCGGAGAGGCAGAAACCTGCAGGGAAACTACAGCCACTTGAGATTCCGGTTTGGAAGTGGGAGCATATCACGATGGATTTCGTCTATCAGTTGCCGCGTACTTCGGCGGGCAACACTGGCATTTGGGTTATCATTGATCGATTGACGAAATCCGCACACTTTCTTGCACTTCCAGGGAAGATTTCAGTGGGCAGATTGGCTAAGTTGTACTTATCGGAGATTGTTCGCTTGCACGGAGTGCCTGTGTCCATTGTTTCTGACCGTGATAGTCAGTTCACCTCTGAGTTTTGGTAGGCTTTACAGTGAGCGTTGGGCACGAGATTACGGTTTAGTACAGCTTTTCATCCTCAGACTGACGGGCAGTCCGAGCGGACCATTCAGACTCTTGAGGATATGCTGAGATCGTGTGTGTTACAGTTTCGTGGAAACTGGGACCAGCAGTTGCACTTGATCGAGTTCGCCTACAACAACAGCTATCAGGCCAGTATTGAGATGGCACCGTACGAGGCTCTGTACGGGAAGCAGTGTCGCACTCCATTGTGTTGGAGTGAGGTGGGCGAGCGTTGGCTCATTGGTCCTGATTTGGTGAGAACCACGATGGAGGACATTCAGGTTATTCGGGATCGACTGAAGATTGCCCAGGATCGGCAGAAGAGTTACGCGGATGTGAGGAGGAAGAGTTTAGAGTTTGAGGTTGGTGATTGGGTCTTCCTGAAACTATCTCCGTGGAGGGGAGTAGTGCGTTTCGGGAAGCGTGGCAAGCTTCGACCGCGGTACATTGGTCCGTATGAGATTATGGAGAGGGTTGGAGCTGTTGCTTACAGACTTGAGTTACCGGCTGAGATGGCTCGTGTGCATGATGTCTTCCATGTTTCGATGTTGCGGAAGTACATCTCAGACCCTTCATATGTGATAGGCCCACAGCAGTTGCCGATCAGAGAGGATTTATCGTATGTTGAGGAGCCAGTGCAGATTCTCGATCGACATGAGCAGGAGTTGAGACACCGTGTGATTCCGCTGGTGAAGGTCCTGTGGCAGAACCATTCGATTGAAGAGGCTACTTGGGAGACCGAGCAGCGTATGCGGGAGCAGTATCCTCATCTGTTCACCTGACAGGTACGTAAATTTCGAGGTCGAAATTTCTTTAAGGGGGGTAGATTTGTGACGACCCGAACCAAAATCAGATGTGTGTTTGGCACGATTCTCGAGATTTGGTTATAGTCGCAGTTTTACGATATTGTGTGGTTTGTCGATTCGATTCGCGACTATGTTTTCAGTCGAGAATTTGAGTTGGGTGTTTTCACGGAAATTGTAGAGTACGTGATTTCGAGCTCGTGGGCGGTTTCGGAAGATTTTTCCGATAATCGAGGAATATTTTATGATTATTCGAAGTTTCAGATTCCGACGAGTTTATCCGATTGTTTCGAGCCTATTCGAATCACATCGTATATTCATTCCGGACCGTTGATCGACCCGAGGGACGAGTATAAATATCGAAAAGTCGAGAAATAGTCGCAAAAACACGGAATTGCATTGACCAGTCATTGACTTTCCAAAATTGGAAAGTGGACCAGCAGCCCGAAAGGGAAAGTTTCCCGTTTGCGAAGTCACCGTCCGGCGACCTAATTCCGGCCACCTCCGGCCACGAGACAGGTACAGCTAGATTCCTTGCATGATTTCGAGTTGAGTGGTGTCGGGTTTGAGGAGAATTGGGTTGAGTTTGGGTGAACCCGATTCGGGTTTGGTTGCCGGAATTCGCCCTAATTGGGGAGAGGTTTTCCGGTGACCGTTGGTGGCGGTGGGGTGAGGGCTTCACCTCGCCTTGCCCCAAGGATGCTCCCCATATGTTTTATTTCAGTTTTGGTGGTGGTTTGGCTCAAACCGGATTGGATTTTCCGGTGAGGAATTGTGCTCGGTTTTGCTTGATTTTGGAAGGGTTATAGTGGGAATTGAGCTTAGTGACAGAAGAGAATTGTGTTTGGGAGGTCATGATCTTGTAATCTGGAAGTTTTGGCCGTGGAATTCCACCGTTTAAGGCGCGGCGGCGGCGGCGGCGGTCAACGGCGGAGCTCCGGCCAAAAGTTGACTTTTCAGATTTCGACGATTTTAATGTCGTTTTTCTCGTAATCGCGCCCTGGTTATCGTACGGAGGTTTTCGGGTTGATTTGGTTAGCCGATTTTCAGTCGAGACTTCGAGTGGGATTTCGGGATTTCCGTTATATATTTTGTACCGTATTTCGTATTTCCGGGAACGGTTGGTTTCCATGCATCAGTACAGTGTTGTGGATTATGTTATTGATCAGTTACGTTTTGTGGATATTCAGGAGATCGAGATCGTGATCGTGCTTCAGGCGAGGGATCTTCCGCCGGACCACGAGATTAGCGCGAGTGCGCGGTACGCGAGTCTGTGAGTGGACAGTTTATTTTCACGGAATTGTTGCGAGTCCTTTATATACGTTTTATGAGCTTGAATATGTAGTATGATTATGGTTTTACGAATATGAGTTTTCGTACGAGATTATGTTTATATTGAGCATGTGTTACGTGATTATTATTTATACGTTGTTATGTGTCCACGTGTGGCCCCGTGTGATGTATACACATGCTCTGTACGTGTGAGGAGTTAGAGTCTCCCTCGTGTACGTATACGTGAGGAGTTAGAGTCTCCCTCGTGTACCTGGACGCATGAGGAGTTAGAGTCTCCCTCGTGTACCATTTGATTGTTTATACTTTCGACTCGCATATGTTTTTATAACATATATACTTGGTGAAAGACATTTATTTTCGTCCACTCACTCTAACATGTTTATTGTCTTTCCCCTGGGCTTTTCGGTTTTCCGTGCCCGGTTTGCAGTTCAGGTTTGGTGTTTCACGTCGCGGTTTGGAGGCTAGTGATCAGAGTCACCTGTGTTTTCCAGTAGGTTCTTGTTTCACCTACTGATGTACATAATGTATATATTTTACTCTAGACGTCGCTCTGATACATTCTGATACATGTTGTGTGGATTTTCACGGATATACATATATACATTGTACAGTATGTTTACTGTTTGTTGATTATATTGATGTTGAGAAATCCGGATGGGATTGGTGCCCACGGTTTGCTTTTTGTGGCATAGGATGAAGTGTTAATTTCCACGTGCAGGTTATGGTAATTCCACGCTAGTAACGAAACTCTGCCGAAATTTTGAAAATTTTTTGTTGGTTCGTGTTTTCGAAAGGGTTTGATTCCGGTTTAGGTAATTGAATCGGGATTGGGTCCTTTCAAATTTGGTTTTGGCTTCTTCACGGAAGTTGTTCAGAATTTAATTTCGAGGTTGTGGGAACTTCCGGAGCATGATTTTGAGTTACGAAGATTTAATTGTGAATATTTCCGTTCGTTGATTAATTAGTCGATTTAAATGTGTGTTCGTTCAAAGGGTTGACTTTTTATCCGTTTGGCCGATGTGTTTGACCTCGGGTGATATTGGAAGAACATGTCGAGACGAGTTCGTGGCCGCGAGAATTATCGGAATCGGATATACGACGCGGAAGTTATGGGAGTTTTAAGTTTGTCGCGAAATGTATTATTGGGGTTTCCATTTTGGGAAACTATAAATAGTGGGCTTACCTGATTTGGAAAGTCAAAAAGAGGCATTAATGTGCTGACCATGTTGACTTGGTTTGACCGATGGGAAGGTGATGGTCTCGACGGTTCACGGCGGCCTCCACGGTGGTGACATTCTTCCGGCCACCCCAAGGTGTGGGGCTGGTCCTAATCGACACGTCTCGGTTCCCTTGTGGTGACGCCGACCTCCCTCCACTGCGTGGCTCGCCGGAGAAGCTCGGTTTTCCGGCTTGAAATTGAAGAATTTTGTTTGAGTTCGGGTTCCACGGTTTAGGCCGAATTGAACTACAATTTGTAGTGGGCTTTGAAGCTCTCCTCTCAAGGATTCTAACCATGTAAGTATGAAGCTTTAATTCGATTTGTGGAAGGAGAATTTTGGATTTGAAATTTGTGTGTTCATTCGGTTTATCGTGAAATTGACCTAGCTAGAGTGAGAATTGGCTTTCGGTGCAGTTATGGAAGTTGCTCAGTGGACGATTTTGAGTGGAATAGGGGTTGCTCCGCCGTGAAATTTTCCGGTCAGCGGTGGCGCCGCCGTGGGCGGCGGTCAACTGCGGTCAACGGTCAAAGTTTGACTTTTTTTTGGACTTTCGACAAGTTGCATGTCATTTGACTCGAAATCGCGCCCCGATCGCAGTGGGGAGGTTCGTTTTTCGAATTGAGCGTCCGAAAGTTAAGCGAGGTATTGAGGTGTTATATACGGATTTTCGACGATTCGTCGACTTTGAATTACATGTTTCCGAGAACGGTGGTTTCTCGTGATTTGACTTGTATTGTCGAGATATGATTTTGAGAAATGGATTTTGTGAATATTCAGGTGTTCGTGATCGTTCGTTTGGTGAGGGACTTTCCGCCGGATCACGGGTTAACGCGATACGCGTTACGCCAGTCTGTGAGTGGACAATTTCTTTTCACGGAAATCTTGTGAGTCTTTTATGTGATTTATGAACTTGAGTATGCAGCATGATTATGGTTTTACGAGCATGAGATTTCATACGAGATTATGATTATATAAGCATGTGTTTACGATTATACGAATATGTTTATACGGATATACGTATACGAGTATACATACACTTATATGTTGTTTCAAGCATTTGCATCGAACTGTTTATGATTTGGTTTTCACAGAGTACAGTCTTGGTTACGTTGTTGTATCGATACACTTTGCCTCTCGGCTGATCCCCGATGGTAGGCCGCCAGGAGGGACGTCGTCATCCCGACCTGACCGGTGAGGGGCGTTTCCCCGGAACCGAGGCCATTTCTTGCTTAGAATCACGGGGACCAAGGACCTCGTGATTCGGACTACTAGCACGGTGTGTGTCCATGAGTGACCCCGTGGGATTTATACTTGCATGCTCAGTACACTGGAGGAGTATGAGTTTTACCTCGTGTACTATGATGTTGTTTTTATTTACCTGGACTCGCATATGTTATTTTATATATATATATATCAACTGGTGAAAGACATTTATTTTTGTCCACTCACTCTAACGTGTTTCATGTCTTTCCCCTGGGTTTTTCGGTTTCCGTGCCCAGTTTGCTGTTCAGGCTCTGGTGTCGCACGTCGTGGTCGGAGGCATAGTGCTCGAGCTACTTTGTTTCATCCAGTAGGTTTATTGTTCTACCTACTGTGGTATGCGTATATGATTATGTATTAGAAGTCGCTCTGAGCTTCCTATTGTATGTGTTATACGATTTTACTCCGGATTTTCCGTAAAGTACATATATATTTACTACTTTACGTTATTGTTGATATATTGAGAAATCCGGATGGGATTGGTGCCCACGGTTTGCTTTTTGTGGCATAGGATGAAGTGTATTTTCCTCATGCAGGTAATGGCAATTATGCGTTAATAACGAAACTCTGCCCAAATTTTGAAATTTTTTTGTTGGTTCGTGTTTTCGAAGGGGTTTGATTCCGATTTAGGAAGCTAAATCGGGGTTGGGTCCTTTTAGCTTTCAAATTCCAAGCCTTCTCTCTACACAAGCAAACCAAATCTAGGGTCCTTGATTCACTGATTTCAAAGTATCAATGACTAGAACCAAGAGACCAAACATTCCTCTCCCAAACCCTATTCGGCAATCACCTCGGCTTAACACTTCCTTCTCCATGAAACCTTCTGGAGGCTATCGTGAATCCTTCGATTCCCCTCCATCTCAAACTGATCATCACAATCCAAAATCCCACATCCTGACTCCTCCATCCTTCTCCACCGAAACAGTCCACAGTGATGACCATTGGGAGATTTTCGGTGATCCGGCAATGCATGCGGCCACTCATAGTCAAGCTTCCTTGGCTGACTCAAAGAAACGAAAAGGAATAGATGCAGGAGATGGTTTGGCGGCAAAGGTTGGTTCACTATCTCATGATGAGTCACCACCTTCAAACATCACTAAAGGAAATCAAGGAGAGCAACTTGCTCAGCTATCCCCTATGAATCCACCAAATCCAAATGTGTTTCCTTTCCGTCCACCAGGGACCAAACGATTCAAGCAAACTGCAAGGAAGAAAGTTGAATTCAAGCAGCGTCGTAATGCCCATCTTGCTTCTCCTAGTCCAATTGGAGTTTCTCCTCAATCTTCCAAGGACAAAGGCAAGACTCCGGTGACTATTTCACCTTCTGCCTCCAAAAAACCTTCAGTTGTCAAGCCACAATCTACTCCAAAGAAGCCATCTGGCTCCTCCAGCAAAGCCCCTCTTCCTCCAAAGAAAAGGAACCCTGAGGTATCTACTCTACATATTCCTCCCTTAGGTCGATTTACATCTTCCCAAGCTAGGACTCTCTATGTGGCAATTATAGCCTCACGTCCCACTGTTTATAAGAGACCGTTAAAATTTAATGGCTTGCCCTTTGCATGTTTTGAACTCATAGAACAGTTTGGGTGGGTAGAAGCTTTAGCATCTTTACCAAGTATAAATCTGTCTCTTGTAAGGGAATTTTATGCCAATTTCTCAACTGAAATTTCTGGGAAACTCAAAGTCTTAAACACCTCTCCAATCATTGTTAAAGTTCGTAATCGTGATGTTGATATCTCACCTGCACAAATAAGGGAAGTTTTGTCTCTCCCCTTAACTGAAAAACATGTGTTGAAAAAGATTAGAGCTTTTATGTGACGACCCGGACCAGAATCAGCAGTATGATCAGCTTGATTGATGAGTTTGTGAGTAGTCGCAGAGTTGTTCGACAGTTATTGAATCGCCAGGCTCGTTAACGACTAAATTATTGGCCGAGAATTGGAGCTGGGTCTCTTCTCGAGAGTCGTTGTACGTGTTATTACGAGTTCGTGGACGGTTCCGGATCATTATTTGGACGACCGAGGAATTAGTTATGAATATTTGAAGTTCAGATTTAAATGGTGGGCTACTTAACGACTAAATTATCGGACGGGAATTTGGTTTCGGCTTCTTCACGGAAGTTGTTTAGAATTTAATTTCGAGTTTGTGGGAACTTCCGGAGCATGATTTGGAGTTACGAGGAATTAGTTGCGAATTTTGCCGTTTGTTGATTATTTAGTCGATTTAATGTGTGTTGCTTTGAAGGGTTGACTTTTTATTCGATTGGCCGATATGTTTGACTTTGGGTGATTATTGAAGAGTATGTTGAGACGAGTTCGTGGCTGTGAGAATTATCGGAATCGGAATTACGACGAGAAAGTTACGCGCGTTTGAAGTTTGCCGAAATGGATAATTATGGGGTTTCCTTTTTGGGAAAGTATAAATAGGGGACTTACTATTTTGAGAAAGTCAAAGATGGTCATAAATATTGTTGACCGAGTTGACTGAGTCAACTCGGTGAGGAGAGAGAGCTTCACGTCGTGCTCCACGGTGGTCGTCGGAGGTGGTGCCCTTCCGGCCGTCTCCGGCCACGGGGGAGGTGGCTTCCTGTGCGCCTTGACTTCCTCTACCCACTCCCGGCCTCCCTTCACGGCCTAGCTCACCGGAGTAAGAGATTTTCCGGCATGAAATTTGAGGAAAACTTGGTGATTTCGGGTGCTATGATTTTGACCGATTCGAGCTACAATTTTGGGTGGGCTTTGTAGCCCTCATCACCATGAATCTACCCTGTAAGTTTCATGTTTGAATTCGATGTGTACAAGGAGAATTCTTGATTTGAAATTTGTGTTCCAATTCGGTTTTACATGGAATTGACCTAGTTAGAGTGAGAATTGGACTTCGGTGCAGTTGACAAAGTTGCTCAGTGGACGATTTGGAGTGGAATAGGGGTGGCTCCGCCTTGAAATTCTCCGGTCGGCGGTGGCGCCGCCGTGGGCGGCGGTCAACGCGGCGGTCAACGGTCAACGGCGGTCAACTTTGACTTTTTCGGAGTTTTCGACGAGTTGCATGTCATTTTACTCGAAATCGCGCCCCGATCGCAGTGGGGAGGTTTGTTTTTCGAGTTGAGCGTCCGAAATTACAGCAAGGTATTGTGGTATGATTTCCGGATTTCGGACAGTTTGTCGTGAACGGATTATGTGTTTCCGAGAATGGTGGTTTCTCGTGGTTTGATTTGTATTGTCGGATTATGATATTGAGAAATGGATTTTGTGAATATTCAGGTGTTCGTGATCGTTCGTTTGGCGATGGACTTTCCGCCGGATCACGGGTTAACGCGATACGCGTTACGCTAGTCTGTGAGTGGACAATTTATTTTCACGGATTGTTTGCGAGTCTTTTATATGATTTATGAACTTGAGCATGCGTATGAGATTTCTGATTGCATGAGCATATGTTTTACGATTATACGATATACTTATACGAATATACGTATACGAGTATACATACACTTATATGCTGTTTCATGCATTTGCATCGAAATGTTTATGATTTAGTTTACACAGAGTACAGTCGTTATATGTTGTTGTATCGATACACTTGCATCCCGGCTGATCCCCGAGGATGTGTACCGGGGGAGGCTGTGACTCCTGACCCGTGACCTGTACCGGGGGGAGGCAGACCTCTGACCTGAGGCCTTTCTGGCTAGAATCGCGTGGAAGTCTGGGACTCCGTGATTCTGACTGTACTAGCACGGTGTGTGTCCATGAGTGACCCCGTGGGATTTTTACTTGCATGCTCTGTACACTGGAGGAGTGTGAGTTTTACCTCGTGTACTATGTTGTTTTTATTTACTTGGACTCGCATATGTTTTTATAACATATATAACTGGTGAAAGACATTTATTTTCGTCCACTCACTCTAACGTGTTTATTGTCTTTCACCTGGGCTTTTCGGTTTCCGTGCCCAGTTTGCAGTTCGGACTCTGGTGTCGCACGTCGTGGTCGGAGGCATAGTGCTCGAGCTACTTTGTTTCTTCCAGTAGGTTTATTGTTCTACCTACTGTGGTATACGTATATGATTATGTATTAGAAGTCGCTCTGAGCTTCCTATTGTATATCTTATACGATTCTACACCGGATTTCAGTAAAGTACTATTATATGTATTGTTTACTTTACTGTTGATATATTGAGAAATCCGGATGGGATTGGTGCCCACGGTTTGATTTTTGTGGCATAGGTTGGAGTGTATTTTACGCGTGCAGGTAATGGTAATTCCACGCTAGTAACGAAACTCTGCCCAAATTTCGAAAAGTTTTTGTTGGTTCGTGTTTTCGAAGGGGTTCGATTCCGATTTAGGGTGCTAAATCGGGGTTGGGTCCTTTCATTTTACTTCAGCTTTGACTCTCGAACAGTTAGCCAAACAGTTCTACTCAAGTCCTCACATGTCATCTTTGGTTGGTTCTTACTTGAGCAGTCAATTCATGTCTGAATTTCACAAATTCTTAGGCTTTCTGGTTAGATCATTGATAGTTCTTACTACTCAATCCTCTAAAGTGTATTTTAAACAAGCCTCTCTCATGGCTTACATCCTTTCCTCTGAACCTACACTTCATATTGAATATTACATGTTCCAATCCATTTGGGAAGCTGCTGTCACTAACCAGAATAAAAGAGGCAAGTCCCTTGTCTTCCCTGCTGTGATTATAAAGTTGTGTACAACTGCTAGTGTTTTTGTCCGGGATGATGATATAATGGCCACTAAACCACTGCCTATTAACAAAACCACACTCACCAAGTCTACTAGCCAATCCTCTGTATATGTAGAGCCAATTGAGTATACCTTTCTTAAGAAAGAAGTCAAAGAGCTGATTGCTCAAGGCATCATTGATACCAAAGAGGCTGTGCTTGCTGAACTTGCCAAATATCTTGGCACTGTTGGTTCAACTCCTACCAATGGCTCGGGCACTTCTAGGAAAGTTCCTGAAGAGTTAGATGATGATTCCGAAGAAGCCATGGGAGAAGGTAACTCGGATGAGGACAAAGATGAGGAAGACTTTGAAAAAGAAGATGGAGCTGATGATGGTGAAGATGATCCCGAAGAGGACGATGCTCAAGTTGGTGAAGATGAAGACTGATTTTTCATCTTGCTCTTGTTTTTTATGCTTTCTAGGACCATGCTATATTAAGCTCTACTTTTGAATGCTACTGGTTTTTACGAGATGCATTTTTGGTTGGTTTGCATCTGTTGTACCCTTTGTCATTCTGTGACAAATAGGGGGAGAAACCAGATAAGACTAAAAGAACTTTGTAGTTTTATTGTTGTAATTTCAGACTTATTTGGTGTAACTAATATGTCTATACATGTTGTTACTTCAAAACTGTTGTTATTCTCATCTGTTCCTATTTGTTGCTTCACTTATGTTTTGTCTTGAGGTTTTTGTGTAGGTACTCTTCAAAAGGTACTCTTCAATGAACACTTCTACAAAGAGATTGATATCTCTTAAACATAAGTTTTAGTAATAATATATGTTTGTCTAAGAATGTTAAAGGGGGAGAATGAAGATATATGATTATTGACATATCTTATATGATTACAAAACATGATTTAGAGCACTCGAAACAAGTGAAGAAACAAGTAAAGAGATCAAAGATACACCATAAAGAACTCATGGGCTCAAGGTAAAAACATACATATACATTCACTGTTTTTCACAGAGGATACCTACATAGGTTCCTATCCCAAAAGCCCCTGCCTTCACAGATCTTTATGTTCAGGTTTATTAAAACAGCTTTTTATGAATATGAAAACCCTTTCCAAAACATATCTAAATATCTTTGACAATATGGTGTTGGTTAAAATGAAGCTTATGTTTTATACAAAATACACTCTCACTTTACCTTGAAGATAAGAATGATATTTTTGGGTAAACAGCCTTAGCTGTCTACAGCTCAATACCTTGCTGTAAATTTCAGTACAGCTTGTGTACTTGGCTGTGAGCTAAGTTCACTTGGCTAGATCTTTTTCCCAACATTAAAGAAAGTTTTGTGTGGTGATCAAGTCTCAAATACATGGCTAGGATTACTTTGAGCAAAAGATCTTCCCTCCTTCCCGTGGCTATATATACACACAACAGCCCCATGTTGTAAGTTGGTTGTTTTAGATGGTAGTCACACTCTTTGTTCAAAACAGAGTCTAAGCTTGTGCTTATTGTTTTGTGCTTTATGTTCTAAAGTCTACATGAAAACCCTTTCATCTCATCTACATACATCTTACATTCCATGAGTTCTTTATGGTAGATGCAAGCAACCCGAAGAGTTTCCAAAGGAGTTAGTTATGCGATAGCTAAGCTCATTTGTTAAACTTTTGTAAACTTTCATTTGTAAAACTCTTACATACAAGATGGAGTATAGCTCTTAGTCTAGTGCGCGAGTCTAGATAGGATAGCACTGTTTCCTTGCTATTATCGGAACTATAGTCTTGTAAAAGTGTTGTTACATATTGGAAAGCTCTGGCCTTCAAGAGAAAGGGCCACGCAGTTTTTATCCCTGATTGCAGGGTTTCTGCGAGAAAAAAACATATATATGTTATTTGTCCTATGTACTTATAGCATCGTATGTTTACTTGGTTCATCTATTTTTCAGAATAGTTTCACATAACTATCTCTGATTATTAATCACCATACTTTCGAGAAACAGTCGTTAAGGGTCTATTCATACCCCCTCTAGGACCTTCACAAAACTCTCGGCCAACCACATTCCGCCTTGCGGCACCTTGCCATCGTTGCTAGCTATAAACTCTTGCTGGCACAGGGCCACCAGCACAAACCCAAGTCTTCGCCTTGGTCGCCTTCACGATCACCTAGCTACCCAAGATCTGACCTCTCACGCCTTTTCTTTCCTGCCTTATTCACCCTCTAAGACAGCACCTCCATCACAGACAACAATTTCCAAACGCCACCTTCATCACGAAATCAACTACTCAACAAACACTCGCTTTCGCTAGATCCCCAACCAATCGCTCCTGGAATATCGTAGCAGTCACAAACGCCTTTTTCTTAAGGACTGCTTTCAAATGATAAACATGAAAGGAAGCATTTTGACAATCAGTTGACAACTTAAAATGTCTTATTTTTTGTCTTATTTTTTTCCACCACTTTTTACTATCTTTCTTCATATATTATATTTTTCAGAGCATTTCCGACAAAAAAGCTATAGCTAAATTTTTTTGAATGTTTATTAAAATCAATTTGAACATAGTAGTTATAGAGTTAAGGAAAAATTGTTCAAATGGTCACCCAACAATTTTAAGATAGACATTTTAGTAACTATCGTTTGACATATATCAAAATGGTTACCCAATTTAACCTTCGACTATCAATTTAGTCACTTGTTCTCTAGCAGACGTTAAAAAAAATGTTTTATTTATTTTTAGGTGTATTTTCTTGTCTTTATCCTTATTTGGCAAAAGAAAAAGAATCTTAAAACTTTGTTTAGTTGTACTCTGTGTTCTTCACTGTTTGATAGAGAGGTCAAAGGTCTTGGGTTTATAGAAGTATGGCGAAATTGAAGCAAATTCAAGTTACGATTTTTATGGTGGTGGTGATCTCAGCATTGATATCAATTTCTGAATGTGCCAAGAAGCCAGTGACTGTTGCAAGAAAGGAAGACATTCCCTAAATCAAGTGCCAAGTCTTCAAGAATCTCGTAGCTCAGTTACACACTCGTTGAGAAGTAGAGAGCTAAGATCGAACACAAGAAAGTAACTTTATCAACTTGGTTTTGTTACATGGGCTTGAGAATTAGTGGGACTTGTTTGGTTTGTGGAATTTGATTGTGGGTTTTTTTTTTTTTTTCAAATTGGAGATAGATCTTGGAGTATGAGATAAGTGAGATCACTGAGAATGTTTGCAATTTGAAGAAGGCTGACGCCGATTGAATTATGCTTATTGATATAGTTGAACTAGGAGATAAGTTGCAGGTGAGAATGTACTTCAAACTTTGTGATACATGGTTGTGTATTTTGATGGTGTTTATTTGTTTTAAGCATGCATTGATACAACATTGATGTCCAAATTTGGCCATGACAAGAGAGGTAGGCGGAGGCGACTTATGGAGGGAGTGGCAGAGCTGGAGACTGAGCTCATTTATTACTGTGACGTCGCCATTGAGAGTATTGTGGAATTGATAGTCGAAGGTGAGGCCGACTATGAGGTTCTGAGGCAAAGTGGTCAAGGCACCGTGTGAATAAGAGATCTACGGCGTGAGGCGGAGGATATCGAGTTATGACGCTGGCAAGGTGGAGGACAATACAAGAGCTTGAATTCTCTACTACTACTACTACTACTACTGAGAGAGAGAGAGAGAGAGAGAGAGAGATGACTATTTAGACAATTTTTCCAAGAGTTAAATATAAATTTTCAGTTAAAACATATAGCTATACTTAGCTATAGTTTAAGTTAAAGCAGAGAATTTTATGTAATGTAAGAGATGCTCTAAGAGTGTTTAACTTAAAGTCAAAATTTCTCTTTAGAGCATCTCTACTTTTTTTTCTTTTTTTTTTAAAGGTGGGGCATTTGTACTTAATGTTAAATGGTTTGAGCATCTCCACCTATTTCCACCTCCTATTTTCCTTATATCTCTTATGTTGAAGAGGTGCAGACATTATTCATTGAATATGAGGAGCAATACCTGTTTTTCTGTAGTGGTGCAAAAAATAGCTGTGACAACCCAGAACAGAATCAGCAGTGAAATCAGCTTAATCTACGAGCTTGTGCATAATCGCAGATTTCCGACAATTGTTTGAATCGCCGGACTTGATAACGACTAAATTATTGGCCAAGAATTTGAGCTGAGTCTCTTCTCGAGAGTTGTTGTACGTGTGATTTCGAGTTCGTGGGCGGTCCCGGATCATTATTTGGATGACCGAGGAATATACTATGAATATTTGAAGTTTCGACGTAATCGGGTTAAAATGACGGCTTTCTTAGCGACTAAATTACCGGACGAGAATTTGGTTTCGGATTCTTCAAGAAAGATGTAGAGAATTTAATTTCGAGCTCGTGGGAACTTCCGGAGCATTATTCCGAGTTACGAAGATTAAGTTATGAATATTTCCGATTGTTGATTATTTAGTCGGTTAAAGCATGTGTTTGGGTTGAACCGTTGACTTTTTATCGGTTTGGTCGATGTGTTTGACTTCGGGTGATAATTGAAGAACATGTCGAGTTGAGTTCGTTGCCACGAGAATTATTGAAATCAGAATTATGACGTAAAAGTTATGGGTATTGGATGTTTGTCGAAAAGATAATTATGGAAGTTTCCATTTTGGGTAAGTATTTAAGTGGGTTACCATATCAGGAAAGTCAACAGATGGCAATTATTGGGTTGACTGGTGTTGACCGAGTCAACACGTGGAGGAGATGGGAGTTCGACGGTGCCATGGCCTTGCCGGCGGCGAGCTCCGTCCGGCCACATCACGGCTTAGGCCATGACCCATTCGACTCGTCTAGGTTCCCTTAAGCTGTCTCCGGCCTCCTTTCACGGCAAGGTTGCCGGAGGAGAGAGAACTTTACGGTGGAAGTTTGATATTTTTGGAGTTTTTGGGGCGATTTGATCCCGGCCAAATTGAGCTAAAACAAATTGTGGGCTTTGAAGCTCTCCTCTCCATGAATCTAACCATATAGGTATGGAGTTCCAATTTGATTTGTGCTTGGAGAATTTGTGATTTGAAAATTGTGTGGACTTTCAGTTTTTCATGAAATTGGACGAGTTAGAGTGAGAATTGGCCTTTGATGCAGTTGTGAAAGTTGCTCAGTGGGTGATTTGGAGTGGAATAGAGGTTGCTCCGCCGGGAAATTTTCCGTTCGGGTGGCGCCGCCGCCGCCGGCGGTGGTCAATGGCGGTCAACGGTCAAACTTTGACTTTTTTGGGATTTTCGACAAGTTGCATGTCGTTTCCCTCGAAATCGCGCCCCGATCGCAGTGGGGAGGTTCGTTTTTCGATTTGAGTGTCCGAAATTGTAGCGAGGTATTGAGGTGTGATTATCGAATTTTCAACAGTTCGTCGTAATTGAATTACGTGTTTCCGAGAACGGTTGTTTCTCGTGAATTGATTTGAATTGTCGAGTTATGATTTTGAGAAATGGACTTTGTGATTATTCAGGGGTTCGTGATCGTTCGTTTGGCGAGGGACTTTCCGCCGGATCACGGGTTAACGCGAACTGCATTAAACTAGTATGTGAGTGGACAATTTCTTTTCACAGATTGATTGCGAGTCTTTATACACGTTTTACGAACTTGAGCATGCATACGAGATTATGTTTTACATGAGCATGTGTTATACGGTTATGTTTATACCAGTATATATTACGTATATACATTTATATATTGTTTCATGCATTTGCATCGAACTATTTACGATTTGGTTTACACAGAGTACAGTCTTTATATATGTTGTTGTATCAATACACTTGCATCCCGGCTGATCCCCGAGGATGTTTACCGGGGGAGGCTGTGACTCCTGAACCGAGGCCTTTACCGGGGGGAGGCAGACCTCTGAGCTGAGGCCTTTCTGACTAGAATCACGTGTGGGCTAGGGATCCCGTGATTCTGACTGTACTAGCACGGATGTGTCCACGAGTGACCCCGTGAGATTTTTATGCATGCTCTGTACGCGTGAGGAGTTAGAGTCTCCCTCGTGTACCATTTGATTATTTATGCATCTGGACTCGCATATGTTTTTATAACATATATATTAATCGGCGAAAGACAATTATCTTTTCGTCCACTCACCCTAACAACTTTCATGTCTTTCCCCTGAGCTTTTCGGTTTCCGTGCCCAGTTTGCAGTTCAGGTTCTGGTGTTTCACGTCGTGATGGGAGGCTAGTGATCTGAGCTACCTGTGTTTTCCAGTAGGTTCTTGTTTCGCCTACTGACGTGTAAATTGTGTATATTGTATATATTTACACTAGAGGTCGCTCTGATACATTTTGATACATGTTTTATGCGGATTTTCTCGGATATATTATATATTACAGTTATGTTTTCTGTTTATTGATATTGTTATGATATTGAGAAATCCGGATGGGATTGATGCCCACGGTTTGGTTTTTGTAGCATAGGATGAAGTGTATTTTCCGGGTGCAGGTAATGGTAATTCCGCGTTAGTAACGAAACTCTGCCGAAATTTTGATGGTTTTTGTTGGTTCGTGTTTTCAGAAGGGGTTTGATTCCGGTTTAGGCAACTAAATCGGGGTTGGGTCCTTTCAGCTTGGTATCAGAGCATTAGGTTATAGGTTCTGTACACTTCTGTAGTCGTGTTTACTAAGGATATTTGAGAATGTACAGCATGTCTGGAATGGTGACCCGACCGGCCGGCGGATACTCATCAATACTCCGGGTGTTGTATGCTTTCAAATATTTAAAGTTCCATGATTACGTTCTACTTGTTGTGAACGATGTTTTATTCAATAGGATGCCTCCTTGACGTGCTTTCCGTGTCGGTACGGTTGTGGATCCTATTGAGGATCAATCGACGCGCGATTTGCCAGAGAACTGTGGGTTTGGATGAGTATTCTGAGTTCAGAGATTTGTGTGGCACAGTTTGCCTGGTTGTGTGTGTATGAGCGTCTACATGTTGCCTCAGAACTGAGAATTGTGGTAGTTAGTGCCTTGCCTGAGTTAGATTGTGGTATTTGGTGGGCTGATATTGTGTGAGTTTCTGTTGAGACTCCATGGCCTACATTCAGGGTGTTGTTTATCCGGTAATAGTTTTATCAGGCTATCCAGCAATCGAATGAGGAGTGTTTACCCACCTGAGGCAGAGATGTATTGTTTACATGTGTGTCCCTGTTTGCACGAGTTATGTGGCTTCAGAGGAAGCAATGCACGAGGTTCGAGATGAGTTTGAACCTAAGCATCAGGGAGACTCTGATTGTTATGCCTTGAGATAACCGTGAGGAGCTTGATGTGCTGCACTCAGAGGCGAGGCTATTGAGAAGGAAAGGCTTACGCGGTTTCCGATGTGTTAGTTTGAGGAAGTCGATTTAGTCAAGATATTTGATGAGGTTGAGTTCCTACACCTCGGGATGAGTGACTTCATCAGGCTGTGGCCTTTTCGATTTTGTTGAGCATCATCAGATCAAGCAAAGGATCCATTTGGTGGTGATAGAGATCACGGAGCAGCGGACTTGTTCCTGTGGCATGAGTTTTGGTGATCGTTGGTGATCCTTTCACGCAGCAGATGTCACTGTGACTTGTGTTCGTGGAGCACTCTCAGTTACTATTGTGGTGACCAGGAGGGTCACGTGTGAGGGAGCGTCCTCAGCCAGCTGTTTTAGTGATTCGACAGCTCACGGTTCACGAGGAGGTCATGATGCTAATTCTGGAGTGATCAACGCAGCCTTCTGGACGAGTTAATCAACAATATCGCAATTGACCTGGGCGGCTAGTTGGGCATATTGGAGTTCGTTCCATGACCTTGTATGAGGATGGAGTTTCTCCGAGGTTACTGTTGCTTGATATCCATAGCTATTGTACCTGCATCTCCACTTCCGATGTCTTGGAGAGTGTTGCATCCATCCAGAGGTTGCGAGATCCTTGTTGGAGGTTATATATGACTTAGCCGCTGAGGTGTTATAGCTTGATATTGTGGTTTTGATGTGACTATGAGTATGGACTTTTTGATGACGCATTGATCTATGTTCGGTGGCCTTGAGAAGGAGGTTGTGTTTCGACGACCAGACTTTTCCCCGAGATACTGTTTCGCAGTGATGGTCGAGCGAATGGTGGAAACGAGTTATGTTGTTTGCTTAGCTCATGTTGTGGATACTACAGTTGTTGTGCCGACATTGGCGACATTGAGGTGGTTCCCGAGTTTCCAGATGTGTTTCTGGAGGAGTTACCAGGTATTCCTCCAGTTCGAGAGATCGACTACACCATTGAGCTTGTACCGGGCGCTGGATTCTTATCATCGGCATTATGTCGTTCGGTACCAGCGGAGCTGATGAAGCTACAGATTCGACTTCAGGAGTTGCTGGAGGAGGTTTCAAGAGATTTCATGCGACCCTGTGTACTTGCGTGGTGTGCTCTTGCATTGTTTGTATAGATGATGAATGGTTCGTCGAGGTGGTGCATTGACTACCGAAAACCTGATTCGCCTCAGAGGAGAGCGAGTATCTGCCACTTCGGATTGACGACTGGTTTGATCAACTCGTGAGAGCTTCAGTCTTTTCGAAGATCGATTTCGAGTTCGGATACCATTAGTTGAAGATCGATGAGTCGATGTGGTCTGAACAGCTTTCGAATCTCAGTGCGGGCATCACAAGTTCTTGGTCACGCCGTTTGGTTGACCAATGCCCCGCAGTTTTTATGGACTTGATGGACCGGGTGTTCAGACGGTTTCTGGACGAGTTTGCGGTCGTGTTCGTTGGCAGCGTCCTGATGTACTCCAGGAGTGTGGACCAACACCTGAAGCAGTTGCAAGCGGTTTTGCGGACTTTGCGAGATGATCAGCTATTTGCGAAGTTCAGCCAGTGTGAATTTTGTTTGATTAGCATGAAGATTTTGGGCCACGCGATGTTAGCCGAGGGAGTTGGCGTGGATCCTGACCAGTTAGAGGTCGTGTTGGTCTAGAGTAGACCTACCATTGTACCAGAGATCGGGAGTCTCTTGGGTTTAGCAGGCTACTATCGGTGCTTTGTGCAGGATTTTCCCGGATTACCACTTCATTTTCCAAATTGACGAAGAAAGTGTCAAGTTCGAGTGATTCGATGCACACGAGGAGAGTTACTTACTCCTGCAGGATGGTTGACCGTTGCTTTGGTTTTGACCTTACCTGATGATCGTGGTGAGTTCGTGGTTTACGGCGATGCATCGAGATTTGGATTTGGTTATGTTTTGATGTTGTGTGGCAGAGCGGTGGCTTATGATTTCAGGCAGTGGAAACTTTATGGGGCTACGTATCCCATGTAAGATTTAGGTGTAGCTGTCCTTATGTTAGCATCAGAGAGTTGGAGATACTACTGTTACGGCGTGCAGCGCAGTGTAGGATGTTCACTGATCACTTGAGTTTCATCTACTTGCATTTTCAGCCGGATTTGAGCTTGAGGCAGTGTAGATGTATGGGATCAACTAACGACTATGGCTGCACCTTTAAGCTTGTTCGGGAAAGGTTAGTAGTTATACTTTGACTATCCATCTGGGATGTCGTTGCTGATGCATTCAATCAGAAACCAGGAGCTTCATTGTATCATGTGTGTATGGCTCGAGTTTTCGTGTTAGCCGAGTTGCGAGCTTCGGGAGCTGAGTTCGAGTGTGATGATGTTGAAGCTCATTGTTTTGCGTGCGTTATGCACTAGCGGTGCAGAGATGTGTCTGATACTCCGAGTTTTCTACTCGTGACGCAACCCATAGAAGAATGTAGCAGCTTGTGTGTACAGATGCCACATTTGTCGGCATGCGATGGCAGTGAGGCAGAGATTTGCCGGGAAATTACAGCCATTGGAGATTTCCGATTAGAAGTTGGAGTTTTTCACTGTGGTTTTGTGTGCCAGTATGCACTTTGGTTTGTGGCACCAGTTGTCAGGCCATTGTGGACCATTTGATGAATTTGGTACGTTTCCTTGTACTTTCCGGAAAACATTTCAGTGGCAGGCTGGCATAGCTGTGTTTGACGGAGATTGGCCATTCACGTGGTGTACCTATGTCCCAGTTTGCTGATTGAGACAATCAGCTACGACTGAGTGTTGGCAAGCTTTGCAGCGAACATTGGGGACCAGATTACAAGTTAGTATCGGTTCTTATCCTCAAATTGGTGGGCGATCTTTGAGGACTATTCAGACCTTGGAGGGCATATTATGGACCTCGGTATTGCAGTTCCGGAGGATTTGGGACCAGCAGTTTCGACTGTTTGAGATTGCATGCAGTACCAGTTTGTTGACCACTATGATTTTTAGGTTGCATGATGTCGTTTTGAGGAGGATGTTGTACTCCATTGTGTTGAGCGAGTTTGGCGTGAGCCAATGTTGGATTCTGATTCAGTGGGATGTGCTACCACAGACTTTCGGATTAATGGAAACAGAATGATACTTGCTCGAGTTCGATGTTTGAGTTATGTTGATGTGAGCAGGTTGAGTTGTGAATTGCCACGTTATTTTTATCTGTATGTGATCATGGGCGATTTTGTGTTGTGCCGTATAGTTCGGCATCGCCTATAGTGTTGGCTTTTGTGTATGTTGTGTTCCGTGTGGTGGAACTATATTTTTGGTTTGTTACATGTTGTGTACCCTATCTATTCCTTATGCAGGAACACTTGGCGATTGTATTGAGCCAGTTCAGATTCGAGATTTGAGGGTACAGGGATTACAGTACAGAGATATCTTCTATTGTGGAGTCTGTTGTCAGAGTTGTTCAATTGACGTAGCCACTGGAGAGTTGAGCTGTATGCAGAGGCTGTGCTCCTACTTTTAGTCGGCAGGCTTGGAAATTTCGAGGTCAAAATTTTTTTTAAGGGGGGTGGATTTGTGACGACCCAGAACAGAATCAGCAGTGAATCAGCTTAATCTACGAGCTTGTGCGTAATCGCAGATTTCAAACAGTTGTTTGAATCGCCGGACTTGATAACGACTAAATTATTGGCCGAGAATTTGAGCTGAGTCTCTTCTCGAGAGTCGTTGTACGTGTGATTTCGAGTTCGTGGCCGGTCCCGGATCATTATTTGGATGACCGAGGAATATACTATGAATATTTGAAGTTTCGACATAATCGGGTTAAAATGACGGCTTTCTTAGCGACTAAATTACCAGACGAGAATTTGGTTTCGGATTCTTCACGAAAGATGTAGAGAATTTAATTTCGAGCTTGTGGGAACTTCTGGAGCATTATTCTGAGTTACGAAGATTAAGTTATGAATATTTCCGATTGTTGATTATTTCGTCGGTTAAAGCATGTGTTTGGGTTGAACGGTTGACTTTTTGTCGGTTTGGTCGATGTGTTTGACATCGGGTGATAATTGAAGAACATGTCGAGTTGAGTTCGTTGCCGCGAGAATTATTGAAATCAGAATTACGACGTAAAAGTTACGGGTATTGGATGTTTGTCGAAAAGATAATTATGGAAGTTTCCATTTTGGGTAAGTATTTCAGTGGGTTACCATATCAGGAAAGTCAACAGATGGCAATTATTGGGTTGACTGGTGTTGACCGAGTCAACACGTGGAGGAGATGGGAGTTCGACGGTGCCATAGCCTTGCCGGCGGCGAGCTCAGTGGGTGATTTAGAGTGGAATAGAGGTTGCACCGCCGGAAAATTTTCCGTTCGGGTGGCGCCGCAGCCGCCGGCGGTGGTCAACGGCGGTCAACGGTCAAACTTTGACTTTTTTGGGGTTTTCGACAAGTTGCATGTCGTTTCACTCGAAATCGCGCCCCGATCGCTGTGGGGAGGTTAGTTTTTCGATTTGAGCGTCCAAAATTGTAGCGAAGTATTGAGGTGTGATTATCGGATTTTCGACAGTTCGTCGTAATTGAATTACGTGTTTCCGAGAACGGTTGTTTCTCGTGATTTGATTTGAATTGTCGAGTTATGACTTTGAGAAATGGATTTTGTGATTATTTAGGGGTTCGTGATCGTTCGTTTGGCGAGAGACTTTCCGCCGGATCACGAGTTAACGGGAACTGCGTTACACTAATCTGTGAGTGGACAATTTCTTTTCACGGATTGATTGCGAGTCTTTATACACGTTTTACGAACTTGAGCATGCATACGAGATTATGTTTTACATGAGCATGTGTTATACGGTTATGTTTATACCAGTATATATTACGTATATACATTTATATATTGTTTCATGCATTTGCATCGAACTATTTACGATTTGGTTTACACAGAGTACAGTCTTTATATATGTTGTTGTATCGATACACTTGCATCCCGGCTGATCCCCGTGGATGTTTACCGGGGGAGGCTGTGACTCCTGAACCGAGGCCTTTACCGGGGGGAGGCAGATCTCTGAGCTGAGGCCTTTCTGACTAGAATCACGTGTGGGCTAGGGATCCCGTGATTCTGACTGTACTAGCACGGATGTGTCCACGAGTGACCCCGTGAGATTTTTATGCATGCTCTGTACGCGTGAGGAGTTAGAGTCTCCCTCGTGTACCATTTGATTATTTATGCATCTGGACTCGCATATGTTTTTATAACATATATATTAATTGGCGAAAGACAATTATCTTTTCGTCCACTCACTCTAACAGCTTTCATGTCTTTCCCCTGGGCTTTTCGGTTTCCGTGCCAAGTTTGTAGTTCAGGTTCTGGTGTTTCACATCGTGGTGGGAGGCTAGTGATCCGAGCTACCTGTGTTTTCCAGTAGGTTCTTGTTTCGCCTACTGACGTGTAAATTGTGTATATTGTATATATTTACACTAGAGGTCGCTCTGATACATTCTGATACATGTTTTATGTGGATTTTCTCGGATATAGTATATATTACAGTTATGTTTTCTGGTTATTGATATTGTTATGATATTGAGAAATCCGGATGGGATTGGTGCCCACGGTTTGGTTTTTGTAGCATAGGATGAAGTGTATTTTCCGGGTGTAGGTAATGGTAATTCCGCGTTAGTAACGAAACTCTGCCGAAATTTTGATGGTATTTGTTGGTTCGTGTTTTCAGAAGGTGTTTGATTCCGGTTTAGGCAACTAAATCGGGGTTGGGTCCTTTCAATAACACCTCATATTACTATTCATTAGTTTAAGGACAAATTGTTGTTTACTACCCTATGGTTTAAGTCTTTCTTCATGTTATTACTAACATTTTTACTTTTTTCAGTTTACTACTTGAGGTTTAATTTTCTCATAACATTCTTTCATCAAAAAAATTTTATTAAAAGGGAGGGTATTATGGACAATTTGTATATCCATAACAAAATATATCATATTAATTTATTTACTTAAAAATATGATTTATTTTCTTATAAACTAATATGACTTATTTTGTTAAAATTACTTAGAAATATGCAATCATATTTAGTAATATTTGACTCTCTTTTTAAGGTGTTAAGGGTAGCCCAAAGGCTTCTTAGGCCTAGGACAAATCCTCCAACCCATGTCAAATAGTTCAACTGTACATTGCAGCACAGTGTCTGATTACGTATAAAATTCAGCAAACACATTTTGACGCCACCAGTGTTCGAACACATGAAGTAGGGGTTCCATATCAAACGTTCTTGTGGGGGAACTCAATGCTTCCACTGAACTAATTGTCGTGATTAGTCATGTTTCACTTATTTAATAATCATTTTTTGTTAAGAATTAATATGGTTTAACTTTGTTAAAATGATTAGCTAGAAATGTACAAATTATGTTGTAAATATTATATATTTTTAGATGTATATGTAAATACTCATTAGTTGTGTACTATAATGTAAACCCTACCTCCGTGAGATGAATAATTCAACACTCTACACTTCTCCTATCTCTCTTTCTCAATTTTCTCTCTATGTCTCTCTTCTTCCCAGTTTATAATACGTTATCAACACGATTGCTCTATATTTTCTAACTCGATGATGATCAAAGAGTTTTTGGTGTAACATCGATCTTTTCTTTGACCAATACTCTGATCTATGATATGAGTTCATTTGTTTTAGGTGATGAGGAGATATTTTATTTTTACTATCATTCATGATATATGCGATCTAAAGTGAGTCTCAAATTTCACTTGGATCTCAAATAAGAGATTCTGAGTATAATAAGTATTTGAACCGAAAATTCATATTACCAACAATATTAGAACCCAGAGTTCTGATTTTGAAATCTTGAAATTGAAGTATCGAGCACAATTAAACCTTTCGTCTCTATTCTTAAGTTGCATATGATGTTTCTGGTTGAACACATTGTTGTCGAGTTTAAAGAGATCCCTCGGGTACAAGATAAGGCCCTGAACTTGGATTCCTTGATTGTGCTTCATCCTCCATGATAATATGTATGTTGATCTTTGTTGAATTGTTTATGTATCTCTTGCTTATCCCAAGTATGTAACCGAATGACCATCTTTAATAATTATCATAACTAACTATATTAAACTTCATGTTTTATGATATGATTAAATTTTTGAGCTTTCAGAATTTCTCAACCAAAAATTAGGGCCCGAAGATCCTAATTCACAATGAAAAATATAAACACGAAGATCTATGAGTAAATTTGACGACGTGAATTAAGGTCCTCAAAAATTCAATAGGTTATTCAAACTTGAAGTTTTGAGTGTAAAATTATTGTATATTTGAAGTTTTCAATACCAATTTTCAGATCCTGTTGTTCTAATTGTAAGACTCGAACTTGCATATTGAAGTAATGCTTACACGACAACCAAAAAAATGAGACCTGAAGTTCTCGAAATTATTTCAATTATCAGGACCAGAAGGTTTTCTAGATTTTGCATTTAAATATTCGAAACTTATGTTTCTTAATTAATCCCATTTGGACCTGATGTTCTTGGATTCAATTTGAATATGTGAATTCTCTGTTTATGAATATGTTCACTACCACAAAATCACACTTAGACGACGAAAGCTTAATAGTTTCATCGTCTAAGTGGCCGTTAGATGACGAATTTTTTTTTTCGTCGGACAAGAGATAATTTTGTCGTCTAGGCTGACCTTGGACGATGAAAGTCATTTTCGTCGCCTAAGAAATATTATTGAGATGACGAATTCTATTTTTCATCACCTAAGAAACACTACCAGAATAAGTATTATAGCTGACGACATTACGAAAAACAGGCCGATGACTTTTGATGCCGTCGGGTATAGTCTAGTATACCCGACGACAAATGCGGTTTGTCGAGCATTGCTTTCAGTCGTCGGCTATAGTACTATAGCCGACGAACAGGAAAACGTCGTCGGTGATGATCACGGGACCTTCGTTGGCTATAGTTTTTTACAAATACCGACAACATTTTTCAACTATACACTATGACTCATTAATGTTGTCAGCTATAGTTCTTATATCAGATCTGGTTCGCAGTAGCTTAATCATTCAAAAAAAATTTGGTTAGAAAAACTCAAAATGCTCTGAAATCGTTGGGTGTTGTTGGAAGTTGTCTAAAATAGGTTTGTGAAGCTATATATAGGTACGTATATATGTGTGTGTGTGTGTGTGTTGATTAATGTTAATTTTGAGTAATTGACATTGTTGATTTTGAGTGTATTTTGAGTTCAGTTCAGTTGAATTCGATGAAAATATGTATATATATAATTATATGTAAAATTGTTGATATGTATGTGTTAATTTAATATGTATAAATGTAAATTCGTTGATTGTTGATATGTATATATGTAAATTTGTAATTGTTGATTGTTGATATGTATATATATATGTTAATTGTTGATATGTACGTATATATATATATGTAAAATTGTAATTAGGGAGTAGAAGAATTAAATTATTTAATTTGTAGTTAATTTAAAGATCGATATATATATAGATATAATGATGAATTTTTAATTAATTAGTGCATATATATTGTTGGAATTTTCAGGATGAATAAGAGTAGGATGAGCCTTTACAGATGGGATGTAAGATATCACCATGGAGTTAGGAGCTTTATGGAATATGTGAAGGCTAATTGTGGAGGGATGCCAATTCATTATTGCCCGTGTAAGCAATGTCAGTGTCGCAGCAACTGATTTTGTCCATTAATAAAGTATTGGAGCACCTGAAGAAATATGATTTTTGGGATTAGTACACATATTGGATATATCACGGTGAAACATCATCAGCGGGTCAGCATGATCATGGGCAATTTGCTGAGAGGGGCAGTACATCAAATGATCCAACAATGAGGTTGATCAACTATGTGTTTCCTTATGAGAGTGGTGTATTTGCTCAAGGACCAGATATCCCTTCTACCGTTGGGGGCTTCCCTCATATTGAGCTATTCCAGCAATTACCTAGAGCTATCAACAGTATCGATATGGACAAGTACAACAATCTAATTACATTGCAATAGACTTCGTTGTACAACGGGTGTAATAAGACTGTTCTTGAAAGTGTCGTGGGAGTGATGAAGCTCAAAGTGGAGAACAAAATGAGTGTCAAGGTTGTTGATGATTGGCTGAAGTGGACTGCTTCGATGCTGCCCTCCGGTCATCGTCTTCCTACCACTCATCGTAAGGTGCGACATATCCTAAAAGATCTTGGCCTTACCTACATCAAAATTCATGCATGCAGATATGATTGTGCTCTCTTTTGGGGTGAAAACGCTTACGGGAATGATCTTGAAAGTCTTGATGCTTGCCCGGTATGTGGTACAGATAGGTATAAATTGACTCCTGCAGGGAATAAGAAAGCTGTGAAGATACTACGATATTTCCCCCCTGATTGATAGGCTGGAACAGTTGTTCATGTATGCACACACAGTTGAAGCTATGAGATGGTGGGCTGAGAGAAATTTGTCTGACGATGATACCCTTATACACCTTAGCGACGGAGATGCTTGGAAGCACGTGGTCAGGAAGTTTTCTCATTTTACATCAGAGGTTTGAAATATTTGGCCTGGGCTCTCATCTGACAAATTCAACCCTTTTGGCAACATGAGTCTTCAATACAGTATATGGCCAGTTATTTTGGTACCGTACAACCTTCCTCCATGGATGTGCTTGAAGAAAGAATACAATATGCTCACTCTGTTGATTCCAAGACCGAGTTATCCAAAAAAGTGTGTCGATGTATATTTGAGACCCTTGATTGTGGAGCTTAAGAACTTGAGTGAATTTGGTCATGCCACTTATGACAAGTACAAAAATGAGATGTTCCAGATGCGTGCCATGCTTGTGGGCACCATTAGTGATTTTCCTGCTTGCGGGATGTTGTCAAGCAAGGCTACCAGGGGATACAGGGCTTGTTCAGAGTGCATGATTATTAATTGTTGCAGACCTCAATGCATAAAGATTGTCCAGATGCGTCACCATTGTTGGTTTCCACATGATCACCCATTTCGGGAGGATAAGGAGGCCTTTAATTTGATGGGACTGTTGAAATGGGTGTGTAACTCAGGAGATGGCAGAGGATAAAATTTTGGGAGTGCTGAATGAATATGATTTTGGGCTGCTTAGCAATCATCCTGAAATAGTAGCGTCAATACCTGACAGACCCGATAGGTATAAATTCTGGACACACACAAGCATATTCTGGTAACTCCCGTACTAGCCTATATTACCGATCAGGCACAACCTAGATGTCATGCACATAGAGAAGAATGTATGCGAAAGTATGGTGGGCACAATGCTGAATTGTGAGGGGAAAACTAAAGATGACCCTAAGGCACGCGCTGATCTAAAAAGAATGAGACTGCGGAAACTTTTGTGGTTGAGAGAAAAGAAGAAAAAAAATGCTTCAACCTCCTTACGCCGTCAAGCCTGAAAATAAGAATGAAATTTTCAGTTGGATGAGTAATGTCAGGTATCCTTATGGCTATGCAGGAAATATAGGCTTGTGTGTTAACTTTCAAGACAATAAGATGTACTGATTAAAGAGTCATGACTGCCATGTACTGCTTCAACGCCTCTTCCCTGTTTTCATTCGAGGGTACCTGCCCAAAGAGGTGGTGGAGCCGTTAGTGGCATTGTCAAGATTCTTTCAGAAGTTATGCACCAGAGAAGTGAAGCGGTCATACTTATGGGAAATGCAACAAGACATCATTTTTATCATGTGAAAATTTGAAAGGATATTTCCCCCAAAAAAATTTGACAGCATGCTTCACCTGATGATCTATCTTCCCAAACAATTGTTGCTTACTAGTCCAGTACATTACACTTAGATGTATCCCATGGGCACCTCCGACCACGACGTGCGACACCAGAATCCAAACTGCAAACTGGGCACGGAAACCTAAAAGCCTAGGGGAAAGGCAAATAAAAACGTTAGAGTGAGTGGACGAAAATAAACATATGCCTTTCACTAGTTTATATACATACTCAATGTAAAACAATGCGAGTTCGGAACACATATATATATGGAGGTTGTCAGGCGTATCTCTCAAGCCTGACGTCAGGTGAATTGCTCAACCCAACGGTGATAGGCAGGGGACCTCTAAACCCTGGCGGCACGCAGGGGACCACTCAACCCCGCCCAGAGGACCTCTCAACTCTGGTCCAGAGGAATCTCTCAACTCTGGTACATCGATGTAATAAATGCCATCACCCATAAACATATAACAATACCTTCGAAAATAACATATATCTCAACATCGTATAATTTAAATACGGAAAATCATAACATCCACGAACTCGCAAATCAACTGTGAAAATATAAACTTGTCCACTCACAGACTAGCGTAACGCAGTTCGCGTTAACCCGTGATCCGGCGGAAAGTCCCTCGCCAAACGAACGATCACGAACACCTAAATATTCACAATGTCCATTACTCAAAGTCATAACTCGACAATTCAAAACAAATCACGAGAAACCACCGTTCTCAGAAACACGTAATCCGATTACGACAAACTGTCAAAAATCCAAAAATCACACCTTAATACCTCACTGTACTTTCGGATGCTCAAATCGAGAAACGAACCTCCCCACTGCGATCGGGGCGCGATTTCAAGTGAAATGACATGCAACTTGTCGAAAATCCCAAAAAGTCAAACTGTTGACCGTTGACCACCGCCAACGGTGGCGCCGCCACCTGAACGGAAAATTTCACGGCGGAGCAGCCTCTATTCCATTTCAAATCACCCACTGAGCAACTTTGTCAACTGCATCGAAGGCCAATTCTCACTCTAACTAGTCCAATTTCAAGCAAACCCGAATTGATACACAAATTTCAAATCCAAAATTCTCCAAGCACAAATCGAATTAGAACTCCATACTTACATGGTTAGAATCATGGAGAGGAGAGCTTCAAAGCCCACTACTTGATTAAGCTCAACATGGCCGAAAAATCAAAACCCGAATTCCTCAAAAATTCCCAAACTTGGGCCGGAATTATCTCCCTCCACTGTCCACCTCGTGAACGGTGGCCGGCTTGATGATGAGGGAACCATGGCACATCGAATGGAACCAATCCCGTGCCTTGGAGTTGCCGGAATCCACCACGCCGCCGTGGAACACCACTCATCCCGTCGGCCTCCTCCACCACCGAGTTGACTCGGTCAACTCGGTCAAACATATTAATGAACCACCTTTTAACTTTCCCAATATAGCAACCCACTATTTATACTTTCCCAAAATGGAAACTTCGTAATTATCTTTTCGACAAACTTCAAACACACGTAACTTCCTCGTCGTAATTCCGATTCTAATAATTCTCGCAACAACAAACTCAACTCAACGTATTCTTCAATTATCACCCAAAGTCAAACACTTCAACCAAACCAATAAAAAGTCAACTGTTCAACCCAAATACATACATTAACCAATTAAGTGATCTACAATCGGAAATATTCGTAACTTAATCTTCGTACCTCAGAATAATCCTCCGGAAGTTCCCACAAGCTCGAAATTAAATTCTCAACAACTTCCGTGAAGAAGCCGAAACCAAATTCCAGTCCGGTAATTAAGTCGCTAACAAATCTACCATTTTAACCCAATTACGTCAAAACTTCAAATATTCATAACTTATTCCTCGGTCGTCCAAATAACAATCCGGAACCGCCCACGAACTCGAAATCACACATACAACGACTCTCGAGAAGAGACCCAGCTCCAATTCTTGGCCAATAATGTAGTCGTTAACAAGTCCGGCGATTCAAACAACTGTCGTAACTCTGCGACTACGCGCAAGCTCGTAGATCAAGCTGATTCCACTGCTGATTCTGTTCTGGGTCGTCACAGTGAAGTTCGAAAACCTCGCAGGAATTTAATTTCTCCGATCAGCCACCACCGGGCACGGCAAGGGCCGAGACCACTTGGGATAGACTCACCATCCCACAAGGTCAACCCCTATCGCCGCCATCTCCGCCACCTCCGTCACCGGCGAAATTCGCTAAAAAATCCCCAACTTTAACACGTCGTAACTTCCTCCTCCAGCTACCAAATTCGATGATCCACCTATTAAAAGAAAGAGGAGCTCGAGCCTAACAACTTTCATCAAGGAAGCACGGCCAAAGGATGCCGGAATAGAGCACACCAGCGGCGAGAAGACTTTAGCCAAAATGGGTCAATTTGACCCACGGTCAACTCCGTCAACGGGCAAGAAATCCCAAAATGGAAACTTTTCAAATTTGTCTCATATTAATACCGTATATATATCGTACACATACATGCCCAAATCAACGGTTCAAAACAAATCTGATCAAGATCGGACGGTCACGAGTAAATCAACAATAAAATAACACTTTTATATATTTTCACCAACCGACTTCAAAACTCGATAAAACATTGCTTGCTTATCCGAAAAATTCTCTGAAAATTCCCACGATCTCGAAATTAAATCTTGTAGAATTCTCGCGAATGAACTCAGACCAAATTCTTGCCCGATAATTTAGTCGTGAAGAAACCCACGAGTAAGATTAATTCACAATAATCACGGATCGGACCAATATGTGCACATTCCACGGTTCGGGTCGTTACAAATCTACCCCCCTAAAAAAAATTTCGCCCTTAAAATTTACATACCGGCTAGGAGAACGAAGCTACTGCTCATACAAACTATTTTGGTTGCTACGTGACTACCTTTACTGTATGATTTATGTACAAACACAAACACTGACACTAACAGAAAATTCTTGTTCCACAGAATCTACTCTCAACAATTAAGAACAGCCAACGGTTCCACAACCTGAACTTAACTGCAATTGAAACTGTCTACAACGGAAATTTTTGAGGCACGCTAACATCAGGGAATTAGGAATATACGTCCATAACCACGATGCATAAAATACGTCATACCATATGTCAGTTCAAATGATAAACCATAACGCTCATATCTTTACTAACGTGCATAACTTACCATGCTAACAACTGTTCATAACTCATTTCCATGGCAATAGCTAGAAGGATACTCAATTACCATCGTATACTCTGACTGACATTTGCACAATCCTTTCTGATAATCGGACAACTTTAATCTGTTAAGAAAATCTGCATGTTATCTGTCATCTCTGGCAATACATAACCTCTTTCTAAACACCAAACTGCCATCACTCCTCATCCGAAACTCTGTCAGTACACTATTCTGAATCAAATTCTTCTTGCTCAACAGAAAGGCATCTGAATCTTGAGCTTCACAAACCTGATCAAGTAGTATCGAATGAACTTGAAAGCTGGCTAACAATACTCCATCTTCATTCCACTCCAACTCTGCTCTCGTTGCTCGCAACTCCGTCAAAAGTGACATTCTTGCAACACGAACATGGAAAAGAGAAGCACCGTGCTTTCGACTAAGAGCATTAACAACCACATTAGCCTTTCCTGGATGATACTCGAAAGTGCAGTCAAAATCATTAATCAGCTCCATCCATCTCTGCTACCTCATATTCAAATCTGGCTGCCTACGCAAGTAGGTAAGACTTTTTTGATCAGTGTAAATCTTGCACTGCACTCCGTATAAGTAGTGTCTCCAAATCTTCAATGCTAACACAATGGCAGTTAACTCTAGATCATGAGTAGGATAGTTAACTTCATGAGGTTTCAACTGTCTAGAACCATATGCCACCACCTTTCCATGCCGCATCAACACACAACCCAGACCTAACTTCTAAGCATTACTATACACAACATATTAACCGCTATCGTCAGGTAAAGTCAACACTGGTGCAGTAGTCAACCTCTCCTTCAAAGTCAAGTAGCTTTCCTCACAAGCATCATACCATTCAAACTTGACTCCTTTCTTCGTCAAATGGGTAAGCGGTGTTGCTATCCGTGAAAAGTCTTGCACGAATCGACGATAGTAGCCTGCTAAGCCCAAGAAACTCCGTATCTCTGCCACGTTGGTAGGTCTGCTCCAATTCAGCACTACATCAATCTTATCTGGATCCACGCTGACTCCCTTAGCTAATATCACGTGACCCAAAAATTTTACACTGTCCAAACAGAACTCACATTTGCTAAACTTGGCGTACAACTGAGCGTCTTGCGAAGTCTGCAAAACTGCATGCAAATGCTTCTTGTGTTGCTCCACACTCCTGGAATAAATCATGATGTCGTCGATATACACAATGACGAACTTGTCTAGATAACGTCTGAAAATATGATTCATCAGGTCCATGAAAGCAACTGGCGCATTGGTCAACCCAAAAAGGCATAACAAGGAATTCATAATGCCCATATTGTGACCGAAACACCGTCTTATCAACATCAGACTCCTTAATCCAAAGCTGATGGTACCCAGACATGAGATCAATCTTCGAGAAGACTGAAGCTCCTTTCAGCTGATCGAACAAATCATCAATCCGCGGAAGCGGATACTTGTTCTTCACTGTAACCTGATTCAACTTCCGATAATCAATGCATAGCCTCATCGAACCATCCTTCTTCCTCACAAACAACACTGAAGCACACCAAGGTGAAACACTAGGTCGAATGAAGCCTTCCTCAATCAATTTCTGAAGATGAATTTGCAACTCCCTCAACTCTGCTGGTGCCATACGATAAGGTGTCTACGAAATGGATCCAGTACCTGGAAGTAACTCGATAGTGAAGTCAATCTCTCTGACTGGAGGAACACCGGGTAAATCCTCAAGAAATACATCCGGATACTCACAAACTACTGATATATCCCCAATGTCTGGTATATGAACCTCTGTATTAATCACATGTGCTAGATACGCCACACAACCCTTTTTCGACATCTGTTCAGCCTTCATTGCCAAAATCAGACAAGGTAAAGAAGTATTCTTTTTCCCGCAAAATAAAATTTTTGGTACACCTGAACTCCTGAAAACAACCTCAATGATAACCTCAGGGGAAGCTCTGCCCTCTCCCAGAGACATGGCATGAACTCGAGCTTGTCCTGTTGGTCGTCCACGCTGGCTGCGATTCTGTTGACCACCCTGTCCAGAAGACTGTGTTGCACGATCACCAGAAGCAATACCCTGATCTCGACCAGCACTCTGATATGCAAAACCTCTAAAAGGGCCAAGCTGAGGACACTCCCTCACAAAGTGACCCTCCTGGCCACAACGGTAACAACTGGTGGTGCCTCGATAACATGAACCATAATGCCGCCTATTACAAATGTTGCACACTGGATAGTCTCTGAATGTAGCTGATAGATCAAATGTACATTGAGGATAACTCGATCCACTGGAACTCCCACTCTGTGGTTGCCTCTGAGGTCGATTTCTCCTCCATCTCTGACTTCCACTCTGGCTTGACAAACTACGTGGATATCTGAAAGTGCTACCACCTGAAGGAGATGATGAACTCGAAGTACCAGAAATCATCCTTTTCGCGGGACCTTTGCTTGGTCCACCCTCCTCAAATCGGCGAGACTGAAACCACAACTGTCTCACCCTCTCAATGTCCTCGCCTCTGAGTGTAGCACTAACAAGGTCATCAAAGTTGTCCCAAGACATAGTTGAAAGGACCCAACCCCGATTTAGTTTCCTAAACCGGAATCAAACCCCTTCCGAAAACACGAACCAACAAAAACCATCAAAATTTCGGCAAAGTTTCGTTACTAACGCGGAATTACCATTACCTACACCCGGAAAATACACTTCATCCTATGCCACAAAAATCAAACCGTGGGCACCAATCCCATCCGGATTTCTCAATATATCAACAATAATGTAAAGTAATAAATATAATTATACTTTACAGAAATCCGTGGAAAATCGTATAAGAATATACATCAGAATACTCAGAGTGAATTCTAGTATACATATACAAATAGTAGGCCAAACTAAGAACCTACCATAAAAGAAACATCGCTCGAAACTATGCCTCCGACCACGACGTGCGACACCAGAATCTGAACTGCAAACTGGGCACGGAAACCGAAAAGCCCAGGGGAAAAACATGAAAACTGTTAGAGTGAGTGGACGAAAATAAATGTCTTTCGCCGAATAATATATGTTATAAAAACATATGCGAGTCAAATGTATAAAAATGAAATGGTACACGAGGGAGACTCTAACTCCTCACGCGTACAGAGCATGCATGGAAAATCTCACGGGGTCGCTCGTGGACACATCCATGCTAGTACAGTCCGAATCACAGGATCCCAGACCCACACGTGATTCTAGCCAGAAAGGCCTCGGTTCCGGGGTACTGCCCCTCGCCAGTCAGGTCGGGGTACTGCCCCTCCTGGTAGGCCTCCATCGGGGATCAGCCGAGAGGCAAGTGTATCGATACAACAACGTGAACTGAGACCGTACTCTGTGTAAATCAAATCATAAATAGTTCGATGCAAATGCATGAAACAATATATAAATGCATATACGTAATGTATACTGGTATAGGCATAATCGTATAACACATGCTCATATAAAACATAATCTCGTATGCATGCTCATGCTCATAAAACGTATGTAATGACTCGCGATTGACAGTGAAAAGAAGTTGTCCACTCACTGACTAGCGTAACGCAGTTCGCGTTAATCCCGTGATTCGGCGAAAAATCCCTCGCAAAACGAACGATCACGAACCCCTGAATAATCATAAAATCGATTTCTCAAAATCATAACTCGACAACTTAAATCAAATCACGAGAAACAACCGTTCTCGGAAACACATAATTCAATAACGACGAATTGTCGAAAATCCGATAATCACACCTCAATATCTCGCTTTAATTTTCGATACTCAAATCGAAAAAACAAACCTCACCACTGCGATCGGGGCGCGATTCCGAGCGAAACGACATGCAACTTGTCGAAAACCCCGAAAGTCAACTGTTGACCACCGTTGACCACCGGCGGCGGCGGCGGCGCCACCCAACATGAAATTTTCCCGGCGGAGCAACACCTAGTCCACTCAAAATCACCCAACAAGCAACTTCCATAACTACACCGAAGTCCAATTCTTACTCTAACTAGGTCAATTTCATGAAAAACCGGAATTACACAAACTTATCAATTCAACAATTCTCCATGTACAAATCGAATTGGAACTCCATACCTACATGGTTAGATTCGTGGAGAGGAGAGCTTCAAAGCCCACTACTTTTTGTAGCTCAAATCAACCGGAATAAGAACCACTCAAAAACCCCAAATTCTTCAAACTTTAGCCAGAAAATTCTCCCTCCTCCGGCGTCCTCGCCGTGAGAGGTGGCTGGAAACATCTAGAGGGGACCAAGACAAGTTGAACGGGACAAGGGCCAAGCCTTGGGGTGGCCGGACGGCGAGCCACCGCCGGCATGCCGTCGAGCACGTCGCACCTCCTCCTTCCATCGTGTTGACTCAGTCAACTCAATTAAATGTCAGCTTTTGACTTTCCCAATATGGTAACCTCTTTAAATACTTACAAGCTTAACCGACTAAATAAAAAACTTCGACAAATCCGATAAAAAGTCAACTGTTTAAACCATCACAAGCTTAACCGACTAAATAATCAACAATCGAAAATATTCGTAACATAATCCTCGTAACTCGGAAAAATCCTCCGGAAGTTCCCACAAGCTCGAAATTAAATTCTCTATAACTTTTATGAAGGATCCCAGATCAAATTCTCATCCAGTAATTTAGTCGCTAACGAAGCTGTCATTTTAAACCGATTATGTCGAAATTTCAAATATTCATACTATATTCTTCAGTCGTCCAAATAATGATCCAGAACCGCCCACGAACTCGAAATCACGCGTATAACAACTCTCGAGAAGAGACCCAGCTCAAATTGAAAGGACCCAACCCCGATTTAGCTCCCTAAACCGGAATCAAACCCTTTCGAACAACAAAAACCATAAAAATTTCGGCAGAGTTTCGTTACTAACGTGGAATTTCAGTTATGCCACAAAAATCAAACCGTGGGCACCAATCCCATCCGGATTTCTCAACATATCAACAGTAAAGTAAAACAATAAGTATATCTGTACTTAACTGAAATCCGGTGTAAAATCATATAGTATATACAACAGAATACTCAGAGCGACCTCTAATGTATAATCATATATGTATACCACAGTAGGTACAACAATAAACCTACTGGAAGAAACAAGGTAGCTCGAGCACTATGCCTCCGACCACGACGTGCGACATCAGAGTCTGAACTGCAAACTGGGCACAAAAACCGAAAAGCCCAGGGGAAAGACATGAAAACTGTTAGAGTGAGTGGACGAAAATAAATGTCTTTCACCAGTTGATATATATGTTTAAAATAGCATATGCGAGTCCACGTAAATAAAAATAACAAAGTACACGAGGTAAAATCATACTCCTCCAGCGTACTGAGCATGCAAGTAAAAATCCCACGGGGTCACTCATGGACACATCCGTGCTAGTACAGTCAGAATCACGGAGTCCCAGACTTCCACGCAATTCTAGCCAGAAAGGCCTTAGGTCAGAGGTCTGCCTCCCCCCGGTAAAGGCCTCGGGTCAGGAGTCACAACCTCCCCCGGTACACATTCTCGGGGATCAGCCGGGATGCGAGTGTATCGATACAACAACATATAATGATTGTACTCTGTGTAAACCAAATCATAAACATTTCGATGCAAATGCAATATACGACATATAAATGCATATACCTATTGTGTAATGATATAAATATAATCGTCTAACACATGCTCGTTTAAATCTTAAACTCGTACGCATGCTCAAGTTCGAAAATCATATAAAAGACTCGCAATCATTTCCGTGAAAAGAAATTGTCCACTTACAGACTAGCGTAACGCAGTTCGCGTTAACCCGTGATCCGGCTGAAAGTCCCTCGCCAAACGAACGATCACGAACCCCTGAATAATCACAAAATCCATTTCTCAAAATCGTAATTCGACAATTCAAAACAAATCACGAGAAACCACCGTTCTCGGAAACACATAATCCGATTACGACAAACTGCCGAAAATCCGAAAATCACACCTCAATACCTCGCTGTACTTTCAGATGCTCTACTCGAAAAACGAACCTCCCCAATGCGATCGGAGCGCGATTTTGAGTGAAATGACATGCAACTTGTCGAAAATCCCAAAAAGTCAAACTTTGACCGCCGTTGACCACCGCCAACGGCAGCGCCACCACCCGAACTGAAAATTCCTCGGCGGAGGAACCTCTATTCCATTCAAAATCACCCACTGAGCAACTTTGTCAACTGCAACAAAGGCCAATTCTCACTCTAACTAGTCCAATTTCAAGCAAAACCGAATTGCCTCACAAATTTCAAATCCAAAATTCTCCAAGCACAAATCGAATTAGAACTCCATACTTACATGGTTAGAATCATGGAGATGAGGGCGACAAAACCTAGTCCTTGTTTGAGCTCAACTCGGCCGGAATCGAAAACCACCATTAACCCCAAAAATCCCAAACTTTGATTCAAAGTTTCTCTCTCCACCGTCCACCTCGCTGTGAACGATGGCCGGCACGAAGATGAGGAGGTTGTGGCGAGTCGAACGGGCCACGGGCCGAGCCCGGAGGTGGCCGGAATTCCATCGCCGCCGTGGAGCACCGTGGTTGCCGACGTGATTTCCTCTCCCACCGAGTTGACTCGGTCAACTCGGTCAACTCCCATAATTGCAACTGTTGACTTGCCCAAAATAGCAACCTTCTATTTATAGGCCTTCCCAAAATGGAAACTTCGTAATTATCTTTTCGGCAAACTTCAAATACCCGTAACTTTCTCGTCGTAATTCCGATTCCAATAATTCTCGCGGCAACAAACTCGACTCGTCGTATTCTTCAATTATCACCCGAAGTCAAACACATCGGCAAATCCGATAAAAATTCAACTGTTCAAACCAACACATATTTAAACCGACTAAATAATCAACAATCGGAAATAATCACAACTTAATTTTCGTAACTCAGAACAATGCTCCGGAAGTTCCCACGAGCTCAAAATTAAATGCTCAACAACTTCCGTGAAGAAGCCAAACCCAAATTCTCGACCAGTAATTTAGTCGCTAAGAGCACCACCATTTAAATTTGAACTTCAAATATTCATAATTAATTTCTCGGTCGTCCAAATAACAATCCGGAACCGCCCACGAACTCGAAATCACACATACAACGACTCTCGAGAAGAGACTCAGCTCCAATTCTCGGCCAATGATTAAGTCGTTAACAAGCCTGGCGATTCAATCATCAGTCGGAAATCTGCGATTACGCAGTAACTCACGAATCAAGCATATAATACTTCTGATTCTGGTGCGGGTCGTCACACAAATTCTTGGCCAATAATTTAGTCGTGATCAAGTCTGGCGATTCAATTATCTGTCGGAAATTTGCGATTACACATAACCTCATAGACTAAGCTGATTACACTGCTAATTCTGTTCTGGGTCGTCACAATAGTGGTCAAAGTTCCCTTGATATTCAGATTCAGACCCAACTCAAAGCTCTTGCATTTTGCTTCCTCAGATGCCACCATATCACGTGAAAAACGAGACAAACGGATGAACTTATCTCGGTACTCAAGCACTGACATATTTCCCTGCCTCAAATTGGTCAACTCCTCATATTTCCACTGTTGAGTTGCCTGATTAATATACCGACGCATGAACAAATCTCTGAATAGAGGCCATGGAGTATCAGTAGGAACTCTGTCTGTACCAATCCACCAAAAGTAGGCATCTGACTCAAGCAAACCCATTGTTGCTACAGTTTTCTGTTTAGGAGTAAAATGCAGACGCTCACAAACACGCTCAACCTAAACCACCCAAGCTTCACACATTTCAGGATCAGGGGAACCAGAGAAAGTACTTGCTCCCGCAGTCCTAGCTTTAGCTACAGGGTCAAGACGCTCTTCCAAACACAATACTCGCATAAGCAAGTCACACGTACGTTGATCCTCAATAGGATCCCCAGCCCCGTTATCATAGACTCCACATTGTGGAGGCATTCTAAAGATGAAAGGACATAAGTCCCACAACACAAGGAATGTAATCATGAAACTTCAAATATTTGAAAGCATACAACACTCTAGAGCATTGATGATTGTCCGTTGACCAGTCGGGTCATCGCTCCTGATATGCTGTACATTCTCAAATACCCTTAGTAACACAACTACAAGAGTCTACAAAACCTAAAACCTAATGCTCTGATACCAACTGAAAGAATTCGACTCCGATTTAGTTGCCTAAACTGAAATCAAACCCCTTCGAGAACATGACCTTAAAATTTTTTTGCTAGAGTTTACTTCGAAATATATGAGCCAAAATTAGAACCTGTAAAGAGAATCACACTTCTAATACTCCACAAAAGCCAAACCGTGGGGCTCCGTTCCCCATCCGGATTTCTCAACATCAAATATATAATAAACAACAAGGTTTACAAGAAATCCAGAAAACATTCAGGAGTAAACTCAACTGAAAACATAACATAAGTATTCAGAGCGACGCCTATACACATCATATACAATGAGTAGGTCGAACTGAGAACCTACACGAACTGAAGGGTGACTTGAACTATACGCTTCCACCGTCGACGTGCAACCCCAGAACTCAATTTGCAAACTGGGCAAAAGAAACCAAAAAGCCCAAGGGAAGGCAAATGAAATCGTTAGAGTGAGTGGACGAAAATAATAATATGTTTTTCCCAACATATAAGTATATATGTACATAAAAGCATAATGCGAGTCAATGCACATGAAAATTCCGACCAGGTACATTTTCCCTGATCCATAAAGATGCACATAAAATTATGCGGGGTCACTCACGGACTCCTCCGCATAGTACAGTCTAATCACGGGATCTCAGACCCCCTCGTGATTATAAGTCTGAAAGACCTCGGGTAAGGCGTTTGTCATAACCTTCCCGGAGCATCTCGGGGATCAGCCGAGAAGCCAAACCATCGATGCTACCTCTATATCTGAGACTGTACTCTATGTAAACCAAATCATAATTACTTTCCATGCACATGCATAATCATAAAATGCATAATCATAAAATGCATACTTATATGTGCATAATTGTAAATGCATACTGATACAATGCATAATCGTAAAGTGTATAATCATAAATGCATAAAATAAATGCATAATCAGGACTCACAAATCAACTGTGAAAATGAAGTGTCCACTCACAGTACGAAGCTAACTCTGAGGTCCGGCGGAAGATCCCTCGCCAAACACTCGATCACGATCACCTGAATAATAGGGATACAATTAATCCGGCGGAGCAAATACGTCAAGAACCGCGTTCTCGAAAGACGTATCGCTCGAAATATCGACGAGGATAGCAAAATTCCTAAAATACACCCAAACAAACACACTCAATTCAACTCAAAAACCTCACCATTGAGTTCGCATGCAAAATCGAGCGAAACGACATAAAACTGTTCCAAAATTCCACCTCGCCGGAGCTCGGCCGCACATGTGCGGCGCGTGTGGCCACCGCCAGTCGCCGGAAAATTCACCAACCCAGAAAACTTCAACCTATACATCAGTTTGAAGATCTTGACATTTCAAACAACTTTGTAGTTTAAAGCTAAGCCCAATTTTAACCAAAAAATGTCCAAAACTCACCGTGAAGTTCGAAAACCTCGCCATAATTCAATTTCTCTGATCGGCCACCACCGGGCATGGCAAAGGCCGAGACCACTTGGGATAGACTCACCATCCCAAGGGGTACAAAACCCCCATCAGGTCGACCCCCATTGCCGCCGTCTCCGCCACCTACATCGCCGGCAAAATTCATTGGAAAATCCACAACTTTAACACGTCGTAACTTCCTCCTCCGGCTACCAAATTGGATGATCCACCTATCAAAATAAAGAGGAGCTGGAGCCCAACAACTTTCATCAAGGAAGCACGGCCAAAGGATGCAGGAATAGAGCACACCGCCGGCAAGAAAATTTCAGCCAAAATGGGTCAATTTGACAAACGGTCAACGGGCCAGAAATCCCAAAATGGAAACTTTCCCAATTTGTCTCGTACTAATACCGTATATATACCATATACATACCTACCCAAATCAACGGTTCAAAATAAATCTGATCAAGATCGGACGGTCACGATTAAATCAACAATAAAAATAACACTTTTATATATTTTCACCAACCGACTTCAAAACTCGATAAAACATTGCTCGCTTATCCGAAAAATTCTCCGAAAATTTCCACGATCTCAAAATTAAATCCTTTACAATTCCCGCGATGGAACTCAAACCAAATTCTTACTAGATAATTTAGTCGTGAGCAAACCCACGAGTATGATTATTTCACAATAATCACGGCTCAGACCAATATGTGCACATTCCACGGTTCGGGTCATTACATCGCCAGAGATCTGCCGCGCACGGCGGCGCATGGGACCATGATATACGCATCTCCCTACATTTAGCTATGTTATAATCTTATTTTTTATGTTTTTTTACTTAGTTTGTTATTTTTAGGTCATTTACGGTGGAGAAGAATAATAGAGCACTTCGAAGGAATTTTACGATTTTGGATCATCGGAGATGGGCCGACCCATTAAGCATTTTTTGAGGACCATTTTGTAAGGTCCAAGTCAGCCCATATTGGAGGCCCAAGCCCAATATTTCAGCAGCCCAAGCCACTTGGTGAAGAGGAAAATAAAGATTGGCAAGCTTAGTGACTAGGCTTGGTGACTAACCTTGATGACTCTTAGCTTTTTGTGGCTGATCTTGGTGACTAGGCTTGGTGACTCAAACTTGGTGACTAACCTTGATGACTCTTAGCTTTTTGTGGCTGATCTTGGTGACTAGACTTAATGACTAGGCTTGGTGACTAAGTTGGTGACTAAGGGAGCATTGATGGCTTAGGCAAGTGGAAGGAAGAAGCAAGGAAAACTTCCTTGCCTATATAAAGGGGAGGTTGGCCAAAGGAAGAGAAACACATATTTCACAAGCCAAAGCTCTAAACACTTCACCTCTCTTCCATACTTCACCAAGGTTCTTCCAAAGTCGAAGCTCTCCACCACCTCCGGATCAAGAACTAAAAGTGTGTCATTCGTGTTCTTGAGAATCACCACTTGTAGTTTGGTGTGTCACCTCTCTAAAAGTGTAACCATGTTCTCTAAACTCCATCTTCGTCTTTGTAATAATTTCGGTTATGTTATGAAAGAATTTCTCTATGTTCTTCTCTTATTTCGATTCAACCATGTGTTCTTAATTTTATTAGTTTGGATGCATGTGCTAACTTTAAGTTCTTAATGCTTTGAGTATGTTTTAGGATAGGGTGCATCACCAATCTTCCTAAAAGATATCTCAATGATTTCGGCAAAGTAGCAATTGTTTTAAGGTGTTATGTGTCATAGCATTCTTATTCAACCAAAGCATGTGTATGTGTCTCGACTAAAATTAAGAATTTCATAGATGATAAATAAGGTAAAAGCATGAAAGTAGGCTAGGTGAATGAAATAAGTTGATCACTTGTAATTAGTAATTTAGCTTCTTATTTTTCGTAAGCATAATTAGAATTTAAGGTTTCTTGATTGTTTACTTGTCTATGAGTAAAGCATGTTAGAAGTTTAGGAGTTCTTGTTGTGTTTGCATGTTTTGTACGTTAATTTCGTAGATTAATCAACCCAATTTCAAACTCCCCCCATACCTTTAAATTTTATGTTTAAAAACGAAACCATGCATGCGCCCTCTAATTCTCCGAATAGAACGATCCCTACTCACCAATGCTACATCCACAAAAGAAGGGTTTTAAATTAAATATGTGTGAACTATGTGTTTAGTGTCTACTTTGTGTTAACATTTAAGGCATATTTTGCGCGTATCAGACCACCGCCGCCGCCCCCGGCCGCCGAAATTCCACCAGCCCAGAAAACTTCGACCTATACATGAAAATGTTCATCTCAACTAGCCGAACAACATTGTAGTACATCATAAAACCAAAAACTACTTGGAAAACCTCCAATTTGCTGGAAAACCGAATAACCCACCGAAAATTCATTACCTTCGTTCGCCGGAATCCGAACATGGAAGAGGTCAAGACCACTTGGGATAGATTCACCATCCCAAGGGCTACAAAACCCTCATATCCTCGACCCCCATCGCCGCCGTTCTTGCCGCCTCCGTCACCGGCGAAAAACCACCGTCGCCGGCCAAACTTCAACACGTCATAATTTCCTCCTCTGGCAACCAACAGGGGCGATCCACCTACCAAATTGAAGAGGGAACAAAGCTCAACAACTTTCATCAAGGGAGCACGGCCAAATATGGCCGGAATCGAGCTCACCGGTGCCGAGAAGATTCGAAGCAAAACTGGTCAGTTTTGACCCGTGGGTCAACGGCCTGAAATCCAAAAATAGAAAGTTTCCAATGTTGTCTTGTATTCATCACCGTATATATACCATACACATACATGCCCAAATCAACGGTTCAAAACAAATCTGATCAAGATCGGACGGTAATGATTAAATCAACAATAAAAATAACACTTTTAAATATATCCACTAACCGACTTCAAGACTCGATAAAAAATTGCTCCTTTATCCGGAAAATTCTCCAAAAATTCCCACGAGCTCGGAATTAAATACTCTACAATTCTGGTGAAGGAAGTCAACACAAATTCTCGCCCGATGAAAAAATTGATAACAAACCCAATTACGAGACTAATATGCGATAACTCAATTTCGTGCTGATTAATACATAGAATTTGGTTCGGGTTGTCACAGTTTCTTATTTATAGAAGAAACTCTGGAAAAAAATTTTTGCAGACTTAGGTGTCGTTAGGGCCTAATTCCGGTTTAGGCAACTAAATCGGGATCGGATCCTTTTAGAATTTGAGATCTTCTTGCCACTAATAATATCCTTCACATCTTGACGGTCGAAGAATTGAAAAGAAACAATGCCTTTCCAAAACACATCTCTATACAAAACAACAATAGAGCACAAAAGATTATAAGATTGAAACATAAATAAGCAAAAACTTAGAAAATTTGAGAGACTTGCGCAGTTGTTGTAGTAGTCAACCAATGGTAGCGGCCTCCTATATAGTGAAAAACTTCACACTCAAGAAACGGTATAACTAACTTCTCCTCATAATTCAACATCACTGGGATTCTTCCCGGCTCACCCCTCTTCTTGTTGAAAGATCTCACCACCAAAGGTGATGCTAGTTAAACAATTACAAATTCTCCTTCCCTTTTTTAGTCTGGAGCTTTGACTTGACCTCATTCACAATCTTAGTGTCACTTGGATACTAGTAAATCTCATCTCTCTTCAAAAGTGTCCTAGCCTTATCTTTCAACCTCTTAACATACGAGTCTAGGTATATGTTTTCTCCATTCAGTTTCTGATTAGGCTCAGGAACTTTCTTGCAAATCAAATTTATTTGGATTGTCGGAGGAGACGCAGGAAGAGGAGGAGTCACAAGGTTTTCCACTACCTCAAGAGGACTGCTCAAAAGACAGTGCAAGCTGTCCTCGTTGGGAACTCTTCTTGGTCTACAACAAACTCTCTAACAGAAATACAAAAAAACATTCAATAAAAAAATATAACACAAGTAACTAAAACATATAAACTATATGTTCAGAACAAAAATAGATAGTAAAAAAGATAGCCACACAGATAGTCAAACAAATAGACATTGTCGAAATAGATAACCAAACAGATAGACAGACAGATAGACATAAAAATTTGAGTTTTTGGTTTTCTAGAATATTACATACAATTGAAGATCACCCATAAATTTTTGTGTTTTTTTTCCTTAAAATTATACAAAATGGAAAGCCCGAAATCTATTCTTTTAAAATGTCAAACAAGGTACAAGCCAGTCCCTTTCTAACAACAGCAACATTCTTCATCTTCTGATTCTGATTCTCTTCATGAAGTTGTTGATTGATAAGCTCCAATTTCTCCTTTGCAACTTGAACATCTTTCATTTTCTTTTCAAGGTCCTTCCTTTCTAGTTGAAAAACATCAAATCTCCTCTCAAGCTCCTCATTCACTGCTTGAGACAGTTTAACTACTTCAACACTATCTTCAACTGCATATTTGAGTTGCCTCTGCAAGTTACTCTTCTCTTCAGTAGCAACATTGTCTTCTCTTCAGCAGTAACTTGTGCTTCTTTGAGTTGCTTTTTCAAAATCATATTCTCTCCAGCAACAACTTTAGCAGCATCATTTAGCTTCCTTAATTTTGCTTCAAGCACTGTCTTCTCTTAGATAGTTGCAGAAATTTCTCTCTTTACATCCAGCAATTTCTTCTCAGCATTAAAATTCTATGCCCTCAATGCTACAATCTCATATGTAGCATTTGTAGCATTTGCTAATTGGTTCTGAAGAAGCATATTCTGCTGCTTTACATTGTCAATATTTCTCTACATATATTCTTTCTGCCTCTGAAGATCCTCAACCTCCATTTGCAGGTGAACCAATTTGGGGTTGGCAGATGACTTTTCTTTCAAGACAACTTTTTCTTGCTCCAAGGCCTTGATATCTTTTTTACTTTTCAAAACACCAATGATTTGCCCACAGATTATATTGTTATTATGAATTTCCCGATTATCGAGTTGCAGGTTATCGATCAAAGAATCCATGTAAGATCTAATCATCCTTCTGCATACTCAAATCTTACAGCTACAACACATAATCTTCACTCTCCTTCAACTTAGCTTAATTCTTATTCAACTTGGCTTGAAACCTCTCATAGTCATCCTGCGCCATATCATTGATACTTCCCAGAATATGACTTACACCAACATCAAAAGATGCCGGCATTGTGCAAGATTGTTGTCGTTGAGTTTTCTTGGTCCTCGAAGAAAAATACTTGCTCTGTGAAAAAGAGATCAATAGTGTTAACAAACTGCTATTTACATAGACATCCAGATAGCAACAAAAATCATATAGCTAGATATTCACCATTAGCATCTCTAAACTCTTGATGTTTCAGAAGTAGTCCATAATGTCACCTAGGTTGTACTTGACAATGCCCAACTTTGTTTCCTCCTTGCCAATTCTTTGTTTCACGATATTTGTGATTGAAGTCATATAAAATGGATATAAACAAACAATGTTAAAAGTAAGTTATACGAAATGGACAAACAAACAAAATAAATCAAAGAAAAAGACCAAGAAAATTTACCAGTATGATTATGCAGCAACCAACAACATTCTTCGAACCAACTCTATTAGATTTTTTGTCTTCATCCTTCTACTCCTTCTTCTTCTCTAATTTCTGCTTCGTTGCTTCCACCCTCTTCTTAGCTATTTCGGGATCATTCAACAGATTATCATGCACAATAGTTCCCCAATCATTTTTATTCATTCTTTCAATGCTGGTCGTGCAAATGAAAAAACTGATTCCCAAAATACTATTTGAATTAGGCAGCAGAACAAAGACGAGAAGAACGAAAACCAAAAGATGAACACAATTGTAAATCATCTCTGGATTAGTAATATTGGTCTAGTTGCCTAGCCTGATAACTTTACAGCCTTACTATTCAATGGCACTAGTCTTCCAGAACAACTCAATCCAAAAATTGATCCAACAAAATTAGGGGTGATACGGTCAACACGTGTCGAATTGAATTGAAAATCTTTGGTCTTCTTCTAATACACATCAACCATAATAGAAATAACATCATCAGACTTGAGGCAATCTCGTTGATCGATGTCGCCTTCAATGAATGCATGAATTATGTCATAAAATGGTGTGTTCTTCAACCTATTCTTCACATCATCACTAATATTCTTCCTGATTTTCATAATGAATTCAAACTCCTGAAAGTAGTGCAATGAGCAACGAAAATGAGCTTTCCATGTACATTTCAATGGAAGAATTGATTGTTCAGATAACTGCTCACCTTCTTCTCTTTTTTTATTCTTGTTCTTCTACTACTTTTTATCATCACATTCAGTCTCTAAATCACTATCATTGATTGATTTAGAAGATAACTCACATTTCTTCTTGCCCTTCTTCTTAATATTCTCCTTCATAACAACCTTCTTCTTCTTGTGTTTCTGCTCTTCCTTTTTCAAACTTTCCTTTATCATTTGGAGAATACGATCTTCCGAAACAGAAAAAGTGGTTGACGAAGAAGCCAATCTTCTTCCCTTATACCGTGTTTTTACAACAAACTCATCATCCTCGAAAGAAGAAGCCAATGCAACAGATTCCAAAATTTTCACATACTTAACCATTTTTTTAGCTGATATTTTATGGTTTTTTTCTCAACTTCATTGTCTGAATCAGAATTTCTTCTCTTATATCTACCTATTATTTGCAATGAAAAACTACAAAATGATCAACATATAGTAAAGACAAGTGGTTAGACATATATTCAAATAGATAGCTAATAGTTAGAGACATAAGACATTATATATCATGTAAACAACAACAACAAAAGCCTATAAACACAAATACAAAATCACATATAATGTCAGAAAATCGAATAAAAAAATGAGTGCTGTAAATAAGATAGTATAAAAAGACAGACAGAAAGTTAAACAAATATGAAAACACATAGTTAAACAGATATCAAAACTGAAAACTAGATAACCACCATTGATAATTTGGGAAAGTTTGTTCAAAACTATAGATGACAATAACGTAAATAATATGAAAACTAGAATGGGTCTTTAAGGATTGAAAACATATGATGAGTTTTTTTAGGAAAGATTATGAAAAATGGGTTTTTTCATTATTCCCTATAATTCTTTTTTCTTTTTCATAGGACGATTATTTTTTTCTTCTTCTGAAAATAGGATTTAGTATGGCCTATAAGTATGAGGCTAATCCTGATGCATTTTGATTAAGCATAACATGTACAAAAATTTGAGGGGACGTAATACCTAAATCTGGGAACTAGTAATGAGACCTACGAACTACTCTTGTTTTTGTCCAGATTTTTCAGAAGGGCAATTTTTTCTCGAGCGTACGTTTATAGGTTTAGGACCCGGCGGCCCCCGGCTCAAGGACGGCTTCTTACCTCGTCGGCGTTATGCGAGATTTGGAAGAGGATCTAAGGCACATTGGAGTTGGTTTGGTGACTGGGTGAAGGTAGAAGAAGAGGGGTCTTTGTCAATTGAATGTGATCTTCTGTCGAGCGTTGCCTATATTGGATAAGAGTTATGCTTTGATAGATAGACCTTTTGTTTGATAACCCACACCTGATTTTGACTTTTTACAAATCAAGTTAAGTTTTTACCATGGGTAATTAGTGAAGGGTCCTTTAATCAAACTTTTTATGGGTTTATTAGTCCGATGAATTTTCTTAGTGAGTTCGTATAGCGCGCTTGTTGAGATGAGATCATGGACGCTTCAATTTTTGAAATTGGAGTCACGACGAAAAAGTTGTGGTTAGAAGAAGTTTGTCGAGAATTTACATTACAGTAATTATACAAGTATAAATAGAGTTTTCAAATTATAGAAAGAGGCAAATTCTTCTCTCTCTATCATGTGACTCTCTTTCTCTCCTCTTCCGAGATCTCTCTCACCTCCCTCACTATCGTCGGCGGTTTAGCACTGGCCGGCCACCAAAACAAGTGATTATGGGGTCAAAATCTTCCTTGTGATCTCCTTTTCTATCTTCAATACACCCACGAACCTAGTTCTCAAGAGTAAAGCCCATAAATCGTCAAAACCAAACGGAAAATCCAAGAACCCTAGGTTTTGGGAGTTTTTTATTTCAAGCTTCAATCGATCAATGAGACCCTCCGGACTTTGTAGCCCTTTCCACTACGAAGCTAACCATACCTTGGTTGCTTCCTAATTCAATCGGAGTTGAATGAATCAAAGATTTGAAGTTTTTAGGATTTTTGAGTTCAAAGGTAAAGTGGATGATTTAGCTTGTGAATTGGATGTTGTGGCTTTATAATAAAATGTTGATTGAAAGATTTTGAGTATTTTGAGGTTTGAGTCACCGGAAATTGAGGGTGGCGCCGCTGATGGTGCTTCGCTAGAGGTGTTTTTCAGCAGAAATTATATGTCGTTTTGTTTGTAATTGCGTGTAGATGACCATGTTGAGGTTTTTGAATCGATTAGACTTGATTTGAAATGGACATGAACTTTAACTGATTAATAATGCAAATTCATTAGTTAATTAGTTTGGAATTTGTTTAATCAAAAGGTGATTACTTTACTGGAACACATGACATTTTGGAAATCGATTGAGAATATTTGACTTAGAATTAGTTTTAGAATTTGAGAATGCGATATTCTCGACATGAATACTTGTTGGGTGAACGAGTTAGTTATTCGATATCGTTTTGAAGAATATCTATTAAATAATGTTCTTTGTTTGAGGACAACGCGCCAAATCAGCAGTGGCGGAGAATTTAGCTGAACATGGGACTTAACTCTATGAGAGAACTTTTATTTTCACTGAAAATATGCGTGCAATTATGTGCTTCACTCATAATAAAGTTATATACTTTCTTTGTGCATAACTTAGCTATTCAGTTTGAGTCAGATTCAGTTCATTTATAATTTCAACTTTCGAATCGAGTCAGTCATTTAATTCTCAACTCGGTCGATACGATATTCTCTTGTGGTTACTATGTTATATTATTATATGTATGTATACATCAGGTCATTCGGCTTGGCCTCCAAGTGTCTAGCCCGATCCGTTAACAACCGAGAATTGATCATTATGATCCAGCTCTAGAGAATGTACTATTCCACAGTTGGTCTTCCAGCGGTGACCGATGCACTGGCATCCCTTGGTCTCTAATTCCCTACAAAATTTTAAGTTGATAGTTATTCAGTCTACTGCATGCTAAATTTAAAAGTCAGATATCGTTGGAGATGCATAATTATTAACTGTTTATATTCAGTTTATTTATTTTGTCCACTCACTCTAATGTTTTAAACTTCATTTTTTGGGCTTTTCGGTTTATGTTGCCCATATCGCAGATTAGACGGCTGAGGCTGTGTCCATCAAATTAACGAGGCTTAGCATCATCACCACTTCCGTTTTACTCAGAGTAGGTTATCTGATGACCTACTTATGATATATATTTTCCTTCAATTTTGTTTAGAGGCTCTGATTACCGACTTTATGTAAATTATGTCTCTAAGTTGTAACTTTAAAGTAGATCTTTTATGTTTTGTAATTTGTACAATCAAGTACTTGACCTTGAGACCTTTAGTTAGTACTAAAGTCGGTCAGTCTAAGTTCAAGTTTCGGGTAACTCATGTTGGGTTGACCGCTGTATTTACGGTGTGAACTAGCATGATATGGGTCCCACAAGACTTGTCTCAGGTAAAGTCAGTTACCTGGGGCGGGTCCTGTCAACTTGGTATCAAAGCACTAGGTTATCAAATCCTGTTAATTATCTTACATCTTTGGTGATACTCAGAGTTGCGATGGCCCAACCGCGGCGGATAACCATTGTATGCTTTCGAGCATTATTTGTTGCTAAGGATGTGAGGTTGTTTTCCGATCATGTTTTCAGAGTTCACTAATTGTGTCTTCCCTTAGGTATCATGCCTCATGGTCATGGGCGCGCACCTCAACAGAATCCTCCGCATATGGTAGAGGATGTAGGTGAGCACGCTCCTGGGAATGTAGAAGGATCATATGATCGTATAGGGCATAATCTTGAGCATATTGTGAATGCCCTTCCTCTTCACGGTAACCATGAGTGTGTTACTATGGTCCGGGAACACAAGCATGGTGCTATATACTTTATGAGTGCTGATGACCCTATAGATGCTCATAATTGGCTTAAGAGCATGGAAAGAGTGTTTGCAAGAATGGATTACCCCGAGCATGAGAAGGTACCCTTAGCAGTCGACTTCCTTAACAGAGGAGCGTACGACTGGTGTGAAACTATGCAGAGAGATCCTAAGAATGTTACTTGAGGTGAGTTCATAGAATTGTTCCTTAGTCAATACTTCACTTCAGCTATTCAAGATCAAAAGTATAGAGAGTTTCAAGATTTGAAAATGAAGAACCTAAAAGTACAATAGTATGAGGAACAATTTTTGAGCTTGTCTCACTATGCACCATTTTTGGTGACTACTTAAGTGGAGAAGTGTCACAGGTTTGAAATAGGCTTGTCTGAGGAAATTAAAGACATGTTGGCATCATCCAAGCCATCTAGCTTTGTGGAGTTAGTTGATACAGCCATCAGGTGCGAGAGTAGAGTTCTTGCTCGCTCTCGACCTTTGAAGTCTGGTGGCTCCAGTCAAGGCCCTCCTAAGAGAGCATCAACCTGAGAGGTTGGATAATCTTTTAGTGGTCATTCAGGCACTTTCAACTGTGGTTGTCGAACAACTTCTAGATTCAAGGGACGCCCAGACTAATCAAGTCAAACAAGAAGACGTCAGAGTATAAGTATCGGTACAAGTGGTAATAGTGGAGGATGGCGTAGCTCACCATCATTTTGCAGGAACCCAGAGTGCCTAAGATTCCATAAACATCATGAAGGAAAGTGTTAGGCTAGATCTGTAGTCTTTTTTCAATTTGGCCAGCTAGGGCATTATAAAACCAATGCCCACAGCTAGTTCAAGGAACCAACTTCTTGACTCCTACTCAGTTTGCAAGTCATGTCTCTGAAAATAATCTGAAAGGACCCAACCCCGATTCAGTTGCCCAAATCAGAATCGAACCCCTTCTAAAAATACGAACCAACAAAAATCTTTCAAAATTTCGGCAGAGTTTCGTTACTAACGTGGAATTACATAAACCTGCACCCTAAAAATAACACTTCGTCCTATGCCATAAAAGCCAAACCGTGGGCACCAATCCCATCCGGATTTCTCAACATCATAATATAAACAATAAACAGTAAACATACTGTAGTATATATATCCGAGAAAATCGGTATAAAACATGTATCAGAATGTATCAGAGCGACCTCTAATGTAAATATATAAAATAAACACATCAGTAGGCGAAACAAGGACCTACTGGAAAACACAGGTAGCTCAGATCACTAGCCTCCAACTGCGACGTGAAATACCAAAACCTGAACTACAAACTGGGCACGGAAACCGAAAAGCCCAGGGGAAAGACATGAAAACCGTTAGAGTGAGTGGACGAAAATAAATATCTTTCACCAGTTGATATATATGTTAAAATAACATATGCGAGTCCAGGTAAATAAAATAACAAAGTGTATGGGGCCACTCATGGACACGTCCGTGTTAGTACAGTCCGAATCACGGGATCCCAGACCCACACGTGATTCGAGCCAGAAAGGCCTCAAGTCAGGATATCTGTTTCCACCCAAAAATACATCGACACAAGAAACAGATAACTGTACCCACCCGGAAATACATCGGCACAAGGTACAGAGAACTGTACCCACCCGAAAATACATCGGCACAAGGTACAGTTTCCCACTGGCAGGCACCCTCGGGGATCAGCCAGGATGCGTGTGTATCGATACAACAACATATACTAAGACTGTACTCTGTGTAAACCAAATCATAACTAACTCGATGCATGTGCGTAAAGCAATATAATAAAGCAATATAATAATGCATATAATAGAAACATAATCGTATAACACATGCTCATATAAAACATAATCTCCTATGCATGCTCAAATTCGTAAATCGTATAAAAAGACTCGCAATCATTCCGTGAAAAGAAATTGTCCACTCACAAGTCAGCAAAACGCGCACTCGCGCTAATCTCGTGGCCCGGCGAAAGATCCCTCGCCTGAAGAACGATCTCGGTCTCCTGAACATTCATAAACATAACTGATCAAAATCATAGTCCACAACTCTGTACTGAAGCACGGAAACCAACCGTCCCCGGAAATATACAATGCAGTACAAAATAATTAACGGAATCCTCGAAATCACCACTCGAAACCCTCGACTGAAAATCGGCTACCCAAATCAATCAGAAAACCTCTAGACGATAATCAGGGCGTGATTACGAGAAAAATGACATTAAAAACACTAAAATCTAAAAAGTCAACCATTTGCCGGAGTTCCGCCGTTGACCGCAACCGTCGGCGGCGGCGCTTACAACGGTGAAGTTTCACGGCGAGGAAGCTCCAGAAACGAAGCCCATCTCAAGCCCAGCCAAACCTTCAACTGACACCAAGCCCAATTCAAGCCGGAAGCAGGTCAATTTCAGCTCGAAAGGTGAACGGAAAATCCCTCCGGCAACCTAATCGGGTTCCAACAATTCCTTAACCAAACCCAAAATAGATCACATGGGGAGCATCACCGAGGTGTGGGGAGGTGAAACCCCAACAACCTCACCTCCAAAACTCGCCGGAGCACAGCTCCCCGTCACCGGCGAAAAATCCCAGTCGGCCTCGAATCGAACCTACTCCAAACCTCATCAATTTCCATCAATTCAAGCACAGACCAACTCGAAATCACAAGGAGATGCGAGCCTTAACCTTCGCTTGGCCGGAGGTGGCCGGAAAATGGACGTCGGACGGTGAAGACCAAAACGGAAACTTCCTCCCCTCCGGTCAACGATCAACATTCCAATTTTGGAAAGTCAAAGCTCGGTCAACGTTAGTCAAAGCTCAAACTGCAATTTCTGACTATTTCTCGACTATTTCCGATATTTATACTTGCGCCTCGGGTCGATTGATGATTCGAAATGGATAACCATCACGATTCGGATAAACACGAAACAATCAGATAAACTCGTCGAAAACTGAAACTTCAAATAATCGTATTATATTCCTCGGTTATCGGAAAAATCTTCCGGAACCGCCCTCGAGCTCGAAATCACGTACTCTACAACTTCCGTGCAGACACACAACTCAAATTCTCGGCCGAAAACATAGTCACGAATAGAATCGACAAACCACATATATAACGTAAAACTGCGACTAAACAGAATCTCGTGAATCTTGCCGAATATTCCACTGACTCTGGTTCGGGTCGTCACAAATCTACCCTCCTTAAAAAAAATTTTGACCTGGAAATTTACGTACCTGTCAAGTAAACAGATGAGGATACTGTTCCCGCATACGCCGCTCAGTCTCCCAGGTGGCTTCCTCAACTGAGTGGTTCTGCCACAAGATCTTCACTAGCGGGATCACACGGTGTCTCAACTCCTGCTCACGACGATCGAGAATATGCACAGGCTCCTCTATGTACGTCAAATCCTCTCTGATCGGCAACTGCTGTGGGACTAATACATGTGAAGGATCTGAGATGTACTTTCGCAACATCGAAACATGGAAGACATCATGAACACAAGCCATCTCAACTGGCAACTCAAGTCTGTAAGTAACAGCTCTAACCCTCTCCGTAATCTCATACGGACCAATGTACCGTGGTCGAAGCTTGCCACGCTTCCCGAAACGCACAACTCCCCTCCACGGAGATAGTTTCAGGAAGACCCAATCACCAACCTCGAACTCTAAACTCTTCATCCTCACGTCCGCGTAACTCTTCTGCCGATCCTGGGTGATCTTCAATCGATCCCGAATAACCTGTATGTCCTCCATCGTACTCTTCACCAAATCTGGACCAATAAGCCAATGCTCGCCCACCTCACTCCAACACAATGGAGTGCGACACTGCTTCCCGTATAGGCCCTCGTACGGTGCCATCTCAATCTGGCCTGATAGCTGTTATTGTAGGCGAACTCCATCAAATGTAACTGCTGATCCCAATTCCCGCGGAACTGCAACACACATGATCGCAGCATATCCTCAAGAGTCTGAATGGTCCGCTCGGACTGCCCGTCAGTCTAAGGATGGAAAGCTGTACTAAATCGCAACCTCGTGCCCAAAGCTCGCTGCAATGCCTGCAAAAACTCAGAAGTGAACTGACTATCTCGGTCAGAAACAATAGACACAGGCACACCATGCAAGTGAACAATCTCTGATAAGTACAACTTGGCCAATCTGCCCACTGATATCTTCCCCGGAAGTGCAAGAAAGTGTGCGGATTTCGTCAGTCGGTCAACAACAACCCAAATACCGGTGTTGCCCGCCGATGTACGCGGCAACTGATAGACGAAATCCATCATAATGTGCTCCCACTTCCAAACCGGAATCTCAAGTGGCTGTAGTTTCCCTGCAGGTTTCTGACTCTCCGCTTTCACCTGCTGACAGATCAAACATCGACTCGCGTACGCGGCAATCTCCCACTTCATGTTGTGCCACCAATAGTACGCTCGAAGTGTACGAAACATCTTCGTACCTCCGGGATGCATCGCATACGCTGAACTGTGGGCCTCATCCAGAATCTCCTTCTTCAAGCTCTCACCTCTGGGCACACATAACCTACCTCTGAATAACAACGTACCGTCGTCGCTCAAACAAAACTCTGTAGGTACACCATTCTGTATCATGGTCTTCTTGCCCAACAAATAGGAATCTGAATCCTGAGCCTCTCGTACCTGATCAACCAATACGGGTCGAACCTGAAAACTAGCCAACAAAGCCCCCTCGTCATCATATCCGAACTCAGCACCCGTAGCCCGAAGCTCGGCTAACATCGACACTCTGGTCACACACACATGAAATAACGAGGCTCCAGATTTCTGGCTAAGTGCATCTGCTACAACATTGGCCTTCCCTGGATGGTACTCAAACGTTCAATCGTAGTCGTTGATCAACTCCATCCACCGGCGTTGCCTCATATTCAGATCCGGCTGCGTCTGCAAGTAAGTGAGACTTTTGTGGTCGGTGTAGATCTTACACTAAGCTTCGTACAGGTAATGTCTCCAACTCTTCAACGCTAACACAATAGCGGCTCACTCCAAGTCATGCGTCAGATAGTTTACCTCATGTGGTTTCAACTGCATGGATCCATATGCCACAACTCTACCATGCTGCATCAACACACAGCCAAGCCCCAACTTCGACGCATCGCTGTACACTACGAACTCACCACTGTCCTCTGGCAATGTCTGAACCGGTGCGGTAGTCAATCTCTCCTTCAGGAGCAAATAACTCTCCTCGCACGCATCAGACCACTCAAACTTGACGCCCTTCTTCGTCAATCTAGTCAGTGGTGTAGCAATCCGGGAGAAATCCTGTACAAACCGCCGGTAATAGCCTGCTAACTCCAAGAAACTCCGGATCTCCGGTACAGTAGTAGGTCTACTCCAGTTCAGCACGGCTTCGATCTTGTCAGGATCAACACTGACTCCCTCAGCCGAAATCACGTGGCCCAGAAACTTCACACTATCCAACCAAAACTCGCACTTGCTAAACTTCGCGAACAACTGATAGTCCCGCAAAGTCCGCAACACTGCTCGCAAATGTTTCTTGTGCTGGCCCACACTCCTGGAATAGATCAAAATATCATCAATGAATACAATCACGAAATTGTCCAGGAACCGTCTGAACACCCGATTCATCAAGTCCATGAAAGTTGCGGGGGCATTGGTCAACCCAAACGGCATAACCAAAAACTCGTAATGCCCAAACCACGACCTAAAAGCTGTCCTGGCCACATCCGAATCCCGAATCCTCAACTAGTGATAATCGGATCGAAGGTCAATCTTCGAAAAGACTGATGCACCCTTCAGCTGATCGAACAAATCATCAATCCGCGGCAATGGATACTTATTCTTCACTGTTACCTGATTCAGCTTCCGGTAGTCGATGCACAAACGCATGGACCCATCTTTTTTCTGCACAAAAAACATTGGGGCTCCCCACGGAGAAACACTCGGTCGAATAAAACCCTTATCTAGCAACTCCTGGAGCTGAATCTGCAACTCATTCAACTCCGCAGGCGCCATACGATATGGTGTCTGGGAAATCGGTCATGTACCCGGCAACAACTCAATAGTGAAATCAATCTCCCGCACAGGGGGTATACGAGGTAACTCCGCTGGAAACACATCTGGAAACTCAGAAACAACCTCAATACTACCAAGGTCTGGCACAGCTGCTATAGTGTCCACAACATGGGCTAAGTAAGCGACACAACCCTTCTTCATCAACTGATCCGCCCTCACTGCGGAAATCAAACACGGTAAAGAAGTATTCTTCTCGCCGCAAAACAGTATCTCGGGTAACCCTGGTCGTTGAAATGCGACCTCCTTCTTGTGACAGTCAAACATGGCCCAATGCGTCTCCAAGAAGTCCATACCCAAGATCAGATCAAAATCCACAATATCAAGCAATAACAGATCTGTGGCTAATCCATGACCATCAATAAACACCTCACAGTCTCTGTACACCCAACCGATGCTCACAACCTCACCTGACAGATATAATACTCTCCACAACCCCGGAAGTGGAGATGCAGGTACCGTAGCTAATGATGAAAGTCTAAATGATATAAATGAATATGTGGCACCTGGATCTAACAATGTAAGTACTGGAATACCAAAGACATGTAACGTACCGATAACGACCTCCGGTGAAGCTCTGCCGTCACGTAGAGTCATAGCATGAACTCTCGCATGTCCGGCTGGTCGTCCTCGCTGGGGTTATCCCTGCTACCTACCCTGGCCTGCAAACTGTGCTGGTCGCGCTCCCGAAGTGGCACCTCGCTCTCTTCCTGAACTCTGAGCCGCCTGTCCACCTATAGGCTGGAGACAATCCCTCGCAAAGTGACCCTCCTGACCACAGCGGTAACAGAGGGTAGGAACTCGCTGACATGCACCATAGTGATATCTATTGCAGAGGTTACACAATGGGTACTCCCTCGGTACAGGAAACGTGCCACTAGTACGCCGAGGATAACTGGAACCGCTAGAACCTCCACTAGCCAGTGGTCGCTGTGGTCGATCTCTCCTCCACCTCTGCCTCTGTCTCGATACACTGGCTGGTGGCCGATATGATCCACCGCCTGAGGATGAAGCTGAACCAGAAATATCAGAACTCTGCCTATTTGAAGGCCCCTGACTCGGTCCACCCTCCTCAAATCGCCTCGGCTGGTACCTCTGCTGCCCCTCCTTCTCTATGTCCTCACCTCGGAGTGCTGCACTGACAAACTCATCAAAGTTGTTCTGAGGCATCGTAGTCAGAGTCGCCTTGATATTCAGATTCAATCCCAGCTCAAACCTGCGACACTTGGCTTCCTCAGTAGCCACCATATCACGTGCAAAACGAGATAAACGAGTGAACCTGTCCCGGTACTAAAGTACAGACAAACTGCCCTGCCTCAAGTTTGTAAACTCCTCGTACTTGCGCTGCTGGGTAGCCTGATTGAAGTACCTCTGCATAAACAAATCATGGAACAAAGTCCATGGAGTATCAACTGGAACTCTGTCGGTGCTAACCCACCAAAAGTATGCATCACTCTCAAGTAATCCGACTGCTGCCACTATCATCTGCTCAGGAGTAAACTGCAGACGCTGACATACCCGTTCAACCTGAACCAACCATTCCTCACATATCTCTGGATCAGCTGAACCCGAAAACACAGTAGCACCAGCTGTACGAGCCTTGACCACAGGGTCAAAACGCTCTTCCAAACGCAGCACTCGCATCAGCAAGTCGCGTTTTTGGCGATCCTCATCAGGATCCGCTTCCCGATCAACACGGGGACCACGTCGAGGAGGCATCCTACTGATACAAGACAAGCATTAGACACAAGCAGAAAGAACGTAATCATGAAACCATAGATATTTGAGAACACACAACACCCGAAGTATTGATGAGTACCACTGGCCAGTCGGGTCATCACTACAGTCATGCTGTATAAACTCAAATACCCTAAGCGTCACAACTACAAGAGTCTACAGAATCTGACAACCTAAGGCTCTGATACCAAGCTGAAAGGACCCAACCCCGATTCAGTTGCCCAAATCAGAATCGAACCCCTTCTGAAAATACGAACCAACAAAAATCTTTCAAAATTTCGGCAGAGTTTCGTTACTAACGTGGAATTACATAAACCTACACCCTGAAAATAACACTTCGTCCTATGCCACAAAAGCCAAACCGTGGGAACCAATCCCATCCGGATTTCTCAACATCATAATATAAACAATAAACAGGAAACATATTGTAGTATATATATATCTGAGAAAATTCGTATAAAACATGTATCGGAATGTATCAGAGCGACCTCTAATGTAAATATATACAATAAACACATCAGTAGGCGAAACAAGGACCTACTGGAAAACACAGGTAGCTCAGATCACTAGCCTCCAACTGTGACGTGAAACACCAAATCCTGAACTGCAAACTGGGCACGGAAACCGAAAAACCCAGGGGAAAGACATGAAAACCGTTAGAGTGAGTGGACGAAAATAAATGTCTTTCACCAGTTGATATATATGTTAAAATAACATATGCGAGTCCAGGTAAATAAAATAACAAAGTGTACGGGGTCACTCATGGACACGTCCGTGTTAGTACAGTCCGAATCACGGGATCCCAGACCCACACGTGATTCTAGCCAGAAAGGCCTCAGCTTAGGATATCTGTTTCCACCCGGAAATACATCGGCACAAGAAACAAATAACTGTACCCACCCGGAAATACATCGGCACAAGGTACAGAGAACTGTACCCACCCGAAAATACATCGGCACAAGGTACAGTTTCCCCCTGGTAGGCACCCTCGGGGATCAGCCGGGATGCATGTGTATCGATACAACAACATATACTAAGACTGTACTCTGTGTAAACCAAATCATAACTAACTCGATGCATGTGCGTAAAGCAATATAATAATGCATATAATAGAAACATAATCGTATAACACATGCTCATATAAAACATAATCTCGTATGCATGCTCAAATTCATAAATCGTATAAAAAGCCTCGCAATCATTCCGTGAAAAGAAATTGTCCACTCACAAGTCAGCAAAACGCGCACTAGCGCTAATCTCGTGGCCCTGCGGAAGATCCCTCGCCTGAAGCACGATCTCGGTCTCGATCTTGATCTCCTGAACATTCATAAACATAACTGATCAAAATCATTGTCCACAACTCTGTACTGAAGCACGGAAACCAACCGTCCCCAGAAATATACAATGCAGTACAAAATAATTAACGGAATCCCCGAAATCACCACTCGAAACCCTCGACTGAAAATCGGCTACCCAAATCAATCCGAAAACCTCTGAACGATAATCAGGGCGCGATTACGAGAAAAATGACATTAAAAACACTAAAATCTAAAAAGTCAACCCCTCGCCGGAGCTCCGCCGCCGCCGTTGGCGCGCCGTCAACGGTGAAGTTTCACGGCGAGGAAGCTCCATAAACGAAGCCCATCTCAAGCCCAGCCAAACCTTCAACTGACACCAAGCCCAATTCAAGCCGGAAGCAGGTCAATTTCAGCTCGAAAGGTGAACGGAAAATCCCTCCGGCAACCTAATCGGGTTCCAACAATTCCTTAACCAAACCCAAAATAGATCACATGGGGAGCATCACCGAGGTGTGGGGAGGTGAAACCCCAACAACCTCACCTCCAAAACTCGCCGGAGCACAGCTCCCCGTCACCGGCGAAAAATCCCAGTCGGCCTCGAATCGAACCCACTCCAAACCTCATCAATTTCCATCAATTCAAGCACAGACCAACTCGAAATCACAAGGAGATGCGAGCCTTAACCTTCACTTGGCCGGAGGTAGCCGAAAAATGGACGTCGGACGGTGAAGACCAAAACGGAAACTTCCTCCCCTCGGGTCAACGGTCAACTTTCCACTTTTGGAAAGTCAAAGCTCGGTCAACGTCAGTCAAAGCTCAAACTGCAATTTTTGACTATTTCTCGATTATTTCCGATATTTATACTCGTGCCTCGGGTCGATCGACGATTCGAAATAGATAACCATCACGATTCGGATAAACACGAAACAATCGGATAAACTTGTCGAAAACTGAAACTTCAAATAATCGTATTATATTCCTCGGTTATCGGAAAAATCTTCCAGAACCGCCCTCGAGTTTGAAATCACGTACTCTACAATTTCCGTGAAGACATGCAACTCAAATTCTCGGCCGAAAACATAGTCGCGAATAGAATCGACAAACCACATATATAACGTAAAACTGCGACTAAACAAAATCTCGTGAATCGTGCCGAATATTCTACTGACTCTGGTTCGGGTCGTCACATAATCCTAGTGAAGGCAACGGGCTAGCGTTGCGGGTCTTAGTGACGAACAATGCAGTAGTGGCCAAAGAGGACGAATGATGACCCAGACCAGATTAAATACTATTACCCTTAATGAGGGTAGAGCTTCTCCGAAAATCATAATGGGTACGTTATCTATTCTTGGTCAACCCGCTTTTATATTAATAGATCCTGGAGCTACACATTCATTTATCTATAGTAAATTTGTTGCATTGAGTAATAAGGCATCATTCCCTCTTATTGGGGAGTGGAGAGTAACCTTAGCTTTGGGTGATACGTATAAAGTGACCAGGGTGTATAAGAATTGTAATGTTGTCATTGAGGGTCATGTTTTAGGAGTTGATTTGATCCTTCTTGATATCGCTGAGTTTGATGCAATTTTGGGAATGGACTTCTAGGAGCCCCACCGAGCAGTAGTAGACTACTTTAGAAAGGAGGTGGTATTTAAGGGTCTAGGTACACCTAAGGTATCTTTTCGAGGTGAAAGGAATGTGCTATCATCTTGTCTAGTTTCCACTATTAAAGCGGAGAAGATGATGTCAAAAGGGTGTCAGACTTATTTGGCACATATAGTGAACACTAGTGTGGAAAAAGCTAAGATTAAGGATATTTCAATAGTAAGCCAATATAGTGATGTTTTCCCTGAGGATTTGCCAGGATTACCTCCGGAAAGGGAAATAGATTTTACGATTGAGTTACTTCCAGGTACGAACCCAATCTCCCAAGCACCATACAGGATGGCTCTAATAGAATTGCAAGAGTTAAAAACCCAGTTGCAGGAGCTAATTGATAAGGGCTTCATACGACCTAGTATATCACCATGGGGTTCTCCAGTGTTGTTTGGGAAGAAGAAGTACGGTACCCTTAGGCTTTGTATTGACTATAGAAAGTTGAATCAGGTCACGATGAAGAATAAGTATCCATTGCCTCGCATTGACGATTTGTTTGATCAGCTGAGGGGAGCTGCAGTATTTTGAAAGATTGACTTAAGGTCAGGTTATCACCAATTGCATATTCGGGAATTAGACATTCCTAAGACTGCATTTAGATCACGCTATGGTCAGTATGAGTTTCGTGTAATGTGACAACCCGAACCAGAATCAGATGTGTGCTTGGCACGATTCTCGAGGTTTGGTTTTAGTCGCAGTTTTGCGATATTATGTGGTTTGCCGATTCGATTCGCGACTTTATTTTCAGTCGAGAATTTGAGTTGAGTGTCTTCACGGAAAGTGTAGAGTACGTGATTTCGAGTTTGTGGGTGGTTCCGGAAGATTTTTTCGATAACTGAGGAGTATTTTATGATTATTTGAAGTTTCGGGTTCCGACGAGTTTATCCGATTGTTTCGAGTTTATCCGAATCATTTCGTATTTTCATTTTGGACCGTCGATTGACCCGAGGCTCGAGTATAAATATCGAAAATAGCTGAGAATTAGTCGAAAACTTCATTTTGGGCGTTGACCAAACTGGGAATTTTGTTGACTTTCCTATTTTGGAAAGTAAGCCATCGGACGAAAGGGGAAAGTTTCCCAAACGGGAAGTCAGTTTCCGGCGACCGGATTCCGGCCACTATTCACCTCGGGACAGGTACGGTTTGATTCCCTGAGTGATTTCGAGTTGGATGGTTGTGGGTTTGAGTGGAATTGTTTCGGTTTTGGTTCAACCCAAATTGAGATTTCTTGCCGGAATTCGGCCTTAATGGGGGGAGCTTTTCTGGTGACATTTGGTGGCTGTGGGGTGGGGGCTTCACCTCGCCTTGCCCCAAGGTTGTTACTCATGTGTTTTATTTCGGTTTTGGAGGTGGTTTGGCTTGAACCCGATTGGTTTTTCCGGCAAGGAATTTGGCTCGGTTTTGCTCGATTTTGGAAGGGTTAGAGTTGGAATTGGGTTTAGTGAGAGAAAATGGTTCGTGAGATCGAGATCTTGAAAACTGGAGTTTTCCACCGTGGAATTCCACCGTTGACGGCGCGCGGCGGCGGTCAACGGCGGAGGAAAAGTCAACTTTTCAGATTTCGATGTAATTAGTGTCATTTTTCTCGTAATCACGCCCTGGTTATCGTACGGAGGTTTTCGGGTTGATTTGGTTAGCCGATTTTCAGTCGAGATTTCGAGTGGGGATTTCGGGATTTCCGTAATTCATTTTGCACTGCATTTCGTATTTCCGGGAACGGTTGGTTTCCGTGCATCAGTACAGTGTTGAGAACTATGATTTTGATCAGTTATGTTTTGTAAACATTCAGGAGATCGAGATCGAGATCAAGATCGTGCTTCAGGCGAGGGATCTTCCGCTGGACCACGAGATTAGCGCGAGTGCGCGTTTTGCTCACCTGTGAGTGGACAATTTCTTTTCACGGAAATGATTGCGAGTCTTTTTATATGATTTTCAAATTTGAGCATGCGTATGAGATTTCGGATTACATGAGTATGTGTTTACAATTATGTATATATATACGGTTATGCGTATACGAATAAACAGATATGAGCATGTTTACAAGATTACGATTATTATGAGCATGTGTTATATACGATTATGTTACCCCTATGCATTTTTATGCTGATTACTGTATATGCATCGAGATATTTGTGATTTGATTTTCACAGAGTACAGTCGTAGTTCATGTTGTTGTATCGATACACACGCATCCCCGGCTGATCACCGATGGTGCTTACCAGGGGGGACGCTGTGCCTTGTGCCGATATATTTCCGGGTAGGTACAGTTATCTGTTTCTTGTGCCGAGGTATTTCCGGGTGGAAACAGTTACCCTGACCTGAGGCCTTTCTGGCTCGAATCACGTGTGGGTCTGGGATCCCGTGATTCGGACTGTACTAGCACGGACGTGTCCATGAGTGGCCCCGTGGGATTTTACTTGCATGCTCTATACGCTGGAGGATTATGGTTTACCTCGCGTATTTTATTATATTTATTCATTCGACTCGCATATGTTTTTATAACATATATTATTTGGTGAAAGACATTTATTTTCGTCCACTCACTCTAACGTGTTTATTGTCTTTCCCCTGGGCTTTTCGGTTTCCGTGCCCAGTTTGCAGTTCAGGTTTGGTGTTTCACGTCGCGGTTTGGAGGCTAGGGATCAGAGTCACCTGTGTTTTCCAGTAGGTTCTTGTTTCGCCTACTGATGTACATATTGTATATGTTTTACTCTAGAGGTCGCTCTGATACAATCTGATACATGTTGTGCGGATTTTCACGGATATACATATATACATAGTACAGTTTATTTACTGTTGTTGATTATATTGATGTTGAGAAATCCGGATGGGGTTGGTGCCCACGGTTTGCTTTTTGTGACATAGGACGAAGTGTTAATTTCCGCGTGCAGGTTATGGTAATTCCACGCTAGTAACGAAACTCTGCCGAAATTTTGAAAAATTTTTGTTGGTTCGTATTTTCGAAGGGTTTGATTCCGGTTTAGGTAACTGAATCGGGATTGGGTCCTTTCAGTTTGGTATCAGAGCATTAGGTTGTCAGATTCTGTAGACTCTTGTAGTTGTGACGCTTAGGGTATTTGAGTTGATACAGCATGACTGGAGTGATGACCCGACTGGCCAGCGGTACTCATCAATACTTCGGGTGTTGTATGTCCTCAAATATCTGCGGTTTCATGATTACGTTCTTTCTGCTTGTGCCTAATGCTTGTCTTGTATCAGTAGGATGCCTCCTCGACGTGGTCCCCGTGTTGATCGGGATGATGATCCTGATGAGGATCGCTGAACGCGCGACTTGCTGATGCGAGTGCTGCGTTTTGAAGAGCATTTTGACCCTGTGGTCAAGGCTCGCACTGCAGGTGCTACATTGTTTTCGGGTTCAGTTGATCCAGAGATATGCGAGGCATGGTTGGTTCAGATTGAGCGAGTTTGTGAGCGTCTGCAGTTTACACCTGAGCAGATGTCAATAGCCGCAGTTGGTTTACTTGAGGGTGATGCATACTTTTGGTGGGTTAGCACTGACAGGGTTCCTGTAGATACTCCGTGTGGACATTGTTTCGTGATTTGTTTATGCGGAGGTATTTTAATCAGGCTACCCAGCAGCGCAAGTACGAGGAGTTCACGAACTTGAGGCAGGGCAGTTTGTCTGTACTTGAGTATCGGGATCGGTTTACCCATTTGTCTCGTTTTACGCGGGATATGGTGGCTACAGAGGAAGCCAAGTGTCGCAGGTTTGAGCTGGGATTGAATCTGAACATCAAGGCGACGTTGACTACGATGCCGAGGAACAACTTTGATGAGTTTGTCAGTGCAGCTCTCCGAGGTGAGGATGTTGAGCAGGAGAGACAGCGGCAGAGGTACCAGCCGAGACGATTTGAGGAAGGTGAACCGAGTCAGGGGTCTTCAAAGAGGCAGAGTTCTGATACTTCCGGTTCAGCTTCATCTTCAGGTAATCGACCCTATCGACCTTATCGACCACCAAATAGTGCTTCGAGGCAGAAACAGAGGTGGAGGAGAGATCAACCTCAGAGACCCTTGGCTAGTGAGGATTCTAGCGGCTCTAGTTACCCTCGGCGTACTGGGGGCACATTTCCTGTACCGAGGGAGTACCCGTTGTGCAGTCTCTGCAACAGATACCATTATGGTTCTTGTCAGCGAGTTCCTACCCTTTGTTATCGTTGTGGCCAGGAGGGTCACTTTGCGAGGGATTGTTCCCAACCAGTTGGTGGACAGGCGGCCCAAAGTTCCGGAGTTGAGCGAGGTGCCACTACGGGAGCTCGACCAGCACAGTTTGCAGGCCAGGGCCGACAGCAGGGACAGCCCCAGCGAGGACGACCAGCCGGACAGGCGAGAGTTCATGCTATGACTATGCGTGAGGGCAGAGCATCACCGGAGGTCGTTATCGGTACGTTACATGTTTTCGGTATTCCAGTAGTTGCATTGTTAGATCCAGGTGCCACACATTCATTCATATCATTTAGACTGTCATCATTGGCTACGGTTCCTGCATCTCCACTTCCGGGGTTGTGGAAAGTGTTGTATCCGTCAGGTGAGGTTGTGAGCATCGGTTGGGTTTACCGAGATTGTGAGGTGTTTATTGATGGCCATGGTTTAGCCGCTGATCTGTTGTTGCTTGATATTGTGGATTTCGATTTGATATTGGGTATGGACTTTTTGGAATCGCACTGGGCCATGTTTGATTGCCACAGGAAGGAGGTCGCGTTTCGACGACCAGGGTTACCTGAGATACTGTTTCGTGGCGAGAAGAACACTTCCCTACCATGTTTGATTTCCGCGATGAGGGCGGATCGGTTGATGAAGAAGGGTTGTGTTGCTTACTTAGCCCATGTTGTGGACACTACAGCTGCAGTGCCGGATCTTGGTAGTATTGAGGTTGTGTCTGAGTTTCCGGATGTGTTTCCAGCAGAGTTACCTGGTATACCCCCTGTGCGGGAGATTGATTTTACCATTGAGTTGTTGCCGGGTACTGGACCGATTTCCCAGACACCGTACCGGATGGTGCCTGCAGAGTTGAGGGAGTTGCAGATTCAGCTTCAGGAGTTGTTGGAGAAGGGATTCATTCAACCGAGTGTTTCTCCGTGGGGTGCTCCAGTGTTGTTTGTGCGGAAGAAGGATGGGTCCATGTGTTTGTGCATCGACTATCGGAAGCTGAATCAGATTACAGTGAGGAACAAGTATCCGTTGCCACGGATTGACGACTTGTTCGATCAGCTGAAGGGAGCAGCAGTCTTTTCGAAGATTGACCTTCGATCCGGATATCACCAGTTGAGAATCTGAGATTCAGATGTTGCCAGGACAGCTTTCAGGACGCGGTATGGGCACTATGAGTTTTTGGTTATGCCATTTGGGTTGACCAATGCCCCCGCAGCTTTCATGGACTTGATGAATCGGGTGTTTCGACGATTCCTGGACAAGTTTGTGATAGTATTCATTGATGATATTTTGATATACTCGAGGAGTGTGGGCCAGCACAAGAAGCACTTGCGAGCGGTGTTGCGGACTTTGCGGGATCATCAGTTATTCGCGAAGTTTAGCAAGTGTGAGTTCTGGTTGGATAGTGTGAAGTTTTTGGGCCACGTGATTTCGGCCGAGGGAGTTAGTGTTGATCCTGACAAAATCGAGGCCGTGCTGAATTGGAGTCGACCCACTACTGTGCCAGAGATCCGGAGTTTCTTGGGGTTAGCAGGCTATTACCGACGATTTGTACAGGATTTCTCCCGGATAGCTACACCACTGACCAGATTGACGAAGAAGGGCGTCAAGTTTGAGTGGTCTGAAGCGTGCGAGGAGAGTTATTTACTCCCGAAGGAGAGATTGACTACCGCACCGGTTCTGATGTTGCCAGACGACAGTGGTGAGTTTGTTGTATACAGCGACGCGTCGAAGTTGGGCCTTGGCTGTGTATTGATGCAGCATGGTAGAGTCGTGGCATATGGTTCCAGACAGCTGAAACCGCATGAGGTCAACTATCCGACGCATGAGTTGGAGTTAGCCACTATTGTGTTAGCGTTGAAGAGTTGGAGACATTATCTGTATGGTGCTCAGTGTAAGATTTTCACTGACCACAAGAGTCTCACTTACTTGCGGACGCAGCCAGATCTGAACATGAGGCAGCGCCGATGGATGGAGTTGATCAATGATTATGATTGCACGTTTGAGTACCATCCAGGGAAGGCCAACGTTGTGGCAGATGCACTTAGCCGGAAATCTGGAGCCTCATTGTTTCACATGTGTGTGGCCAGAGTGTCGATGTTAGCCGAGCTTCGAGCTACAGGTGCTATGTTTGGGTATGATGATGATGGAGCTTTGTTAGCCAGTTTCCAGGTTCGACCAGTGTTGGTTGATCAGGTACGGGAGGCACAGGATTCAGATCCCTACTTGCTGGGCAAGAAGACCATGATTCGGAATGGTGTGCCTACAGAGTTCCGTTTGAGCGACGACGGTACGTTGTTGTTCAGGGGTAGATTATGTGTACCCAGGGACGAAGACTTGAAGAAGGAGATTCTGGACGAGGCCCACAGTTCAGCGTATGCGATGCATCCCGGAGGTACAAAGATGTTTCGTACACTTCGAGCGTACTATTGGTGGCGCAACATGAAGCGGGAGATTGCCGCGTACGTGAGTCGGTGTTTGATTTGTCAGCAAGTGAAGGCGGAAAGGCAGAAACCTGCAGGGAAACTACAGCCACTTGAGATTCCGGTTTGGAAGTGGGAGCATATCACGATGGATTTCGTCTATCAGTTGCCACGTACTTCGGCGGGCAACACTGGCATTTGGGTTATCGTTGATCGATTGACGAAATCCGCACACTTTCTTGCACTTCCAGGGAAGATTTCAGTGGGCAGACTGGCTAAGTTGTACTTATCAGAGATTGTTCGCTTGCATGGTGTGCCTGTATCGATTGTTTCTGACCGAGATAGTCAGTTCACTTCTGAGTTTTGGCAGGCTTTACAGCGAGCTTTGGGCACGAGGTTGCGGTTTAGTACAACTTTTCATCCTCAGACTGACGGGCAGTCCGAGCGGACCATTCAGACTCTTGAGGATATGCTGAGATCGTGTGTGTTGCAGTTTCGTGGAAACTGGGATCAGCAGTTACACTTGATCGAGTTCGCCTACAACAACAGCTATCAGGCCAGTATTGAGATGGCACCGTATGAGGCTCTGTATGGGAAGCAGTGTCGGACTCCATTGTGTTGGAGTGAGGTGGGCGAGCGTTGGCTCATTGGTCCGGATTTGGTGAAAACCACGATGGAGGACATTCAGGTTATTCGGGATCAACTGAAGGTCGCCCAGGATCGGCAGAAGAGTTATGCGGATGTGAGGAGGAAGAGTTTAGAGTTCGAGGTTGGTGATTGGGTCTTCCTGAAACTATCTCCGTGGAGGGGAGTTGTACGTTTCGGAAAGCGTGGCAAGCTTCGACCGCGGTACATTGGTCCGTATGAGATTACAGAGAGGGTTGGAGCTGTTGCTTACAGACTTGAGTTACCGACAGAGATGGCTCGTGTACATGATGTCTTCCATGTTTCAATGTTGCGGAAGTACATCTCAGATCCTTCACATGTGATAGCCCCACAACAGTTGCCGATCAGAGAGGATTTACCGTATGTTGAGGAGCCAGTGCAGATTCTCGATCGACGTGAGCAGGAGTTGAGACACCGTGTGATTCCCCTTGTGAAGGTCTTGTGGCAGAACCATTCAGTGGAGGAGGCCACTTGGGAGACCGAGCAGCGTATGCGGGAGCAGTATCCTCATCTGTTCACATGACAGGTACGTAAATTTCGAGGTCGAAATTTCTTTAAGGGGGGTAGATTTGTGACGACTCGAACCAGAATCAGATGTGTGCTTGGCACGATTCTCGAGGTTTTGTTTTAGTCGCAGTTTTGCGATATTATGTGGTTTGCCGATTCGATTCGCGACTTTGTTTTCGGTCGATAATTTGAGTTGAGTGTCTTCACGGAAAGTGTAGAGTACGTGATTTCGAGTTCGTAGGTGGTTCCGGAAGATTTTTCTGATAACCGAAGAGTATTTTATGATTATTTGAAGTTTCGGGTTCCGACGAGTTTATCCGATTGTTTCGAGTTTATCCGAATCATTTCGTATTTTCATTTTGGACCGTCGATTGACCCGAGGCTCGAGTATAAATATCGAAAATAGCTGAGAATTAGTCGAAAACTTCATTTTGGGCGTTGACCAAACTGGGAATTTTGTTGACTTTCCTATTTTGGAAAGTAAGCCATCGGACGAAAGAGGAAAGTTTCCCAAACGGGAAGTCAGTTTCTGGCGACCGGATTCCGGCCACTATTCACCTCGGGACAGGTACGGTTTGATTCCCTGAGTGATTTCGAGTTGGATGGTTGTGGGTTTGAGTGGAATTGTTTCGGTTTTGGTTGAACCCGAATTGAGATTTCTTGCCGGAATTCGGCCTTAATGGGGGGAGCTTTTCCGGTGACATTTGGTGGCTGTGGGGTGGGGGCTTCACCTCGCCTTGCCCCAAGGTTGTTACTCATGTGTTTTATTTCGGTTTTGGAGGTGGTTTGGCTTGAACCCGATTGGTTTTTCCGGCAAGGAATTTGGCTCGGTTTTGCTCGATTTTGGAAGGGTTAGAGTTGGAATTGGGTTTAGTGGTAGAAGAGAAAATGGTTCGTGAGATCGAGATCTTGAAAACTGGAGTTTTCCACCATGGAATTCCACCGTTGACGGCGCGCCGCCGCCGGCGGCGGCGGTCAACGGCGGAGGAAAAGTCAACTTTTCAGATTTCGATGTAATTAGTGTCATTTTTCTCGTAATCACGCCCTGGTTATCGTACGGAGGTTTTCGGGTTGATTTGGTTAGCCGATTTTCAGTCGAGATTTCGAGTGGGGATTTCGGGATTTCCGTAGTTCATTTTGCACTGCATTTCGTATTTCCGGGAACGGTTGGTTTCCGTGCATCAGTACAGTGTTGAGAACTATGATTTTGATCAGTTATGTTTTGTAAACATTCAGGAGATCGAGATCGAGATCGTGATCGTGCTTCAGGCGAGGGATCTTCCGCTGGACCACGAGATTAGCGCGAGTGCGCGTTTTGCTCACCTGTGAGTGGACAATTTCTTTTCACGGAAATGATTGCGAGTCTTTTTATATGATTTTCGAATTTGAGCATGCGTATGAGATTTCGGATTACATGAGCATGTGTTTACAATTATATATATATATACGGTTATGCGTATACGAATAAACAGATATGAGCATGTTTACAAGATTACGATTATTATGAGCATGTGTTATATACGATTATGTTACCCATATGCATTTTTATGCTGATTACTGTATATGCATCGAGATATTTGTGATTTGATTTTCACAGAGTACAGTCGCAGTTCATGTTGTTGTATCGATACACACGCATCCCCGGCTGATCACCGAGGGTGCTTACCAGGGGGGACGCTGTGCCTTGTGCCGATGTATTTCCGGGTAGGTACAGTTATCTGTTTCTTGTGCCGAGGTATTTCCGGGTGGAAACAGTTACCCTGACCTGAGGCCTTTCTGGCTCGAATCACGTGTGGGTCTGGGATCCCGTGATTCGGACTGTACTAGCACGGACGTGTCCATGAGTGGCCCCGTGGGATTTTACTTGCATGCTCTATACGCTGGAGGATTATGGTTTACCTCGCGTATTTTATTATATTTATTCATTCGACTCGCATATGTTTTTATAACATATATTATTTGGTGAAAGACATTTATTTTCGTCCACTCACTCTAACGTGTTTATTGTCTTTCCCCTGGGCTTTTCGGTTTCCGTGCCCAGTTTGCAGTTCAGGTTTGGTGTTTCACGTCGCGGTTTGGAGGCTAGTGATCAGAGTCACCTGTGTTTTCCAGTAGGTTCTTGTTTCGCCTACTGATGTACATATTGTATATGTTTTACTCTAGAGGTCGCTCTGATACAATCTGATACATGTTGTGCGGATTTTCACGGATATACATATATACATAGTACAGTTTATTTACTGTTGTTGATTATATTGATGTTGAGAAATCCGGATGGGGTTGGTTCCCACGGTTTGCTTTTTGTGGCATAGGACGAAGTGTTAATTTCCGCGTGCAGGTTATGGTAATTCCACGCTAGTAACGAAACTCTGCCGAAATTTTGAAAAATTTTTGTTGGTTCGTATTTTCGAAGGGTTTGATTCCGGTTTAGGTAACTGAATCGGGATTGGGTCCTTTCATGTAATGCCATTTGGACTGACCAATACACTAACAGCCTTCATGGACCTTATGAATCAAGTATTTTGACCTTACCTGGATCAGTTTGTAATTGTCTTTATCGATGATATTTTGGTGTATTCCAAGGATGAGGAACAACATGCACAACATCTACATTTAGTGTTGCAGACCTGTCGAAATGCTCAGTTGTATGACAAATTCAGTAAGTGTGAATTTTGGCTCCATAATGTTTGGTTTTTGGGTCATGTCGTATCAGCTGCAGAAATCATGGTAGATTCTACATAAAGAAGAGGCGGTTCTAAATTGGGAAAGATCTATCCACGTGATTGACATAAGAAGTTTCTTGGGTCTAGCTGGTTATTATCGTCGCTTCATTCAGGATTTCTCTAAAATAGCCAGTCCTCTTATTAAGTTGACCAGAAAAGGGGTGAAGTTTATATGGTTTAATGAATGTGAAAGAAGTTTTCAGGAGCTCAAAGAAAAGTTGACGATGGCTCTAGTTTTAGCTTTACCTGATAATAATGGAGAATATGTGGTGTATTGTGATGCCTGAAGATTAGGATTGGGTTATGTGTTGATGCAGCACCAGCGAGTTATTGCATATGCATCTAGGGCAGCTGAAGCCATAAGAAGGGAACTATCTAACTCCAGATCTTGAGCTTGCGGCAGTGGTTTTTGTACTAAAAATTTGGAGACATTACTTATATGAAGCTAAATGTCAAGTTTTTACAGATCATAAGAGTCTCACTTATGTAGCCTCGCAAAAAGACTTGAATTTGAGGCAGAAACGATGGATGGAGTTAATCGAAGACTATGACTATACCATTGAGTACCACCCGAGTAAGGCTAATGTAGTAGCAGACGCACTCAGTAGAAAAGCACATGTGTCGTTGTCTTACCTCAAGGCAATAAGGGTTCAGCTTCTGTATGAATTGCGGACAACAGGAGCACAACTCCATGTACATGAAGGAGGTGACAATAAAATTGCTTTAGTCGCAAGCTTTCATCTAAGGCCTGTAATACTTGACCGTGTGCGTGATGCCCAACTCCAGGACGTGTCTTTGAACAGGTGGAGAGAAGTGGCACAAGATGAACAGACATGAATTTCTCTCAGAAGAATGATGGTACGCTGTTGTTCAAAGGTAGGCTCTGTATCCCAAATGTTGAAGCATTGAAGAAGGAAATACTAGAGGAAGCACATTGTTTAGAATACACACTGCATCCTGGTAGTACTAAGATGTATCGCCTTCTTAAGGACTATTATTGGTGGCCAAGAATGAAAATGAGAATGCATACCTCACCAATACTTTTCTTATGTATTTATATTTACTATTTAAGTTTTTTTTCTGAATTAGATTATTTGGTTTATGAATTTTGTGCTTAGAAAGTCTATGAAATTCTATCAAAAATCAAGAAAAGAGTTCATGAGAGTTTACTAAAGACTAATATGTAAAATCTAAATGACTTTCAAAGTTTTGATGAATCCAATAAAATTTACAAATATTTTAAGAGATTCATCACTTAAAAAAAATTCATCTAAATGATAGTATAATACACCCCTCTTGAAAAAACATGGTTATGCATGCCAGAGATGTTTGAATTGATAACAGTAAGTCTACCAGCCCTGGAGAGAGAGTCTTTCTTCCAACCAACAAGTTTGTTAGAGATCTTGAGAAGTACTTCCTTTGCATTAAGTTTATCACATTATGAATACCCAAGTATTTTCCAATAGTGCACTTCTGTTGGATACCAATAATGTTAACTATCGTGTTCTTGTCTTGAGCAGTAATTTTAGGAGAAAAATGCAATGAAGACTTATTGTAGTTAATCTTCAATCTTGTGGCATTAGAAAAAGAGTCTTGAGGTGAAAATCTGATAAAGGAAAATTCTTACCCAATATAAACCATTTGAACAACAACATTATAAAGAGTAACTAAACCAATTAAAATTCAAACAAAAGAATAGCATGTAGCAAGTTCTGAAATAATTTAATTTTGCTACAAGTAGGAAACTATGGTAACAGTTCTGATGCTGACAAATAATACCAATAATAAATACAAGTCTTTGACAAAGCTAGCTCTGTACTTCCTTGTCCCGTCCCAGTGCATAGTATCTGCATCCAACACTGTTGTAGGGGTGATCTTTAATTTTGTCCTTGCTACTCAAAGAACTATACCCAGCTAGGTTTGAAAACCACTTGTATAAAATAAGTGTTGGCCAACAAGTACATATGTGGAAACAATAAAAACATAGGTAAATCTCATAGCACCTATCCATCAATATTGATGTCCAAATCCTTATAGGAAAAAATATTGATGTCTAAATGATAGGATTCAATTAGTTACTAGGATTAGGATTTCATGGTCTCTTTTCTCTTTATAAAAGCTCTACCTGAGATTAAAATACAATCAAGTTTATTAAGTTCAGCAATATGGAGAGATATTTTAAGAGAAAAGAAAATCCCTTTTCTTCTACTCCAACATCAGACGAGTAACTACTCGCTGAAATTCAAAAGAAGAATAATAACAATTTGAAAAAGCCTTCTACTAAAGATAAATTAAAAAAGTATCCATCTGATCACGCAAACACCCACCAATTTTAAGTTATCATCCTAAGAAAGAAGAAGTTCGAAGATATTATCCACAACAAGACCTTTGTCGACCTAAAATTCATAATTTTTCTTACAGGGAATTTGGGGGGGGGGGGGGAAGAGGAAAAGAAGGTTTTTATTCGTGATTGGTTTATTAAATTTCCATCTTAATTAGAGTACAATATTAAAGAGGATGCTGCATTTTATTTTTGTTGTTATCTGTTCAAACCTTTGTTGGTGAAACTTTTTTTGGTAGTGGTCATGGATTCACTAATTGGAAGAAGAAGAAAATGCTAAGATCACATTTTGGAGGATCAAATATTACTTATAACCAGGTTCCGAGAAATTATGATGCTTTATTAAACCAAAAGAAACACACTGAGACTGTTTTGTCAAAATATACAGATCAAGACAGAATTGAGTGCCGTATTCACCTGAGTGCATCGATTGGTGTTGTAAGAATTCTTCAAAAATAAGGGCTCCGATTTCATGGTATTGATGAGTCTGAAAGTTCTTATAATCAAGAGAACTTTTTAGAAATTTTGGAATGGTTGTCTAGTTATAATGAAGTTTTCAAACCCGTCATATTCAAGAATGCTCCTGAAAATTTGAAGTTGACGTCACCTAATATTCAAAAGGATATTGTAAGTGCTATTTCAACTGAAATAACCAGTACTATTGCTAGTGAAATTTTTCTCTTTTAGATATGTCTTCAAAGGAGCAAATGGCCATTGTACTTCGTTATGTAGATAGTGGTAAAGTAATTGAGCGTTTTGTGGGGATTGTACATGTTATGAATACCAATGTTGCAACTCTCAAAAAAGTTATTGATGATTTTTTTTGTAGACATGGATGAAGCATTTCTAGATTACATGGTCAAGGTTATAATGGAGCAAGTAATATGCGAGGTGAGTAAAATGGTTTGCAAGCACTTATTTTAAAGGAGAATGAATGTGCATTTCATGTTCATTGGTTTGCTCATCAGCTTGACTTTTTTGAATTAGTTGCTAATGTGGTGAATGTTGTTGGAGCATCGGCTAAAAGACAAGATATTCTCAGAGAAAAACATCGTGATGACATTTTATAGGCTTTAAATAATCATGAGCTTTCGAGTGAGCAAGGCTTAAAACTAGGAAACTAGTCTTAAACAAACTAATGATACACGATGGAGCTCATTATGATACATTAATAAGCTTATCTAGAATGTTCAAATCAGTGATCGCAGTATTGGAAGTTATAAGGATTGATGGGGGAGTAACCTCTGTTCAAAAACTAGAAGCAAGGGTCTTGATGAATTATATGCAATCATATGATTTCATATTTTGTCTACACCTGATGAGAAAAATACTCGGAATCACAAATGATTTGTCAAAAGTATTGCAGAGAAAAGATCAAGATATTGTGAATGTTATGAACTTAGTTAATGTATGCAACGAGCGACTATAGACGTTGAGGGAGAACATATAGGATAAATTACTCACACAAGTTTCTTCTTTTTGCGAGAAGTATAAGATAATAGTTATAAGCATGGAGGATAGATTCAAAGCTACAGGAAAATCAAAGCAAAATGCTCAGGTAATAACAAACTTACATCATTATTGTGTTTTCATTCTATATTGTCATAGATAAACAACTTCAAGATTTAGGTGATCGATTCAATGAGAAGAACACAGAGCTGCTTATTTGTATGTCAAGTCTGAACCCAAGTAATTCATTCTCGCCTTTTGATAAAGAAGAGTTAATTACTTCATTTTTCCCTGTGTTATCCACGAGATTTTTCTGAACATGAGATAGAGGTACTTGATTGATGATCAACTTGAGAACTATAGAGTAGACATGCATTCAAATGTTGAGTTTTCTGATTTGAAAGGAATTACTGAGCATGCAGAGAAAATGGTTCATCGAAGGAAGATAGAACATATCCACTAGTTTACCATCTTCTGACATTGGCATTGATTCTACTTGTTGCAACAACAAGTGTGGAAAAAATATTTTTTGCAATGAGTATTGTGAAGAATCGATTATGTAACCGAATGAGTGATGAGTTGATGAATGATTGTTTGATTTCTTATATTGAGAAAAACATTTTTGTTACTATTGACGATAAAATTATTATAAGACGTTTTAAGGATATGAAATCTCGACGAGGACACTTACCCTTGTAATAAATAGTATATTAAAAGCACAATTTTAATATTTTGATTTATTTAATTTAATATAATTATTTATTTATTTTTATTTTAAGATTTTCATTTAGGCCTCCTCTAACCGTGAATCTTGGCTCTATCCCTGCCATTACTCAAACTCAATTGGAGAACATCACCTAGAACCCAGATAAAGTGAATTTGATAGAAGAAAGGACGTGCAACCCAAGTTAGAGACGAATTGATAATCTGTTGAAACTAGAAATTATGGTGAACAATCCTAAAATTTACCTTGACTGGGATTGATTCCACCATTGGATTGTCTTAAAATTGGAACATGATATTGAAGGCACAATTTCAAGTAACTTTCATGAAGAAGTCCAATGCAAAAGAGCAAAGTATCATATCAATTTGAGCCCTAGAATGCACCTAACGAAAATAGTGTTTAGGAAGAAAATTATAGGTCATTTGCTTCTGGTTCCCTTCCAAAATGATCGAAGTGAATATATGCACCTCCATCTAATGGTCCTTATCACGAGACTTAAGCCAACGGTCAAGATTGAACCACCTTAATCCTATATTCTTTTTTAATTTCCTTTTGTTAATATCTCAAAATTCTCAATAAAGATATCGAAAGTACCTCATTTCGGAATATCCAAATGAAAGATTTCACTTCAACGTAAAAATTTCTAAAATGTATTCAGCAAAACTATCGAGATAACACTATTGATCTCGATTAGTAGACCATTTAGCTCTTTAAATTCTCTGAGGCCTCATAGCTTCCTTGGAGGTGGCCTTACAAAAAATCAAGCAATCATTAGTAAACATTAGATTAGAAATCCTGAAGCCATTTGAAAGGACCCAATCCCGATTCAGTTACCTAAACCGGAATCGAACCCCTTCTGAAAATACGAACCAACAAAAATTTTCCAAAATTTCGGCAGAGTTTCGTTACTAACGCGAAATTACCATAACCTGCACCCAGAAAATAACACTTCGTCCTATGCCACAAAAGCCAAACCGTGGGCACCAATCCCATCCGGATTTCTCAACATCAATATAATCAATAACAGTAAACAAACTGTACTATGTATATATATATCCGAGAAAAATCCGTATAAACATGTATCAGAATGTACCAGAGCGACCTCTAAAGTAAAATATATACAATATACACATCAGTAGGCGAAACAAGAACCTACTGGAAAGCACAGGTAACTCCGATCACTAGCCTCCAAACCGCGACGTGAAAACACCAAACCTGAACTGCAACTGGGCACGGAAACCGAAAAGCCCAGGGGAAAGACATTAAACACGTTAGAGTGAGTGGACGAAAATAAATGTCTTTCACCAGTTAATATATATGTTATAAAAACATATGCGAGTCCAGGTAAATAAAAACAATAAGTACACGAGGTAAAACCATAATCCTCCAGCGTACTGAGCATGCAAGTAAAAATCCCACGGGGTCACTCATGGACACACACCGTGCTAGTACAGTCAGAATCACGGGATCCCAGACCCACACGTGATTCTAGCCAGAAATGGCCTCGGATCCGGGGATACGCCCCTCACCGGTCTCGTTGGGGAAACGCCCCTCCAGGCGGCCTACCATCGGAGATTACCCGAGAGGCAAAGTGTATCGATACAACAACGTAACCACGACTGTACTCTGTGTAAACCAAATCATAAACAGCTCGATGCAAATGCATGAAAAAATATATATAAATATATAAATATATGCATATTCGTATACGTATATCCGTATAAGTATAATCGTATAATTATAAAACATATGCTCATGTAATCCGTAATCTCAATATGCATGCTCAAGTTCGAAAATCATATAAAAGACTCGCAAGAATTCCGTGAAAAGAAATTGTCCACTCACAAGTGAGCAAAAACACATTCGCTCTAATCTCGAGGACCGGCGGAAGATCCCTCGCCAGAAGCACGATCTCGGTCCCGATCTCGATCTCCTGAATGTTCACAAAACATACTGATCAATATCGTAATCCACAACACTGTACTGATGCACGGAAACCAACTGTTCCCGAAAATGTGAAATGCAGTACAAAATGAATTACGGAAATCCCGAAATTCCCACTCGAAATCTCGTCTGAAAATCGGCTAATCAAATCGACCCAAAAACCTCTGGACGATGATCAGGGCGCGATTACGAGAAAAATGACATTAAAAACGTTGAAATCTGAAAAGTCAACTCCTCCGCTGTTGACCACCGTTTACCGCCGCCGCCGCCGCCGCCGCGCCGTTAACGGCGAGATTCACCGGCGGAGGAACTCCAGTTCTCAAGGTCCCATCGAGGCGAATCACTTTCCCAACTAACACTCAAGCCAATTCCAACTCTAACCCTTCCAAAACTCAACAAATCCGAACGGAATTTCACACCGGAATCCCTAATCGGGTTCCTCCCCAAACACCTCCACGTCCAAAACCAAACCAAAAGGAAGCACCACCAAGGTGTGGGGAGCAAAACCCCCAACAACTCGACCATCAACCCTTGCCGGAACCACCTCCACCGTCACCGGCGATTCAACCCAACTCGGCCTTAATCGAAGTCCCTCCAAACCTCACCAATTTCCATCAAACCAAAGCCAAACACACTCGAAATCATGAGAGGAAGCGAACTGTACCTGTCCCGTGGCCGGAGGTGGCCGGAATTTGGTCGCCTGAAGTTGAAACCGAAACGGAAAGTTCTCCTCCAACGGTCAACGGTCAAAGTTTCCAAAATAGGAAAGTCAAAGCAAGTCAAACTCAATCTGAAATTTTCGACGATTTTACGAATATTTTCGATATTTATACTTGCGCCTCGGGTCAATCGACGGTCCAAAACGAATATACGAAATGATTCAGATAAACACGAAACCATCGGATAAACTCGTCGGAACCTGAAACTTCAAATAATCAGAAAATATTCCTCGGTAATCGGAAAAATCTTCCAGAACCGCCCACAAGCTCGAAATCACGTACTCTACAATTTCCGTGAAGACACTCAACTCAAATTCTCGACTGAAAACATTGTCGCGAATCGAATCGGCAAACCACATACACGACAATAAACTGCGACTAAACTCAACCTCGAGAATCGTGCCAAATACACAACTGATTCTGGTTCGGGTCGTCACAAATCTACCCCCCTTAAAGAAATTTCGACCTCGAAATTTACGTACCTGTCATGTGAACAGATGAGGATACTGCTCCCGCATACGTTGCTCGGTCTCCCAGGTGGCCTCCTCAACCGAATGGTTCTGCCACAAGACCTTCACTAGCGAAATCACACGGTGCCTCAACTCCTGCTCACGACGATCGAGAATCTGCACTGGCTCCTCAACATACGATAAATCCTCCCGGATCAGCAATTGCTGTGGGGCTAACACATGTGAAGGATCTGAGATATACTTCCGCAACATCGAAACATTGAAGACATCATGCACACGACCCATCTCAGTCGGTAACTCAAGTCTGTAAGAAACAGCTCCAACCCTCTCCGTAATCTCATACGGACCAATGTACCGCGGTCGAAGCTTGCCACGCTTTCCGAAACGCACAACTTCCCTCCACGGAGATAGTTTCAGGAAGACCCAATCTCCAATCTCGAACTCTAAACTCTTCCTTCTCACATCTGCATAACTCTTTTGCCGATCCTGGGCGATCTTCAACCGATCCCGAATAACCTGTATGTCCTCCATCGTGGTTTTCACCAAATCTGGACCAATAAGCCAACGCTCGCCTACCTCACTCCAACACAATGGAGTGCGACACTGCTTCCCGTACAGGGCCTCGTACGGTGCCATCTCAATACTGGCCTGATAGCTGTTGTTGTAGGCGAACTCGATCAAATGTAATTGCTGATCCCAGTTTCCGCGAAACTGCAACACACATGATCTCAGCATATCCTCAAGTGTCTGAATAGTCCGCTCGGACTGCCCGTCAGTCTGAGGATGAAAAGCTGTACTAAATCGCAACCTCGTGCCCAACGCTTGCTGTAAAGCCTGCCAAAACTCAGAGGTGAACTGACTATCTCGGTCAGAAACAATCGATACAGGCACACCATGCAAGCGAACAATCTCTGATAAGTACAACTTGGCCAATCTGCCCACTGAAATCTTCCCTGGAAGTGCAAGAAAGTGTGCGGATTTCATCAGTCGATCCACAATAACCCAAATGCCAGTGTTGCCCGCCGATGTACGCGGCAACTGATAGACGAAATCCATCGTAATATGCTCCCACTTCCAAACCGGAATCTCAAGTGGCTGTAGTTTCCCTGCAGGTTTCTGCCTCTCCGCCTTCACTTGCTGACAAATCAAACACCGACTCACGTACGCGGCAATCTCCCGCTTCATGTTGCGCCACCAATAGTACGCTCGAAGTGTACGAAACATCTTCGTACCTCCGGGATGCATCGCATACGCTGAACTGTGGGCCTCATCCAGAATCTCCTTCTTCAAGTCCTCGTCTCTGGGTACACATAACCTGCCTCTGAACAACAAAGTACCGTCGTCGCTAAATCGGAACTCTATAGGCACACCATTCTGTATCATGGTCTTCTTGCCCAACAGGTAAGAATCTGAATCCTGGGCCTCTCGTACCTGATCAACCAGTACGGGTCGAACCTGAAAACTGGCCAACAAAGCTCCATCATCATCATACCCAAATACAGCACCTGTAGCTCGAAGCTCGGCTAACATCGATACTCTGGCCACACACATATGAAACAACGAGGCTCCAAATTTCCGGCTAAGTGCATCTGCCACAACATTGGCCTTCCCCGGATGGTACTCGAATGTGCAATCGTAATCATTAATCAACTCCATCCATCGGCGTTGTCTCATGTTCAGATCCGGCTGTGTCCGCAAGTAGGTGAGACTCTTGTGGTCAGTGAAAATCTTACACTGAGCACCATACAGGTAATGTCTCCAACTCTTCAATGCTAACACGATAGCGGCTATCTCCAAATCATGCGTCGGATAGTAGACCTCGTGCGGTTTCAGCTGTCTGGAACCATATGCCACGACTCTACCATGCTGCATCAACACATAGCCAAGGCCCAACTTCGATTCATCGCTGTACATGACAAACTCACCACTGTCGTCTGGCAATGTGAGAACCGGTGCGGTAGTCAATCTCTCCTTCAGGAGCAAGTAACTTTCCTCGCACGCATCAGACCACTCAAACTTGACGCCTTTCTTCGTCAATCTGGTCAGTGGTGTAGCAATCCGGGAGAAATCCTGTACAAACCGTCGATAATAACCTGCTAACCCTAGGAAACTCCGTATCTCCAGCACAGTAGTGGGTCTACTCCAGTTCAACACGGCCTTGATCTTGTCAGGATCAACACTGACTCCCTCGGCCGAAATCACGTGGCCCAGAAACTTTACGCTATCCAACCAGAACTCACACTTGCTAAACTTCGCGAACAACTTATGGTCCCGCAAAGTTCGCAACACTGCTCGTAGATGCTTCCGGTGCTGGCTCACACTCCTCGAATAGATCAAAATATCGTCAATAAATACCATTACGAACTTGTCCAGGAATCGCCGAAACACCCGATTCATCAAGTCCATAAAATCTGCGGGGGCGTTGGTCAACCCAAATGGCATAACCAGAAACTCATAATGCCCATACCGCGTCCGGAAAGCTGTCCTGGCTACATCTGAATCTCGGATCCTCAACTGGTGATATCCGGATCGAAGGTCAATCTTCGAAAAGACTACTGCTCCCTTCAGCTGATCGAACAAGTCATCAATCCGCGGCAATGGATACTTGTTCCTCACTGTAATCTGATTCAGTTTTCGATAGTCGATGCACAACCGCACGGACCCGTCCTTCTTCAACACAAACAACACTAGGGCACCCCACGGATAAACACTCGGTCGAATGAATCCCTTCTCTAACAACTCCTGAAGCTGAATATGCAACTCCTTCAACTCTGCAGGCGCCATCCGGTACGGTGTCTGGGAAATCGGTCCAGTACCCGGCAATAACTCAATGGTAAAATCAATCTCCCGCACAGGGGGTATACCAGGTAACTCCACTGGAAACACATCCGAAAACTCAGACACAACCTCAATACTATCAAGGTCCGGCACTGCAGCTGTAGTATCCACAACATGGGCTAAGTAAGCAACACAACCCTTCTTCATCAACCGATCCGCCCTCATCACGGAAATCAAGCATGGCAGTGAAGTGTTCTTCTCGCCTCGAAACAATATCTCAGGTAACCCGGGTCGTCGAAACGCAACCTCCTTCCTGTGGCAGTCAAACATGGCTCAGTGCGACTCCAGGAAGTCCATACCCAAAATCAGATCGAAATCCACAATATCAAGCTATAACAGATCTGCAGCTAAACCATGGCCATCAATAAACACCTCACAATCTCGGTAAACCCAACCTATGCTCATAACCTCACCTGACGGATACAACACCCTCCACAACCCTGGAAGTGGAGATGCAGGTACCGTAGCCAATGATGATAGTCTAAATGATATGAATGAATGTGTGGCGCTCGGATCTAACAATGCAAGTACAGGAATACCAAAAACATGAAACGTACCGATAATGACCTCCGGAGATGCTCTGCCCTCACGTAGAGTCATAGCATGAACCCTCGCCTGTCTGGCTGGTCGTCCTCGCTGGGTGTGACCCTGCTGTCTACCCTGGCCTACAAACTGAGCTGGTCGAACTCCCGAAGTGGCACCTCGCTCAACTCCGGAACTCTGGGCTGCCTGTCCATCACCACTATACAACTGAGGACACTCCCTCGCATAGTGACCCACCTGGCCATAACGAAAATAAGTGACAGGACCTCGCCAACACAGACCCACATGATGTCGGCTGCAGAGACTACACAACGGGTACTCCCTCAGTACAGCAAATGTGCCACCAGTACGCCGAGGATAACTAGAACCGCTGGAACCTGCACTAACCTGTGATCGATGTGGTCGATCTCTCCTCCATAACGGTCTCCGCCTCGGTACACCAGCTGGTGGGCGATAAGATCCACCACCTGAAGATGAAGCTGAACCGGAAGTATCAGAACTCAGCCTCTTCGAAGGCCCCTGACTCGGTCCACCTTCCTCAAATCATCTCGGCTGGTACCTCTGCTGTCTCTTATGCTCAATATCCTCGCCTCGGAGTGCAGCACTAACAAACTCATCAAAGTTGTTCCGCGGCATCGTAGTCAAGGTCGCCTTGATGTTCAGATTCAATCCCAACTCAAACCTGTGACACTTGGCTTCCTCTGTAGCCACCATATCCCTCGCAAATCGAGACAAACGGGTAAACCGATCCCGATACTCAAGTACAGATAAACTGCCCTACCTCAAGTTCGTAAACTCCTCGTACTTGCGCTACTGGGTAGCCTGATTAAAATACCTCCGCATAAACAAATCACGAAACAATGTCCACGGGGTATCCACTGGAACTCTGTCGGTGCTGACCCACCAAAAGTATGCATCACCCTCAAGTAAACCAACTGCGGCTACTGTCATCTGCTCAGGAGTAAACTGCAGACGCTCACAAACACGTTCAATCTGAACCAACCATACCTCGCATATCTCTGGATCAACTGAACTCGAAAACACAGTAGCACCAGCTGTACGAGCCTTGACCACAGGGTCAAAACGCTCTTCCAAACGCAGCACTCGCATAAGCAAGTCGCGCGTTCGGCGATCCTCATCAGGATCATCATCTCGGTCAACACGGGGACCACATCGAGGAGGCATCCTACTGATACAAGACAAGCATTAGGTACAAGCAGAAAGAACGTAATCATGAAACCGCAGATATTTGAGGACACACAACACCCGAAGTATTGATGAGTACCGCTGGCCAGTCGGGTCATCACTCCAGTCATGCTGTATCAACTCAAATACCCTAAGCGTCACAACTACAAGAGTCTACAGAATCTGACAACCTAATGCTCTGATACCAAGCTGAAAAGACCCAATCCCAATTCAGTTACCTAAACCGGAATCGAACCCTTCTGAAAATATGAACCAACAAAAATTTTCCGAAATTTCGGCAGAGTTTCGTTACTAACGCGAAATTACCATAACCTGCACCCAGAAAATAACACTTCGTCCTATGCCACAAAAGCCAAACCGTGGGCACCAATCCCATCCGGATTTCTCAACATCAATATAATCAATAACAGTAAACAAACTGTACTATGTATATATATATATATCCGAGAAAAATCCGTATAAACATGTATCGGAATGTACCAGAGTGACCTCTAAAGTAAAATATATACAATATACACATCAATAGGCGAAACAAGAACCTACTGGAAAGCACAGGTAACTCCGATCACTAGCTTCCAAACCGCGACGTGAAAACACCAAACCTAAACTGCAACTGGGCATGGAAACCGAAAAGCCCAGGGGAAAGACATTAAACACGTTAGAGTGAGTGGACGAAAATAAATGTCTTTCACCAGTTAATATATATGTTATAAAAACATATGCGAGTCCAGGTAAATAAAAACAATAAGTACACGAGGTAAAACCATAATCCTCCAGCGTACTGAGCATACAAGTAAAAATCCCACGGGGTCACTCATGGACACACACTGTGCTAGTACAGTCAGAATCACGGGATCCCAGACCCACACGTGATTCTAGCCAGAAATGACCTCGGATCCGGGGATACGCCCCTCACCGGTCTGGTTGGGGAAACGCCCCTCCAGGCGGCCTACCATCGGGGATCAACCGAGAGGCAAAGTGTATCGATACGACAACGTAACCACGACTGTACTCTGTGTAAACCAAATCATAAACAGCTCGATGCAAATGCATGAAACAATATATAAATATATGCATATTCGTATACGTATATCCGTATATCCGTATAAGTATAATCGTATAATTATAAAACATATGCTCATGTAATCCGTAATCTCAATACGCATGCTCAAGTTCGAAAATCATATAAAAGACTCGTAAGAATTCCGTGAAAAGAAATTGTCCACTCACAAGTGAGCAAAAACACACTCGCTCTAATCTCGAGGACCGGCGGAAGATCCCTCGCCAGAAGAACGATCTCGGCCCCGATCTCGATCTCCTGAATGTTCACAAAACATACTGATCAATATCGTAATCCACAACACTGTACTGATGCACGGAAACCAACCGTTCCCGAAAATGTGAAATGCAGTACAAAATGAATTACGGAAATCCCAAAATCCCCACTCGAAATCTCGTCTGAAAATCGGCTAATCAAATCGACCCAAAAACCTCTGGACGATGATCAGGGCGCGATTACGAGAAAAATGACATTAAAAACGTCGAAATCTGAAAAGTCAACTCCTCCGCTGTTGACCACCGTTTACCGCCGCCGGCGCGCCGTCAACGGCAAGATTCACCGGTGGAGGAACTCCAGTTCTCAAGGTCCCATTGAGGCGAATCACTTTCCCAACTAACACTCAAGCCAATTCCAACTCTAACCCTTCCAAAACTCAACAAATCCGAACGGAATTTCACATCGGAATCCCTAATCGGGTTCCTCCCCAAACACCTCCACGTCCAAAACCAAACCACAAGGAAGCACCACCAAGGTGTGGGGAGCAAAACCCCCAACAACTCGACCCTCAACCCTCGCCGGAACCACCTCCACCGTCACCGGCGATTCAACCCAACTCGGCCTTAATCGAACTCCCTCCAAACCTCACCAATTTCCATCAAACCAAAGCCAAACACACTCGAAATCATGAGAGGAAGCGAACTGTACCTGTCCCGTGGCCGGAGGTCGCCGGAAGTTGAAACCGAAACGGAAAGTTCTCCTCCAACGGTCAACGGTCAAAGTTTCCAAAATAGGAAAGTCAAAGCAAGTCAAACTCAATCTGAAATTTTTGACTATTTTACGACTATTTTCGATATTTATACTCGCGCCTCGGGTCAATCGATGATCCAAAAAGAATATACGAAATGATTCGGATAAACACGAAACCATCGGATAAACTCGTCGGAACCTGAAACTTCAAATAATCACAAAATATTCCTCGGTAATCGGAAAAATCTTCCGAAACCGTCCACAAGCTCGAAATCACGTACTCTACAATTTTCGTGAAGACACTCAACTCAAATTCTCGATTGAAAACATTTTCGCGAATCGAATCGGCAAACCACATACACGACAATAAACTGCGACTAAACTCAACCTCGAGAATCGTGCCAAATACACAACTGATTCTGGTTCGGGTCGTCACACCATTTGGAAAAGATAAGATACTCACGTTCAATTTTACAGACTGAGTTGGAAATTTTAGTTGTCTAATTAAAGGTTCAAGACACATGATAAAAAAGTATGGTGAGTGGGAGTCACCTTGTCTAATACCTCTAGAAGGACATAACACACCTTCAGCCTTACCATTTATAAGAATGAAGAAAGTGATATCATGTTTACCCAGACATCATAACCATATTTTTTCAAACGACATTTTATATAATCTCATTCTAGCATGTCATAAGTTTTCTCCATGTCAAGTTTCATTGTCATGGTACCTGTTTTTCCTTTTCCCCTTGAAAACCACTAAACATTTTATTAGCTATCAAAATATTTTCATGTATGGATTTACCTGGTGCAAAGGCACCATGATTTTCAGAAACGCATTTGTCAGTAAAGATCTCAATCAACCTATTAACAATAATGTTTGTAATAATCTTATAACAAACATTGCACAAATTGAGTCACCTGCTTATTCAAAGCATCCAGATCAAAAGTTGTAGCTCATTCACAAGGAGTTAAAAAAATCATTCATAATAGTAAGGACTAGATCACTAGTCTTAGTAAACCTTTTCTTAAAATCCTTAAAAATAACTCTAGCAATATTTTCAGAGTTATAAAACCAACAATCATTTCCATCTTTAATTTTGTCTATCAAATTTTTTTTTCCTAATCTTTGCATGCATTTTGAAGAACTTAGTGTTCTGTCACCCATTTTCAACAAAATGGCTTTTACTTTCTGTGCCCAGAAAATTTCTTCACTACAGTAAAGTTGGTAAAGAACATTGATGATCTCCTTTTTTTTTCTTGCAAATAAACATAGTTTTTGTTAGTCATTAGATGAGACTGAATTAGCTCAAGTTCTTCCTGACCATTTTTTAGTTTTATGTAGATCACCAAGAACACTTTTGTTCCAAGATTTTGCTCTAGCCATAAAGTTATGATGATGGTGACCAAATTTTTCATGGGATTCTGATCATCAGTGTTATTCCCAGTCGATTTCACTAAATTCTCAAAATAAGGATGCTTGATTCACATGTCTTCAAATTTGAAACCGCCTCTCTTGTGTAGAGTTTTATCTCCAAGAGATAAAAAAAAATTGGATCATGGTTAGAGTCATAAAGTGCTAGATTATCAACTTGAGCATTAGGAAATATAATAAGAAAAATGGATTTAGCATAAACTCTATCAAGGAGTTCAAACACCAAAGTACAATCTTTGTGATCATTAGTCCAAGTATGAGGCATTCCAGTATAGTTAATTGTAGTTATACTAATATTATTAAGGAATTACATAAACCTGTTCATGTGACAAGTAACAATGTTGTTACCACCACATTTTTTATTCAAGGCAGTTATATTATTACTATCTCCCATGATGATCCAATTCATCCAAAGCTCATCATCAGTTGGCCTAAGAGATTCGATTTCAGTCCAAAGAGCAGGTTGCTTTTCCTTTTTTGGATAAGCATAAATAAATGTCATATATCAGGAATTTTCAGTATCCAGATTAATAACAAAGCAGTTAATAAAACAATCATGTGGATAAATAATACTAAGCTTAATATTCATGGAGTTCCATAATAAACGGAGGTCGCTCTGGCCATTAGCAAATTGTATAAAGTAATTATCAAAATTCATCTTGCTAGCTATATTATTTCCTCCATTTATTGATACTCGTGTATCAACGATACAAAAGCTATCAAAGGTCAACAAAGAAGCATAAAAATTAGCTTGTGATTGGAAACCTTGCCAGGAATTACATTGGCTATTCAAGGAAGCAACTTTCATAAAGTATCATTTTTTGGAATTTGGGTGGACTCGATCTCATCCTTATTATCATCTTGATCATTCCACTTATTGTTATACTAATCATTTATAAAATTAAAAATCGCATAGTACTTGATCAACATTGCTATTCAAACTTAATATGAGCTCAGATTTGCAATGTTGAGATTTAACAAAAGCATAATCCTAAATTATCAGATAATAACTTAAGAAACTATTAAAATAGCAAGCTGAGAAGATGAGGCGTACCTTAATCGAATCGCATCTTGGGAGGATAATCATGATTAAAGGCAATATTATATGTAGATTACCATGATTGCTTGAGTTCTTCATTCTTGAATGGGAAGACCCCAAAATGAAGACGGTTGCATTAAGCTGTTGAATGGGATGACCTCAAAATATGGCAATCTGACTTGGACAACTAGCATGGAGGCTTTTCTAGTTCAAACATTAAGAGATCATCTCTTTATTACCTAATTCTCTTCAATTGATTGACCCAACCAGATAAAGGGGGGATGACAGCAAACTGATCTCCTTGACTTTTGAAAGGATGCTTCTAGTTAGACTCTGATTTGTGAGAGTTTAGATTCTTTTTGTCGTTGAATATTACAGGATATTCATCAGGCTCAAGCCACGGTAGCCACCACCATCGTGCGAATTTAAAGGCACCAAGTTTTGGAGAAGAAGTTGATGGCGAACATTGATCTTATAGATTCGACAAAGTCGACGTACGTAGGAATAATAGGATTTGTGAAGAATTTTGATTAATCATTGAACTTAAGTAGGAATTTGATGCTAACTTAGGCCAAAGAGGTTTCCAGATTTGGGATATTTCGAAGAAGAATACCAAGTTGAAACACCTAGAATTTGGGAGTGGAAGATTTTGAGTGCGTGAGTTGCATTCCAGTATTCACCCATTTGCATAGAAATTCTCATAAGTCTAAAATTTTATTGGCACAAACTTAGTATGGACAATACCTCACGTGTAAATAATCTAAGAGAACCTCATAAATGTGTATAAGATTCAGACACTAAAAAAATTTGACTCGAGCACCAAACTTATCTATGTTCACATGTAATTTTAACCAATATTTTTGAATTTTGAGTATTTATATATCTGTCATTTTTATATGTTTATATGTATTTTTATATGTTATTTTTTATATGTATTTTTCTTTCAAGAATTTATATATATATATGTTTATAAATGTCTACAAAAAGAAGGTAGCAATATAACATGATTGAGACTCGAACTCAATCCATTAGTGAAAAACTTTAGTGCCTTACCACTCTATTAAGTCAACTTCCTTAGATCTCATACAACATACATGCATATGTTTAGTTTTTAGGGGGCCTGGCCCTAACATGGCTCAATCTCTGCATGTAAAGAGTCATATCTCCAAAAAGAATTGGCTGCATTACAAAAGTTGAGCAAATGCAAAGTACTCTCACACTTCTCATGACACAATAAGCATGTATTATCTTCCAAATTCATCTTCTTAATCAATACTTCCCTTGTTGGAAGAATTCATGTCAGCAAAATCCACACCATAGAGCAAACCTTTAGTGGAAATCCAATCACAAACCATATTTCACAACTTTTTATAACCTCTTGGACTAGAAAACGATGAAGTGGAAGTCTAATGCATGCGTAAATGACTTTTTCGTTGCAATGTAGCTATTGTGAACTGTATAAAAATTTAATGATGGGGATACTACAACTATCTCTAATCAAAAAACCTCTGGTACCTTTCTGAATCCCTCTATCATAAACTGACTCGTCAAAATTTATTTTGAAATTTTGAGAAAATGAAAGGTATGACTAGATAAAAGTTTAAGGACATTGATTGTGGCTCCTTTGGCTAAAAGAAGACCAAAGGTGCTTCAAAAATGCAGCATTTGAGGCCACTGTGGCATTTGGAATGGTGGGTTTATATATGAAGATATTGTTATTTCTTGATTTTCATAATTTCTAGCAAATGATTGTAATACATTTAATTGCATACAAATTCTAGACATCTTTAGCAAAGAGTATTCATATTATAAATGTTGTGTATATATATATATATATATTAAGAAGCAACGCATATTAATCAATCAAGGTAGAATGTGTCATTGGATATTACAATTGTGAAATAAACTACAACAGGAAATAAACTAATGCAACAATGCAATAAACAAAAATAATTGGAAGTAAAACAACTAGACTGAATACGAATACAAGACGCAAACGTTGACGATAGGATGTGCACCGGCCAATTACTAAAAGGTAATCAGTAGTATAATCACTCATGCATACTCCATGAAAATGAATACATGGACCAGAGTCTAATCTTCTACCGTAAGACCAGAAACCATGAGAACTTGACTCCTAAACAAAACAATAGCCATAAAATAAAAATTCATGAATCGCAAATTCGATCACAGTCCAACCTAGCTAGCCAAAAAAACCCACCACTCTTATAAAAGATCCAAACAACAAAATAAGCATGAACCCTTTTGAGTCATTGAGCCTAGGGTTTGGCCACGAGGAAGATGAACCGCAACATGCCAAACAATGTTGGCCAACTGCTCAACTCTACCAGCACAAGCTCAATTATTATTGTTGTCGGTCAACCAATGTCACCAACACTCAAAACTATATCTCTATTATTGGAACTCTCGCCACTAAACTTGTTCACATACAGGACCATTTCGACACCTCTTGTATAAGATATTTAGAATTGTATCTGTTTTGGATTTTTGTGTTGGTCCTGAATTAGAAGTGTTGGATATCGATAATGTAGGGTTGCTATGTTTGCATCGTCACCGGATATTGTGAAGGTGGAGACATGTGAGTTGTTTATGGTATTCCAAGCTTGGTTTATTTGGTCTGGAATCTTGTAATGTGCATAAGAGACCATTAGTTTTCACACTGTTTTTCATGCATCAACTTCTCAGGGCTGAATTGATGAAGAAATCCAATGAGGTTTATTTTCCTGAGGAGGTATATAGTTATCTCTAACAATATTTTGGTATCCATTTCATTTGAAAACAATGTCGAATGAGAAGAATTGGAAAACAATGTCGAACTCCATTCACGAATCTCATACCAGAATCACAACTCCAATCCCGACGATTCTGTCTGTTCACCTCCCCACTCCCCATGAATGACTGCAAAACCTCTGCAAGCTGCTTGAGACGTCTCTGAGAAGATCTCAAACAAACTAGAGAAACCCAAGGACAGTCCCCACAAAACTCGGTAACCACTTTGAACGAGAAGCTCACACGGCACACAAACGAGGCGACAACACCTTCACACGAATGAGAAGACATAGTGGGTAATGCAGTAGACGACATCCGGCAATCATCCTAGTGAGGAGTAGTGAAGATTTGAGATTGCCAAGGTCAGAGTATCCCCAACCCTAGCAGAGCGATACTCCTACGTTTTCCCATTCAATAACTTTGCACATTTTCTTTATGGTTATTACACATTTTCAAACATTAGAGTGAATAATTATCATTTTCAATAACTTATCCCTAGTTTTTAGTCTTCCCTGAGATATTAAATTAAATATTAAATCAATACTATCAAACGAACAAAATATTGTGCATGTATGTGATTGATTCTCAAAGTGATTTTCACTATTAGCGCTTACACGAGAAATCACTTCCAAGAAGAAGCATGTCCTTTTTACAAAACTACTTTTAAGACTTCTAAGCGATTTCTTGAAATCTTTTAAAAGCTATACCAAACATGCCTATTAACATCTTAAACTTTCAACTTTTAGTGGAACTTCCACCTTCCACAACTTAATCATAAATCAAAACTCCTTTCCAAAACTAAAATCTTCGAACTAATATTTATGCACAATAACGTAGTTTTGACATGTCCGAAGAGTCAAATTCTCAAATGTTACTATTTATTATTAAAGCTCTCCATATATATAGGGGATTGGACTAATGTATGGGTGATGCTCTAGCATTTGCAATGTGTAATGTAGATATCTAGGGTATGATTGTTTCACCATATTAATGTGAACCTCCTTATTGTTAATACTTATCCTAGCCAAGCTAAGGTCGGCTTATCATTCATTAGAGTGAGTCATGTTTGGTGCAGTAGGACTAAGTAAAGTTGGCGTAACATACATAAGAGTGATTCAGGGAAGAATGATCCATCCTTTGGTCTCTAGTAATCTCTGATCAAGGAGAATGATGAAAACGAAACCAAGTTTCAAATCAAATTTCATGAGAATTGGTCAGAACACTCATCACCTGATCTCAATCTCAGACATCTTCTCAAACTTGCTAGAAATCTTAGAATTTTCTTCTCAAGATTGCTAGAAAATCTAGAATTTATTTGAACACGATGATAGAAAAAGGTCCCAAAATCCCACAGATTAAACTGATGAGCTTATCCCTGTTAGAGAAACTAACTCCAGATCCTTGATACCCATTACCAAATTTATCCTACACAAATCAAATTGAAACAAAAAGAAGACTAAAATAGATAATGTTTGCATGGTTTATGGTGTGGTAGATTTCACCAGCACAGTCATGAGGAAGATGAGCACCAATATACACCAAGATCCTAATAATCAAATGTCAAAATCGAGAATCAGTACAAATAAAATAGAAGTTGAAATTTTGTTGTGGTGAATGGTTTCTCTTTGCAAATCACCCATGAATCAATCCATATATTCGTCTATTTCCGTCCATCTCTAAAAGCATATTACTCGCATGCTTTTTAGCAAAGGTTTAGAAAATGAATCAAGAAAAGAATTTGAGTAAAAGTATGAAAACTTGGAAAGAGATGGGATGTTGAGTAAACGAGAGCAAGAGGCTCAGAGGTGTTATTCTGATACACCAAATTGGAGCACTCAACATAACACCAGCTAAGGAACTACAGTCAAAACATGGGTCTAGGTTAGTACCATTAATTGTTGTACTGGATGGTCAAAAACATAGGGAACAATCATAATATCCCTTATTTAAGATAATGCCAATTAATCCTGGCAAACATACGTCCCTCTAAATCTCTAATGCAATAAATGAATTTGATAACAATAAACAGTAAATATAACTGTATAATATAGAAAATCCGGGAAAAACCTCATAAAACATGTATCAGTATCGTATCAGAGCGACCTCTAGTGTTTAAATACAAAATATACAACAGTAGGCAAAAGAAGAAACCTACTGGAAAAGCTTGAATGTCTAGCCTCCGACCGCGACGTGAGACACCAGAATCCGAACTGCAAACTGGGCATGGAAACCGAAAAGCCCAGGGGAAAGGCAATAAAACGTTAGAGTGAGTGGACGAAAATAAACATATGTCTTTCACCAATTTCATATACAATAAACAAGTATAGCGAGTTCGGAAAATATATATGGAGGTGCCAGGTGAATCTCTCAAACTCGACGGTCAGACGAATCTCTCAAGCCCGACGGTGATAGGCCAGGGGAATCTCTCAACCCCGGCGGCATAACCGGGGAATCTCTCAACCCTGCCCAAAGGAATCTCTCAACTCTGGTCAGACTACCGGTGATCAGCCGAGTAGCCGAAGCATCGATGCAAGTATGCCATCACCATAAAAATATAAAATAATACCTCTGAAAATAATAAATAAATTCAACATTGTATATAAACAAATACGGAAAATCAAGAACTCGCAACGACTGTGAAAATATAAAAGTGTCCACTCACAGGTGAGCAAAGCGCGCACTCGCGCTAATCACGTGGTCCGGCGGAAGATCCCTCGCCCGAAGCACGATCTCGATCCCTTGAATAATCATAAAATATATCTGATCAAAATCACAATTCACAACATTGTATCACACCTCGGAAACCAATCGTTCCCGGAAACGTATAACTGATACAAAAATAATTAACGAAATCCCCAAAATCTCCACTCAAACCCTCGACTGAAAATCTGGTACCCAAATCAACTCGAAAACCTCAAGGCAATGATCGGGGCGCGAATACGAGAAAAACGACATATAACTCGACACATTTCAAAAAAAGTCAACGGTCACCGGAGCTTCGCCGTTAATCGTAGCCGCCGCCGCCGTCGCGCTGTCAACTGGAGAGATTTTCCGGCGACCAAGCTCCCACAAGATTCTCCTTAACAAGCCAAGCAACTTTTCCAACTGGGGTTAAGGCCAATTCGAGCGGAATTGGCCGGAAAACAGCTCGAAACTTCAAGAGGTACAACCGGCCGGAAAACTTCCCGGCTCGATTCTGGCGTCATCGCGCCACCTCGTCCCTCCAAACCAAAGGGGAAATGATCACCATCCAAAACCCAACAAAACCCACCAAGAATTCACCCCGGAAAGTCACAGGAGCACCGCTCCCAACTAAGCCGATTCCGGCGAAAATCCAAGAACTTTAACCTCACCGTTCTCCCTCATTCCGGCACCAAATTCAATAATTCCAAGTTCCAAACAATAGAAAATCAAGCAAGGATTCGAAATATACCAATATCTCGGCCGGAGGTGGCCGGAATCAAGAGGTCCGACGGCGGCAGCGTGTTCCACGCGGTGGAGAACCGGTCAACAGAAAAGTCAACGGTCCAAGCTCGGTCAACGCCGGTCAAACTTCCCGAACAGTGTTTTCAACAATTATTCGACTATTTCCGATATTTATACTCGCGTCTCGGGATGATCGACTGTCCAAAACGGATAACCATTACGATTTGGATAAACTCGACACGAACGTCTCGACGAAATTCTGAAATTTTAAATATTCATATTATATTCTTCGGTCGCCGAAATAATCATCAGGAACCGCCCATGAACTCGAAACCACATGTACAACAACTCTCGAGAAGAGACTCAGTTCAAATTCTCTGCCGATAATTAAGTTGTGATTAACACCGGAAAATCAATCAATTTATGTAAAACTGCGATTACGTGCTAACTCGTGAATTAAGCCAATTACTCTACTGATTCTGTTCCGTGCAATCTTCAATCTGTCCCGGATAATCTGGACATCCTCCATGGTGCTCTTCACTAGATCAGGGCCAATAAGCCATCGCTCACCCACCTCACTCCAACACAACGGAGTGCGGCACTGCCTCTCGTACAGGGCCTCGTACGGTGCCATCTCAATACTGGCCTAATAGCTGTTGTTGTAGGCGAACTCAATCAAATGTAGTTGCTAGTCCCAATTTCCTCGAAACTGCAAAACGCAAGACCGCAACATATCCTCAAGAGTCTGTATAGTCCGCTCAGACTGCCCGTCAGTCTGAGGATGAAAAGCTGTACTGAAGTGCAATCTGGTACCCATGGCTCGCTGCAATGCCTGCCGGAACTCGGAAGTAAACTGACTGTCTCGGTCAGAAACAATAGATACAGGCACACCGTACAGCCGAACGATCTTTGATAAATACAACTTTGACAACCTGCTCATTGAAATCTTCCCCGGAAGTGCGAGAAAATGAGCGGATTTGGTCTGTCGATCCACGATAACCCAAATACAAGTGTTGCCAGCCGAAGTACGCTGTAACTGATACACGAAATCCATGGTAATGTGTTCCCACTTCCAAACCGGAATCTCCAGTGGCTGCAACTTTCCCGCAGGCTTCTGCCTCTCCGCTTTAACCTGCTGACAAATCAAACATCGGCTCAGATATGCGGCAATCTCCCGCTTCATGTTGCGCCACCAGTAATACGCTCGAAGTGTATGAAACATCTTCGTACCTCCGGGATGCATAACATACGCTGAACAGTGAGCTTCGTCCAAAATCTCCTTCTTTAGACTCTCGTCTCGGGGTATGCACAATCTACCTCTGAAAAGTAACGTACCGTCATCACTCAATCGAAACACTGTTGGCACACCATTCCGAATCATGGTCTTCTTTTCCAACATGTAGGAATCCGAATCCTGAGCTTCCCGAACCTGATCAACCAACACGGGTCGAACCTGGAAACTGGCCAACAAAGCTCCATCGTTGTCCCACTCGAACTCAGCACCCGTAGCCCGAAGCTCGGCTAACATAGACACTCTGTCCAAACACACATGAAACAACGAAGCTCCGGATTTCCGACTGAGTGCGTCGGCAACCACATTGGCCTTTCCTGGATGGTACTCGAAAGTGCAATCATAGTCGTTGATCAACTCCATCCACCTGCGCTACCTCATATTCAAGTCTGGCTGCGTCCGCAAGTAGATGAGACTTTTGTGATCGATGTATATCTTGCACTGAGCTCCGTACAAGTAGTGTCTCCAACTCTTCAACGCTAACACAATAGCGGCCAACTCCAAATCATGGGTCAGATAGTTGACTTCATGTGGTTTCAACTGCCTGGAACCGTAGGCTACAACTCTGCCATGCTGCATCAGCACACAACCAAGTCCCAACTTCGACGCATCACTGTAAACCCCGAACTCACTGCTGTCATCTGGTAAAGTCAGAACCGCTGCAGTAGTCAACTTTTCCTTCAGGAGTAAGTAACTCTCCTCATATGCATCGGACCACTTGAACTTGACGCTTTTCTTTGTCAATCTGGTCAGTGGAGTAGCAATCTGAGAAAAATCCTGCACATAGCGCCGGTAGTAGCCTGCCAAACCTAAGAAACTCCGGATCTCCGGTACGGTGGTAGGTCTACTCAAATTCAACACGGCCTCGATCTTGTCAGGATCTACGCTGACTCCCTCAGCTAATATCACGTGGCCCAGAAACTTCACACTGTCCAACCAAAACTCGCACTTGCTGAACTTCGCAAACAACTGATTGCAAATGCTTTTTGTGCAGGCCCACACTCCTAGAATAGATCAAGATGTCGTCGATGAACACAATCACAAACTTGTCCAGAAATCGTCTGAACACCCGGTTCATCAAGTCCATAAAAGCTGCAGGAGAATTGGTCAACCCAAACGGCATAACCAAAAACTCGTAGTGCCCATACAGCGATCTGAAAGCTGTCCTGGCCACATTAGACTCTCGGATCCTCAACTGATGATATCTGGAGCTGAGATCAATCTTCGAAAAGACTGAAGCTCCCTTGAGCTGATCAAACAAGTCATCAATCCGCGGCAACGGATACTTGTTCTTCACAGTGACCTAATTCAGCTTCCGGTAATTGATGCACGACTGCATGGATCCATCCTTCTTTCGCACAAACAAAACCGGGGCACCCCATGTCGAAACACTGGTCATATGAAACCCTTCTCCAGCAACTCCTGAAGTTGAATCTGTAGCTCTTTCGACTCCGCTCGCGCCATACTATACAGTGCCTGTGAAATGGGTCCAGCGCCCGGTAATAGCTCAATAGTGAAATCAATCTCCCGAACTGGAGGTATACTCAGTAACTCCTCCGGAAACACATCCGGAAACTCAGAAACAACCTCAATATCACCAATGTCTAGCACAGTAGCCGTGGTGTCCACAACATGAGCTAAGTAAGCAACACAACCCTTCTTCATCATCCGATCCGCCTTCATCGTGGAAATCACACATGGTAATGAAGTATTATTCTCGCCGCGAAACAATATCTCGGAAAAGCCTGGTCGTCGAAACGTAACCTCCTTCTTGTGACAATTGAACATAGCCCAATGTGTCTCCAAGAAGTCCATACCCAAAATCAAATCAAAGTCAACGATATCCAGCAATAACAAATCCACGGCTAAACCATGACCTCCAATAAAAATCTCACAGTCTCTGTACACCCAGCCAATACTCACAATCTCACCGGACGGATACAACACTTTCCACAACCCCGGAAGTGGAGACGCAGGTACAGTAGCTAAAGATGATAGTCTATATGACATGAATAAATGCGTAGCACCTGGATCTAGCAATGTAAGTACTGGAATACCAAAGACATGCAACGTACCGATAACAACCTCTGGTGAAGCTCTGCCCTCGCGCAAAGTCATGGCATGAACCCTAGCCTGCCCGGCTGGTCGTCCATGCTGATGCTGTCCCTGCTGTCCACCCTGGCCCGCAAACTGTACTGGTCGAGCTCCCGAAGTGGTACCTCGCTCTCCTTCGGAACTCTGGGCTGCCTGTCCACCAGCACCATCAAGCTGGAAACACTCCCTCGCATAGTGACCCACCTGGCCACAACGAAAACAAGTGACAGGGCCTCGCTGACATGGACCAACATGGTGCCTGCTGCAGAGACTACACAACGGGTACTCCATCGGTACGGCAAAAGAGCCACTGGAACGCCGAGGATAACTGGAACCGCAAGAACCCCCACTAGACTGTGGTCGCTGCGGTCGATCTCTCCTCCATCTCTGCCTCTGTCTCAATGCACTAGCTGGTGGTCTATATGGTCCACTGCCTGAGGATGAAGCCGAACCGGAAGTATCAGAACTCAGCCTCTTGGAAGGTCCCTAACTCGGTCCACCCTCCTCAAACCGTCGCGGCTGGTATCTCATCTGCCTTTCCTTCTAGATATCCTCACCTCGGAGTGCTGCACTGACAAACTCATCAAAGTTGTTCCGAGGCATCGTAGTCAGAGTCCCCTTGATGTTCAAGTTCAAACCCAGCTCAAATCTGCGGCACTTGGCTTCCTCAGTAGCCACTATGTCACGCAAAAACCGAGATAAGCGGGTAAATCAGTCCCGGTACTCAAGCACAGACAAACTACCCTGCCTCAAGTTCGTGAACTCCTCATACTTCCGCTGCTAGGTAGCCTGGTTGAAGTATCTTCGCATAAAAAAATCTCGGAACAAAGTCTAGGGAGTATCAACCGGAACTCTATCGGTGCTAACCCACCAGAAGTATGCATCTGACTCAAGTAATCCGACTGCGGCCACTGTCATCTGCTCAGGGGTAAAACGCAGACGCTCACAAACTCGTTCAACCTGAATCAACAATGCCTCACACATCTCTGGATCAGCTGAACCCGAAAAGACAGTCGCACCAGCAGTACGAGCTTTGACCACGGGGTCAAAACGCTCATCCAAACGCAACACTCGCACTAGCAAGTCGTGCGTCTGGCGATCCTCATTAGGATCCACTTCCCGATTCACACGGGGACCACATCGAGGAGGCATCCTACTGATACAAGACAAGCATTAGGTACAAGCAGAAAGAACGTAATCATGAGACCTCAGATATTTGAGAATACACAACACCCGAAGCATTGATGAGTACCGCTGGCCAGTCGGGTCATCACTCCAGACATGCTGTACAAACTCAAATACCCTAAGTGTCACAACTACAAGAGTGTACAGAATCTGACAACCTAATGCTCTGATACTAAGCTGAAAGGACCCAACCCCGATTTAGTTTCCTAAACCGGAATCAAACCCCTTCTGAAAACACGAACCAACAAAAACCATTAAAATTTCGGCAGAGTAACGCTACTAACGCGGAATTGCCATTAACCTGCACCCGGAAAATACACTTCATCCTATGCCACAAAAGCCAAACCGTGGGCTCCAATCCCATCCGGATTTCTCAATATCATATCAATAACAATAAACAGTAAACATAACTGTATAATATAGAAAATCTGGAAAAAACCTCATAAAACATGTATCAGTATCGTATCAAAGCGACCTCAAGTGTTTATATACAAAATATACAACAGTAGGAAAAACAAGAAACCTACTGAAAAAGAAGGGTAGCTCGAACGACTATCCTCTGACCGCGACGTGAGACACCAGAATCCAAACTACAAACTGGGCACAGAAACCGAAAAGCCCAAGGGAAAGGCAATAAAACGTTAGAGTGAGTGGACGAAAATAAACATATGCCTTTCACCAATTTCATATACAATAAACAAGTATAGCGAGTTCAAAAAATATATATGGAGGTGCCAGGCGAATCTCTCAAGCCCGATGGTCAGGCGAATCTCTCAAGCCTGACGGTGATAGGCCAGGGGAATCTCTCAACCCCGGCGGCATAACAGGGGAATCTCTCAACCCTGCCTAGAGGAATCTCTCAACTCTGGTTAGACTACCGGTGATCAGCCGAGTAGCCGAAGTATTAATGAAAGTATGCCATCACCATAAAAATATAAAATAATACCTCCGAAAATAATAAATAAGTTCAACATCGTATATAAACAAATACGGAAAATCACGAACTCGCAACGACTGTGAAAATATAAAAGTGTCAACTCACAGGTGAGCAAAGCGCGCACTCGCACTAATCACGTGGTCCGGCAGAAGATCCCTCGCCCGAAGCACGATCTCGATCCCCTGAATATTCATAAAATATATCTGATCAAAATCACAATTCACAACACTGTACCACACCTCAGAAACCAACCGTTCCCGGAAACGTATAACTGATACAAAAATAATTAACGAAATCCTCAAAATCTCCACTCAAACCCTCGACTGAAAATCTGATACCCAAATCAACTCGAAAACCTCAAGGCGATGATCGGGGCGCGAATACGAGCAAAACGACATATAACTCGACACATTTCCAAAAAAATCAATGGTCGCCGGAGCTCCGCCGTTGACCGCCGCAGCCCGCGGCGGTGCACTGTCAACCGGAGAGATTTTTCGGCGACCAAGCTCCCACAAGATTCTCCTCAACAAGCCAAGCAACTTTCCCAACTGGGGTCAAGCCGGAATTGGCCGGAAAACAGCTCGAAACTTCAAGAGGTACAACCGGCCGGAAAACTTCCCGGCTCGATTCCGGCGCCGTCGCGCCACCTCGTCCCTCCAAACCAAAGGAGAAATGATCACCATCCAAAACCCAACAAAACCCACCAAGAATCCACCCCGGAAAGTCACCGGAGCACCGCCCCCAACTAAGCCCATTCCGGCGAAAATCCAAGAACTTTAACCTCACCGTTCTCCCTCATTCCGGCACCAAATTCAATAATTCCAAGTTCCAAACAATAGCAAATCAAGCAAGGATTCGAAATATACCAATATCTCGGCCGGAGGTGGCTGGAATCACGAGGTCCGACGGCGGCAGCGTGTTCCACGCGGTGGAGAATAGGTCAACAGAAAAGTCAACGGTCCAAGCTCGGTCAACGCCGGTCAAACTTCCCGAACAGTGTTTTCGACTATTTTCGATATTTATACTTGCGTCTCGGGATGATCGACGGTCCAAAACGGATAACCATTACGATTCGGATAAACTCGACACAAATGGATAAACTCGACGAAATTCCTAAATTTCAAATATTCATATTATAATCATCTGGAACCGCCCACGAACTCGAAATCACATGTACAACAACTCTCGAGAAGAAACTCAGTTCAAATTCTCGGCCGATAATTAAGTCGTGATTAACACCGGCAAATCAATCAATTTACGTAAAACTGCGATTACGTGCTAACTCGTGAATTAAGTCGATTACTCTACTGATTCTGTTCCGGGTCGTCACACGTACGTCCATGATCAAGATTCTAAAAGGCGCTAGGCGAAATTAGGCGGTGGAGCTACTGCCTAGCGCCTAGGCGTTTAGGCGGAGTTTAATCTGTAATTAAGGGGTAATTAGGCGGATCATTTTTTTTATATATTTAATTAATTATATATTTATATGGTATATTGTAATTTGAAACATAAAGTAAAAATTATAAAGAAATATCATAAAAATTCTAAACTAAGTTTATAAAGAAATCTAATTAACTATTAGAAATAGATGAGCATAAACAGGAATCCCAGGAATATGAAATTATCTATTTCGAAGCTGATAATTCACAAATCACAGTATATTATGAGTTTATGACAATGAAGCTTACATTATAAACTTGCAACCATGAAACCATTCAAACATAAAACTTCACGGAATCAACCATGACTCTTTCACGGAATCAAGTTTTGTTTGTGTGATGGCCATAGACACTATGTTTCTGCCCACATTTATTCATATCAAATTATCAACATATAACAAACAAGGATGAATCTTGTTTCTCAACTCAGGTCTGTCTTGAAACGTACCAATTGATGTTTAAGAAATGATTTAGAGGAAGATGGGATTATAAGGGAGAGAAGTGAGAAGAGAAACTCACCGAAGGTGGACAGCGAGCGGGTGCAGCGGCCGTGGATGGCAAGTGGCAGCGACGGCGGTGATCGGCGAGTGGCATCTAAGTCGCGGCGGTTGTAGAAGGAGAGAGACGACATTTCGCAAAAGAAATTGGATTGGATTTTCTGTTTAGAATTCCTTCCTTTGCGATGTACCTCTTAATTTAAAAAAAAAAAAACCCGCCTAGTTGGCGCTTTTCTGCCGATTAGTCGTTAGTCGCCCGCCTAATTGCCGATTAGTCGGTTCCTGCCTAACTACCCCGCCCAATTAGGCTATAACATGGTTTTTCCGATTAGTCGGCGCTTAGGCGGCCGTTTTTTAGAACAGTGTCCATGATTAGCGTTCAAATCCAATGATTAGGGGCTACATTACTTGCAAAACTTGCAATAGTGAGTACTTAAACAGATCTTACCTGACTACCCACAAATAATTTACTTTGAAGAGATTTTCTATTTGAACCTCCCAATTTGCTCTTTGTACCTCCATTTCTAATTTTTTTCTCCAAAATTTCCTATATTAACCTCAAGTGAACTTATTATAAATCTGAAAAGTTAATTATTAGATGAATATATATATATATATATGCAATAATACAACTGTGTGAGAGGAAGATTGGATATATCACTGCCCTAGAAGAAGCTAGCAGCTGAGAAACACAAATTACAAATTAAGAAACAGGAGCATATGTTCACTCCCAACTGGAAAACTTTTAGTTAAGCACGGTCGGCCATTTTTACCGTTCATTTCCATCACCAGAATTTGAGATAAAAGCCATGTAGCTAGGCCAAAATTCTCAGTAGAACACAACCAAAAATCCACAGTTTTTCTCTTTTGATATGACCATAAATTCATAATTGATTAACCAACAAGCAGTAGCAATTAGCTCTTGTAAAAGACCCGATGATGACACATTTTTTTTACGGGTAAATAAGAGGCACTGTATTAATCAAGAGGAAAAACATCTGTTATATAGTAGGAATTCCATAGAGCTCGAGAGAATTGAACTACCGTCGCACTAATCTAGGATACCTAAACTAGTACAAGAACAAATGCTTTTATACATTAAGCACCAAATGAAAGTAACCAAGTAACCAAGACATTGCCTCTCATAAGACGGACACCAACACAGGTAAACCAAGGTAATGTTCGCCTATATAGCGAAGCGCTAAGCACCGGGCTTCCATATTACGTCCCAAAATAGCCTTAATCATCCGATACTCCAAGGAGGATAGGGACATGACCCCTTAACCTCAATTCCCTTTTCCAAAAAAAGGAAGCAAAGCCGAAGTCCAAAGTTACTAAGGCCCACTGCCCATTGGAATCACTTTGGGCCACAGAGCCAACCCGACCCAGCCTACTGTACACACAGCCGCTTGGTGACTTCAGAGAATCCCGAGCTCAGATTGGACTGATCTTCGGCCAAGCTAACGTCTGTTGCTCTGGCATGTCCAACCGTCCCGCCGACGTCGCGAAGCAAGCCTCAATAGGAAGGGCCGGCACCTCGTCGTGGGTCGATATGGCTTGCCTCTAGAATGACGAGGCCAAAGACGAACGTAGTGCTCACCCCCAAACACGGAGACGAGCCTCCCCCAGAAGCGGAGCCGCGACCATCAAGAGCTTCAAACAAGCGTGCGCCGGTTGCCTAAAGACCGGAGCTGTCCGACGTGAATCCACCGTTGCGGCCTGAGCACTCATAACGTCGTTTCGCCGCCATTGTGCCGGTGAGGATGCAGGTTTCGTCTGCATGGAGCCAGACCACAGGGAGAGGGTAGCAAGGCCTCTCGGGATGCTCGGAGCCCATGATAGGGCCGACTTGATACTCCATCGGTAGAGACTGTTGCGCCGCCAGGTCAGGGAAGGGTTTGCTCTAACCCTAACAGAGCCTGCATTCGTCACCAGTTTTTGATATAAAGTATGAATCGTATGCTCGATGATGACATTTTGTTACTGCAAGATTTAACTCAAGTTTTTGTGGGTAGAATTGGATTTTAAATTAAAAGGAGGTTAATTGAGCATGGAGGTTGAAATAGAAATTCTACTTTGAAAGATACACAAGTGGGGGTATACCCATCCATTAAAGAGATTTAAAAACCTTTTAATAGAGAGCAAATGGAATAGAGAGGAGAAAATGTTTGGAAATTTTTAAGCCGGGACAACTACCTGTGTCGGCAGACAAGGCTGCACACCCACAACCCCCTCATAGAGTCGCACACTCTCTTTCAACAGGAGAGCGAGAGAGAGAGAGAGAGTGCTGGATTCAGTCTGCTATATCACCTCAATGATTAACTAGCTAACCACATTTCTTCAATCAGATGCTTCCACATTACTAGTCTCGCTTCTCATTCATCATCATCATCACTACGGCGGTTGGCGATCCACGGATTCGAACCTGAAGCTGCTCTTTGTTCGTTTTCGTTAATGTGGCAATTGGAGTGAATGTGAGACTAGCTTGAGCTGCTGATTTGGATAGTTTGATTTGATTTTGGGATATATCCATGGAGTCTAGGATGGATCAGTACGAGCTCATGGAGCAGATCGGCCGCGGAGCTTTCGGCGCCGCCATTCTCGTTCACCACAAAGCCGAGAAGAAGAAGTGCGTGACTGATTGACTAATTAGTTCAGGCTCTCTAGATTGTACTCTGTGTTGAGTTATAGTTTTGTGTAATGCTAGAGAGGTTTTTGGAGTCTAAGGAGTTGAGGCTGATTTGGTTTTTGAATTTGTTTCAGGTATGTGTTGAAGAAGATCCGACTCGCGAGACAGACGGAACGGTGCCGGAGATCCGCTCATCAAGAGGCAATTTTTTAATTTCAGTGCTTCAGTAACGTTATTACATGATGATGATAGTTTCTTCTGTGGATTTACTTAATGATGATAGTTTCTTCTGTGGATTTACTTAATGATGATGATTATATAGATGGCGCTTATTGCTCGGATTCAACACCCGTACATTGTGGAATTTAAAGAAGCCTGGGTAGAAAAGGTTAGGCACCTCTTGTATAAGATATTTAGAATTGTATCTGTTTTGGATTTTTGTGTTGGTCCTGAATTAGAAGTGTTGGATATCGATAATGTAGGGTTGCTATGTTTGCATCGTCACCGGATATTGTGAAGGTGGAGACATGTGAGTTGTTTATGGTATTCCAAGCTTAGTTTATTTGGTCTGGAATCTTGTAATGTGCATAAGAGACCATTAGTTTTCACACTGTTTTTCATGTATCAACTTCTCAGGGCTGAATTGATGAAGAAATCCAATGAGGTTTATTTTCCTGAGGAGGTATATAGTTATCTCTCTCTTCAATCAAATATGTGTTTTCTGAGCTCATTAGCTATATAAAAACTAAACTTAAGGGCATCTTCTGTTGTGACGGTATATCAGAAACTATGCAGATGGTTCACACAGCTACTATTGGCAGTTGAATACCTGCATTCGAATTATGTTTTACATCGTGATCTAAAAGTACGTTTACCACTGCTGGCAGCTTTCATTTTAATTTCCTGATGCATATTACAGCCTTTTAAGTGAATCTGCTGTGTTCTTTTGCAGTGTTCCAACATATTTCTTACAAAGGATCATGATGTCCGTCTTGGTGAGTTAAATATGGGGTTGACAATTGATCGTTGTACTCACTTTTATTTTCAAGAACTATGCCTTTACATTTTGTTCTCTTCTCTATATAGGGGATTTTGGACTTGCTAAAACCTTGAAGGCGGATGACTTGGCTTCTTCGGTATGTGCTACATAGGGAATTTAATTCTGTTTCTATGTATTTGTGTGAAACAATATGGACTGTTTGTATATATGGCTTATATATAAGAATTAGCCATGTGGACTGTTTGTACTCATTCTGGAAACTTGTGGGCTGCTATATTATGAAGTTGACTGTTTTTCCTGTACTGCTGTTGTGTGCAGGTTGTTGGAACGCCCAATTACATGTGTCCTGAACTTCTTGCAGATATTCCTTATGGATTCAAATCTGATATTTGGTCTCTTGGTATGGTGCCGTACATGTTAGTCTCATTGTCATTGCTGTATTTTTCTTTTTATATTGTCGCTGAAATGGTTTATTATTGGTCAGGCTGCTGCATATATGAGATGGCTGCCTATCGACCTGCTTTTAAAGCTTTTGTAAGATTCCATTACATCTCTCTTGGCATTGATTCTATGTATCCAGTATGATAAGTCCAGAAAAATGGTATTTACTGATTTTTCTCTTTCTACACTAGAGACAATAAATACCATTTTCTGGACTTGAGCTATGATTAGTTTTCGAGAAGCAAATATAGAAGAGAAACAATTTTAAAGGGAGTCTTGCTCAAGTAGGAAAATAAATTATCTGATAAGCAAGATCAACCGTTCCTCTGTAGGTCCTCTCATTTGAGCGGACCAAAAGATGTCAGCTGCTGATTGAAACTCCTTGACGTTTTATCTAATACATTTTGTATCAGGATATGGCAGGTTTGATAAGCAAGATCAATCGTTCCTCTATAGGTCCTTTGCCGTCCTGCTATTCACCGTCCTTGTAAGTTTCTGTTGCCTTTCATTTTCCTTCAATTTTTTATTGAAATTTGGAGATACCAACTGTATCAGGTGTTATGTCAGTGTTTTCAGTTCCTGTACATGGGGATATCATAGTAACTAGGTATTTCTCTGTATTGATGTGTCTATAAATAGGTAGCTTCATTAGTGTGCATGTGCGCATTGGTAAGTATAGGTAGATGGCATGTTAAAAAGGAAATGTGTAAAATGTAATGCTGATCTGTGTATCGTTGGTAAAAGCAAGTGCTTTACCTGCTTGAGAAAGAAAGTGGGAGAAATGATGAAAAATATTATTATTTTTCTATATAGTTACCACATTAGTTTAACAGTCAGTCTGTGGGTAAGCATAGATAGATGACATTTTGGAAGGATATGCGTAGGTCCAATTGGTAAGTATTGGTAGATCACAGTCAATCTGTTGGTGAGTACAGGTAGATGAGATTTTGGAAGGATATGCATAAAACCAGTGCTGTTATGTGTATCTGTTGGTAAAAATTTGATTTCCATATAACCTTTTTTTCCCTCTATAATACAAAATTATCTTAACAGTCAATCTGTTGTCGTTACGCATGCAGGAAAACACTTATCAAAGGCATGCTGAGAAAAAATCCTGAACACAGACCAAGTGTAAGCCTTTCTCTCTGGGATACTCAACATTAAAATTGAAACTTCTGAGCCTAATAATTATGACTTGTTCTCTGTCAGGCAACCGAGGTTTTGAAGCACCCTTATTTGCACCCTTTTGTTGAACAGTATCGTCCGTCCTTTATCACTCGAACAGCCTTCTCCCCAGATAAGCCTATGTATGCAGCCCGGGAAGCTAGGAGACACATGGCAGAAAGCCAAAACAGTAATGGTTCAAGCAGTGATAAAGATAGTTTGCATTCGATTGAGAAGCACATTCCAGTGGAGTCAAACAATGATACTAAAGCTTCAGAGACATACTTGGTTTCGCTTGATGATGAAGATGACTTCGAGCATGGCCCTCATGTTTGCAATGTCCGAATGGAAGGACAAGAGTCTACGAGACCTTCACAGTCTGAACAGAAATCTATTATTGAATTCAGACAACCAAAAACCGTTAGGAATATAATGATAGCTCGGAAAGAAGGAAAAGTTAGGGAAAGTTCACCAATGAGAAGTAATCGTACAAAGGTTGCTGCTCCCACCCAAAGAGCTAATGTGGAAACAGTATCTAAAATACCCAGGCTGACTGCTTTGGCTTCTGCCATCAAGTCTAGTCCTGATACACCAACTGTTCCACCATCAAAGGCAGTCCTTGATTCCGCAAAAGGGGTACAAGGATCCCATGCTTTGAAGTATCAGGTAATAATCAGGTTTAAGGTATCATCTTTTATCTAATAAACGGTTTAAACAGGTCATTGATGTTTTGTGGTTTACAATGGCAGTTACATATCGTTGAATCTTCACCAAAGCCTAAACTGAGAAATGATGATACTCCCCCTGCTCCAACAAAACAAAATGTTGAAGATGGACTTTCTAAGGCTAGGCAAAGAACTCCTCCTATGATGGTTAGACGTCCTTCCTTTCCTGGACGGACGAAGCAAGTAGGGGAAGATGCTCCAATTTCCATGGCCAATGCTGCTAGGGTAAGTGCAAAAGAGATATCCCAGGAGTCTGAAAGGAATGCTCCTCAAGTACCAAATGGTTTTCAAATAAACTTATCTAAAGAGCTTACTGAACCTCGAAGACATCAAGGAAGTGGTTCAAAAGTAATGCAAGCTGATAGCCGCAATTCAATCTCCTCATCTGTGTCTATTCAAGGATTTGAGATTCTTGATGATGCAACAACCCCTTTTATTGACATGCCAGAACAGATGCTTCCTGATTTTGGTAGTGTCGTCCGAACTGAGAGTACAGCATCTGCATTAAGCTGCTCAGCTACTAATCATTGTCATTCAATGATGTCTGAAACTGTGGAAAACCATGGGCATGACAATAAATCTGAGTCCTTATCTGAAACATCTGTGACCAATCTAGATCTTCACCATATAACTGCTGATGATGTACAAATCAGTTCCACTGGGAATTTTGATCCCCCAGAAGCAGTTTCTGAAGAAAGAGTTATTTCTAGAGATCGCACCTCTGTAAGCAGGCCTTGTACTACCCCTGAGAAAACAGTGGTCCATTCGAAATTGACATCTGCATCTAGTCGTCATGACAAGTTCATGGTAAGGGAACTTCAATCCCCAGCAACAGAGTCAACTCTTTCCACTACCGCTCCCAACCAAAGGGGATTTCAGGCAGACAAAGGAAGTATGTTGCAAAATCCAACAATTGAAATGCCGGCTGCTGCCCATCTTCCTCCAGCTTTTGATGGTGTTATACATGTCATATGCCACAGTAGTTTTCGCGTTGGGAGTGACCAGCCCGTAATGGAATCTGTGGAGATGGGTGTTCAGAATGTTGACGTTGGTAAGCTGATAAATGTAGTAAGGGATGAAATGGAGACGCAAAATGTGAATTCCCCTATGGGTCGAAAGTCATCAGCATGCTCTGAAACAGTAAGCCCTAAATCAACTAATACTGAGCACTCTGGTACCAAAGAACCTGAGATGACTAACCCTGTTCCTTCAGCTCAGCACAAATGTGAGCCTGCTGAGCCTTTAAAAGAAAAGGTCAGTCCTCCTATCATTGAAGAAGAATCACCAGAAAAGGAATTCTTGGATGTCAAGTCCTTTCGACAGAGGGCAGAGGCTCTTGAAGGACTGCTAGAGTTATCAGCTGATTTGCTGCAGAATAATAGACTAGAGGAGCTTGCTGTTGTTTTGAATCCCTTTGGGAAGAATAAAGTTTCTCCAAGAGAGACGGCTATGTGGTTAGCAAAGAGTCTTAAAGGTATGAGGATCAAGGAGGGTGAACGGAATCCTTGAAGCGTCATATCACTAGACATTGCAATTCCAACCTCAGTTTTTGCCACACTTTATGAAAGTTCAAATCCCATTTGAATTCTAAAGATAACAGCCAGGTGTTGAGTTTCTTCTATGCATTTTGTGATTCTTCGAATGCATCCTATTATTGTACATAGTGACAGACGTATCATAGCATTGTCTCCTGGCCAAATTTTGTATATAACAATCATGGGGTTCCCTCAAAATACACGTGAAAAAGCAAGTAGAGGAAATGCTTCTCTCCTTTCACTCCACAAAATTCTTTTTCTTTGTCTTTGCACTGTTCATGAAGGGGTATTATGGTCTTTTGGTCGTCACACGCTTTGCACGCTAGATTGAGATTCCTACCTAGCTGCAGTGGAAGTCATGAACCGAGGCAAAGAGTTCGAAACATTTCCTCTACTTGCTTTCTCAGATTTTCGTGGCATCTCTGTAAGTTCTTTTGAACTTTCTTTGGAAGTCATGGTGGCCTCCTCATGCTCCAAAGGTCCATAAGTGGTTGAGAAGAGCTTAAAGTTTTCGTGTAGTAGGAGCTCAGTCTTCTGTATCTGATTTTTAAGTTTCTCACATTCTTCTTCGGTTTCTCTCATATCATTCTCAAGCTCCTTGATTCTTTTCTCCTTTTGCTTCTTCAAGTCCAAAAATAAATAACGAAAAAGTTAGCCTGCTTCTCAGCTGAGGAAGCTTACATTTATATTATCAAGAAATATGAGCCAAGTACCTGAGATATATCCCTGTTATTCTCTACTGCCCTGACCCTCTTTGCAAAACTCAAAGAACAGATTGTCTCTCCAACATCTCCTTCGCATGGACTAACATGCACCAGCTTCAACACCTTTGAATCGTGACCTAAAGCATTAGGATTACCAATTAAAGATTAAGAAATTTTAAGTCCAGATGAACGGAGAAAAATGCAGATATGGAATGCGACTGAGATCATTCTGTGCTTTAAGATAACAAAGTGATCAGTCATAATCAAATCTTCAATATTAGGAATTTGATCCAAGCCATTCCCATATTGTTCAACTTAGAGATATATGATTCCAAACGAAAATTCAGCTCGATGGTAAGTTCAAAGAATGTGATAGTTTACCTAAGAAGTCTTTAAGGATCTGTGTGAGTTTGCCATTCCTGCAGTCAAAATAGATTACAGTTCATCAGATTCCAGCTAACTGACAGAATCAGATCCTAACTGATAGAGTCCCGAGGAAGTTAAAACCAACAGCACATACAAGCTCACAGAACCACTCACAAAGAAAAAGTAAAAGGGAAGGTACATAAAGCTGATAAGGAATCATATTCATTCCAACTAACTTACCCATGATTAGATCTTCAGCAGAAGTCGGGATTTGGGTTCGGAAGTTACAGGTAAAACAAATGAGCTTTAGTAATAAGCCAGCTCTGACTTCAGTGTGTGATTTGGATCGGATTTCTGAAAGAGGGGAAATGGGTTCAGGGTGGGTTTGTGACCTTTTGGGTTGAATTGTACAGAGAAAGTTGCGAGCTTTGAGATGTATGAACATTGGTAGAGTTGGTGTCTTTCGCTTGGTGTTTTTTCAAGTCGGAGCTTTGGGTTCCGGTCTTCGATTCCGTCCGGGCAGAAGTGGCGACAAGTTTCAGGGGTGAAGCAGTTGGGCCATGGGCTGATATACTTTTTATTTTTCTATTTGCTCTTATTGAGACTTGGCTTTCTCCACAAGTTTTGGGCCTGGCCGAGGTACTTGAGTCTTGACCCAGAAAATTTGCTTTCGTAGATATGTACACATGTTTAGAGACACTAAATATGATCCAAATAGACAATTTGGGTCGATTCCTATAGATGAGCAACTTGATGCTCTTGGGAGACCTGTTGATTCCGGTAAGGTTAGTTTCATGTTGTTGCCTCTTTTTTTTTTGAGTTGTTCAGTCTAATGGCTTTAGGCTTTGTTACCAACGTTTTAAGAACATGGAATGCTCATTTGAATGGACAACTTTTGACTTTGTAGGTAAAGTATATAGGTCTCACTAATGAAACACCATATGCTGTGATGAAGTTTCTTCAGGAAGCTGAAAGAGGAAATTATCTTCCAAAGATTTTATTTGTGCATGTAGTATGACTTAGTGGACAAAAATACTGAGACTGACATTTGCTCTTTGTGTTTCTGTCTCTCTTTGACTCCACCAATATCAGTCTGTTTATTAATATATATGACTAATACCATTATATTGTATTTGACAGAACATATACAGCTTGCTTTGAACTTTTGATGCTGGATTGGCTGAACGATGTCATCATGAGAGGTAATTAAAGTGCTGGTTGTCAAAAAATTTGATAGTTGAACAATTCAGACTTTATGAAATGATGAGAAAAATTTGCTTGACTATTAGTTTAACTAATCGAAAACAACCATGTTTTGCTTCTGTATATAACTAAGCTAAATCAAATTCCTTTTCCTCTGGTGTTGAATTGGTTAGGATAGAAGCACGTCAATTTGATTCGTACTTAAAACTTCAATGGAGCCATTATAATCCGATTCCATTTTTACTATCTGTAAGTTCATCAGATAAAAATACATACTCTCGAGTATGTGTGCTTAGTCAAGTATGGCATGTATAAAAGGGGTGAACAGATTGCGGGAGCCGTGGATCTGTCGTTCAACTCCTCCGCGAATATCTAAGATCTTCATGCTTGATTTACAGTCGGACGATTGTGATCTTCCTGTAGTGGACAAGTCAACAAGCTCCGAGAGATTCAATAGATTATCGTGGTCAAAGTAGATTCTGGTAAGATCTCATGTCAATCCTCATAACTGAAATTACCTATCATTTGTTTCTTATTCGTTGGTTTGGACTATGACATTCACTATTGTAGCAGGTGGTGGTAGTGAAACAGATGGCTTTGATAATTCTCTTCTATGAAATAATCATCTCATGCTTGACCTGATCAATAAGACCTCGACGAAGACCATTCGGAGCTCAAAATTTCTGTTTTTCCATAAGCTTTTATGAAATTTTCGGGCAATTAAAGTCATTGTTGATTACATCTGAGGTATAAGACTTTATCCTCATTAATATGTCGTGTAAATTCAACTTAGTTGGTTTTTCTTGCTCTGCATTGATAGTATTTGTTATGTCTGGTAATTCATATTAGTTTCAATGGTAGTCTGCAAGTATAAGCCATATCTCAAGTTGCTTTACTCCAGTTTGATCTTCATGCTCGATTCTTTGAAGGATGAATGTAGTTTTGGTATGTGCTGCTTAGTGTGATCTTTGACTTTATGATTAATTGAATATGGTTTGGTTCGTCTCTCTATCCAGTAAAGTCCCCATTTAAAATTTAGAATTTTATTAGTTTTGATTTCGTGTTATATAAGGATGATGCTTTCGATCATATTGTGGTTACCCATTTATGAAGTTGATTCATTGTGTTATTTTTAAGGTTGAATTGTCATTTTTTTTTCTGGCAGTAAAGGATTGTGGATCTGTCGCTGATGTTATTGATAAGATTTTGGGCCTGATTACACGGCAGCTTGAGGAAATTGGTAATATTTTTGTTTTAAGTTTAAAGTTAAGTATAGAGCGTTACACATATGCTTGGTTCAGCTATGCTTTAGAAGCTAGAAAGTAAACCAAAATGTTATTCATAGTTTTGGTTGAAATGTGTTATTTTTTATTCTGAGGATTTGATTTTGTTTGTTTTTGTGTTTTGTGGAGGTTTAATTTGTATTTTGTTAGTTGGAAACGAAAAAAACTGAGTAGGAAGAAAGAGTTAAATTCTTTGTGATTGCTTAGCTGGCATATGGAGAATAAATTGTACAGGAATTGAAATGTGGCTGAGTTGTCATGAATTGGTTAGGATGGTTCTTTGAAACTGGAAGTTATCAAGGATGGAAATAAATGAAATTAGGATAGAAGTTGAAATATTGCCGCTTATACAATCAGGTGAAATTAGGATAGAAGTTAATTGACATCTTACATTAAAATGCAACCGATATAAATTTTTTTAACAGATTATGAAGAAGTCAGAGATTTTGTTGGCACTTGGTATTGATGATTTAAGATGACTCTTCTTCATTTTGGACACCTCGAATCAGACTCTACTTCATAGCGGATTTTTTTGGGTGAATCATTCCTGTCATTTGCCATTTTTATTTTTAATTTTTTGTTGGTGAATCATACCTGTGATTGACCAACTTCATATTCTAGATAAAAATCTGATGACAGCCTAGCTTATAATTTCTCTTTTATTTGTTTTCTAATTTGTCACTCATGTATATGTTTTAGGAGAATACTTCAGTGTGTTAACACAAGTTACAATAAAACACATGTTTATAAGTTTACCATAAAATGGTAAACTAAGTTACTTTTTTAAGGTTGAAAATTCTAGTTTAGTTTTTTTCCAAGGAATAGTACTAAACCTAAAAAGGTAAATTTTTATTTTAAATTTATAATTTATTCTTGACCATTCATATTTTTTTAATTCGATCTAACGGTTGTGTTATATTTAAAAATTTTACCTGCTACCTGTTAAAGATGTTTCAATAAATTAATCGTATAATCAGGAGGCCACCATTCATGCCCCATATATTATCTTTCAAACATCTTTGAACAGCCCAATGAAAAATTCAAAGGCATCTTTCTGTTGAAGATCAATCGAATCACTTTCTAATTGTGAGACGATTGGTTGCAATAACAATAGACCCCATGGTGCCTGGCTTAGACGACCTTCAATCAAGCTAGGAATGAAAGTCATGGAAATTGTTGAGTCGACATTCTTCTACGAACGCTTCGAAAGATAACTTTTGAGGTTCTTCTTCAATCTCACACCGCTTGACCTCTTGCATATGAACGCCGCGTCACAGGGAGATGGCCTGGAGCACCGAGCGTAGAATCCAGGTAACATAGTTATCTCCTACATTTGTTCGATTTTGTTTTGTCTATGTTGACTTCTGGCATTCTGATTAATCAGTGAAAACTAGAGATTTTGATAAATATGAAGCTACTGCTGGAACAATTAGAAGTAGATTTCGTGATGTTTTATTTGCTGCACATCAAGTGTTCGATAAAATACCTCAAATGATTGACTACATAGATCAGTGGGTTTGCTGTGGCTTTCGAGTAACCTTTACTTCTCAGTTTGATCTATCCTTTTTCAGAATAAAAGTAGACTCTTTAATGATCATTTAGAAATTAGTTTCATGACAATCGGAGTTTTAATGAATTTGTTATGATTTTACAAAGATTGTTCCTCAGAGCAGTTTTCTGCAAAATTCTATTTTCTAACACTACTTTGCATGGCTGTTTCACTACCCAAATAAACTCCGAATTTTCTCAATTTTTGTAAGGAGATAGCCCTATATGTCTAGTTGTGATCTGGAAAGTTTCTTTTGAAAATACTAAGGGAGTAACGCCCAGTAATTTTTCAAAAATGACCGTTTTTCTGCAAATCTGTCAAAGTAGGTGCTAATAATGTTTTGGAAAGTGATTTAAGCAGTCATTCCATGAGTTGACCATCTTAATGTGAACTGGTGATGATGTTCAAATTGGTGCTTGGTGCCTGTATAGTGCTTGATCATGATCCATTTTGTTTATTTCTTAGTTTTCTTCATTATTATTTTTCTGGTTCTTTCAGCCATTTAATAATTTCAAAGGTACATTTTTTACCACACTTTTTAATGAAAATCAGGAATTTTGTGCTTACACGGTGTTGCTAAACATGAGGTTTAAGTCATTTTCTTCCTTTCAAACTACATTTAAACTTGAATGAGAAATTGTGAACCTTAAGCTTGATGTATAACCTGTACATTGTCATTTTGATCTTATAGACTTGTCCATTTGTACATTTCATGCACTTCGATGACTTCACAGCACAAATGTATTGAACTCTTCACTGTAAGATATTGGCAATAGACATGTAGCTTTTTTGTTGCACTCTTGCATTAATTGGATGTTATGATGTGTGCTTAAATGATTTGGATTTCTTTCGGATCTAACTATTTTTTGATATCAGTATCTCAATAAAAATTTGCATTAATTGCTGTTAGTAATATATTGTTGCTTGAAGATTTGTCACCCAAGCATTTACGTTCCATCATAAAGGGAGACTTTATAGAGCTTAATGATCTCATGGACTGATCATCGAGTAATTATCTTAAAACAATTGGATTGGCCTTATTAGATATGGTCTTAAAGATTAGCTCTCAATTAGAGGTGAATGTTTACCTTAATTTCCAGGCTAAAATAGCAGCTGAAGCAATTATTCTGAGGTGCTAAAGTTTGAGTTGTACAATTGACACTGTAAATACACTAATGCGAAGAGAAAGGACTCAAAGGAGCATAAGAACATTCATTCTAATGGTTGTGAAGTTTAGAGGCAGGATCACCACCTGTAAAGGTAATTAGTCCATTCAATCCTTGAGGCTTTCATTTCAGTCCATTTAAAGAAATATTCATTCTTCATTTTGTTTTCGTGGTGCAGATTTTCTGTGTCTCAAGGCATAATATTCACTAACACAAGGAAGATGAAAGGAACATCTAATGGAGAACCAATATCAACATTATTAGTATCAAGCTGCTTCACCGGCAACAATCTTACTATTTATATCATGAGCAAACATTGCACTTATGGAGACAATATGTTTTCCATCACCTCTCTAGTGCCTTAACGAAGGCCTGTAGTCCTATACCGCTATCATATTCTTCCTGTTTTTCATTGAGATATTGCAATGATTGATAGTACTATCGTAGTATTTTAGTATTGGGTGCATTCTAGCATTTTTCAAATTTGAGATACAAATGCTAACCTAGAAAACAAGAAAGATTATGATCAAATATATATATACTTCCGTTCATATTCTAGATGTTGATGAGTGCAACGAGAAAGCTGCTTGCCAATGTTCACAATGTAAATGGAAGAATACTTGGGGCAGTTACGAGTGCAGCTGCAGTGGAGGTTTACTATAGATGCTGATATGAAAACTTGTATGTGGAACTATGTTTGTGCAGAGATACATACTCAAAGATCCGGGAAATTATGGCACAGTACATGCCATTTGACAATTGCTCCATTAGCATGCTTTAAGCGAATTGGTGAGGCTTTAAGTTATGATCAGACAATGAGTTTCCATTGTATGATTTACTTAAAATTAAAATTCTGAGATTAGCTTGGTCTGAAGTTTTTGTATTTGTTCTTCCCATTCACAGGTAAACCTTACTTAGTCTGTTAAGACAGCTTTTGATTTGTGTTGGAGTGGTGTGGTACTGTGCAATTTTTACTGTTTATTGTAATACCGTCTATTATTTGCTCAGACTTCATTGCCTTTCATTTTCTGGTTGAAAATGTGAGTATGTTGTATTTCTTACTAGCCTCTCCTGCTTGCAGATTCATTGAGCTTCACCTCTGCCTTATCAGTTGGCCTAGCAGATGTGTTTCTTGTTATCACTGTTGGTATTACAGTTATCAAGTTGTTTGATGGAAGTATTGGAATGCCCAGATTCCTGCCTGATGTTACTGGTGTTTCATTAGTTTTTAAATGCTTCACTGTAGTCCCTGTTCTCGTCACAGCTTACATCTGTCACTACAAAGGTATGGAACCTTTTTTTTTAAGCAATGGTATTGGAAATGGGTATAGGAGATCTCATGTTTTATATGTGTTCACTTTTTGATCGCCAGTGCTTATGTGTTGAGTAATTGTCTTACTGAGTACACTGATGACAATTGGACTCATCAGTATTATATTCTTGGGTGCAAACTTTATACCCAGCTGATGGGACGCTTTCCAGTTCACTGGACCAACTGCTGCAGTTTGCCTCAGGTTCATTTTTCCTGCTGCAATAACTCTGAAGTGAGTTTTTGATTTGATAATAAACTATCTGTTACTCAGGCTTCACTTGACTTTGGAACAGTGTGTTGATTGACTTGATTCTCATTTAATCTTTTCCCAAGAGTTGATCCTAAGATTAATAATGTTAGTTTGTTGAGAAAAGATACTATTTAGCCTAGAACTAGTTGTCATTATACAACTTGAATATACTTCAAAATTTTGAAAACCACTAGCACCTGGTAAATTACAAAATCTCCCTTGCATTATAAACTGGTAAATTTCAATGTATTCATATACATATCTCCTCCACTTGGATCTCCTGTTCTTCCATGACCGCCTCACCAAGCAAAATTTCAATTTCTGGCCTATACCCAACCTTAGTCATCTCAACAACTAACAAATCAAGTCTATCATATAACTCTCTACTTCTTGGATGAGCCTTGTCCCCAACAAAAAAATGCATGCACTTCATCTTTTACCTCAATCCAGCTGCAACCAGGCTTCTTTTTCATATTCTTATTGCTGGTTGGTCTGAAGAGGGCTACGGGTAAGAATAACATTCATCATATGCAGTACTGTAGCATGTGTTCTCCACTTTTATTTGATAAAAACATATTCATAACTTTTGGATGTTTTGAAATCTTCATGTGGGAGATCACTTCGGTTTTAAATGGTTTATCCGATTAGGCATTATGTCTTAATGTTCAAAAATCATTTCTATAACTGCATACTCTGATGATGTATATTAAACCAACATGCATGTTGTATTCTGTTCAGGGATGAGACATTAGGAGAATGGTACAAAGTGTCATTAGCTTGCTAGTGGTGTTAAACCCTATTCTGCTGTTTTCAATTCGCTTATACATGTTTGCTTATCTTCTGGGAATGTGTTGAGGGCTATCAGTCTGTTCGAGATAATGAAGAGCTCAGAGGAGTTTAAACCGATAGGCAACACTTATGATGCATTCATGTCTGCAATTTTGAAGTCCAGCAAAATAGATTTGGTGCAAGATTGGTTATTTGCCATGAAGGCTGTTGGATTCAATTCTGATATTGCAACTTATCAGTCTTTGATTTCAGGTTACATAATATTGAGAAACTTGAAGCTTGCTGATACATTTTATGAAGAAATGGTGTTATCAGGAGTCATGCCTAACTTGCCCATATTGGAGTGTATGCTGGAAGGGTATGCAAGAGGAGAAGCTGTGATCAACGATTGCTCTTTTTATTATACTGCTTGGATTCGAAGAGTCAGTTTTAGTTAGTGACAACATCAGTTTTAGCAAGTGACAACATTTTGTAGATCTCATTATTTCTCCAGTAGATCTCATTTTGTGAGAACTTGTAAAAGTCTTTACTTCATTTTGATGTGAGGCTAACCATCAATCATATATATATAAAGTTGGATGATTTTATCAATGGCTATATCATTACAGTTTTGCTTATTTACTATCCATAAGCTAAATGAAGTAACAGTGGACTGTAGCTTTGTAACACCCATCATTTGCAGCGTTTCATTCTAGTTTGAATTGATGAAAGTTCCCAGAACCATCTGCAATAACATCATGAGAGAAACAAAGATCATAAAATAGCGTACGTTCTTTACGAGTGTTAAACGCTAGGTGACCCGAATAGAGCACAAACATTCATTTAAGTAATTTTTACAGTAAAGCATTGCCGTTTATCTCAAACTTGACTAACAAATTAGTCAACACAAATATATAAGTTGGGAACACAGAAGCTATTTACTATCATACATTGTACATAGGTAAACAGACTGCAATGAAAAAAGTTCATAGTATCAATTGATAGCATCGTGGATTTATTGATCAAACTCCTTAGACTGTTACTGCAATACAACAAAGTTGATCGGCTATGTTGCTATTTGTTTCTGACCACTTATTGAATGAAAAAATAAATACAAAGATGCTCAGCATCTATAATCTACAGGCGCCCATATATTGACAACATCTCCCTCAGTTGTAAAGCTTCTGTCTCTAAGCTATCAAAGCTCAGGGAACTAGGCAGCCTCCAACCCCAGTTTCCGAACTGTGCAAAGATATAACAATATCAGTGCATGCTGTATGCAAATCGGTCTTACGCTGCTATATGACTACATGACAAGGAGGGAATAAAATTGGAAGCAAAATTTCAAATAGAAAGGGTCTCACAATGCACAGTGAGTTAGTGATTCAACTTTTATATAATTCTTTGCCTAAAACTACATGCCATGAAAGGACCCAACCCTGATTCAGTTACCTAAATCGGAATCGAACCCCTTCTGAAAATACGAACCAACAAAAAATTTTCAAAATTTCGGCAGAGTTTCGTTACTAACGTGGAATTGCCATAACCTGCACCCAGAAATTAACACTTCATCCTATGCCACAAAAGCCAAACCGTGGGCACCAATCCCATCCGAATTTCTCAACATCAATATATGAATCATAAACAGTAAACAGTATTGTAGTGTATATATATATATCCGAGAAAATCCGTGTAAACAAGTATCAGAATGTATCAGAGCGACCTCTAAAGTAAAATATATACAATATGTACATCAGTAGGCGAAACAAGAACCTACTGGAAAACACAGGTGACTCTGATCACTAGCCTCCAAACCGCGACGTGAAACACCAAACCTGAACTGCAAACTGGGCACGAAAACCGAAAAGCCCAGGGGAAAGACATAAAACTTGTTAGAGTGAGTGGACGAAAATAAATGTCTTTCACCGAGTAATATATGTTATAAACATATGCGAGTCGAAATATAAAGAAATCAATAGTATACGAGGAGACGCTGACTCCAACTCGTAAACAGAGCATGCATGAAAAATCTCACGGGGTCACTCATGGACACGTCCGTGCTAGTACATTCAGAATCACGGAGTCCCTGACTTTCACGTGATCCATAGCCAGAAAGGCCTCGGTTCTGGGGTACTGCCTCTCGTCGGTCAGGTAGGGGTACTGCCCCTCCTGGTGGGCTACCATCGGGGATCAGCCGAGAGGCAAGTGTATCGATATAACAACGTAACTGAGACTGTACTCTGTGTAAATCAAATCATAAACAATTCGATGCAAATGCATGAAACAACATATAAGTGTATATATACTCGTATACGTATATTCGTATAAGTATAACCGTATAATCGTAAAACACATGCTCATAATAAACATAATCTCGTATGAAATCTCATGCTCATAAAACCATAATCATGTTGCATGCTCAAGTTCGTAAAACGTATATATATAAGACTCGCAATCAATCCGTGAAAATAAATTGTCCACTCACAGACTCGCGTAACGCGCACTCGCGCTAAACTCATGGTCCGGCGGAAGATCCCTCGCCTGAAGCACGATCACGATCCAGATCTCAATCTCGATCTCCTGAATATTCACAAAAACATAACTGATCAAAATCATAGTTCTCAACCCTGTACTGAATCACGGAAACCAACCGTTCCCGGAAATATGCAATGCGATACAAAATGAATAACGGAAATTCCGAAATCCCCACTCGAAACCTCGACTGAAAATCGGCTAACCAATTCAACCCGAAAACCTCCGGACGATAATCAGGGCATAATTTCGAGAAAAACGACACTAATTTCATCAAAATCTGAAAAAGTCAACTCCTCCGCCGTTGACTACCGTTGACCGCCGGCGGCGGCGGCGGCGCGCCGTCAACGGCGAGATTCTCCGGCGGAGAACTTCCAGTTTACAAGATCACGACCAACCAAACACAATCCTCTTCTGCCTCTAAGTCCAGTTCACAGTTAAAACCCCTCAAAACTAGCTCGAAACAAACGAAACCTATTTTCGGCAACCACCACGGGTTCGCCGGGAAACTCGATAAAACCCAAATCAATTCAAAGGGAAAGCATCCCTAGGGCATAAGGAACCAAACCCCCAACAACCCAGCCTCGAACACCCACCGGAACCACCACAACCGACACCGGCGACGGACATGAATCCGACCCGATTCGGGTCCAATTCAAACGTGATCAATTCTCAACAAAACACACATCATTCAATTCGAAATCACATAGGGAAGCTCTACATACCCTCGTCGAAGTCGTTGGTGGCCGGAATCTAGGTCGTCGGACGGCAAAGCTCAAAGAGGAAACTTCCCTCTTCGGTCAAACTGGTCAGCTTTCCAGTTTTGGAAAGTCAACGAAATTCAATGCCAGTCAAAGCCCAAAATGAAGTTTTCGACTAATTCTCGACTATTCCGATATTTATACTCGCACCTTGGGTCGATCGACGGTCCAAAACAAATATACGAAATGATTTGGATAAGGTCGAAACAATCGGATAAACTCGTTGGATACCGAAACTTCGAATAATCATAAAATATTCCTCGGTTATCGGAAAAATCTTCCAGAACCGCCCACGAACTCGAAATCATGTACTCTACAATTTCCGTGAAGACACTCAACTCAAATTTTCGACCGAAAATATAGTCGCGAATCGAATCGACAAACCACATATACGACGTAAAACTGCGACTAAACTCAATCTCGAGAATCGTGCTGAATACGCATCTGATTCTGGTTCGGGTCGTCACATGCCAGGACTACCATTCTTCCTAATTGCTTATGTTTCACTCTTTCTTTTCAATCCTGAGACTTGTAGACAAGAAACACCATTCTGCTGTCCATAATGCATTGGCCAAAATAGAAAAGGGAACTCTGTATGAAGTTGTCATTTACCTATGTTGCAGGAATATTCATCCTGGCAGAGTTTCCTAACCTAAGAATATCTTGCATAGGCATGATTGCAGTTTGGGCCACGGACGTTATGGCAACCTTTATCATTGCCCAGGACATACCTTCTTCTTCAGTAATTGAAAGGTACTTCAGAACCTGTGATGGCAGTGGGAAATTAATAGGAAGCCTAGCTATTCCTGTTAAGGAAAAAACATGTGCTAGTAAGAAGAGGCTTATACATCTGAAGAACAAGAAACTCACGTTTAACTTCTCTTCTTGGGGCAAAACATCCGACCAACCTTGGATCTGTAACAAATTAACCATTACCTAGTTTAATTCAAAAACGGAAAGGCCCTATGGCTTTTTGAGAAAAAAAAGAAAACCGATGAGTCAATACACTCATTCAATTCAACCAAGAAGTTGATGAATTTACTGTGTCATTGTCATGAGTTCCCGTGTAAACAACTTGGTTGCGGTCATGATTATGAGGTAAATGAGGGTTAGCAGCATCACTTCCAAAACCTAGATAGAGCATTGACCAAATAGGGCCAGACAAGTTCATCATTAATGCGGTTAATTCTGAAAACTTTACATAAAGTGCATTAAACTCATCAGAATGAACTTTGTAGCAGAGGAATTCAAGTAGAGCTAGCAGTCTCTGCACTTTACCTTAGTACGAGATCTTGTAGAAACAGTGTTAGCCTGCTTGCTTTGTGTCTCCATTGGTAGCATCTCGGGTACAACTTGCTTCTGCTCCGCTGAGAGGTTTAATGTATCCAGCTCCTGATCAACTTCAGATGCAGCGGCCAAAATAGCTTTGGCACTGCAAAACACTGTTTCAAACAACAGTTCCCTCTCTCGGAGACCATCAGTTGTACAGTTTGGCACATCATAACCAAACAGCCTAAAACCTGAAGATGACTCAGACTTCATCCCTGTTTCCAGCTGGTCAAGCACCACACTAATGCTTGGCTTTGAAGAGAGAGGGGATGGGATATTAGGTGGTGCAGACCCCACAGTAACAATTTTGTTGCCCTCTTGTGAGTCTGCAAACAGGCTCAAAGAGACATTCACATTTGGCGAAGATGGCCAGATGCTCTCTGAGCAGATCCTTGAGCTAGAGTAGCTAACACCATTGCTTTCTTTCTGCCTCAAGGACCAAACAACCTGGCTACCAGAGCTTTGGACTTCAGCAACTCTGCCCAATTGAGTTACTTCAGCAGACTGGTTTGACCCTTGATACCAGAATGGTGAAGCAGTGGAATTGGTCGTAATTTCTACATTCCAATTGGTATACAAGAGTCAACACACTCGCATCACAAACAGATACAAGTTTTTCGAGAAAAAAAATCTCACACCAAGGTATACATACCTGATGAAGCAATGTCAACAGTTTTAGGCCTTTTGCTCTTTACTACTGGTTGAGCAAGATTTAATGGAACGGAAGCTACAAATGGCTCTATCTCCCAGGGAGAAACCCTGTCTGGCCTTGGAACTGTGGCATGTTCATCCCATTGAACTTGCAACGATGAAGAAATGAGTACATATCAGAGAATATATCAATTAGACTTCCAATGAACATATATATAAAATATCCTAACCTTGAGTGACCGCCATTTAGATTCAGGCCAGTAAGGAGATAAATCTCCAACCCCTACTATCGTTCCAGTGAATCTGACCAATATTGCAAGAAAAAAAAAATCAATCAAGTTGAGGTTAGTAAAAACAAAATGAAAATGTCATTGACCAAAATTTAATTACCTTCTTTTAGGGGAGTCCTCTCCCTCAAAACGCATTTTAAAGTGCATACCGACAGAACTCTCTGCCATTGCCTGTGGAACAAAAATTGTTCGGCAATGAAAACATTTATCTGCACAAATAGAAGTATGAGGGAAAATGGGCAACCAAGGGGTTCCTAGCATCAAGTATATATACCAAAAGGAACAGTAAATTCAAAAGCAACAGCCAGTCACCCAGATCTCACAAAATGCTCTTTGCTCTGATAAATGTCTTCTAACATTGTAAGATGGCGATTTTTCAAGGGTTCAGGCCACCCGTACCAGCTGAGGGAATCTACATTGCTGTCAATTGCAGCAAAATAAGCTGCATCTTCAAGCCAACCTGCAACATTGTAATACAAGAATCACATGTGAAGGCCACACGCACACTAAATCACACTTAAACTGTATTTCTAGGATCATTTGGGATACCAAATGGAAAATATGGTATGAGCATCACTTTCTAGTAACCAGAAATTTAAGATGTTTCTGAAATAAGATAGTGAGCAAGTGGAAATGTAGCTACAATGAAAAAAGAATGTTACAAATAAGAGAATGTCTAATAAGTGCTCCAACGGAAATCCAATACAAATATTCTGAAAGGACCCAACCCCGATTTAGCTCCCTAAATCGGAATCAAACCCTTTCGAAAACATGAACCAACAAAAACTTTTCGAAATTTGGACAGAGTTTCGTTACTAGCGTGGAATTACCTTAACCTGCACGCTGAAAATACACTTCATCCTATGCCACAAAAAGCAAACCGTGGGCACCAATCCCATCCGGATTTCTCAATATCTCAACAGTAAAGTAAACAATACAAAATATAGTACTTTACTGAAATCCGGGTTTAAAACCGTATAACATGTACAACAGGAAACTCAGAGCGACTTCTAATACATAACCATATATGTATACCACAGTAGGTAGAACAATAAACCTACTGGAATAAACAAAGTAGCTCGAGCACTATGCCTCCGACCACGACGTGCGACATAAGAGTCAGAACTGCAAACTGGGCACGGAAACCGAAAAGCCCAGGGGAAAGGCAAATAAAACGACAAACGTTAGAGTGAGTGGACGAAAATAACACATGCCTTTCACCAGTTTATAAACATACTCAATATAAAACAATGCGAGTTCGGAAAACACAACACACATATATATATGGAGGTTGTCGGGCGAATCTCTCAAGCCCGACGTCAGGTGAATCGCTCAAACCTGACGGTGAAAGGCCAGGGGGATCTCTCAACCCCGGCGGCACTCAGGGGAATCTCTCAACCCTGCTTCAGAGGAATCTCTCAACTCTGGGCCAGAGGAATCTCTCAACTCTGGTAGCATCGATGCAATAAATGCCAATCACCAATAACACATAATAACATACCTCCGAAAATAACATATATCACAATCATCGTATAATTAAATACGGAAATCAATAAATCCACGAACTCGCAAAATCAACAGTGAAAATAGAAACTTGTCCACTCACACGCTTGCGTAACGCAGTTCGCGTTAACCCGTGATCCGGCGGAAAGCCCCTCGCCAAACGAACGATCACGAATACCTGAATATTCACAATGTCCAATTCTCACAACAATATTCGACAATTCAAAACAAATCACGAGAAACCACCGTTCTCGGAAACACATAATCCGATCACGACAAACTGTCGGAAATCCAGAAATCATACCACAATACCTCGCTGTAATTTCGGACGCTCAACTCGAAAAACAAACCTCCCCACTGCGATCGGGGCGCGATTTCGAGTGAAATGACATGCAACTCGTCGAAAGTCCCAAAAAGTCAAAGTTTGACCGCCGTTGACCGTTGACCGCCGTCAACGGTGGCGCCGCCGCCAACTTGAAGATTTTCCGGTGGAGGAACCCCTATTCCATGCAAAATCACCCACTGAGCAACTTTGTCAACTACAACAAAGGCCAATTCTCACTCTAACTCATCCAATTTCATGAAGAACCGAATTGTTCCACAAATTTCAATCTCAAAATTCTCCACACTCAAATCGAATTAGAACACCATGTTTATATGGTTAGAATCACAATGAAGAGGGCTACAAAACCCAGTACCTCTTGAAGTTCAATTCGGCCGAAATCGGAGTTCACCATTAAACCCAAAAAATCCCAAACTTTGGTCCATGAATTCTCTCTCCACCGTGAGCTCCACCACGTGAGGAGGACGGCACGGGGTCGAGGGCAACTCGGCGAGTCGGACGGCCAAGGACCAAGCCATGAAGTGGCCGGAAAGTCACCGTCACCGGCGAGGCCGTGGAGGTCCGTCGTGAGCCATCTCTCCTCTCGGTCAAACCAGTCAAACAAGGTCAACATTTATTTCAATCTTTGACTTTCCCAATAAGGCAAGTCCACTATTTATACTTCCCAAAAAGGAAATTTGTAATTATCCATTTCGACGAATTTTAAACACGCGTAACTTTCTCGTCGTATATCCGATTCCGATAATTCTCGCGGCCACAAACTCGTCTCAACATACTCTTCAATAATCACCCGAAGTCAAACACATCGGCCAATCGGATAAAAAGTCAACCCTTCAAAGCAACACACATTAAATCGACTAAATAATCAACAAACGGAAAAATTCACAACTAATTCCTCGTAACTCCAAATCATGCTCCGGAAGTTCCCACGAACTTGAAATTAAATTCTGAACAACTTCCGTGAAGAAGCCGAAACCAAATTCTCGTCCGATAATTTAGTCGCGAGCAAACCTGCCAATTAAATCCGTTTCCGTCGAAACTTCAAATATTCATAACTAATTTCTCGGTCGTCCAAATAACGATCCGGAACCGCCCACGAACTCGTAATCACACGTACAACGACTCTCAAGAAGAGACCCAGCTCCAATTCTCGGCCAATAATTTAGTCGTTAACGAGCCTGGCGATTCAATAACTGTCGAACAACTCTGCGACTACACACAAACTCATCAATCAAGCTGATCATACTGCTGATTCTGGTCCGGGTCGTCACAAATCCACCCCCCTTAGAAAAATTTCGACCTCGAAATTTCCGAGTCTGCCGACTACAAGGTAGGAGCACTGCCTCTGTATACAGCTCAACTCACAAACTGCAATCTCAACTGAACAACTCTGATCACAAACTCCACAATAGGAGATAATTCCGTGCTGGAATCCCTGTACCCTCAAATCACAAATCTGAACTGGCTCCAAACAATAGCCAAGTGTTCCTACATAAGGAAAAGATAGGATACACAACACACAACAACCTGAAATGTAGTTCTGCCACACGGAACACAACACACATAAAAGCCAACGCTATAGGCGATGCCGAACCACACGGCACAACACAAACTCGCCTATGACCACACATAGATCAAAATAGCGTGGTAAATCACAACTCAGTTACACACATCAACATAACTCACACACCCACATCAATATAGTTCAAACATCGGACTCAAACAATTATTAACCCATTTCCGCTAATCTGACAGTCTGTGGTAACACATTCCACAAAATCCGAATCAAATGTCAACTCAAACTCAAACCAAACTCGCTCCAGCACAATGGAGTACAACCTCGTCCTCAAAACGACATCAAGCAACGTCAATACCATAGTGGTCCACAAACTGGTACTGCATGCAATCTCAAACAAGTGAAACTGCTGGTTCCGAATCCTCCGGAACTGCAATACCGAGGTCCACAACATGCCCTCCAAGGCCTGAATAGTCCTCGAAGATCGCTCACCAATCTGAGGATAAGAATTGGTACTAACTCGTGATCTGGTCCCCAATACTCGCTGCAAAGCTCGTCAACACTTTGTCGTAGCTGATTGTCTCGATCAGCGAACTGGGACACAAGCACACCATGGAATGGACAATCTCCGTCAAGCACGGCTATACCAGCCTGCCACTGAAATCATCTCCGAAAGTACAAGGAAACACACTAAGTTCATCAAACGATCCACAATGGCCAAACAACTGGTACCACAAACCGAAGTGCATACAAACACACACAATCACAGCAACAATCGCCACGTCTAACCGGAAATCTCAAATGGCTGACACATCTCGGCAAACCTCTGCCTCCTAGCCATCGCCAGTCGACAAATGTGGCTTCTATACACATAAGCTGCTACATTGCTCTTCATGTTGCGTCACGAGTAATAAACTCGGAGTATCTGATACATCTCCGCATGACTAGCACCAACCGCGCGCAAAACAATGAGCTTCAACATCATCACACTCGAACTCAGCTCTCGTAGCCTATAACCCGGCTAACACGAAAATTGAGCCACACACACATAAAACACACATGTAATACTGAAGCTCCCAACTCTCGACTGAATACATCAACAACAACATCCCAAACGGATGGTCAGAATGCAGCCACTAGCATTTTCTGAACAAGCTCAAAGGTGCAGCCCTTGTCGTGAGTCGACCCCATCCATCTACACTGCCCCAAGCCCAAATCTGGCCGAGAATGCAAGTGGATAAAACTCAGTGGTCAGTGCTCGTCCTACACTGCGCTGCACGCCATAGCAGTAGTGTCTCGAACTCTTCAATGCTAACAAAAAGACAGCTACACCCATATCATACACTGGATACGTAGCTACACAAAGTTTCCACTGCCTGAAATCATGAGCCACCGCTCTGCTACACAACCTCAAAACATAACCAACTCTAAATCTCGATGCATCGCCAAAACCCACGACCACGAACTCATCACGATCGCCAGGTAAGGTCAAAACCGAAGCAACTGTCAACCATCCTACAAGAGTAAGTACTCTCCTTGCGTGCATCGAACGACTCGAACTTGACACCTTCTTCATCAATCCGGAAAGTAGAGTGGCAATCTGGGAAAATCCTGTACAAGCCGTCGGTAATAGCCTGCCAAACCCAAGAGACCCCTGATCTCTGGTACAATAGTAGGGCAAACTCCAAATCAACACGGCTTCTAACTGGTCAGGACCCACGCCAACTCCCTCGACTAGCATCACATAACTCAAAATCTTCACGCTAATCGGCCAAAACTCACACTGGCTGAACTTCACAAACAGCTGACCATCTTGCGAAGTCCGCAAAACCACTCATAATTGTCTCAGGTGCTGGTCCACACTCTCGGAGTACATCAGGAAATTGCCAACGTACAAGACCGCAAACTCGTCCAGAAACCGTCTGAACACATGGTCCATCAAGTCCACACGATCTACGGAGCATTGGTCAACCAATGAAGTGACCAAGAACTCCAGATGCATACACCGAGATCCGAACGCTAACATTGTCACATCTGACTCATCAAACCACAACTGAGGGTATCCAGTCCCGAAATCAATCTTCAACAAGACTGAAGCTCTCGCAAGCTGATCAAACCACTCGTTAATCCGAAGCGGAGGATACTCACTCTCCTCTGAAGCAAATCAGGCTTCGGTAGTCAATGCACCACCTCGTCGAATCATCCAACGTCCGTACACACAATGCAAAAGCACACCACGCAAATACACTAGGTCACATAAAATCTCCTGAAACCTCCTCCAGCAACTCCTGGAGTCGAAACTGTAGCTCCATCAGCTCCGCTGGCTCCGAACGACAAGATGCCGGTAAAATGAGTCCAGCGCCTGGTACAAGCTCAACGGTGTAGTCAGTCTCCCGAACTGGAGAAACACTTGGTAACTCCTCCGGAATACTCCTGGTAACTCAGAAACCACCTCAATGTCACCAATGTCGGACACAGCAACCAAAGTATCCACAACATATGCTAAGCAAGCAACACAACTCGTCTCCATCATCCGCTCGACCATCACCGCGAAACAGCATCTCGGGGATACCTGGTCGTCAAAACACAACCTCCTCCTCGAGGCACTCGAACACAACCAATTGCGTCGTCAGTAAGTCCATACCCACAAACACACCAAAACCACGATGTCCAGCTATAACAGATCCGCGGCTAAACCATAACCGCCAATAAGGATCTCGCAACCTCCGGATGGATGCAATACTCTCCAAAACCTCGGAAGTGGAGATGCAAGTACAATAGCCATGGATATCAAACAACAGTAACCTCAGAGAAAAGTCTGTCCTCAAATAAGGTCCTGGCACGAACCCCAACATGCCCAACTAGTCGCCCACGTCACATGCGACTTGCTGAATAACTCGTCAAAAGGGTACATTGGCCAGACTACAGGAACAACATGAGGGTCTCCTCGTAACTCTGATCTGTCGAACCGATACAACAGCTCGCTGAGGCGCTCCCTCGCAACGTGACCCTCCTGGCCACCGAAAACAACAACTAAAAGTGCTCCTCGAACACAAATCACCGCAACACCTGCTGCGTGAAAGGATCACCAATGATCGCCCAAACTCATGCTACAGGAGCAAGTCCGCTACTCTGTGATCTCCGCCATCGCCAAATGGATCAGCAGAGGATCCTCAACATAATCGAAAAGACCACAGCCTGATGAAGTCACTGATCCCGAAGTATCGGAACTCAACCTCATCAAAATCTCAACTAAATCCACTTTCCTCGAACCATCACCTCGAAAACCACATACATCTTTTCCTCATAATAGCCTTGCCACTGAGTGCAACACACTAAGCTCCTCACAGATGTCTCGAGGCATATCAATCAGAATCTCTCTGATGCTCAGGTTCAAACTCATCTCGAACCTCGTGCTCTGCTTCCTCTGAAGCCACATAACTCGTGCACACCGAAACAAACATGTGGACAATGCATCTCTGCCTCAGGTGGGTAAACACTCCACAAACAATTGCTGGATAGCCTGATAAAACCATTACCGTATAAACAACACCCTGAATGTAGGCCATGGAGTCGCAACTGGGACTCGCACAACATCAGCCCACTAATACACAATCTGACTCAGGCAAACATCACTGCCATAAATCTCAGATCTGAGGCAACATGTAGGCTCTCACACACACAACCAGGCAACCCGTTCCACACAGTTCACTGAACTCTGAATACTCATCCAAATCCACAATTCACTGGCAAATCACGCGTCGATTGATCCTCAACAGGATCCACAACCGTACCGACACGGAAAGCACGTCAGGAGGCATCCTAATGAATAAAACATCGTTCACAACAAGTGGAACGTAATCATGAAACCGCAGATATTTGAGGACACACAACACCCGAAGTATTGATGAGTACCGCTGGCCAGTCGGGTCATCACTCCAGTCATGCTGTATCAACTCAAACACCCCAAGTAAACACGACTACAGAAGTCTACAGAACCTATAACCTAATGCTCTGATACCAAGCTGAAAGGACCCAACCCCGATTTAGCTCCCTAAATCGGAATCAAACCCTTTCGAAAACATGAACCAACAAAAACTTTTCGAAATTTGGACAGAGTTTCGTTACTAGCGTGGAATTACCTTAACCTGCACGCTGAAAATACACTTCATCCTATGCCACAAAAAGCAAACCGTGGGCACCAATCCCATCCGGATTTCTCAATATCTCAACAGTAAAGTAAACAATACAAAATATAGTACTTTACTGAAATCCGGGTTTAAAACCGTATAACATGTACAACAGGAAACTCAGAGCGACTTCTAATACATAACCATATATGTATACCACAGTAGGTAGAACAATAAACCTACTGGAATAAACAAAGTAGCTCGAGCACTATGCCTCCGACCACGACGTGCGACATAAGAGTCAGAACTGCAAACTGGGCACGGAAACCGAAAAGCCCAGGGGAAAGGCAAATAAAACGACAAACGTTAGAGTGAGTGGACGAAAATAACACATGCCTTTCACCAGTTTATAAACATACTCAATATAAAACAATGCGAGTTCGGAAAACACAACACACATATATATATGGAGGTTGTCGGGCGAATCTCTCAAGCCCGACGTCAGGTGAATCGCTCAAACCTGACGGTGAAAGGCCAGGGGGATCTCTCAACCCCGGCGGCACTCAGGGGAATCTCTCAACCCTGCTTCAGAGGAATCTCTCAACTCTGGGCCAGAGGAATCTCTCAACTCTGGTAGCATCGATGCAATAAATGCCAATCACCAATAACACATAATAACATACCTCCGAAAATAACATATATCACAATCATCGTATAATTAAATACGGAAATCAATAAATCCACGAACTCGCAAAATCAACAGTGAAAATAGAAACTTGTCCACTCACACGCTTGCGTAACGCAGTTCGCGTTAACCCGTGATCCGGCGGAAAGCCCCTCGCCAAACGAACGATCACGAATACCTGAATATTCACAATGTCCAATTCTCACAACAATATTCGACAATTCAAAACAAATCACGAGAAACCACCGTTCTCGGAAACACATAATCCGATCACGACAAACTGTCGGAAATCCAGAAATCATACCACAATACCTCGCTGTAATTTCGGACGCTCAACTCGAAAAACAAACCTCCCCACTGCGATCGGGGCGCGATTTCGAGTGAAATGACATGCAACTCGTCGAAAGTCCCAAAAAGTCAAAGTTTGACCGCCGTTGACCGTTGACCGCCGTCAACGGTGGCGCCGCCGCCAACTTGAAGATTTTCCGGTGGAGGAACCCCTATTCCATGCAAAATCACCCACTGAGCAACTTTGTCAACTACAACAAAGGCCAATTCTCACTCTAACTCATCCAATTTCATGAAGAACCGAATTGTTCCACAAATTTCAATCTCAAAATTCTCCACACTCAAATCGAATTAGAACACCATGTTTATATGGTTAGAATCACAATGAAGAGGGCTACAAAACCCAGTACCTCTTGAAGTTCAATTCGGCCGAAATCGGAGTTCACCATTAAACCCAAAAAATCCCAAACTTTGGTCCATGAATTCTCTCTCCACCGTGAGCTCCACCACGTGAGGAGGACGGCACGGGGTCGAGGGCAACTCGGCGAGTCGGACGGCCAAGGACCAAGCCATGAAGTGGCCGGAAAGTCACCGTCACCGGCGAGGCCGTGGAGGTCCGTCGTGAGCCATCTCTCCTCTCGGTCAAACCAATCAAACAAGGTCAACATTTATTTCAATCTTTGACTTTCCCAATAAGGCAAGTCCACTATTTATACTTCCCAAAAAGGAAATTTGTAATTATCCATTTCGACGAATTTTAAACACGCGTAACTTTCTCGTCGTATATCCGATTCCGATAATTCTCGCGGCCACAAACTCGTCTCAACATACTCTTCAATAATCACCCGAAGTCAAACACATCGGCCAATCGGATAAAAAGTCAACCCTTCAAAGCAACACACATTAAATCGACTAAATAATCAACAAACGGAAAAATTCACAACTAATTCCTCATAACTCCAAATCATGCTCCGGAAGTTCCCACGAACTTGAAATTAAATTCTGAACAACTTCCGTGAAGAAGCCGAAACCAAATTCTCGTCCGATAATTTAGTCGCGAGCAAACCTGCCAATTAAATCCGTTTCCGTCGAAACTTCAAATATTCATAACTAATTTCTCGGTCGTCCAAATAACGATCCGGAACCGCCCACGAACTCGTAATCACACGTACAACGACTCTCAAGAAGAGACCCAGCTCCAATTCTCGGCCAATAATTTAGTCGTTAACGAGCCTGGCGATTCAATAACTGTCGAACAACTCTGCGACTACACACAAACTCATCAATCAAGCTGATCATACTGCTGATTCTGGTCCGGGTCGTCACATATTCGTCTACAAATAGTCTCCTTTCCTCAAGGAGGGTTTTACCAATTGTGGGTTGTCCAGAACCATTCATGGGTTGTAACAAGAGAAAATGACTCAAATATGCATTGCCTAAAAACCTGAATCTTAAGTTAAAATGAAGGAGTTTCTTTCTTCTAGTTGTATTATGATGGAAAACTTACACTCCATCTTTTGTCGAGAGCATGGCATAATGGTGGTTACTCATCATTATTTAGTTTGGAATTTTTTTTATGCGGACAAGTACTTTTGTTGTGGCCTGCGCCTCCACAAGCGCGACAATGATATAACCTCCTACGATTAATACTCTTACTTATCCCTTTCACCCTTCCTTTAGTCTTGACAACACTTGGATCTTTGATTACTCTTCCCTTTACACCTGTAGCAGCATTATTCTTGACTTCAGCATCTTCTGCCTTCTTTTTGTAATCTTTGACTATATATGTCAATCTTTCAATCTCATTCTTCAAGAATATATATCCATTAGCCGTCCTTGAACCATGGAAACAAAGTCTATTGCACTCAATGCTGAGTGCCCCAAACCTTGTCGCTTGCAGCGACTCGAGTTGTATATCATTCTCTGGCAATTCAATTGTGCATCCGGATCTTGCAGATTTCAACCATCTTTTCTTCATCAATGACTTTGGGATGGTAGTCATGTGCAAATGTTTCATAACACACATCATATGTCGACATGGGATGCCCTTGTATTCAAACATCCTGCAAGAACATTCCATAATAGGATCTTCAGTGTCATCTACGCCGCAACCCCTTTCATCTCCTTTCTCATCACAACCAGATTCATCACTCAGATGGTAGTAAATGACCTCCCATCTCATCTCCTTCATTTTATACTTCGAAATTGTGAAGACGAGACAATTACATTCGTCAACTGGACTACCGAGTACAAAATAATCAGCCTCTTTTAGACATTCTTTTTTGATCCAACTGAAAGTCCCATGTGTGTAATATTTTGTAGCTTCTTCCTCCAAATCACTTAGGTGAGTTTGAGGAACAGGTTTGTAAATTTTGGAAAAGAAATCAGCTTCGGCCTCATTGTTCCTCATCTTCAGCAATGCTCGGTGTATTGCGGGGACAAAGTCGTATAACTTCAAATGTTGTCCCACATGTCCTTTAATGAAATTGTTCATACTTTCACAACGTTGTGTGCTTCGAATGCCAGCAAAAAAGTGATCACCCAAATACGCTTGTGCCCACCTATGCCTTTTCTGATACATAGTTCTAATCCATTCATGGGTCTCAAGCTTGAAATCATCGATCATTTGCTGCCACATGGTCTCAAATTGCTCAATACTCTGATACTTCCTCATACACTTGTTAAAGGCTTTTTTCAGTGCAGCATCATGAAGGTAGCTTGGTGCATTCCTTACAATGTGCCACAAACAAAGGCGATGCCTAGCTTCAGGTAAAACTGTGTCAATGGCTTTCCGCATAGATTCATCATCGTCCGTCACAACATAAATAGGTTTTTTATCCATCATGGAATGAAGAAAGACTTTTAGTGCCCAAATATATGAATCCTCAGTTTCATTCACCAATAGGGCAGCACCAAAAACAATAGTCCCACGATGGTTGTTTGTGCCAACAAACAAAACCAGCGGCTTCATGTATGAATTAGTCTTGTACGTGCTATCAAATATCAGTACATCCCCAAAACTAGAGTACTCGACCAGAGAATGAGAATCCCTCAAAAATACATTTTCCAATCTATCAAGTTTATCTACAGTTATTCTGCAATAAAAATGAGGATCTGTGGCTGCACGACCTTCCATATAAGACATGGCTGATTGTGAGTCTCCATCTAACGAAACAGCGCGTCGTCTCGAATTCAATTTATTGTACAGATCTTGCTCCATAAACCCAACTTCAGTATAACCTCCAGCCTGATTTACCATATACTCCATGACATTGCAGGTTCTAATTGAGGCTTCGCGCATAGTGTTTGCTATCGCTAAATTGGCTTCACTGATGACACGGTGTGATCGTAGAAATTGGACCTCACGCGGTTTAGCTAAAACATGGTTGTGCTCATCGATGAATTCTCTTACAACATATGCCCCCACACACTCTGCATAGTTAATACGGAATCGAGACTTGCATGACTCTCTGGTTTCCATCTTCGGGCCGTAAGCTCTATCTTTTCTCTTGTTCCAGCCCGAAGCTCTAACTCCCTCCTTAGAACATACCCACTGCCTTCTAGTCATTCTCTCCTTTGAAAATCCTTGGGCATCCTTTCTTATGCTGAAACCAATTGCTAAAGAATAATTTTTATAAAAATCTTCAGCGTCTTCAACCTTATCAAACTGCATACGTAAGACATCATGCTTGGTCAGCTTATGGTAGTCTATCACGTCATCCACCGCTGAATTTTTCAAACCATCCATGCCAACACCACTTGAATCCACCTGACATAATCAGAACAATAAGAATACTATAATTATTTTGTTTTACTGTGATTAAGCTATTCGTAGCAAGGAGAACTCAATTCATAAAGTCATTACTGGAAACGAAGCAACCCATAAATTCCAAGTCCAGAAAGATCACTACAACTTGTTTATCAAAAATTAGAATGCTGACATGGAGAGTAAGAAAAATGCAATCACTTGCAAAGATGAGCAATCACTTGCTAACATGTCCAATTAAGTATAAGGACAATTCTGGAAAGGAAACCAACGGGGAACATAATATGAAGATTTCATAGCTGTCTTGATAGAAATATGTTGCATTTGAAGTGTGACTTTTGCCTATTTTGTTGTTGGCTGTAATCTCTTGCTTTTGGTATACTCTTGGTCTGAAACTTAACACTTTGAAATAGAAGCAGGGTAGCTAGCTTTTTAAATATCAGTTTTGGGAAATGTAGCAGCCTGGAACTATTTTGTACATGTGATGAAAACTTAGTAAACAATTTGTGTTTTAAATGAAGCTCCTCTTTTGTACAAAATGAAGAACAATAAAACAGCTATCGTTTTCTCAAGTAAACTGAGCATAAAAACTTCTTCATAGTTGAAAGTCATGAACCTATCGTTTCTTCAATCCATTATGATGTTGAATCTGTGGGGTACAACCTTATAACCAAGTCTAACATTTTATGACAGTTCTGACAGTCTAGAGGATTAGTGGCATGAAACAAAAAGCATTGAAAGCAAGCATAAGGGAGAATAAAAATGATGAGACCAAGTAAGATATAGACAAGTGCCAGTTGTTCTTCTGAAACTACATTTGTATGATAAGTTAGGTTCCATGGCATTCACCCTGCAAGTTTGCTTGGCATCTATATATATTGCCACTCAAAACGAAATGATAACTGAACATTTTCTTGGTGAAGTTTAGTTTACTATATACGACTAGATGACATATGACAATAGAAATTGATGAATGTCCATACCAATCACCTACCTAACTAACCTATACACCTTACTATATAAGCTGTTCTAAAATAAATGGAGGATAATCCTCTTACAAGCACAGAGACAGAGACTTATTCTCGTAGAAACTAGAATTGAATTAGCTAGCTTGGGGAAATGACAGATAGAGATAACATGAGTTGGGTAGCTAAATATGTCACTAAACACTCAATTATTTGTATATGGCATCTGAATTGATCACCATTTCCATGGATTTTCGTTGACTCAACAAACATAAAAAGTATTAACTAAGGGAATCTGGAATGCAGAGAAAGAAATGACAGTCATAAACACTGTCAAACATTACTTTGAGCTGACATAACAGAGATATCTGAGAAATAACAAAGATTTTCGCACAAAATTGCATAGACACATGCAAAACAAACATAACAATCACAATATAAAACGAGTCAGTAAACATCAATCTCAATTCTATCACACCCAAATACTGTCAAAGCTAAAATCAGAGCTATAAGAAAAGTTTTGTTTTTCCCACCTCAAAGCTTATTTTACAGCAGCCAAAAGAGAGGAAACCTCAAGCCAAGCAAAATTCTCAAGTTTCATGCACTCAATCTCAAACTTAATATCCAGCCACCTAAAAGAGGTTTTTCCTTCAATCAGCTTAAACAAGCAATTGGAACCCAAAAACAAATAAAGTGGAAGGTAAGGACACTCACAGTAGAAAGTCTAAACACTGGGTACAACTAGAACTTTGTAGACAACATAAGATTGGATTGATTTCTCTTTCGATCTCCAGTCCTTAGCAAACAGGTACGTCCTTCCTTCGTCTTAGGAAATAGGCTGTATAACATTAAAATAGAAAAACACCAATTTAAACAAGCACAAGACCATTTACTTCTTAGAAGGAAGGATGTATTTCACAGTTCTTATCTTCACATGTTTACACCCCAATTTGAACAAGCACAAGAATGTAGCCTAGCAATATGAGTTGGTCTGTTTGAATAGCAATAGGCTGTAGACAATTAAAATAAACATACCAATTTAAAGAAGATCAGAGGATAGCTTTGCCCACTTCGTTCAACCTAAACCAGATCGGAGAATAGCAATAGCTTTGCTGTAGGCATGATGAAGATGAAGAGCACACCGACTACGTTTGAGTAGATACGATTCTTATATGGATACCAAGATGGTTAGAATGTTTCCCGTTGAAATCCTTTGAATTGCAGTTGAGCAGTTTCAGGAGAGGATGAATTTCCGAGAATTTCGCCTATCATTCTAACCCATTTCGGATTTTGAATTGGAGAAGAGGGAAACCAACACTAATCCGTTTTAGAGTGAACGTTCTGTTAACTGCATACTCTTTTATCATGCTGTCGTACAAAACAGAGAAGACATAAGCTATATTTACAGAATACTGAAACGAGATAGCATGGTAGTTCAGTGGTTAGGCCTTTCAATTGCCTGTGTTGGGTTGCAGTTCGAAACACCTTACTGTTTTTTTTCTTTTTTCAACTGTTTTATGAAATTTTGAAAGAAGAGCATGTATCATAAACAAAGCAATTATTCTCGTTTGGAGATATACCTACCAACCTCGTCATCACATTATTTTCTAACATTTTAGTTTTTGATCCTTGGAAGGTTACCAGGCCATATAGTATTGTTTGATGATTTTAGTTGATTGGGATTGATAAGTAGAAGAGGACATAAATTGAAGAAATATTGACGACAATAGACGGTTTAGATTGACTTGTTACGTGATGCGTTAGGTTCTATGTTTGGAGAGGATTCGGCTCCAAGTATTAGGTGTTCAATAGACAAAAAAGAATTCAAGTTCATTCCAATTTCACTGTGCTCGGATATGAAATTAAGAAGAGTTTAAGCATAACTGACTAATCGATCAAAAAGAAATGTATCATAACAGTTCGGTAATGATTCAAATATGATGCCAGTATGACCTTGATTTTGAAATTATATCTGGATCCGGATCCCTAAACCCCTTGATTTTGAAATTATATCTGGATCCAGATCCCTAAACCCTAAACCCTAATCAAAATGAAATGTATCATAACAGTTCGGTAATGATTCAAATATGATACAAGTATGACCTTGATTTTGAAATTATATCTGGATCCGGATCCCTAAACCCCTTGATTTTGAAATTATATCTGGATCCGGATCCCTAAACCCTAAACCCTAAACCCTAAACCCTAATCAAAACGAAATGTATCATAACAGTGGGGTAATGATTCAAATATGATGCAAGTATGACCTTGATTTTGAAATTATATCTGGATCCGGATCCCTAAACCCTAAATCCTAAACCCTAATCAAAACGAAATGTATCATAACAGTTCGGTAATGATTCAAATATGATGCAAGTATGACCTTGATTTTGAAATTATATCTGGATCTGGATCCCTAAACCCCTTGATTTTGAAATTATATTTGGATCCGGATCCCTAAACCCTAAACCCTAAACCCTAATCAAAACGAAATGTTTCATAACAGTTCGGTAATGATTCAAATATGATGCAAGTATGACCTTGATTTTGAAATTATATCTGGATCCGGATCCCTAAAACCTAAACCCTAATTGAAAGGACCCAATCCCGATTCAGTTACCAAAACCGGAATCAAACCCTCTCGAAAATACGAACCAACAAAATTTTTTCGAAATTTCGGCAGAGTTTCGTTACTAACGTGGAATTACCATAACCTGCACCCAGAAAATAACACTTCATCCTATGCCACAAAAGCCAAACTGTGGGCACCAATCCCATCCGGATTTCTCAACATCAATATAATCAATAACAAAAACAAACTGTATTATATATATATGTATATCCGAGAAAATCCGTATAAACATGTATCAGAATGTATCAGAGCGACCTCTAAAGTAAAACATATACAATATACACATCAGTAGGCGAAATAAGAACCTACTGGAAAGCACAGGTAACTCTGATCACTAGCCTCCCCACCGCGACGTGAAAACACCAAAACCAAAACTGCAACTGGGCACGGAAACCGAAAAGCCCAGGGGAAAGACAATAAACACGTTAGAGTGAGTGGACGAAAATAAATGTCTTTCACCAATTGATATATATGTTATAAAAACATATGCGAGTACAGGTAAATAAAATAACATAGTACACGAGGTAAAACCATAATCCTTCAGCGTACTGAGCATGCAAGTATAAATTCCACAGGGTCACTCATGGACACACATCGTGCTAGTACAGTCCGAATCACGAGGTCCTTGATCCCCGTGATTCTAAGCCAGAAATGGCCTCGGTTCCGGGGAAACGCCCCTCACCGGTCAGGTTGGGATGACGACGTCCCTCCTGGTGGCCTACCACTAGGGATCAGCCGAGAGGCAAAGTGTATCGATACAACAACGTAACTGAGACTGTACTCTGTGAAAACCAAATCATAAACAGTTCGATGCAAATGCATGAAACAACATATAAGTGTATGCATATTCATATACGTATGTCCGTATAAATATATCCGTATAATCGTAAAACACATGCTCACAATAAACATAACCTCGTATGAATCTCATGCTCGTAAAACCATATAAAAAGACTCACAAGAATTCCGTGAAAAGAAATTGTCCACTCACAGATGAGCTAAAAGCACACACGCTCTAATCTCGAGGACCGGCGGAAGATCCCTCGCCAGAAGCACGATCACGGTCCCGATCTCGATCTCGATCTCCTGAATATCCATAAAAACATAACTGATCAAAATCGTAATCCACAACACTGTACTGATGCACGGAAACCAACCATTCCCGGAAATATGAAATGCAGTACAAAATGAATTACGGAAATCCTGAAATCCCCACTCGAAACCTCGACTGAAAATCGGCTAACCAAATCAACCCAAAAACCTCTGGACGACGATCAGGGTGCGACTACAAGAAAAATGACCTTAAAAACGTCGAAATCTAAAAAGTTGACTTTTCCTCGCCGTTGACAGCGTTTGATGTGAAATCACACGGCGGGAAGCACCAGAATTCATTGTCTCATCCAGGCGAACCATTCCTATAACTGGCACGAAGTCCAATTCGATCCATAACCATGTCAATTAACCCGAAACAATTCGGCGATTCTCAGCTCCGGTGACCTAATCGAACTCCTCTCAAAACTCAATCTCAGACCAAAATGAATACACCACGAGACTCAGAGGGGAAAGGGGAGTCTAACCCCCCTAACCCCCACCTCCAAACCTCGCCGGAAACGGCCAACCGTCACCGGAGAAATCGAGGAACTCGGCCCGAATCAAACTCATCCAAAACGAAACCAATTCACATCAAACCAATTACCATCAGACTCGAAATCAAGAGAGGAAGCTAGCTATACCTGTCTCGTGACCGAAGCTGGCCGGAAAGTGGTCGTCGGATGGTGAAGCCGAAACGGGAAACCTTTCCTTATCGGTCAACGGTCAACTTTCCCAAAATGGAAAGTCAAAGTCTGGTCAACGCCCGAAATGAAATTCTCGACTATTTCTCGACTATTTTTCGACTTTTCGATATTTATACTCGTGTCACGGGTCAATTGACGGTCCAAAATGAATATACGGAATGATTCAGATAAGCACGAAACAATCTGATAAACTCGTCGGAACCCAAAATTTCAAATAATCATAAAATATTCCTCGGTTATCGGAAAAATCTTCCGGAACCGCCCACGAACTCGAAATCACGTACTCTACAATATCCGTGAAGACACCCAACTCAAATTCTCGACTGAAAATAAAGTCGCGAATCGAATCGACAAACCACATACACGATGAAAACCCGCGACTAAACACAAACTCAAGAATCGTGCCGAATACGCAACAGATTCTGGTTCGGGTAACCCTGGTCATCGAAATCAGACACAATCGGTCCGCCCTCATCATGGAAATCAAACACGGAAGTGAAGTGTTCTTCTCACCACGAAACAGTATCTCGGGTAACCCTGGTCGTCGAAACGCGACCTCCTTCCTATGGCAGTCAAACATGGCCCAGTGCGACTCTAGGAAGTCCATACCCAAGATCAGATCAAAGTCCACAATATCAAGCGGTAACAGATCTGCGGCTAAACCATGGTCTCCAATAAACACCTCACAATCTCGGTAAACCCAACCGATGCTCACAACCTCACCTGACGGATACAACACTCTCCACAACCCTGGAAGTGGAGATGCAGGTACCGTAGCCAATGATGACAGTCTAAATGATATGACTGAATGGGTAGCGCCCGGATCTAACAATGCAAGTACAGGAATACCAAAAACATGTAACGTACCGATAACGACCTCCGGTGGTGCTCTGCCCTCACGTAGAGTCATAGCATGAACCCTCGACTGTCTAGCTCGTCGTCCTCGCTGGGCCTGACTCTGCTGTCTGCCCTGGCCTGCAAACTGTGCTGGTCGAGCTCCCGTAGTAGCAGCTCGCTCAGCTCCGGAACTCTGGGCCGCCTGTCCACCAGCACCATACGACTGAGGACACTCTCTCAAATAATGACCCACCTGGCCACAGCTATAACAAATGACTGTACTCCGCTGACATACACCAGAGTGATACTTGTTGCAGAAGCTACACAATGGATGATCTCTCGGAACAGGAAATGTACCACCCGTACGCCGAGGATAACTAGAACCGCTGGAACTCCCACTAGCCTGTGGTCACTGTGGACGATCTCTCCTCCATCTAGATCTCTGCCTCGGTACACCAGTTGGTGGTCGATATGATCCACCACCTGAGGATGACGCTGAACCGGAAGTATCAGAACTCAGCCTCTTTGAAGGCCCCTGACTCGGTCCACCTTCCTCAAATCGTCTCGGCTGGTACCTCTGCTGTCTCTCCTGTTCAATGTCCTCGCCTCGGAGAGCTGCACTAGCAAACTCATCAAAGTTGTTCCGCGACATCGTAGTCAAGGTCGCCTTGATGTTCAGATTCAATCCCAGCTCAAACCTGCGACACTTGGCTTCCTCTGTAGCCACCATATCCCGCGCAAAACGAGACAAACGGGTAAACCGATCCCGGTATTCGAGTATGATTCGCATCTTTTCAAGTACTTAATTTAAACACTCAATCAAACACGAAAACAATTAAAACCCTTCTTTGTAGATGTAGCATTGATAAGTAGGGATCATTCTTAACCGGGGATTGAGGGTGCATGCATAACTATGCTAGGTTTAAATGGGGGTGCAAAGTTGGTTTGTTTAACTAATTTCCTACAAAATATAAGAACAAAACGTGGCAACCATACATAAATAGGAACCTTAGAATTCTAACATGCTTCACTCATAGACAAGCAAACAATCAAGAACCCTAAAAAAAACCTAAACATGCATAGTTGTCGAAAATCAATCTATATCTAATATTTACAAGATCAACTCATCAAGTTACCTATCCTTTAATAACCTAACCAATTTCATGTAACCTATTTGGTCTCTAAGTCATTAACTACGTTTTACATGCATATCTCATAATTAAGTGCCAAACTCGGGAATTGCCCGATATTCAACACATCATAATTTAAACCGGGAATTGCCCTGCATTCAAATTAAGCGTTAAGAACAAATAAGCATGAGTAACCAATTTCGAAGAACACCAAACAAGACATACAAAACTAATTAAAATTATTTAACCAAAAGACTTCAAGAAACCAATCCATAGTAATCGTAAATTTACACAAGGAAGAAGAATAAAGAGAAGAAGACATGGTTACACTTTTTGAGTAAGGGAATTGCCCTATACTAATCCGTGCTTGATGCTCCTTCGATGGATGGAGGATGAAGACACCTTGGGATTGCCAAGCTATGTATTCGGCCCTTGAAGGATGGTGGAGGCGGTTTGTGAAGATGTGCGGCTTCCTTGGAGACTATGACGTTTTGGAGAGGCTTGAGAGGACTCTAGGACAGAGGTTCGGCTCTTTGATAAGTGATACCAATGAATGAGTCGAGCTCCCCTTTATATAGGAGAAGAGTAGGAAACTTCCCACCTTCTGAAAGCTGTCAAATCTGACCCTTCTGTATTAAAAGCTACGTTTTGGACGTTTTACAACTTCAAACGGCGTGATTATTTCGGCAATAGAAAATAGACTTCCAGGGCTTTCCAGCTATACATTATTTGTGCCATAATTCCTCCTGACGCGCCTTCACTGCCCATTTAAAGTTGGCTGTTAGGCAGAATGACCTGTACCCACTAAATCCAGAATTTCTGAATATCCACACATTGTAACGGCATGATTCCAGTGGGGTTGGAAACTAGACTTCCATATCTTTCTAAGAATGCCTTACATGTGTCCAAATTCGTTTTCAATTGATTTTGGTGGCCTGTTGAAGTGGGCTGATCTGCACAGGCAGATTTCCTGATTTCTAGCTTTTGATCCATTTTCTTCTTTTGGGCTTCTTTGTGGGTGAATCTTGACATGATCTTGGACCCTCTTGGACACATGAGCATGGTCTTGACCCATCTTAGTGATCTTTGATCCATTCTTTATAAATCGTGGCCCATTCTTCTTCATCTTTCCTCCTCATTTTAGGAACTTCCTCCTTAGTAGGTTTTGAGCTCATTTCTGCCTCCTTTACGGATTCCTCCTTTATTTCTACCTACAAACATAAATTAAGTTAAAAAAATATTTACTAAGCACAAAACAAAACAAAATATAGAGAGAAAGTGATTAATAATCAAGCATAAAATGCGTAGATCAGAGTACAGACAAACTGCCCTGCCTCAAGTTCGTAAACTCCTCGTACTTGCGCTGCTGGGTAGCCTGATTGAAATACCTCTGCATAAACAAATCACGAAACAATGTCCACGGAGTATCAGCCGGAACTCTGTCGGTGCTAACCCACCAAAAGTATGCATCACCCTCAAGTAAACCAACTGCGGCTACTATCATCTGCTCAGGAGTAAACTGCAGACGCTCACAAACACGTTCAATCTGAACCAACCATGCCTCGCATATCTCTGGATCAACTGAACCCGAAAACACAGTAGCACCCGCAGTGCGAGCCTTGACCACGGGGTCAAAACGCTCTTCTAAACGCAGCACTCGCATAAGCAAGTCGCGCGTTCGGCGATCCTCATCAGGATCATCATCCCGATCAACATGGGGACCACGTCGAGGAGGCATCCTACTGATACAAGACAAGCATTAGGTACAAGCAGAAAGAACGTAATCATGAAACCACAGATATTTGAGGACATACAACACCCGAAGTATTGATGAGTACCGCTGGCCAGTCGGGTCATCACTCTAGTCATACTGTATCAACTCAAATACCCTAAGCGTCACAACTACAAGAGTCTACAAAATATGACAACCTAATGCTCTGATACTAAGCTGAAAGGACCCAATCTCGATTCAGATACCTAAACCGGAATCAAACCCTCTCGAAAATATGAACCAACAAAAAATTTTCGAAATTTCGGCAGAGTTTCGTTACTAACATGGAATTACCATAACCTGCACCCAGAAAATAACACTTCATCCTATGCCACAAAAGCCAAACTGTGGGCACCGATCCCATCCGGATTTCTCAACATCAATATAATCAATAACAGAAACAAACTGTATTATATATATGTATATCCGAGAAAATCCGTATAAACATGTATCAGAATGTATCAGAGCGACCTCTAAAGTAAAACATATACAATATACACATCAGTAGGCGAAACAAGAACCTACTGGAAAGCATAGGTAACTCTGATCACTAGCCTCCCAACCGCGACGTGAAAACACCAAAACCTAAACTGCAACTGGGCACGGAAACCGAAAAGCCCAGGGGAAAGACAATAAACACGTTAGAGTGAGTGGACGAAAATAAATGTCTTTCACCAATTGATATATATGTTATAAAAACATATGCGAGTCCAGGTAAATAAAATAACATAGTACACGAGGTAAAACCATAATCCTCCAGCGTACTGAGCATGCAAGTATAAAATCCACGGGGTCACTCATGGACACACACCGTGCTAGTACAGTCCGAATCACGAGGTCCTTGATCCCCGTGATTCTAAGCCAGAAATGGCCTCGGTTCCGGGGAAACGCCCCTCACCGGTCAGGTCAGGATGACGACATCCCTCCTGGTGGCCTACCATCGGGGATCAGCCGAGAGGCAAAGTGTATCGATACAACAACGTAACTGAGACTGTACTCTGTGAAAACCAAATCATAAACAATTCGATGCAAATGCATGAAACAACATATAAGTGTATGCATATTCATATACATATATCCGTATAAATATATCCGTATAATCGTAAAACACATGCTCACAATAAACATAATCTCGTATGAATCTCATGCTCGTAAAACCATATAAAAAGACTCGCAAGAATTCCGTGAAAAGAAATTGTCCACTCACAGATGAGCTAAAAGCACACACGCTCTAATCTCGAGGACCGGCGGAAGATCCATCGCCAGAAGCACGATCACGGTCCCGATCTCGATCTCGATCTCCTGAATATCCATAAAAACATAACTGATCAAAATCGTAATCCACAACACTGTACTAATGCATGGAAACCAACCGTTCCCGGAAATATGAAATGCAGTACAAAATGAATTACGGAAATCCCGAAATCCCCACTTGAAACCTCGACTGAAAATCGGCTAACCAAATCAACCCAAAAACCTCTGGACGACGATCATGGCGCGATTACGAGAAAAATGACCTTAAAAACGTTGATCTACGCATTTTATGCTTGATTCTTAGCGTCTTTCTCTTTACATTTAGCTTTGTTTTGACCTTAGTACTATTATTTCTTACTTACTTTATGCTTTTAGGTAGAAATAAAGGAGAAAATAATAAAGGAGGCGTTTTGGAGATAAAAGCGTGCTAAGGAGGAAGTTCCTAATTTCGGAGAAGAAATGGTCCGAGGAATGGTCTTCAAATGGTTACTAAAATGCTTTCCCACATGGTGTCAAGAATTGAAGACCAAATGCCAAAAGAAATGGATACCAAAATGGTGGACAAAAAGATGAAGACATTTCTCCTGCGCGACCCAGGAAAGAGCAAATATGGCGGAATATATGGAACATATAATGGACGAATTTTGGGAGGATATTCCATGAAGATAAATACCTTATTTGAGGGCCAAAATATGTGCAAGAATATGGTATATTCGGCCAAGAATTATTAGGGAATAAGGAATGCAAGATTTGAAGATATGAAGATTTCCTTTTCCTTGAAGAAGAAGAAAACAGGGCAGCCAGGTCACTTGACTTCTAAAATCCGTAGTAAATCCAATTCAATTCCAAATATAGCGTTCCTTATATTGATTTCATAGCCCTTTGAGTAAGCTTTCCAATGAAACAAGAATCCGAATTTTCCAAGATCTGAAACTCCGGGAAAACGCGTTTGAAGACAGACTGTCAGATTTACCCGGGTACATAAGGAAAGTCTTATTTTGGTAGGAAAAATCCTAATCTTCTTCTATAAATTGGGGAGCTCGACTCATTCATGATCATCTCTCATTCTAGTACTCAAAGCTCTGCCCAAAACACTACCTCTCCTCCCTTGCACCAAATCTGAAGAAGCCATCCCTCCAACGCCATAAACACCATCCTCCACCGAAATATTAGGGGAGTCCCGAAGTATTTCGCCATCTCCATTGAAGAGCAGCTTACACCAAGTAGTCTAGGGGAGTCCCGACAACAAAAAGTGTAACCATAACTCTTCTCTTATTTCTTTGTATTTTTGGAATTCTTTGGAGTGAAGTTGTAAAGGATTTTGGTTATATAATTCTAGTTAATTTTCTGCCATCTTCTAGTTCTTACGTTTTTGCTATACATGTTTATTCTATGCTTAATACTTAATCTGAATGCAGGGGAGTCCCGGTTTAGATTATTGATGTGTTAGGGGAGTCCCGAAGCACTTAATCACGAAATTAACATGAATTATATAGTTGAGGACGTAGGCACTTTTAGGTTGCATGAAATTGGTTAGGTTATAAAGAGTTAGAGAAAAAGATGAGATGATCACATGTATATATTAGATAGGTTTTATTTTCGGTTTAGTAAACATGTTTAGGTTCTTTGATTCTTGTTTGTTTTGCTTGTCTATGAGTATAAAGCATGATAGAGTCCTAGGATTTCTAAGTGTGTTTTACTTGCCATTTTTTTTGTCTTTAATTTCGTAGGTCATTAGAACACCAATTCAAACTCCCCCCATACTTTCTAACGTTTTCATGCAGGTGAACACCCTACAATCCCCGGTTAAGAACGATACCCTATTTACCAATGCTACATCTACACAAAAGGGTTTTAAATTGCATTTCGTCTAGATTGATTATTGAGTGTTAATTTAGTAGTCACTTTAGGCGTTATCAATTTTTGGCGCCGTTGCCGGGGATTGTTAAGTTTTATTTGTGTGTTTTCGTTTGTGCATATGTGAAATTGTGTAAATAAGTTTATTTTGGTTTTCATTTTTCGGAACACCTACTGTCCCGTTTTTGTGCAATTTATTTGACGTAGCTAGAGGTCTTAGAAAATTATGAAAATTTACAGAGTTGTTCATTGGTGTGTCTAGTTTCTGGCTGTAAAATGTCATTGAAATCGGACTAACCAATAATTCTGGAAAATTCTGACATGCAGCTGTGTTCAAACTGTGCGATTCTGGATTGTGTAGTTGTTCTGAAATTTGTAAATAATACATACATGTTTATAATTTTAATTTTTGTTCATACTAACCTTTGTTTTGCAGCCATCTAACACGTTAAAGGAAGTCTTCAATTTACATTGAGTACAGTACATGAAATTGGTTGATTAAGTCTCACTCTTTGGAATAGATGGCGCCTCTTTTTCTGGTTTATCTCCTTAACCCTTTGTGTTTCATTCAAAATACAAGGTTGTGGGCGGAGTCTACTAAGAACTTGAGGGAGTATGTTATTCTCGAAATATTGGCTGAATGTCGGACATGGTGTCTAGATGGGATATGACTGGTGACAGGTTTTGGATCTAAGAAAGAGAAACATCATTGGAGTACATCCCTTGATCACGGTAGCCTCGGGTTGTTTCTCAAAATTAGTCCTACCTCTCGCGTTATCTCTATCCCTACTGGCCATGTTTTTCGATTGATCCAAGGCTGATTGATTGAGAATGCATAATTTATCGCGCGGGTCGCACGTCCATTGAAAGACCTAAAAACCAGATTCGTGTACTCTCTTTAAATTGTAGGCGCACTCAATTTGGACATGCTTGGACATAATACTATGTCGAAATTGTGTGTTTGTGCATATTAACTTGTAAAAGGATTAACCACATTGCATTTTTAGCTTGCATAACCTTCTGGCGGCTTTGTGATGCTCGGATTTCATCACCGAGTACCCTAACCTAAGTGAAGTTAGGGACATGAGGCCAAGAGATAGGTCACGTTTTGCATCATGAATTAGCACGTAACTTTTGTGTTTTCTGCAGGTTCTAACATGTTTTCTCTTATGCATTCACTCCATCTTTCACGAAGGATTGTTGTTTGAATATCCATAAAAACATAACTGATCAAAATCGTAATCCACAACACTGTACTAATGCATGGAAACCAGCCGTTCCCGGAAATATGAAATGCAGTACAAAATGAATTACGGAAATCCCGAAATCCCCACTCGAAACCTCGACTGAAAATCGGCTAACCAAATCAACCCAAAAACCTCTGGACGACGATCATGGCGCGATTACGAGAAAAATGACCTTAAAAACGTCGAAATCTAAAAAGTTGACTTTTCCTCGCCGTTGACCGCCGCCGCCGGCGATGGCACGCCGTCAACTGTGAAATCACATGGCGGGAAGCTCCAGAATTCATGGTCTCATCCAGGCGAACCATTCCTATAACTGGCACGAAGTCCAATTCGATCCATAACCATGTCAATTAACCCGAAACAATTCGGCGATTCTCAGCTCCGGTGACCTAATCGAACTCCTCTCAAAACTCAATCTCAGACCAAAATGAATACACCACGAGACTCAGAGGGGCAAGGGGAGTCTAACCCCCACCTCCAAACCTCGCCAGAAACGGCCAACCGTCACCGGAGAAATCGAGGAACTCGGCCCGAATCGAACTCATCCAAAACGAAACCAATTCACATCAAACCAATTACCATCAGACTCGAAATCAAGAGAGGAAGCTAGCTATACCTGTCTCGTGACCGGTGCTGGCCGGAAAGTGGTCGTCGGACGGTGAAGCCGAAACGGGAAACCTTTCCTTATCAGTCAACGGTCAACTTTCCCAAAATGGAAAGTCAAAGTCTGGTCAACGCCCGAAATGAAATTCTCGACTATTTCTCGACTATTTTTCTACTTTTCGATATTTATACTCGTGCCACGGGTCAATCGACGGTCCAAAATGAATATACGGAATGATTCGGATAAGCACGAAACAATCGGATAAACTCGTCGGAACCTAAAATTTCAAATAATCATAAAATATTCCTCGGTTATCGGAAAAATATTCTGGAACCGCCCTCGAACTCGAAATCACGTACTCTACAATATCCGTGAAGACACCCAACTCAAATTCTCGACTGAAAATAAAGTCGCGAATCGAATCGACAAACCACATACACGACGAAAACCCGCGACTAAACACAAACTCAAGAATCATGCCGAATACGCAACAGATTCTGGTTCGGATCGTCGCACTAATATTGAAAATTATCGATCATATATACTCTAAATGGAAGCAAACGATTTTTGATCCAGGTATTGTTAATCCTTAAGAAGTGATGAACTTGTAACTCGTGGAATTTAAGATTTGTGCCCTTTTCGAGGGATCAAACCATCGTAGTTCTTGCAAGTGAAATTTAGACTTTGTTTAGGCTTTGGTTTATGAATTTGAGTTACATTACTCCTTTTTGAAACTTGTAAATAGTCACTTAGAGTTTGACTCGCAGTGCTCGTCGTGCTGAAGGTAGTGATTATGACATCATACCACCACTATCCAAATTACCTTACCAACACTTCTACTAATTACTCTCTGCGAAATTCGGTTAGAAACAGAGAGCATGGAAAAAGCAATGATTAATCATATGAAGTTGATGGCTCTGCATAATAGAACTGTTAGTTCCGCACTTCCACATAATCAGACAAAGTTTGAGTCTGCCTTTCTCGATATCCATGAAACTTAACACTTCTAAACCATGATTCCACACAGTTGTGACGATGATGAGCACCAGAGTGATATTAACAATTGGGTTTCAATTGTCAGGTTGGAAAGCTTGTGACTTGTTTATTCTTGACTTCTTGTTTACTTGTTATTATTTTATGTTCTAACTTTGTGCTATGTTCTAATTGTTGACAATATTTATTTTCTGAAGGTGGAGACAGTTAATTGAATGTGCTAGTTTGGTATAGCTGGCTAGGTGGAATCATAATTAGGACTATGATAGGGTCTAATTTGGTTTTGGAAGAACATTGTCGTGCTGGTCCGAGAAATGTTGTGATCAGTGGAAGGTAGATACACTGTTCTCTCTATCTCCCTCTCCCTGACTGCTTTGTATTCGCAATTCTTATGTTGTTATGTATGGTTTGGTTGACTGATGCAGTACAAGGGGTCTTGGAAAAGCACTTGCTCATGAATTTCTACTTTCAGGAGATCACGTGGTTGTTGCTTCTCGAAGGTAGTGTTTAGATTATGATCACATATGATGTTTATTCTGAACTTATCCACATGTTTGTACTATGGTGGTTGAAATATCACTAATACTATCTCTCAATGACTGAATTTTTGTTAGGGCAGCCACGACGTTGTACAAGCAACTGTCAAAGAGCTTGGGGAAAACCTAAAGGACGGGATAGCCAATGCAGGCAGCTCGTCTAAGAATAACCTGGAACATGCAAAAGTGGTTGGCATAGCCTGTGATGTTTGTGAAGGTGATGATGTGCAGAAGTTGGCAAATTTCGCTATTAGTGAACTTGGTTCTATAGACATCGGGGTAAGCTGTGGAGATTTGATGCTTCATCCTGAAGAATGTTCTGATTATATCCAATAACTATCTTTTGTACCATATCTACATCTAACTTGTAATTATTTAGCATTTTAACCAACTAACTTGTGCCTTTTGACAGATAAACAATGCTAGAGCAAACAAAGGATTCAGACCGTTGCTTCAGTTTAGTGATGAAGACATTAAGCAGGTATAACCACATGTTACTAACTGCAACAAGACGTCTTGTCTGCTTTTGGTTGCCTGTATTAATGCTGCTGTTAGCATATATGTTCTATCACTTCTATGTGCTTCACTGGTCATCGAGACTCGAGCCAAACACTGATAATATATAATAATTTCAAATTGATTCAACTAATATGGTCTTCACCGTCTTACTTTTTTGCTAGATTGTCTCAACAAACCTGGTTGGATCTATACTCTGCACTCGAGAAGCCATGCGTATAATGAGAAATCAGCCAAAGGTGAATCAATGTATATCCATCCGGCCCTTCTGAAACATCAAAAGCCAGTGACTTGATATTCCTCTGCAACACAAAATCAGAGAATTTCTTTCCAACTAAGTTCTTAATCTGTAAAATTGTCTTCTTCGAAGAACCTGGGATCTCCATCATCAAAACAAACAACGTACATCAGGAGTCTCATTTTCAGACCCATCATCAGTACACATTTGCCTTGCCGCATTGTGTTCCATGGCCTCACGTTTGTTCTGCTCAGCCTCTGCAATTCGAGACTCCTTCTTTTGTGTGGCCATGTCCTCCTGGATCGGATCCTGAGCCTTCACCTTCTCCATCTCCATCTAACCACATAAACACAACCACGCATTTAAATTTAGTTAACCTAGTTGTAGAAGGAAGAGTAATAGTGAAGTAGTAAACCTTGATGATTTCAGGATTCAAAACATTTTTCCAGCGACGAAGGCACTGAATATCTGAACGCCCAGGGATACCTGCAGCTGCAGGACATACTAAATTGATCAAACCATATACCACATTCAACCAACTGGCATACAACTACTTTTTCAATTTTTAATAAGAGTTAAAGAGGTCAAGCTCACCTATTTGCTTCCAATTACTCCCATTGAACTTGCTGACCAGCTGTACCAGAAGTCTATCCTGTCCACCAAAAGTCATATGAATAACAAAATGAGAAGAGACTGAGAAACTGAAGAAGAAAAAAACACAATTGAAGAATAAACATGCACTGAAACTATAACACTGAAACCAGCAAATGCTACCAGACCGAAGTAATTTGTATGTATCATATTAGCCAACTCTATTTAATTGCTGAAAACCAAAATAGGATATATCTAGTACTGACCTGTTTCACTATCCAGAATCTTGATGATCTTTTGGTGGCACCACTGATTCTCATAAGACAGTGAAATTGAGTTCAGTAAAAAGCGATCAATACATTGACAGAATATAAATGATCATACTCAATCTTCATACAGGTCTATACCCTATAAACTATTCTCATACCTGAGAATCAGACTTTTAATGTGAATGCTTCAAAGACAATAGAAAGTAGAAACAACATACATCCTAAGATAATAGTGAAGTAGTAAACCTTCTCTTGAATGGTGGCCTTGGTCTTCTCCATGCCAGACTTGGCAGAGGCAGAGACATTCTCTGCGGCGTTTTTCATTGCCTGCATTTTCGCCTTGTTCTTTATTTTGCTCTGTTACAAACTTGGTTTCAGCTTCTATACACTCAGAATAATTTCTTACGCAGGACTGGCTTTATAATCCTAACTCATTTTTATTATTTCAAGTAACCCTAACATTTTTGTTCAATTGAATGCTCCTTTCATCAAAAGCACGTGCATACCTTCCGTTAATTCAACAACAGGTCTTCGTTCTTTCACCCACTGGTAACCCTGTGCTAGTCTCCATCTTCTCGATTACATCAAATAAGCTATTAGAACTGCTGGAGACCTGTCAGAGAGAATACCATTTTTTTGAATATCATTATACAAACAACAATAACATCTTCTATGCTTAGACTGTTAAAAGTTTGAGACCCATAGGCCAATGACCAAGCGGTATTGCAAGATTATAATGATAAATGATCAGTAATTCACCTATTTTTTCCCGACATACAGTGCACTAAGCTAAGTACTCTAAGGTCCAGCAGAGTTATTCGGATGTGAAATTTTAAATTATGTCTGGTAATGTCACTCAAACATATACTCTGCAAGCAGAGTTTGCATGATGCTTGTGCAACCAGAACCAAAAATCAAAATAAGTTTACTTCTTCCAAAGAAGATATCACAAATCAGATGAGGAAAATGGAAAATTATATTTTATATATAGGTCAGAAAAGGAAGTAAAGATAGGTCCCAACTACTATTTGTCAGAAATGTTCTTTATGGCACTTTTTGAAAAAGTACTTTTCCTCCTTGACTGGAATACCTTTTGACGGAAAATATCAGTACTGTCAAAAACATCCCTATGAGTGAGAATATCACTACAACATATAACCAGCATCGAAATAACACAAAGAACATATATGAATCCATCACACACATTCATATGCAGATAATACACGAGAATACACACCTAAGAATTGGTTTGCATCCTCAAATTGCTAAACTTTATCATCCTAAAGGTAGTGATAGGTGAAAGAGTTCTTGTAGAGATTTTGGCAAGAAGGTACCATCTGCTAAATGAGAAAGATATAAATGTCAGACCTTCATATATTGCAGTAAAATTCAATCCACAGGATATAACGTTCACAAAATTACCCTATAAAGATGAGCTAAACATCTAGGATCAACTTCCCTTGATCAATGCCACTATGAGTTGATTTTACTCTAAATCTCTAATAAATAACCTAACTTTTTTACCTCCAAGCATTCAATTCATCAAAATACAGACACCAATGTAGCTATGACATCAATTACTTCCTCATTCTACATAATATGCACAAAGTGGAAAAAGATCGAAACTTTAATGGCTTGTGTTTAAAGGCTTGAAGAAGACTCGCTTGATTAATTGAAATATAAAGTATACACATTCGGTCTCCCATCATCACAACTCCTATGAAACTCTAAAAACAGCTTCAAGGCCTCTCAGATATGGAAGACCAAGTAACCGAATTCCTTTGGGCATTGTATCAAACACCTTCCGTGCATAAATAACAGACCCAATATCCTACTCCTCTACAATTTTGAAATCTTTGACAAATACAACTTTGCGTTCAGGTATATATCCATCATATACACTCAATTAAGCATAATTAATAGAGATTTGAAGTTAAACACTTGCATGTATGATCTTCCATCTTCGTATTCAAGGTTGTCTAGGACATATATTTCAAATTGGTTCAGATTAAGGATATGTTTTCTTTGTTCTGTTTTACCAATTTCTTCCGAACAAATCTAAATTCTCAGATGCTCACTTATTCTCCAATTGGCTTGGAGAGATGGGAAATACTGTCATAAATATAAATCCAAACAGTGCAAAACTAATGAATCAATAGGAATACGATCAATAGCTAAAATGAATCAAATTAGATTCAAATTCAATAAAATTTGGGAATCAGGCCTCTTACCTGTAGAAGTTTTAGTATCCCTCTGAAGCCTTCAAGCCTTCAATTCCTCAATTTCTAATTCTAAAATTTGAGTATCCTCCGAAGCCTTCCCCAGACTCCTATTCAGTCATGAATCAAAACATATTCACTTCTTCATCTTCTCTGCTTTGTCACAAAAAGACCATTACATCAATATACTCTTCGAGTTCGAGAACATTTGCACAATTGACAAAATGAACCGCTTTATTCTCCTATGAGATAACTTAATGATCATTACCCAATAGCCCAAGCATAAGAACATGAATTCAGGAAAGCACAATCGCGACTGATATATCTCTAAACACTGAACACTTGTTTGTCACTCACACTAAACACCTGCCTTACATGATACTTCATATCTCTATTAATTATTACTCTCATGAAACAAACAAACTTCAATGGAAAACTTCAGCAGATCTTCAATGAAAAACTTCAGCAAATCGCCACTAAGAAGTAGAAACTAACGAAACGAAGCAGAAATCAAAAGTGTTTAGAAAAAGTGTTCAAAACAAAATGAGAGAGTATATTGATACATACTTCAAATATTTTGAGTACAGCGGTGACGAATCGGACACAGGCAGCTTCATAGAGGAGAGTGAGGAGCATAAAGAGCAACGAAGCACCGAAGCATTTGATGGACCTGAACTCAGAGCTCTATGGGGTTGGGGTTGGGGTTGTTTCCAGGAAGCGGGATCGGGAGGCCAGAGGGGTCACGAATGCGGTCGGAGAGGTGGATCGGCAGCGTCTTTGCTGGTAAGCAGCGGCTGCGGTGGCATCGACCGGAGATGAGATGAGAAGGTGTTAGCAATGGGCTAGAGAAGGAGCCAACCGGTGAGGATGGACTTGTTCATGGGCTAGAGAAGGAATCGAACTGTGTTTTACATAGCATTCCTCTCTTTGTACTGTATTTCACAATTTTATCTTAAACTGTTTGCTGTATATTTAAGACCGGAACTACCGTAAACTGCTCCACAACTTCCTTAATTAATAGAGATAGAGATTAGCCAGCCCATGCTTTCTTTTCTCATCTTCTCTTCACGTGCAACTCCTCAAACCGCTTCTTCTTTCTTCTTCTCAATTCAAAATCAACTCATATCTATCCTAGTCTCCTCTTCCTCCTCCGTGTAACCGCAAAACTCTCAACTCCAAGAATATCTCTTTAGCACTCAGTACAAGACCATTTACTTCTCTTCTCTTCACGTGCAACTCCTCAAACCTTCTTCTTTCTTCATCTCAATTTAACAGCAACTTATATCTATCCTAGTCTCCTCCTCCTCCTCCGTGTAACCGCAAAACTCTCAACTCTTAGATTATCTCTTTAGCAAAGTAATAGAGTTTGATTTGAAATGGGTCCAATTTGGAAGAGGATTTTGAATGCTCCAAAATCTAAAAGGGAGAAACTCTGCTTCTTCGCACCATCTCTCTCAAGTGAACTGAAAACTTCCTTTTGTTTGGAAGGCACTTATCGGAGAAGGTGTGTCGGGCTACCCATTGTCCGGCCTGATTTGATTGGAAACGAATTGTAAGTAGCACTTGAAGTGTTTCCCTTGTCTGACTTATTGTGCATCTTCTTTTGTAGCGTTCATGCTACTAATCATTTTTTTTATGTAACTAATCATATTACAGAGCTTGGTTTGGTAAAGTCTTCTTCATTGTGTGTGTGATAGAACTGGGATTCAAAGACTCGGCTGAGTAGAGTATGTCTCTCATTTTGATTAGAACATATGAAATTGAAATCAACTAGTTCAGTTGTTCCTTCCTAGTTCTTCTGGTAATATTGACTTCATATTGTCATTGTCTTTTAGGTATTTTGTCTTTTTTGATTTGATTGTTTAGAACCATGCCACTGAAAAGGAAACTTAATCCACTTAAGGAGGACAAGGAATCAGGTAGGATAATCAAATCTGTGGAGAATGAAGCGGATCATGAGGGCAAGGATTGTTCAGATGGAAGGGTGTTGACGACAAAAACACCAGAAGTTAGTATCAAAGTTCCTCGCAGTCGAGGACCAAGATCACGACAGATTGGATTTTTTAATTTTCTGTAAGTACATTACTTTATCTTCACAAGCTATATTTGTTTTACAATTTACTTTATTTGTACATTACTTCATGTTCACTACCTTTTCCAAACTGTACTGTAGTATATGGCCTTTCACTTAATTTGTTTTTATCAATCACGGAGTTTATCCGCGATTAAGAGTCGCTTACAGGTCACCAGAGCACTCCAATTGCATAGATCAGCAATAACTTGATTGATTGCACTGCAAGCTGCAGCAGCTGCACCAGTGTGTATGGCATTCATGGTAACATCAATAAGGAAGAAGTACACAAATTGTAGATAGTAATTAACTAGAATAAGGAAGACATCATAATCAGACTTCTGCTAGAATTGAAGATAGTAATTAACTAACCATGTATTCTTTTGAAGCAACGAATTCAACTGTACCCCTACATAGCTCAGCCCTATCATCAGCATCTCTACGTTTTCCATCTGGACCGAGTTTACAGTCACTACCACAAATTGAAACATTACCGGCGAGATTCCGGCCAACAAGGTCGGCGACCGGAAAAGTCGCCGGTAATGTCCATCATTACCGGCGACTTACTCCGTCGCCGGAATCTCGCCGGTAATGTTCCAAAACATTACCGGCGACTCCAACCATCGCCGACAATGTCAAGCCGAACATTTCCGGCGATTTTTCGGCCGGAATTTCGCCGGAAATGTGTGGCTAGACATTGCCGGCGACGGTTGGAGTCGCCGGTAATGTTTTGGAACATTACCGGCGATTTTCCGGCGTAAAGTCGCCGGTAATGTCTTCATTTCCGACGACTTACTCCGTCGCCGACAATGTGTCTTATATTAGATGCCGGATGCGGCAGCTCGATCATTCAATCATTTTGATCGAAAAAAATCCAGAGAAATCGAAAGAAGGAAAACGTACGCTCTGAAATAGATCATTCGGTATATTGTCAAAATTAAGGCGCGCGTCCAAAACTCGATCACTCGGGAAGCAATATATATAGGTAGGTGTATATATACGTATATGTGTATGTATATATATATGTGTGTGTGTGTTGATCAAATCCAATTCGTGAGATATATATGAAATGTTGTTGATGTCACCGAAACGAGAAAACAGCTTGTAGTTAATCTTGTGTCTGAATCAACGACTGGTATTATCGTATTGTTATCGGAGCCAGGCTTAACAGAGCCTCATACCCAGTCAAATACGTTTTGAATTGAAAAAAGGAGAATACCATCATCGAGTACTGAATCGAATTCAGAGATTAGATCGATATATATATATATATATGCATGCATGTGTTGATTTAATTAGAGTTGAATTGAGATATCGCGTCGATTATTAGTAGTGAATGTGTGTATATATATATAATTAATACGTAAAATTGTTAGAATTTTCAGGATGGACAAGAGTTGGATGAGCCTCGAAAGATGGGATGTCAGATATCACGAGGGAATTAGGAGTTTTGTGGATTTTGTGAAGGCTAATTGTGGAGACACTACACTTCATTATTGCCCGTGTAAAGAATGTAAGTGTTTCAGCGATCGATTTCGATTTCCCATTGATAAAGTCCAGAGGCACTTGAGTAAATACGAGTTTTGGGATAAGTACACTTGTTGGATTTATCACGGTGAAACATCGGTAGTGGGTCCGCATGATCATGGACAATTTGGTGAGAGGGCCAGTCCACGCTATGATCATGGAGATTTTGCTGAGAGGGGCAGTTCATCCTATGATCCAACATCGATGTTAATCAATGATATGTTTCCTCATGAGAGCGGTGTATTTGCTGATGAAGCACCAAATGTCCCTCCCGTCGTTGAGGGTTTCCCCCATATCGAGCCAGTCGAACCATTACCTGGAGCTCATGTCAACACAAGCGGTATGGACAAGTACAACAACCTGATTTCATTGCAACAGACTCCGTTGTACGACGGTTGTAGTAAGACTGTTCTTGAAAGTGTGATGGGAGTGATACAGCTCAAAATGGAGAACAAAATGTCTGTCAAAGCTGTTGATTCTTGGTTGAAGTGGACTGCTTCACTATTGCCACCCGGTCATCGTCTTCCTACCACTCATCATAAGGTGCGACATATCCTGAAAGATCTTGGGCTTTCCTACATCAAAATCCATGCATGCAGATATGATTGTATTCTCTTCTGGGGAAAAGATCTCGAAGACCTTGAAGCCTGCCCGGTATGTTTTATAGAAAGGTATAAGTTGACTCCTGCAGGCAACAAGAAAGCTGTGAAGATACTTCGATATTTCCCGCTTATTGATAGGCTGGAGCGGTTGTTCATGTGTGCTTTCACGGCCGAGGCAATGAGATGGTGGGCTGAGAGGAACTTGCCTGACGATGACACCCTTATACACCCTTCCGACGCAGAGGCTTGGAAGCACATGGTCAGGGAGTTTGATCATTTTGCAGCAGAGGTCCGAAATGTTTGGCTAGGGCTCTCATTTGACGGATTCAACCCTTTTGGCAACATGAGTCTTCAATACAGTATATGGCCAATTATTTTGGTACCGTACAACCTTCCACCATGGATGTGCATGAAGAAGGAATACAATATGCTGACTCTGTTAATTCCGGGCCCGGGTTATCCAGGAAAGTGTCTCGATGTGTATTTGAGGCCTTTGATTGAGGAGCTTAAGTACCTGAGTGAGTGTGTCCACCCCACTTACGATAGGTTCAAAAAGGAGATGTTCTAGATGCATGCCAGACGCGTTTGATGGGACTGTGGAAACAGGTGTGGCACCCAGGCGATGGACAGGGGAAGAAATTTTGGAAGTGTTGAATGAATATGATTTTGGCCAGCTAAGCAATCATCCTGACATAGTGGCGTCAATTCCAGACAAGCCCGAAAGGTATAAGTTTTGGACACACAAGAGCATATTCTGGGAACTCCCCTACTGGCCCAGGTTGCCTATCAGACATTACCTAGATGTCATGCACATAGAGAAGAATGTGTGTGAAAGTGTGGTGGGCACAGTTCTTAACTTGGAGGGGAAAACAAAAGACATCCCTAAGGCACGTATTGATCTGAAAGCTATGGGACTGCGGAAACATTTGTGGTTACGAGATGGTAAGAGAAAAATGCCGCAAGCTCCTTATACCGTCAAGCCGAAGCATAAGCATGAAATTTTTCGGTGGCTGAGTAATGTCAGGTAAATATTCTTATATATGACTATGCAGTACGGAAATTGGTTTGCCTTTAATTTTTACCGGATTATGGTGATATGCGAGAAATATAATTGTTGCCTATGGCTATATATATATATATATATATACATGCAGGTATCCTTATGGCTATGCAGAAAATATAAGCAGGTGTGTTAACTTCCAGGACAATAAGATGTACGGATTAAAGAGCCATGACTGCCATGTACTGCTTCAACGCCTTTTCCCTATTTTCATTCGAGGGTACCTGCCCAAGGAGGTGGTGGAGCCGTTGGTGGCCTTGTCAAGATTCTTTCAGAAGTTATGCACCAGGGAAGTTAAAAAATCAGATCTCAGGGAGATGCAAGATGACATCATTTTTATCATGTGCAAGCTTGAGAGGATATTTCCGTCAAATTTTTTCGACATCATGCCTCACCTAACGATCCATCTTCCCGAACAATTGTTGTTTACCTGTCCCGTACACTACACTTGGATGTATCCCATGGAAAGGTACATTTGGTTTGTCTCTGTTTTTATATGTAAACTCTTAGTTTTACCCCTTTTAACATGCACTTGTTAACTTGTAGACAATTGGGAGCCTACAAGGACTATGTGAAGAATAAATATGCACCTGAAGGGTGTATCGCTGAAGCATATGTTGCGCACGAGTGTGTCACGTACACCAAAGTGTATTTGGGAGCGCTTGAGGACCCCAACAATGACGTTGTAGTACAGGGAAGCTTGCCAATGACGTTGTAGTACAGGGAAGCTTGCCAAAGTCGTACAAGTTGGATGAAAATGAGGTAGTCATTACCCACTGGTCGGTACTGATTAACTGTGAAGAAGTACAATATTGGAAAAATTATCATCTTCACTGCCCTGCTATTGCCGGAAATGTTGATTACCACAACAGGACGTTTGCAAACTACTTTGGTCCATGGGTAAGGGTATATGTGTATATGTCTTTTTTTTTATTGCCATTTTCCTTATATAGCATGTGTGTACGTACGTGGTTTTGTGGTTTCTATGTTCATAATGTCTTGTGTGGTTTCTTATCGTTTTCAGATGAACCATGTAGCAGATGATGGTTACCCAGAGTGGTCAAACGAATTGAGGGTCCTTGCGATGAAACCGATAGCTTCAAAAGTTTACTCGATGTGTCAGGTCAATGGCGTGAAATTTATATGTGAAAATAGAGACGACCGACTAAAAACACAGAATTGTAGGGTGATGGTCCATGGTGGGCAGGATGGCGTTGACTATTACGGTGTCTTTCATTCAGTTGTTGAACTAATTTATGGGAACCGCATGAAAGTGCACTTATTCAAGTGTAGATGGTTTGATACTAGCCCGGAGAACACAAGGACCGATCAGCACGGAACATTTTCGGTGAATACTGCTACTACCTGGTATGAAGAAAACCCTTTCGTTCTTGCCTCATCAGTAAAACAAGTGTTTTACCTGGACGATCTTCTTAACAAAGTCCCGTGGAAGGTGGTTAACCATGTTGCTCATAGAAACATATACAGTGCTGCCACACTTGGTGATACCGCAGATGATGAGGAAGTTACTGCATACCAAGAGCCGAACGCTTTTGACATTCCGGAATCATCTACGATTCGCCTTAATAATGTGAGATCTGGGAGTGTGGTTCGAATTACTGGAGCAGAACTTCTCGATGTTAATCCATATGAAGTTGACGCTGATTCAGATGACGAGGAGAGGCACATATTGCCAGAGGTTACCTATGAAACCGAGTCAGACTCAAGTGATGACGATGATTACGATTATCATCCTTAGTACGTTAATGATGTAGTCGGAAATTGTAGACGGAAATAGTAGACGGAAATTATAGTCGTTAATCGTAGACGGAAATTGATAATGGAAATTGTCGTCGTTAATCGTAGACGGAAATTGATAATGAAAATTGTAGTCGGAAATCGTAGACGGAAATTGATAATGGAAATTGTAGTCGAAAATCGTAGACGGAAATAGTAGACGGAAATTGTAGTCGTTAATCGTAGACGGAAATTGATAATGAAAATTGTAGTCGGAAAATGTAGCCGGAAATCGTTGACGGAAAATGTTGTCAGATATTCTTCAGGAAATAATGACATTACCAACGAGTTATAAGCAACTCGTTGGTAATGACATTACCAACGAGTAACTCGTCGTTGGTAATGTCATTACCAACGAGTTCCTTCAACTCGTTGGTAATGTCATTACCAACGACTTATAAGCATGTCGCCGGCAATGTCTTCTGGATAGAAACCCCCCAGCTCGACCCCGAGCTGTATTTCTCAAAATCCTCTCCTCCTCCCCTCCTCCCCTCCTCTCCTCCTCCCAAATCGGTCCGGCTTCACCTCTAGCTCACCTCTAGCTCACCTCCTCATCCTCCTCTCCCTCTCCTCCTCCTTATCCTCTCCCTCTCCTCCTCCGAAAATCTCCTCATCCCCTCCTCTCTTCCCCTCACAATTGTAGTAGGCAAAGCATTGTAGTGGTTAACCATGGCAGGTCCTCTCTCTCTCTCTCCCTCTCTCTCTCTCTCAATTTTTAATTATTTTTTTGTATGTGTATGTGTATGTGTATGTGTATGTGTATGTGTAAATTAATTAGGGTGCTAACTTGGAAATTAGGGTGATAAGTTGTAAATTTATATGCAATGTATATATATGTGATGTATATATATGTGAAAATTAAACCTAATGAAGATGCATGATGTATATATATATATGTGTGAAAAATGTGAAAAATTAATTAGGGTTTGTGATTTGGATGAATATGTGAAAATTAAATTTAATTAAGATGCATGATGTATATACATTTACATCGAAAATGTATATATGTTAATTTAGGTGATATAGTTGTTAATTAATCGTATAAATGAAGGTGGAAATCGGGATCGGAACGGTTTAGAACCAGAACGGTTTTAAACCGGAACCGCGTGGAACCGGAACCCTTTGGAACCGAAACTGTTTGTAACCGGAACCGTTATGTTACAAACGTTTCCGGTTACAAACAGTTCTGGTTTCTAACGGTTCCGGTTCCAAACCGTTCCGGTTCCGATTTGTTATAGAACCGAAAGGGTTTGGAACCGGAACCGTTTGGAACCGGAACTGTTTGTAACCTTTCCAGTTATGTTACAAACGGTTTCGGTTACAAACAGTTCCGGTTACAAACAGTTCCGGTTACAAACAGTTCCGGTTTCTAACGGTTCCGGTTCCAAACCGTTCCGGTTCCGATTTGTTATTGAACCGAATCCATGACTATTACGGTGTCCAGGAGGTTTTGCGGCTAATTGGCTTCGGAGAGGTTCCTGAAATACTGGAGGGAACAGTAGTCAAGCTTCCTCCTCGCCCGCAGTTAGCAACACGTCCAGTGGGCCAATGATGACTGCTCGCACGAGAGCCTTGCACGATCAAGAGCCGTGGAACTGGAAGTCGAGGCTCGAGCCTCAGTCTCCAGACGCTCAATTAGCAGACGTCCCTCTGGTGGCAGAACCTCAGACGAGCGACAGTCAACAAGGGCATCAGAAACGCCCTCAATCTGAATGCCTCATATTCGCCCGGTGCCTACTCCCGTTTCACGGGAATCATCTGAGGCACATGGTGGTGCTGGCACCTCATCGTTTGGGCCTCGTCTATCTCCGCCGTCCGGTCTCTTCCTACCCGACGAGATTCCTGTCATCCCTGAATTCGATGATATGGGGATGTCTGTTTATGTTGAAGGACGGCCAGAGTTCCTGACCATGGAGGAAGCGTATAACTTCCTCCTGTTCGACCCCGTGTATCTTTGGAGTGTGAGGTGCACCAACCAACAAACGGACGATGCAGGTAAATTTTATTTAACATCAGATTGATTACTTAATTATTACTTAAGACTTGCGATAGGTTCAATTAATGATATCAATTTGTTGACATTGTATTATTAGGCAATTTCGTTAATGGGACTGGAAAACGGAAAGGGGCTAGAGGCACCTGCACCGGGAAGAGACTTGAGCAGGCCACCGGCGGAAGGAAAACGCCCATAAGGGCCAATGAGGATGGTGAGGTGATCGAGGCATTCGACACCACGCGCAAATATGTCAGCATGGCCGGTGCGATCGTGCGGGACAAGGTCCCAATGCTTTGGCCAGATTGGGAATCTGTGCCTATCTACGTGAAGATGCAAGTGCATAATGCACTCAGTGTGAGTAAAATCGTATTTTCATTACGTAAATTTTACATTTATTAATTAAGTCCACTTAAATATATAATTTTACCTTTTATATATTCATATTGCAGGTGTGGTTTGACGTGGATGAAGTTCTTATTCACACGTGGGTAGAGCGTCAACTACATATGAGGTGATGTGCTTCGACTTATTTGAATATATATCGAGTTAGATTTTTGTTTATCAAGTGTTTTAATATCTCTAACTTTTTTTCCTTGTTTTAATATAGGTATAAAGAGTAGAAGAACGAGCTTTCTTCCCATTACACTGTATACAAGGAGCTAGGCCGAGGTTCTACCCCTAGCGAATTTCGGTTTAGGGAGTACGAGTGGCTGTGGCTGATAGCCCACTTCGAGCACCCCAAAGCGAAGGTATGCATCCTTAATATATCTTACAAGCCGTCTGTATCGTATCAGATTGAAATAGTTAGTTACTAATTTGTTTCCATATGTTTATCAAACAAGGCGATTTCGAAGACGAACCGGGCGAATAGATTGAAAAACACCAGGGCCCATCATGCAGGTTCACTCAACTACATGGGTTGGTCGACTAAGGCGCAGCAACAACAAGAAGTGAACCCCTTGGTGTATATTCATCAGAAGTTCTATCCGCAGTGCCCTGACGAAGCGGTAAGTCTTTCGCCTCTCCATGTGTTAATAAAACTATTTTTCGATATTAATAGATTTTGTTAGTTAATACGTTGTTCATTTTCGCTTTTCAATTAGGCGAGAGTGGAGGAGGCGACCGCAGAAGTGACCATGAGTATAGCTCGGACTAACCATCCTGACTGCTCCGAGGAAGAAGTCACCCAGTATGCCTCTCAGATCGATCCGCTTGATCCCCCGATAGCGGCTCAGATCATGGCAAAAGCGTGCGGGACTGGAAAGAATACCTACTACTGTAGGGGAATGGGCTCGGTGGGTGAAGGAGTATTGAAAACCACTTCACAATACTCTACCGGGTCAAGAAGTTCAACTTCTAGTCGTAACCTCGCAGCGGAGCTTCATAGGACGCAGAGGGAGTTGGAGGAGCAAAAGAGGCAGATGGCCGAGTACCAAAACATGGTCCAGCAGTAGACACAGATGCAGGCTCAGATGTACACATGGATGCGGACGATGTACGAGGCTCAGACTACCGGACAACCGTTCCCCACACCTCCCCCGGTCCCGGTCCCTCCGTTCCCTAGCTATCCACCACCACCACCGCACCAGTCAACGCCAGAGCAAGACCAAGGTAGCCACCGGAATTCAAATGAGTACATGGATTACTTCGACCCTGACCCGCAAGTTCCTCGACCCTGACCTGTAGTTGTAGTTAATTTTCGTATCGTCGTTGCTATTTGTACTGTACGTTGGACATTTATGTGTACTGTTGAACTTGTATGATTGTACGGTTTATGTCTTTCAATGCAGGTTATGGAATTGGGCCCAATCCAGAACCGCGTTTTTTTTTTCAAAATTTTTCCAGACATTGCCGGCGACATGGACCTCAGTCGCCGACAATGTCTCACATTCCGGCCACGGCGGCGCTGCCATTGCCGGCGACGCCGTTTCTCGTCGCCGGCAATGTTAACACCGACGGGGGATTTCCGGCGACGTCATTGCCGGCGACTTGTCGCCGGTAATGACAATTCCGGCGAAAAAAATAGACAATGCCGGCGATGGGAGGTCGCCGGTAATGTCTCCATTTATGGTAGTGAGTGGTAGTCACGAGGAGTTTCATCGGTAAAACCTGCACAAGGAATGGTGTACATCATAAGCTCACTGTTTGAGAAATTGCAAGTCATATACTATCAAGAATGTATACCTGTCAGCACATGACCTTTTAAAATCTTTCAAAAAAGATTCATGTTTACAAATAAATATAAGAGGTTCAATGACTTTGTGATAAGATACATATGATCTTCTATGGAAAAGGAAAGCATATGGCCAATTTCATGCAAAGTAATATGGTCTAATATATAAGAGGTTTCAGTCTGTTGTAGATTCTCAATGTTACAGTGTGGTGCATACCTAACCTAAATAACACATTTTTAACAAGTTCCGAATTAACTTCTTCCAATAAATAGTGCAAATGTCTAGGATGGACAGTAATGTTAAATGTAGGAATGGAGGAAATCAGGAACATCCAACTCATTTACTGTAGTTCTTAGGCCTACCTATGTATTTATTAACTTCAGTGACATTATCTTTAATTATGTAGGAATTCCAAAGCCAAAGAAGTGAAGCCTGCCAAATTCAATGTCGAGGTAAGTGTGTGGCTATGCAATTCCAACATACTCATCAATCTCTGTTTTTTTTACTCTCTGGTTTTATATTCTTATGATTTCAGTACTAATCTTAAATTACTGTTTTTTTTTAAATGTTTTCAGTTTCGAACCCAAATGTCCCAAGTATGGGCTGCACTAGAAGACGGTGAAAAGAAACCATTTAGAGAGAGTGTAGTGGGTGATGAAGATAGTGTTCTTCCGCATTATACAATAAAGTCTCGGTTAAGTACAAGGCGCTTTATGAAGATTGTAGGGAAATTATCTGACGAGAGACACACGGTCATTGAGGAAATCGGGTTTGGTTCATTAAGACGCATGGCCAACCAAAAAATGAACGGTCCGTTGTGTAGGTTGTTGATAGACAATTTCAAACCTATCAAGGATGATCGTGCAATCTTGAAGGTTCATGGTCAGATACTGGAAATAGGTGTTGATGATTTTGAAAGAGTGATGGGTATTAAGAATGGAGGTCACAAGGCAGCATCAAACTTTGAAAATAAGAATCGCATTAATGAGCTTAAAAAGCAGTTCTGTGGAAAAAATGGCAAGATATGGTTGCATGATTTGGAAAATTGGATGAAGGATAGTGATGTTGTGGATGACAATTTTTTAGCGGCATTCATGTTGTTTTGTATAGATATGATTTTGTGCCCTACATCAGGCCTTTCTGTCAGCTTCAAGTATCTCTCTTGTGTGGTAAACAAGAAATGCATCATGTCAGCTAATTGGGCTGAGCTTTCTCTTACTACACTTATTGAAGCACACCATCGATTTGTGAAAAATCAACTTCATCACCATGGAGGATGTCTTCTATTTCTCCTCCTCTTTTACTATGACGCTGTTTGTGAGGGAGTCAAGATAGTTGACAAGTTTGCAACTCCAATCACGGTATGGGGCAAGAAAGAGGAGCGTAAGCTAATAAGATGGCTGAACGATGTTGGTGGTTTTAATGCTCAATCAGTTAAGTTGTCGAAGGCATATGGTTTCATGTCAGCAACATCTAACAACATCAAGGGAAAGGAAAATGAAAAAGTGGACGATAATGTAATAAGAAAAGTAGTGGAGTTAAACTCTGAACTGCAGATTTTGAGAAAGGACTTTAATAAAGCTGTTGCAGGGATCGAGGGTACATTATACGACATTAAAAAGGGTATATCTGATTTTAAGAAGCAGACTACGTCAGAGGTCGCCACATCTGAGCATCCTCATGAGGTAAATTTTACTTCTTTGTTATTTCTTCTCAAAGCAGTGCATCATGTCAGAATATTTCTTGTTAATTTCTAGGAAGATAAAGATAAACTGTGATTTGACTTGAATTTCAAATCATTTAGAAGTTTGTCATCACAGTTTTGTCTTATTAAAATTGACTACATTGCTAAGCTTTAGTAACCAAATTGGGAATAATTTTAATATGATATTTTCTTATTAGGGACCAATATACAAAACAGAGAACACATGTGATGAAGGGATTGAGATTTCTGCTGGCAATGTAACTAATGTGAGGCGCATACTGCTATCATCGGATGAGGTTAAACCCGAATCAACAATTCCAAAAGTGGCTCCAACAGGAAATCAAGAACCCTCAAAGATTGCTCCACTGTGTGATATATCTTTGAAACCAGTTAATGATTCTAAACTCGTACCATGTTGCAACCCTTACTGAATATGTTTTTGCATTTTGCTAATTTGTATCTTATTTGTAGGATTTGATACCCAAAAAGAGTGATGAAAATGTCATTAAGAATGAGACTGTAGATTTATCATCAGATACTACATTGTCAAACACATCGGAAGCAATATTTCAGGCCAAGATTACTACTAATCTAATCCTTCCAGTAAGGAAAAAAAAATGGATACCCTTGACAGGTTTATATCACAAATTGGTCATTTTTCTCCAAAAGAACCACTTCCAGATATAGAGTTTCATTTGTTAAGTTACATTTTTGCTGCCAGCTCTATGCCTGAAGATAGAAGGTATATTATCTCTATATAGATTATTTTTATATATAGATTCTATTACTGCGTTTGCTCGAGCAACGTTGATTTCAACGTTTAGAACAAATCTAATTGTGGTGATTAATGTACTGCTTTGGTGATATGCTAAGAAATAAAACAACAAGTGTAATGAGATATTAATGTACTGTGTTTGTTCAAGTAAGCAAAGTTGTTTGGGTAAAGACTCACTACTTTTGACGACTCATTGTGGTTTATACAAATTATATATTCCAGAGAAACAATATAATCTTTTTTCCCTAACAGTGAAATAATTTTGAGGACTCCAAGTCAGAATCTTGGTGTCACTCGTGAAAACTTCATTTGCCTTGCTCCCACAAAATGGTTGTGGGATCATGTAAGTCATGACTCATTGTTAAATCATTATAGTATCTTTATCTTATCGCTTTTATTTAATATTAACGTGATATTTTCATTGTTGTTGTATTAGGTGATAGACCCTGTTGTTGAGTATCTTACTCTTGAACGCAACTCTGATATGTCAGTTTGGTATCTTGAAACATGGTTTGCGGTACGCTCTTTTTTGACTTTATTAAAACTTATCTTTGTCAACTTATGTATTAACAGAGGTGATTAATTGAATGTTTTAATTTCAGTTTAGGGAAATAATTGTGTAAGGCTCTTATGGCTCATTAGTAGAGATTGATGCGTACTTCATTGACTGTAGGGACATGCTATAGAATTGAATCAGAGGAGGGCAGATTTTGATAAACAATATTTTGTTAAAAAAACAAGAAGATGGACTTCACTTGTAGAATATGAGCCACACTTTGAGGGTTGTCATAGGGTATGCATATCTTAGCTCTTGCATAATCTTTTTTTTTTTTTTTAAATTCCTCTCTTAACAGCATCACCATCGAACTGTTCAGATTTTTATCCCTATAAATGACGATCAACTGCATTGGTTTTTGACGGTGATCAACATTGAAGAACAAAAGGTTGAGATATGGGATAGTCTCAAAGGGAATACGAGGAACCGTTCTCTAGTAAGATGTGTGGTATGTTATTTTTTGTCTTTTATTGTTACTGCATTCTCTTTATTTGGCATATTATTGAAGACTTGTTCTTTGTGGTAATGACAATAGTCCTTTTCTTTTTCAGGTGGCTACCCTAGATATTTTTTTTCAGGAAAAAAATATTTATAGTCCCTTTTCGAGCTTTGAAATCGTAACTCCTGATACCTGTCCCATACAACCAAATGGTTTCGACTGTGGTGTCTTCCTAATCAATCACATGAGATTTTATCGAACACCCTGGTGGAAGAATTTTGACTCCCAAATGCAGCGCATGAACATTGCTATTTACCTTGTACGGAACAAATTCAATTTGAACTGAAATGATTTGTGGAACAAGGTAACAAAAGAATTTTCTTGTCTGTCTATGGTTGGGCCCAAGACTGCACTAGTTAAACCAGTAAGAAGATCTGTGAGATTGACTAGGCAAACATCAGCGGAAACTTCAGATGCCCGAAGTCCTCCACGCATGACTCGCAAGAAGAATAGATAAAAAAAGTTGATGTTGTTGGACGTTGAGGTGAAGTGCCTGTTATTATATCTTCACCAATGCTCTGGAACCTCAAGTTCCGTTGAAATCTATGAATAATGTTGTTAAAAAATCTGAACATTTGTCTTTTTAATCTATTTTGATGATCTCTTTTTTGATTTCTTTTTATGGGCCATCTTGTATCATAACAATATCTTATGTGAGCCAACATTTGATGTGTTATTTGTCTGGGTATTTTACTTTGTTGTTGTTGGTGATCATGATGATTGTTTAGGTTGTGGAGAATGATAACTCAACTTCAGATTTACAGGTTTTCGGGTAGCCATTTTTCAGGCATGTTATGCTGAATTTTCTGCAAAAATACTTGAAATGTAAATACAGAACGAACTTGTGAAGTTGTAAATGTACGATGCAGAACAAGCTTGTATCACTACATAATATTTGAGTTTCTAAGTTTTAAAAGACCATTGTAGCAGTGTGATGTTTTCACTTATCTTATCTCGATATCTCGCTTTCACTCTCTTCTCTTCACTAGTTCACTTCACTCGAGGTCTCCGTCTCTCTCTTCCCGATCGAGTCCAACCTGGCCCGACTCAAAACTGCCAAATTACAAAAAAAAATATAAAAACATGCCTGGCGAAAACGCAATTTTGTCCCAATTTCATTTCTCGTGACTTTCCAAGCAGAAAACACTTCTGATACAAGTTTATTTTGGAGGCTTTTCTTCACTGAGTCTATTTGGCGGTAAAGTAAAATGCAAACAGATCAATGTAGTAGTTACACAGAACTAGTTATGCATAAGAATGAGACAAGCCTAACTTGCTCCATCCACATTAACTGTTATTGCAACTCAGGCAGGTAGGTTTCAGTGCCATGATGGCTATTACATAATACTTAAAATAGTAAGCATGTGCTTCAGTGCAGCATGGTCAAGAGATTGGCTTCAACACATACATTTTGCAGGCGTGGGAGTCCATGGTCGCTGTTAAGTTTCCAACAAAACGGTTATTCAATGTCTTGTGCTGCATTCATTAATCAGGATACAAACAAGATATCAGTAACAAAGTATACTGCACTAGATCTATGTAGACCAGATATTAATCAACATAAAAAAAAAACCTACCTCCCACAGGTCTCTTACTTCAACAACACTGTTTTCGAGAATACTAATGTCATCCCAGTGGGCTGTAATGGAGTTTGGCCATTGGCCTCGGTTGAACAGGAGTAAGGCTAATCTGTAGCCTGAAAGGGGCCCAACCCAAGTCTGTTGGACTCAGAAATGAGAGTTAATATCATTTTATGAATCTCCGTCACAGAATTTCTACTAAAACACGACAACACGTAATTGTGTTATATTTACACAAAATAAAAAGATAAAAGCGAGGGAGGGAGGGGGAATCACAGTTCATTAGTCATATAAATATTGCAGCCATAATCTATTTTACCTCAATATCCCCTTCACTTCTGACCTTCTTAGCCTGGACACCATGTGGATCTGTTACAGTTGTCATTACCATTACAATTCCAAAATTTGAGGAAACAAAAAGGTCTTACGCAATGGTTATTGGTAACTACCTTGATTAACATAAATAACCTCTTTATTCCCAATGATTTACATGGTCTCTTTAGTCATATTCCTCACATCACAACCAATAAGAAGGGGTGCCTGCAGCCAAACAGTATTGATTACCTGTAACCAAGATTTCACAAGTCACACTACAAAAAGCTTCTCATATAGCAGAGAGAAAAACCTTAGATATGGCCCATATGCTGAAATGGATTACATATTCGTCCCTTGTCATCCCTCAATTTCCCATCTCAAGCATGTCAGGATCTGTTTACATACAAAGAGAAAAGAAAAGAGAAAATCTTTGGCATGCTTCGAGTGACATAAACAATATGGCTGCAGGATGAAACCTGGTTTTATTGTATTGCAGGTTTAGGGAAATACTAACCATTCCAACCACCAGGTCTGGCATATTCAGCATAAAATTCATTCATCTCTGCTCTGGAGACCATACTTCCAAGGCAAGATAAGTATTTAGTAAGATCCACTGCTAACATTATATTTTCAGAATGAGCACACATAGACACAGATCCAGAAAGAAAACGACGCTTAAACTACTAATGCTGAGAGCTAATTAGAGCATATATTTCCACCTTTCCCATGTGTCAGAAATGTCATTCGTAGTTCTCCAGCTATTTCCAACTTTAGCGCCCCATACGACATTGTTAACAATAGATCACATCTACAAATCATTTATAAATCATGTACTTAAATGGACTGATGTGTGAGCATCATACATGATGTACTAAACATACACATACCCTGCCCTCATCAGCATTTGATTGGCACTGAGGGAATACGACCCTCACGTCATCGTTCTCTCTCTCTTTTAATAAAAAATAGATGAAGAATCATTTAGATACAAAGAAAAGTACGCCTGAAGTACCTCTTCTCCAATAATTGTGATGAGTCTGCAGAGCACAATCCAATGTAATGTGTGAAGCTGAACGTCCCATGAGCCTTACAATAAAGAGGTAAATACCTACAGATAGTAAAAGAACCATAAACCACTTCTTCTTAATTAACAAAACATCAAAAGTATTTAAGGTAAAACCAGTTCTGCAAATTTTGTTACCGACTTATTCTGCAAAAGAAAGGTCACTACACTCATCTCACACCAGACTATTCAAACTCTTAGCTTATTGCTAAACAAGAAAAGATATAGCAAATGCAAAATGACTATATGCTAGAGCGTAAACCATTAGCATGGAGCATACGCAAACTTTATTTTCAAAATCAAAAAAGCATTGCAAATGGAATTGCAAAGAAAAAGTTCCATACTTTGTATCTAAAATCTGCTCAAAAAGTACTTTAACCATATCAATCTCACTCTTCACTCTCAGCAATACCTCGAATGTCTCCCCGCTTTCCTCATGAAATCCGCCTCCAGCAACACATGTAGGGTCGAAAAACAAGCACCTACTTTGACAGATTTGCAGAAAAACGGTCATTTTTGACAAATTACTGGGGGTTACTCCCTTAGTATTTTCAAAAGAAACTTTCCAGATCACAACTAGACATATAGGGCTATCTCCTTACAAAAATTGAGAAAATTCGGAGTTTATTTGGGTAGTGAAACAGCCATGCAAAGTAGTGTTAGAAAACAGAATTCTGCAGAAAACTACTATGAGGAACATTCTTTGGAAAATCATAACAAATCTATTAGAACTCCAATTGTCATGAAACTAGTTTCTAAATGATCATTAAAGAGTCTACTTTCATGCTGAAAAAGGATAGATCAAATTGAAAATTAAAGGTGACTCGAAATTCACATAAAATCCCTATGTAGCCATTCCTTTGAGGCATTTTCTCGAATACTTGATGTGCAACAAATAAAACATCAGGAAATCTACTTCTAATTGTTCTAGCAGTAGCTTCATAATTTTCAGAATCTCTAGTCTTCACTGAGTAATCAGACTTCAGAAGTTAATATAGGCAAACCAGAATCGAACAAATATAGGAGATAATTAAGTTACCTAGATTTTACACTCGGTATTCCAGGCCATCTCCCTGTGACGCACCGCCATTGGAGAATGTCGGAGAAGAACTAGGAATTGATCAACCCATACAGTTTGTTCCCTTCAGATGACAAAACCTCTTTCCTGCATCACTCGAGTGTCTAAACCCAGACAGCTTGATCCCTTCATATGACAAGGTTTTTGATATGTACGGTTATAATGGACAGGCAGTTGATTAGATGGTGCATAGAATACAGTGTGTCATTGATGATGAGTTTAGGTGTGGGAGGGAGAAGCTTGACGGAATGCCGATGGTGGAAAACCAAACTCCATTATCGTGAGTTGCTTCGGGCCACAAAAGAGGAAGAGGAAGAGTGGCTTAACCCAGACGGTAGATTTACGAGATATGCTACGCATGGTTGTTAGAGTTACTTTTTAAGGTGTTTATTGAACCATAAGACTACAAACTTGTCTTTTATGTTGTAAATTTCTTATTTATGTTCATTCTCAACCTTAAACTTGTAACTTTGGCAAGTTACCAAAACATGGTCTTACATTTACTTATTTAGGTTTACATACCACCTTAACTTAAAACATATGTTTACCGTTTAATGGTTAACCTGTAATATCAGGTCACTTTTATAACATGTGTTTTAATGCATACTACGTTAACACACTGAAGTACACCCCTATGTTTTATATTATAAAGTAGGACTTATATGATTTGTATAAATGAGAATTGTAACTCCTGTCTGTTTGTAAATTGTAACTACTATCTTGGATAGTACTTGATTTGTAAATTAATTTCTTTTTAGCTAGCTATAATGTTCAAATCAATGAATGTGAATTTGGATGCTTCTAAATTTTCTGGTCAGATGTCACTTTTGCTGTATTTTGATTTTTGTTATATTATTGCTTCAATACATTACTCTGTGAAAATTTTTTAATTTTACATTACTTTGTTTAAATCAAACATTTTGTTTTCTTTGAAATTCTCCTTGTTACAAGACCGCACATCGGCACATCTCTTTAATGCAGCTTCAATCTCTTGCATTTGTATTATAAATAGATCATTACTTTAGATATATGCACAGATCTCTCATGCCCTCTTTCAACTTATTTATTGTCTGCATTCCGGTACTATTACTCACCGAAACAATAATGGTAACACCGCCCCAACGGGGCGGGCAGCCATCTAGTGTATTATATGCTGTAGCTTGTAGTCAATGTTACTAGGGTAAGCACACATGCTCTCTCCATGTGTAAATTTTGTTTTTGTTTTTGTTTTTATTTTTGTTTTGAGTGAGATAATTATAAATGGGTGTATAAGTAAATTAAAAAAAAAGAAAAAAGAGATTAAATAGTTGAAAAGAGAAGGGATACAATAGAATTGAAATCAGGTATTTTTTATAAGGGTAAAATTGATTTTAAATTAAAGTTGGAAGAAAAGGGATAGAGTGCATACGACCCGCATGAGGAGAGAGAGAAATCAGGAATGTTTTTTTTTTATAGTTTTATTTCTAATTTGTTATTTATAATAACATCCAATGATTTAATTTTGTCAAAGAGGAAAGGGCATAAAAGAAAGAATTGACAAAATATGGGAACAAAATCTCTTCTCTTAATAAATAGTATAGATAATGCTGAATTTGTTGACAGTTTCATTCTTCATTCTACAAATAAGATTGTATCCGCAGGAACTCTGTACACTTGACTTAGCAGACTCCTTTTGTCGATATTAGTAGAAAAGTATTTTATGGAGCATTCAATGAATGAATTCATCCTAATTTTGAGGTTAATTCAACTTTACAAGTGATATCTAATAAGAAAAATATATCTACACAATCCTGCAATATCTACAAAAGTTAATTTTAATTACAAAATGAATATACTTTCAATCACTCCCCTTCAAGTTAGAGCATAGATATCAATCATGTGACGACCCGAACCAGAATCTGATGCATATTCGGCACGATTCTCTAGATTGAGGTTAGTCGCAGTTTTGCGATATTATGTGGTTTGCCGATTCGATTCGCGATTTTGTTTTCGGTCGAGAATTTGGGTTGAGTGTCTTCATGAAAATGGTAGAGTACGTGATTTCGAGCTCGTGAGTGGTTTCGGAAGATTTTTCCGATAACCGAGGAATATTTTATGATTATTTGAAGTTTCGGGTTCCGACGAGTTTATCCGATTATTTCGAGCTTATCCGAATCACATCGTATATTCATTCCGGACCGTTGATCGACCCGAGGCTCGAGTATAAATATCGAAAAGTCGAAAAATAGTCGAGAATTAGTCGAAAACTTCATTTTGGGCGTTGACCAACTTGGAATTTCGTTGACTTTCCATATTTGGAAAGTGAGCCATCGGACCGAAGGGGAAAGTTTCCCAAACGGGAAGTTACTTTCCGGCGACCAAATTCCGGCCACCAACGACTTCAACAAGGGTATGAATAGCTTCCTTAGGTGATTTCGAATTGTTTGATGTATGAATTGTTGGGTTTTGATCACGTTTTAGTTGGACCCGAAGTGGGTCAGTTTCGTGTTCGTCGCCGGGGTTGGTGGTGGTGGTTCCGGCGAGGTTTGGAGGTGGTGGTTAGGGGTGAAAGACTCCCCTTGCTCCTCTGAATCTCGTGATGTGTTTAATTTGATCTAAGGTGGTGTTTTTGGGGTGCTCCGTTTGGGACCCGATTGGGTTTTCCGGCAAGGAAATTGGCTCGGTTTTGCTTGATTTTGGAAGGGTTGTAGTTTGATTTGGCTTGACTGGTAGAAGGGAGTTTGATTTGCCTTGAGGATACCTTGGGAACTGGAGTTTTCCGCCGTGAAACTCCACCGTTGACGGCGCGCCGCCGCCGGCGGCGCTCCGGCGAGAAAAAGTCAACTTTTCAGATTTCGATGTAATTAGTGTCGTTTTTCTCATAATTGCGCCCTGATCGTCGTCCAGAGGTTTTTGGGTTGATTTGATTAGCCGATTTTCAGTCGAGGTTTCGAGTTGGGATTTCGGGAATTTCGTTTATCGTTTTGTACCGCATTTCACATTTCCGGGAACGGTTGGTTTCCGTGCATCAGTACAGTGTTGAGAACTATGATTTTGATCAGTTATGTTTTGTGAATATTCAGGAGATCAAGATCGTGATCGTGCTTCAAGCGAGGGATCTTCCGCCGGACCACGAGTGTAGCGCGTGTGCGCGTTTCGAGAGTCTGTGAGTGGACACTTTATTTTCACGAATTGATTGCGAGTCTTTATTTATGATTTACGAACTTGAGCATGCGGATTGATTATGATTTTACGAGCATGTGTTTTACGATTATGCTTATACGGATATACGTATACGAATATATTTATACGTGCATATTATGTTTTAAGCATGTGCATAGAAAAGATTTATGATTTGGTTTACACAGAGTACAGTCTCAGTATATGTTGTGGTATCGATACACATTGGTTTCTCGGCTGATCCCCGAGTACGCTCCGGGAAGGACAGATATCCTGACCCGAGGCCTTTCTGGCTAGGAATCACGTGTGGGTCTGGGATCCCGTGGTTCAGACTGTGCTATCGCGTGGTAGTCCATGAGTGATTCCGCGATATGTTTACGTTGCATGCTCTGTACGTGAGTGGTAGCTGGAGTCTCCTCACGTTTCATTTGATTTTAGTATATTTGACTCGCATATGATTTATATGTATATATATACTATCTGGTGAAAGATATTTATTTTCGTCCACTCACTCTAACGTGTTATTGTCTTTCCCCTGGGCTTTTCGGTTTCCGTGCCCAGTTTGCAGTTCAGGTTTGGTGTTTCACGTCGCGGTTTGGAGGCTAGTGATCAGAGTCACCTGTGTTTTCCAGTAGGTTCTTGTTTCACCTACTGATGTACATATTGTATATGTTTTACTTTAGAGGTCGCTCTGATACATTCTGATACATGTTGTGCGGATTTTCACGGATATACATATATACATAGTACAGTTTATTTACTGTTGTTGATTATATTGATGTTGAGAAATCCGGATGGGATTGGTGCCCATGGTTTGCTTTTTGTGGCATAGGACGAAGTGTTAATTTCTGGGTGCAGGTTATGGTAATTCAACGCTAGTAACGAAACTCTGCTCAAATTTTGAAAATTTTTTGTTGGTTCGTATTTTCGAAAGGGTTTGATTCCGGTTTAGGTAACTGAATCGGGATTGGGTCCTTTCAAATCATGCCCAACTTGTCAATATAATCTGCAAAAACTTGGTGGGACAACCCCTTAGTGAGTACATCCGCCAGTTGCTCTTCAGAAATTACAAAGGAAAACCAAATAATCTTCTTATCAATGTTATTCCTGATGAAATGTCGATAAACCTTTACATGCTTGGTCCTGTCATGTAGAACTGGGTTATATGCAATCTCAATCGCAGCCGTATTATCACAATGCAAATCCATGGCCTTTTGAAGCTTGAAGCCTAGCTCTTTTAATACATATCGGATCCATAATAGTTCACACACTCCATTCCACAGTATTCAGCTTCAGCACTAGAATGGGCAATCACATTTTGCTTCTTACTGCGCCAAGTTACTAAACTTCCACCAATGAATGTCAAGTACCTAGAAGTAGACGCTCTATTAGTCTTATCACCTATCCAATCTGCATCTGTATAGCTAGTAACTTTAAACTCACCATTCTTTGAAAACAGTAAGCCTTTTCCAAGTGCAAACTTCAAATATCTGAAAATACGTATCATAACATCCATATACTCTTCATTAGGATCATCCATGAATTGACTGACAACACTTACAATATATACAATAATAGGTCTAGTATGAGACAAATAAATCAATCTCCCATGTAATCTCTGATACCTGCCTTTGTTTATTGGAACATGACCAGAACACAATTTCAACTTATGATTCATCTCAATGGGAGTATCAACAGGTTTACAGTCCAGCATTCCTGCTTCAGTAAGAAGATCAAGTACATACTTCCGATGTGACAAGGTGATCTCCAACTTGGATCTTGCAACTTCAGTTCTCAAGAAATACTTCAATTGGCCCAAGTCCTTCATCTCAAATTCTAGAGAAAGACGCTTCTTCAAATCTTCCATCTCAATTAGATCATTTTTCGTGACAACCATATCATCCACGTACACAATCAAAGCAGTAATCTTACCATTTTTATGTTTGATGAACAATGTTTAATCAGAATTGCTTTGTCGATCACCAAACTTCTCCATAGATATAGAGAATCTTCAAAACCATGCTCTAGGAGATTGTTTCAAACCATACAAAGACTTCTTTAATCGACATACATATATTTTCAACATCACATGGCCTACAATTGACACCCGGAGGAATGTCCATGTACATTTCTTCTCCCAAATCTCCATTTAGGAAAGCATTTTTCATATCAAATTGTTGTAAGAGCCAATCATGTCGAGATGCTAAGGCAAAAAGAATGCGTACAATACTGATATTTTCTACCAGAGCAAATGTCTCCTAATAATCAGAAGAACGAAGTCGAGCTTCAGAAGAATGGTTCATATTCACTTCAGAAGAAGGAAGTCGAGTTTCAATTTGATTTTCTGGTGGTGATGTTTTAGCTTCATTCATTGACGGGTCGATGGGATCTTCTTTTCCAGTTCTTGGTCCATTCTTCGACGGGTCGAGAATAATTTTAGATGAGTCGATGGACTCATTCTATCCCATTCCTTATCCATTTTTTGATAGGTCGAGGGGATCTCTCGACAGGTCGATGCAGACCTTCTGTCTCGCTCCAGGTTCATTGTTCAACGGGTGGAACAGATCTCATATTATCTCATATTATTACGACCTGAACCGAAATTACGCGTTTTTCAAATGATATTACACTTAATCGCGGATTAGTCACGATTAACGAGGTTAATAACGACTTTTTCCTCGGGCAAGAATTGGATTTGACTTTCTTCATAAAAAATGTAGATTATTTAATTTTAAATTTGTAGAAATTTTCGGGGAATTTTTTGGTTAAGCGAGCTATTTATTGTGATTTTTGGAAGTTTTCAAGTTGAAATATTAAAAAGTATATTTTCTGGTCAGTTTAATCCTCACCATTCGATGTTGATTAGATCGAATCTTAGTCGTTGATCTGATCAAGCGGTGAGGGTATATATATACGATATTTATGCGTCAATTTAATACGGACGGATACGTACGTACGAGCTCGACTCGTATAACCTCCACCGACCCAAATTTTGACCCAACTTCGGACCCCCCGGAAAACGCCACCTTTACCAATGTTCTTGGTACAGTTTTGAAGCCCTTCTCCTCATCTTTCGATTCATATATTTATTGTGGAGTTTTGAGTTGGTTTTATGCTCATTTCAGTTTGATATACCCGTGGGTTTTCGGGTTTGGTCGACGAGGGTGCTCCGACCATTTTCTGGCGACGGAGGGGAGAGGAATCGATGGCGCTCCACCCCTGGAGTCAAAACCCTATGGGTTTGGGGACTGAGGTGTGTCGACGACGCCGGAATCGGCCGAAAGAAATTTTTCGGCGATTTCAGGCCATGGGGTTTCATTCCAAATTACGGCCACACGGCTATGATTCGGACTCCGGCCTAGTTGAGAATGTTTCTTGGCTTGTTTAGAGATTTCCAACCATGGGTGGAATGCTCCCATCGGAGCAGTTCGGGTTTGTGGCGCGTGAAACCCATGCGCCGCCGCCCATGGCAGAGCCCCGCCGAAGCAATTTTCTGAAATCTTTGGAGAGACTTCCGGGGTTATTTTAGGGTCGATTTCCATATTTTTATGCATATTCTAATATCGTATGATCCATATTTTACAGGACATCGAGATCGTGACACTAGGAACGAAGAAAATTTCGCTAGACCCTAACAGTAGTCACAGACTTGTGAGTTGACATTTTTATTTTCACAGTCGATAACGATTTCGTTTATTTCAGTATTTTAGCATTTCAATAATTCAATATTTTAATTTAATTTACAATATACTTCATAATAGTTTAAATTGGAGGTTTTCTTTTATTGTGATGACATTTAGTTAGTAACATCGATGCACTCACTATTCGGCTGATCACCGGATAGTCTAGTCAGGGAGGTCAGGTTGCCACATCTGGCCGTCAGGGGAGGTCAGGTTACCTCGTCTGACCCATCACTTATATTTTTATATATTGTCTGTCGACTCAGGTTAGAGAAAAACTTGTGAGTGACCACCTCCATCGGAGTTCAGATTTATATTTGAACCCGTTTTATTTTACAGAAATATGAGGAAAGACATTAATGTATTCTTATTATTTATAAAGATTATTATTAGATTTTTTCCACTCACGCTAACGTTTTATATTTTAAATGTATTTTCCGGGGCCTTTCAGTTCCGTTGCCCAGGCTGCAGTTTAAATCCTGAATTTTCGTGGTGTCGTCAAGGCTTTGAGTCCACATGTTAGCTGCTCATTCAATAGGTTTTAGTCTACTGTCAGACTTGTTTATATTTATTTTATGTTCATAAAAGTCGCTCTGAATTCCAGTTGTATTATGCTATTTCCAGCTTCTCGAATAGTAGTCGAGTTTGATTTCCTTAGTAATCAGAATTAGCTTGTTGTAAATATGTTTTAAAATTTATGAGTTAAATTCCTAGTTTTTGTTTATGTTATTGGTTGAGAAATCTGGATGGACAATTGGTGGTCCACGGTTTGTTTATAAGAATTTGGTTTAGAAGTGTTTTCTTCTTGCAAGTTTTTGGGTTGTTCAGTTTTAAAAGGGAGTTATGTTAAAATTTTCGTAGACTTTCTTAGAGTTTAATTAATCGTTAGGATTTAATTCTAGTTTACTAGCTAAACTAGGGCTGGGTCCTTTCAATTTGGTATCAGAGCTTTAGGTTATAGATTCTGTAGACTCTTGGTCATGTCAGTACAAACATTTGATAGTGTACAACACTCCCTGGAGGATGGCCCGACCGGCCAGTGGATCTCCATCCCAGCGCTCCAAGTGTTGTACATTGTTAAGTGTTTAGAGTTTCCTAGTTTCTACAGGAGAGCAGAGCGTCTGCAGAAGTGATCATTGGTACGTTGCATGTTTTTGGTTATGCTGTTTTTACTTTAATAGATCCTGGGGCGACACACTCTTTTATATCCGTGAGATTAGCTAGCATCACAAATTAGCGTACCTGCCACTCCCTTATCAGAAATGTGGCAAGTGACTTATCCTTCTGGCGAGGTGATTTTAGTTGGGCTAATGTATCAAGATTGTAGCGTGATGGTTGGAGGTTTTGGATTGTGTGCCGATCTGATACCTCTTGACATCGCAGATTTTGATTTAATTCTGGGCATGAATTTTCTAAGCAATCATCTAGCTTTAGTCGACTGTCATCGGAAGGTAGTATTTAGAAGTCCAGTATTTCGTGGGGAAAGAAATGTTCTTTCATCATGCCTTATTTCAGCTGTGAAGGCTGAGAAGATGTTACGAAAAGGTTGTACCGTATATCTGGCGCATGTGGTGAATACCAGTATTTCCAATCCTAACCTTGAGCAAATTAAGGTGGTTAGAAAATATCTTAATGTTGTTCCTGAGGAATTACCGGATCTTCCTCCAAAGAGGGAGATATATTTCACGATCGAGCTATTTCCGGGTACAGGCCCCATAGCTCAAGCTCCATATAGAATGGCTCCAGCGGAGTTGAGAGAGTTGTAAATTCAGCTTCAGGACCTAATCGATAAGGGTTTCATCTGTCCTAGCATATCACTATGGGGAACTCCAGTTTTATTTGTGAAAAAGAAGGATGGATCTATAAGGTTATGCATTGATTATCGGAAGCTGAACTAGGTTACAGTGAAGAACAAGTATCCACTGCCACGGATTGATGATTTATTTGATCAGCTTAAAGGGGCTACAGTGTTCTCTAAAATTGATTTGTGATCAGGATACCACAAGTTACGTATTAGAGAGTCAGATGTCTGTAAAACCGCATTCTGATCTCCATACGGACATTATGAGTTTCTAGTTATGTCATTCGGTTTGACGAATGCACATGCCAACTTTATGGATTTAATGAATCGAGTATTTCGAGCATATGTCGATAAATTTTTTATTGTATTTATTGACGATATTCTGATTTACTCTATAGATGAGAGGTAGCATGCAAGGCATTTGCATATTGTTTTAAGGACCTTGAGAGAATCTCAGTTACATGCTAAGTTTAGTAAATGTGAATTCTAGCTAGACAGAGTTAAATTCCTTGGTCATGTGATTTTGGAAGATGGAGTGAGTGTTGATCCTGATAAGGTTGAGGCGGTGTTAAACTGGTGCAGACCTATCAATGTAGCTGATATTAGGAGTTTTCTGGGTTTAGCCGGATACTATCGTCAGTTTGTGCAAGATTTTTCACGTATTGCTGCACCTCTTACCCGATTTACAATGAAAGGAGTTAGATTTGAATGGTCAGAGGCTTGTGAGGAAATTTTTTAGATGTTAAAAATAAGGCTGACCACTGCCCCAGTGTTGACCTTACCGGATGATAGTGGAGAATTTACGGTTTTAGTGATGCATCCAAGTTAGGCTTGGGTTGTGTGTTGGTGCAGCAAGGTAAAGTTGTCCCTTATGGTTCCCGACAATTGAAACCTCATGAGATGAATTACCTTACTCATGAGTTGGAGTTGGTGGCGATTATTTTTGCGCTGAAGGTTTGGAGACACTACTTGTACGGTGCCAGGTGTCAAATTTTTACCGACCATAAAAGTCTTACGTACTTCTTTACTAAACCATAAATGAATTTGAGACAGAGGAGGTGGATGGAACTGTTGAGTGATTATGAATGTACTTTTGAGTACCATCCTGGAAAAGCAAACGTGGTGGCTGATGCTCTTAGTCGGAAATAAGGAGTTGTTCTGCCGCATATACAAATAACTCGAATGCCACTACTTTCTGAATTGTGATCTACTAGCGCATTCCTGTACATAGATGATGAAGATCCGGGAGTTTTATTTGCCCATTTACAAGTTCAACATGTTCTTATTGACAAAATTCGTGACTTACAAGATTCTGATGACTCTTTGTTGAAATTAAAGGAAGCAGTACGTAGCGGTGGACGATCATACTTCACATTGCGGAGAGATGGCCTACTGGTGATCAATGGCAGACTTTGTGTTCCAAATAATGAAGGATTGAAACAAGAAATATTTGAAGAAACTCATTGTTCAGCTTATGCAATGCATCCCGATGGTACAAAAATGTATTGAACTCTGAAAGAGTATTACTGGTGGCCTAATATTGAGAGGGAAATAACATCTTATGTGAGCCAGTGTTTCATTTTTCAACAAGTAAAGGCGGAGCGGCAGAAACCTTCAGGCTTGATACAATGTTTAGAGATTCCGGTGTGGAAATGGGAACATGTTACTATGGATTTTGTCTACAAGCTACCTCGTACCTCCAAGGGTCATTCAGGTATCTGGGTAGTTGTGGACCGATTCACCAAGTCTGCACATTTTATTCCGGTTCCAGAGAAGTTGTCTGTGAGCAAACTCGCTTAGTTATACATGCAGAAGGTTGTGGAGCTACATGGTGTACCTGTTACTATTATCTCAGATCAAGATTCCCTTTTTACTTCACAATTTTGGAAAGCTTTACAAGACGCTTTGGGAACCAAGTTACGGTTTAGTACAGCTTTCCATCCTCAGACATTGGAAGATATGCTTAGATCCTGTGTATTGCAATTTTCGGGGAAGTGGAATAAGTATTTGCATTTGATGAAAATTGCTTATAATAACAGTTGCCACTCCAGTATTGGGAGGTCACCATATGAAGCCTTATATGGAAAACAGTGTAGAACCCCATTATGTTGGAGCGAAGTAGGGGAGAGAAGCCTTATTGGTCCGGATATTGTGCAAGAAACGACGGAGAACGTACAGATTATTCGAGACATATTACAGGCTGCCCAGGATCAACAAAAGAGTTATGCAGACACTAGAAGAAAGAAATTAGAATTCGAGGTTGGTGACTGGGTATTTTTGAAATTATTTCCATGGAAGGGTGTAATGCGATTTGGGAGGCGCGGCAAGCTTCAGTCACGATTCATCGAACCATATGAAATTATTAAACGTGTCGGTGATGTTGCTTATCATTTGAAGTTACCATAAGAGCTAGCACATGTTCATGACATATTCCATGTGTCCTTGTTGCGGAAATGCATTTCCGACCTTTCTCATGTCATTGTGCCTTATCAGATTTCGTTACGTGAAGACTTGGTTTATATTGAGGAACCAGTGGAGATTCTTGACCGTAGGGAGCAAGTTCTCCAAAACAAGATCATTCCTTTGGTAAAAGTGTTATGGAGGAATCATGTAGTAGAAGAAGCCACATGGAAACAAGAGCAGCATATGAGGGAGCAATACCCACATCTTTTCTAGCAGGTATGTAAATTTCGCGGAAATTTTTTTGTAAGGGGGGTAGATTTTTACGACCCGAACTAAAATGACGCGTTTTTCAAGTGATATACACTTAATTGTGGATTAGTCACGATTAACGAGGTTAATAATGACTTTTTCCTTGGGCGATAATTTGATTTGACTTTCTTCATAAAAATGTAGATTATTTAATTTTGAGTTTGTAGGAATTTTCGGGGAACTTTTCGGTTAAGCGAGCTATTTATTATGATTTTTGGAAGTTTTCAAGTCGAAATATTAAAAAGTATATTTTCTGGTCAGTTTAATCCTCACCGTTCGATCTTGATTAGATCAAATCTTAGCCGTTGATCTGATCAAGCGGTGAAGGTATATATATACAGTATTTATATGTCAATTTAATACGGACGGATAGGTATGTACGAGCTCGACCTGTATAACCTCTACCGAATTTTGACCAGACTTCGGACCCACCAGAAAACGCCAGCGTTGTTGGCGTTCTTGGTATGGTTTTGAAGCCCTTCTCCTCCTCTTTCGATTCATATATTTATTGTGGAGTTTTGAGTTGGTTTTAGGCCCGTTTCAGTTTGATATACCTGTGGGTTTTTGGGTTTGGCCGACGAGGGTGCTCTGGCCATTTTCGGGCGACTGCGGGGAGCAGAATTGATGGCGTTCCACTCCTGGAGTCAAAACCCTATGGTTTTGGGGACAGAGGTGCGTCGATGACGCCAGAATCAGCCGAAAGAAATTTTCCGGCGATTTTGGGCCGTGGGGTTTCGGTCCAAATTACGGCCAAATGGCTGTGATTCGGACTCCGACCTGCTTGGCTCGTTGAGAGCTTTCCAGCCATGGGTCGAGCGCTCCCATCGGAGTAGTTCGTATTTATGGCGGGTGAAACCCACGCGCCACCAAAGTGAGGGCCACGGGCCGCCGCCCACCGCGGAGCTCTGGCGAAGCAATTTGCTGAAATCTTCGGAGGGACTTCCGGGGTTATTTTAGGGTCGATTTCCATAGTTTTATGCATATTCTGATATAGTATAATCCATATTTTACAGGACATCGAGATTGCGACACTTGCAACGAAGAAAATTCCGCTAGACCCAGCAGTAGTCGCAGACTTATGAGTGGACATTTTTATTTTCACAGTCCATAACAAGTTCGTTTATTTCAGTATTTTAGCATTTCAATAATTCAATATTTTAATTTAATTTACAGTATACTTCAGAATAGTTGAAATTAGAGGTTTTCTTTTATTGTGATGGCATTTAGTTAGTAGCATCGATGCACTCACTATTCGGCTGATCACCAGATAGTTTAGTCAGGGGAGGTCAGGTTGCCTCGTCTAGCCGTCAGGGGAGGTCAGGTTGCCTCGTATGACCCATCACTTATATTTTTATATATTGCATGTCGACTCAGATTAGAGAAAAACTCCTGAGTGACCACCTCCATCAGAGTTCAGATTTATATTTGAACCCGTTTTATTTTACAGAAATCTGAGGAATGGCATTAATGCATTCTTATTATTTATACACATTATTATTTATATTTTAAATGCCTTTTCCGGGGCTTTTTGGTTTCTGTTGCCCAGGCTGCAGTTTAAATCCTGAATTTGCGTGGTGTTGTCAAGGCTTTGAGTCCACCTGTCAGCTGCTCATTTATTAGGTTCCAGTCTACTGTCGGACTTGTTTATATATATATTTTATGTTCATAAAAGTCGCTCTGAATTCTAGTTGTATTATGCTATTTCCAGCTTCTCGAATTGTAGTCGAGTTTGATTTCCTTAGTAATCAGAATTAGCTTGTTGTAAATATGTTTTAAAATTTTTGAGTTAAATTCCTAGTTTTTGTTTATGTTATTGGTTGAGAAATCCAGATGGACAATTGGTGGTCCACGGTTTGTTTGTGAGAATTTGGTTTAGAAGTGTTTTCTTCTTGCAAGTTTTTTGGTTGTTTAGTTTTAAAAGGGAATTATGTTAAAATTTTTGTAGACTTTGTCAGAGTTTAATTAATCGTTAGGATTTAACTCTAGTTTACTAGCTAAACTAGGGTTGAGTCCTTTCACATATACTGCTTTTTGGCCGATTTCCAATTTCAAATCTCCTCTCCAATTCTTTGAAATTCCGTCAAATTCAGATGGTTTTCTTCACATATGCTTTTCTCCCCCTGAAGGGAAGACCCTGAAACTCCTCATGAGTAATAAGGTTCATATTCACGCAAAGAAACATATAGAGAAACATGCATTTTGTTTAGAACTAGATTATAACAATGTTATCCTTTTTGGAACTCAGCATATCTAATAAAGACAGACTTCCCAATACATGGATCAAGCTTGCCTCTTAGTTGCTTATTGATGTGAACATACACAGTATACTCAAAAAATTTTGGCTCCAAATTTGGCAAAGATGACACATTCAGCAATTCATGCAACTTTTGATAAAGATTCTAAAACTCAATTACATGATAGGGTGTGCGATTAATCAAATATGCATCAAAACATACAACTTCTCCCTACAAATTGCGAGGTGCATTCATACCAAAGAAGGAAGTCGAATAACTTCCATCAATTGTTTATTCTTTCATTTAGCTGATCCATTTTGTTCAGGAGTGTAAGCAATGAAAGTCTGGTGTCGAATGCCATAAGTGCCCAAGTAAGCTGACATCTCACCATTAACATATTCTCCACCATTGTCAAACTGGAGAACCTGGATATGCTACTGGTACTGGGTTGTCACCATCTTGTGAAATTTAGTAAATTTAGCAAACACTTCACTTTTACACTTCATAAAAGAAACCCAAGTCATTCTGGTGTATTGATCATTAAAAGTCACAAATTAGTGATAGCTGGAATGAGAAGAGATTTTTGAAAGACTCTAAATATCAGAATGAATCTTCATAAAAGAAATGGAACATTTATAAAAACTTGGAGAATAAGTAATATGATGGCTCTTGGCCAGTTCACAAATATTACACTTGAAATCTGACTCTTCAACAACTGAAAATAACTAAGGCTGTAATTTGCTAAGATATCTAAAATTTAAATGGCTTAAGCAACGATTGATGCCACAACCACACCGCTTCTTTGGTTTTATTTAGACTATTGGTATTGTTTGCTTGACTGATTTAACTCAAATGCTCTTGTCCATTCCTTGTCAACTCTAAGTAGTAAAAATTTTCCATTCTAACATCATAACCAAGAGTTCGCCTTGTCAGAATGTCTTAAAAAAATACAGAAATTGGGATAAAAGGTTACAGAGAAAGAGAGGACTTTAGTGATTTGACTCATAGATAAAAGGTTATATACAAGAGAGGGAACAACAAGGACATAATCAAAAGTTAATTCATCAGAGAGTTGCACATATCCTTCACCAAGAACAAGAGAAGGAGAACTATGAACAGTAGAAACAACATGTTCATGAGAGTTTTTAAGGGTGTCGACAACATTAGGATTTTTTTTTCATATGATTAGTTGCACCAGTATCAATTTTTCAAGACCTATCTGCAAATAATGTGGTCAGAGAAGATGCCTTACCCCCTTTACCTATTTTCAACAATGAGTGCATATGGTTGTTCAGATAATTCTATGGTGGTTACAGTTGCTTTGGGGATGTTCTTGTGTGTCTTCCTTGAGAAAGTCCACCATTCACGATATCCAACAATCTCATAACACCTCTCCTTTATATGACCAACCTCCTTGCAATGACTATAAGTAAGGTCGGAGAATTATACTTGAGGCTTTCGACTAGATTGGGGTGGACTAAAGAAGCTATGAGGAGGGCCCTGACAACACTGAGAGTTGGCGGTATTGGCTACATTAGGCGATGGTGGCGGTGGAGTTGATGTGGCCATGACAAAGGCTTCAGGTAGAGCTACAGAGTGTATTATTCAGTTGTTGTGAAATCTTCTTACATGTGCATATGTTTGCTCCAGATCTAATTTATGTTCTCTCCTCAGAAGCTCTTCACGAACTTGATTAAATTCAAAATCAAGTCAACTTAGAAACATGCAAACTCTCTGTCAGGCCATATATGGGGATTCATGTACCACGCCATCAATAGTAGAATGATAACATGTCAGGCATTGATCAATCTCATCTAGTCATCCTACAAGTTCATTGTAATAGGACGTCTTCCATTCTGTTTTGCCTAACAACATAGGCGATAAAGTTAAAAAATCTGGGTTTCATCTAATTCACGATCGTCATAGTAGGTCTTGTTTAGGGCATCCCAGATTGCCTTGGCAATTGGCAATTAGAGGCACTGAATCCTCAATCCTGGGGACATATCCTCAAATTAGCCAACACTTCACTTTTTCATTGTCAGTGGCCCATGATTTGTATTCAGCCGAGGTGGTTTAAGGTGCATCTTTAGCAAGGATTTCAAGCTCATTAAGTCCTTCAATATGTATCTTCATGAGATAAGCCCAACTAGAATAGTTGGATTCGGTTAAGAGGTTGCCGGTAAGAAAAGCATAATTGTTTTGGATGGTGTTGTGGAAGTGTTGATGATTACAGATTGGTTGTCTGACTGCTCCTCCATTGTTGTTGATGATTGTTCCTTCATTATTGATAAAAAGTATATCTTCATTCTTCTTCTCTTCAAGTTTTTTTTAGAGTTCAGGTGCAACGGAAGAAAAAATTCGGTGATGATTCAGGATTTTCAATTCAATTCAAGGTTTTCAAATAAGGCCAACCAAGTTGAATGACGACAAGCATGTCACGTGGGGTCCATCATTATACAGAGTTTGTCCCAACTTTATTAACCACCATTAAGGTGTTGAGTTTTATCTATAAAATGTCTCGGTATAATTTGGACTGATCCATTTACTTTTAACTTATATTTCATCTTGTCCCCTATTTCGATGTGAGATCTCCAATTTAACACGCCCCCACACGTGTAACTTAACTGCTAGGTTGGCACATATAAGTACATTTAGGAGTCAACACATCTTTTTGAAGGCCTAATTCATTTATTAAGCTGGAACAAATTCAATCTAGCCCAAATTTTAATTTTAGTTCATCGGGCTCGTGACACGATGGAGAGGAATCCTCTCTAATACCAAGTAGAAAAGTATTTCAGGGAGAATTCAATGAATTCATGAAAGGACCCAATCCCGATTCAGTTACCTAAACCGGAACCAAACCCTTTTGAAAATACGAACCAACAAAAACTTTTCGAAATTTGGGCAGAGTTTCGTTACTAACGTTGAATTACCATAACCTGCACCCAGAAAATAACACTTCGTCCTATGCCACAAAAAGCAAACCGTGGGCACCAATCCCATCCGGATTTCTCAACATCAATATAATCAATAACAGTAAATAAACTGTACTATGTATATATGTATATCCGTGAAAATCCGCACAACATGTATCAGAATGTATCAGAGCGACCTCTAGAGTAAAACATATACAATATGTACATCAGTAGGTGAAACAAGAACCTACTGGAAAACACAGGTGACTCTGATCACTAGCCTCCAAACCGCGACGTGAAACACCAGACCTGAACTGTAAACTGGGCACGGAAACCGAAAAGCCCAGGTGAAAGACAGTAAACACGTTAGAGTGAGTGGACGAAAATAAGTGTCTTTCACCAAGTAATATATATGTTGTAAAAACATATGCGAGTCCAGGTAAATAGAAACAATAAAGTACACGAGGTAAAACCACAATCCTCCAGCGTACTGAGCATGCAAGTAAAATCCCACGGGGTCACTCATCGACACACACCGTGCTAGTACAGTCAGAACCACGGAGTCCCTGACTTCCACGTGATTCTAGCCAGAAATGGCCTCGGATCCGGGGAAACGCCCCTCACCGGTCAGTCGGGGATACGCCCCTCCTGGTATGGCCTACCATCGGGGATCAGCCGAGAGGCAAGTGTATCGATACAACAACGTAACCAAGACTGTACTCTGTGTAAACCAAATCATAAACATTTCGATGCAAATGCAAATAACAGCATATAAATGTATGTATACTCGTATACGTATATTCGTATAAGTATATCGTATAATCGTAAAACACATGCTCATATATCCGAAATCTCATAGGCATGCTCAAGATCGTAAATCATATAAAAGACTCGCAAACAATCCGTGAAAATAAATTGTCCACTCACTGATGAGCAAAATGCGCACACGCGCTAATCTCGAGGACCGGCGGAAGATCCCTCGCCAGAAGCTCGATCACGATCTCGATCCCGATCTCCTGAATATATTCATAAAATACAACTGATCAATATCGTAATTCACAACACTGTACTGATGCACGGAAACCAACCGTTCCCGGAAATACGAAATGCAGTACAAAATGTATAACTGAAACCCCGAAATTCCCACTCGAAATCTCGACTGACAAACGGCTAATCAAATCGACCCAAAAACCTCCGTACGATAACCAGGGCGTGATTATGAGAAAAATGACACTAATTACATCGAAATCTGAAAAAGTCAACCCTCGCCGGAAAATCACCGTTGACCGCCGCCGCGTCAACCATGAAATTTCATGGCGAGATTCTCCAGATTACAAGTTCTCAACCATCCGAGTCACTTTCCCTTCTACACTGACAGCCAAATCTCAACGGAAATCCCTCAAATCGTCAAAACCCGATCGGAAAACCCAAACCAAATCCCTAATCGGGTTCACCCCAAAACCTCACCTCCGTCAAAACCAACCACCCCGTGAGCTTCTCCTAGGTATGGGGAGCAAAACCCCCAACAAATACCCTCACCAAACTCGCCGGAACCACCTCCACCGTCGCCGATGAAATCCTCCAACTCGGCTTAGCTCGGGTTACCTCAAAACCAAACCATTTCAACCCAAACCAAGTTCTAACATACTCGAAATCAAGAGAGGAGTCTAGCTATACCTGTCCCGTGGCCGATGGTGGCCGGAATCCGGTCTCCGGAAGTGCAAGACCGAAACGGAAAGTCTTCCTCACGGGTCAACGGTCAAAATTTCCCAAAATGGAAAGTCAACGTCTGGTCAACCGAAAACAATGTTTTTCGACTAATTCTTGACTATTTCGCTATTTATACTCGAGCCTCGGGTCGATCGACGGTCCAAAATGAAAATACGAAATGATTCGGATAAGCTCGAAACAATCAGATAAACTCGTCGAAACCTGAAACTTCAAATAATCATAAAATATTCCTCGGTTATCGGAAAAATCTTCCGAAACCACCCATGAACTCGAAATCACGTACTCTACGTTTTCCGTGAAGATACTCAACCCAAATTCTCGACCGAAAACCAAGTCGCGAATCGAATCGGCAAACCACAATATATCGCAAAACTGCGACTAAACTCAAATCTCGAGAATCGTGCCAAACGCACCCCTGATTCTGGTTCGGGTCGTCACAATTCATTCATCCCAATTTTGGGGTCAATATAAATTTACAAGTGGTTTCCTAATAGGAAAAATATATCTACACAATCCTGCAATGTCTACAAAAGTTAATTCTAATTACAAAAAGAATATACTTTCCAACAAGATTTTGGTAACGGTCTCAGCTAGTCTTCAATATAGTATTATGTCGTGGCCAGCTTGATATATCATATAAACATGAAAATGTCATGTTCTTCACAGTAAGAACTAAGAACTCAAAAGATGTAATTATCATTAAGCAAATACTTGTTTAAGCCCACAAACATCGAAAAGCTCTAGAATGCACCCTAAGACTAAGTACTCCAAGACTAAATTCTAGAAGTGACACGTGTCACAATGTTACTAGTTTTTTTTATTTGTTTTTTTTTCCAAAGGTGACTGAGCTTACGATAAGCTCAGACTATGCTATTTTTTCTCTCCTTCTCTCTCTCTCTCTCTCTCTCTCTCTCTCTCTCTCTCTCTCTCTCTCTCTCTTTCTCTCTCTCAGACGATCGAAGCAAGCCGAGGCTGACAGTGGATGCGACGGAGGCTGTGGGGCTGAAGAGCTAGCAGAGGAGATCAAATGATATGTGTAGATCAGAGATGATGTGATGATGGAGCCGCATGATCTGGGCAAAAAAGGAACTCGGGAATTGTTGCATCTTAATTTGGTCGAGATCAGATAAGATCGGCGCTCTGTCACAGCTACATCTCAGTGAGGATATGTCAAAGAGAAACAAGATCGAGCCGCCTCTATTGGTGCTTATTTGTCTCACACGAACTAGATTTTGCTCGATCTGGATCTCGCCCCACAGTTGATGTGAACTATGCCACTGAGCTTTGCCTAGGAGAATCATGTTGATCGTCAGCCTAGCCGCCAAAGACGATCGTATAGGGCCGGAGATTGAAGGTGTTGTGCTCGAACAATTAGAATAAAACTACATATCTTCTTCATCTCGGGGTTAGCTAGCTAGCTAGGGTTGCAGTACCTAATCCCAGTTCCTCCAATTTCAGAACTAGATTTGATGACGTTGGCAATGACAACGATTAGTGTGAATCCGGTCACCTTTAGTGATCTCATAGTGAGATGACCCAACCCTAGTTTAGCTAGTAAACTAAGATTAAGTCCTATCGAATGACCATAATCTAAGAAATTCTACGAAATTTTTTGACATAACCTTCCTTGAAACTGAGACAACCCAAAAACTTGCATGAAGATAACACTTCAAAAATCAAATCTCAAAGATAGACCATGGACCACCGATGTCTATCTGGATTTCTCAACATACATATGTCATAAAAAAAACCAGAAATTCAACTCAGGAATTTAGAAGCATATTTACAAAGTACTGGTTCTAAATACATGCAAGAAAAAGTAAACTCAACGACTACATGAGTAACTAACTATTTACAAGAGCCTCAAAGAAAGCAACATAATACAACTGGTATTCAGAGCGATTTCTACAAACATATGATACAAACTTATAGTGAGTATGAATATATTCATGAAGAGATGAATGGTAGACTCGAAGATACCAAGCACACTCAAGATATCCACTGCAATATGGATAACAGAAACAGAAGAGCCCAGGTAAAGATATTAAAATATAAAACATTAGCGTGAGTAGACAAAAATAACATAATCTATGTAATTTAATAAAACTGAAGTATCATGCACTTATGTTGATTTCTGTGAAATAATGCGAGTTCAAAACCGTATAACTGAAATATAAATGGAGGTGTTCGCCCAGACCACCTAACCTAAGTCGACAAACTGTATGAAAAATATATATATATATATATATGTGACAGGATCGTCCCAGGCCACCTAACCTGAGTTGATCTGGGTCGGATGAGGTCACCTAACCTCCCGTGGCCAAATTATCCGGTGATCAGCCGAGTACGTAGTTAAAGTATCGATGCAACTAAATGAACCATCACAGAGTAAACCTCCAAATAAAATTCTCTGAAACATACAGTAAATTGAAATGCATAAAAGTATAGAACTCGCAATGACTGTGAAAATAAAAGGTGCACTCATAGTTTTGCTAATACTGCTGGGGTCCAGCAAAATTCCCCTCTGTAACTGAGCCGGAGTTCAATTTGACGACTGTGACGACCCGAACCAGAATCAGTTGCATGTTCGGCACGATTCTCTAGATTTGGTTATAGTCGCAGTTTTACGATATTGTGTGGCTCGTCGACTTTATTCGCGACTATGTTTTCAGTCGAGAATTTGAGATGAGTGTCTTCACGGAAATTGTAGAGTACGTGATTTCGAGCTCGTGGGCTGTTCTGGAATATTTTTCTGATAACCGAGGAATATTTTAAGATTATTTGAAGTTTTGGTATCCGACGAGTTTATCCGATTGTTTCGAGCTTATCCGAATCATTTCGAATATTCATTTTGGACCGTCGATTGACCCGAGGAGCGAGTATAAATATCGAGAATAGTCGTAAAATCGTCGAAAAACACTGTTTGAGTTTGACCAGAGTTGACTTTCCGTTTTGGGAAGCTGTTGACCGTTGACCAGAGAGAAAGACTTTCCCGTTTCCGCTTACCGTCCGACGACCTGTTTTTCGGCCACCTCCGGCCAAACGAAGGGTAAGGACTTCTTCCTCTCTTGATTTTGAGTAGGTCTGTGCTTGGATTGAAGGAAATTGGTTAAGTTTTCATGGAACCCGAATCGGGCCGAGTTCGGTAATTTCGCCGGAGTTCGTTGGCCACTTTTCGGCGAGCCAAGGTGGTGGTGATTAGAGGGGTTTGCATCCCCTAGCCTAGGTGATGCTCCTAGGATGTTTAATTTTGGGATTTGATGAGGTTTTGGTATGGACCGATTAGGTCACCGGAGAGTTTGAAATCCCGAACTGTTTTGGGTTAATTGGACGGGTTCCGGTGGGTTTTGAGCTTCGAGGTAGAAGAGAAAGTGGTTTGCCTTGATGTGAACTTGAGTTCTGCAAGTTTTGGCCGCAGAATTCCACCGTTGACGGCGGAGCTCCGGCCAAAAGTTGACTTTTTGGATTTTGATGTAATTAGTGTCGTTTTTCTCGAAATTGCGCCCTGATTATCGTCCAGAGGTTTTCGGGTTGATTTGGTTAGCCGATTTTCAGTCGAGGGTTTCGAGTGGAGATTTCGGGGATTCCGTTTATTGTTTTGTATTGCATTGCATATTTCCGGGAACGGTTGGTTTCCGTGGTTCAGTACAGGGTTGTGAACTGTGATATTGATCAGTTATGTTTTGTGAATATTCAAGAGATCGAGATCGTGATCTGGATCGTGATCGTGCTTCCGGCGAGGGATCTTCCTCCGGACCACGAATTTAGCGCGAGTGCGCGATACGCGAGTCTGTGAGTGGACAATTTATTTTTCACGGATTGATTGCGAGTCTTTTATATACGTTTTACGAACTAGAGCATGCAGCATGATTATGGTTTTACGAGCATGAGATTTCATACGAGATTATGTTTACATGAGCATATGTTTACGATTATACCATTATACTTATACGGATATACGTATACGAATATGCATACACATTTATATTGTTTCATGCATTTGCATCAAACTGTTTATGATTTGGTTTTCACAGAGTACAGTCTCAGTTATGTTGTTGTATCGATACACTTGTCTCTCGGCTGATCCCCGATGGTAGGCCACCAGGAGGGGCAGTACCCTTACCTGACCGGCGAGGGGCAGTACCCCGGAACCGAGGCCTTTCTGGCTATGGATCACGTGGAAGTCAGGGACTCCGTGATTCCGACTGTACTAGCACGGATGTGTCCACGAGTGACTCCGTGAGATTTTCCTTGCATGCTCTGTTTACGAGTTAGAGTCAGCATCTCCTCATATACTATTTGATTTGATTTATTATTTGTTTGACTCGCATATGTTTTATAACATATATTACTCGGTGAAAGACATTTATTTTCGTCCACTCACTCTAACAGTCTTCATGTCTTTCCCCTGGGCTTTTTGGTTTCCGTGCCCAGTTGCAGTTCAGGTTTGGTGTTTCACGTCGCGGTTTGGAGGCTAGTGATCTGAGCTACCTGTGTTTTCCAGTAGGTTCTTGTTTTGCCTACTGATGTATATATGTTGTATATATTCACACTAGAGGTCGCTCTGATACATTCTGATATATGTTGTATATATTTACTGTTATTGCTTACATTATGATGTTGAGAAATCCGGATGGGATTGGTGCCCACGGTTTGCTTTTTGTGGCATAGGATGAAGTGTATTTTCCGCGTGCAGATAATGGTAATTCCACGTTAGTAACGAAACTCTGCCGAAATTTTGAAAATTTTTTGTTGGTTCTTATTTCAGATGGGGTTCGATTCCGATTTAGGTAACTGAATCGGGGTTGAGTCCGTTCAGCTTGGTATCAGAGCATTAGGTTGTCAGATTCTGTAGACTCTTGTAGTTGTGACGCTTAGGGTATTTGAGTTGATACAGCATGACTGGAGTGATGACCCGACTGGCCAGCGGTACTCATCAATACTTCGGGTGTTGTGTGTTCTCAAATATCTGCGGTTTCATGATTACGTTCTTTCTGCTTGTACCTAATGCTTGTCTTGTATCAGTAGGATGCCTCCTCGACGTGGTCCCCGTGTTGATCGGGACGAGGATCCTGATGAGGATCTACGAACGCGCGACTTGCTGATGCGAGTGCTGCGTTTGGAAGAGCGTTTTGACCCTGTGGTCAAGGCTCGCACTGCTGGTGCTACTGTGTTTTCGGGTTCAGTTGATCCAGAGATATGCGAGGCATGGTTGGTTCAGATTGAACGTGTTTTTGAGCGTCTGCAGTTTACTCCTGAGCAGATTTCAGTAGCCGCACTTGGTTTCCTTGAGGGTGATGCATACTTTTGGTGGGTTAGCACCGACAGAGTTCCAGCTGACACTCCGTGGACATTGTTCCGTGATTTGTTTATGCGGAGGTACTTTAATCAGGCTACCCAGCAGCGCAAGTATGAGGAGTTTACAAACTTGAGGCAGGGCAGTTTGTCTGTACTTGAGTATCGGGATCGGTTTACCCATTTGTCTCGTTTTGCGCAGGATATTGTGGCTACAGAGGAAGCCAAGTGTCGCAGGTTTGAGCTAGGATTGAATCTGAACATCAAGGCTACACTGACTACGATGCCTCGGAACAATTTTGATGAGTTTGTTAGTGCTGCACTCCGAGGCGAGGATATTGAGCAGGAGAGACAGCAGAGGTACCAGCCGAGGCGGTTTGAGGAAGGTGGACCGAGTCAGGGGACTTCAAAGAGGCAGAGTTCTGATACTTCCAGTTCAGCTTCATCCTCAGGTGGTGGATCGTATCGCTCACCAGTTGGTGTACCGAGGCAGAGACCGAGGTAGAGGAGAGATCGACCGCGACGGCCACTGGCTAGTACAGATTCCAGTGGTTCTAGTTATCCGCGGCGTACCGGTGGCACGTTTGCTATACCGCGGGAGTATCCATTGTGCAATTTGTGCAATAGGTATCATCTTGGTTCGTGTCAGCGAGGTACCCTCAACTGTTATCATTGTGGCCAGGTGGGTCACTATGCGAGGGCGTGTCCTCAGTTGGTTAATGCTGGTGATCAGGCAACTCAGAGTTCCGGAGGAGAGCGAGGTGCCACTTCAGGAGCTCGACCAGCACAGTTTACAGGTCAAGGTAGGCAGCAGGGACAGCCTCAGCGAGGACGACCAGCCGGACAGGTGAGAGTACATGTTATGACTCTACGTAAGGGCAGAGCATCACCGGAGGTCGTTATCGGTACGTTACATGTTTTTGGTATTCCAGTAGTTGCATTGTTAGATCCAGGTGCCACACATTCATTCATATCATTTAGACTGTCATCATTGGCTACGGTACCTGCATCTCCACTTCCGGGGTTGTAGAGAGTGTTGTATCCGTCAGGTGAGGTTGTGAGCATCGGTTGGGTTTACCGAGATTGTGAGGTGTTTATTGATGCCCATGGATTAGCCGCAGATCTGTTACCGCAGATCTGTTACTGCCTGATCTTGGGTATGAATTTCTTGGAGTCGCACTGGGCCATGTTTGACTGCCACAGGAAGGAGGTCGCGTTTCGACGACCAGGGTTACCCGAGATATTGTTTCATGGGGAGAAGAACACTTCACTACCGTGTTTGATTTCCGCGATGAGAGCGGATCGGTTGATGAAGAAGGGTTGTGTTGCTTACTTAGCCCATGTTGTGGAGACCACAGCTGCAGTGCCGGATCTCGGTAGTATTGAGGTTGTGTCTGAGTTTCCGGATGTGTTTCCAGCAGAGTTACCTGGTATACCCCCTATACGGGAGATTGATTTTACCATTGAGTTGTTGCCGGGTACTGGACCGATTTCCCAGACACCGTACCGGATGGCGCCTGCGGAGTTGAAGGAGTTGCAGATTCAGCTCCAGGAGTTGCTAGAGAAGGGTTTCATTCGACCGAGTGTTTCTCCGTGGGGTGCTCTAGTGTTGTTTGTGCGGAAGAAGGATGGGTCCATGCGTTTGTGCATCGACTATCGGAAGCTGAATCAGGTTACAGTGAGGAACAAGTATCCGTTGCCGCGGATTGATGACTTGTTTGATCAGCTGAAGGGTGCATCAGTCTTTTCGAAGATTGACCTTCGATCCGGATATCACCAGTTGAGGATCCGAGATTCAGATGTAGCCAGGACAGCTTTCAGGACGCGGTATGGGCACTATGAGTTTCTGGTTATTCCATTTGGGTTGACCAACGCCCCCGCAGCTTTCATGGACTTGATGAATCGGGTATTCAGACGGTTCCTAGACAAGTTCGTGATTGTATTCATTGACGACATCTTGATCTATTCCAGGAGTGTGGGCCAGCAAAAGAAGCACTTGCGGGCAGTGTTGCGGACTTTGCGGGACCATCAGTTGTTCGCAAAGTTTAGCAAGTGTGAGTTCTGGTTGGATAGTGTGAAGTTTCTGGGCCACGTGATTTCGGCCGAGGGAGTTAGTGTTGATCCTGACAAGATCGAGGTCGTGCTGAACTGGAGTAGACCCACTACTGTGCCGGAGATTCGGAGTTTCTTGGGGTTAGCAGGTTATTACCGACGGTTTGTACAAGATTTCTCCCGGATTGCTACACCACTGACCAGATTGACGAAGAAAGGAGTCAAGTTTGAGTGGTCTGATGCGTGCGAGGAGAGTTAATTGCTCCTGAAGGAGAGATTGACTACCACACCGGTTCTGACGTTGCCAGACGACAGTGGTGAGTTTGTTGTGTACAGTGATGCGTCGAAGTTGGGCCTTGGCTGTGTGTTGATGCAGCATGGTAGAGTTGTGGCATATGGTTCCAGGCAGCTGAAACCGCATGAGGTCAACTATCCGACGCATGATTTGGAGTTAGCCGCTATCGTGTTAGCGTTGAAGAGTTGGAGACATTACTTGTATGGTGCTCAGTGTAAGATTTACACTGATCACAAGAGTCTCACCTACTTGCGGACGCAGCCGAATCTGAACATGAGGCAGCACCGATGGATGGAATTGATCAACGATTACGATTACACTTTCGAGTACCATCCGGGGAAGGCCAATGTTGTAGCAGATGCACTTAGCCGGAAATCTGGAGCCTCGTTGTTTCACATGTGTGTGGCCAGAGTATCGATGTTAGCCGAGCTTCGGGCTACAGGTGCTGTGTTTGAGTAAGATGATGATGGAGCTTTGTTGGCCAGTTTTCAGGTCTGACCCGTACTGGTTGATCAGGTACGAGAGGCTCGGGATTCAAATTCTTACATGTTGGGCAAGAAGACCATGATACGGAATGGTGTGCCTACAGAGTTCCGATTGAGCGACAACGGCACGTTGTTGTTCAGAGGCAGGTTATGTGTGCCCAGAGACGAGAGCTTGAAGAAGGAGATTCTGGATGAGGCTCACAATTCAGCGTATGCGATGCATCCCGGAGGTACGAAGATGTTTCGTACACTTCGAGCGTACTATAGGTGGCGCAACATGAAGCGGGAGATTGCTGCGTACGTGAGTCGGTGTTTGATTTGTCAGCAGGTGAAGGCGGAGAGGCAGAAACCTGCAGGGAGACTACAGCCACTTGAGATTCCAGTTTGGAAGTGGGAGCACATTACGATGGATTTCTTCTATCAGTTGCCGCGTACTTCGGCGGGCAACACTGGCATTTGGGTTATTGTTGACCGACTGACGAAATTCGCACACTTTCTTGCACTTCCAGGGAAGATATCAGTGGGCAGATTGGCCAAGTTGTACTTATCAGAGATTGTTCGCTTGCATGGTGTGCATGTGTCCATTGTTTCTGACCGAGATAGTCAGTTTACTTCTGAGTTTTGGCAGGCGTTGCAGCGAGCTTTGGGCATGAAGTGGCGGTTTAGTACAGCTTTTCATCCTCAGACTGGCGGGCAGTCCGAGCGGACCATTCAGACTCTTGAGGATATGGTGAGATCATGTGTGTTGCAGTTTCGCGGAAACTGGGATCAGCAGTTACACTTGATTGAGTTCGCCTACAACAACAGCTATCAGGCCAGTATTGAGATGGCACCGTACGAGGCTCTGTACGGGAAGCAGTGTCGCACTCCATTATGTTGGAGTGAGGTGGGCGAGCGTTGGCTCATTGGTCCTGATTTGGTGAAAACCACGATGGAGGACATACAGGTTATCCGGGATCGATTGAAGATCGCCCAGGATCGGCAGAAGACCTATGCGGACGTGAGGAGGAAGAGTTTAGAGTTCGAGGTTGGTGATTGGGTTTTCCTGAAACTATCTCCGTGGAGGGGAGTTGTGCGTTTCGGGAAGTGAGGCAAGCTTCGACCACGATACATTGGCCCGTATGAGATTATGGAGAGAGTTGGAGTTGTTGCATACAGACTTGAGTTACCAGCTGAGATGGCTCGTGTTCATGATGTCTTCCATGTTTCGATGTTGCGGAAGTACATCTCAAATCCTTCACGTGTGTTAGCCCCAGAGCAGTTACCGATCAGGGAGGATTTGACATACGTAGAGGAGCCAGTGCAGATTCTCGATCGTCGTGAGCAGGAGTTGAGGCACCGTGTGATTCCGCTAGTGAAGGTCTTGTGGCAGAACCACTCAGTTGAGGAGGCCACCTGGGAGACTGAGCAGCGCATGCGGGAGCAGTATCCTCATCTGTTCACTTGACAGGTACGTAAATTTCAAGGTTAAAATTTCTTTAAGGGGGGTAGATTTGTGACGACCCGAACCAGAATCAGTTGCATGTTCGGCACGATTCTCGAGATTTGGTTATAGTCGCAGTTTTACAATATTGTGTTGTTCGTCGACTTTATTCGCGACTATGTTTTCGGTCGAGAATTTGAGATTAGTGTCTTCACCGAAATTGTAGAGTACGTGATTTCGAGCTGGTGGACGATTCCGGAAGATTTTTCTGATAACCGAGGAATAATTTACGATTATTTGAAGTTTTGGTATCCGACGAGTTTATCCGATTGTTTCGAGCTTATCCGAATCATTTCGAATATTCATTTCGGACCGTCAATTGACCCGAGGTGCGAGTATAAATATCGAGAATAGTCATAAAATCGTCGAAAAATACTGTTTGAGTTTGACCAGAGTTGACTTTCCGTTTTGGGAAGCTGTTGACCGTTGACCAGAGAGAGAGACTTTCCCATTTCGGCTTGCCGTCCGACGACCTGTTTTCCGGCCACCTCCGGCCAAACGAAGGGTAAGGTCTTCTTCCTCTCTTGATTTCAAGTAGGTCTGTGCTTGGATTGAAGGAAATTGGTTAAGTTTTCATGGAACCCGAATCGGGCCGAGTTGGGGAATTTCGCCGGAGTTCGTTGGCCACTTTCCGGCGAGCCACGTTGGTGGTGATTAGGGGGGTTTGCTTCCCCTAGCCTAGGTGATGCTCCTAGGATGTTTAATTTTGGGATTTGATGAGGTTTTGGTATGGACCGATTAGGTCACCGAAGAGTTGAAATTCTGAACTGTTTTGGGTTAATTGGACGGGTTCCGGTGGGTTTTGAGCTTCAGGGTAGAAGAGAAAGTGGTTTGCCTTGATGTGAACTTGAGTTTTGCAAGTTTTGGCCGTGGAATTCCACCGATGACGGCGCGCCGCTGCCGGCGGCGGCGGTTAACGGCGGAGCTCCGGCCAAAAGTTGACTTTTTGGATTTTGATGTAATTAGTGTCGTTTTTCTCGAAATTGCGTCCTGATTATCGTCCAGAGGTTTTCGGGTTGATTTGGTTAGCCGATTTTCAGTCGAGGATTTCGAGTGGAGATTTCGGGGATTCCGTTTATTGTTTTGTACTGCATTGCATATTTCCGGGAACGGTTGGTTTCCGTGGTTCAGTACAAGGTTGTGAACTGTGATATTGATTAGTTATGTTTTGTGAATATTCAGGTGATCGAGATCGTGATCTGGATCGTGATCGTTCTTCAGGCGAGGGATCTTCCGCCGGACCACGAGTTTAGCGCGAGTGCGCGATACGCGAGTCTGTGAGTGGACAATTTATTTTTCACGGATTGATTGCGAGTCTTTTATATACGTTTTACGAACTTGAGCATGCAGCATGATTATGGTTTTACGAGCATGAGATTTCATACGAGATTATGTTTACATGAGCATGTGTTTACGATTATACGATTATACTTATACGGATATACGTATACGAATATGCATACACATTTATATTGTTTCATGCATTTGCATCGAACTGTTTATGATTTGGTTTTCACAGAGTACAGTCTCAGTTACGTTGTCGTATCGATACACTTGCCTCTCGGCTGATCCCCGATGGTAGGCCACCAGGAGGGGCAGTACCCCTACCTGACCGGCGAGGAGCAGTACCCCGGAACCGAGGCCTTTCTGGCTATGGATCACGTGGAAGTCAGGGACTCCGTGATTCCGACTGTACTAGCACGGATGTGTCCACGAGTGACCCCGTGAGATTTTCCTTGCATGCTCTGTTTACGAGTTGGAGTTAGCATCTCCTCGTATACCATTTGATTTGATTTATTATTATTTCGACTCGCATATGTTTTATAACATATATTACTCGGTGAAAGACATTTATTTTCGTCCACTCACTCTAACAGTTTTCATGTCTTTCCCCTGGGCTTTTCGGTTTCCGTGCCCAGTTGCAGTTCAGGTTTGGTGTTTCACGTCGCGGTTTGGAGGCTAGTGATCTGAGCTACCTGTGTTTTCCAGTAGGTTCTTGTTTCGCCTACTGATGTATATATGTTGTATATATTCACACTAGAGGTCGCTCTGATACATTCTGATACATGTTTATACTGATTTTTACCGATATACTATATATAGTACAATATGTTTACTGTTATTGCTTACATTATGATGTTGAGAAATCCGGATGGGATTGGTGCCTACGGTTTGCTTTTTGTGGCATAGGATGAAGTGTATTTTCCGCGTGCAGGTAATGGTAATTCCACGTTAGTAACGAAACTCTGCCGAAATTTTGAAAAATTTTTGTTGGTTCGTATTTCAGAAGGGGTTCGATTCCGATTTAGGTAACTGAATCGGGGTTGTGTCTTTTCAACGACGTTTGGCCGGAAATTACAAAAACAGTATGGAACCCTAAATCGGGCAACCGCCACCAACAACGGCGATTCGTCCCTCAAAATGCTCCTCTACTCGAGTCCAACCGAACCGCTAAACTCACATGCTCCAATTACTAGCCAATTCGCCGAAAAATAGATCGAAAGCAACTTACCAAAATCGGTCGTCGAATACTCTGTCATCGAAGCTCCGTCGTGGAGCCTTGACGGACCACCAGACCTAACCAAAAAGACTCAGGGGGTGGGGAGGTTCAATACTCCTCAACACCCGACAGTAAAATCACGTCGGAACGCCGCCACCACTGGCAACGATTCCATGAATAAAACCCGAATCGGGTGGCTCAAAATCAATCACAAACTCTGAGAAAATAGCCAAAAAATAATCAAGCAAGCTTCAAACTTCAATTCCCTGTATTTCTTGATGTTGGAGGTGGCTAGAATCGGAAAAATCTCGTTGGGTCGGGTCAAACGGCGGCGCTGGTCCGTTTTGTTGGCTGAATGGGTCGAGCATAACGTGTTTTCTGGTTTCGACTTTTCCAAAAATTCCCCTTAAATACCCCAAAGTAGATGACTAGATCCAATGGTTTATATTTATTCTCATCACGATCGTACGATCGAGATTAAACCGATCAAAACTAATTTTCTTTTTAAAAATTCTCACGCTAACTTCTGGTAAACATAGGAAATAACTTGGTTCTCCGAAAATTCCTATAATCTCGAAAAAAATAATCTACAACTCTCGTAAAGAAAGTCAAGTGAAATTCTCGGCTGGTGAAAAAGTCGTTAATAACCTCGATAATCGACTAATCCGCGATAAAGCTTAATACGATTCGATAAGTGCATAATTTTAGTTCGGGTCGTAACACATAGTCTCTCTCTCTCTCTCTCTATATATATATATACACACACACATATCTCTCTCTGTATACAGTGATCCACCACACACAACTCAATGTAAGCTCAATCAATCTTGGGAAAAGTTGAAAAAATTAAGTAGTCTTATGGTGACACGTGGCTCTTTTAGAAAATAGACCTCAAGGTGCTTAACCCTGAGGTGCATAGCAGCATGATCCCCGAACATCATTTGCTGCGGGGTTCATTTTAAGAGATCACTCTCGCAGCCGTTTATTAGTAATTTAGCATCAGTCATTTTAGTTGGGAATTAGGGACTACTGTGTTACTTACAGAAGCTCTTGCCTTGTGAGCTGGTTTACGTGCTGCTCTTCTCCATGACTATATCTCCATTCTGGTTAAGGGTGACAATCAAACTCACAAGAAACCTTCTGGTCCTTCTCCACAAATTAGCTCTGCCATGGCATATCAAGATAATGGTGAAGGATATACCGTCCTTAGCGGAAGAATTCCATCACATCAGCTTCAGACATATTTGGTGAGCAGTCAACTTCGTTGCTGATGCAATTGCAAAACAAGAACATGCAGTGCACACCACAGCCGGGCAACACATAGTACCTAGCCTTAGGGGGTAAACGAGGCTTCTGCCTTAAAGTTTGTTCCTTGTTAATCAAAAAGAAAGTTGTCACATTTGCAGAGTAATACAATCTTGAACCTAATTCACCGTAAACCAAATTTCAAATTGATTATTTAAATTAAATAATCCGATTATAAGGGTAAGATTCAGGCGGTTTAGTTCAGTTTTTTTGTAAAACTAAAACTAAACCGTAATATTTTTTTCAGTTCGGTTTGGTTTGATTTTTATTTATTAAAAGCAAAATCGCTACTATTCGCTTCGGCTCGGTTAAGACGTTTTTTCCGAACTTTTTCGGTTTCTTTCGGTTTTGTACATAATGCATAAATTAAACATCAACTTTTAAAAAAACTTAATAAAAAGTTCCTTATAAAATATTATTTTTTTGAGTCGTCTAACATTTTGATTCATATTTACGAGAGAATTTGACAATGATTGTGCATAAAGAAATTAAGATTTTAGGAATTTACAATTTTTATTTTGTATATATTTATATAATATATTACAAAATACCCATATATAATGATATCTTTTAGTACGTACTTCGATTTTTCGGTTCAGCTCGGTTCAGTTTTTATAAATCAAAGACTGAAACCGAACCAAATATTTCAGTTTTTTTTATATGATTTATATCGAATCCGATTTTTCTCGACCACTGGTGGATTTTGGCTCGTTTTGATTTTTATTTTCGGTTATAGTGTTCCACCCCTAGTCGGCTGTTAATTTCTGTTAAGTTCTATCTTTCTTCTAATTTGATTTGATTCACTATGAACTCTTCTTCATTTGTGGGAAAGCAGCAGCTTCTTTTTATTATTATTTTGTTCAAAATTTCCAAATAATGTCCGCCAAAATTTCTATCATATTCTTAATCGAATTATTTTTTTTCCATAATATGGTGATCTCCGATCACTCTTCATTTGTATGAAAAACCTAGGACTAGAGAGTCAAAATGACTGAAACGCTGTGGACATGTGGTCTGTTTTACCAAAAAGACTCCTGTTTGTTTTTGTAATTCATTGCTGGAAAAAGAGTCGAATCTATTCGATGCACATCATATGATTCATACCTATATCCCCCGTGGACGGCAATCATCGTTTCCATCTCAAATCATTTTCGGAAACACCGACGAGATTTGACTTGAGTAATTCTCATTTCATTCCTTCCTTCACTACACAAACTCACTTTCTCTAGTCCTCCAAAACCCTAAAAATGGCATCACCGGATCCTTCTAGACCCGTCACCGGCTCCCCGGCCCCACCTCCTTACTCTCACCCTTATCCTCCCAACGTCCAGCCCAACAGTGGCGCCGCCGCCGCCGCCTATCCTTACCTTGCGCCGTACCAACGCGGACCTCCTCCTTACAACGCCTACACCGCACGCGCCTCTTTCCTCCGCCGCTTCGTCGTCGCCGTGGTCTTTGTCTTTGCCATCGTCGGCTCTTTGCTGCTGATGATCTAGCTTATCCTCTGCCCCAGGGTCCCCAAGTTCTCAGTCGAATCGCTCGCCGTCAATAATCTCAACGTCTCCTCCACGCGCCAGAGCCTCAGCGGCGCGTGGACGGTCGGACTTGCCGTCTTGAACCCGAACAAGAAGATGACGGTCGAGTTCGACGACATCGGCGCCCTCGTGTTTTACCGTTCCGGCTTCATCACCGAGACTCGCCTTCCGCCCTTCCGCCAGGGGAAGCGGAAACTCACAGCCATCAATGCCACCTTCTCCGCCGCCGACTCGTTTGTCGACGACAGAGTCACCGCCGGGATCAGCGTTGACAGGGCGGCGCGCAGGACGATGAGCTTCAATGTGAAGCTGCTTGCTAGGGTTCAGTTCCGGAGGGGCGGCTGGAGGCTGCGGCGGTGGCTACTAAGGGTGCTCTGCCTTGACGTGCCAATCGGTATTTCGAAAGATGGCTTGGGGAAGATGGCCGGCGGAGCTAGAGAATGCGCTGTTGCTGTCTGAGCCAGTTCTCTCTCTCTCTTTTTCTCTAAACTATTTTAATACTCAAGTCTCTAATTTCTGTCGCATTTGTGGCAATGTTTATGTTCTTTTAGTGATGAGACTAATAGCTTCATTGATGGTTTCATAGGATCAGCTGATGTATAGGTTTTAACTGCAATTCTTTTGTTTTTGTAATTTGCTATTGTTCATATTCAAACGGTCACTTTTAGCAGTTTTGACCAGTTGTTTATTGAAGATTTGTGTTTTTATTACAATATTAGGGGAGTTGTGGACTGTCTTTTGAGTAGAAAAGAATCCATTTGTGCGCCAACTATGACAGATCTTGGGAGGGATTGTAACCTGGGATTTTGGACTTCCAAGTGTAGAGTGCAAAGTGTAGAGTGCAATGAGTACCTAGTTTAGATGAGTACATTTTTGCTCAGCTAAGGTGTGAGTCTCACACCCCCTCCACAAATTATTACCTATTAACAATTTAACTAATGTTAACCCATGGTTATTTATAATAGATAATTACCTTTAATTTTAATTTCATTTATGTCTAAATTTCAGATTCTCACAAAGAGGACAAATTTGAGATCAATCAGGTTTAAATGCAAATATACTCATGCCAGATAAAAAAGGAAACACAAGAAAGATAGAAAGAAATCACATATATACTCTGTATGTGTGTGTATATATATATATATGCAATTGTCAACTTTTTTTTGTAATAGAGTAATCCCTAAACCCAGAGTTCCTAGAATTCATTGAAAAAAATAACACAATCTGACAAAAAAAATGGAGGAAAAAAAAACAAATTTGGTCTATAAAAACTACGTCGTCTATAAAAACAAAAACATTTGCTATGGGGACAGGACATCAACTAGTGTCTTGCAGTTTTTTAGGAAGACATATACCTAGAGTTGTATTTATCCATGCATGTATTTTCTACTCATTAGTTTTTTGCCGTTTAGACATAAATGATACTGGGGATGACAATAATAGTCATTGAGTAGAGTACCTATCGGGTATTCAACCTTAACAGAGAACGATTACAGGTAAAAATGGGTAACGGATATGGGTGTATCCAATACCCAGTTTTTTAGTGAAATGACCCGACTCCGATTTAGTTGCCTAAACCGAAATCAAACCCCTTCGAAAATACAACCTTAAATTTTTTTGCCAAAGTTTACTTTGAAACACGTGAACCATTATTAGAACCTGCAAAGAAATATACTTCGAATATTCCACAAAAGCCAAATCGTGGGGCTCCGTTCCCCATCCGGATTTCTCAACATCATATATATAATAAACCAAAAGGATTACAAGAAATCCAGAAACATTCAGGAGTAAACTCAACTGAAAACACAAAATAAGTATTCAAAGCAACGCCTATATACGTCATTTACATCTAGTAGGTTAAACAAGGAACCTATAGAAACTGAAGTGTGATCCGAACTCTACGCCTCCACCAACATGTGCAACCCCGGATTTCAAACTGCAAACTGGGTAAAGGAAACCGAAAATCCCAGGAGAAAGGCAAATAAAATCGTTAGAGTGAGTGGACGAAAATAATCATATGCCTTTCACCATTTATATATTCATAAAAAATAATGTGAGTTCTTTAAATAAATGAAGGTCGCCACTCCGGCGGATTTCCCTGCTAGAGTAGCATGTCGGGCGAATCTCTCAAGCCCGACGGTGATAGACTAGGCGAATCTCTCAAGCCTAGTTGGCATATCAAGCGAATCTTTCAAGCCTGATAGATGGACTACCTGTGATCAGCCGCGTAGCCAATGCATCGATGCTAAATAAATAAATGCCATCACCAATAAAATATACAATACCTTCAAAACGATAAATAATTTGAATATTGTACTGGAAACAAATACTTAAACCAAGAACTCGCTACAACAGTGTAAATAAATGTCCACTCACAGTACGAGGCTAACTTTGAGGTCCGGCGGAAGATCCTTCGCCAAACGCTTGATCACGATCACCTGAATAACAGGGATACGATCAATACATATTGAAACACATCATACGGAGCTAATACGTCAAGAACCCCGCATTCTCGAAAGACGTATAGCTCCAAATATTGACGAGGATAACAAAATTTCTAAAATATACCCAATTAACCCTCATCCCAAAATCGAATACTCAATTCAACTCAAAAACCTCACGACTACGATCGGGACGTGATTACGAGCAAAACGGTATAAAAATCTCCAAAATCTCAAAAAGTCAACCCTCGCCGGAGCTTCGCCGTTGACTGCCGCCGGCCAACAGTGACCATCTCCGGTGGAAGAAAAAAACCAGAACTCGTCTTCTCCTCAAGCCCAACATCTTTCCCACCATCAAAGCCAATTTTAACCATACCGGTCGGAATTGAGCTCGAAAACTCGTCGGATTCTTCCTCTCCGGTCACCACCACGGCGACCACCAAAACCCATCCTTACTCAAATCAAACTACCCAGAATTCATCAAGGGGATAAGGGGAACCTAACCTCCATCATCCGCGACACCATAACTCGTCGGAGCACCGCCCCCGATGACGACGAAATCCCAAAACTTCAACGAACTCAAACACCCACAATTCTCAACCAATTCTCACAAAATCAAGTTTAAATCAATAGCGCATCACAAGAGGATTTAGCCATACCAAAATTGTGGCCGGAGGTGGCCAGAATTTCCGGGTTGAACGGCGAACCAGAAACGGGTCACGGTGGTGCTCGGTCAACGCAGTCAATGCGGGTCAACAGTGGTCAACACAGGTCAAACGGCCCAAATACAACTTTTCAAAATTTTTACGAGTATTCCGATATTTATACGCGCGACCCAAAATGATCAACGGTCCAAAACGAATCGAAACAAAACGGATAAACACGACTAAATCCAATGGCCGGAAATATTCATAACTTATTCTATGTAGCTCGAAATAATCCTCCGAAAACTTCCACGAGCTCGAAATCATGCACACTACAACTCTTGTGAAGAGACTCATACCAAATTCTCGCCCAATAATTTAATTGTAAACAAACCCGCCATATTGACCAATTACGACAAACTACGACTAATCGTGAAACTTGCAAATCAAGCCAATTAACATACCATTTCCGGTTCGGGTTGTTACATTTAGAACGGGTACGAGGCGGGTATGATATTTCAATATTCGTGCCTATACCCACCCAATAAGTATATTAAGTATAAAAATATTACTGTTTAAGGAGATTTATTCTCCATAATTCCCGGTGTGTGTCTTGTCTTACTTAAATATGGATTAGGTTAGATTGATATAGAGAATCCTTGTTTTATAGGGATAGTTATTGTAACAGATTGTATCAACCTATATATAAGGCATTTTATCAATAAGAAATGTGACAGTTTTCAGTTATCATATTATTCTACTTCAACATGTTATCAACAGCTCTCTGAGTTGATAGCCATCACCACTAAAAGATATACAAAAACCCTAAAGCTTCCACCGCCGCCGGCCATCATTTCCACCGTTGTCCTCTCTTTTGTGTGTTCCTCCTGATCATCACACAAACACAAGCTTCATCACATCTTCCTAAGTCGTCAATATTGCGCGACTTCCGAAGAACCATTTCAGACAAGCTTCAACTTTAACTCATTCATCAAGTGTACCAGTCATATGAGCACAACACCTATCGAGGCAAACTTTTTAAACCCTAAATCTATAGATCTAGGATCAAACTTAATTTCTGCAAAACCCTAGATCTAGGTTGATGATAATTGTGATTTGAGTTGTTTATATTGCATGTTTGCCCTAGTTCCTGTGGACCTATATCCATATAGTATAAGTGATGGTCTCGGGGGAGTCACGGTTTAGAAAAGAAAAGAAAAGGGAAATCGATGTTATGTGACGATTAGTCACGGTTGTTAGGTGTGGTTTTTGCCATCGTTTATAATTGATTTTTGTGACCATATATGGATCACGTTCTTATTCATTGAAACTTGATGTTTGGTGATTGTAGTTTTCAATCGTTACTAATAATACATCTGTGTGTGTTTTTGTAGATGAGTTTGAATGAGCAAGCAAGGCCGGAATTCGACATCTTTGACCTTCATGGAAAGGATTATAATCATTGGGTCTCTGGTGTGGAAAATACATTTATCAGAAAGAGACTGACCAACACCATCAAACCCTATGGGCCTGGACAATTTCTTATTCCACCCATAAAAGAATTAAAAGCTCAAGCCCTCATATTTTTGAAGCGTCACATTCATCCAACTCTTGAGAAGCATTATTTAAACAAGACTGATCACATGGAATTGTTGGACGTTCTGAAGCAGTGCTTCAATAATGTGCATGATGCACAGCTTCATGAGGTGACTGAGAGATGGGAAAACACAAGACTTCTAAATTTCCAGAAGATCCAAGATTATAATCAAGCAATGCTGGATTTGCAGTCGAAGTTGAGTTTCTGTGGGGTGCAGAAGGCCGAGCAAGATACGATTGAATAGTCATTAAACACCTTCCCTACATCTATAAGTATCCTTATTCATCAGTATCAAATTGAGTACGATCAGGGAAGGATTACTACCTTCAGTGATCTCATCATTAGCCTTCCAAAAGAAGAGAGCCATCATGAGGTTATCCTAAATAATAACTCAAAACCGGTTGGTACTAAGAAGCCTGAGAGGTACCAAACTTGAGGAAAGACCCGTAAAACTAAGAAGGTTGCTAGTTCAGAACCTTATGCTCGTGGAGGACATGCTCTACGTGGGGGTAGAGGAGGGTGTGGGCGTTGCCAAGGCCGCAGCCAAAATGTGACTTGGCATAAAGATCAGAGTGCCAACTCTAACAAGAACCAGGCTGGTTCAGTTCCTGATGGTCAATGGTCTCAACATTCAGGAACACACATTTGTTTTAAATGTGGTTCAAACAAGCACATGCACAAGCAGTGCCGTGCTAGTAGAGAAATCCAGAACATCTACAAGAGGCACAAGCAGTACTTGGCTCTATAGTCAAATTATGCTGGAGATTTGGAGATGGAGGTTGACACCAATCTCGTTCTTGCAGAAGACAAAGAGAATGAACTTGCTACTCCGGATTTTGATGAAGCATATGTAAAAGGTGGTTTTCTATGTAATTTCTTCAAGTTTTAGTTTTATTTTTGGCTTACTTTTCGGTCAACATTTTTAAGAGAATTGTCTTGTTTTTCAAATAAGAACATGTATGATGTAATTGTTATTTGTTGGCAGTAATGAATATTTTTTTATTTTTTTCTGTATATGAAAGTATTGAGAATGTTCCATTTCATACAATTCTTATCACTACCACATTCGATACCATTGCCCGCGACTTTAAGTCGCCGGGCTTGTTTTTTTTTCGCCGAAAATGACATTACCAGCGACAAGTCGCCGAAAATTGGCCGCCAGAGATAGCATTGCCAGCGACCTATTTTCACGTCGCCGATAATGTCTCTGTCATTGTCGCCGGTAATGTCCTAGTCATTGCCGGCGACTTGAGTCACCGGCAATGATAGAGACATTACCGGCGACTTGAGTCGCCGGCAATGTTTGCGCCGCCGTGGCCAGAAAATGACGTCATTGCCGGCGACTTTGGTCCAAGTCGACGGCAATGGTTGGAAAAATTTGTAAAAGAAAAAGCCTGTTCTGGATTGGGCCCAATTCCAGAACCTGCATTTAAAGACATAAATCGTACAAATACAACTTCAACAATACACACATAATTGTCCAACGTACAGTACAAATAGCAACGATACGAAAATAAACTACAACTACACGTCAGGGTCGAGGAACTTGCGGGTCAGGGTCGAAGAAATCCATGTACTCATTTGAACTCCGGTGGCTACCCTGGTCTTGCCGTGGCGGTGACTGGTGCGGTGGTGGTGGTGGATAACTGGGGAACACAGGGACCGGGGGAGGTGTGGGGAGCGGTTGTCCGATAGTCTGAGCCGCGTACATCATCTGCATCCATGTGAACATTTGTGTCTGCTGCTGGACCATGAGTTGGTGTTGCTCGATCATCCCCCGGTACTCGCACTACCACATATTTAACCATTGCCGGCGATTTGCCGGAAAAATCGCTGGCAATGTTAAAAAAAAAAAAGACATTACCGGCGATTTTTGGGGAAAAAATCGCCGGTAATGTTAAAAAATATTGCCGGCAATTTAAAAATCGCCGGCAATGGTTAAATATGTGGTAGTGTTGGCATCTCTGACTGCCTGCTGCTCGGCCATCTGCCTCATCTCCTCCATCTGCCTCCTTTGCTCCTCCAATTCCCTCTGTGTCCTCTGATGCTCCGCTGCGAGGTTACGACTAGAAGTTGAACTTCTTGACCCAGTAGAGTATTCTGAAGTGTTCTTCAATACTCCTTCGCCCGCCGAGCCCATTCCCCTACAGTAGTAGGTATTCTTTCCAGTCCCGCACGCTTTTGCCATGATCTGAGCCGCTATAGGGCGATCAAGCGGATCGATCTGAGAGGCATACTGGGTCACTTCTTCCTCGGAGCAGTCAGGATGGTTGTTCCAAGCTATATTCATGGTAACTTCTGTGGTCGCCTCGTCCACTCTCGCCTAATTGAAAAGCGAATATGAATAACATATTATTTAACAAAATAAATTAATATCGAAAAATAGTTTTATTAACACATGCATATGTGAAGTATAAAATACAGAGGCGAAAGACTTACCGCTTCTTCAGGGCACTGCGGATAGAACTTTTGATGAATATACACCAACGGGTTCACTTCTTGTTGTTGATGCGCCTTACTCGACCAACCCAAATAGTTCAGTGAACCTGCATGATGGGCCCTAGTGTTTTTCAATCTATTCGCCCGGTTCGTCTTCGAAATCGCCTTGTTTGATAAACATATGTAAAAAAATTAGTAAGTAACTATTTCAATGTGATACGATACATTAGGCTTGTAAGATATATTCAGGATGCATACCTTCGCTTTGGGGTGCTCGAAGTGGGCTATCATCCACAGCCACTGGTACTCCCTAAATCGGAATTCGCTAGGGGTAGAACCTCGGCCTAGCTCCTTGTATACAATGTAATGGGAAGAAAGCTCGTTCTTCCACTCTTTATACCTATATTAACACCAGGAAAAAAAGTTAGAGATATTAAAACACTTGATAAACAAAAATCTAACTCGATATATACTCAAATAACTCGAAGCACATCACCTCATATGTAGTTGACGCTCTACCCACGTGTGAATAAGGCATTCATCCACGTCAAACCACACCTGCAATATGAATATATAAACCGTAAAATTATATATTTATTCGGACTTAATTAATAAATGTAAAATTTACGTAATGAAAATATGATTTAACTCACACTCAGTGCATTATGCACTTGCATCTTCACGTAGATAGGCACAGATTCTCAATATGGCCAAAGCATTGGGACCGTTGGTAATGTCATTATTTCCCGAAGAATATCTGACCAATTTCCGACCAATTTCTTGTTGGTAATTTCCGACCATATATAATTTTCGACTACAATTTTCGACTACGATTTCCGACTAGAATTTCCGACTTCAATTTCTGACTAGAATTTCCGACTATAATTTCCGACTACAATTTCCGACTACGATTTCCGACGAGATTTCCGACTATATATATAATTTTCGACTACAATTTCCGACTACGATTTTCGACTATAATGTCCGACTATAATTTCCGACTACAATTTCCGACTACAATTTCCGACTATAATTAAAATACGAACATCATTAACGTACTAAGGATGATAATCGTAATCATCTTCATCACTTGAGTCTGACTCGGTTTCATAGGTAACCTCTGGCAATATGTGCCGCTCCTCGTTGGTCAACAATTCACAATTACAAATTAACATACCTGTATATATATATAGACATATATATTAACAATTAATATTCACAAAATCATTTTATATCGATCCATACATATATATATACACAAATTAACATATTTTCATCGAAATAATCTCAAATCCACTCAAAATCAACAGTCAATCACTCGAAAGCAACAACATAGCCACTCTATTTGCGTATCAAACCAATAATCGACGCGATATCTCAATTCAACTCTAAATCAACACATGTATATATATATATCGATCTAATTAAATCGATCAACACACACATATATATATATACATGCATACACATATACGGATATATATACGTACCTATATATATATAGCTTCCCGAGTGATCGAGTTTTCGACGCGCACCTTAATTTTGACAATACCGAAGGATCGATTTCAGAGCGTTTTCCTTCTTTCGATTTCACCAGATTTTTTTCGATCCAAATGAATTAGCTGCTGCGATCTGCATCTAATATAAGAGGCATTGCCGGCGATTCATTAAATCGCCGGAAATGGAGTCATTGCCGGCGAAATTCTGGCGAAAAATCGCTGGAAATGTGTCAACACATTGCCGGCGATGGAGTAGGTCGCCGGTAATGTCTTGACACATTACCGGCGACTTTTCGGACACATTACCGGCGACGGAGCAAGTCGCCGGCAATGATGATCATTACCGGCGACTTCCCCGGGCGCCGGCCTTGTTTTTTCAAAAATCGCCAGTAATGAGTGAGAATGTGGTAGTGTATGTATGGTTTGATGTTTTTTTTTACAAATGTGGCAAAACGATGTACATATACCTTTAAAATGTCCTAAAAATGAAGCAGTTTATTTTGATCACAGGACATTTTCGATCGATCGAAAATTCCTTCGACCCATCAAAAAATGTCATTGTTGATCGTTTTTGATCCATTGGGGTTCCTCCTCCATCTGTCAAAGCAAAGTTTTTGTCCCAAATTTTGATCCGTCAAATTTCTTCTAGACCCATCAAATTTTGATATTGTAAATTCGATATTGTTTTAGGTTTCCTTCGATCCATTGAAAAAAAAATTCAACTCATCGAAGCAACCATCCTGGACCAAGGTTCTAAAATGCGCTAGGCGAAATTAGGCGGTGGAGCTACTGCTTAGCACCTAGGCGTTTAGGCGGAGTTTAATCGATAATTAAGCGGTAATTAGGCGGATCATTTGTTATATATATTTAATTAATTATATATTTATATGGTATATTGTAATTTGAAACATAAAGTAAAAATTATAAAGAAATATCATAAAAATTCTAAACTAAGTTTATAAAGAAATCCAATTAACCATCCATCTCAATTTTTTGAAATAGATGTGCATAAACAAGAATCCCAAGAATATGAAATTATCTATTTCGAAGCTGATAATTCATAAATCACAGTACATTATGAGTTTATGACAATGAAACTTACATTATAAACTTGCAACCATGGAAACCATTCAAACATAAAGCTTCACGGAATCAAGGATGTGTGATGGCCATAGACACTATGCTCCTGCCCACATTTAACCATATTAAATTATCAATATATAACAAACAAGGATGACGACGGTGGACGGCAAGTGGCGGCGACGGCGGTGATCGGCGAGCGGCGTCCAAGTCGCGGCGTTTGCAAAGGGAGAGAGATGACGTTTCGCGAAAGAAATTGGATTGGATTTTCTATTTTAAATTCATTCCTTTGCGTTGTACCTCTTAATTTAAAAAAAAAACGCCTAGGCGGTGCTTTTTTGCCGATTAGTCGTTAGTCGCCCGCCTAATTGCCGATTAGTCGGTTCATGCGTAACTACCCCGCCCAGGACCAAAATTAGGCGATAAGATGGTTTTTTCCGATTAGTCGGTGCCTAGGCGGCCTAGGCGGCCATTTTTTAGAACAGTGCCCTGGACACTTTTTCGATCCATCGAAAAATCACTCGACCCATCGAAAATCCTGTATCGAAAAATCACACTTTTATTTTGGGTTTTCTTTGACCCATCAAAGATGTTACCCGGATGTGATGTTTTTAGATGAGCTTTTCATCTGTTTCCTTGATTAATGATGTTGTTTATACATCAGTTTATATCTTGCCATATCAATACTCAACAAGGATTACACCCATTACTCAAATCTTTAAGTGTATACTTAAAGTGTACGCCTGGTGTTTAGTACAAAGCCTTACTTATTTATATTGATTTTGTAGATGTCTCAAGGCGAAATTGAGTGTCTAGTAGATAGTAGTACTACTCAGACCATTATGCAGAATATGCAACTGTTTGTGGATATTTTTCCAAAGCAATCCTCAATGACTACCATGATTGGTGCAATGTCCATTATACAGGGGCATGGTTCAGTAGAGTTTATGATCATGCCCTATGGTACAAAATTATATATCACCGATGCCTTATACGCTCTAAAGGATAATCGAACCTTGCTAAGTTTTAAAGATATTTGTGCCAACGGTTTTCACTTGGAAACATATTGTGAGAATGGTAAAGAACTATTGTGTATCACCTCTATTGAATGTGGCTGCAAGCGCATTATAGAGAAGTTTCCGGCTATTTGTAGTGGTTTATACCTCACTACAGTTTGGATCATTGAATCCATTATCGTGACTCACACGACTTCGTGTGTTTCAGACTCATACAAGCTTTGGCATTATCGACTTGGACATCCTGGTCATGACATGATGATCAAAATATTAAAAAATTCTTATGGTCATCCATTTTTCAGAGTGAAAAAACATGTGGGAATTCCTATATCCATTGGTTTAGATGGTGAGGATAAGACTACTCCTCCCATTCCTGGTTTGGTCTCCAAGACGAGTGCAGCACTCTCTTGGAAACATACCGTTGAGGCGTTGTGCGTTATCCCACCAGACTCTTATGTTGCAATCTCTGATGTATATCGCTCATTATGCAAAGCTTGTTCTTTAGTAAAGTTATAGGCATGTTCTTCTTTTGGTATTGACAATACCAAAAATATTCCATTCTTACACAGAATCCAAGGTGATATTTATGGACCTATCAAACCCAAATGCGGACCATTTAAATATTTCATCATTTTGATAAATGCATCAATGCGATGGTCACACATTGCTTTGCTATCCACAAGGAATGCTGCATTTACCAAACTCGTGGCTCAAATTATTAATCTTCGGGCTCACCACCCGGATCATCCAATTAGTCATTCGATTGGATAACGCAGGAGATTTTACATCAAAATCTTTTGATGATTATTGTATGTCTATTGGGGTTGAAGTTAAACATCTCAATCCTCATATTCATTCTCAGAATGGTTTAGCAGAGGCTCATATCAAGCGGTTACAGCTTGTGTCTAGAGCTTTGGTAATGCATAAAAATTTACCAGTCTCTGCTTGGGGATATGTAGTATTGCACGTAGCTATGCTTCTTCATTTTTTACCCGTAGCCCACTAACCATTCGGTGCGCACTAGTTGGTAACTGGATATGAGCTTGATGTTTCACATTTGCACATTTTTGGTTGCATGGTTTATGTGCCAATTACACCTCCACAACACACTAAAATTGGTCCTCAAAGAATATTAGGCATTTATGTTGGTTATGAATCTCCAACGATAGTCTGATATCTTGAATCTTCGACATGAGATCTCTTTACTGCAAGATTTGTAGATTGTCACTTCGATGAGACATATTTCACGCCGTTAGGGGGAGATAGGAATGGTTATATTCTAGTTGAACATCAGGAATTGACGTGGTTTAATCCCACTGGGTCTCATTATGATCCTCGCATGTCTAAGAGTGAGATGAAAGTGCAAACAATACTTGATCTTCAGCAAGTAGCAGACTCTTTTCTTGACTCCTTTGTGGATATCCCTAAAGTGACGAGATCGGATATACCTACTGCAAATGTTCCTGCAAGGTTCGAAATCCTAGAGAAGGGATTAGTTAGTGGCAACATTGGGCAATGAGGTGTTCCTCTTACTCATGTAGAAGGTGTTTCGTCAGCCCCAGCTCCTACCAGGAAAATGGGGAGACTAAGAAAATCCACAGATGAGCCACTGGTTAAAAGGTAGGTCATCGAGACACAAAAAGATCCATTCATCATCAACATTGTGAATCCTTCACATAAGATTGTTTCTGACTACAGTTATGTCCTTGAATCACAATTGACATCTCTTGGGGATGCTCCAGAACCTCTTCTGATGTCAGAGAACAAAGAAATCTCGCTTAGAACAAATGATGCGCGCGTTCTTATTGATAGATCTTTCATGTTAGTTGATGATGTGTTTGCTTATTCCTTCGCTCAAGAGATTAGTGACGACGATGAAGAGAAACCCTGCTCTGTTGTTGAATGTCAACATAGAGCAAATTAGCCGAAATGGAAGGTTGCAATCCAGGTTGAACTAGAATCTTTGAATAAAGGGCATGTTTTAAGTTTGGTTGTGCTTCGCCCACAGAATGTTAAGCCGATTGGACATAAATGAGGGGTCTTTGTTCGGAAACGGAATGAGAAGAATGAGGTCTTGCGTTATAAAGCTAGGCTTGTAGCATAAGGTTTATCTCAGTGCCCTGGAATTGATTATGAGGAGACATATTCTCTAGTTATGGAAATCATCACCTTCCATTACCTGATAAACTTAGCATGCAGCTTATGGATGTGGTTACTACATATCTCTATGGGGATCTTGATTAAGAGATATACATGAAAGTGCCAGATGACATTGCTATACCCAAATCAAGTAACTCTAAACCATGGAGTGCTCATGTTATCAAATTGAGACGTTTATTATAAGGATTGAAGCAATCAAGTAGGATGTGGTATATACATCTTAGTGACTACTTGATTGGGAAGGGATACAATAATGATGAGTTATGCCCTTGCGTGTTCATTAAAAGAATAATTTTAGGATTTTCCATACTAGGTGTCTAAAGAATGAGGGTGAATTAGACTGATCAAATCCAACTCCCATCCTCAAGCTAGCCACGGCTTGATGATTAGCTGCATAGAAATGTTTCGAATATGGCTGACTGGTCCATGAGCCTGACAGTCCTTACACCCTTTTGCAAAGGTGATACAATCCTTTAACATTGAAGGCTAGAAATATCTGTGTCTCCGCAAGAGCCATCTCATTTTCGGATCAAATTGGTGAGCTCTGCAGACTTCGAGAAATACTTCTCGCAGTAGTCGCTAGGCGTCGGTCCCGAAAACGCAAACCAAATCCACTCCTTCTTCACCACGTCGAAATAACTCATTGCCTCGGAGAATGTAATTCTTGGCAAAGTACATGATCCTCTTGTCTACCATAGAGCTAGGATCCTGTAAGTATGTGATAATTGGCTGCCTCCAATCATCATCGATGGTCCCAGCGCTATGACGTACCATTCATCTTTTTCTTCCTTTTTAGTCATGAAGGAAGGGAGCGTACGAACTTCTACCTTCATGAGTCGCTCGTGTACATCATTGACCAGCTCTATCCCTGTCGCTAGTTGAGCTAACTCATTGTCTGCAAAGTTCTCTCCTAGTGGAATATGAGTCAGGGTCACCTCCGTGAATAATTTCAACAACTCGCTGACCCTTTTTACATACGGCTCGAGCATTAGACCTGTTTTGAACGTGGTTTGGAGCTGTCTGATCACAAGTAACGAGTCTCCCCAAACTTGTACGTCCATAGCACCTAGGTCCCATAATAGTTCAAGTCCGATGATTAAGGCTTCGTATTCCGCTGTATTGTTAAAAAAATTGTATTCGAGACGAAAGGAATAGGAAAATGTTTCACCTCGCAGATTGACTAACGCTATCCTTGCTCCTGCGAAAACACTAGTGCTAGATCCATCAAAGTAGAGTTTCCAAGGAGCCAAAGAGATAGTGTGATAATTTTAACTCTTTTAACTCTGAGATTTTCTCCATAGGGTTATGTGCGAGGAAATCGGCCACTGCTTGGCGCTTCACTAGCTTCTGCAGGATATATTGTAATGAAAACTAAGACAACGCAAGAATGCACTTCCTTGTCTATCCTTGAAGTATAGGTTGAGCTAACATATATCGAACCAGATTTGTCTGCATAATGACGCACGTCATGAAGGACATCATATAATGTCTTAATTTGCAGCCAAAGAAATAAAGAGTGAGGCATGGCTTTTCCATCGGTGTATATCTACTCTCGCAGCCTGTGAGGGTTGAACTTAAGTAGAATATTGCTCTTTCCGCCTTCACCTTGTCATCTTGTGCCAATGCTCCCTATAGAGAATTCGGTTGCTGAAATGTAGAGCTTAAATGGCACACCTTTCCGCGGTGGCACCACGATCGAAGGGTTAACTAAGTATTGCTTGATTATGTCAAACACCTCTTTGTGAACCGGTTCCCAGAAAAACTCCTTCTCGCCCTGTAATTTGAGCAACGGTGCGAAGGGCTTGGTCTTTTCAGCAGCGTTTGCAATGAACCTCCTTAAGAAGTTGATCTTTCCAAGTAGGTGCTGAAGTTCTCGCTTGTTCTTTAGAGTGGAAGCTTTAAGCATTGCTTCCTTCTTATCATCCAGGACCTCTATTTCTCGTTGATGTACTATAAACCAAAGGAAGTCTCCCGCTTGTACCCCAAAAACGCACTTGGTAGGATTCGTCTTAAGCTTATGCTTTCTCATTTGCATGAATACCCACAGCAGATCCTCCACATGAGTTGACATCTACCTTGATTTGGCCACAACATCATCAATATAGACATCCATTGTATCACCTGCTAGGTCGTGGAAGATGTAATGCATTGCTCGTTGATATGTTGCCCCTGCGTTCTTCAATCTGAATGACATATTGACGTATTCGAACACTCCTAACACCCCTGGGCATCTAAATACAATTTTGTTCCTATCTTTCACAGCGACAGGGATTTGATGATACCCAACTATGCCGTCCATGAATGAAAGCATCTCATGTCTCGCAACTACAACAACCAGCAAATCAGTGACCAACATTGGTTAAGCATCCTTCAGAGTAGCTTGGTTTAGGTCTCTATAGTCCTTAAATACTCTGATTTTGCCATTCTTCTTCCATATAGGGACTATGTTGGATGTCCACTCCGTGTACTTAGCCACTTGGATGACTCTGGACTTCAACATATTTTCGATTTCTTCTTTGACCAATGTTGCTGTATCCGGGTTCGTACTCTGCATTTGCCTTGGTAGGACTCAATTTTATCTTGGATTAGAGGTGGAACATCGAGTTTGTGGAATTCTTATTCACTAATTTAATTATTTCTAAAAGATGCTCAGGCGATTTAACATGGACAAAGCATACCTTGTTAGCACACCAATGGCCATTCTGAGATTATTGCTTTGCATGAAACTGTCAAAGAATGTGTCTGGTTTAGGTTAATCATATGTCATATTCAAGGGTCTAGTAGATTACCATCTACTATTACTACTCCCACTTGCATCTTTGAGGATAATGCAGCATGCATTGAACAGATGAAGTTGGGTTTCATTAAGGTGACAATACAAAACATATATCACCGAATTTCTTCTTCAATTAGTAACAACAGCAGCTGTTGAATATCCAAGTGAATCAAATTGGTTCCGTTGATCATGCATCATTCTTGAGGCCATTGACACAAGGGGGAGTGTTTAAGGAGATTTATTCTCCATAATTCCCAGTGTGTGTCTTGCCCTACTTAGATATGGATTATATTATATAGCTACAAAGAATCCCTATTTTATAGGGACAGTTTATTGTAACAGATTGTATCAGCTTATATATAAGGCATTTTATCAATGAGAAAGTTGACAGATTTTAGTTATTGAAAGGACCCGATCCCGATTTAGTTGCCTAAACCAGAAAATAAGCCCTAACGACTCTACTAACCTTAGGTACTACTAACTAATTGTCAGCAAAAGAGGGGAAATTAAATTCAAAAGTGATGAAATAATAATATTTTGTACATAAGGGTTTCACTACTAAAACTGACAATATTCACGATTGTTTTCGACATCAGAGCAGCTAAACAGACTGAACTGACAATGAAAAATAAACACTAACTACCAAAATTTTTCTCATAGCCGACGACTATAAGTTGTCGGCCTTTCCCCAAAATTCGTCGGTTATACGCATAACCGACGATATGTCGTCGGTTATAAGGTCGCTAGAAACATGTCGTCGGTGGAAGTTTAGCCGACGAGATGTTGATGACATCGTCGGTGATAATGCAACGTATCACCGACGACAAATCATCGCTGGCCATAATCTAAAGTATCACCGACGACGTAACTCATCGGTAATGAGGCTCCTCCGAGGTCAATCTTTTGACCTCTCCAAATTATGGCCGACGATTCTTTATAGGACATCGTCGACTATAATGTAGCAACTCGCAGGAAATGTGGAATTATTGCCGACGAGTTAGGTTCTTCTCGTCGGCTATACCTGGTGACATTTTACAAAAAATTGTAGGTTCTGGATTAGGCCTAATTCTAGAACCTGTAGTGAACAACACAAACAGCACAAATACACATCCAACAGTACAAACACCAACAATACAAAAATAAAATACAACTACACTAAGAGTCGGCGAAATCCATGTTTACGAAATCATTGGAACTCCGGCGGCTACCCTGGTCTTGCTGCGACGGCTGCGGCTGTGGAACACTGGGGAACACATGCATCGGTGGAGGTGTGGGGACCGGGTGTCCGGTAGTCTGACACTGGTACATCATCTGCATCCATGTCATAATTTGTGCCTGCTGCTCGATCATAACTCAGTGTTGCTCGACCATCGTCCGGTGCTCGGCCTCTCTGGCTGCCGCTGCTCGGCCAATTGCCGCATCTCCTCCACCACCCTCCTTTGCTCCTCCAACTCCCTCTGCATCCTCTAGAGCTCTACTGCTAGGTTAGAGTTCCTAGAAGAAGTTCTTGACCTGCTAGAGTATTCTGAAGTGTCCTTCAATACCCCCTTCGCCCGCCGAGCCCATTACCCTGCAGTAGTGGATATTCCTCCCAGTCCTGCACGGTTTTGCCATGATCTGAGCCGTTATAGGGCGATCAAGCTTATCGATCGGAGAGGCATATTGGGTCACTTCCTCCTTCAAGCTGTCAGGATGGTCCTTTCGAGCTATCTTCATGGTGGCCTATGTGATCGCATCCTCCACTCTCACCTAATTGACAAGGAAATATGAATAACGTATTATTAAACAAAAAAAAATTAATAGAGAAAAATACTTTTATTGACACATATGTGAACTAATTAATGAAGCCAAAGACTTACCGCTTCTTCAGGGCACTGCAGATAGAACTTCTGATGAACAAACACCAACGGGGTGACTTCTTGGTGTTTCTGCGCCCTATGCGACCAACCCAAATAGTTGAGTGAACCGCCATGATGGGACTTGGTGTTTTTCAATCTGTTCTCGTTGTTCGTCTTGGAAATTGCCTTGTTGGATAAACATATGTCCAAAAATTAGTAACTAACTATTTCAATGTGATATGATACATTAGGGTTGTAAAATATATTCAGGATGCATACATTCACTTTGGGGTGCTCGAAGTGGGCTACCAGCCACAGCCACTCGTACTCCCTAAACCGTAGTTCGCTAGGGGTAGCACCTCGGCCTAGATCCTTGTACTTTGTGTAGTGTTTTGAAAGCTCGTTCTTCCACTCTTTATACTTATATTAATGCCGGAAATAAATGTTAGAGATATTAAAACACTTGATAAACAAAAATCTAACTCGATATATACTCAAATAACTCGAATCACATCACCTGATATGTAGTTGACGCTCTGCCCACATCTTAATAAGGCATTCATCCACGTCAAACCACAGCTGCAAGATGGATATATAAATGGTAAAAATTATATATTTCTTCAAACTTAATTAATAAATGTAAAATTTATGTAATGAAAATACGATTTAACTCACCGTCAGTGCATTATGCACTTGCAACTTCACGTAGTAAGGCACAACACCCCAATCTGGCCACAGCATTGGGACCTTGTCCCGCACGACGGCCCCGGACATGCTGGCGTAGTTTCGCGTGGTATTTTTTGTGACGACCCGGACCAGAATCAGCAGTATGATCGGCTTGATCGATGAGTTACTGCGTAGTCGCAGTTGTTCGATGGTTATTCGAATCGCCAGGCTTGTTAACGACTAAATTATTGGCCGAGAATTGGAGCTGGGTCTCTTCTCGGGAGTCGTAGTACATGTGATTTCGAGTTCGTGGGCGGTTCCGGATCGTTATTTGGACGACCGAGGAATTAATTATGAATATTTGAAGTTCGGTTTTAAAAGCAGCATTCTTAATGACTAAATTACCGGTCGGGAATTTGGTTTCGGCTTCTTCACGGAAGTTGTTCAGAATTTAATTTCGAGTTTGTGGAAACTTCCGGAGCATTTTTCTCAGTTACGAAGATTAAGTTGTGATTATTTCCGATTGTTGGTTATTTAGTCGATTAAATATGTGTTTGGTTGAAGGGTTGACTTTTTATCCGTTTGGCCGATGTGTTTGACTTTGGATGATAATTGAAGATCATGTCGAGACGAGTTTGTGGCCACGAGAATTATCGGAATCGGAGTTACGACGAGAGAGTTACGAGGGTTTAAAGTTCGTCGGAATGGATAAACATGAAGTTTCCTAATCGGGAAAGGCCTATAAATAGAGGTTTCCTGTTTGGGAAACCTGCCATATTGGGAAAGCTGGGTTGACCCACGTTGACCCACGGGTCAAGAATAACCCGTTTGGAGGCCGAAATGGTTCGCCGAAATTGAGGCCGATTCCGGCCATATTTGGGCACGACTTCTTCACAAGATCTGTTGGGCTCGAGCTCCTCTTCGGATTGGTAGGTGGATCGTCCCGTGGGGTGGTCGGAGGAGAGAGAATCGAATCGGCAAAGTTATGGATTTTCCGGCGAGTTTTGTTCGATTCGGGTGACGGCGTGGAGGCCGAGTTGGTGGCTCTACCTTGAGGGGTTTTGTTAGCCTTGAGCTAAGCAAGCTTTTCCAAGTGGTCTTGAGGGTTGCCGTGGCCGGAGGAGAGAGATCCGTTGAATTGAAATTCCGGTAAGGGTTTGGAACTTTGAGTTGATTTTTGGACGTTTTCCGGTCAAAATTGGCCTTAACTTATAACTGGAAAGTTGTTGGAATCGTCGAGATCTTCAGAACCATGTATGCCATGTATTTTTTTTGGCAGATTGGATTTTCCGGTGGCCGGAAACAGTGGCGACGACGACGGCGGAGCTACCGGCGGCGGCGGCGATTTTTCGCCCGGAGTAGTTTTCGACGAATTGCATGTCATTTCACTCGAAATCGCGCCCCGATCGCAGTGGAGAGGTTCGTTTTTCGAATTGAGCGTCCGAAAGTTAAGCAAGGTATTGAGGTGTTATATATGGATTTTCGACGATTCGTTGTATTCGGATTTCGTGTTTCCGAGGACGGTGGTTTCTCGTGATTTGTCTTGTATTGTCGGATTATGACTTTGAATAATGGACTTTGTGAATATTCAGGGGTTCGTGATCGTTGTTTTGGCGAGGGACATTCTGCCAGATCACGGGTTACGCCAGTCTGTGAGTGGACAATTTCTTTTCACGGATTGTTTGCGAGTCTTTTATATGATTTTCGAACTTGAGCATGCGTATTGAGATTACGGATTACATGAGCATATGTTTTATGATTATACGATTATACTTATACGGATATACATATACATATACGAATATGCATATATTTATATATTGTTTCATGCATTTGCATCGAGCTGTTTATGATTTGGTTTACACAGAGTACAGTCGTGGTTACGTTGTTGTATCGATACACTTTGCCTCTCGGTTGATCCCCGATGGTAGGCCGCCTGGAGGGGCGTTTCCCCAACCAGACCGGTGAGGGGCGTATCCCCGAATCCGAGGCCATTTCTGGCTAGAATCACGTGTGGGTCTGGGATCTCGTGATTCTGACTGTACTAGCACGGTGTGTGTCCATGAGTGACCCCGTGGGATTTTTACTTGCATGCTCAGTACACTGGAGGAGTATGAGTTTTACCTCGTGTACTTGTTATTTTATTTACCTAGACTCGCATATGTTATTTTACATATATATCAACTGGTGAAAGACATTTATTTTCGTCCACTCACTCTAACGTGTTTATTGTCTTTCCCCTGGGCTTTTCGGTTTCTGTGCCCAGTTTGCAGTTCAGGCTCTGGTGTCGCACGTCGTGGTCGGAGGCATAGTGCTCGAGCTACTTTGTTTCATCCAGTAGGTTTATTGTTCTACCTACTGTGGTATGCGTATATGATTATGTATTAGAAGTCACTCTGAGCGTCCTATTGTATATGCTATATGATTTTACACCGGATTTCAGTGAAGTATAGATATATTTATTGATTTACTTTACTGTTGATATATTGAGAAATCCGGATGGGATTGGTGCCCACGGTTTGCTTTTTGTGGCATAGGATGAAGTGTATTTTCCGCGTGCAGGTAATGGTAATTCCACGTTAGTAACGAAACTCTGCCAAAATTTCGAAAATTTTTTGTTGGTTCGTGTTTTCGAAGGGGTTTGACTCCGGTTTAGGGAGCTAAATCGGGGTTGGGTCCTTTCAGCTTGGTATCAGAGCATTAGGTTATAGGTTCTGTAGACTTCTGTAGTCGTGTTTACTAAGGATATTTGAGAATGTACAACATGTCTGGAATGGTGACCCGACCGGCCGGCGGATAATCATCAATATTCCGGGTGTTGTATACTTTCAAATATTTGAAGTTCCATGATTACGTTCCACTTGTTGTGAACGAAGTTTTATTCATTAGGATGCCTCCTGACGTGCTTTCCGTGTCGTTTCGGTTGTGGATCCTATTGAGGATCAATCGACGTGTGATTTGCCAGTGAACTGTGGATTTGGATGAGTATTCAGAGTTCAGAGAATTGTGTGGCACGATTTGCCTGGTTGTGTGGGTATGAGTGTCTACATGTTGCCTCAGAGCTGAGAATTGTGGCGTTGATGTTTGCCTGAGTCAGATTGTTGTATTTGGTAGGCTGATATGGTGTGAGTTCCGGTTGTGACTCCATGGCCTACATTCAAAGTGTTGTTTATTCGGTAATGGTTTGATCAGGCTACCCACCAGTCGAATAAGGAGTGTTTACCCACCTGAGGCAGAGATGTATTGTTTATATGTTGTTTCTGTTTGCACGTGTTATGTGGCTTCAGAGGAAACGGTGCACGAGGTTCGAGATAAGTTTGAGCCTGAACATCAGAGGGACTTTGACTGATATGCCTCAAGACAACCGTGAGGAGCTTAGTATGTTGCACTCCGTGGTTAGGCTATTGAGAAGGAAATGTGTACGCGGTTTCCGATGTGATGGTTTGAGGAAAGTGGACTTAGTCGAGATTTTGATGAGGTTGAGTTCCGACACTTCGGGATCAGTGACTTCATCAGGCTGTGACTTTTTCGATTGTGTTGAGGGTCATCAGATCAAGCAGAGGATCCATTTGGCGATGGCAAAGATCACAGTGTAGCAGATTTGCTCCTGTGGCATGAGTTTTGGGTGATCGTTGGTGATCCTTTTTCACAGCAGGTGTCGCTGTGACTTGTGTTCGTGGAGAACTCTCTGTTGCCATTGTGGTGGCCAGGAGGATCACGTTACGAGGGAGCGCCCTTGGCCAGCTGTGTTAGCGGTTCGGTAGCTCAGAGTTTACGAGAAGATCCTCATGTTGTTCCTGCAATCTGATCAATGTACCCAGATTTCTAGACGAGCCATTCAGAAAGTCGCAATTGACGTGGGCGACTAATTGGGCATGTTGGAGTTCGTGCCATGACCTTGTTTGAGGACAGACTTTTCTCCGATGTTACAGTTGCTTGATATCCATGGCGATTGTACTTGTATCTCCACTTCCGAGGTTTTGGAGAGTATTGTATCCATCCGGAGGTTGCGAGATCCTTGTTGGAGGATATGGCTTAGCCGTGGATCTGTTATAGCTGGACATTGTGGTTTTGGTGTGCTTGTGAGTATGGACTTACTGACGACGCATTTGGCGATGTTCGGGTGCCTCGAGGAGGAGGTTGTGTTTCGACGACCAGATTTTCCCGAGATGCTGTTTTGTGGTAATGGTCGAGCGGATGGTGGAGACGAGTTGTGTTGTTTGTGTAGCTCATGTTGTGGATACTACGGTTGCTGTGCCCGACATTGGTGACATTGAGGTGGTTCCCAAGTTTTCCATGTGTATTCCGGAGGAGTTACCAGGTATTCCTCCAGTTCAGGAGACTGACTACACTATCGAGCTTGTACCAGGCACTGGACTCATTTTACCGACGTCTTGTCGTTCTGAGCCAGCGGAGCTGATGGAGCTACAGTTTTGACTCCAGGAGATGCTGGAGGAGATTTCAGGAGACTTCGTGCGACCCCGCATATTTGCGTGGGGTGCTCCTGCATTGTTTGTGTGGTTGTTGGATGATTCGACATGGTGGTGCATTGACTACCAGAAGCTTGATTTGCTTCAGAGGAGAGTGAGTATCCTTCGCTTCGGACTGGCGAGTGGTTTGATCAGCTTACGAGAGCTTCAGTCTTTTCGAAGATTGATTTCGGGTTTGGATATCATTAGTTGGGGATCGATGAGTCAGATGTGGCTATGTTAGCTTTCAGATCATGGTGCAAGCATTACGAGTTCTTGGTCACGCCATTGATTGACCAATGCCCCGTAGATCTTACGGACTTGATGGACCAGGTGTTCAGACGGTTTCTAGACGAGTTGAGGCCATGTTTGTTAGCAACATTTTGATTTACTTCGGGAGTGTGGACCAGTACCTGAAACAGTTGCAAGCGGTGTTGCAGACTTCGCGACATGATCAGCTATTTGCGAAGTTCAGCCAGTGTGAGTTTTGGCTGATTAGCATGAAGATTTTGGGTTGTGTGATGCTATCTGAGGGAGTTGGCGTGGATCCTGACTAGTTTGAAGCTGTGTTGATTTGGGGATTTCCCTACCATTGTACCAGAGATCGGGAGTCTCTTGGGTTCGGCAGGCTATTACCGACGGCTTATGCAGGATTTTCCCGGATTGCCACTCTACTTTCCGGATTGACGAAGAAGGCGTCAAGTTCGAGTGGTTCGATGCACGCGAGGAGGGTTACTTACTCCTGCAGGGTGGTTGACCGTTGCTTCGGTTATGACCTTACCTGATGATCGTGATGAGTTCGTAGATTACGGCGATGCATCGAGGTTTGGATTTGGCTGTGTTTTGTTGCTGTGTAGCGGAGCGGTGGCTCGTGATTTCAGGTAGTGGAACCTTATGTAGCTACGTATCTTGTGTATGGTATTGGGTGTAGCTGTCCTTATGTTAGCATCAGAGAGTTAGAGACACTATTACTATGGCGTGCAGCACGGTGTAGGACGTACACTGATCACTTGAGTTTAATCCACTTGCATTTTCGGCCAGATTTGGGCTTGAGGCAGTGTAGATGGATGGGGTCGATTCGCGACTATGGCTGCACCTTTGAGGTTGTTCAGGAAAGGCTAGAGTTTGTACTTGACCATCCGTCTGGGATGTTGTTGTTGATGCATTCAGTCGGGAGTTGGGAGCTTCAGTGTTTCATGTGTGTTCGGCTCGGGTTTCCGTGGCAGCCGAGTTGCGAGCTCCGGAAGCTGGGTTCGAGTGAGATGATGTTGAAGCTCATTGTTTCGCGCGCATTTGGCGCTAGTGATGCGGAAATGTATCATACACTTCGAGTTTACTACTCGTGACGCAACATGAAGAGCAATATAGCAGCTTGTTTGTGCAGATGCCACATTTGTCGACTCGCGATGACTAGGAGGCAGAGACTTGCCGGGAAGTATCAGCCATTAGAGATTTTCGGTTGGACGTGGCGTTTGTTGCTGTGATCTTGTGTGTGTATGGTTGTATGCATTTCGGTTTGGGATACCAGTTGTCAGGCCTTTGTGGACCATTTGACGAACTCAGTACAGTTCCTTGTACTTTTCGGAGATGATTTCAGTGGCAGGCTGGCATAGCTGTGTTTGGTGAAGATTGTTCATTTCGTGATGTGCCTATGTCCCAGTTCGCTGATCGAGATAATCAGCTACAACGAGGTGTTGGCGAGCTTTACAGCGAGCATTGAGGACCAGATTACAAGTTAGTATCGGTTCTTATCCTCATATTGATGAGCGATCTTTGAGGACTATTCAGACCTTGGAGGGCATGTTGTGGACCTCGGTATTGCAGTTCCGGAGGATTCGGGACCAGCAGTTTCAGCGGTTTGAGTTTGCTTGCAGTACCAGTTTGTGAACCACTATGGTTTTGAGGTTGTTTGATGTTGAGTTGAGGTATGTTGTTGTACTCCATTGTGTTGAAGCGAGTTTGGTTTGAGTATGAGTTGATGTTTGATTCTGATTTTGTGGAATGTGTTACCACAGACTGTCAGGTTAGCAGAAATAGGTTGATTATTGCTCGAGTTCAATGTTTGAGCTATGCTGATATGAGTATGTGAGTTGTATTGATGTGTGTGAACGGAGTTGTGAATTGACACGTTGTTTTGATTTGTATGTGGCCATAGGCGAGTTTGTGTTATGCCGTATGGTTCGGCATTGCCTATAGTGTTGGCTTTTATGTGAGTTGTGTTCCGTGTGGCGGAATTGTGTTTCAGGTTGGTTTCGCATTGTGTACCCTGTCTGTTCCTTATGTAGGAACACTTGGCGATTGTGTGAGTCAGTTCAGATTTGTGATTTGAGGGTATAAGGATTCCAGCACGGAGTTATCTTCTATTGTGGAGTCTGTTATCAGAATTGTTCAGTTGACGTTACCACTGAGCAGTTGAGCAGTATGCAGAGGCAGTGCTCCTATGTGTAGTTGGCAGACTTGGAAATTTCGAGGTCGAAATTTTTCTAAGGGGGGTGGATTTGTGACGACCCGGACCAGAATCAGCAGTATGATCAGCTTGATCGATGAGTTACTGCGTAGTCGCAGTTGTCCGATGGTTATTCGAATCGCCATGCTTGTTAACGACTAAATTATTGGCCAAGAATTGGAGCTGGGTCTCTTCTTGAGAGTCGTAGTACATGTGATTTCGAGTTCGTGGGCGGTTCCGGATCGTTATTTGAACGACCGAGGAATTAATTATGAATATTTGAAGTTCGGGTTTTAAATGCAGCCTTCTTAACGACTAAATTACCGGTCAGGAATTTGGTTTCAGCTTCTTCACGGAAGTTGTTCAGAATTTAATTTCGAGTTTGTGGAAACTTCCGGAGCATTTTTCTGAGTTACGAAGATTAAGTTGTGATTATTTCCGATTGTTGGTTATTTAGTCGATTAAATATGTGTTTGGTTGAAGGGTTGACTTTTTATCCGTTTGGCCGATGTGTTTGACTTTGGATGATAATTGAAGATCATGTCGAGACGAGTTTGTGGCCACGAGAATTATCGGAATCGGAGTTACGACGAGAGAGTTACGAGGGTTTAAAGTTCGTCGGAATGGATAAACATGAAGTTTCCTAATGGGGAAAGGCCTATAAATAGAGGTTTCCTGTTTGGGAAACCTGCCATATTGGGAAAGCTGGGTTGACCCACGTTGACCCACGGGTCAAGAATAACCCGTTTGGAGGCCGAAATGGTTCGCCGAAATTGAGGCCGATTCCGGCCATATTTGGGCACGACTTCTTCACAAGATTTGTTGGGCTCGAGCTCCTCTTCGGATTGGTAGGTGGATCGTCCCGTGGGGTGGTCGGAGGAGAGAGAATCGAATCGGCAAAGTTATAGATTTTCCGGCGAGTTTTATTCGATTCGGGTGACGGCGTGGAGAGAGATCCGTTGAATTGAGGGGTTTTGTTAGCCTTGAGCTAAGAAATCTTTTCCAAGTGGTCTTGAGGGTTGCCGTGGCCGGAGGAGAGAGATCCGTTGAATTGAAATTCCGGTAAGGGTTTGGAACTTTGAGTTGATTTTTGGAGGTTTTCCGGTTAAAATTGGCCTTAACTTATAACTGGAAAGTTGTTGGAATCGTCGAGATCTTCAAAACCATGTATGCCATGTATTTTTCTGGGCAGATTGGATTTTCCGGTGGCCGAAGGCAGCGGCGACGGCGGCGGCGATTTTTCGCCCGGAGTAGTTTTCGACGAATTGCATGTCATTTCACTCGAAATCGCGCCCAGATCGCAGTGGAGAGGTTTGTTTTTCGAATTGAGCGTCCGAAAGTAAAGCGAGGTATTGAGGTGTTATATATGGATTTTCGACGATTCGTCGTATTCGGATTTCGTGTTTCCGAGGACGGTGGTTTCTCGTGATTTGTCTTGTATTGTCGGATTATGACTTTGAATAATGGACTTTGTGAATATTCAGGGGTCCGTGATCGTTGTTTTGGCGAGGGACATTCTGCCAGATCACGGGTTACGCCAGTCTGTGAGTGGACAATTTCTTTTCACGGATTGTTTGCGAGTCTTTTATATGATTTTCGAACTTGAGCATGCGTATTGAGATTACGGATTACATGAGCATATGTTTTATGATTATACGATTATACTTATACGGATATACATATACGAATATGCATATATTTATATATTGTTTCATGCATTTGCATCGAGCTGTTTATGATTTGGTTTACACAGAGTACAGTCGTGGTTACGTTGTTGTATCGATACACTTTGTCTCTCGGTTGATCCCCGATGGTAGGCCGCCTGGAGGGGCGTTTCCCCAACCAGACCGGTGAGGGGCGTATCCCCGGATCCGAGGCCATTTCTGACTAGAATCACGTGTGGGTTTGGGATCCCGTGATTCTGACTGTACTAGCACGGTGTGTGTCCATGAGTGACCCCATGGGATTTTTACTTGCATGCTCAGTACACTAGAGGAGTATGAGTTTTACCTCGTGTACTTGTTATTTTATTTACCTATACTCATATATATCAACTGGTGAAAGACATTTATTTTCGTCCACTCACTCTAACGTGTTTATTGTCTTTCCCCTAGGCTTTTCAGTTTCCGTGCCCAGTTTGCAGTTCAGGCTCTGGTGTCGTACGTCGTGGTCGGAGGCATAGTGCTCGAGCTACTTTGTTTCATCCAGTAGGTTTATTGTTCTACCTACTGTGGTATGCGTATATGATTATGTATTAGAAGTCGCTCTGAGCGTCCTATTGTATATGCTATATGATTTTACACCGGATTTCAGTGAAGTATAGATATATTTATTGATTTACTTTACTGTTGATATATTGAGAAATCTGGATGGGATTGGTGCCCACGGTTTTCTTTTTGTGGCATAGGATGAAGTGTATTTTCCGCGTGCAGTTAATGGTAATTCCACGTTAGTAACGAAACTCTGCCAAAATTTTGAAAATTTTTTGTTGGTTCGTGTTTTCGAAGGGGTTTGACTCCGGTTTAAGGAGCTAAATCGGGGTTGGGTCCTTTCATTTTTTGTCTCGATCACCTCATCACGCTCATTGGCCTTAATGATCATTTTCTTTCCCCCGGTGGCCTGCTCAAGATTCTTCTTGCTTACGGGGCCTCCAGTCTTTCATTTTCCATTGGCATTAACGAGATTGCCTAATAATACAATGTCAAAAAATGAAATTATTAATTGACACTATTTATAGTTTTAAGTAATAATTAAGTAATCAATCTTGTTAAATAAAATTTACCTGCGTCGTCCGTCTGCTAGTTCATGCACCTCGCACTCCAAAGATACACGGGGTCGAACGGCTTGAACACATACGCTTCCTCCACGGTCAGGAACTCTGGCTGTCCTTCAATAAAATTAACCCTCCCCCTAGCATCAAATTGAGGGATGATAGGAATCTCGTCGGGCACGAAGAGACCGGACGACGAAGATAGACGAGGCCTGGACGATGAGACGCCTGAACCATCTGCCTCAGATGATTGCCGTGAAAGGGTAGTAGGAACCGGGCCAATAAAGGGGAGTAGGAACCGGGCCTGGAGTTTCTGATGCACCCGTTGAGGGTCGCTCACCTGAGTGTCTGCTGCCTGAGGGTCGAGGCTGGACTGTGGGTTGCAAGGATCCAAATCGTGCAACTTCCTCCTGTTCTCGCGCACGTAGCAAAACTTGTGCGCGAGCATTCATTATAGGGCCGCTGCGCGTGTTGCTGATTGCGGCAGAGGATGCTTGACTACTGCTCCCTCCACCATTTTCGCTCTGGGATCTCGGTTCGGATCTAGTCGCTCTCCATTTGTTAGCCCCAAGTCAATTTGCCGAAAAACTTCCTACACATCCAACAATTAAACACAACAGCAACAATTCAACAACCACATCCGTGACAACAACAATAACAAAACAACATGTTGATAGCAAAAAATATGCTTATATATATATACCTTTATACATCAAGTTTATGCAAAAATAAATTGTCAACTAATTAAACCAGCAGTATATACATGCCAAAAATATATTCTATAGGCCAAAAATAAATTCTACATGCCAAAAATATACTATAAAATATATTCTACATGCCAAAAATATACTACAAAATATATTCTACAAGCCAAAAATATATTCTAACCAATTCTTAATTAACCAACACAAAAATATATACTACAAAATATATTCTACATACACCAAAATATATTCTACATCTCACAACTCCATCAACGATATTTAATTAACCAAAAATATATTCTACAAAATATATTCTACACAAAAATATATGCTACAAATATATTCTTAATTATACCAACACAAAAATATATACTACAAAATATATTCTACATACACAAAAATATATTCTACATCTCACAACTCCATCAACGATATTTAATTAACCAAAAATATATTCACCAAAATATATTCTACAAATATATTCAACAAAATATATGTGACGACCCGAACCAGAATCAGTAATGTAGTCGGCACAATTCACGAGTTAGCGTGTAGTCGCAATCAGTCGTTAATTGTGTGGTTTGCCGATTTGATTCACGACTTGATTTTCAGCCGAGAATTTGAATTGAGTTTCTTCACGGAAGTTGTAGAGTACGTAATTTCAAGCTCGTGGACGGTTCCGAATGATTTTTCCGATAACCGAGGAATATAATATGATTATTCAAAGTTTTGATTTTCGACGAGTTTAACCGTTTGTTTCGTGTTTATCCGAATCATTTTGAATATTCGTTTTGGACCGTCGATTGACCCGAGACGCGAGTATAAATATCGGAAATAGTCGTAAAATCGTCGAAAAACACTGTTTGACGTTGAACAGACCGTTGACATTCCAAATTTGGAAACTTGACCGTTGACCAGAGAGGGAAGACTTTCCCGTTCGGTTTCGCCTGCCGACTTTCTTTTTTCGGCCACCTCCGGCCACGTGAAGGGTAAGGTTCGCTTCCTCTCGTGATTTCAAGTTGATTAGTGTTTGAATTTGTGAAAATTGATTGAGTTTTGGAGGAGAACGAATCGGGCCGATGTGGGTTTTTCGCCGGTGACGGGGGGCTGTGCTCCGGCGAGTTTTGGAGGTGTAGAGATGTTGGGGTTTCAACTCCCCACACCTTGGTGATGCTTTCCCTGTGGTTAGTTTTGGTCGAGGTGGTGGTTTTAGGAGGACCCGATTGGGTTGCCAGAATCTGGATTCCGATCTGTTTCGGGCAATTTTTAGATGGGTTCTGGTTTGATTTGGGCTTTGTGTCAGTGGAAGAAAAGGCTAGGCTTGAGTTGAGCTTCATTTCTGGAGCTTCCTCGCCGTGGAATTCCATCGTTGACGGCGCGCCAGCGGCGGCGGCGGCGGTCAACTGCGAAGCTCCGGCGAGGGGTTGACTTTTTGGTTTTCGACGTTTTTAATGTCTTTTTTCTCGTAATCGCGCCCTGAGTATCGCCTTAAGGTTTTTGTAGTGATTTGGGTATCGGATTTTCAGTCGAAGGTTTTGAGTGGAGATTTCGTGTGACGACCCGAACCAGAACCTATTGCATATTCGGCACAATTCTCGAGATTGAGTTTAGTCGCGGGTTTTCGTCGTGTATGTGGTTTGTCATTCGATTCGCGACTTTGTTTTCGGTCGAGAATTTGGGTTGAGTGTCTTCACGGAAAATGTTGAGTACGTGATTTCGAGCTCGAGGGCGATTCCGGAAGATTTTTCCGATAATCGAGGAATATTTTATGATTATTTGAAGTTTCGGTTTCCGACGAGTTTATCCGATTGTTTCGAGTTTATCCGAATCATTTCGTATATTCGTTTTGGACCGTCTATCGACCTGAGGCGCGAGTATAAATATCGAAAATAGTCGTAAATTGTCGAGAAATATTGTTTCGCATTGACCGGCCGTTGACTTTCCAAAAATAGGAAGTGACATGTTTGACCGAAGAGGAAAGTTTCCTCTTTGAGCTGTGACGTCCGACGACCCATTTTCCGGCCACCTCTGACTTCGGCAAGGGTATGGTTCGATTCCTTGTTGAATTTCGAGTTGATTAGTGTTTGAGTTTGAGAAAATTGGTTGTGTTTTGGGTGAGGACCATTAGAGGCCGAACTGGTTTTTTTCGCCGTGATCGGAGGAGACTCTCCGGCGAGCCACGGTGGCTAGGAGGTTGGGGGTTTTCCTTCCCTTGGCTTGGTGAAGCTATTCCTAAGTTTTGATTGGGTTTTAATGGAGTTTTCCGGCGAACCCGATTCGGTTGCCGGAGGTGAAATCCTATTCGGGTTTGTGCCGTTTTGGACGAGTTAGATCGTGAATTGGACCTCGTGACTGTTGAAGAAGAGACTCGGCTTGAGATGGGCTTTAATTCTAGAAATTTTGGCCGTGAAATTCCACCGCCGACGGCGCACCGCCGCCGGCGGCAGGGGTCAACGGTGGTCAACGGCGAGGAAAAGTCAACTTTTCAGATTTCGATAATTTTAATGTCATTTTTCTCGTAATCATGCCCTGGTTATCGTACAGCGGTTTTTGGGTCGATTTGATTTGCCGATTTTCAGTCGAGATTTTGAGTGGGGATTTCGGGATTTCCGTAATTCATTTTGTACTGCATTTCGTATTTCCGGGAACGGTTGGTTTCCGTGCATCAGTACAATGTTGTGGACTATGATTTTGATCAGTTGTGTTTTATGAATATATTCAGAAGATCGAGATCGAGATCGGGATCGTGATTGTGCTTCTGGCGAGGGATCTTCCGCCGGGCCACGAGATTAGAGCGAGTGTGCTTTTTACTCACCTGTGAGTGGACAATTTCTTTTCACGGAAATCTTGCGAGTCTTTTATATGATCTATGAACTTGAGCATGCGTATGAGATTTCAGATTATATGAGCATGTGTTTTACGATTATACGATTATACTTATACGGATATACGTATACGAGTATACATACACTTATATGCTGTATCTTGCATTTGCATCGAACTGTTTATGATTTGATTTTCACAGAGTACAGTTTCAGTTACGTTGTTGTATCGATACACTGCATCCCGGCTGATCCCCGAGGATGTTACCGGCTGGAATCACGTGTGGGCTAGGGACCCCGTGGTTCTGAATCACGTGTGGGCAAGGGACCCCGTGGTTCTATCTGTGAGATTTTTACTTGCATGCTCAGTACGCTGGAGGAGTAAGATTTTTACCTCGCGTATTTTATTATTTTATTTACCTGGACTCGCATATGTTATTTTAAACATATATATATCAACTGGTGAAAGACATTTATTTTCGTCTACTCACTCTAACGTGTTTATTGTCTTTCCCCTGGGCTTTTCAGTTTCCGTGCCCAGTTGCAGTTCAGGTTTGGTGTTTTCACGTCGCGGTTTGGAGGCTAGTGATCAGAGTTACCTGTGCTTTCCAGTAGGTTCTTGTTTCGCCTACTGATGTGTATATTGTATATATTTTACTTTAGAGGTCGCTGTGATACATTCTAATACTTGTTTATACGGATTTTCTCGGATATACATATATACATAGTACAGTTGGTTTACTGTTATTGATTATATTGATGTTGAGAAATTCGGATGGGATTGGTGCCCACGGTTTGGCTTTTGTGGCATAGGACGAAGTGTTAATTTCTGGGTGCAGGTTATGGTAATTCCACGCTAGTAACGAAACTCTGCCGAAATTTTGAAAATTTTTTGTTGGTTCGTATTTTCGAAAGGGTTTGGTTCCGGTTTAGGTAACTGAATCGGGATTGGGTCCTTTCAGCTTGGTATCAGAGCATTAGGTTGTTAGATTCTGTAGACTCTTGTAGTTGTGATGCTTAGGGTATTTGAGTTGATACAGCATGACTGGAGTGATGACCCGACTGGCCAGTGGTACTCATCAATACTTCGGGTGTTGTGTGTCCTCAAATATCTGCGGTTTCATGATTACGTTCTTTCTGCTTGTACCTAATGCTTGTCTTGTATCAGTAGGATGCCTCCTCGACGTGGTCCCCGTGTTGATCGGGATGATGATCCTGATGAGGATCGGCAAACGCGCGACTTGCTTATGCGAGTGCTGCGTTTGGAAGAGCGTTTTGACCCTGTGGTCAAGGCTCGTACTGCTGGTGCTACTGTGTTTTCGGGTTCAGTTGATCCAGAGATATGCGAGGCATGGTTGGTTCAGATTGAAGGTGTTTGTGAGTGTCTGCAGTTTACTTCTGAGCAGATGACAGTAGCCGCAGTTGGTTTACTCGAGGGTGATGCATACTTTTGGTGGGTCAGCACCGACAGGGTTCCTGTGGATACTCCGTGGACATTGTTTCGTGATTTGTTTATGCGGAGGTATTTTAATCAGGCTACCCAGCAGCGCAAGTACGAGGAGTTTACGAACTTGAGGCAGGGTAATTTGTCTGTACTTGAGTATCGGGATCGGTTTACCCGTTTGTCTCGTTTTGCGCGGGATATGGTGGCTACTGAGGAAGCCAAGTGTCGTAGATTAGAGCTGGGATTGAATCTGAACATCAAGGCGACACTGACTACGATGCCTCGTAACAACTTTGACGAGTTTGTTAGTGCTGCACTCCGAGGCGAGGATATTGAGCAGGAGAGACATCAGAGGTACCAGCCGAGGCGATTTGAGGAAGGTGGACCGAGTCAGGGGCCTTCGAAGAGGCAGGGTTCTGATACTTCCGGTTCAGCTTCATCCTCTGGTGGTGGATCTTATCGCTCACCATTTAGTATACCGAGGCAGAGATCTAGATGGAGGAGAGATCGACCGCGGCGACCACAGGCTAGTGTTGATTCTAGAGGTTCTAGTATTCCTCGGCGTACTGGTGGCACATTTTCTGTTCCGAGAGACTATTCGTTGTGCAGTCTCTGCAACAAGCATCACTTTGGACCATGTCAGCGGGGTCCTGTCATTTGTTATCGTTGTGGCCAGGTGGGTCACTATTCGAGGGAGTGTCCTCAGTTGTATAGTGCTGGTGATCAGGCGGCTCAGAGTTCTGGGGCTGAGCGAGGTGCCCCTACGGGTACTCGACCAGCACAGTTTGCAGGTCAGGGCAGACAACAGGGACAGCCCCAGCGAGGACGGCCAGCCGGACAGGCGAGGGTTCTTGCTATGATTCTACGTGAGGGCAGAGCATCACCGGAGGTCGTTATCGGTACGTTACATGTTTTTGGTATTCCTGTACTTGCATTGTTAGATTCGGGCGCTACACATTCATTTATATCATTTAGACTGTCATCATTGGCTACGGTACCTGCATCTCCACTTCCGGGGTTGTGGAGGGTGTTGTATCCGTCAGGTGAGGTTGTGAGCATCGGTTGGGTTTACCGAGATTGTGAGGTGTTTATTGATGGCCATGTTTTAGTCGCAGATCTGTTACTGCTTGATATTGTGGGTTTTGATATGATCTTGGGTATGGACTTCCTAGAGTCGCACTGGGCCATGTTTGATTGCCATATGAAGGAGGTCGCGTTTCGACGACCAGGGTTACCCGAGATACTGTTTCGAGGTGGGAAGAACACTTCACTTCCGTGTTTGATTTCCGCGATGAGGGCGAATCAGTTGATGAAGAAGGGTTGTGTTGCTTACTTAGCCCATGTTGTGGACACTACAGCTGCAGTGCCGGATCTTGGTAGTATTGAGGTTGTGTCTGAGTTTCCGGATGTGTTTCCAGCGGAGTTACCTGGTATACCCCCTGTACGGGAGATTGATTTTACTATTGAGTTATTACCGGGTCCTGGACCGATTTCCCAGACACCATACCAGATGGCGCCTTCGGAGTTGAATGAGTTGCAGATTCAGCTCCAGGAGTTGTTAGAGAAGGGATTCATTCGACCAATTGTTTCTCCGTGGGGTGCTCCAGTGTTGTTTGTGCGGAAGAAGGACGGGTCCATACGTTTGTGCATCGACTATCGGAAACTGAATCAGATTACAGTGAGGAACAAGTATCCGTTGCCGCGGATTGACGACTTGTTCGATCAGCTGAAGGGAGCAGCAGTCTTTTCGAAGATTGACATTCGTTCCGGATATCATCAGTTGAGGATCCGAGACTCTGATGTAGCCAGGACAGCATTCAGGACGCGGTATGGGCACTACGAGTTTTTGGTTATGCCGTTTGGGTTGACCAACGCCCCCGCAGCTTTCATGGACTTGAAGAATCAGGTGTTTCGACGATTCCTGGACAAGTTCGTGATTGTATTCATTGACGATATCCTGATTTATTCCAGGAGTGTGGGCCAGCACAAGAAGCACTTGCAAGAAATGTTGCGGACTTTGCGGGACCATCAGTTGTTCGCGAAGTTTAGCAAGTGTGAGTTCTGGTTGGATAGTGTGAAGTTTCTGGGCCACGTGATTTTGGCCGAGGGAGTTAGTGTTAATCTTGACAAGATCGAGGCCGTGCTGAACTGGAGTAGACCCACTACTGTGCCAGAGATTCGGAGTTTCTTGGGTTTAGCAGGCTATTATCGTCGGTTTGTGCAGGATTTCTCCCGGATTGCTACACCACTGACCAGATTGACAAAGAAAGGCGTCAAGTTTGAGTGGTCTGATGCGTGCGAGGAGAGTTATTTGCTCCTGAAGAAGAGATTGACTACCGCACCGGTTCTAACATTGCCAGACGACAGTGGTGAGTTTGTTGTGTATAGTGACACGTCGAAGTTAGGCCTTGGCTGTGTATTAATGCAGCATGGTAGAGTCGTGGCATATGGTTCCAAACAGCTGAAACCGCACGAGGCCAACTATCCGACGCATGATTTGGAGTTAGCCGCTATCGTGTTAGCGTTGAAGAGTTGGAGACATTATCTGTATGGTGCTCAGTGTAAGATTTTCACTGACCACAAGAGTCTCACCTACTTGCGGACACAGCCGCATTTGAACATGAGGCAGCGCCGATGGATGGAGTTGATTAACGATTACAACTGCACATTTGAGTACCATCCAGGGAAGGCCAATGTTGTGGCAGATGCACTTAGTCGGAAATCTGGAGCCTCGTTGTTTCACATGTGTGTGGCCAGAGTCTCGATGTTAGCCGAGCTTTGAGCTACAGGTGCTGTGTTTGGGTATGATGATGATGGAGCTTTGTTGGCCAGTTTTCAGGTTCGACCTGTACTAGTTGATCAGGTACGAGAGGCACAGGATTCAGATCCTTACTTGCTGGGTAAGAAGACCATGATACGGAATGGTGTGCCTACAGAGTTCCGATTGAGCGACGACGGTACGTTGTTGTTCAGAGGCAGGCTATGTGTACCCAGAGACGAGGACTTGAAGAAAGAGATTCTGGACGAGGCCCACAGTTCAGCGTATGCGATGCATCCCGGAGGTACGAAGATGTTTCGTACACTTCGAGCGTACTATTGGTGGCGCAACATGAAGCGGGAGATTGCCGCGTACGTGAGTCGGTGTTTGATCTGTCAGCAGGTGAAGGCGGAGAGGCAGAAACCTGCAGGGAAACTACAGCCACTTGAGATTCCGATTTGGAAGTGGGAGCATATTACGATGGATTTCGTCTATCAGTTGCCGCGTACTTCGGCGGGCAACACAGGTATTTGGGTTATTGTTGACTGACTGACGAAATCCGCACATTTTCTTGCACTTCTAGGGAAGATTTCAGTGGGCAGATTGGCCAAGTTGTACTTATCTGAGATTGTTCGCTTGCATGGGGTGCCTGTGTCCATTGTTTCTGACCGAGATAGTCAGTTCACTTCTGAGTTTTGGTAGGCGTTGCAGCGAGCTTTGGGTACGAGGTTGCGATTTAGTACAGCTTTCCATCCTCAGACTGACGGGCAGTCCGAGCGGACCATTCAGACTCTTGAGGATATGCTGAGATCGTGTGTGTTGCAGTTCCGTGGGAACTGGGATCAGCAGTTACACTTGATTGAGTTCGCCTACAACAACAGCTATCAGGCCAGTATTGAAATGGCACCGTACGAGGCTCTGTACGGGAAGCAGTGTCGTACTCCATTGTGTTGGAGTGAGGTGGGCGAACGTTGGCTCATTGGTCTTGATTTGGTGAAAACCACGATGGAAAACATACAGGTTATCCGGGATCGGTTGAGGATCGCCCAGGATCAGCTGAAGAGTTACGCAGATGTGAGGAGGAAGAGCTTAGAATTCGAGGTTGGTGATTGGGTCTTCCTGAAACTATCTCCGTGGTGGGGAGTTGTGCGTTTCGGGAAGTGTGGCAAGCTTCGACCGCGGTACATTGGTCCGTATGAGATTACAAAGAGGGTTGGAGCTGTTGCTTACAGACTTGAGTTACCAGCAGAGATGGCTCGTGTTCATGATGTCTTCCATGTTTCGATGTTGCGGAACTACATCTCAGATCCTTCACATGTGTTAGCTCCACAGCAGTTGCCAATCAAAGAGGATTTATCATATGTTGAGGAGCCAGTGCAGATTCTCGATCGTCGTGAGCAGGAGTTGAGGCACCGTGTGATTCCGCTGGTGAAGGTCTTGTGGCAGAACCACTCAGTTGAGGAGGCCACCTAGGAGACCGAGCAGCGTATGCGGGAGCAGTATCCTCATCTGTTCACTTGACAGGTACATAAATTTCGAGGTCAAAATTTCTTTAAGGGCGGTAGATTTGTGACGACCCGAACCAGAACCTGTTGCATATTCGACACGATTCTCGAGATTGAGTTTAGTCGCGGGTTTTCGTCGTGTATGTGGTTTGTCAATTCGATTCGCAACTTTGTTTTCGGTCGAGAATTTGAGTTGAGTGTCTTCACGGAAAATGTTGAGTACGTGATTTCGAGCTCGAGGGCGGTTCCGGAAGATTTTTCCGATAACCGAGGAATATTTTATGATTATTTGAAGTTTTGGTTTCCTACGAGTTTATCCGATTGTTTCGAGTTTATCCGAATCATTTCGTATATTCGTTTTGGACCGTCGATCGACCCGAGGCGAGAGTATAAATATCGAAAATAGTCGTAAATTGTCGAGAAATACTGTTTCGCGTTGACCGGCCGTTGACTTTCCAAAAATAGCAAGTGACATGTTTGACCGAAGAGGAAAGTTTCCTCTTTGAAATGTGACGTCCGATGACCCATTTTCCGGCCACCTCCGACTTCGGCAAGGGTATGGTTCGATTCCTTGTTCAATTTCGAGTTGATTAGTGTTTGAGTTTTAGAAAATTGGTTGTGTTTTGGGTGAGGACCATTAGAGGCCGAACTGGTTTTTTTCACCGTGATCGGAGGAGACTCTCCGGCGAGCCACGGTGGCTAGGAGGTTGGGGGTTTTCCTTCCCTTGGCTTGGTGAAGCTATTCCTAAGTTTTGATTGGGTTGTAATGGAGTTTTCCGGCGAACCCGATTCAGTTGCCGGAGGTGAAATCCTATTCGGGTTCGTGCCGTTTTGGACGAGTTAGATCGTGAATTGGACCTCGTGACTGTTGAAGAAGAGACTCGGCTTGAGATGGGCTTTAATTCTGGAAATTTTGGCCGTGCAATTCCACCGACGACGGCTCGCCGCCGGCGACGGCGGCGGTCAACGGTGGTCAACGGCGAGGAAAAGTCAACTTTTCAGATTTCGACAATTTTATTGTCATTTTTCTCGTAATCACGCCCTGGTTATCGTACAGAGGTTTTTGGGTCGATTTGATTTTCCGATTTTCAGTCGAGATTTCGAGTGGGGATTTCGGGATTTCCGTAATTCATTTTGTACTGCATTTCGTATTTCCGGGAACGGTTGGTTTTCGTGCATCAGTACAGTGTTGTGGACTATGATTTTGATCAGTTGTGTTTTATGAATATATTTAGGAGATCGAGATCGAGATCGGGATCGTGATCGTGCTTCTGGCGAGGGATCTTCCGCCGGGTCACTAGATTAGAGCGAGTGTGCTTTTTGGTCACCTGTGAGTGGACAATTTCTTTTCACGGAAATCGTGCGAGTCTTTTATATGATCTATGAACTTGAGCATGCGTATGAGATTTCGGATTATATGAGCATGTGTTTTACGATTATACGATTATACTTATACGGATATACGTATACGAGTATACATACACTTATATGCTGTATCTTGCATTTGCATCGAACTGTTTATGATTTGATTTTCACAGAGTACAGTTTCAGTTACGTTGTTGTATCGATACACTGCATCCCGGCTCATCCCCGAGGATGTTACCGGCTGGAATCACGTGTGGGCTAGGGACCCCGTGGTTCTGACTGTACTACCCAGCTAGGATCACGTGTGGGCTAGGGACCCCGTGGTTCTATCTGTGAGATTTTTACTTGCATGCTCAGTACGCTGGAGGAGTATGACTTTTACCTCGCGTATTTTATTATTTTATTTACCTGGACTCGCATATGTTATTTTAAACATATATATATCAACTGGTGAAAGACATTTATTTTCGTCCACTCACTCTAACGTGTTTATTGTCTTTCCCATGGGCTTTTCGGTTTCCGTGCCCAGTTGCAGTTTAGGTTTGGTGTTTTCACGTCGGGGTTTGGAGGCTAGTGATCAGAGTTACCTGTGCTTTCCAGTAGGTTCTTGTTTCGCCTACTGATGTGTATATTGTATATATTTTACTTTAGAGGTGTCTCTGATACATTCTGATACTTGTTTATACGGATTTTCTCGGATATACATATATACATAGTACAGTTGGTTTACTGTTATTGATTATATTGATGTTGAGAAATCCGGATGAGATTGGTGCCCACGGTTTGGCTTTTGTGGCATAAGACGAAGTGTTAATTTCTGGGTGCAGGTTATGGTAATTCCACGCTAGTAACGAAACTCTGCCGAAATTTTGAAAACTTTTTGTTGGTTCGTATTTTCGAAAGGGTTTGGTTCCGGTTTAGGTAACTGAATCGGGATTGGGTCCTTTCAGCTTGGTATCAGAGCATTAGGTCGTCAGATTCTATAGACTCTTGTAGTTGTGATGCTTAGGGTATTTGAGTTGATACAGCATGACTGGAGTGATGACCCGACTTGAAAGGACCCAATCCCGATTCAGTTACCTAAACCTGAATCAAACCCTTTCGAAAATACAAACCAACCAAAATTTTTCAAAATTCCGGCAGAGTTTCGTTACTAGTGTAGAATTACCATAACCTGCACCCAGAAATTAACACTTCGTCCTATGCCACAAAAAGAAAACCGTGAGTTCGGAAAAACACAACACATATATATATATATATACGGAGGTTGTCGGGCGACTTCTCAAATCCGACGTCAGGTGAATCGCTCAAACCTGACAGCGATAGGCCAGGGGACCACTCAACTCTGGCGGCACGCAGGGGACCACTCAACCCCGCCCAGAGGAATCTCTCAACTCTGACCCAGAGGAATCTCTCAACTCTGGCCCAGAGGAATCTCTCAACTCTGGTACATCGATGTATTAAATGCCATCACAAATAAACACATATAACAATACCTCCGGAAACAACATATATCACAACATCGTATAATTAAATACGGAAATCAATAAATCCACGAACTCGCAAAATCAACAGTGAAAATAGAAACTTGTCCACTCACAGATCAGCTAGCGCGAACTCGCGCTAATCTCGTGGTCCGGCGGAAGTTCCCTCGCCTGAAGCACGATCACGATCCCAATCTCGATCTCGATCTCCTGAACATATTCATAAAACATCTCCGATCAATATCGTAATCTACAACACTGTATTGATGCACGGAAACCAACCGTTCCCGGAAATACGAAATGCAATACAAAATGAATTACGGAAATCCCGAAATCCCCACTCGAAATCTCGACTGAAAATCGGCTAGCCAAATCGACCCAAAAACCTCTGGACGATGATCAGGGCCCGATTACGAGAAAAACGACATTAAAATTATCGAAATCTGAAAAGTCAACTTTCCGGCCGTTGACCGCCGCCGCCGCCGGCGGCGCGCCGTCAACGGTGGAATCACATGGCCAAAATCTCCAGATTTCAAGCTCTCCTCATTTCGAATCACTTTCCCTTCTACCTCTTAAGCCAATTCTCTCCCTAACACCTTCAATTTCATCGAAATCCAACCGGAAAAACCCACCGGAAAACCCATTCGGGTTCGAGCTAAAACCTAACCAATTCCAAAACTAATTACATGGGAAGCATCCCTAGACCAAGGGGAGTCGAACCCCTAACCATACCGCCACCGAGGCTCGCCGGAACACGGCCAACCAACTCCGGCGATTCCAACCCGTTCGGCCTTAATCCTACCTCCACAAATCTCCATCAATTTCCACATTTCAAAGTGCAAACCTACTCGAAATCAAACAAGGAAGCTGATTATACCTTTCTCGAAGCCAAAGGTTGCCGGAAAACAGGTCGTCGGACAGTCACCAAATCGGGAAACTTCTCCCCCTCAAGTCAACGCAGTCAACTTACCAAATATAGAAAGTCAACGTCTGGTCAACGGAAAATAATGTTTTACAACTAATTCTCGACTATTTCGCTATTTATACTCGAGCCTCGGGTCGATCGACGGTCCAAAACGAATATACGAAATGATTCGGATAAGCTCGAAATAATCGGATAAACTCGTCAAAATCTGAAACTTCAAATAATCATAAAATATTCCTCGGTTATCGGAAAAATCTTCCGGAGCCGTCCACGAGCTCGAAATCACGTACTCAACAATTTCCGTGAAGACACCCAACTCAAATTCTCGACTGAAAACATAGTCGCGAATCAAATCGACAAACCACACAATATCGTAAAACTGCGACTATAACCAAATCTCGAGAATCGTGCCAAACACACATCTGATTCTGGTTCAGGTCATCACACGACTGGCCAGCGGTACTCATCAATACTTCGGGTGTTGTGTGTCCTCAAATATCTGCGGTTTCATGATTACGTTCTTTCTGCTTGTAACTAATGCTTGTCTTGTATCAGTAGGATGCCTCCTCGACGTGGTCCCCGTGTTGATCGGGATGATGATCCTGATGAGGATCGCCGAACGCGCGACTTGCTTATGCGAGTGCTGCGTTTGGAAGAGCGTTTTGACCATGTGGTCAAGGCTCGTACTGCTGGTGCTACTGTGTTTTCGGGTTCAGTTGATCCAGAGATATGCGAGGCATGGTTGGTTCAGATTGAACATGTTTGTGAGCGTCTGCAGTTTACTTCTGAGCAGATGACAGTAGCCGCAGTTGGTTTACTTGAAGGTGATGCATACTTTTGGTGGGTCAGCACCGACAGGGTTCCTGTGGATACTCCGTGGACATTGTTTCGTGATTTGTTTATGCGGAGGTATTTTAATCAGTCTACCCAGCAGCGCAAGTACGAGGAGTTTACGAACTTGAGGCAGGGCAGTTTGTCTGTACTTGAGTATCGGGATTGGTTTACCCGTTTGTCTCGTTTTGCGCGGGATATGGTGGCTACTGAGGAAGCCAAGTGTCGTAGATTTGAGCTGAGATTTAATCTGAACATCAAGGATATGGTGGCTAACGTTTTACTTGCCTTTCCCCTGGGATTTTCGGTTTCTGTGCCCAGTTTGCAGTTCGGATTCTGGTGTTTCACGTCGCGGTTGGAGGCTAGTGATCTAAGCTACCTGTGTTTTCCAGTAGGTTCTTGTTTCGCCTACTGATGTATATATTGTATATATTTACACTAGAGGTCGCTCTGATTCATTTTGATACTTGTCTATACTGATTTTCTCGGATATAGTATATATATTACAGTATGTTTACTGTTTATTGATTATGATATGATGTTGAGAAATCTGGATGGGATTGGTGCCCACGGTTTGGTTTTTGTGGCATAGGACGAAGTGTTATTTTCAGGGTACAGGTTTATGCAATTCCACGTTAGTAACGTTACCCTGCCGAAATTTTGAATGATTTTTGTTGGTTCTCGTTTTCAGAAGGGGTTCGATTCCGGTTTAGGCAACTGAATCGGGGTTGGGTCCTTTTAATATATTCTACACAAAAATTTATTCTACAAAATATTTTCTACACAAAAATATATACTACAAATATATTCTTAATTATACCAACACCAACTTAAAATGCCTTAAATAATTAGGAGAATTTCATGTAAAATTGAAGATGATAAAATCGGATTGAGAGAGAGAGGTAATCAGATTGGGAAGAGTCACCGGCGGTGCTTGATTTCCGGCGGCCGGAGGGAGGGGAGGGGTGAATTTCAGATTTGGGGTTTTTTTTTGGGAAGAGGCGAGAGGGCAGGGAGGGGTGAATTCGGGCGAGGTCAGCGGCGAGAGGCGGAGGGGAGGCAATTCTAGGGTTTGAAGTTTAATTATGTCGAAGGAAGTCCTTGCCTCGTCGAACTAGGGATATAAGGCCAGAATTATTGCCGACGAGTTAGTAAGAAACTCGTCGGTTATAGTATGTTTACTAGAAAAATTTGCGAATAGGGCCTCAAAATTGCCATTCAAGCTGATTATTTGCTGTTTAAAACAGGGTTAGCTATTTGAAGACGTGAATTTCCCATATATATACAGCATAACAAACATACATGCACGTTTATACTCAAATACATCATTAACGTACTAAGGATGATAACCAGAATCATCTTCATCACTTGAGTCTGGCTCAGTTTCATAGTTAACCTCTGGCAATATGTGCTGCTCCGCGTCATCTGAATCATCGTCTACCTCATTTGGATTAACATCAAGAAGTTCTGCTCTAGTAATTCGAACCACACTCCCCGATCTTACATTATTAAGGGGTATCGTAGAGGATTTCGGAATGTCAAAAGCGTTCGGCTCTTGGTATGCAGTAACTTCTTCATCATCTGCGGTCTTACCAAGTGTGGCAGCACTGTATATGTTTCTATGAGCAACATGGTTAACCACCTTCCACGGGACATTGTTCATAAGATCATCAAGGTAAAAACTTTTTTTACTGATGTGGTAAGAACGAAAGGGTCTTCTTTATACTAGTTTGTAGCAGTATTCATCGAAAATATTCCGTACTGATCGGTCGTTGTGTTCTCTGGGCTAGTATCAAACCATCTACACTTGAACAAGTACACTTTCATGCGGTTCCCATAAATTAGTTCAACAACTAAATGAAGGACACCGTAATAGTCAACGCCATCCTGCCCACTATGGACCATCACCCCACAATTCTGTGTTTTCAGTCGGTCGTCTCTATTTTCACATATAAATTTCACGTCATTGACCTGACACATCGAGTAAACTTTTGAAGCTATCGGTTTCATCGCCAAGAGCCTCAATTCATTTGACCACTCTGGGTAACCATCATTTGCTACATGGTTCATCTGAAAAAGATAAGAAACCACACAAGAAATTATGAACATAGAAAAAGAAAACCACACACATGCTATATAAGGATATAAAAATATATATATACACACATATACCCTTACCCATTGACTAAAGTAGTTTGCAGACGTCCTGTTGTGGTACTCAAGATCACCGGCAATAACAGGGCAGTGAAGATGATAGTTTTTCCAATATTAAACTTCTGGACAGTTAATCAGTACCGACCAGTGGGCAATGACTACCTCATTTCCATCCAACTTATACGACTTTGGCAAGCTTCCCTGTACTACCACGTCATTGGAGATGATAGAAAGGTTGAACTCGGGTTCATTTATCGGCATATGTTGTTGGGGTCCTCCAGCGCTCCCAAATACAACTTGGTGTACGTTACACACTCGTGCGCAAGATATGCTTCAGCGATACACCATTCCGGTGTAGATTTATTCTTCACATAGTCCTTGTAGTCTCCAAATTGTCTACAAGTTAACAAGTGCATGTTATGATACTGAAAAAATAAGAATTTACATATAAAAACAGAGGCAAACACAAATGTATGAATCATTTGTACCTTTCCATGGGATACATCCAAGTGTAGTGTACCGGATCGGTAAGCAACAATTGTTCTGGAAGATGGATCATTAGGTAAGGCATGATGTCGAAGAAATTTGGGGGAAATATCCTCTCAAGCTTGCACATGATAAAAATGATGTCATCTTGCATCTCTCTGAGATCTGATTTTTTAACTTTTCTGGTGCATAACTTCTGAAAGAATCTTGACAACGCCACCAACGGCTCCACCACCTCTTTGGGCAGGTACCCTCGAATGAAAACAGAGAAAATGCGTTGAAGTAGTACATGGCAGTCATGACTCTTTAATCTGTACATCTTATTGTCCCGGAAGTTAACACACTTGCTTAGATTTCCTGCATAGCCATAAGGATACCTGCATAGCCATAAGCAACAATTATATTTCTTGCATAACCATAGCAACAATTATATTAATTACCTGCATAGCCATAAGGATACTTGACATTACTCATCCACCCAAAAATTTCATACTTCTGGTTCGGCTTGACGGTGTAAGGAGCTTGTGGCATTTTTTTCTTACCATCTCTCGACCACAAATGTTTCTGCAGTCCCATAGCTTTCAGATCAATGCGTGCCTTAGGGATGTCTTTTATTTTCCCCTCCCAATTCAGAACTGTACCCACCACACTTTCGCACACATTCTTCTCTATGTGCATGACATCTAGGTAGTGTCTGATAGGCAACCTGGGCCAGTACGAGAGTTCCCAGAATATGCACTTGTGTGTCCAAAACTTATACCTTTCGGGCTTATCTGGAATTGACGACACTATCTCAGGATGATTGCTCAGCTGGCCAAAATCATATTCATTAAGTACTTCCAAAATTTCATCCCCTGTCCATCGCTTAGGTGACACACCCGTTTCCACAGTCCCATCAAAAGCGTCTTGATCCTGCCTAAATGGGTGATCATCTGGAAGCCAACAACGGTGACGCATCTGAATAATTTTCCTACAATGAGGACTACAACAATCAACAGTCATGCACTCTGAACAAGCCCTGTACCCCTGGTAACGTTGCTTGACAACATACCGCGGGCAGGAAAATCACTGATGGTGCCAACAAGCATGGCATGCATCTGAAACATCTCATTTTTGAACCTATCGTAAGTGAGGTGGCCACGCTCACTCAAGTACTTAAGCTCCTCAATCAAAGGTCTCAAATACACATCGAGACACTTTCCTGGATAACCCGGGCCTGGAATTAACAGAGTGAGAATATTGTATTCCTTCTTCATGCACATCCATGGTGCAAGGTTGTACAGTACCAAAATAACTGGCTATATATATACTATATTGAAGACTCATCTTGCCAAAATGGTTGAATCTGTCAGATGAGAGCCCTAGCCAAACATTTCGGACCTCTGCTGCAAAATGATCAAACTCCCTGACCATATGCTTCCAAGCCTCTCCGTCGGCAGGGTGTATAAGGGTGTCATCGTCAGGCAAATTCCTCTCAGCCCACCATCTCATAGCTTCAGCCGTGAAAGCACACATGAACAACCGCTCCAGCCTATCAATCAACGGGAAATATCGAAGTATCTTCACAACTTTCTTGTTGCCTACAGGAGTCAACTTATACCTTTCCGTAAAACATACCGGGCAGGCTTTAAGGTCTTCAAGATCTTTCCCTCAGAAGAGAATGCAATCATCTCTGCATGCATGGATTTTGATGTAGGAAAGCCCAAGATCTTTCAGGATATGTCGCACCTTATGTTGAGTGGTAGGAAGGCGATGACTGGGTGGCAGTAGCGAAGCAGTCCACTTCAGCCAAGAATCAATAGCTTTGATAGTCATTTTGTTCTCCATTTTGAGCTGCATCACTCCCATGACACTTCCAAGAACAGTCTTACTACAACCGTTGTACAACGGAGTCTGTTGCAATGCAATCAGGTTGTTGTACTTGTCTATACCGCTTGTGTTGACATGAGCTCCAGGTAATGGCTCGACTGGCTCAATATGAGGGAAACCTTCAACGAAAGGAGGGACATTTGGTGCTTGATCAACAAATACACCGCTCTTATGAGGAAACATATCATTGATCAACATCGTTGTTGGATCATAGGATGGACTGGCTGAAAGGACCCAATCCCGATTCAGTTACCTAAACCGGAATCAAACCCTCTTGAAAATACGAACCAACAAAATTTTTCCAAAATTTCGGCAGAGTTTCGTTACTAGCGTGGAATTACCATAACCTGCACACGGAAAATACACTTCATCCTATGCCACAAAAAGCAAACCGTGGGCACCAATCCCAACCGGATTTCTCAACATCAATATATGAATCATAAACAGTAAACAGTACTGTACTATATATAGTATATCCGTGAAAATCCGCATAAACATGTATCAGAATGTATCAGAGCGACCTCTAGAGTAAAATATATACAATATGTACATCAGTAGGCGAAACAAGAACCTACCGGAAAACACAGGTGACTCTGATCACTAGCCTCCAAACTGCGACGTGAAACACCAAACCTGAACTGCAAACTGGGCACGGAAACCGAAAAGCCCAGGGGAAAGACAATAAACACGTTAGAGTGAGTGGACGAAAATAAATGTCTTTCACCAAGTAATATATACGTATGTAATCATAAGCGAGTCAAATGCACAAGTAAAGAAATGGTACACGAGGGAGACTCCAACTCCTCACGCGTACAGAGCATGCAATATAAAATCGTGGAATCACTCATGGACTACCACGCGATAGCACAATCTGAATCACGGGATCCCAGACCACACGTGATTCCTAGCCAGAAAGGCCTCGGGTCAGGATATCTGTCCTTCCCGGAGCGTACTCGGGGATCAGCCGAGAAGCCAAGGTGTATCGATACAACAACATATACTGAGACTGTACTCTGTGTAAACAAAATCATAAATCTTTTCTATGCACATGCTTAAAACATAATATGTACGTATAAATATATTCGTATATGCATAATCGTAAAACACATGCTCGTAAAATCATAATCAATCTGCATGCTCAAGTTCGTAAATCATTATAAAAGACTCGCAATCAATCAGTGAAAATAAATTGTCCACTCACAGACTCGCGTAACGCGCACTCGCGCTAAACTCGTGGTCCGGCGGAAGATCCCTCGCCTGAAGCACGATCATGATCCAGATCTCGATCTCCTGAATATCCACAAAAACGTAACTGATCAATAACGTAATCCACAACACTGTACTGATGCACGGAAACCAACCGTTCCCGGAAATACGAAATGCAGTGCAAAATGAATTACGGAAATCCCGAAATCCCCACTCGAAATCTCGACTAAAAATCGGCTAACCAAATCAACCCGAAAACCTCCGTACGATAACCAGGACGCGATTTCGAGAAAAACGACACTAATTACATCGAAATCTGAAAAAGTCAACTTTCCGGCCGTTGACCGCCGCCGCCGCGCCGTCAACGGTGGAATTTCTCGGTGAAACTTTCCAGATTTCAAGATCACACCATTTCGAACCACTTTCCCTTCTACCTCGAAGGCCAAATCCAAACGGAAGTCCTCCAATTTACCCAAAATCCGATCGAAAATACACATTCCGGTGACCTATTCGGGTTGCCTCAAAAACTCATCCCTAGCCACAATTATTCACAGCACGAGACTCAGAGAGATGAGGGGAGTCGAATACCCCTAATCCCCTCCTCCAAATCTCGCCGGAGCCTAGCCCCCCGTCACCGGCGAAATGTTCATTTCGGCCACTAATGGTTCCACCATAAAACACAACTAATTTCTCTCAAACAAAACACAGACCTACTCGAAATCATGAGAGGAAGGAGACCTTACCCTTCGCTTGGCCGGAGGTGGCTGGAAAACAGGTCGTCGGACGGCAATACTCAAAGAGGAAACTTCCCTCTTTGGTCAAACTGGTCAACTTTCCCGAAATAGTAAGTCAACGATGGTCAACTCAAAACATTGATTTTATGACAAATTCTCGACTATTCCGCTATTTATACTCGAGCCTCGGGTCGATCGATGGTCCTAAACGAATATACGAAATGATTCGGATAAACGCGAAACAAACGGATATACTCGTCGGAACCCGACACTTCAAATAATCATAAAATATTCCTCGGTTATCGGAAAAATCTTCCGGAACCACCCACGAGCTCGAAATCACGTACTCTACAATTTCCGTGAAGATACTCAACTCAAATTCTCGACCAAAAACCAAGTCGCGAATTGAATCGGCAAACCACAATTACGACAATAAACCGCGACTAAACTCAATCTCGAGAATCGTGCCGAATAAGCAACTGATCCTAGTTCGGGTCGTCAGAAATCTACCCCCTTAAAGAAATTTCGACCTCGAAATTTACGTACCTGTCATGTGAACAGATGAGGATACTGCCTCCGCATACGCTGCTCGGTCTCCCAGGTGGCCTTCTCAACTGAATGGTTCTGCCACAAGACCTTCACCAGCAGAATCACACGGTGCCTCAACTCCTGCTCACGACGATCGAGAATCTGCACTGGCTCCTCAACATACGATAAGTCCTCCCTGATCGGCATCTGCTGTGGGGCTAACACATGTGAAGGATCTGAGATGTACTTCCGCAACATCGAAACATGGAAGACATCATGCACACGAGCCATCTCAGCCGGTAACTCAAGTCTGTATGCAACAGCTCCAACCCTCTCCGTAATCTCATACGGACCAATGTACCGTGGTCGAAGCTTGCCACGCTTCCCGAAACGCACAACTCCCCTCCACGGAGATAGTTTCAGGAAGACCCAATCACCAACCTCGAACTCTAAACTCTTCCTCCTTACATCCGTGTAACTCTTCTGCCGATCCTGGGCGACCTTCAGTCGATCCCGGATAACCTGAATGTCCTCCATCGTGGTTTTCACCAAATCTGGACCAATAAGCCAACGCTCGCCCACCTCACTCCAACACAATGGAGTGCGACACTGTTTCCCGTACAGGGCCTCGTACGGTGCCATCTCAATACTGGCCTGATAGCTGTTGTTGTAGGCGAACTCGATCAAGTGTAACTGCTGATCCCAGTTTCCGCGAAACTGCAACACACATGATCTCAGTATATCCTCAAGAGTCTGAATGGTCCGCTCGGACTGCCCGTCAGTCTGAGGATGAAAAGCTGTACTAAATCGCAATCTCGTGCCCAACGCTCGCTGTAAAGCCTTCCAAAACTCAGAAGTGAACTGACTATCTCGGTCAGAAACAATCGATACAGGCACACCATGCAAGCGAACAATCTCTGATAAGTACAACTTGGCCAATCTGCCCACTGAAATCTTCCCCAGAAGTGCAAGAAAGTGTGCGTATTTCGTCAGTCGGTCAACAATAACCCAAATGCCAGTGTTGCCCGCCGAAGTACGCGGCAACTGATAGACGAAATCCATCGTGATATGCTCCCACTTCCAAACCGGAATCTCAAGTGGCTGTAGTTTCCCTGCATGTTTCTGCCTCTCCGCCTTCACCTGCTGACAAATCAAACACCGACTCATGTACGCGGCAATCTCCCGCTTCATGTTGTGCCACCAATAGTACGCTCGAAGTGTACGAAACATCTTCGTACCTCCGGGATGCATCGCATACGCTGAACTGTGGGCCTCATCCAGAATCTCCTTCTTCAAATCCTCGTCTCTGGGTACACTTAGCCTGCCTCTGAACAACAACGTACCGTCGTCGTTCAATCGGAACTCTGTAGGCACACCATTCCGTATCATGGTCTTCTTGCCCAGCAAGTAAGGATCTGAATCTTGTGCCTCTCGTACCTGATCAACTAGTACGGGTCGAACCTGAAAACTGGCCAACAAAGCTCCCTCATCATCATACCCAAACACAGCACCTGTAGTCCGAAGCTCGGCTAACATCGATACTCTGGCCATACACATGTGAAACAACGAGGCTCCAGATTTATGGCTAAGTGCATCCGCTACAACGTTGGCCTTCCCTGGATGGTACTCAAACGTGCAATCGTAGTCGTTGATCAACTCCATCCATCGGCGCTGCCTCATGTTCAGATCCGGCTGTGTCCGCAAGTAAGTGAGACTCTTGTGGTCAGTGAAAATCTTACACTGAGCACCATACAAGTAATGTCTCCAACTTTTCAATGCTAATACAATAGCGGCTAACTCCAAATCATGCGTCGGATAGTTGACCTCATGCGGTTTCAGCTGTCTGGAACCATATGCCACGACTCTACCATGCTGCATCAACACGCAACCAAGGCCCAACTTCGACGCATCACTGTATACAACAAACTCACCACTGTCGTCTGGCAACGTCAGAACCGTTGCGGTAGTCAATCTCTCCTTCAGGAGCAAATAACTCTCCTCGCACGCATCAGACCACTCAAACTTAACGCCCTTCTTCATCAATCTGGTCAGTGGTGTAGCTATCCGGGAGAAATCCTGTACAAACCGTCGATAATAGCCTGCTAACCCCAAGAAACTCCGGATCTCCGGCACAGTAGTGGGTCGACTCCAATTCAGCACGGCCTCGATCTTGTCAGGATCAACACTAACTCCCTCGGCCGAAATCACGTGGCCCAGAAACTTCACACTATCCAACCAGAACTCACACTTGCTAAACTTCGCGAACAACTGATGGTCCCGCAAAGTTCGCAACACCGCACGCAAGTGCTTCTTGTGCTGGCCCACACTCCTCGAATAAATCAAGATATCGGCTATGAATACAATCAGGAACTTGTCCAGGAACCGTCTAAACACCCGATTCATCAAGTCCATGAAAGCTGCAGGGGCGTTGGTCAACCCAAACGGCATAACCAAAAACTCATAGTGCCCATACCGAGTCCTGAAAGCTGTCCTGGCCACATCTGAATCCCGGATCCTCAACTGGTGATATCCGGATCGAAGGTCAATCTTCGAAAAGACTGCTGCTCCCTTGAGCTGATCGAACAAGTCGTCAATCCGCGGCAACGGATACTTGTTCCTCACCGTAACCTGATTCAGCTTCCGATAGTCGATGCACAACCGCATGGACCCGTCCTTCTTCAGCACAAACAACACTGGGGCACCCCACGGAGAGACACTCGGTCGAATGAATCCCTTCTCTAACAACTCCTGGAGTTGAATCTGCAACTCCTTCTACTCCGCAGGCACCATCCGGTACGGTGTCTGGGAAATCGGTCCAGTACCCGGCAATAACTCAATGGTAAAATCAATCTCCCGCACAGGGGGTATACCAGGTAACTCTGCTGGAAACACATCCGGAAACTCAGACACAACCTCAATACTACCAAGATCCGGCACTGTAGCTGTAGTGTCCACAACATGGGCTAAGTACGCAACACAACCCTTCTTCATCAACCGATCCGCCCTCATCGTGGAAATCAAGCACGGTAGTAAAGTGTTCTTCTCGCCACGGAACAGTATCTCAGGTAACCCTGGTCGTCGAAACGCGACCTCCTTCCTGTGGCAATCAAACATAGCCCAGTGCGACTCCAAAAAGTCCATACCCAATATCAGATCAAAATCCACAATATCAAGCAATAACAGATCAGCAACTAAACCATGACCATCAATAAACACCTCACAGTCTCGGTAAACCCAACCGATGCTCACAACCTCACCTGACGGATACAACACTCTCCACAACCCCGGTAGTGAAGATGCAGGTACCGTAGCCAATGATGACAGTCTAAATGATATGAATGAATGTGTGGCACCTGGATCTAACAATGCAACTACTGGAATACCAAAAACATGTAACGTACCGATAACGACCTCCGGTGATGCTCTGCCCTCACGTAGAGTCATAGCATGAACTCTCGCCTGTCCGGCTGGTCGTCCTCGCTGGGGCTGTCCCTGCTGTCTGCCCTGACCTGCAAACTGTGCTGGTCGAGCTCCCGTGGTAGCACCTTGCTCAGCTCCGGAACTCTGGGTCGCCTGATCACTAGTACCAAACCACTGAGGACACTCCCGTGAATAGTGACCTATCTGGCCACAACGGTAACAAGTGACGGCACCCCGCTGACATGGTCCAACATGATACCTATTGCACAGGTTGCACAACGGATACTCCCTCGGTGTAGCTGGTGTGCGAAAAAGTCGTCGAGGATAACTAGAACCGCTGGAATCCCCACTAGCGTGTGGTCGCTGCAGTCGATCTCTCCTCCCTCTTTGTCTCCACCTAGGTACACTAGCTGGTGGTCGATAAGATCCACTGCCTGAAGATGAAGCTGAACCGGATGTATCAGAACTCAGCCTCTTTGAAGGCCCCTGACTGGGTCCACCTTCCTCAAATCGCTTCGACTGGTTCCTCTGCTGTCTCTCCTGCTCAATATCCTCGCCTCAGAGTGCAGCACTAACAAACTCATCAAAGTTGTTCCGAGGCATCGTAGTCAGTGTCGCCTTGATGTTCAGATTCAGTCCCAGCTCAAACCTACGACACTTGGCTTCCTCTGTAGCCACCATATCCCGCGCAAAACGAGACAAACGGGTAAACCGATCCCGATACTCAAGTACAGATAAACTGCCCTGCCTCAAGTTCGTGAACTCCTCGTACTTGCGCTGCTGGGTAGCCTGATTAAAATACCTCCGCATAAACAAATCACAAAACAATGTCCACGGAGTATCCACAGGAACTCTGTCAGTGCTGACCCACCAAAAGTATGCATCACCCTCAAGTAAACCAACTGCGGCTACTGTCATCTGCTGAGGAGTAAACTACAGACGCTCACAAACACGTTCAATCTGAACCAACCATGCCTCGCATATCTCTGGATCATCTGAACCCGAAAACACAGTAGCACCTGCAGTGCGAGCCTTGACCACAGGGTCAAAACGCTCTTCCAAACGTAGCACTCGCATAAGCAAGTCGCGCGTTCGGCGATCTTCATCAGGATCATCATCCCGATCAACACGGGGACCACGTCGAAGAGGCAACCTACTGATACAAGACAAGTATTAGGTACAAGCAGAAAGAACGTAATCATGAAAACACAGATATTTGAGGACAATCAACACCCGAAGTATTGATGAGTACCGCTGGCCAGTCAGGTCATCACTTCAGTCATGCTGTATCAACTCAAATACCCGAAGCGTCACAACTACAAGAGTCTACAGAATCTGACAACCTAATGCTCTGATACCAAGCTGAAAGGACCCAATCCCGATTCAGTTACCTAAACCGGAATCAAACCCTCTTGAAAATACGAACCAACAAAATTTTTCCAAAATTTCGGCAGAGTTTCGTTACTAGCGTGGAATTACCATAACCTGCACGCGGAAAATACACTTCATCCTATGCCACAAAAAGCAAACCGTGGGCACTAATCCCAACCGGATTTCTCAACATCAATATATGAATCATAAACAGTAAACAGTACTGTACTATATATAGTATATCCGTGAAAATCCGCATAAACATGTATCAGAATGTATCAGAGCGACCTCTAGAGTAAAATATATACAATATGTACATCAGTAGGCGAAACAAGAACCTACCGGAAAACACAGGTGACTCTGATCACTAGCCTCCAAACCGCGACGTGAAACACCAAACCTGAACTGCAAACTGGGCACGGAAACCGAAAAGCCCAGGGGAAAGACAATAAACACGTTTGAGTGAGTGGACGAAAATAAATGTCTTTCACCAAGTAATATATACGTATGTAATCATAGGCGAGTCAAATGCACAAGTAAAGAAATGGTACACGAGGGAGACACCAACTCCTCACGCGTCCGGGTACACGAGGGAGACTCCAACTCCTCACGTGTACAAAGCATGCAATATAAAATCGCGGAATCACTCATGGACTACCACGCGATAGCACAGTCTGAATCACGGGATCCCAGACCCACACGTGATTCCTAGCCAGAAAGGCCTCGGGTTAGGATATCTGTCCTTCCTGGAGCGTACTCGGGGATCAGCCGAGAAGCCAAGGTGTATCGATACAACAACATATACTGAGACTCTACTCTGTGTAAACCAAATCATAAATCTTTTCTATGCACATGCTTAAAACATAATATGTACGTATAAATATATTCGTATATGCATAATCGTAAAACACATGCTCGTAAAATCATAATCAATCTGCATGCTCAAGTTTGTAAATCATTATAAAAGACTCGCAATCAATCCGTGAAAATAAGTTGTCCACTCACAGACTCGCGTAACGCGCACTCGCGCTAAACTCGTGGTCCGGCGGAAGATCCCTCGCCTGAAGCACGATCACGATCCAGATCTCGATCTCCTGAATATCCACAAAAACATAATTGATCAATAACGTAATCCACAACACTGTACTGATGCATAGAAACCAACCGTTCCTGGAAATACGAAATGCAGTGCAAAATGAATTACGGAAATCCCGAAATCCCCACTCGAAATCTCGACTGAAAATCGGCTAACCAAATCAACCCGAAAACCTCCGTACGATAACCAGGACGCGATTTCGAGAAAAACGACACTAATTACATCGAAATCTGAAAAAGTCAACTTTCCGGCCATTGACCGCCGCTGCCGCCGCCGCCGCGCCGTCAACGGTGGAATTTCTTGGTGAAACTTTCCAGATTTCAAGATCACACTATTTCGAACCACTTTCCCTTCTACCCCGAAGGCCAAATCCAAACAGAAGTCCTCCAATTTACCCAAAATCCGATCGAAAATACACATTCCGGTGACCTATTCGGGTTGCCTCAAAAACTCATCCCTAGCCACAATTATTCACACCGCGAGACTCAGAGAGACGAGGGGAGTCGAATACCCCTAATCCCCTCCTCCAAATCTCGCCGGAGCCTAGCTCCCGGTCACCGGCGAAATGTTCATTTCGACCACTAATGGTTCCACCATAAAACACAACCAATTTCTCTCAAACAAAACACAGACCTACTCCAAATCATGAGAGGAAGGAGACCTTACCCTTCGCTTGGCCGGAGGTGGCCGGAAAACAGGTCGTCGGACGGCAATACTCAAAGAGGAAACTTCCCTCTTCGGTCAAACTGGTCAATTTTCCCGAAATTGTAAGTCAACGATGGTCAACTCAAAACAGTGATTTTACGACAAATTCTCGACTATTCCGCTATTTATACTCGAGCCTCGGGTCGATCGACGGTCCAAAACGAATATACGAAATGATTCGGATAAACACGAAACAAACGGATAAACTCGTCGGAACCCGACACTTCAAATAATCATAAAATATTCCTCGGTTATCGGAAAAATCTTCCGGAACCGCCCCCGAGCTCGAAATCACGTACTCTACAATTTCCGTGAAGTTACTCAACTCAAATTCTCGACCGAAAACCAAGTCGCGAATCGAATCGGCAAACCACAATTACGACAATAAACCGCGATTAAACTCAATCTCGAGAATCGTGCCGAATAAGCAACTGATCCTAGTTCGGGTCGTCACACTGGCCCTCTCAGCAAATTGTCAATGATCATGCAGACCCGCTAACGATGTTTTACCGTGATAAATCCAACAAGTGTACTTATCCCAAAACCCGTATTTACTCAGGTGCTTCTGGACTTTATCAATGAGAAAACGAAATCAATCGCTGCGACACTTACATTCTTTACACGGGCAATAATGAAGTGTAGTGTCTCCACAATTAGCCTTCACCAAATCCACAAAACTCCTAATTCCATGGTGATATCTCACATCCCATCTTTCAAGGCTCATCCAACTCTTGTCCATTCTGAAAATTCTAACAATATATATATTTATGTATATACATTCACGACTAATTAATTAAAAAATCATCATTACATCTATATATATATATCGATCATTAAACTAGCTACACTAATTTAATTCTTCGTCTATATATCTCCCTAAACAAAAGTTGACCCATATAAAAATATATATATATACCAACAATTCCCAATTACAAATTTACATGTATATATATACATATTAGCAATTAATCACAAAATAAATTTATATACATATATATATACACATGCATATTTTCTTCAAATTCATCTCAAATCAACTCAAAATCAACAGTCAATCACTTAAATCAACAATATATCAACCCTATCTACATATCAAACCATTAATCTCAACTCTAAATCAACACACATATATCTAAATCAACACACATCCACATATATATATAAACGCATATATATATATACGTACCTATATAGCTTCACGAACGTGTTTTGGACGGCTTTTGACAATACCCAACGATTTCATAGCGTTTTCCTTCTTTCTCACCAGATTTTTGTAATGAGCTGCTGCAGAGTAGATCTGATATAAGCGTTATAGCTGACGATTCAATAACTCGTCGGCTATGGACAGAATATCTTGTCGAAATTTCGGCCGAACCATCGTTGGCCATACTAGACATTATAGCCAGCGACGAGAAGGTAAATGCCGACCAGTCATGGGCTATAATATTATAGCCGACGACGAGGAAAAAGATGACCGACGAGTGAGCTTTTCGTAGGTGATACTGCTTATAACCGATGATATAGGACTTCGTCGGCCTTTGTTTTCTTCATTTCGTGGGCAATGAGTTGTATTTTGGTAGTGACTAGCTCGTAGGATCAACCTTGGATCCTACGTAGATACTGCTATACCTCTATCTGCATCCACGCTCGACCTCAGAAGAAACCCTGCAAACTGGGCATTTAAAACCGAAAAGTCCAGGGGAAAGACAATTAAAATAATAAAAATTGTTAGAGTGAGTAGACGAAAATAATATTTCACTTTTTAACTGAAACTGTAAATAATATGTTTTTCATAAATAATGTACATAAAAAATAATGCGAGTCTAAAAATATGATCATCCAGGTACTTCTGGGTACTATAAAATATGTAGAGGCTACGACTCGGGTCCTCTGACCTCAAGTTCTAATACTGCCCAGGTCAGGTTTTCTGGCTCTCCTGGGTGTTGTGTAAATTACGGGGTCCCTCTTGGACACTTCTAGAGCATCTCGTGGATCAACCGAGAAGCTAGTGCATCGATGCAACATTGTGACTATGCTCAATGTAAATCAAATCATGCATATGCCTCCAAATGAAAATTCATAACTACCAATGCATATTGAAGACTCTCAAATAACAGTGAAAATAAAATGTCCACTCACAGTACTGTGTCGTGGTTTCCATCAGTTGAAGCCTATCAGTCGGCGTTCAATATGTATGATACTAGCTGCTATCACGTCATCATGGTTAGGTTCGTGGTGATGAGGGCTTAAAAGCCAAATGCTTCACACCGGTCAGTTTGGCTGAAAAATGGTCAGATTTACCAACATACTCTAACTCTATTGGCCAAACTTACCCAAGAATGCACAAACCAGGGTCCTACAAAGATAACTATAGGGGAAGTGGTGTGGTTCCAACACAGTAGTGGCATCTAACCCAAAAACCAACGGAGATGTCCAATCACGGACACACACATAAAAGCCGCAAAGGTAGCCAGCTGAGGACCCAAACTAACCATTCAAAAATTGGAACATAGGTAGGGCATCCGACTATTCACAAGCAAAGATCCAACCCCTACAATTATTGTATTGTTAAAAGTTTTACAAAAAATTTGGCATAGTTTGCCCTGAAACTAATGAACCCAAAAACTTGGACGAAGGAAACACTTCCAAAAACAAATCCCATAAACAAACCGTGAGCACCGTATCCCATCCGGATTTCTCATAATCAATATACACAACACTATAGACATAAACCACATATACATATCTGAAATCATGATCTACTAGGATCGCAATACTAGAAATCTCTATGCTTCAAACAATCCCAGTTCGTTACACTGTAAAAATTAACCCGAATATCAATAACTATAATATAAGAAGACTCATAAAAAATTTCCTAGAACTGACTTCTAATACGCCCATAGTTACAGGCGGACTCCATAGAGTCGTATGAACTTAATTCATAGATAAATCTGGAGATATGAACTCAGTATCCCATCTTAGGTTTGAGTAATGTTGACAAGCTATGCATAGGTCCGCAATGAATAGCTTGAGTCCCAAAATTTAGAGTATGGTAACGATAATCATAAGGTGACAAGGCTCAAAAGAAATCACTTGTCCATAGCTTTTGTTACACCCAATGATATGGGCGGACTCCAACGAGTCCAACAATACTCTCCAATCACAATCAAATTTTTGAATTTGTAAACCAATCTACGCTAAAAGTTGAGCTTCACAAGTTCATAACAAGACTCTCACATAACATATGGACAGATCAAAATCCTGAAAAATTCATGGGAAAATAAATACGCCTTACTTAAAATATCTGTCCACACGAGGTAGTAAAACAAAGAGACGCTAACTTATATACTCAAACTTGCTCTCAAATTAAATAACTGAATTGATACCACTATACTTGTTACTCCATAAAAAAAAGAGTGAATTCCTAAATACTGGATGCTTAAACAATGAAAACTAACCAGAGAACGAAAAATGTTGTGAAGTTCTAAAAATGTGACTACTCTCTGGCCATAATCAATGATAAGAATTATGGTAGGAAGTCTGCGTTTTTGCATAAAATTCTCATATATTCTCCTGCAAGTAAAGAACGCTTAGTCACTTGCATGATGCTGCTATAACCATTTTAGCGTGAATCCGAAGATCATGCAACAAATATCAAAACAACTTATACCCATATTTTCTGACTTCAACACATACATATGATGTACACAAATCCTTGTTGATTACCGAACTTAGTGTTTCCAAGGTGCACAAGCATAAAACACACAACTTTGATTCAGAACCTTGGTATAAACGTCTTCCTTCTCGTGAGCTCTCTAGATTCAAAACAAGGAAAATTATATTTCAAAACCTGGCTACGTATCACAAAATATATTTTTATAGAGAGAAATGTGTTTACGACATAAAATGAACACAACCTGATGAAGAAGAGATTGGTGTAAAGAAACTTAAGGTTCATCCTGATTAACCAAAATAATTTGGTAGAATTGTGACGACCCGGACCAGAATCAGCAGTACGATCAGCTTGATTGATGAGTTACTACGTAGTCGCAGTTGTCCGACAGTTATTTGAATCGCCAGGCTCGTTAACGACTAAATTATTGGCCGAGAATTGGAGCTGGGTCTCTGTTCGAGAGTCATTCTACATGTGATTACGAGTTCGTGGGCGGTTTCGGATCATTATTTGGACGACCGAGGACTTAGTTATGAATATTTGAAGTTCGGATTTTAAAGGCAGCCTTCTTAACGACTAAATTACCGGTCGGGAATTTGGTTTCGGCTTCTTCACGGAATTTGTTCAGAATTTAATTTCGAGTTTGTGAGAACTTCCGGAGCATGATTTTGAGTTACGAAGATTTAGTTGTGATTATTTCCGATTGTGAACTGTTTAGTCGATTTAAATGTGTGCTTGGTTGAACAGTTGACTTTTTATCCGATTGGCCGATATGGTTGACTTTGGGTGATAATTGAAAAGTACATCGAGACGAGTTTGTGGCCGCGAGAATTATCGGAATCGGAATTACGACGAAGAAGTTACGAGTGTTTAAAGTTTGTCGAAAAGGATATTTATGAAGTTTCCAAAAACGGAAAGTCTATAAATAGAAGTTGTTATTTTGGGCAAGTCAGACCTTTCCTTTTTGGGTGTTGACCGAGTTGACCCGGTCAACTCGGTGGGAGGAGGAGGAGACCGACGGCATCCACGGTGGCTTGCGGTGGCGATCTATTCCGGCCACCCCGTGGGACGGGGTTGGTCCCATTCAATGCGCCTTGGCTCCCTCATCTTGTTTCCGGCCACCATCGACGGCGAGGCTCGCCGGAGGAGGAGTTATTTCCGGCCAAACTTTGGAGGAAACTTTGTGAATTCTGGTTCCATGTTTAAGGCTGATTCGAGCTGCAATTTTTAGTGGGCTTTGAAGCTCTCCTCACCTACATGCTACCCTGTAAGTTTGGTGCTCTAATTTTGCTCGAGCTTGGAGAATTTTGGGATTGAAATTTGTGTTTCAATTCGGTTTTACTTTAAATTGGATGTGTTAGAGTGAGAATTGGACTTCGGTACAGTTGACAAAGTTGCTCAGTGCATGATTTTGAGTGGAATAGGTGAAGCTCCGCCGTGAAATTCTCTGGTTGGCGGCGCTGCCGCCGTGGACGGCGGTCAACGGTCAATGGGTTGACTTTTTGGACTTTCGACATGTTGCATGTCATTTGACTCGAAATCGCGCCCCGATCGCATTGGGGAGGTTCTTTTTTCGATTTGAGCATCCGAAAGTAAAGCGAGGTATTGAGGTGTTATATATGGATTTTCGACAGTTCGTTGACATTGAGTTATGTGTTTCCGAGAACGGTGGTTTCTCGTGATTTTTCTTGTATTGTCGAGATATGATTTTGAGATATGGATTTTGTGAATATTCAGGTGTTCGTGATCGTTCTTTTGACGAGGGACTTTCCGCCGGATCACGGGTTAATGCGATACGCGTTACACCAGTCTGTGAGTGGACATTTCTTTTCAAGGATTATTTGCGAGTCTTGATATACGTTTTATGAACTTAAGCATGCATATGAGATTTCGGATTACATGAGCATGTGTTTTACGAATATACGATTATATTTATACGGATATACGTATATATACGAGTATACATATACTTATATGTTGTTTCATGCATTTGCATCGAAATGTTTATGATTTGGTTTACACAGAGTACAGTCGTGGTTACGTTGTTGTATCGATACACTTGCCTCTCGGCTGATCCCCGATGGTAGGCTTTATTTGCCAGGGGAGGCTGTGACTCCTGACCCGAGGCCTATACCGGGGGGAGGCAGACCTTTGACCTGAGGCCATTTCCGGCTAGAATCACGTGGAAGTCAGGGACTCCGTGGTTCTGACTGTACTAGCACGGATGTGTCCACGAGTGGCCCCGTGAAATTGTATTGCATGCTCCGTATACGTGAGGAGTTAGAGTCTCCCTCGTGTACCATTTGATTATTTATGCTTTCGACTCGCATATGTTTTTATTATATATATTATTTGGTGAAAGACATTTATTTTCGTCCACTCACTCTAACGTGTTTTATGTCTTTCCCCTGGGCTTTTCGGTTTTCGTGCCCAGTTTGCAGTTCAGGCTCTGGTGTCGCACGTCGTGGTCGGAGGCATAGTGCTCGAGCTACTTTGTTTCATCCAGTAGGTTTATTGTTCTACCTACTGTGGTATGCGTATATGATTATGTATTAGAAGTCGCTCTGAGCGTCCTATTATATATGCTATATGATTTTACACCGGATTTCAATAAAGTATAGATATATTTATTGATTTACTTTACAGTTGATATATTGAGAAATCCAGATGGGATTGGTGCCCACGGTTTGCTTTTTGTGGCATAGGATGAAGTGTATTTTCTGCGTGCAGGTAATGGTAATTCTACGCTAGTAACGAAACTCTGCCCAAATTTCGAAAAGTTTTTGTTGGTTCGTGTTTTCGAGAGGGTTCGATTCCGGTTTAGGCAGCTAAATCGGGGTTGGGTCCTTTCAAGAATCACAGGATATTGAATACATCTCCACTACTAACGTCAATTAGAAATTCTATATGGGTCAAGGTGACCAGTGGGGGTTTAATTAAATTTCATGTAGTTTAAGGCAACAAACTACCCCAAACACTACGAATTCGTTCATGAAAAAGCGATAAACAAGCAGATTGAACGTCTGAAATGAATATGAATGCATCCCAACGATATTGTCTTGTTGAAATCATTGTGGAATGCGATGCGGATGTGAAATTATGGAATGGTAACATTCCCACAAGAACATTCCCACGTACAACTAGTTGAGGCATAAGGTAATTGCTCCTTACTTCCGATGTCAACCACGCCACGAAGCACATTTCCGAACTCAGTGATAAAGCTACATGGAGAGAAAACTATTTGATTCGCATATAGGTACCCAGCCCAACAAAAATTAAATCAAGAGAAGTGAGCCTCAGAATGGTATCTGATACACAGATAGAGATTGACTGGAAAGGGTGACGGAAGATATGATACTTAAATCGGTTCGTGCTGGAGAGTAAGAATAGGGTTTGATAAATTTCCTCTCGATAACACCCATTTTCCCAAAAACATCAGATATCAACATGAGCTCTATAATAAATTCCATCTTCAATTTCATGAACACACCATATCCTTGTTACTCTATTCGCATTATCCCCAGCAATAATATTACATATTTTCCCGATGGGAAAGAAAACACATTAGCCCAAAGCACTTCATGTTGGAGTCACTGAAATTGATGAAACCACAAACACGAGGGTTAGTGACTCCGAATTCCGAAGTATGTCCATCATGGAAATCCGTTCGTTAAGTCTATTTAGTTATCATCATGAACACCTCGTTTACTATAATAATAATACCCATGACTCACATAGCCCAAACAAATCTGAAACGAAGAAAAAGACCAAATGAACACAGAAAAGAGGTTCGTTGATACCACACAACTATGGGAAAACAATTATAAGACTACTAAATATTTGATTTTTCTCAGAAAGCAACCCCATATCTCGATTCACATTTAAGTCGTAACTACGGGTCAAAAACTAGACACGCTACTGTCATTGAATTTTTATAGTGCCACACAATAGACCCGATACTAAGTGTCTAGTACTACTCTGGTTGCCATCGTAAAACTGAGAAACAACGTAGATGATCAATAATTGCGTTGAAAAAGAAAACTAAAACCTGAATGAAGACACGTGGTAAACAACCATGGTAATACAACATCCGACTGTTTCCATCATAGAGTGGGCACAAGAAAGAGGTGGACAATGAATACAAAGAGTTCACCACACTACTCAAACGAGGCGAGGAAACCAGTCCAATACTTGACTCCTCACTGAACTTACATTCCTTAAGAACTCAATTAATTAAAACCATTTCATCACGTTCTGCTAACGTGGAAAAATGTCTGAACATTCCCAATAATTTGATCAAGGTCGGCGCACGCAAGGCATATATAGCGACAAAGGCATACTGACTCACAGGCTAAAATTTATACTTGGTCACATTTGTCACGTATTCGACGACATTGAACACCGTGAGTATTTGATTAGGATCAGCTGTAATCAGACAATCACTACGGAAGTGTTGAGCGTAAATCGAACACAGCAACAAAAGAAACTAAGTACAGTCTACAAAACCTATAACCTAATGCTCTGATACCAACTGAAAGGGTTCGATCTTGATTTAGTCGCATAAACCGGAATTAAGCCCTAACGACTTTGCTAACCTTAGTTACTACTCACTAATTGTCAGCCAAAGCGGAGAAATAAAATTCAAAAGTGACGAAATAATAATATTTCGTACATAAAGGTTCACTACTAAAACTAACAATATTCACGACTATTTTCCACATCAGAGCAACTAACTAGATTGAACTGACAATGAAAAATAAACACTAGCTTGTAGGATCAACCTTGGATCCTACGGTAGATACTTCTATGCCTTTAACTGCGTGCGCGCTCGACCTCGGAAGAAACAGTGCAAACTGGGAATTAAAACCAAAAAGCCCAGGAGAAAGGCAGTGAAAATCATAAAAATTGTTAGAGTGAGTGGATGAAAATAATATTTTACTTTTTAACAGACACTGTAAATAATATGCCTTTCATAAATAATGTACATAAAAAATAATGCGAGTCTAAAAATATGATCATCCAGATACTCCCGGATACTATAAAATATGTGGAGGCTACAACTCGGGTCCTCTGACCTCAAGTCTTAATACTGCCAAGGTCAGGTTTACTGGCCCTCCTGGGTGCTGTGTAAATTACGGGGTCCCTCTCGGACCCTTATGTAAATCTCGGGGTCCCTCTCGAACACTTTCGGAAATCCCGGGGTCCCTCTCAGACACTTCCGGAGCATCTCGGGGATCAGCCGAGAAGCTGGTGCATCGATGCAACACTGTGACTATGCTCAATGTAAATCAAATCATGCATATCCCTGCAAATGAAATTTCATAACCATAATAGCATAACTACCAATGCATATTGAAGACCCCCAAAATTATCCAACTTTTGGCCAAAAACTCCTCCTTTTACTGGCATCCTTGCCGTCGATGATGGCCGGAAACATGTCTAGGACATCGAGACAAGCCGACAGCACTATACCCCGAGGTTGGAAGTGGCCGGACGGCGACCCACTACCGGCGAGCTGAGCAAGCTTGCCGTCGGTCTCCTTTCTCCCCGTGTTGACTCAGTCAACACCGAAGTCTATGTCTCCCTTTCCTTTTTTGGAAACCTTCTATTTATACTTTCCATTTTCAGTAACTTCGATATTTATTTTACGACAAACTTCAGTCGTTCGTAACTTTCACGTCGTAACTCTATTTTCAACAATTCCTGCGTCTACAAATATATCTCGACAAGTTCATGAATTTCAACCCGAAGTCAACCAACTTCAACAAATCAGATAAAAAGTCCATGGCCCAACTCAATACAACATTATCTACTAAAAACACTTCGTAAATAACACGCCGATTATCGGAACAGTTCCCCAGAAGTTCCTATGCATTCGAATTTAAATTCTCTACAACATTCATGAAGTGAACGTGTCCAAATTTACGACTTAGAAAATGATCAACATAAATCACGACAATTTTCGATGAACTTCAAATATCCATAACTTTTTTCTCGTAACTCCAATTTTGACGTTTGACGTGGTCACGAACTCATCTCAACAAAATCTATAGCTTCGTGAAGAAACATAACTCCAAACTCGTAACTTATAAAATATCGATAATTAGCCCGCATCTCATCTCGGAAAATGTGCCACGAGAAGCCAAGATTGACAATTAGCTCGGTAATGATGTTTAATACCAAAATTTGGGTTTGGGTCATTACAGTTATCATATTATTGTACTTCAATAATTATATAAATTATATTATGTCTAATAATTTATTTTTTATCTACATTTTTGAGGCAAGTAATCATTTATTTACTTAGTACCCTAGTTTACTGTAACAACCCGAAACAAAATTACGTACTTAATGACTCATATTGACTTTATCGTGAATTAGTCATGAGTGCTAGATCATTAAATGACTTTTTGATCCATTTAGAATTTGACTTAACTTTCTTCTCAAGAGTTGTAGAGAATATTGTTTCAAGATCGTAGGAATTTCAGGAGAATTTTTTGGATAATCGAGCTAATTTATGCTAATATTTGAAATTAGGCAAATTTTAAACAAGAAAAGGAAATTATATTGGTGATTTGATCTAGAGGATTCAATTGAGATCAAATCTCAGCCGTTGTTTTAGAGAAAAGCTTTTGGGTATAAATATAATTTTGGGCTCGATGCGTTTAGGCAGAGATGACCCGATAAACCGAACCGCTGGAAACTAAGTTGACCGACCTCTGTTCGTGACGGCCTAGGTATGAAATTGAAGCTCTTGACTTCATGATTATGTTTCTGGGTCTATTTTGAGCATTTCTGTAATTACCCGAACTTTGACTTATGTGATTATCGGCACCATATGTGATTATCATGAGGTGATTGTACATAAGTGATTTGTGATTATCATGATTTGATTTAAGTTCCTTCATGGAAGTTGTAGAGGATTTGATTTCGAGCTCGTAGGAGGTTTCGAAGGATTTTTTGGATAATCAGAGAATATAAAATGAATATTTGAAATTGTCGTGGAGTTAGTCGTACTTATCCGATTGGATTGGAGTTATCCGAGTCGTGGGTTTGGTCGGTTCGCAATGTATAAATATCGAATCGTCGTAAAAATCAGACAATCACACATTTTGGACCGAGTTGACTGAGTTGACCGAGTTGATCCGTTTGAAGCTCCACCAACCCGTTTCGTTGCCGCCGTCCGACCAGTCGATTCCAGTCACCTTCGGCTCTGTTCTTGGTATGGTTAGAAAGCCCATGTGATTTCCTATTGATTCATGTATTCATTTGTGAGATTTGGTTGAGATTTGAGGGAGTTCGAACTCGGTGAAGTTCGTGGATTTCGCCGAAATTGGGAAGCGGTTTCCGGCGAGTTTTGGTGTCGGGTTGGTTAGGGGTTAGGTTCCCCTCAACCCCTTGAAGCTTTCTGGGCATTCAATTTTGGGCCAGGAGGTGTGTGGTGGTGGCCCGTGGTGGTCGCCGGAGAGGAGGTTTCGGCCTTCTCTTTCGATTGGAATTCTGGCCACGGTGGTTATTGTTTGGACTTGTGGCTTTGGGGGTTTGGTTGGGCTTGAGGAGAGGAAGAGTTTGATGTATGGTTCGTCGGAGTTGGTCACCGTTGACACCGCGCCGATAAGGGGTTGACTTTTGTGGTTGTCATAGATTTTTATGTCGTTTTGCTCATAATCGCGTCCCGATCGTAGTCGTGAGATTTTCGAGTTGAATTGAGTGTGATAATTTGGGACGAGGGTTATTTGGGTGTATTTTGGGAATTTTGTTTTCCTCCTTGATATTTCGTGCGATACGTTTTTCGATAACGCGGGGTTCTTGACTTATTTGCTCCGTATGATGAAATCGAATATGTATTGATTGTATCCTTGTTATTCAGGTGATCGTGATCGAGTTTATGGTGAGGGATCTTCCACCGGGCCTCAGGGGTAGCTGTTATTTGTGAGTGGACATTTCATCCTACGTTGATTTTCATACTTTGATTTTCACAATGAATTTGACAGTCTATGAGTATGCTTTACGTTTCTCCTTTTACGAGTGTGCAGTTATGATTATGCATTTTATGAGCATACATTGATTTGGAGGTACATGTGTTTTTTTTTTACACTGAGTATGGATATATGATGCATCGATGCTATGGCCTCTCGGCTGATCCCCGAGATGCTCTGGGAGAGTTATGTCTTTATGAGCACTTGACCCAGACGTATTGTAACTTTGAGGAAAACATACTCAAGTTACTGCCTCCATACACACAATACCTAGGAGAGTTACGTCTTTATGAGCACTTGACCTCGGCTTGTTTGTTTTGACTCGCATGATTTTATGTGTATTTATTGTGAAAAGCATGTTGGATTTATTTATGCGGCATATTTTGATTTATGTCCACTTACTCTAACGGTTTTATTATTTATATACTTTTCTCTTGGCTTTTTGGTTTTCTCCGCCCAGATTGCAGTATCTTTCCCGTGGTTGCACGTCATCGCATGAGACCTAGAGTTCAAATCACACTTTCCTTCTAGTAGGTTCCTGATATAACCTGCTAGTCTTGTATATTTTGTAGTTAGAGGTCGCTCTGAATACTTGTGTAGTGTTGTTCAGTTTGAGTTTTACTCCTAAATGTTTTCTGGATTTCTTGTAACACTTGAGTTTATCATATATATATGGATTTTGAGAAATTCGGATGGACATTGGAGGTCTACGGTGTGTCTGGGAATTTATCTATGAAGTGTAAAATTCTTGCAGGTTTTTGGTTTGTACGTTTTATAAAGTAAACTCTGGCTAAATTTTTGTAAGTTATGGTGTTGTTAGGGTCTAATTTCGGTTTAGGCAACTAAATCGGGGTTGGGTCCTTTCAATTTCAGGTGATGTGGTGAGGTAATCGATGAGGTTTATTCCGTAGGAGTATTGCCACCGTGGGCGGCGGTGCTCTGACCATTTTTCGTCAGTGGGAGGTGGGGATTCTTGGAGTCCTTCACCTCCTGCATCGTTGTGACTATCCTCGAGGACCATGGAGGCTTCAATGCCGAGAAGAGTTTTAGGGTTTTTGGCCCACCGGCTTTAGGGGCCAATTTTGGCATAGCTAGGCTAACTTAGGTCCTGGTCTTTTGAGGAAAGATGTTGGGCTTGTTGTGGAATTTCTAACGAGCTATGAATCGCCACCGCCTGTGGATGCGCATGATGGCCACGCACCACTGTCCATGGCAGAGCTCCGGTGAGGAAGAAATTTAATTTTAACCAGCGGGTTTCAGGGGTAGTTTTTGAGCTGGTTTCACATACTTTGTTGAATTTTTGTATTGAATGATTTCGCTATTTTTTATCAGGAGACAGTGATCGAGATGTGAGCGAGGGCACTTCTGTCCTACCTCAGAGCTAGATGTTTACTGTGAGTGGACACTTTCGTTTTTCATAGTCATTATAGCGAGTCTTTACTTTATTTGTATTTAGCTTAGTTTTCAATTTCAGTATAAGTTTTAGTTTTGGAGGCTAGATATATACATACATTCAGTATTGCTTCGATGCATTAGTTACTCGGCTGATCGCAGAGTAACTAACCCAAGACGATGTGAATGTCAAAGTAGGGCTACCTAACCCAAGTGGGAGATTGCCGCATATATGAGCCGATGTTTGATTTGTCAGCAGGTTAAAGCGGAGAGGCAGAAACCTGTGGGAAAGTTACAGCCACTGGAGATTCCTGTTTGGAAGTGGGAGCACATTACCATGGATTTCGTTTATCAGTTGCCGCGTACTTCGTTTGGCAACACTGGTATTTGGGTTATTGTGGATCGACTGACGAAATCCGCTCATTTTCTCGCACTTCCAGGGAAGATATCAGTGGGCAGATTGGCCAAGTTGTATTTGTCGGAGATTGTTCGACTGCACGGTGTGCCTGTATCAATTGTTTCTGACCGAGACAGTCAGTTTACTTGTGACTTCTGGCAGGCATTGCAGCGAGCCATGGGCACGAGATTGCGTTTCAGTACAGCCTTTCATCCTCAGACTGACGGGCAGTCTGAGCGGACTATACAGACTCTTGAAGATATGTTGCGGTCTTGTGTTTTGCAGTTTCGAGGGAATTGGGACCAGCAACTGCATTTGATAGAGTTTGCCTACAACAATAGCTATCAGGCCAGTATCGAGATGGCACCGTACGAGGCCCTGTACGGGAAGCAGTGCCGCACTCCGTTGTGTTGGAGTGAGGTGGGCGAGCGATGGCTTATTGGCCTTGATCTAGTGAAGAGCACCATGGAGGACGTCCAGATTATCCGGGACAGATTGAAGATCGCCCAGGATCGTCAGAAGAGTTATGCGGACGTGAGGAGGAAGAGACTCGAGTTTGATATAGGCGATTGGGTCTTCCTGAAACTATCCCCGTGGAGGGGTGTTGTGCATTTCGGGAAACGTGGCAAGCTTCGACCACAGTACGTTGGTCCGTACGAGATCACCGAGAGGATTGGAGCCATGGCTTACAGACTTGAGTTGCCAGCTGAGATGGCTCGTGTGCACGATGTTTTCCATGTTTCGATGTTGCGGAAGTATATCCCAGATCCATCACATGTGTTAGCGCCACATAAGCTACCTATCCGAGAGGATTTGACATATGTGGAGGAGCCGGTACAGATTCTCGATCGGCGTGAATAGGAGTTAAGGCACCGTGTTATACCGCTGGTGAAGGTCTTGTGGCAGAATCACTCGGTTGAGGAGGCCACCTGGGAGACTGAGCAGCGTATGCGGGAGCAGTATCATCATCTGTTCGCTTGACAGGTATGTAAATTTCGAGGTCGAAATTTTTTTTAAGGGGGGTAGATTTGTGACGACCCTAACTAGATTCACTAGAGTAAACAACATAATTCTCGAGTTATCACGTAATCGCGGTTTATCGATAATTGTGTGGTTTGCCGGTTTTGTTTGCGACTTAATTATCGGCCGAGAATTTGAGTTGGGTCTCTTCTCGAGAGTTGTAGTACACGTGATTTCGAGTTCGTGGGCGGTTCCGAATGATATCGACGAGTTTATCCGTTCGTATTGAGTTTATCCGAATCGTGATGGTTATCCGTTTGGACCGTCGATCGTCCCGAGACGCGAGTATAAATATCGGAAATAGTCAAAAAATTGTTGAAAATACTGTTTGAGGCGTTGACCGAGCGTTGACCAAAATTTGAACCCGTTGACCGTTGACCCGAGGGGACTATTCACCCGGTTACTGTTCATCATCGGAACTTCTGTTCCAAGCCGATTTGGGCCACGACCTTGGAAGGTAAATTGTTCTCCTCGTGATTCTAAGCATTTTAGAATTTGGAATTTCTTGATTTGGTTGAGAATTGAGGGAGAACGAGCTCGGTGAAGTTTTTGGATTTTGCCGGATTCGGGTGGCCTTCTCCGGCAACTTTTGGGGTCGGGGCTTTAAGGGGAAAGGTTCCCCTCAACCTATTGATGCTTTTGGTAGAAGGAATTTGGGTTTGGTTGCCGTTTGAAGCTCGCTGGAATCCATGGATTCCGTGAGTTTCGAGCTTAATTCCAGCCGGTGGGCTTGGAATTGGATCTCGGTGTAAGAGAAATACGTTGGGCTTGAGGAGTAGTTTATTTCTAGAAATTTTGGCCGGAATCCGTCACTTTTGACGCCTCGCCGCCGCCAGCGGTGGCGGTCAACAGCGGAGCTCCGGTTATATGTCGAGTTATATGTCATTTTTCTCGTATTCGCGCCCCGATCGTCGCCTTGAGGTTTTCGAGTTTATTTGAGTATCGGATTTTCAGTCAAGGGTTTTGAGTGGAGATTTTGGGAATTTCGTCGATTATTTTGTGCTGTGTTATATATTTCCGGGAACGGTTGGTTTCCGCGGTGTGGTACAGTGTTGAGAATTGTGATTTTGATCAGATATATTTTGTGACTATTTAGGGGATCGAGATCGTGCTTCAGGCGAGGGATCTTCCGCCGGGCCACATGATTAGCGCGAGTGCTCGTTTTGCTCACCTGTGAGTGGACAATTTCTTTTCACTGATAATCGCGAGTCTGTATACACGTTTTACGAGCATGAGCATGCATATGAGATTACGATTTATGTGAGCATGTGTTATATGGTTATGTCTATACCATTATACATTACGTATATGCATTTACATATTGCTTTATACATTTACATCGAACTATTTATGATTTGGTTTACACAGAGTACAGTCTCAGTATATGTTGTTGTATCGATACACTTGCATCTCGGCTGATCCCCGAGGATGTTTACCGGGGGAGGCTGTGACCCCTGACCCGAGGCCTTTACCGGGGGGGGGGGGGGCAGACCTCTGACCTGAGGCCTTTCCCTTGGGCTTTTCGGTTTCCGTGCCTAGTTTGCAGTTCGGATTCTGGTGTCTCACGTCGCGGTCGGAGGCTAGTTATTCGAGCTACCTGTGTTTTCCAGTAGGTTTCTTGTTTCGCATACTGTTGTATATTTTGTATATGTATACACTAGAGGTCGCTCTGATACGTTACTGATACATGTTTTATACGGATTTTTCCCGGATTTACTATATATTACAGTTATGTTTATTGTTTATTGCTACTGATATGATATTGAGAAATCCGGATGGGATTGGTGCCCACGGTTTGACTTTTGTGGCATAGGATGAAGTGTTATTTTCCGGGTGCAGGTAAAGGCAATTCCGCGTTAGTAGCGTTACTCTGCCCAAATTTTTACGGTTTTTGTTAGTTCGTGTTTTCTGAAGGGGTTTGATTCCGGTTTAGGAAACTAAATCGGGGTTGGGTCCTTTCAATATGACACATAATCATGTTTTCTCATTAAAACATTGCCAAGTAATATAAACCTTTTGGGATAAAAACAACCCTAGTTAAGGAAAAAGAGTACACCATGTCCTTCAAATTTAGAAACGCTCATGTGAATGTCATACTCCCCCTGAAGTCTACATCTCCCCCTGATATCAACATCCATGGTAGCATGAATAAGCTGAGCAACCCTATGTTCTTCACATGCTTCTCAAATTTATATTTGGCCAATAACTTTGAATGTAAGTCTACCACGTTATCCTAAAATCAAATCTATTTCACTATGATCTTGAGGACACTCTGTTGTTGTTGCTGATTATAGAACAACTTATGCGATATATGTTTGGTGTTGTTGCCCTACATGTAACATAGCTTCACCACCTTGATGCAAGTAACATTATCATCATAAATACATGTAGGTTCATTCGTGGTTGATTCTAAACCACTTAATCTTCGATATGTGTACTTATGGACCTCAACCATATGCACGCCGAACAACTGCATGTTAGATCAATAATCTCAACATGGTTCCAAGATGTAGCGACAAGTGTCTCCTTTTAATACTTCCAAAATATCGCGGTGTTACCCATGGTAAAGATATAACCAATTTGGGAACGACCTTTGCGTGGATCATAATGATATCCAACATCAGCAAAAAACTTACCAACACATCAAAATGATGGTTGGTGTAGGGGTGAGGGAAAAAGCGACGCCACTCTCTTTGTAGTGTCCTACTTCTAACGTCATTCTCTATGTGGACTTTCTATAGGGATAAAGAAAGCCCATATCTTTTATACACTTTGGTACCGAAAGATTGTCTTTAAGTCATTCCAATGATATTACGTGGGGGTATAGCTAAATCTAGCTGTCAAGTTTAATAAGAATGAGGAGATAAGTCTTGTATATTATGCTAAGTATACTTTTGCTCTTAGACTAGGCACTTTAGCCTTTAACACGTTTTCATCATCATCTCTTGGACGAAAATGGATCCCTTCAACACGTTTTCATCAAGACTATAACAGATCATGAGATTACTCATAGACTTCACTTTCATCATTAAAGTGTAACATATCTTAGAGTATAAGCCGATTGATGGAAAATCTCATCATTATGGTGCTCGAATTCTAGTTCGAGGCAAAATCGTATCCTCACAAGATCTTTCATCTCAAATTCGGATTTCAAACACTTTGCAAATCTAGAACTTACCCTTTAAATGAACAAGCCTGGGCATATCCCTTCCCAATCAGGTAGTCACTTCATAAGCATTTCAATCTTATTGTAAATGCGCTTTGTGGTCTAGAGCCACTTGATTTGGGTAAATGAAGTCCATTTGAGACATTCATCTCTTAATCTAGATCCTCATATAGATGCATCATGACCACGTTTATAACCTGCTTGTCAAGTTTTTTAGAAACTACCAAACTGACAAGGTAGTGGCGTGCAATGACATCCATTACGAGAGAATATGTCTCCTCGTAGTCGATTCCGAAGTGTTGTGAGAAGCTTTGCACCATGAGGCGAGTCTATAATCTCTTTATTCTTATAACTCTTTCTAACAAAGACCAATTGCGATAGGCTTTATATTTGGGTGTGTCGGCATCACCAACCCAACTATATTTCTCTTTGTTAGTGAATATTGTTTGATCTAGATCACTTCTTTCCATGTAGGCCAATTGCTACTACGTTTGGGAGATTCAACGCAGAGAGGTTCGATTATTCTCAAAATTCCACCTTTTCATGTACACTAATGTAACTTGTACTTTGTATAGATCTCTATATTATGAGGAATTGGCTTTAATATTAAGGCGTCGCTCAATGATAACCTTAAGATGGAATTGAGTATCAATGATCAATAGAGCATATTGTGTCAAACTTGCTCCCTTCCTTGGATGAGTATTTATCGTACCTTTGGGTCTTCTACGCTCTCCAGCGGAACACATGGCTTGTGATGACATTATGCCACTTTCTGAGATCACCATGACACCTTCCATGGTGGTGTGCCATAACCAATTCCTTTTTGGTGGCGCCATGTCCTCTAGTAGGGACATTAATCCTTGCAAGCATGTTTGCAACAAGTATATATGATTTCATCACTTTTATGATATCAGAATATGCATCAGGCACTAAATCTATTGTGTTCTATCGTTTGGGGACCATGATGAGACATAGTGAGGACACGATCCTTCCTGTCGTTTCTTATTGAACAAACTTGTTCTTATCTCCCCCTAATGATGAGAAGACTATGTCATCAAAGTGACATCTGCAGAACTAGCAGTAAAGAGATTGCATGTCAAGGTTTACATAGCAGAATATAGTTGGAGACTCATGTCCAACATAAATAATCATTCGTCTTGAATGACCCATCATGATGTGCTGTGGCAAAGCAATTTTGGCACATAAATGGGTAAGTGAGAGATATTATATTTACACATAGTCACTAGCTGCATAAAACAAGATCAAGTGATGGTGAATCATAGATGATGTAGTATAGCTGTATGTGATACTGCATAGCCCTAAGTAGAAAAGGTTAGTGCACATGGCCAATGTCCAAACTAACATTCTAGTCACTAATTAGTAGTTTTCTGCGAGACTATTTGAGTTTGTTCATAAGAGTATGATATCAATATCAGGCATCGAAACTACTATGTTTCCTAGCTCTATCGTTCTCTATATTTCACAATAAGTTAATGCAGAGCGGGGATCAAGATGAAACAAACTAGGGATGAATCACGACAATTCTTGTCTTTCTTGTGGAACATTATTGTTCGTTCCTCCGCCTAATGACGGAAAGGTTGTCTCATCAAAGTGACAATCCACAAATCATGCAGTAAAGAGATGGCCTATCAACGGTTCTATATAACGGATTATAGTTGGAGAAACATATCTAACATATACACCTATTCATCTATGTGGACCCATCTTTTCGCATAACGGTGGCGCAATAGGCACATAAACTGTACAACCAAAAATGCATAGATGCAAAATATTCGGCTCATATTTAGTAGCCAACTAGTACACGGGAAATGGTTGTCTGGCAGCAGGTCTGGAATGAATAAGCATAGCTGCATGTAATATCACGTAAACCCAAGAAGAAGTAGGGAGATTGGTGCACATGACCAAAGCTCATCCACCCATTTGAAGTCTTTTAATGGTGGCTTCTCCGAGACCATTTTGGGTGTGTACATGGAGAGCTGAATACTTGAAATGAATCCCAATAAACATGCAATAATCATCAAATGTTTCCAACATAAACTCTCCATCATTGTCAAGATGTATTGACTTAATAGGGTGATCTGGAAGGTGAGCCCTCAAACGAATAATTTGTGCTAGAAGTTTAGTATATGCAACATTTTTTATGGACAAAATAGCGACATGTGAGCAGCGTCTCGTCAAAGCATCCACCAATAGCATAAAATATCTAAATAGTCCGCATGATGGGTGGATAGGTCCATAAATATCACCTTGGATATGTTGTAAGAATGAAATATTTTCTTTAGTGTCTTTGGCATAAGATGGTCTCAATCCCACTTCAGCTAAAGAATAGGCTTTGCAGAAAGAGCGATGAGAATTTGATATGATCAATGAGGATGTTGGTTCAAGCTCAAAGTCATCATTGACTTGGGAAGCATTATATGGAACTAAAGAGCCAGTGTTGGCGTTTGTTCTTTGCCCCTAGGGAGTTGTAGCGATGCCAGCCTCTAATTGGCAGTTTTTGCTTTCTTTCACTCTAAAGAAGGGATATTCGTTTGAGTTTATCAAAATACGGATCATCATATCACGACCAAGGTGTCCTAGTCTATCGTACCAAAACCTAGATGTATCTGAATCCCATAAGTTATGTCTCATGACGTGGTTAGATTCAACAACTCTAATGGTTATTGTGCATACACTACCAGAACCCTAGACAATGAACTTACAGTTTCGTCGCCTAAGAGTTCCTTTAAACGACGAAACATGTATTCGTCGAACGTTTCATCATCTAAGAAAACTCTTAGACGAAGAATAAAAATTTTGTCGTTTAAGTACAACTTCTTAAATAATATCTGTCGTCTAAAAACTCAACTTAGACGATGAATTATGTATTTGATCGTCTAAGATCTAACCTATATGACGAAGATAGGTTCGTCGTCTAAGTACAAACTTACACGATGAAGTGTTACACTTAGACAACGACTTATTTCGTCATCTAAGAAAACTCAATTATTTAGATTAGATTCCCTTTCTAGATCGAGCATTTCATCTCTCTCTCATCACTCAACATCTCTCAAAACCACCTCCAGCCACATTTTCAATTTAAACGGTTTTTCCACCTCCGGAGTTCTAGTTTACCCACTTATCTCCTTATCGATGAAAGTATTAACTAGTTTCTGTTGATTAGTTTTTTGAATTTAATTATGTATGTAATAACGTATGGTGATGGAGTGTTCTGGTGAAATTCTCCGGCGAATCAATCCGGTGACCTCGCTTTTTTGCATATTGCATTAATTAATTCTTTAATAGTTATATAATTACATGCATGTGTTGATTAATTATATATATGATCAAATGTTAGATTGATTTGTTGAAAAACTATATATAATATGTATATGCATATTATTGTGTCATTTAGTTTAATTATATAGTACTAGATGAATATTAATGTAAGTTAAGAATGATAAGATGATTCCTTCCATACATAAATAGATAAATATTGTAAGATTGACAATTTTTTAGTAACTTACGGCTTATTCAATAAATTTTTGTTTCGCTCATGATAATTAACTTACGCAAACATATGGAAAAGAGTTGGATACAGTTGGTTAATAGAAGTGATGAGAGGTACATGGACGAAATTAGAGAGTTTATGTTATTTGCAATGCAGGTCAAGGAAAGAAGCGTTACATGTGTCCATGTAGAAAATATCTTAACCATCAATTTGTGGTGGTTAATGTTATGTCTCAACACTTGTATGACTACGGTATGATGTGGAGTTACACTACATGGAATGAGTACGGTGAAGTAGTAGACTTCGGCTAAGGGTATAGTTACTAAAGTGCCTCATCCAGCGGTAGTGGCGCCTCATTTTGAAACCTCACTGCGGATTTGGGCCATGATGCTTTTCTAGAATTTTGTCATGTTAGATACCAACACGAAGAAGAAGGTTATGATACTCCAAATGCACCTTACACAGTAAAGCTAACCACGAGGAATATTGTATTCAACTGGTTTAAAAGTTTTTGTTATCCATCTAATTATTCAGCAAATATATTTGGATGTGTCAACGTTGGGAAATACAAGTTCATTGGTCTAAAGACTCATGACTGTCACGTTATGCCGCAACTTTTAATTCTAGTGGTAATTTGACCATATTTGGCTCGCGACGTCGTCGAACCAATAATAAAATTGTGTAGATGGTAGCAGAGATTATGCACTAGAGAGTTGAAGAAGTCAGATGTGGTCCAGCTACAATATGAATTTGTCTACATCCTTTGCAAATTAGAGAGGATTTCTCCCCTGCTTTCTTTGACATCATGATCCACCTTCCCAAACAAGTGTTGATTTCTAGTCCAGTCCAATACACTTAGATGTATCTACAGGAAATGTACAATTAATATTTCCTGTAACTTAAAATGATTTAATTGTAACACAGTTTTCATCATTTATACAAATTTTTGTGTTTCTACTATTCGTCAAATAATTAATTTTATCATGTATAACACATTCATTCAACACATTTGTATATCTTCTTCACATTTATATGATACATTCATATATCTTCTTCAAAAGTTTGCAGATGATTGATTTAGAAAAATCTAGTAACCACGAGGAGTGATGGTCATGAGTGTTAGTACACCATGTGTTAACCCCAAAAATATACCTTACTTAGCACCTAAAAGGACCAAGTGTTGAAAGAGAACTAGGGGAATTAGGAAAGTCCGCAGGCGGAGCTGCATGCGCTTGACTGCATGTTGCGTTGCGCACGTCAACTAAACAGCATGAGTGACAAACTACCAAAAAACCAAAACACCCTCCTTTGCATAAAGGAGGAAGGTATTGAATCCTCAACTACTCGTACGAGGAAGGTATTAATGTCAAGACAAAGGTATCTGAAAGAACCCGACCCCGATTTAGTTTTCTAAACCGGAATCAAACCCTTTCTAAAAATATGAACCTTCAAAAATCATAGAAATTTCGGCAGAGTTTCACTATAACGCGAAGATACCATTAACCTGCACCCGAAAAATACATTTCATCCTATGCCACAAAAGCCAAACCGCGGGGCTCCAATCTCATCCGGATTTCTCAAAAACATATCATAATGTAAAGCAATAAACAAAACTGTAGCTTTACAGAAATTCGGGAAAAATCATTTGAAAATATAAACATAAACAGTACTCAGAGCGACCTCTAGTATATACATATATACAAATAGTAGGCCAAACTAGGAACCTACCATAAAAGAAATGTAGCTCAAATACTAAGCCTCCAACCTTGACGTGCGACACCAAAATCCGAACTGCAAACTGGGCAAAGAAAACGAAGAGCCCAGGGAAAGACATATAAACTGTTAGAGTGAGTGGATGAAAATAAATGTTTTTCGCCGAATAATATATATGTTATAAAACATATACGAGTCTAAATGCATGAAAATCATATGGTACACGAGGGAGACTCTAACTCCTCACGCGTACAGAGCATGCATCGGAAATCCCGCGGGGTCACTCATGGACACATCCGCGCTAGTACAGTCCGAATCACAAGATCCCAGACCCACACGTGATTCTAGCCGGAAAGGCCTCAGGTCAGGGATCTGCCCCCCCCCCCCCCCCCCCCCCCGGGTAAAGACCTCGGGTCAGGGTAACAGTCCCCCCTGGTAAACATCCTCGGGGATCAGCCGGGATGCTAAGTGTATCGATACAACAATATATACTAAGGCTGTACTCTGTGTAAACCAAATCATAAAAAGTTTTACGCAAATGTATAAAGTACAATGTAAATGCATATTCGTAATACATAATTATACAAGTATATTCGTCGATGCATATTCGTAAATGCATAATCGTAAAACACATGCTCGTATAAATCATAATCACATATGTATGCTCATGCTCGTAAAACGTATATAAAAGACTCGCAACCAATCAGTGATAAGAAAGGTGTCCACTCACAGACTTGCACGACGCAAAACGCGTTAATCCTGTGATCCAGTGGAAAATTCCTCGCCAAACGAACGATCACAATCCCCTGAATAATCATAAACACCACTGCTCAAAATCACATTTCAAAACCCTGAACCACATCTAGATAACCAACCATTCCCGAAAACATATAACTCGAATATCAACGAAATCGTCAAAAATCCAATAAACACACTATAAAACCTCGCCATAAATTCTGATGCTCAATTCAAAATATAAACCTCACCACTGCGATTGGTGCCCGATTCCGAGCAAAACAACAAAAAACTTGTCGAAAATCATCTCGGTCGGAAAATTTTATCGGCCAAGAAAATTTCAACCTACACATAGATTTGAAGATCTCGACATTTCCAACAACTTTGTAGTTCAAATCTAAGCCCAATTGTGATCGGAAACCCTCCAAAACTCACCTTGAAGTCGAAAAGCCTTGCTGGAATTCATTAACTTCGATCTCCTCCGTCCGGCCATGGCAAGGTGCAAGACCACTTATAAAAGCTTCCTCTCCCCAAGGTCTACAAAATCCCTAACAAGTTGACCCCCAACTTGGCCGCCTCCGCTGCCACCATCGCCGCCGAATCTCGCCGGAATACCACTGAAATTCCCGAACTTTAACAAGCCATAACTTCTTCATCCCACAACCAAATTGAGTGAATGACATATCAAAAGAAAGAGGAGATCAAGCCCAACAACTTTTATGAAGTAACCACGGCCAAAATACGCCGGAATAAGGCACATCGAAGGTGAGAAAATCACGGCCTGAAATGGGTCAGTTTTGACCCACGGGTCAAAGTGGTTAACGTGCCAGATTTACATTTTGGGAAACATTCTAAAATTGTCACGTATTCACCCCGTATTTATACCGTACACGTATCGTCCAAATCGTATCAAAACCAAACGAATAAACACGACTATATCTAATAGTCGAAAATATTCATAACTTATTCCACGTAACTCGAAATAATCCTCCAGAAATTCTCACGAACTAGAAATTAAATTCTCTACAACTTCCGTGAAGGAACTCAAATCAAATTCTTGCCCGATAATTTAGTCGTTAACAAGCTCGCCATATCAACCAATTTCGACAAAATCGCGACTAATCACGAAACTCGCAAATCAAGTCGATAAACATATCATTTCTGGTTCGGGTTGTCACAGTATCAAAGCCCAAAACCATTATGTACTTAAGCTTCATATCATAATACATATTGACTTAAGCATCAAAGCGTTGAAGGCGGAAAAATCCCGTCTTAACTTCCTAACGCTTATTATTTGTTTCGCAGTTAAAGAGGATCGCGTGAGATAAACCATCTGAGCACTCAGGAGTGATCCACCCACAATATCTATCTCTCTACTGCTTAATTCCTTTCTGAAATTCGGTGGAAACAATTATCACCATGCAGTCTCATTTTTTACCACCCACTAAAAAGCACTTTTTTGTTCCGCCCTTTCCTTTTCTTCATCGTTATGCCCCCCCCCCCTTAGCTTAACAATTTCATAAATCCGACCAGGATTGCCTGCGCAGAGTCAGCCCGCTCCTTACCCCCATCATTTCATTCGTTGAGACCTGCATCATGAAAGGAGGAGCGGCTAACACTACTCCTGATGACGTTAATGCCCATATACTACAGGAATTAGCGGAGCTCCAGGCGAATGTGATGCCATGGTCCGAAGCAATGAACACTTACATAAAGTCGTTGCTACCTTCCAAGCTCAGCAGTTACAGTTGGCAAGGCAGGAGGAACGGCACAGTATGGTCCACATGAATGCCCAGCTTCTAAACCATATATTGCAAGGAAACCCACCCCGTCCGGAACCACAACAGTAGGCTCCTGACACCACCGCCTATATTTTAGCCCGCTTGGTTGACATCGAAGGGAAACTCCGTCATGTCTGGCACCCCTCTAATGTAAACCTCCCGTACACACTGCATACAACACCATTTTCCTCAGTCATCACAGACGTCAGGCACACCAAGACACTGAAGGACAGACGTTATAACAGGCGTGGGGATCTAGTCACACACTTGGACAAGTTTCTCTTTGCCAAAGCTGGTCACCAGCACACATTTGCCACATTATGCAACCTCTTCCTTGAGATGTTAATTGGCGAGGCATTAAATTGGTTCTTTGAGCTCGAACCTCATTCCATCAACTCCTTCTTAGATTTTCAAGATCCATTTCTCAAGTGCTACCGGTTGCAGGGACGTCATCACACAACCAAGTCCTTATTCTGAGCTGTTGTCATCATGCATCAACCACTTCCACACGACCACTCAGCTTTGCCTTTAAATTGGACAAGCAGACGGCTCTGTCCACCCTAATTGAAGTGCTGCAACCTTTCTCTTTCGAGGAAAAAAACACCAAGTGGGAGTACTTGATTTACGGGGATGTCATTGACTTGATTGTTGAGGAGGTGGACATTCATTACAGGGTCTTGGGCCACAAAAACCTGCTCAGGCGCGTATCACCACCTGCACCCCCACCTGCCAGGCTTCCTAATCTACTCTTAGGCATGCCTTGCAACATCGACACCCTCAACGTGGCAAGTGACCTTGATCATACATGCCCGAGCACTGCTAGAGTCCAGAGCATCGACGATTCTCAGTAAGAAAATCCACTCTATCATTAGAGAGCCCCTAGACGTTACTTCCCTGATAAAGCAGTCTACACTACCACCAATGCTGCCCACGCATAAATCTTTAAAACAACAAGCACCTAACCTTTCAGTTAAAGCCAAAAAAAAGGAAGGTCCCGCTTAAGAATATAGGCCACTAGTGTAAATACCATGAGTCTGAAACGCACAACACATAGGATTATGGCATTCTCAAGAAGATAATCCAAGAAGTGTTAGACAAGGGTGAGTTAAATGAATACCAAGCAGAAAGACCGAGGTAGGTGGCGCTCATAGAGGCTCACTGGGTCATCGACACCATCTATTACGGCAAGAACAAGGCAGACGCCCATCCTAGCAAAGTCTTTTCACTAGCTAGTGGATCAGGCACCACGCTACTCATGGGACCCTATCATGTTCTCAGAAGTTGACGAGCTAGGCGCTCCAGATATAGACGTGCCATTTGTCATCGATGCTCTTATTGATAGATGCAAAGTCGAGCACGCTTTCATTGACTCTGGCTCCACCGCCAATGTCAGCTTCTGTAGCGCATACACACAGATACAGAGGCGATGTCGTCTACCTCATAGGCAAGGACTATATGTGATTGTGCTTAGGCGCACCGGGCACTCCTCAGAAAGAAGTTTACACTGATTTTATTGTGGTTGACTTATACACATCTTACAATATTATACTTGGTATGCCGACCATTAAGAATATTAATGCAATCATTGCTAGCCACATCCTCTACCTCCAGTTCCCTACAGAATTCAGGACCGGTTTCGTCTGCGGCTATGACTTCATTGAGCAATCTATCGATCCAAGAATAGGGCATGTAGCTAGGCATGAGGTCCTGAAGGTAGGGAACGACAACGCCTAAACAACACCGCCCGTTGATCCAAGGGATGGTGTCAACGCGCTATGCCCAGCAGGCACTGGGGTCTCCCTTATCAAGATTGAGTAAAATCCCGCTTATCCATAACGAAAGGTGAGGATAGGCGTCTAGCTTGATCCCGTTGCAAGGCAGAATTGACACAGCTCCTCATAGACTTTCAGGGGGTCTTCGCTTGGCCTTATGCTGACATGCCAAGTATTTCTACTGATTTGATTTCACATTAGTTATGTATTGCTCTTAACACCAGGCCTGTCAAGCAAAAAAGACACGTCTACGACGCATAATTGTACATAACAATGAACGCTGAGGTCGATTATCTACTGACGATTAGCTGTATACGACCAGTTAATTATCCTAAATGGATCTCGAATGCGGTAATTATGTGTAGACTACACCAATTTCAGCAAGGAATGTCCAAAAGATAGCTTCCCGCTCCCCGGAATAGAATAATTGGTGAACACCACAATTGGTCACGAATTGCTCTCCACCTTGGACACCTATTAAGGATATAATCAAATCCTTATGCACACAGACAACTAGAAAGCCACAACCTTCACAACATACAAAGGCTTCTATTGTTACAAAGTCATGCTGTTTGGCCTAAGAATGTTGGACTTACCAACCAGTGCTTCATGACTTACATCTTCAAGGATGCGAATGGTACAATCATGGAAGTCTACATAAACGATATTTTGGTCAAAAGCACTATCGCTCAAAGCCATACGACCAATCTCCGCATCATCTTTCAGATATTGATGGAACATGGCCTTTGCCTAAATCCCGTCAAATGTGGGTTCGACTTAACCGCCAGCAAGTTTTTGGGATATATTGTGAGCCAATGTGGAATCGAAGCCAACCTTGAGAAAATCAAGGCTATTATGGCAATGAAATCGCCCATAACCAAGAAGGAGTTCTAAAACCTTACAGGTAAACTCGCTTCCCTAAATAGATTCATCTCATGCTATTCGGCTAAATGTGAGGCTTTCTATAAAGTGCTTCACTTTACTAATAAGCGCTCCATCGACTAGACGTCTGCTTGTGAGGATGCTTTTCAAAAGATAAATCTTTACCTAGCTTCTATCCCTACTTTATCCAAACCCGAAAAAGGGCAAACACTCTACTTGTACCTCGCTATATCGCTTATAGCTATCAGCTCCGCCCTCTTATGGCGTGACAGTGATAACGAACTTCCCGTCTTTTTTACAAGAAAATAATTTCCAGGCGTAGAAAAATGTTACCTAACCTTTGACAAGTAGGCACTCACCCTACTCTCTGCCACTCGGTGTGTCCACCCATAGTTCTAGGCATACAATATTCAAGTGCTCACCAATCTCTCACTCCATCAAGTACTCCAATCCCCTGACCATAGTGGACGCCTAAGCAAGCAAGCAATCAAACTCAGCGAGTTTGACATCGAGTACAAGCCCCGTACGATCATAAAGGCACAAGCAGTAGTAGACTTTATCGCTGAATACACAAAGCCTGATGAAGAAAATTAAAAGGATTTAACCCCGATTTAGTTTCCCTAAACTGGAATCGAACCCCTTCTGAAAACACGAACTTGCAAAAACCATAGAAATTTTGGCAGAGTTTCACTATATCGCGGAATTACCATTAACCTGCACCCGAAAACACACTTCATCCTATGCTACAAAAGCCAAACCGTGGGCACAAATCCCATCCGGATTTCTCAATATCATAACACAATGTAAAGTAATAAACAAAAGCTGTAACTTTACAGAAATCCGGGAAAATCATATGAAAAATATGAACATCAGAGTATTCAGAGCAACCTCTAGTATACATATACATAAATACACCACAGTAGGCTAAACAAGAAACTTACTGGAACAAAAAAGTAGCTCAAATACTAAGCCTCCGACTGCGACGTGCAACACCAGAATCTGAACTGCAAACTGGGCATTGAAAACAAAGAGCCCAGGAAAAGACATATAAACAGTTAGAGTGAGTGTAAGAAAATAAATGTCTTTCACCGAATAATATATTTTATAAAAACATATGCGAGTCTAAATGAATGAAAATGATATGGTACACGAGGGAGATTCTAACTCCTCACACGTACAGAGCATGTATCATAAAATCCTGCGGGGTCACTCATGGACACGTCTGCGCTAGTACAGTCTGAATCACGGGATCCCAGACCCATACATGATTCTAGCCAGAAAGGCCTCAGGTCAGAGGTCTGCCCCCTCCCGGTAAAGACCTCGGGTCAGGGGTCACAGTCTCCCCCGGTAAACATCCTCGGGGATCAGCCGGGATGCAGGTGTATCGATACAACAATATATACCCTCGACTTAAAATCCGATATTCAAATCAACTCGAAAACCTCAAGGCGATGATTGGGGCGCGATTACGAGCAAAACGACATAAAACTTGTCAAATTCCAAAAAGTTAACCCTTCGCTGGAGCTTTGCCGTTGACCGCCGCCGTCGCCGGAGCACCGCCCCCGACGACGGCGAAATCCACAGGATTCACCGAGTTCATTCTCCACCTATACCTCACCAAATCACACTAATCCAATTCCTAAACCATAGAAAATCAAGAGGACAAGCTAACCATACCCAAATTGTAGCCGGAGGTCGTCGGAAACGGAAAGTCTTCGGCCAGTCAACCGGCGGTGCTCTTCCTCCTCGGTCAACGAGGTTCAACGGTCAATTTTTGGTCAAACGACACTGAAACTTCCAAAACAATGATATTCGACAATTTTCTGACTCTTCTGATATTTATACTCGCGGCTCGATATGATCGACGGTCCAAATCGAATCACATCCACGTTTAGGATAACTCAAACTCAAACGGATAAACACGACTAAATCACGCGATTTCAAATATTCATAACATATTCCTCGGTTATCGAAACAATTATTTGAAACCGCCTACGAACTCGAAATCATGCATACTACAACTCTCGTGAAGAGACTCATCTCAAATTCTCGCCCGATAAATTAGTGGTCAATGAACCCGCTAAAACTGCTCAATTACGACAACAGTAATTACTCGTAAAACTCGCGGATTTAGCCGATTACGGTACTAATTCTGATTTGGGTCGTCACAAATGTACCCCTCTTAAAAAAAATTTGACCTCAAAATTTACGTACCTGCTAAGTGAACAGATGAGGATACTGCTCCCGTATATGCTACTCGGTCTCCCAAGTGGCTTCCTCAACTGAATGATTCTGCCATAAGACCTTCACAAGCGATATGACTCTGTGCCTCAACTTCTGCTCACGCCGATCGAGAATCTGTACTGGCTCCTCCATATATGACAAATCTTCCCGGATAGGAAGCTGATATGGTGTTAACACATTTGATGGACCTGGAATATATTTCCGCAACATCGAAACATGGAAAACATCGTGTACTCGAGCCATCTCGGAAGGCAACTCTAATTTGTAAGCCACGGCACCAACTGTGACGACCCGAACCAGAATCAGATGTGTGTTTGGCACGATTCTCGAGATTTGGTTATAGTCGCAGTTTTACAACATTGTGTGGTTTATCAAATCGATTCGCGACTATGTTTTCAGTCCAGAATTTGAGTTGAGTGTCTTCACGGAAATTGTAGAGTACGTGATTTCGAGCTCGTGGGCAGTTCCGGAAGATTTTTCCGATAATCAAGGAATATTTTATGATTATTTGAAGTTTCAGGTTCCGACGAGTTTATCCGATTGTTTCGAGCTTATCCGAATCATTTCGTATATTTGTTTTGGACCGTCGATCGACCCGTGGGACGAGTTTAAATATCGGAATAGTCGTGAATTGTCGTAAAAACACTGTTTTTTGTTGACCAGACGTTGACTTACTATTTTTGGAAGTTAACCAGTTTGACCGATAAGGAAAAGTTTCCCGTTTCGGCTTTGAAGTCCGGCGACCAAATTCCGGCCACCTCCGGCCAAGTGAAAGGTAGGAATCGCTTCCTAGCTTGAATGATTTCGAGTACGTTGGTATTTGGTTTGGATAAAATTGATGTCGTTTTGGATGGGTTCGATTAAGGCCGAGTTGGATGGTTTCGCCGGTGACGGTGGAGGTGGTTCCGGCGAGTGTTGAGGGTCGTGAGGTTGGGGGTTTTGTTCCCCACACCTCGGTGGTGCTTCCTAGTGGCTTGGTTTTGGACGAGGAGGCGTTTAGGGAGGAACCCGATTTGGGATTTCGGTTTGTGTTTCATTCGGGTTTGTTGAATTTTGGAAGGGTTAGAGTGTGAATTGGCTTAAGAGGTAGAAGAGGAATGTGTTCGCCTGGACAAGACCATGGATTCTGGAGCTTCCCGCCGTGTGATTTCATGGTTGACGGTGCGCCGCCATCGGCGGCGGCGGTCAACGGTGATCAACGGCGAGGAAAAAGTCAACTTTTCAGATTTCGACAATTTTAATGTCATTTTTCTCGTAATCGCGCCCTGGTTATCGTCCAGAGGTTTATGGGTTGATTTGGTAAGCCGATTTTCAGTCGAGGTTTCGAGTGGGGATTTCGGGATTTCCGTGATTCATTTTGTACTACATTTCGTATTTCCGGGAACGGTTGGTTTCCGTGCATCAGTACAGTGTTATGGATTACGATATTGATCAGTTATATTTTGTGAATATTCAGGAGAGCGAGATCGAGATCTGGATCGTGATCGTGCTTCAGGCGAAGGATCTTCCCCCGGACCACGAGTTTAGTGCGAGTGCGCATTTCACGAGTCTGTGAGTGGACATTTATTTTCACGGATTGATTGCGAGTCTTTTATTTATGATTTACGAACTTGAGCATGCAGATTGATTACGATTTTACGAGCATGTGTTTTACGATTATGCATAAACGAATATACATATACGAGTATACATGTATATGTATTATGTTTTAAGCATGTGCATAGAAAAGATTTATGATTTGGTTTACACAGAGTACAGTCTCAGTATATGTTGTGGTATCGATACACATTGGCTTCTCGACTGATCCCCGAGTACGCTCCGGGGGGGACAGATATCCTGACCCGAGGCCTTTCTGGCTAGAATCACGTGTGGGTCTGGGATCCCGTAATTCAGACTGTGCTATCGCGTGGAAGCCCGCGAGAGTCTCCGCGATATGTTTTACGTTGCATGCTCTGTACGTGAGTGGTAGCCAGAGTCTCCTTACATTTCATATGATTTTCATGCATTTGACTCGCATATGATTTTATATGTATATATATTACTTGGTGAAAGACATTTATTTTCGTCCACTCACTCTAACGTGTTTTATGTCTTTCCCCTGGGGTTTTCGGTTTCCGTGCCCAGTTGCAGTTCAGGTTTTGGTGTTTTCACGTCGCGGTTTCGAGGCTAGTGATCAGCGCTATCTGTGTTTTTCCAGTACGTTCTTATTTCGCCTACTGATGTATATATTGTATATGTTTTACTTTAGAAGTCGCTCTGATACATTCTGATACTTGTTTATACGGATTTTCTCGGATACACATATATACATAGTACAGTTTGTTTACTGTTGTTGATTATATTGATGTTGAGAAATCCGGATGGGATTGGTGCCCACGGTTTGGCTTTTGTGGAATAGGACGAAGTGTTAATTTCTGGGTGCAGGTTATGGTAATTCCATGCTAGTAACGAAACTCTGCCGAAATTCTGAAAAATTTTTGTTGGTTCGTATTTTCGAAAGGGTTTGATTCCGGTTTAGGTAACTGAATCGGGATTGGGTCCTTTCACCAACTCTCTCTGTAATCTCATACGGACCGATATACCATGGTCGAAGCTTGCCGCACTTCTCAAAACGCATAGCTCCCCTCCAAGGAGACAGTTTCAGGAAGACCCAGTCACCCACCTCAAACTCGAGACTCTTTCTTCTCACGTCTGCATAACTTTTCTGGCGATCTTGGGCAATCTTCAGTCTGTCCCGAATAATTTGAATGTCCTCGATTGTGCTCTTCACCAGATCAGGACCAATGAGCCGTCGCTCGCCTACCTCACTCCAACACAATGGAGTACGGCAATGTTTTTCGTATAGGGCCTCATACGGTGCCATGTCAATACTGGTCTGATAGCTGTTGTTGTAAGCAAACTCGATCAAATGCAGTTACTGGTCCCAATTTCCTCTAAACTGCAATACACATGACCGCAGCATATCCTCGAGAGTCGGAATAGTCCGCTCAGACTACTCATCTATCTGAGCATGGGAAGCTGTACTAAAATGCAATCTAGTCCCCAAGGCTCGCTGTAATGCCTACCAGAACTCTGAAGTAAACTGATTGTCTCGGTCAGAAACAATGGATACAAGTACGCCATGCAAACGAACGATCTTCGCCAAATACAGCTTTGCTAACCTGCCCACATAAATCTTCCCTGGAAGTGCAAGGAAATGGGTTGATTTCGTCAATCGGTCAACAATAACCCAAATACCAGTATTACCAGCCGAAGTACGCGGTAACTGATACACGAAATCCATGGTGATGTGCTCCCACTTCCAAACCAGAATCTCTAAGGGCTGTAACTTTCCTTCAGGCTTCTGTCTCTCTGCTTTAACTTGCTGACAAATAAGACATCTGCTCACATATGCAGCAATCTCCCTCTTCATATTTCGCCACCAGTAATAGGCTCAAAGTGTACGAAACATCTTCGTACCGCCGGGATGCATAGCATAAGCAGAACAATGAGCTTCGTCTAAAATGTCTTTCTTCAAACCCTCGTCCCTGGGTATATATAATATGCTTTTGAATAGCAATGTACCATCATCACTCAACCGGAAGTCTGTTGGCACACCATTCCGAATCATGGTCTTCTTGTCTAACAGATAGGAATCCGCATCCTAAGCTTCACAAATCTGATCAACCAATACTGGTCGATCCTGGAAGCTAGCCAACAAGGCTCCATCATCATCCCACTCGAATTCATCTCCCGTAGCCCGTAGCTATGCTAACATGGATACTCTGGCTACGCACACATAAAACAATAAAGCTCCAGTTTTTTGACTGAGTGCATCATCAATGACATTAGCCTTCCCTGGATGATACTCAAAGGTGCCATCATAATCATTGATCAACTCCATCCATCTGCGCTGTCTCATATTCAAGTTTGGCTGCGTGCGCAAATAGGTGAGACTCTTGTGATCTGTGTACATCTTGCACTGAGCTCCGTACAAGGAGTGTCTCCAACTCTTCAAGGCTAATACAATGGCGGCCAACTCCAAATCATGCGTAGGATAATTGACTTCATGTGGTTTCAGCTGTCTGGAACCATTAGCCACCACTCTGCCATGCTGCATCAAAACACAACCAAGTCCCAATTTCGATGCATCGCTGTAAACCACAAACTCTCCACTGTCGTCAGGTAAAGTCAGAACCGGTGCAGTAGTTAACTTCTCCTTCACATGCATCGGACCACTCGAACTTGACGCCTTTCTTCGTCAACCTGGTAAGCAGAGTGGCAATCCGTGAAAAATCCTGCACAAAACGCCGATAGTAACCTGCCAAACCCAAGAAACTCCTGATCTCTGATACAGTGGTAGGTCTACTCCAATTCAACACGGCTTCAATCTTGTCAGGATCCACGCTGACTCCCTCAGCAGATATCACGTGACCCAAAAACTTCACGTTATTCAACCAAAACTCACACTTGCTGAACTTTGCAAACATCTTATTATCTCGCAAAGTCCGCAAAACAGCTCTAAAATGCTTCTTGTGCTGGCCCACACTCCTGGAGTAAATCAGGATGTCGTCGATGAACACGATCACAAACTTGTCTAGGAATCGCCTAAACACCCGGTTCATCAAGTCCATGAAAGCTGCGGGGGCATTGGTCAACCCAAACGGCATAACGAAAAACTCATAATGCCCATATCGTGATCTGAAAGCTGTCTTGGCCACATCTGACTCTCTGATCCTCAACTGATGGTATCCAGACCTGAGATCAATCTTCGAAAAGACTGAAGCTTCCTTGAGCTGATCAAACAAGTCATCAATCCGTGGCAACGGATACTTGTTCTTCACGGTGACTTGATTCAGCTTCCGATAATCAATACACAACCGCATGGAACCATCCTTCTTTCGCATAAACAGTACAGAAGCACCCCACGGTGATACACTGGGTCGTACGAAACCTTTCTCCAGCAATTCTTGAAGTTGAATCTGTAGCTCCTTCAACTCCGTTGGCGCCATACGATAAGGTGCCTGTGATATGGGTCCAATGCCTGGTAAAAGCTCAATGGTGAAATCGATTTCTCGAACTGGAGGAACACCTGGTAATTCCTCCAGAAACACATCTGGAAACTCAGCAACAACCTCAATGTCACCAATGTCTAGCACAACAGCCATAGTATCCACAACATGAGCTAAATATGCAACACAACCCTTCTTCATCATCCGCTCGGCCTTCATCGCTGAAATCACACATGGCAATGAAGTATTCTTCTCACCGCGAAACAATATCTCTGGAAAACCTGGACGTTGAAATACAACCTCCTTCTTGTGACAATCAAACATAGCCCAATATGTCTCTAAGAAGTCCATACCCAAAATCACATCAAAGTCGACGATATCCAGCAATAACAAATCCGCGGCTAAACCATAACCTCCAACAAAAATCTTACAATCCCTATACACCCAACCAATACTCACAACCTCAGCGGATGGATACAACACTCTCCACAACTCCGGAAGTGGAGATGCATGCATAGTAGCTAAAGATCTGCATAAGCAAGTCATGGTTAAAACGCTCTTCTAAACGCAATACTCGCATAAGCAAGTCATGCGTCTGGCGATCCTCATCAGGATCCACATCCCTATTAACACGGGAACCACGTCTAGGAGGCATCCTAATGATAAGAGAAAAACATTAGTCACAAGCACAAGGAACGTAATCATGAAACTTCAGACATTTGAGAACACACAACACCCGAAGCATTGATGAGTAACCGCTGGCCAGTCGGGTCATCACTCCAGACATGCTGTACATACTTAAATATCCTTAGTATCACAACTACAGAAGTCTACAGAACCTGACACCTAATGCTCTGATACCAAGCTGAAAGGACCCAACCCCGATTTAGTTTCCTAAACAGGAATCGAACCCCTTGTGAAAACACGAACTTGCAAAAACCATAGAAATTTCGGCAGAGTTTCACTATATCGTGGAATTACCATTAACCTGCACCTAAAAACACACTTTATCCTATGCCACAAAAGCCAAACCGTGGGCACCAATCCCATCCGGATTTCTCAATATCATAACATAATGTAAAGTGATAACCCAAAAGCTGTAACTTTACAGAAATCCGGGGAAAATCATATGAAAATATAACATCAGAGTATTTAGAGCGACCTCTAGTATACATATACATAAATACACAACATTAGGCGAAACAAGAAACCAACCGGAAAAGAAAGGTAGCTCGAACACTAAGCCTCCGACTGCGACATGCAACATCAGAATCTGAACTGCAAACTGGGCATTGAAAACAAAGAGCCCAGGGAAAGACATATAAACCGTTAGAGTGAGTGTAAGAAAATAAATGTCTTTTGCCGAATAATATATGTTATAAAAACATATGCGAGTCTAAATGAATGAAAATGATATGGTATAGGAGGGAGACTCTAACTGATCACACGTACAGAGCATGCATCATAAAATCCCGCGGGGTCACTTATGGACACGTCCGCGCTAGTACAGTCCGAATCACGGGATCCCAGACACATATGTGATTCTAGCCAGAAAGGCCTCAGGTCAGAGGTCTCCCCCCCAGTAAAGACCTCGGGCCAGGGGTCATAGTCTCCTCGGTAAAAATCCTTGGGGATCAACCGGGATGCAGGTGTATCGATAAAACAATATATACTGTGACTGTACTCTGTGTAAACCAAATCATAAATAGTTCATGCAATGTATTGAGCATAATATAAATGCGTATTCGTAATATATAACTATATAAGCATATTCGTTGATGCATAATCGTAAAACACATGCTCGAATAAATCATAATCGCATATGCATGCTCATGCTCGTAAAACGTGTAATAAGGACTCGCAACTAATCAGTGAAAAGAAATGTGTCCACTCACAGACAAGCACAGCGCGCAAACGCGCTAATCCCGAGATCCGGCGAAAGATCCCTCACCCAATGTACGATCTCGATTCCCTGAATAATCACAAAATATAACTGATCTAAATCACAAACCCTCAACTTAAAATCTGATATTCAAATCAACTCAAAAACCTCAAGGCGATGATCGGGGCGCGATTACGAGAAAAACGGCATAAAACTTGTCAAATTCCAAAAAGTCAACCTTTCGCCGGAGCTTCGCCGTTGACCGCTGCCGGCGCAGCGTCAACCGTGACGGATTACGGCCAAAATTTCCAGATCACAAGTACTCCTCAAGCCCAACACATCTCTCCTCTACACCAAAACCCAATTCCAAAGCTGCCGGCCGGAATCGAGCCCAAAACCTCACGGAATCCATTGATTTCGGCGAGATTCCAGCGAGCTTCAAACCTCAACCAATTACAAAATTGCTTCATCCAAAAGCATCACAAGGATGAGGGGAACCTTTCCCCCCACATCCCCGACCCCAAATGTCACTGGAGGACCTCCCCCGACGACAGCGAAATCCACGGGATTCACCGAGTTTGTTCTCCACCTATACCTCACCAAATCACACAAATCCAAGTCCTAAACCATAGGAAATCAACAGGAGAAGCTAACCATACCCAAATTGTAGTCGGAGGTGGCCGGAAACAGAAAGTCTTCGGCGAGTCAACCAGCAGTGCTCTTCCTCCTCTGTCAACGTGGGTCAACTGTCAATTTTTGGTCAAACGACGGTCAAACTTCCAAAATAGTGATTTTCGACAATTTTCCGACTATTCCGATATTTATATTTGCGGCTCGATACGATTGACGGTCCAAATCGAATCACATCTACGTTTCGGATAGTTCAAACTCAAACGGATAAACAAGACTAAATCACACGATTTCAAATATTCATAACATATTCCTCGGTTATCGAAACAATTATCCGAAACCGCCTACAAACTCGAAATCATGCATACTACAACTTTTGTGAAGAGACTCATCTCAAATTCTCGCCCGATAAATTAGTCGTGAATGAACCCGCTAAAACTGCTCAATTACGACAACAGTAATTACTCGTAAAACTCGGGGATTGAGTCGATTAACGTACTAATTATGATTCGGGTCGTTAAAAAAATGCCCATCAAGGGACCGCCAAACCAAGCGCGGTGAAGCCACAATCATGTTGACGGGTCCACAAACCAAATAGCCAGCAAAGAGAGTATCATCTTGACGAGCCTCGAGGCCATCCAAACGGAGTATGCCCTTAAGTTCAATTTTAAGGCATCAAATAACGAAGCAGAGTATGAAGCGCTTATCGCCGGACTGCAGGTAACACATTTGTCAGACACCTCTGACATCAATATATATAGCAATTCTAAGCTTGTAGTCAATCAGATAACTGGGGGTTTCGAGGTAAAGGGGGGATCCATGGCCGCCAATCTAGCACTTGCTAAGCATTACCTCTCCAAGTTCAAATTCTTCAACATCACTTAAGTGCCTCGCGCTGTTCTACGTATTTTAGGGGTATTAATTAATATATTTTTCTCTACATTTGACTTTGTTATTTATTTAGTATTATTACTTTTCACATATTTTGTTATTTTCAAGTGTTGACAAAAAAAGACAAAGTAAAAGAGTCAACAAGCATGCAAAACCCACTAAAATGGAGAGGGCATAATTTGGCTGAAAATCCAAAGGAAGAAAGAAGAAAATTGAAGAGAAAAAGAAGTCTTTTGTTGACTAGGAAAATGTTTCCTATGTTGACGAGGAATTTGAAGCTTTCGGAAGAAACTTGGAAGAAGAAGAACAAATGCAAATGGTCCAAATTAATTAGAAAACCATTTGATGGCCCAAAAATGAAGACCAAGTCTGCCAATAAGGATTCCCAAGTTGAGTAGGAGAAGGAAATCATGAAGAATAAGGAAAGAAGAATCTGCCTTTACAAATCGGCCAACTTCAAATGATAACTGGGAACAGCTCCAGTAGAATTAGACGATGATAGACTAATGGTTTGAAATCTCTGCGAGTCTTCTTTCCAACGAGGCTAAGAACGTAATTTTTGATGGTCTTGAGCTCCCGAAATGTCTATTGTAGTAAAGAAAGGTCAAACTAGCCGGGTTACACAAGGAATCCTATTTCTCCTAGAAGAAGGCCAACATCATTACCTATAAATACATGAGTTCAGCAAAGGATCAAGTCATCTCTTGTCTAAGCTTTCTCCGAACCTACCTAAAAGACTCTCCAAAGCTCTCCAAGTGCAAGATTCACACAAGTGTCGATTGAAGACTAGTCCATCTCCACCAAAAATTTCCTTCACATCCTTAGCCATTGTATACGTTTAATCCATTCATTGGCTATTGTATCATAGGTCTTCATAGTTCATTCTTTGAGTTTGCAGCATTTAGCGGATCATCAAAAGTGCAACCATGAAACCTTTACTCCGTAATCTCAATTTAATCTTGTTTGATCTATGTGCTTTGTTTGTCTTTGTTTTGTTTATTTGAATTTTTAATACTCTTTCTAATATATCTTCCATGTGTTTAGAGTTCTAGTTTGAGTGAAGCATGCTATATTACGTACTTAATGCTTTGATTTGTATGAAGATGATGTGTTTAGCCCTCTCTTTTTATATAGATCATTGAACTTGTGATTAGGGTGTTTAGACATTTAGTTGCACTTTAATTCAAACACATATGCATGTTAATCTTAAAACTGGAATTATGAATTTTGTAGGTAATTAGGATGAGCATGAAAATCGGTTAAGGGTAAAGAAAAGATGATTACTTGTATATAATTAATTAGGTTTATTTTTGTCTCAAGCATGATTTAGAGTTCTTAGGGGTTTTTATGTGTTGCTTGTTTATGAGTTTATGCATACTCGAATCCTAGGTTATTTATGTTATGTTTGTGATGTTTTTAGGTAGTAATTTAGGATATTAAAATCAACTTTTATACCCCCTTTATTCTACTCAATTATTGCATGCATCATTCAATCTCCGGTTTTGAATATACCTTATTTACCAATGCTACATCTACACAAAAAGGGTTTAAATTGCATATGATTGATTTATGTGTTAAGTGTCTATTTTGTGTTAATATTTGATACATGATTTAGTCATATCACGCACCCAAAACTCAAAATTTCATGTGCTTGCTCGCTTAGCTACTGCTGTAATACCAACCGCCCAAGCTCAGACTAAGGTCGAGGTACTTGACAAGCCAAGCATCCACAAAAGCATCTCTGAAATTCTACCTATAATGTCCACTGAACCATGCTGAATGGACCCTACTTACGCTTATAAGACCACATACGCCCTCCCATTAGATAAGGCGGAAGCACGAATAGGCATAGCACGAGCAACAAACTTCAACATACGGGGCGAAAATATCTACAAACAAGGGCGCACATGCCCAAACCTCGAGTGTCTTACACCTCAGGAAGGACGCTCCCTTTTAGAGGAACTTCATAGTGGAGCGTGTAGCCACCACACCGGCGCCAGTTCCATTGCACACAAAGTTTTACGTTACGAATTCTGGGGGCCAACTATCCACGCAGACGCGGCAGAAATCACATTCACTCACAAAGCTTTCCAGTTCCATGCACACAAGGTCCATTCCCCTGTTGTCCCACTCTCTATTATCCTATCGCTCATCTCATTCGCCCAATGAGGCCTGGACCTCATTGGCAAGATGTCAAATGTAAAAGGCCTGGACCTCATTCTGCTATGTGATAGTCATCATCGACTACCACACAAAGTTTATCAAGGCAGAGCCGCTCATGAAGATTACCACAAAAAAGTTACTAAATTTCTCTGGCGAACGCTCTTTTGCGATTTGATACTCACCATTACTAAGCACTAAATTAACATTTAACACTCAACAACAATGAGTCAATTAAAACCCTTTTTGGTAGATGTAGTATTGGTAAATAGGGATCGTTCTTAACCGGGAATTGAGGGTGCATGCATAACTATGCTAGGTTTAAATGGGGGTGCGAGTTTTTTTGGTTACTAAATTCCTACAAATTTCAAGGTAAAACATCCTAAACTAATATGTTTACAAGGATCGACTCATCTTTCACCTAACTCTTTAGAACCTACCAAATTACATGCAACCTATTAGTTCTACGTCTTTAGCTACTAATTTCATGCATATCTCTCGAAAGTAAAGTGTAGGGATTGCCCTAACACTTCCATCGATTTAAGCTGGGATTTCCCTGCAATAAATCAAAGCGTTAAGCACAAAATATCACATGAAAGCTAAGGATCAAAACGTGGGAGATCACATGATGTTGATAGAATTACAAAACAAAAATACTTCAACAAATTTGTCCATACAAACCAAGAAATAACACGAGAAGAAAAGAGTAGAAGTCATGGTTACACTTTTTGATGTCGGGATTGCCCTAGTCTACTTGATGTAATCGTGCCTTCAAAGGATGGAGAGAAGCACTAAGGATTGCCTTGAATACTTCGGTGGAGGAAGGTAGTTGATGAGCTTTGGAGTGGACGGCTTCTTGGTATTCCTTGGAGAGATTTTTGGACGTGAGGAGGTGTTTTAGGGCAGAGCTTCGGCTATATGGTGAGTGATGATGAAACCCTAGTCGAGCCCTCTTTTATATAGGCCAAGCAAAGCCTAATTCGACTCCTTTTAGAACTCTAGCTACTCCACCTGGGTAACCTGACTCTTCTCCACTAAAACAAGAATTTCTCTCGTTCTAGGACTCCACATCGTTTGATTTCAGTTGCGTTGGAAACTAGACTTCTATATCTTTCCAACCATATGCTAACCGCATCTAGATTCATCCGGATATGTTCACAGTGCTCTTTCGAAGTGGGCTGATGTACAAAGGCTGATTTCTGATAATTCATTTTAATCCATCTTCTTTCTTTGGGCTTCTTTGGACATGCTTTTGGTCTTCAATTCTTGACACCATGTGGGAAAGCATTTTAGTAATCGTTTTGAAGACCATTTCTCGGACCATTTCTTCTCTGGAATTAGGAACTTTTCTCCTTAGCCAACTTTTAGCTCCGAAACGTCTCCTTTATTATTTCCTCCGTTATTTCTACCTAAAAACATAAAGTAAGTTAGAAACATATTTACTAAGCATAAAACAAAGTTAAATATAGAGAGAAAGACATTAATAATCAAGCATAAAATGTGTAGATCACCATTATGGGGCTCCAATCAACACCATCAAAGATAACGGCTCCCTGTTCAACAACTCTATATTCATACAATTCTGTAAATGACAGGGAATAAATGTCCTTTTTTCCTCCCTTGCTCACTCATAGAGTAATGGGAAGGTCGAAGTGGCCAGCAAGATAATCAAGGATGGCCTGAAAGGCAACTAACTACCATGAAGAAAAGAATCCCAAACTATGGGCGATGGCCCAAGCTACTCCCATGCATCCTCTGGTCCATCTGCATAATAACAATGTCTACCACTGGATAAATCCCTTACACCCTCACATTTGGTACAGAGGTACTACTTTCATTGGAAGTCACTCACCAGAGCCTTAGGGTAAAGGTGTTCGACCCTACCATGAATGGTGAAGGACTGCATTTAGACAATGACCTTTAGGAGGAGAAATGCAATGACACCCACTACCACAACACTATCAACAAGGAGCGAACCGCCCGCTTGTACAATCAGAGCGTCCGCGCTCGTCGTTTACAGGTCAGTGACTGGGTGTTGAAAGCCATTCAGACCAAGGTCAAACATTTTTGCCGAACCTGGAAGGGCTTAGAGAAGATTGTAGACATAGCCACCCCTGACATGTTCTACCTCAGTGACAAAGAAGACATTGTCCTCTCCTATCCATGGAACTCTGCCCATCTGAGTTAATATTACCATTAAGACGCCCCGCCCAGACTTTGGCATATTCAGTATTGTAAACTTTGTACTTGTACGCTCCACAATGTCAAAAGTTATTCTAATGAAGAATACACCTATGCCAATATTGTGTTGTTTATTTAAACATTCAGCTCACTATTACTTCGAACGCTAGCCTGCTGCGATTGAATAATTAAAGGAAAACATAACTATTCATTAAGTATACTCTCATTCAGATAACATAACACTAAGAGTCCGATAATAAAAAAGGCAAATGCACAAAGTCTTCGTAATTCTTACCAGTATATAGTCATGATAAGCGCCCATCGCCTCAAAATATTTCCAAAGGAAACCAAGATACTGTTCTTACATATAATGAAGCAAAAAAAAAAACATAAACTAGTTCCGCCACAGCACACTCAATCTTGGAAGCTCACCACCTTACCCGCCTCTTAATCTACCTGGTAATGATCCTAGTTGAAGTAGGGCAATATTTGAATGATCGCAAACATGGCCTGCACGGCATAAGACACAGCCTCCCTCTGCCCCTCGGCAAACTCCGCCGAGGCCTTGAACATGTCAATGGCATCCACCTGCAGTTTATGTCTAGCATCATCGTCCAAGGCTAGTGCCATCAAGGACTAAGGCTCCGCCTTAAGGGATCCCACCTGGGGAAGCAGCTCATCCACTCGCTCAGCATCCTGGGCTCGTAGGTCCTCTAGTGACCGCTTATCCGCCTGCAGTGTCTCCAGATCTAGGGTGAGTGTAGTGATCTTCTACTAGAGTTTGAGTTTAACCTCAACAAAGCCGTCAGACACTTGAAGAAGGTTTTCCTTCCGGGCGAGCAGCGCTTGTTCCATCCCATGATATTTCACATATTTTTCATGGGTAATCAGCATAGTCACTTCTTTCCCTTTTAGCTCTGCTTCTAATAGCTCCACCTTCTCCCTTGTCACATCCAGCTCCATGGCGCCTTGTTTAGACCCTCAAATAACATTTGATGGAAGTCATGCACCCATCGGTCTGCTTCCAGACACAGGTGGCACGGTTGTTCTTCCCGCTACAAGACAACGAACACTTCCACTGCATGGAAAGCGCGTCCATGGATGCTGCCTTACGATTTAACTACAAATATCTATCCATATGGATCTTGGGAGCCCCTTGATCAATTTGGGGACCATGGACCCTTGAGAAGGTGTCAGAACAGGTAACCATTGAGGATAGGGATGAGGCTCATCCTTGGGAAATGGAGAAAGAAAATTTCCAGGTGTACGATCCTCGCAACATTCCATTTCAGTCTCACTGCTCTCCCCGTGAGTGATAACCTCTTCAATTGTCCTCATGCAGAGCACGGGCGAGTGGTTCACCACTTCCTCACCACCTCCCTGAGCTGAGGTGGACGTAGATCCCACCCGCTCAGTTTGTTGAGCAAACGACTTTCTCTTAGGCTGGCTTGCTTGGGGATGGTGACCCGCCTTTCTTATCTTCTCTTTCTTCTTCTGAGCCTCACGCTCAGTATGATTGTTACGACCTGAACAAAAATTGTCCACTTATCAAATCGTATTAAGTTTTATCGTAGATTAGTCACATTAATGAGGTTATTAAGCTTTGACTTGGCTTACTTCATGAGAGTTGTAGAGTATTTTACTTCGAGATTGTAACAATTTTTGGAGAATTTTTTGGACAAGCGAGCTGTTTGTTATTTTATCAGAAGTTGGCGCGAGAAATTATTAAAAAGGACATCTTTTTTGGTCGGTTTAATCTAGACCGTCTGATCGCGTTCAGATCGAATCTAGGCAATTTCTTATTTAAGGAGCTTAGGGGTATAAAAAGGATTTTCCTACAAAACTCAAACCGGAAAACACATCGGGCTCAATTTGTTTAGAGAAAATTGTGACCCGCGCCACCGTTTGACCTGACCCGGCCAAATTCGTTATTTTCCAGTCATCTTTGCCATCGAAAAAGGTAAGGAATTCAAGCTCTTGGCTTCCTTGATTGGTTGTTATGATGATTTTGGATGTTTCAAAGGGTTTTGGCGTAACCCGAATCGAGTTAACCAGGGGAGAATCGTCATCAGACACGGCGGTTCTAAGGCATGTTTTTGTTGTCGGGGATAGAGAGCTAGGGAGATCTCCCTCCCCTGAGTCTTTTGAGGGTGGTCTCGAGCTCCATCAAGCTTGGCAATGGAGTTTCAACGAGTTAAGTTTTTCAGCCAATTTTTGTGTCGTAGCTTTCGACACCGATTCTGGCGAATTGGTGGCGAGTTGGAGTACGTAGTTTAAGGGGTATTGTTGGGTTTGAGTAAAGGAAGGTTTTGAGGGCTTGATCGCCGCCATTGGTGGCACTACCAGAAGAATGCCTATAATCGACGAGATTCCCAAAAAAGACCGACGACAAGGATTCTCGTCGGACATAGTTTTTTTTCCGACTAGATAATCTTGTCGTCGGTTATAGTCGCCGAAAAATCGTCGGGTATATTTTTCAACTAATACCGACGATTTTTTCAGACTATAACCGACGATTTATTGGTATCGTCGGCTATAGTTTCTTATTTCAGATCCATTCTGGGCAGCAGCTCGATCTGTCATTCAAAAAAATCTCCCGCGAAAACTGAAAATGGTCTGAAATCTTTGGGTGATGTGGAAAACTGTCGAGAATGATCGAGTTCGTGATGATTCATTATATATAGCTAGGTACGTACTTAATATTATATATATATGCATGTGTGTGTTGATCGATCGATTGTTGATTTTGAATATATTTATTGATCGATCGAGTTAATTGATTGTTGAATTTGAGTAATTGATGGTTGATTTTGAGTACGTGATTGATAGTTAAGTTGGAGTACGGTAGTACGTACGCGTATTTGTTGTGTTGATCGATTATTGGATTATATATATATAGCTTGCTAGGGGTGATTAATTAATTTAAAAATAATTAATTGCATTAATTATATATTGTGATTATTAATTATATATAGTATTAATTGTGATTATTTATTATGGGTATAATATATATTGCATGTATTTGTTGGAGTACGGTAGTACGTATTTGTTGTGTTCATTATTGGATTATATATATATAGCTAGCTTGCTAGGGTGATTAATTAATTTAAAATTTTTATTGCATTATATATTGTGGGTATAATGTATATTGTATATATAATATATATTTATATTAATTGATTGATCGAATGTTTTGATTTTGATCGAGTTAAATTAGACGAAATTATATATATATGAATAATTATGGATCGAGTAGAATAATTAGACGACTATATATATATATGTTCATTTGTAATTAATTAGCTAGCTAGCTAGTTAGGGATCGAGTAGATCGAATAATTAAATTATGTAATTTATAGTTTGAATATCGATATATATATAGATCGATATATATATATATATATATCTAGCTATGAAATTTTAATTAATAAGATCATGGGTATATATACATGCAGTTATAATTTTCAGGATGGACAAGAGTTGGATGTGTCTTCCAAGATGGGATGTAAGATATCACCATGGAATTAGAAGTTTTGTGGAATATGTGAAGGTTAATTGTGGAGGGATGACAATTCATTATTGTCCGTGTATGAAATGTCAGTGTCGCAGCGAGCGATATCGTTTTCACATCGATAAAGTATTGGAGCACTTGAAGAAAAACGGGTTTTGGGATAAGTACACATGTTGGATTTATCACGGTGAGAGCTCATCAGTTGGTCAACATGATCACGGACAATTTTTTGAGAGTGGCAGTATATCCAATGATCCAACAACAAGGTTGATCAACGATATGTTTCCTCATGAGAGCGGTATATTTGCTCAAGTATCGGATATCCCTCCCACCGTTAGAGACTTCCCTCATATTGAGCCAGTCCAGCAATTACCTACAGCTGTCAACACTACTGGTATGGATAAGTACAACAACTTCATTGCCTTCCAACAGACCCCGTTGTACAACGGGTGTAATAAGACTGTTCTTGAAAGTGTTATGGGAGTAATGAAGCTCAAAGTGGAGAACAAAATGAGTGTGAAGGCTGTTGATGATTGGCTGAAGTGGTCTAGTTCGTTGTTGCCCCCCGGTCATCGTCTTCCTACCACTCATCGTAAGGTGCGACAGATCCTGAAACATCTTGGCCTTTCCTACATCAAAATCCATGCTTGTAGATATGATTGTGTTCTCTTCTGGGGTGAAGATGCTTATGGGAATGATCTTGAATCCCTTGATGAATGCCCGGTATGTGGTACAGATAGGTATAAGTTGACTCATGCCGGAAACAAGAAAGCTATGAGAATACTTCGGTATTTTCCGCTGATAGATAAGTTAGAACGGTTGTTCATGTCTGCACACACAGCTGAAGCTATGAGATGGTGGGCCGAGAGGAATTTGCCCGACGGTGATACGCTTATACACCCTGCTGACGGAGAGGCTTGGAAGCACATGGTGAATGAGTTTTCTTATTTTGCATCAGAGGTTCGAAATGTTTGGCTAGGGCTTTCATCTGACGGATTCAACCCTTTTGGCAACATGAGTCTTCAATACAGTATATGGCCAGTTATTTTGGTACCATACAACCTTCCTCCATGGATGTGCATGAAGAAAGAATACAATATGCTCACTATGATAATTCCAGGGCCGGGTTATCCAGGAAAGTGTCTCGATGTGTATTTGAGACCCTTGATTAAGGAGCTTAAGTACTTGAGTGAGCATGGTCATCCCACTTATGACAAGTTCAAAAATGAGATGTTCCAGATACATGCCATGCTTGTTGGCACCATTAGCGATTTTCCTGCATGTGGGATGTTGTCGGGCAACGTTACCAGGGGATACAGGGCTTCTCGAGAGTGCATGATGGTTGAGTGTTGCAGACCTCATTGCAGGAAAATTGTACAAATGCGTCATCGTTGTTGGCTTCCACATGATCACCCATTTCGGGAGGATATGGAGGCATTTGATGGGACTATGAAAACAGGTGAGCAGCCGAGGAGATGGACGGGGGATGAAATATTAGAAGTGCTAAATGAATACGATTTTGGGCAGCTAAGCAATCATCCTGAGACAGTGGCGTCAATACCTGACAAACCCGACAGGTATAAATTCTGGACACACAAAAGTATTTTTTGGGAACTTCCGTATTGGTCAAAGTTGCTGATCAGACACTACTTAGATGTCATGCACATAGAGAAAAATGTGTGCGAGAGTGTGGTCGGCACAGTGTTGAATTGGGAGGGGAAAACTAAAGACGGCCCGAAGGCACGCATTGATCTTAAAAGGATGGGACTGCGAAAACATTTGTGGTTGAGAGATGGGAAGAAAAAAATGCCACAAGCTCCTTATACCGTCAAGCCTGCCCAGAAGAATGAAATTTTTGGCTGGATGGGTAATGTCAGGTATCCTTCAGGCTATGCTAGAAATATAAGTCGATGTGTTAACTTCAAAGACAATAAGATGTACGGACTAAAGAGTCATGACTGTCATATACTGCTTCAACGCCTTTTCCCTGTTTTCATTCGAGGGTACCTGCCCAAAGAGGTGGTGGAGCCGTTAGTGGCTTTGTCAAGATTCTTTCAGAAGTTATGCACGAGAGAAGTGAAGAAATCGGACTTGTTGAAAATGCAACAGGACGTCATTTTTATCATGTGCAAATTTGAAAGGATATTTCCTCCAAACTTTTTCGACATCATGCCTCACCCGATGCTCCATCTTCCGGAATAATTGTTGCTTACTGGTCCAGTACACTACACATGGATGTATCCTATGGAAAGGTACGTAATGCATCTCTGAATCTGGCTATATATGTCGATCTTTAATATTATTTATTCACTTATTTTGCAATAAGCATAACATGCTTATTTAATTACCACTTTACAGACAATTAGGGGACTACAAAGACTATGTGATGAACAAATCTGCACCCGAAGGGTGTATCGCTGAAGCATATATTGTGCATGAGTGCGTAACGTACACCAAGTTATATTTGGGAGCATTGGAGGACCCTCCACAACATATGCCAGTAGATGGAGGGCAGTTCAACCTTTCGATCATCTCCGACGATGTTGAAGTTTCTGGAAAGTTGCCCAACTCGTACAATTTGGAACCTTATGAGCTAGTCATTGCCCATTGGTCGGTATTGGTTAACTGTCCAGAAGTTCAATATTGGAAAACTTTGCACCTTTACTGACCTGCTATTTCTGGTGATGTTGAGTACCACAACAAGACGTTCGCAAACTATTTTGGCAAATGGGTACGTATATAGATAAATTGACTGGTATATCAATTTAAGTGCATGTCTCGTATCCTATTTATAGTTATGTTAATAAATGATTATTTTCAGATGAACCATGTACAAGATGATGGTATCCCTCTGTGGTCACACGAATTGAGGCTCTTGGCGCAGAAACCGGTAACTTCCAGAGTTTATCCTATGTGTAAGGTAAATGGCATGCTATTTATTTGTGAACATAGAGATGTCAGACGGAAAACACAGAATTCTGGGGTAATGGTGCATGGTGGGCAGAATGGAGTTGACTATTACGGTGTTCTCCATTCAGTTGTCGAATTAATATATGGGGAAGGCATGACCGTGCACTTGTTTAAGTGTAGATGGTTTAATACCGACCCTCAGAACACAAGGACCGATCAATACGGCATTTTTTCGGTGAATACTGCTACAAGCTGGTATGAAGATGATCAATTTGTTTTGGCCACGGCGGTGAAACAATTGTTCTATCTTGATGATCTTGTGCATAAAGGCGCGTGGAAAGTGGTTAACCATGTTCTTCCAAGAAACATATACAGTGCCTCCACCCTTGGTGTGACCTCGGATGATGAAGAAGATAGTGCATACCAAGAGCCGAACGCAATTGGTATTCCGGAAACCTCAACAATTCGCCTTAATAATGTGAGACAGGGCAGTGTGGTACGAATTCCTCAACCGAATCTTATTGATGTTAATCAAAATGAAGACAATGAAGACTTAAGTGACGAGGGCTTACACATCTTACCTGAAATCAACTCGGAAATCGAGTCAGATTCAAGCGATGATTCTGACTATGCGCCTTAGTGTATGTATGTGTTAATTTCAGTTTGAACGTGTAATGTAAAATGATGTGTATGAAGATGATCGACTTTAACTTAATTGGATCGATGTAATTAATTAAAGTAGATACTTTGTGTAAGGAACATTTTTTATAAGTTCGAAAAAAATTTGAGTCCAAACGCAATTGTTTATAGTGTGAGGAACAAATTGATTAAACTAAACAATACTTTCATCAAATCGAGTACTACAACTACAAAAGAAAACAATTTTATGCAATGCAACATCAATTAAAATCATCAATTGAGAGAGAGATCGAGAGAGAGATCGAGAGAGATCGAGAGAGAGAGATTTGAATTAATCGGTACTTCAACAATTTGTTTTTTAAGTTGCTAAGTTTTTTTTAGATAAAATCAGGTCAATTAAGTGTTTTTGGATAAATAGAGATCATAAATTGAGCATGTTTTACCATATGCATGGTGTAATTATAAGTTAATTATATTTAAAAAAAATTTAAATGCCATTTTAATTTAGGCTTTTAAATAATTTCCGTTATTTTCTAATAATTTCGTATTATTAAATTATTAAATATTAAGTACACTATAACCGGCATATGAAAAATAAATAAAAAAACTATATCCGACGATATTCATATCAAATCTCGTCGGATATAGTTTTGGTTCATCTATGGCCGACGATAATACTTATATCGTCGGCTATAGTTTTAGTTTATATCCAGAACTGGGTACGTTTTGGGCAGAAACGAAACTGCCCAAAACGGAAGAACTCTTCTCCTCGTCGATTTTCTCCATTTCCGGTGTGTTGGGAGCAAGCAATCGGACCTCAAGCCAAAGGCCATCGATCCTCAAGCCTCTATTCTTTGATTCTAAACCCCAAAAACAGGTTTGAAATCTCTAAATCCCTAATTCCTTAATTTCGAATTTTTTTTATTTAGGTTAGATTTGAAGTTGTTTCGTTTGTTGATCGATAATGTGGATCTTTGAATGAATTTTTGTGAATATATATAGGCTTATTGTTGAATTTTGTGGATTTTTGGAATTATAGGATATTTTTTTGGAATTATATATAGTTAAATTATTGGATTATATATATATTGGATGAATTATATTGGATTATATATATATTGTAATTATTGTGGATTTTATGGAATTATTGTTGATTTTTGTGGAATATTTATATATTGGAATTATTGGATTATGTATATTGGATGAATTATATTGGATTATATATATATATTGGAATTATATATATTGGATTTTATGGAATTATTGGAATTATTGGATATATATATTGGATTATTGATATATATTGGATTTTATATATATACACATTTTATATATTGGATTTATGGAATTATTGGAATTATTGGATTATATATATATTGGATTTATATATTGGAATATATATATATTGGATTTCTGTTTAATTATTGGAATTATTGGATTATATATTGGATTTATGGAATTATTGGATTATATATATAGAGGAGTTTAATTAATTTTAGGAATTATTGGATTATATATATAGAGGAGTTTAATTAATTAATTTTTGGAATTATTGGATTACGAATTCGAATTTTTGAATGAATTAGGAATTATTTTGAATTTTTGTAATTTTATAGCAACGATGAATTTGTTAAATTGCGGTGCTTCCCGAGGGGGGTCAAGCTCGAGGGGGAGGTCGAGAGGGAGAGGGAGATCGGGACGTGGGGATGAGGGCACCGGAAGTCGGTCCGCATCAGGATCCACCAGCATCGGCAACACTTACAGTCTTCCGTAGACCTCTCAGCACCGTACACTGCTGGGCGAGGGACAACCTCAGTAGCAGCAAGTCGAGCCTGCTCGATCCTCAGGCGCGATGAGGCTTTATGAGGTCAGTCGCACGCCGGAAACGGATAATGCGACTCGATCCTCGGTCCGAATGCCGGAGATTCATCGCGAGGACCCTTCTTCCTTCACCCACCAGACAGCTCCTCATTCTTCCGAGGAGGCTGGTGGATCGACTCAGTCTTCGGCCAGGATGCGACTATGTCCGCCGTCTACCTTATTCTTACCGTTGGAAATCCCGACGATACCTCTCGTCGATTCCACGGGGATGCCTGTTCAGGGACAGCTAGGCTTCATTACCCCGGACCAGGCATATGCGTATGTACCCTTCCCGGAATCTCTCTGGAGTGTGAGGATTCCAGGACAACGCACCGACGAATCAGGTAAATATTAATTAGTGATATCTTTTTACTTAGTAATATTTAAATTCAATTAGGTGTTGATGTTTAAAAAATCGTCTACATATATATGTGATAGGCGAGATCGTGCCCGGTGACAAACAAAAGATAACCAGAGGCCCCGTCGTCGGCAAGTTACTGGACGATGCCATTCAGGCTAGCGGTGGTGGCCAAGTTATGATTCCGACCGAGGATAGAGGGCAGGTGATTGAGGGAAAGGTCACTCGAAGGTACGTAGGGATGGCGGCCAGCCTCATACGAGAAAGAGTCTCAATGTTGTGGCCAGATTGGAATTCAGTGCCGCAATCCGTCAAATATGAGCTGAATAATCCGTTGTCGGTGAGTTGAATTGTATATGCATTATGTATATTTTCTAAATAAATTTTTAATATTATTGATATATATATATATGCATTGCAGAGGTGGTTCCACGTGGACAATGACATTAGACCCACGTGGGCGGATGAAGTGCATGGAAGCAGGTTTGCAGACCTCATTTGTTTCAATTTTTTCATTTCTTTTGATTATGTTCATACAATGTTGTAAGTTACTAACGATTGATTTATTAATATAGGTATAAGGAGTGGAAGGGCGAGCTGAAATAACATTGGAAAAAATACGGCGACGATCGTTCGGGTACCCCTAGCGAGTTTCGTTATAGGGAGTACGAGTGGCGATGGCTTGTGGTTCACTTCAACAACCCGAAATTGAAGGTACGCAACCTTCGATCGATTAAATTTTTGTTTTATCGTACTTCCCTCAAATTATTTGGCTAATATTTTTTCCATGTTGGATTAATCGAGCAGGCTATTTCTGAAGTTAACACAAGGAACCGGGCCAAAAACACCAAAAATCATCATGCCGGTTCCAGATCATACTCGGGTTGGATCGAGGAGGCGGCCAACCACCCAGAAGAGGATCCCCTTGTCTACACGATGCAGCACGTGTATCCGCAGTCCCTCGAATATGCTGTAAGTGTCCTTATAACAAAATAAACATATTTCTTATTTTTTTAGATTGTTTACATTAATTAATATTTTATTTTCCTTTGTCAATTAGGCGAGAGTTCAGGAGGCGATTCCGGAGGTGTTGACTCAAGTGGCGAGAGAGCTCTATCCCAACACCCCCGATGCGGAACTCCCGATTGATCAGATTGATCGATCTGATCCGATCGTCAGGGCCAGGATTATGTCAACTGCGATCCATCCAGGGAAGAACACTTTCTACTACAGGGGTTCCGGAAAGTGGGGTCAAGGGCTACTGAAGAAGACCCCTTAATTCTCTCGCGGATCGGGATCATCATCATCTTCGAAGGCTAATGAGCTACAGGAGCAGCTTCATAGGCAAGCGATTGAGATGGAAGCTCAACGGCGTCGGATGGAGGAGATGGAGCATGCGCGAGCCGCAGAGCAGAATCGGTTGGCCAAACAGCAGCAGCAGATGGGGACATGGATGCAGCACTGTTATGCACAGTTGCAAGCATCTGGAATATAGATAGCTCCCCCACCCATTTTCGGTGCGCCACAGCCACAGCCGCAGCCTCAGCCACAGCCGCAGCCTCAGCCAGACCAAGACCAACCAACTTATGATGATCCGTTTGACCACATAGACTTAGGACCCCCGTAGATTTGAACAATTTCGGTTTTTTATATATTTTAATTATTTACTACGTTCGCATATATAAACAGATTTGAACGATTTCGGTTTTTTATTTTATTTATTTACTACTATAGTTTCAATGGTTGTTGATTTTAAATTTGAACTATATTGGCGATTTTTTGGGAATGCAGGTTTTGGGATAAAACCTAGAACCTGCAAAAAAAAATTAATTATTATTAACTATAACCGACGATATGTGTCAACATCGTCGGCTATAGTTTTCTCCATGGTCAACCATTTTGACCATGGAGAAAACTATAACCGACGATGACATCGTCGGTTATAGTTTGAAACTATGCCCGACGATAATCTATCGTTGCCTTTAGTCTTTTTTTTCCAACGAAAAACCTAATTCATCGTCGGTTATAGTATCACCGACAGTGCATTACCGACGAGACTATAACCGACGATGAGTCGTCAGGTATAGGCTATACCCGACGATAAAGAGGAACAGACCGACGACACCAACTCGTCGGGTATAGTAATTCTTCTGGTAGTGTGGCAGTCTTCGGAAATAGGTTTTTCGGCCTGTTGTTATTAATTCCGGCCAATGCCGTCGAATTGGACCTTGGGTCAGTTACAAAATCCTCGTTGAGAGCTTTCTAATGAAGTGTTGAATGCTGTGATCTGAGAAGTTTTGCAGAGGCACGTGGGACCCATGCGCTGTTATCTGAGGTGGTACGGGAGGGCCACGAACCACTGTTCATTGCGTAGCTTTGACGAGGCAGGTTATAGGATTTATCGACGGTGTTTTTGGGGTTGTTTTTAGTGCCGGTTTCCATTGTTTTCATACTATGATATTTTTTTATCCATGTTGACATGACATCGAGATTGTGACCCAGCTAGGGGAATTCTACTGGACCCCAGCAGTAGTCGCAGACTTGTGAGTGGATCTATATTTTTACAGTCTATAGCGAGTTCATATTTTTATGCATTATGCTTTACTGTATGTTTTTCAGAGCGTATATTTGGAGGTTTACATTGAACACAAGGTCGACCACAGCCTCAGCCTTTTCGTAGGCTCAAACAAGGGAATATATGTCAAAATTTTTGTAGAATTTCTTAGATTATGGTAAGTCATTAGGGGTTATTCTTAGTTTACTAGCTAAACTAGTGTTGGGTCCTCTCAGATTGGTATCAGAGCATTAGGTTTTAGATTCCGTAGACTCTTTTGGTTACGTCAGTGTAGGCATTTGGGAATGTACAACACTCCCGGGAGGATGGCCTGACCGTCCGCCGGCTCCCCATCAAGCTCCAAGTGTTGTGCATTGTTAGATGTCTAGAGTCTCATAGTAGAGCCAGTTTATGACTTCTTTCAGTGAGTTAATCTATTTTTGGACTCGTAGGTTATTATGCCTCGACCTCCAGCCCAACGGAATGATACACAGTCCTTGATTTAGTAGATGCGTGAGTTAATTTTACGTATGATGCCAGGACCACGAGAGGATCGTGAGGATCTAATTACTAAGGCTAAGCAGGCAAGAGCCAGTCCTTTTACTGGCTCCCATAACCCTGAGACTAGTGAGAACTGGCTTGTTGAGATTAGTCGAGTTTGTAATTTTCGCCTCCCCAGTTAACCCCTGATCAGAGAACCGAGGTAGCTACATGTCTTTTGAATGACCATGCTTTTCACTGATGGCAGGGGACTAAGAGGAATGAAGCCATTACTCCGTGGATAAAGTTCACAAAATTTTTCTTGAAGTCACTTATTCAGTGAAGCATCAGAGCAACGAAAGTATGATGAGTTTATGAACCTTCAACAAGAAAACATGTCTGTGATGGAGTATCGGGATCATTTCACTCAGCCCGATTTATGCCAAATAAATTAGGTTAGTGAAAGAGAAGTGTTGGAGATTTGAGCATGGTTTGCAGTCAAATATTGCCCCATACTTGTCAGGTGTGCCCCGTACTAGTTTTGATGAGTTTGTTAGTGCTGGTGTGAGATGCAAGGATAGGCTTCAATCTGAGTTAGGCCATACTTGATGATTTGAGGAAGGTGGGCCTAGTCAAGGTCCTTTAAAGAGGGGAAGCTCAAGCACTTTAGGTTCCACTTCATCTTCAAATGAGGGATCTCACACCCCTATTCTTAGTGCACATCGTTCGAGTCGTTTTCTGAGATGGAGGAAGAGTCAACCTCGGAGGCAGGGGTCTGGGGCCAGTTCTAGTAGATCTAGTGGATCTTATTTTACTCCATAAATGCTAAGAGTTTTTCGTTTATACAATACATGTCACAAACGTAATCTCGGATAGTACCAGTTTAGGACTTTAGCTTGTTTCAATTATGGGCAGATAGGTCACTTTGCGAAGGAGTGTCTATAGAAGGACCTTTCAAGTTGTTTTTTAGTGCAAAGTTCTGGTGGTGATCAGGGAGCCACAAATGGGGCCCCCGTCACGCAGACAGCCAACTTATCAGAACTAGAGCTAGAGAAGGCGACTAGCTGGACAGACCCGACTTCAACATATAACTTTACAGGAGGGAAGTACATCAATCTCCAGAGGTGATCATCAATACGTTATATGTTTTTGGTTATGTTGTATATACTTTAATTGATCTGGGGGCGACACACTCTTTTATCTCCATGAGAATAACATCAATAATTAACGTACCTGCTGATCCCGTATCGGTGATGTGGCAAGTGATATATCCCTCTGGTGAGGTGATTTATGTTGGGTTAATTTATAGAGACTATAGTGTTATGGTTGGAGGTTTTTGGTTATTTGCTAACCTGATCCCTCTTGATGTCGTAGACTTCGATTTGATTTTAAGTATAGACTTTCTGAGCAATCACCAAGCTTTTGTTGATTGCCATCGGAAAGAAGTGGTGTTTTTCGTGCCTTATTTGAGCTGTGAAGACTCAGAAAATGTTGCAGAAGGGGTGTACTGCATAATTAGCAGATGTTGTTAGCACTTTTGTTTCCACCCCTAAATTTGAGGAGATTGTTGTCAGGGATTACCCTGATGTTTTTCCTGAGGAATTACAAGGTCTTGCTCTAGTAAGGGAAATAGATTTCAAAACTGAGCTACTTTCGGGTACAAGTCCCATAGCTCGGGAGTCATACCATATGGTCCAATTGAATTGAAGGAGTTACAGGTTTAGCTTCGGGAACTTATTGATAAAGGCTTCATCCATCGTAACGTATCACCATGGGGAGTTCCAATTTGATACGTGAAAAAGAAGGATGGATCGATGAGATTATGCATCGATTATCAGAAGCTAAATCAGGTTATAGTAAAGAACAAGTATCCACTGTCTCGTATTAATAATTTGTTTGATCAATTGAAGGGAGCTACGGTGTTCTCTAAGATTGATCTTCGATCGGGATACCATCTGTTACGGATTAGAGAGTCAAATGACATTCGGTTTAACGAATGCACCTAATGCTTTAATGGCTTTGATGAATCGAGTTTTTTTAACGTATCTTGATAAGTTTGTCATTGTATTTATTGACGATATCCTGATTTACCCTGAGGATACGAGGCAGTATGTGAGGAATCTATATATAGTTCTGAAGACAGTGAGGAAGTCTCAGTTATACGCGAAGTTCAGTAAATGCGAGTTCTGGTTGGATAATGTTAAATTTCTTAGCCATGTGATTTCAGGGGAAGGAGTTAGTATGGATCCTGACAAGATTGAGGCATTGTTGAATTGGAGCAGACCCGTGAGTGTGCCAGATATTAGAAGATGTCTAGGTCTTGTCGGTTACTACCATCGATTTGTGCAATATTTTCAAGCATTGCTGCACCTCTTACAAAACTCACGAGGAAAAGAGTTAAGTTTGAATGGTCTGAGGCTTGTGAGGAGAGTTTCCAGACTCTGAAGACAAGGTTGACCACATCCCCAATGTTGACATTACTATTTTCAATGATGGCTTGAAGTTAGGTTTGGGTTGGGTATTGATAGATTATGTTGTCGCATATGGTTCATGACAGTTGAAACCTCATGAGGCAAACTACTGTACTTGTATGGTGCCAGATGTCACATTTTTACTGACCATAAGAGCTTTACGTACATCCACACAAAGCCAGAATTGAACCTGAGAAAGAGAAGGTGGATAGAGTTGATAATTGATTTTGAGTGAACCTTCGAGTATCATCCTGGAAAGGCGAATGTAGTAGGAGATGCCCTTAGCCAGAAGTCTGGAGTTTCCTTGTCTCATATACGGTTGGCTTCGGTACCATTACTTATGGAGTCACGAGCCATGGGAGCAATGTTGTATATTGATGCAAGCGAGGATAGAGTTTTATTCGTCAGTCTACAAGTTTGACCCATTCTTATTAACATAGTATGTGAATTGCAGAATTCTGATCCTTCACTTTTGAAACTAAAAGAAGCAGTGTGTGACAGTGGATAATTAGATTTTACATTACAGAGAGATGGGTTGCTAGTATTCAAAGGTAGACTCTGTGTTATGAATGACGAGGAATTAAAACATGGCATACTCGATGAGGCTCACTGTTCAGCTTATGCTATGCACCATGGTAGCACGAAGATGTACTGCACTCTCATAGAGTATTATTGGTGGCCTAAAATGAAGAGGGAGGTAGCAACATATATGAGTCAATTCCCTATTTGCCAACAAGTGAAGGCGGAGTGACAGAAATGTTTGGGAAATTGCAACGGCTAGAGATTTCGTATACAAGTTGCCTCATATGTCAAAGGGTCATTGAGGTGTTTGGATGATTATGGATCGCTTCACAAAGTCTACCCATTTCATACCAGTCTCAGAGAAACTTTCGATAAGCAAGATAGCTATGTTGTATATGTAGATGACCGTGAAGCAACATGGTGTGTCAGTGTCCATTATATTAGATTGAGATTCTCACTTTACTTCACAATTCTGAAGAGCGTTACAGGAGGCGTTGGGAATAAGTTACGATTTAGTATGACCTTTCAGCCCTAGACACATGGTCAGTCTAAGAGAACTATCCAGATGCTAGAGGATATGCTGAGATCCTGTGTGTTGCAATTTCTAATGAAATGAAAAAGGTACATGCATCTGATGGAGATTATGTATAATAATAGTTTTCATTCTAGCATTGGAATGTCACTATATGATGCTTTGTTTAGGCAACAGAGTCAGACTCCCTTGTGCTGGAGCGAAGTAGGAGAAATAAGCTTTATTGGTCTAGACATTATTCAGGAGACCACAGAGAATGTGCAGATCATTCCAGACAGACTGGTGATTCCTCAAGATAGACAAAAGAGTTACACGAACGTTAGATGAAAAGATCTTGAGTTTGAGGTGCGAGACTAGGTACTCCTGAAACTGACTCCATGGAAAAGGGTGATGCGATTTACAAAGCGTAGTAAGCTCCAACCACGTTACGTCAGACTTGGTCAAGTGTAGGTGAAATGACCCAACTCCGATTTCGTTTCCTAAACCAGAATCGAACCCCTTCTGAAAACACGAACCAACAAAAACCATAAAAATTTCGGCAGAGTAACGCTACTAATGTGGAATTACCATTACCTGCACCCGGAAAATACACTTCATCCTATGCCACAAAAGCCAAACCGTGGGCACCAATCTCATCCGGATTTCTCAATGTCATATCAATAGCAATAAATAGTAAACATAACTGTAATATATATTATATCTGGGAAAATCCGTATAAAACATATATCAGTAACGCATCAGAGCAACCTCGAGTATAGACATACAAATAGTAGGCCAAATTAAGAACCTACCATAAAATAAACATCGCTCGAATACTATGCCTCCGACCACGACGTGCGACACCAGAATCTGAACTGCAAACTTGGCACGGAAACTGAAAAAGCCCAGGGGAAAGACATATAAACCGTTAGAGTGAGTGGACGAAAATAAATGTCTTTCACCGAATAATATATATTATAAAAACATATGCGAGTCAAATGCATAAAAATCATATGGTACACGAGGTAGACTCTAACTCCGCACGCGTACAGAGCATGCATCATAAATACCGCGGGGTCTCTCATGGACTCCCTCGCGCTAGTACAGTCTGAATCACGGGTTCCTAGACCCACACGTGATTCCTAGCCAGAAAGGCCTCCGGTCAGGATATCTGTCCCCCCCAGAGCGTACTCGGGGATTAGCCGAGAAGCCAATGTGTATCGATACAACCCTGATAACTGAGACTGTACTCTGTGTAAACCAAATCATAAATCCTTTCCACGCACATGCATAAAACATAATATATATGTATGTATATTCGTATACGCATATTCGTATATGTATAATCGTAAAAAACATGCTCATAAAAATCATGATCATACTGCATGCTCAAGTTCGTAAAACGTATATAAAAGACTCGCAATCAATCTGTGAAAAGAAATGTCCACTCACAGGTGAGCGTAACGCAATTCGCGTTAATCCCGTGATCCGGCGGAAAATTCCTCGCCAAATAAACGATCATGAACTCCTGGATAACCATAAAATCCACTACTCAAATTCATAACTCGATAACTCAAATCAAATCACGAGAAACAACCGTTCCCGGAAACGTATTATCCAATAACAACGAAATCGTGAAAATCCAATAATCACACCATAAAACCTTGCTATAATTTCCACTGCTCAAATCGAAAAACAAACCTCACCACTGCGATCGGGGTGCGATTTCGAGTGAAACAACATATAACTTGTTGAAAACCACGCCGGGTGAAAAGTCGCCGCTGCCTCCGGCCACCGGAAAATCCAACCTGCCCAGAAAATTTCATGCTACACATAGTTTTGAAGATCTCGACGATTCCAACAACTTTCCAGTTATAAGTTAAGGCCAATTTTGACCGGAAAACCTCCAAAAATCAACCCAAAGTTCCAAACCCTTACCGGAATTTCACATCGATGGATCTCTCTCCTCCGGCCACGGTAACCTCCCAAACCACTTGCAATAGCTTCCTCTCATTGAGGCTAACAAAACCCCTCAAAGAGGAGCCACCATCTCGGCCTCCACGCCGCCACCCGAACGCCACAAAACTCGCCGGAAAATCCATAACTTTGCCGATTTGATTCTCTCTCCTCCGGCCACCCCACGGGACGATCCACCTACCAATCCGAAGAGGAGCTAGAGCCCAACAAATCTCATGAAGAAGCCTTGCCCAAATATGCCCGGAATCGGCCTCAATTTCCGGCAACCCATTCAGCCTCCAAAATGGGTCGACCCACCCATGGTCAACCCAGTCAACACCCAGCTTTCCAAATATGGCAAGTTTCCCAATTCGGCAAGTATCATTTCCGTATTTATACCATACGCGTATCGAACCCCAATCGGATAAATACGACAATAATTGACGGACGAAAATATTTACAACTAATTCCTCGTAACTCGGAAAAATTCTCCAGAAGTTCCCACAAACTCGAAATTAAATTCTCTATAACTTCCACGAAGGATCCGAAATCAAATTCTCGCCCTATAATTTAGTCGCTAATGAAGCCACCATATTAACGGATAATCTCGAAATCACAACAAATCGCGAAACTCGCAAATCAAGTCAATAATAATTCCATTTACGGTTCGGGTCGATCAACGGTCCAAAACGGATCACAATCACGATTCGGATAGGCTCAAACACAAACGGATAAACTCAACAGTATTTCGAAATTGTGACGACCCAAACCATAATCAGATGCTTATTCGGCACGATTCTCGAGATTGAGTTTAGCCGCGGTTTTTCGTCGTATTTATGGTTTGTCGATTCGATTCGCGACTATGTTTTCGGTCGAGAATTTGAGTTGGGTCTCTTCACGGAAATTGTAGAGTACGTGTTTTCGAGCTTGTGGGCGGTTCCGGAAGATTTTTCCGATAACCGAGGTATATCTTATGATTATTTACAGTTTCGGTTTCCGACGAGTTTATCCGATTGTTTCGAGCTTATCCGAATCATTTCGTATATTCATTTTGGACAGTCGATCAACCCGAGGACGAGTATAAATATCAAAATAGTCGAGAATTTTCGTAAAAATACAGTTTTGCATTGACCAGTCGTTGACTTTCCAAAACTGTAAAGCTGACCCATTGACCAGATAAGGAAAGTTTCCGTTTTGGTCTCCACCGTTCAACGATCAACTTTCCGGCCACATCCGACCTCGGGACAGGTATAATTAGTTTCCTTGCATGATTTCGAGTTGTTTGATGTTAAGTTTGGTGAGAATTGATGAAGATTTAGGGGTACCCGATTTGGGCCGAGCTGGGTTACTTCGCCGATGACGGTTTGCCGTTTTCCGGCGAGGTTTGGTGGTGGAGGTTAGGGAGGTTCGACTCCCCTTGACCTTCTGAGTCTTCCTATATGGTTTATTTGGGGATTGATGGACGTTCGATGGCAACCCGATTAGGTCACCGGAGCTTGGGATTCCGTTCGGGTTTGTGTGGAATTGGAGTGTTTCTGTTCGGAATTGGGCTTAGTGGTAGAAGAGAAACTGATTCAGCTCATCAATACCTTGAAATCTGGAGAATCTCGCCGTGGGATTTCACAGTTGACGGCGCACTGCCGTCGGCGGCGGCGGTCAACGGCGAGGAAAAGTCAACTTTTCAGATTTCGACAATTTTAATGTCATTTTTCTCGTAATCGCGCCCTGGTTATCGTACAGAGGTTTTTGGGTCGATTTGGTTAGCCGATTTTCAGTCGAGGTTTCGAGTGGGAATTTCGGGATTTCCGTAATTCATTTTGTACTGCATTTCACATTTCCGGGAACGGTTGGTTTCCATGCATCAGTACAGTGTTGTGGATTACGATTTTGATCAATTATGTTTTTGTGGATATTCAGGAGATCGAGATCGGGATCGGGATCGAGCTTCTGGCAAGGGATCTTCCGCCGGTCCTCGAGATTAGCGCGAGTGCGCGTTACGCGAGTCTGTGAGTGAACATTTCTTTTCATAGATTGATTGCGAGTCTTTTATAAATGATTTATGAACTTGAGCATGCGGATTGATTATGATTTTACGAGCATGTGTTTTACGATTATGCATATACGAATATACGTATACGAGTATACATGTATATATATTATGTTTTAAGCATGTGCATAGAAAAGATTTATGATTTGGTTTACACAGAGTACAGTCTCAGTATATGTTGTGGTATCGATACACATTGGCTTCTCGGCTGATCCCCGAGTACGCTCCGGGGCGGACATATATCCTGACCCGAGGACTTTCTGGCTAGAATCACGTGTGGGTCTGGGATCCCGTGATTCAGACTGTGCTATCGCGTGGAAGCCCGCGAGAGTCTCCGCGATATATTTTACGTTGCATGCTCTGTACGTGAGTGGTAGTCAGTGTCTCCTCACGTACCATTTTATTTTCATGCATTTGACTCGCATATGATTTTATACGTATATATTACTTGGTGGAAGACATTTATTTTCGTCCACTCACTCTAACGTGTTTATTGTCTTTCCCTGGGCTTTTCGGTTTCCGTGCCCAGTTGCAGTTCAGGTTTTGGTCTTTTCACGTCGCGGTTTGGAGGCTAGTGATCAGAGTTACCTGTGCTTTCCAGTAGGTTCTTGTTTCGCCTACTGATGTGTATATTGTATATATTTTACTTTAGAGGTCACTCTGATACATTCTGATACTTGTTATACTGATTTTATCGGATATACATATATACATAGTACAGTTTGTTTACTGTTATTGATTATATTGATGTTGAGAAATCCGGATGGGTTTGGTGCCCATGGTTTGGCTTTTGTGGCATAGGATGAAGTGTTATTTCTGGGTGCAGGTTATGGTAATTCCACGCTAGTAACGAAACTCTGCCGAAATTTTGAAAAATTTTTGTTGGTTCGTATTTTCGAAAGGGTTTGATTCTGGTTTAGATAATTGAATCGGGATTGGGTCCTTTCACGAAATTTCAAATATTCATATTATATTCCTCGGTCGTCGAAATAATAATCCGGAACCACCCACGAACTCGAAATCACGCGTACAACAACTCTCGAGTAGAGACTTAGCTCCAGATTAAGCTGATTACAATTCAATCAATTTACGAAAAACGGCGATTACGCGCAATCTCGCAGATTAAGCTGATTACACTACTGATTTTGTTCCGGGTCGTCACAGTAGGTACAATGGCTTATCATTTGGAGTTACCATTGAAGTTGGCACGAGTTTATAATGTATTCCATGTGTCTATGTTACGGAAATACATTCCTAATCCCTCCCATGTCATTGTGCCTCAGCAATTTTCGGTACTTGAGGACTTGGTTTATATTGAGGAACTAGTGGAAATTCTTGACCGTAGAGAGCAGGTTCTCAAGAACAAGACGATACCGTTAGTGAAAGTTTTGTGGAGAAGTCATGTTGTAGAAGAAGCCACTTGGGAACCTGAACAACAGATGATTGAGCAATACCCTTATCTTTTCTAGCAGGTATATAAATTTCAAGGATGAAATTTTTGTAAGGTGGGAGGTGGATTGTTTACGACCCGAACCAAAATCACGCACTTATCAAATCGTATTAAGCTTTATTGCGGATTAGTCACATTAATGAGGTTATAAACAACTTTTTTATCGGACGAGAATTTGACTTAACTTTCATCACGAGAGTTGAAGAGCATTTTATTTCAATATTGTAGGAATTTTCAGGATATTTTTCGGATAAGCAACCTATTTCTTATGTTTATTGAAAGTTGGTGAGAGAAATTATTAAAAAGGAAAGCATTTTTGGTTAGTTTAATCTGGACCGTCTGATCGCGTTAATATCAAATTTGGGTTGTTGATTATTTAAGGAGCTTGGGGGTATAAATAAAATTTCCTTGGAAAACCTAACCAGAAAACACATCGGGCTCTGCCCGATTGAAAAATTGTGACCTGTGCCACAGTTTGACCCGATCAGACCAAATTCCCCGTTTTCCAGCCATCTTCGCTGTCAAAAAAGGTAGAGAATTGAAGCTATTGGCTTCCTTGATTGATTTTTGTAATAGTTTTGCATGTTTGCAGGGGTTTCGGGGTAACCCGAATCGAGTTAACATGGGGAAATCGCCGTCAAGCTCGGCGGTTCTCCGACATGTTTTTGGCTTTAGGGACAGAGGGGAGGGAGAGCCTTTTGAGGGTGGTCTCGAGCTCCATCATGGCTCGACGATGGATTTCGATGAGTTTAGGTTTTCTGGACAATTTTTGGGCCGTATCTTTCCACTCCGATTCCGAGGAGTTGGAGCGCGTAGGTTTAGGGGTTTTGAGGGCTCGATCGTCATCGTTGGTAGAGGTCACCAGAAATATGTTTTCCAGCATATTTCTGTTAATTTTGGCCAGATGCCGTCGAATTGCACTTCGGGTGTGTTAAAAAAGCCTTGTTGAGAGCTTTCTAACGAGTTGTCGAACGCCGTCATTTGAGAAGTTCTACAAAAGTGCGTGCGACCCACGAGTCGTTGCCTGAGGCCCACGCAAAACTGTTCATAGCATAGCTTTAGCGAGGCAGGGTGTAGGATTTATCGGCTGGGTTTTCGGGGTTGTTTTTAGAGTCGGTTAGCATCGTTTTCATAATATGATATTATGTGATCCATATTGACAGGACATCGAGATCGCGACCTCAGCTAGGGAAATTCCGCTGGACCGCAGTAGTAGTCGCAGACTTGTGAGTAGACCTTTCTTTTCACAGTCGATAGGGAGTTCATATTTTTATGCATTATACGCTTTATTGTATGTTTTTAGAGCGTATATTAGGAGGTTTATTTGAAGACAAGGTCGACCATAGCCTCAGCCTTTCCTTGGGCTCAGACAAAAGAATATATGTCAAAATTTTCGTAGAATTTCGTAGATTATGGTCAATTATTAAGACTTAATCTTAGTTTACTAGCTAAACTAAGGTTGGGTCCTCTCACTTTGGCATCAGAGCATTAGATTATAGATTTTGTAGACTCTTTTGGTTATGTCAGTGCAGGCATTTGGGAATGCACAACACTCCCGGGAGGATGGCCAGACCGGCCAGCGGATCCCTATCATAGAGTATTGTTGGATGTCAAGAGTCTCATTGATGAGCCAGTTTGTGACTTCTTTTAGTGAGCTAATCTGTTTTTGGACTCGTAGGTCATTATGCCTCGACATCCAGCCCAACGGGATGATACACTGTCCTTCACTCAGCAGATGCGTGATTTAATTTCACGCATGATGCCAGGACTGTGGGAGTCAATTTTAACCACGCAGATCTGGGAAAGATGGGCTCAGTAGGTTGAGTTCTATACGATGCATAGGCTTGGAGGAATAGGGTTTTTATTAAAGAACAAATTAGTTGGAGGTTTCTAGAAGCATCTCAAACGTTGTGGAGACTTTTGGAATGGTCGATGGCTTGAAAATCCCAAGGTAAGACAAGACCTCGAAGGACTGTATGATTGTACAATCGGACCTCAGGGGATTGGCAGAACCCGTAAGGAAAAGGTAAGATTTGAACGTATCCTAGGGGGATTATGCCAAAGGCCTGTGGTTATCAAGAGACTTGATTGACCCTAGATATGGAGATCCATTCCTTAATGGATTCCTCCTTTCCGAATGTAAAGTAGTCCAGTTTGATATGGACTATGCTTAGACCTAATACGATCACTATATATAGACCACCCTAACTTGGTCTCAGGTAATGTGACTCTACCCTAATCACTCCTTGATTCTTGAGATAAGTTCTGAATTAAACATCGGAGGGTCTAAGCATGATACCACGCTGTGCTCCGACTTGATTTTCCGGTTCACGTGGATCCAAGCTAGAGGGAGACAAAATGTGCTCTCACAAATTGGTGCTTTCATTAAGAGCAGAACCCTAGGATAACTCTCCTGAATGGAGGAACATAGAAGACAACATCGACATGAGTAACCAGCGTGATAAGGAAGTAACCCTTCCTGGGGGGAGCAACCAGACCACCCCCACCACTTGGGGCATCCAAGTACTACAATACCATTTCGCATCAGGTCCCCCGAGGAACCTTGCGAACGAGGGCCACCTGAGTGAATTAGAAGGTTCTGAGCCGAAAAACAAAGGAGCCAGGGGATGGAGGGCCAATGTTAATCAAGACCTCTATTGGGCTGATGAACGATATGCAAACTTAAGGCTTCAAATGACCGCGCTACAGCAGTCTACAAAGGGGGTCACTAAAAGCACGAAAGAGTTTGCGGGCACCGTTGCTGTAGTTTAGTCCACCTTGCTAGGTTTAGTGGGCTTCTTGAAGAAGCAAGGGCTGGTCCTACCCGACCCACCCGTGGAGGATAGACATGAGGCTCTGACGACTAAGCAGAATGAACAAGAGGGACCAACCCCTTATTTCACCACGAGTGTGGAGGCCTCCGGGGTGGCAAACATTAGGAACATGATGGAGGAGTTCATGGAGACACAACGCGCTCACAACATCAGGAAGAAGACCAAGGACTTATCAATGGTCTACTGTGTGGCCCTGGATTATGCTCATGTGGAGAACATAAGAATGGACAACAGGGACTTCCCAGCTGAGAAAACACTTGGGGGGTAGTACCAGCACGAGGAGAAACACGAACAACAGTAGCTCGAGCCAGGGGAGGAACAACTATGACAACAAAATGAAGCCCCCAGGGCACTAACCCACAAAATTGGAGGGGGGGAGGGAGTTATTTGTTCCTCACACGACGATACCGATCTCGACCATAATCCACCACATCAAGAATGACACATGGCTCAAAAGGCCACCACTAATGACCAGCAAGAACGATTCATGGGACTTTTGCGTCTACCACAAAGCCAATGGACACAAGACGATCGAATGTGGGGTATTCAAATAGCACTTTGAGGAGCTAGGTGATCAAGGATACTACTGGGAATACCTAATCGAGGAGTATAGGAAAAATCTTGAAGATTTGTAGAAGTCGCAAGGTAGTGGTAAGCGTCAAAAGAACAATGAGACCTTACCACCACCACCTAAGGGCCAAGAGGAGGAGTACCCTATGTTGAACTATGTTCTTCATGCCTCAGAGTATTCAAAGACATCATCTTCCCTAGCTTGAATTTCATAGTGGAGAAAGCGGGAGAGCTAGGGGCAACCCTAAATGAGAATAAGCACGCGTCAAGGAAGCACAGAAGTGGGGGCGAGCCCAGGGCTAGGCTAAGGATGGATATGCTTGAATTCTCAGATGCCGACCTCCCAGAGAAGGAAGAGGATCATGACTCTAATGAGATTTGAGGGGTCAAGGGTAAGGACTCTGGGGACTATTCCCCTCCAGGTTGGAACGCCCCTCACCAACCCGACCACATGGTTTACGGCGGTCGATGCACCTTCCCCTCATAATGCAATCCTGGGAAGATCATGGCTTCACCGGATGAGGGTGGTGGCATCGACCTACCACCAGGTCCTAAAGTACCCAACCCCAGATGGTCTAATCATCATTAAGAGAGATAGAGCCGCAGCTAGATGGTGCACAGTGCTAGCCACCAAGAGCACGAAAAAATAAACGGTCGAAAGAGTTCGGGGCACGGTTGACCCAGCCCTTCCAGCATAGCAATCACAGGACGGGGTTAGAGAGGATATGTTTGATAAGCTAGATATTGAGCTTGAACCCCAAGAGCTACCTTTCAAGGAAAAGGCAGAGGAGGATGTGGTACTCGAACCATTTGATCATGAAAAATTTGATCGATGCGCACAGATTAGATCCGAGCTGAGTGATCTACGCATTTTATGCTTGATTCTTAATGTCTTTCTCTCTACATTTAGCTTTGTTGTATGCTTAATAAATATGTTTCTAACTTACTTTATGCTTTTAGGTAGAAAAAAAGGAGAAAATAATAAAGGAGGAGTTTTGGAGCTAAAAGCGTATTAAGGAGAGAAGTTCTCATTTCCGGAGAAGAAATGGTCCGAGGAATGGTCTTCAAATGGTTACTAAAATGATTTCCCACATGGTGTCAAGAATTGAAGACCAAATGCCAAAAGAAATGGATACCAAAATGGTGGACAAAAAGATGAAGACATTTCTCCTGCGCGACCCAGGAAAGAGCAAATATGACGAAATATATGGAGCATATAATGGACGAATTTTGGGAGGATATTCCATGAAGATAAATACCTTATTTGAGGGCCAAAATATGTGCAAGAATATGGTATATTCAGCCAAGAATTATTAAGGAATAAGGAATGCAAGATTTGAAGATATAAAGATTTCCTTTTCCTTGAAGAAGAAGAAAACTGGGCAGTCAGGTCACTTAACTTCTAAAATACGTAGTAAATTCAATTCAACTCCAAATATGGCGTTCATTATATGGATTTTATAGCCCTTTGAATAAGCTTTCCAATGAAACAAGAATCGGAATTTTCTGAGCTCTAGAACTCCCGGAAAAGACGTTTCAAGACAGGCTGGCAATTCTACCCGAGTACACTAGGAAAACCTAGTTTGGAGAGGAAAGTTGGAATTCTTCACCTATAAATACAAGGGCTCGGTCTCATTCTCATTCATCACTCATTCTACACACCAAAAAGCTCTGCCAAGCATTCCTCTCCACCACTATACCAAATTTCTACAAGAAGCCGCTCCTCCGTCCATAAAGAAACTCCTCCACCGAAGTCGGCTATAAGGCAAACTCCTTTAGAGGCTCTCCATATCCTAGAAGGCCGGATCACACTCTCGACGTAGGGCAAATTCCCGAGCGAAGTGTATTTCGAACCCTTCTATTTTCTTTCTTGTAAACTTTTGTTATTATGGTTGAAATAAAGTTTGTTTCGGTTCACTTCCTTGTCATCTTTGTGTTATCTTCGTGACTTATTATTATCTTAGAATTTGGTCAAGCATGTCGAGCTTAATGAATCAATTGAGGCTAAGGCAAATTCCTTGCCAAGTTGGTATGTGTCGTAGGGCAAATTCCCGAGCACTAATAAAGATCATACATGTTAACTTGATTAAAGACTTAGATATTAATAGGTTGCATATAACATGACTAGGTTAGTAAGACGTGGTGTGTGGATGAGTTGATCAATGTGTAAATATGTAATTAGACTTTATTTTCGGTTTAGTAAGCATGTTTAGGATTCTATGTTCTTGTTTGTTTTGCTTGTCTATGAGTTTAAGCATGTTAGAACTAGAAGCCAACGATGTGTTTGCTATGCCATGTTTTTGTCTTTAATTTCGTAGACTATAAATAAACCAACTCTTAAACTCCCCCATTTCCAAACCTTAGCGTAAATATGCATGCACCCTCAATCCCCGGTTAAGAACGATACCCTATTTACCAATGCTACATCTACACCAAAGGGTTTTAATTGTTTATGCGTTTTTGTTGATTGTTAAGTGTTAATTTAATGGTTGCAAATTCGCGTATCACTGAGTGGAGCCGAACACAAGAGTTTGATGGACCTGCTGAGAGAGTACAAGGACGTATTTGCATGGTCAGCTAGGGATATGTTAGGAATTGAAAGAACGATGATTGAGCATCATCTCCACGTGGACCCCAAGGCGAAGCCAGTAGCACATAAGAAGAGAACCTTCGTTGCCGAGAGTAACAAGATAATCAAGCAAGAGGTGGAAAAATTAATTCAAGCAGGGTTCGTCAAGGAAGTCCCATACTCGGAATGGCTTTCCAATCTGGTCCTCGTCAAGAAGAAGAACAGGAAACACAGGGTTTGCGTTGACTTTACAAACCTTAAAAGGGCCTGTCGCAAGGAGGGTTCCCCCTTCCCAGGATAGACCAGCTAGTAGACTCCACTGCAGGACACGAACTCTTCAGCTTTATGAACGCTTGGAGTGGTTATAATCAGATTAAGATGGTCGAGGATGATCATGCAAAGACGACATTTGTGACAAAAAAGGGGGTCTATGCCTATAAAGTGATGCCATTTGGCCTGAAAAATGCAGCAGTGACATACCAAAAGTTGGTAAATAAGTTATTCAAGCCCCTGATTGGGGGTACTATGGAGGTGTACGTGGACGATATGCTAGTTTAGAGAAAGAGAAGGCAGGATCACGTGTCAAACCTAAAGGGATGCTTTGACCTCCTACGAAAGCATGGGATGAAGCTAAGCCCTAAAAAATGCACTTTCAATGTGGGGTCTAGAAAGTTCTTAGGGTATTTGGTGACTTAGTGTAGAATAGAAGTAAAACCTGACCAGGTAGCAGCGATTGTTAGGATGAAGTCCCCATCTACGGTTAAGGAGATACAAAGCTTGAACGGGAAGTTAGCAGCCTTGAGTAGATTCCTATCCAGGTCAACAGACAAGTGCAAACCATTCTTTAAGGGCTTCGAGAAGACCAAAGGGGAACTATGGACAGAAGATTGTGAAAAGGCGTTTCAGGCCCTTAAGCATTATGTTGTCTCTCCCCCCATCTTGAGCAAGCCCGTGCTAGGGGAGAACTTATACTTATACTTTGCTATCTCAGAGGTGACAGTGAGTGGAGCTCTAACCCAAGAAGATACTAGGGGGCAGCAACCCGTATACTATGTGTCTAAAGCTCTTCTTGACCCAAAGACTCGTTATCCCAAGCTGAAAAGGTTGATATTGGCTCTCTTTACGTCATCACGCAAGCTCCAACCATACTTCCAAGCCTTCAAGATAGTTGTTATGATTAAGTACCCGTTGAGAACAATCTTGCACACCCCAGACTGCTCCAGCAGGATAGCTAAGTGGGTTATCGAATTAGCACAGCACGATATTGAATACCGGCCTCGAACAGCGATGAAGGGACAGACTCTGGCAGACTTCCTAACTGAGTTCACAACACCTAAACCGAAAGTACAAGAAAGAAGAGAAACGTATGAGGAAGAAAATGAGCAGGGGACCGAGCACTGGACTCTACATACAAATGGATCTTTAAAAGATACAGGAGCAAGAGCATGATTGGTACTTAAGACCCCAGATAGGATGATCATGGAAGTGGCCCTGACCTTAGGGTGGAAGGCAACCAACAATGGAGTTGCATACGAGGCACTCTTAGAAGGATTGAGGCTAGCATGAGAGCTAAACATAAAGAAGATCAACATATTTTGTGACTCCAACTGATTGCAAAATAGGTGCTTGAATACGCAGCTCATCACGCGTCCATGGAAGCATACCTCAGGTTGGCAAAACAGTTAGTTAGTCAGTTTGAAGAGTTCTCCATCATTCAGCTCCCTAAGTCGGAGAACATACATGGCGACGCTCTACCAAACCTGGCCTCCAACATCGACTACCAGCTCAAGAGGATGATCCATGTAGAGCATCTACCCATCCCAAGTATGGATGAGGAGGAGGCAGTGATAGTGATGCCAGTACAGCTAGGACACTCCAGGATGGACGAGATAACGAATTACATAGAAACAAGGTGAAAAGACCCAATCCCGATTCAGTTACCTAAACCGGAATCGAACCCCTTCTAAAAATACGAACCAACAAATTTTTTTCGAAATTTCGGCAGAGTTTCGTTACTAGCGTGGAATTACCATAACCTGCACCCGGAAAATAACACTTCGTCCTATGCCACAAAAGCGAAACTGTGGGCACCAATCCCATCCGGATTTCTCAACATCAATATAATCAATAACAGTAAACAAACTGTACTATGTATATATGTATATCCGAGAAAATTCGTAAAAACATGTATCAGGATGTATCAGAGCGACCTCTAAAGTAAATCATATACAATTTACACATCAGTAGGCGAAACAAGAACCTACTGGAAAGCACAGGTAACTCTGATCACTAGCCTCCAAACCGCAACGTGAAAACACCAAAACCTGAACTGCAACTGGGCACGGAAACCGAAAAGCCCAGGGGAAAGACAATAAATACGATAGAGTGAGTGGACGAAAATAAATGTCTTTCACCAAGTAATATATACGTATAAAATCATATGCGAGTCAAATGCACGAAAATCAAATGGTACGTGAGGAGACATCAGCTACCACTCACGTACAGAGCATGCAACGTAAATGTATCGCGGAATCTCTCATAGACTACCACGCGATAGCACAGTCTGAACCACGGGATCCCAGACCCACACGTGATTCCTAGCCAGAAAGGCCTCGGGTCAGGATATCTGTCCTTCCCGGAGCGTACTCGGGGATCAGCCGAGAAGCCAATGTGTATCGATACCACAACATATACTGAGACTATACTCTGTGTAAACCAAATCATAAATCCTTTCTATGCACATGCATAAAACATAATATGTACGTATATGTATATATTCGTATACGTATATCCGTATAAGCATAATCGTAAAACACATGCTCGTAAAATCATAATCAATCCGCATGCTCAAGTTCATAAATCATTTATAAAATACTCGCAATCAATCTGTGAAAAGAAATGTCCACTCACAGACTAACGTAACGCGCACACGCGCTAAACTCGTGGACCAGCGAAAGATCCCTCGCCAGAAGCACGATCACGATCCAGATCTCGATCTACTGAACATTCATAAACATAACTGATCAATACACAAACCGCAACACTATACTGAACGCACGGAAACCAACCGTTCCCGGAAATATGCAATACAGTACAAAATGAATTACGAAATTCTCAAAATCCCCACTCGAAATCTCGACTGAAAATCGGCTAACCAAATCAACCCGAAAACCTCAGTACGATAACTAGGGCGTGATTACGAGAAAAATGACATTAAAATTGTTGAAATCTGAAAAGTTGACTTTTTCCACCGGAGCGCCGCCGTTGACCACCGTTGACCGCCGCCGCCGGCGGCGGCGCGCCGTCAACGGTGAAATCCCACGGCGAGATTCTTCAGATTCCAAGGTCTCATCAAGGCGAATCACTTTCTCTTCTACCTCTCAAGCCGATTCGAACCACAACTCCTCCAATTACGGCAAAAACCAAACAGAAAAACCCACCGGAAAACCTAATCGGGTTTGAGCCAAACCACAACCAATCCCGAAATAAAACACATGGGGAGCTTCCTTGGGGTAAGGCGAGTCGAAGCCCTCACCCCTCCGCCACCAACGGTCACCGGAAAACCTCCCCCCGATTAGGGCGAATTCCGGCAACCAAACTCGAATCGGGTTCTCCCAAAATCAAACCAATTCTCATCAAACCCAACATCACTCAACTCGAAATCATGCAAGGAATCTAACTATACCTGTCTCGTGGTCGGAGGTGGCGGAAAGTTGGTCGTCGGACGGTCAATACTCAAAAGGGAAACTTTCCTTTTTCGGTCAACAAGTCAACATTCCGAAAATAGTAAGTCAACAGTCAGTCAAACTTCAACAGTGTTTTACGACTAATTCTCGACTATTTCGATATTTATACTCGCGCCTCGGGTTGATCGACGGTCCAAAATGAATATACGAAATGATTCGGATAAACACGAAACAATTGGATAAACTCGACGGATACTGAAACTTCAAATAATCATAAAATATTCCTCGGTTATCGGAAAAATATTCCGGAACCGTCCACGAGCTTGAAATCACGTACTCTACAATTTTCATGAAGACACCCAACCCAAATTCTCGACCAAAAATATAGTCGCGAATCGAATCGGCAAACCACAAATACGACGTAAAATCGCGACTAAACTAATCTCGAGAATCGTGCCGAATACATAACAGATTCTGGTTCGGGTCGTCACACTAGGGTTCTACCAGAGGAACGTGTTGAAGCCAGAAGGGTCATTCGACAGGCAAGAAGGTACAACATTAGGGATGGGAAATTGTATGGACGATCCTTCAGTGGGACAGATCAGTTAGCAATATATCCAACCCAAGTCAGAGTTATCATGCAAGAGATACACTCAAGAATATATGGCATGAATATTGGGGGCAGAAACCCTGTGGTCAGATGCTTAACTGAGGGATACTATTGGCCTAAGATGAAGAACTATTACATGAAGTACGTCAGTGCTTGCGATGCCTGTCAAAGACATGCTCCTCATCTACCCGTACACCCAGAAGAGCTACACCCGGTCTCAGCCCAATGTCCCTTTGCACAGTGGGGGTTATACATAATGGGAGAATTCCTAACCAGAACTAGGGTGGGCAAAAGAAGTATCTCCTCGCCACCACAGATTATCACTCCACGTGAATTGAAGCTGAGGCTCTATCGAAGATAAAGGGAGCATAGGTAAATAACTTCATTTGGAAGTTTATCATATGTAGGTTTGGGATCCCATAAACGATTGTAGAAAACACGGGCCTTCAATTCAACTACCAGAAGGTTAGTGACTATTTTGTCAAGCACGGGATTAAGATTAAGTTCTCCACTCTAAGGTACCCCCAGGGTAATGGACAAGCAGAAGCTTCAAATATGACAATCCTGCAAGGTCTAAGGAGAAGAGTGGATCAACTGACGAAGAGGCAATGGGTATCCCAGCTACCAAACGTACTCTGGGCATATAGAATGACCAAAAGAAAGTCCACTAGGGGGACTCCCTTTGCCTTATTATACGGACCAGAAGCTGCCATTTCTATTAACCACAAGATTCCCAACCTCAAGCTTGCAGCACGAACAGTAAAAAGTAACACAAAGAGCTTAAGGCACAAGCTTGATGTACTGGAAGAACGTAGGGAACAAGCTCAGATCAGGGTGGCCTCTTACCAGCAGAAGCTAAAGGCCTACTATAATAGGAAGGTTCAAACTAGTGTTTTCCTTCCTGGCATCATGGTTATGTGTAAGGTGTTCGAAAATACTAAGGTGTCAGAAGAGGGAAAACATGGGGCAAACTGGGAGAGACCCTACAAGATCGTTGGAGAGGGCTACAATGGATTGTACGTGCTGGAGAATCCAAGAACATGAGCCTTGATTGATAAACGATGGACTGCTCTTTACTTGAAGGAATATTGCTCGGAGCAGAGCTGAAGGCCTGGGAACAGAAGATAGCAAGCGTCTAGAAGGGGCACGTACTCTTCCTAGTTAGCTTGGCTTTTAATTCAATTGTTTTACAAGTTGGCAGATTTAATGAGGCATGTCAGATACTTCCTTTCTTATTCGATAAATAGTGTACGATTTATACGATCATTCAATAAAAGCTTCTGTTTTCAGTAACTATACTTTTCATCCTATTTTGCTTTTAATTTGTCTTTGCAATATATTTGGTTTGTTTAAAGAGCCTTATGGTTTGATTAAGAGGGGCTTAACACCCAAAAAAAGGTACCAAGCTCGAGTAGGGTAGGCAACGTTGGTTCCTATGGGAAGGACCCCCACCCTACAAGCTAGCTAACTCTCTGAAAGGTAAAACATCCTAAGGGAAGGGGGTTAGGGCATAGAGAGGGATGCATATTGATAGACCAAAGCACTTAGAGAAAAATCCCACGAAGGTTCAATGTAATAATAGGTTAGTAGGACCTCGAGGTCAGATTATGTATGGTCAGATTACCCTACGGATGACTTAGCCATATCTTGACATTTTGGGAATCCTAACTCCCAAGCGTTTGCACCTGGCGACACCTTATCGATAAGCCAAAGTTGATTACAAGGGAAATTATGGACCCCAAAACAACACTGCAGACAAGTCCTCTAATGGGACAACCTAAGCTAGGGGCAGTTTGTGACGACCCGAACCCGAATCAGTAGAGCAATCAGCGTAATCCACGAGTTATCACGTAATCGCAGTTTTTCGTTATTGTGTGGTTTGCCGGTTTCGTTTACGACTTGATTATTGGCCTAGAATTTGAGTTGAGTCTCTTCTCGAGAGTTGTAGTTCACGTGATTTCGAGTTCGTGGGTGGTTCCAGATGATTTTTCCGATGACCAAGGAATATAATATGATTATTTGAAGTTTCGGAATATTGTCGAGTTTATCCGTTCGTATCGAGTTTATCTGAATTATAATGGTTATCCGTTTTGGACCGTCGATCATCCCGAGGCGCAAGTATAAATATCAGAAATAGTCAAAAAATTGTCGAAAACACTGTCTGGGAAGTTTGACTGTCGTTTCACCAAGGCTGACTGTTGACTTTTCGTTGACCGGTTCTCCACCGTGCTGCCGCCGTCGGGTTTGGCGATTCCGGCCACCTCCGGCCGAGATATTGTTATGAATCGATTCCTCTTTTGATTTCCCACAGTTTAGAACTTGGAATTTTGGAATTTGAGTTTGATTTGAGGGAGAAATGTTGATTTGAAATCTTGGGATTTTGGGGGGGGGGGGGGGGGGGGGGTGGACCTTTGGTGGGTTTTGTTGGGCTTTGGACAATGATCATTTCCCCTTTGGTTTGGAGGGACGAGGTGGAGCAACGGCGCCGGAATCGGCCGGGAAAGTTTTCCGGCGATTCTTGGCCGTGGCTCTTTCGAGCTGTTTTCCGGGCACGGTGATGGTTGGATGGTGGTGATGCCTTGAGGAAAGTTGCTCGGCTTGAAGAGGAGAATAGTTTGGCAGCTCGGTCACCGGGAAAACTCTCCGGTTGACGGCACGCCGGCGGTGGCGGCGACGGTCAACGCCAGAGCTCCGGCTACCTGTTGACTTTTTGGAATTTAGTGATTTTAATGTCGTTTTTCTCGTAATCGCGCCCTGATCGTCGCCTTGAGGTTTTCGAGTTGATTTGGGTATCAGATTTTCAGTCGAGGGTTTTGAGTGGAGATTTCAGGAATTTCGTCGATTATTTTGCACAATATTATATGTTTCCAAGAACGGTTGGTTTCCGAGGTGTGGTACAGTGTTGTGGATTGTGATTTTGATCAGATATATTTTATGATTATTCAGGGGATTGAAATCGTGCTTCGGGCGAGGGATCTTCCTCCGGGCCACGTGATTAGCGCGAGTGCGCGTTTTGCTCACCTGTGAGTGGACAATTTCTTTTCACTGATAATCGCGAGTCTTTATACAAGTTTTACGAACATGAGCATGCATACGAAATTACGATTTATATGAGCATGTGTTATACAATTATGCCTATACTAGTATACATTACGTATATGCATTTACATATTGCTTTATACATTTGCATCGAACTATTTATGATTTTGTTTACACAGAGTACAATCTCAGTATATGTTGTTGTATCGATACACTTGCATCCCGGCTGATCCCCGAGGATGTTTACCGGGGGAGGTTGTGACCCCTAACCTGAGGCGTTTACCGGGGGAGGCAGACCTCTGACCTGAGGCCTTTCTGGCTAGAATCACGTGTGGGTCTGAGATCCCGTGATTCGGACTGTACTAGCACGGATGTGTACATGAGCGACCCCGTGGGATTTTTCCATGCATGCTCTGTACGCTGGAGGAGTTTGAGTTCACCTCGTGTACATTATCATATTTATTCATTTTGACTCGCATATGTTATTATAACATATATCGTTCTGCGAAAGACATTTATTTTCGTCCACTCACTCTAACAGTTTTCATGTCTTTTCCCTGGGCTTTTCGGTTTCCGTGCCCAGTTTGCAGTTCGGATTCTGGTGTTTCACGTCGTGGTCGGAGGCTAGTTGTTCGAGCTACCTGTGTTTTCCAGTAGATTTCTTGTTCGCCTACTGTTATATATTTTGTATATATATACACTAGAGGTCGCTCTAATACGTTATGATACATGTCTTATATGGATTTTCCCGGATTTACTATATACTACAGTTATGTTTACTGTTTATTACTATTGATATGATATTGAGAAATCCGGATGGGATTGGTGCCCACGGTTTGGCTTTTGTGGCATAGGATGAAGTGTTATTTTTCGGGTGCAGGTAAAGGTAATTCCGCGTTAGTAACGTTACTCTGCCCAAATTTTTACGGTTTTTGTTGGTTCGTGTTTTCAGAAGGGGTTTGATTTCGGTTTAGGAAACTAAATTGAGGTTGGGTCCTTTCACAGTTCTTATTTGGTCTTTGTGATAACATCAAAAGCCCTACGAGGGCAGAGGGACATCTAACTAGTTAGAGATTTGGTCGTGGGAAAGGACCACAGAATGATGGTCTTTGTATAGATCTGGGGATAAACATGTAAACCCCTTAATGGGAGAGGCAGTCTCAAAACCATGAGTACCTCCCCGGAGACCTTAAAGTTACCAAGGCTCTCCTTAAGTCTCTTTTGAGAGCAACAACTTGGAAAATTTTGGATTCGAGAGTCAAACTGAGGCCACAGGCACTCAAAGACAAATCCTCTAGCTTTGATAAGAAAACAAAAGGGTATAATGAAAACAAAACATGAACATTTAAGTACGATAAGGGGAAAACATATTGAACTTAGGCTCATGCCAGGGTTAGCAAAAAACATACGAGTTATAAAGTTAAACGTTGTTCAATAAATGGGTCCTAAAACTATTGCATAAATACATCCCTGGAGATAGGTATGGGGCTTCACTCTGACTCGGTCTAAGATGTAGCAGAGGGATTGTAAGCACATATGAGCTCCTTACATTCATGCTCCCAGTCCACCCTCTGAGATTCAAGTTGGAGCCCATGAGCTTTCTCTAGAGTAGATATACAATCCTCGCACTTTTGGTATATGGCATCCAGAGCTTCCTTAAGGTTTGCCTTGGCCACCTCAACTGCCTCTTTTACCTCAACTGCCTCTTCATCCTTGTGCAAGGAGCGTTCATCCTCGAGGGACCTCTCCTTCTGGTTGATGAGGCGGTAGGCATATGCTTGGGTGTCCCTGAGCTTGGATATCTCACCCTCTAGCTCAGCGATCTTGGGGGCAGATTCCTTGGCTTTCTTCTCTGCCTCCACAACCCTCACCAGCTATGCATGGAAGTGACCTAGAGTGGCATTGAGGGTGATAGAGGCCTGAGAAGGGTCAAAACGATATGTCAAATAATGGAGAAAAATGAAATATACGGAAAATCATGCAAGATGAAAGAGGAAAGATTACCCTGTAGGTCCATGAGAATGACATCAGTTTTTGGGTTTTCAAAGACCCAAGGTCCTCGACATCCTACTCCAGCATCATCGAGGTCATGGAGGAGGAGGCTACGTCTGGGCAAGCCAGACCAGAGTAGAATTGGGAAAGGATGTGCTTCCCTATAGGAGGGAGCACAACGCCCTCCCCAAGGACCTCAATTTCCTCCTCGGTCAGATCACAAGGAGGTTGGACAATATAGCCCCAGCCTGGTTAGGACTTCTTCAAGTAAACCCGAGGAAGCTTGGGGTCAACGCTCTCAATTAACTCCCCAAGGGAACTTACACATCCAGCAAACGTGACAAAAAGTACTATATATATTCCAAGATAGCAGGTCATGAACGAAGTAAAAATATGGGCATAATCTTCGAACAAGTCATGGGAACGATATAGCAGGGTGGAAGTAAGCATACCCAGGGAAAAGCCAACAGGATTGGAAGACCCCGACTCAAACGATGAGGGCAGGGGCGGAGTAGAGGCAATAGAGTTTAATTTCTTTGACGATGGAGATGGTGGTGTAGAATCCCGACTTGGAGAAGAAGAAACTTTATCAGCAGTGGCAGACGTGATGGGCTAGGGGCCTTTCTCGAACTCCTTGACCGGGGCCAAAGCTTGGACATTTTCCTTCACGAGCTTAGAGGTCTTCACAAGCTTCCTTTTCTTGGGCCTTAGGACATCCCCCTGCTCGGTTAGAGCATGGACATTTGAGGGCTTGGGGTGGAACCTTTACTAGCCTTGTGGACTAGAGGGGCTCGAGGGACCTCAGTCAGCTCCTCACGATCCTCGTGCTAGATAGGCTCGATGTCATCTAGGCCCCCTGGGTTGAAACGTTCTTGGCTCCATAGCCACCTACACTTTCGGTACTTGGGGGGAATGGCAAGGGTGTTGACCACGAGGTCACGATGAAAGTCGTCAACCCTAGACAGTTTTTCTTGCAACTTAGAGATCCGGTTGATGGTGGTGGGGACCTTGAAACCGGCTTCTCTGCCAAGTTTCTCCCAATCCCTAAAAACAAGAATGGGAGTCTTCTTACAATCCTTCGGAGAGTAAAGAGGATTGACCTGCACCAAATTTATGATGTACATGATCCGCTAAGAGTGGTAGAACTAGTTTGTTAGAATGGGCTTGGCCTAAAAAAGCACCCTGAACTTCGACAACCCCATACGGCAGTCGAACCACCGATTTAGCCGATCTAAGCAAGTGAGACATCGAAAGTTGTCTGGGCACCACTGCTCTATGGCCATGCCATAGAACTCTAGAGCGGAGTAAATTAAGGCATGGATGGGGTAGGTGAGATCATAGACAATTTGGAAGGAATGGATGAGTTGTCCCAAACCATGAGCTTTTTGGAGCTCGAATACTTTCATTTTGTCCTTGACGAGAGCGAACCAAAAGTTCTCGTTGTCCCCTTGGTGGGAGTGGATGAAAGAAGTCAGACCTTTATCTGAATCGATCTTCAGGGCTGATGGGTATAGCTCCTCCGGAGCTTTCTTCAAGGCAGCCTTGGTAGTACACGGCTGGAGTATTGCGTATTGGTAGGGTCAACCTCAATGTCCAGAACTGGAGGTTAGGTGATTAACCTCATCCACTTTGAAAGTAGTGGGTGAGGGAAGGTCTTAAGCAGCCTCCGGGGATGATTCTCGGCTAGGTTTGGTGGCAGCCGAAGCAGTGACATGCTATTGAGGATGAAGAATGGGCACGGCAGTGGTGAGTGGCTTGGAGATGTCATTCTGATTAACGACATCAGGGTCTTGAAGAAAGGTGATGGTATGGCCAATGACTTTGTTAGGGTTGGGGTAAGAAGAGTTGTTAGAGGCCATTGATGTTTTCTAAAACACAAGAGTTGGGGACTCTGGAGTTGTAGAAAGATTTCAAGGTTTAGCTAAAGGCTTGAGTGAGTAAGGAGATGTAAGAAATGAGAAAGAAGAAGGGTTTATTTATATATGGCAAAGAGGTATGCTACAATAAGAGGTAACCATGTGAGGAGATAAGAGGTTTCGGATTTCAAGGGATGTGATTGGGTTTGAAAGGAGATGGGAATGGAAAGAGGCGTGACAGTTAGGAGATGTATGAATTCTGGCAAGGTTTGATGGCGAAAGAGTCATGTTGAGGGGGGAAACAATGAAGGCACGTGCATGGGGTTTCATGCGCGTGACTTGATGGGAAAGCTAGGGAGTTTTTAAAATCTGAAACGACAGAGCTTGGAAGACAATAGCGCAAGGCCAACACGTGTCAGACCTCACACTGCTGTGGGGGTAATTGTGGGAGTCAATTTTGACCACCCTGAGCTGGGGAAAGATGGGCTCGCGATCGGTAGGTTCAGTTCCAAACGAGGTCTGATGAGACAGAAAATGAGCCTAATCTTGAAGGACTAGGGTTTTTATTAAAGAACAAATTATTTGGAGGTTTCTAGAAGCATCTCAAACATTGTGGAGACTTTTGGAATGTTCGATGGCATGACAATCCTAAGATAAGACCAGATCTCAAGGTACTATACGATCTAACCCTGGGGGATTATAGAATCGGACCTCCAGGGATTGGTAGAATCCGTGAAGAAAACGGTAAGATTTGAACATATCCTATGAGGATTATGCCAAAGGGAATGTGTTAATCAAGAGACTTCATTGTCCCTAGATATGGAGATCCATTTCTTAATGGATTCCTCTTTTCCGAATGAAAACTAGTCTAGTTCGATAGGGACTATGCTTAGACCTAGTATGATCACTATATAGAGCCCATCCTAACATGGTCCCAGGTAACGTGACTCTACCCTAATCACTCGTTGATTCTTGAGATAAGTTCTCACTGAAACTGTGACGACCCGAAACAGAATCAATAGTGTAATCGGCTTAATCCTCGATCTTGCGCGTAATCGCAGTTTTTCGTAAATTGATTGAATTGCCGGTCTTGATCACGACTTAATTATTGGCCTAGAATTTGAGTTGAGTCTCTTCTCGAGAGTTGTTGTACGTGTGATTACGAGTTCGTGGGCGGTTCTGGATTATTATTTCGATGACCGAGGAATATAATATAAATATTTGAAATTTTGGAATATCGTCGAGTTTATCCGTTCGTATTCGAGTCTATCCGAATCATGATTTTGATTCGTTTTGGACCATTGATCGACCTGAACCGAAATTGGAATGGTTATCGACGTAATTGGTTAATATGGCGGCTTCGTTAACGACTAAATTATCGGGCAAGAATTTGATTTGGGATTCTTCACGGAAGTTGTAGAGAATTTAATTTCGAGCTCGTGGGAACTTCCGGAGGATTATTCTGAGTTACGAGGAATAAGTTGTGAATATTTTTAACCGTTGATCGTTTTATCAGATAAGCTTATGTTGAATTGAGCCGTTGACTTTTTATCGGATTTGTTGAAGTTGGTTGACTTCAGGTGAAAATTGAAGAATTTGTCAAGATAAGTTCGTAGACGCGAGAATCGTTGAAAACGGAGTTACGATGCAAAAGTTACGTTCTATCAAAGTTTGTCGTAAAATAAATACGGAAGTTACCAAAAATGGAAAGTATAAATAGTGGGTTTCCTTTTTGGGTAAGTCAGAATTGGGTGTTGACCGAGTCAACTCGGGTTGACCAGCCATTATTTTCCATTCCAGGCCAAATTTTGTTTGCCTTCATTGAGCTCGATTCCAGCCTCTTTTGGCCGTGGTGTCTGCATGAAAGTTGTTGGGCTTGAGCTCCTCTTTCTTTTGATAGGTCATTCGTTCAATTTGGTTACCAGATGAAGAAGTTATGGCGTATTGAAGATTGTGATTTTCCGGCGAATTCGGCGGTGGTCGGAGGTGATTTTTCTGGCCGATTTGGTGGCTCCTCTTTGAGGGGTTTTGTTAGCCATGAGGAAAGGAAGCAATTGCAAGTGGTTTGGGAGGTTGCCGTGGCCGGAGGAGAGAGATTGATCGGTTTGAAATTCCGGCGAGTGTTTCGAACTTTGAGTTGAATTTTGGAGGTTTTCCGATCAAAATTGGCCTTAACTTTGAACTGGAAAGTTGTTGGAAATGTCGAGATCTTCAAATCCATGTGTAGCTTGAATTTTTCTGGGCAGGTTTGAATTTCCGCCGTCCACGGCGGCGATTTTATCGACGACGTGTTTTACGACGAGTTATATGTCGTTTCTCTCGGAATCGCGTACCGATCGCAGTGTTGAGGTTTGTTTTTCGAATTGAGCATCAAAAATTATAGCGAGGTTTTTTGGTGTGATTATCGGATTTTAACGAGTTCGTTGTTATTGGATTATATGTTTCCGGAAACAGTTGTTTCTCGTAATGTGATTCGAGGTTTTGAGTTATGATTTTGAGCAGTGGATTTTATGATTATACAGGGGATCGTGATCGTTCGTTTGGCGAGGGATTCTCCGCCGGATCACGGGATTAACGCGTATCGCGTTACGCTCATCTGTGAGTGGACTTTTTATTTTCACTGTCGTTGCGAGTTCGTGATTTTTCGTGATTTTTTCATATTTATTTATATACGATATTGAGATTATTTATTAATTACTTTTGGAGGCATTATTTTATATTTTTATGGTGATGGCATTACTTGGATCGATGCTTCGGCTACTCGGCTGATCACCGGTAGTCTGACCAGAGTTGAGAGATTCCTCTGGGCAGGGTTGAGAGATTCCCCTGTTATGCCGCCGGGGTTGAGAGATTCCCCTGGCCTATCACCGTCGGGCTTGAGAGATTTGCTTGATCGTCGGGCTTGAGAGATTCGTCTGGCACCTCCATATATATTTTCCGAACTCGCTATACTTGTTTATTGTATATGAAATTGGTGAAAGGAATATGTTTATTTTCGTCCACTCACTCTAACGATTTTATTTGCATTTCCCCTGGGCTTTTCGGTTTCCGTGCCCAGTTTACAGTTCGGACTCTGGTGTCGCACGTCGTGGTCGGAGGCATAGTATTCGAGCGATGTTTCTTTTATGGTTGGTTCTTAGTGTGACGACCCGGACCAGAATCAGCAGTATGATCAGCTTGATCGATGAGTTACTGCGTAGTCGCAGCTGTCCGACAGTTATTCGAATCGCCGAATTTGTTAACGACTTACTCATTGGCCGAGAATTGGAGCTGGGTCTCTTCTCGAGAGTCGTTGTAAATGTGATTTCGAGTTCGTGGGCGGTTCCGGATCGTTATTTGGACGACCGAGGAATTAATTATGAATATTTGAAGTTTCGACGGAAACGGATTTAAATAGCAGGTTTGTTCGCGACAAAATTACCGGACGAGAATTTGGTTTCGGCTTCTTCACGGAAGTTATTCAGAATTTAATTTCGAGTTCGTGGGAACTTCCGGAGCAAGATTTTGAGTTACGAAGAATTAGTTGCGAATATTTCTGTTTGTTGTTTGTTTAGTCGATTAAATGTGTGTTTGGTTGAACAGTCGACTTTTTATCCGATAGACCGATGTCTTTGACTTTGGGTGATTATTGAAGAGTATGTCGAGATGAGTTTGTGGCCGCGAGAATTATCGGAATCGGATATACGACGAGAAAGTTACGCGTGTTTAAAGTTCGTCGAAATAGATATGTTTGAGTTTCCGTTTTGGGAAAGTATTTAATGAGGTATAAATAGTGGACTTGCCTTAATGGGAAAGTCAAAAGATGAATTAATGGTTGACTGGCGAGTTGACTCGGTTTGACCGGGTGGGAGAGGAAGTTCACGACGGCATGGCCGGCCTCCACGGCGGCGAGGTGATTCCGGCCACCCCAGAGGGCGGGGCTGGTCCCGTTCGACTCGTCTCGGTGCCCCCGTCCCCATGCCATCCTCCTCTCGTGGTGGAGCTCACGGTGGAGAGAGAATCATTGATCCAAAGTTTGGGATTTTTGGGTTTAATGGTAAATCCCGATTTTGGCCGAGTTGAACTTCAAGAGGTACTGGGTTTTGTAGCCCTCTTCAAGGTGATTCTAACCATATAAACATGGTGTTCTAATTTGATTTGAGCATGGAGAATTTTGGGTTTGAATTTTGTATTTCATTTCGGTTTTGCTTGAAATTGGATGTGTTAGAGTGAGAATTGGACTTCGGTGCAGTTGACAAAGTTTCTCAGTGCATGATTTTGAGTGGAATAGGTGCAGCTCCGCCGTGAAATTTCATGTCCGGCAGCGGCGCCGCCGTGGACGGTGGTTAACGGCGGCGGTCAACGGGTTGACTTTTTGACTTTCGACAAGTCGCATGTCATTTGACTCGAAATCGCGCTCCGATCGCAGTGGGGAGGTTTGTTTTTCGAGTTGAGCGTCCGAACATAAAGCGAGGTATTGAGGTGGTATATATGGATTTTCGACGATTCATCGTTTTCGAATTGTGTATTTCCGAGAACGGTGGTTTCTCGTGGTTTGATTTGAATTGTCGGATTATGACTTTGAATATTGGACGTTGTGATTATTCAGGTGTTCGTGATCGTTCTTTTGGGGAGGGACTTTCCGCCGGATCACGGGTTAACGCGATACGCGTTACGCCAGTCTGTGAGTGGACAATTTCTTTTCACGGAAATCTTGCGAGTCTTTTATATATGATTTACGAACTTGAGCATGCAGCATGATTATGGTTTTACGAGCATGAGATTTCATACGAGATTATGTTTAATATGAGCATGTGTTTTACGATTATACGATTTATTTATACGGATATACGTATACGAATATGCATACATTTATATGTTATTTCATGCATTTGCATCGAACTGTTTATGATTTGGTTTACACAGAGTACAGTCTCAGTTACGTTGTTGTATCAATACACCTTGCCTCGTCGGCTGATCCCCGACGGAGGGCCGCCTGGAGGGGCGTTTCCCCAACCAGACCGGTGAGGGGCGTATTCCCCGGAACCGAAGCCATTTCTGGCTTAGAATCACGTGGTAGTCAGGGACTCCGTGGTTCAGACTGTACTAGCACGGTGGAGTCCATGAGTGACCCCGTGGGATTTTACTTGCATGCTCAGTACACTGGAGGAGTATAAGTTTTACCTCGTGTACTATGTTGTTTTTATTTACCTGGACTCGAATATGTTTTTATAACATATATATTAACTGGTGAAAGACATTTATTTTCGTCCCCTCACTCTAACGTGTTTATTGTCTTTCCCCTGGGCTTTTCGGTTTCCGTGCCCAGTTTGCAGTTCAGGCTCTGGTGTCGCATGTCGTGGTCGGAGGCATAGTACTCGAGCTACTTTGTTTCATCCAGTAGGTTTATTGTTCTACCTGCTGTGGTATGCGTATATGATTATGTATTAGAAGTCGCTCTGAGTTTCCTATTGAATATGATATACGATTTTACCCGGATTTCAGTAAAGTATATATTATATGTATTGTTTACTTTACTGCTGATATATTGAGAAATCCGGATGGGATTGGTGCCCACGGTTTGCTTTTTGTGGCATAGGATGAAGTGTATTTTCCGCGTGCAGGTAATGGAAATTCTACGTTAGTAACGAAACTCTGCCCAAATTTTGAAAAGTTTTTGTTGGTTCGTGTTTTCGAAGGGGTTTGATTCCGATTTAGGAAGCTAAATCAGGGTTGGGTCCTTTCAGCTTGGTATCAGAGCATTAGGTTATAGGTTCTGTAGACTTCTGTAGTCGTGTTTACTAAAGGTATTTGAGAATGTACAGCATGTCTAGAATGGTGACCCGACCGGCCGGCGGATAATCATCAAATTCCGGGTGTTGTATACTTTCAAATATTTGAAGTTCCATGATTACGTTCCACTTGTTGTGAATGATATTGTATTCATTAGGATGCCTCCTGACGTGCTTTCCATGTCATTTCGATTGTGGATCCTGTTGAGGATCAATCGACGCGCGATTTGCCAGAGAACAGTGGATTCAGATGAGTATTCAGAGTTCAAAGAATTGTGTGGCACGGTTTGCCTGGGGATGTGTATATGGGCGTTTATATGTTGCCTCAGAGCTGAGAATTTTGGCAGTGATGTTTTCCTGATTCTGGTCATTGTGTTTGGTGGGCTGATATTGTGGGAGTTCCGGTTGTGACTTCATGGCCTACATTCAGGGTGTTGTGTATACAGTAATGGTTTATCAGGCTACCCAGCATTCGAATGTGGAGTGCTTACCCACCTGAGGCAGAGATGCATTGTCCACGTGTTTGTTCTTGTTTGCACGTGTTATGTGGCTTCAGAGGGAGCTATGCACGAGGTTCGAGATGAGTTTGAACCTGAGTATCAGAGAGAGTCTGATTGATATGCCTCGAGATATCCGTGAGGAGCTTAGTGTGTTGCACTCAGCGGCGAGGTTATTGTGAGGGAAAGATGTGTACGGTTTTCGATGTGATGGTTTGAGGAAAGTGGACTTAGTTGAGATTTTGATGGGGTTGAGTTCTGACACTTCGCGATCAGTGACGTCATCAGACTGTGGCCTTTTCGATTATGTTAAGGATCCTCTGCTGATCCGTTTGGTGATGGCGAAGATCACAGAGTAGCGGATTTGCTCCTGTGGCATGAGTTCGGGTGATCGTTGATGATCCTTTCACGCAGCAGGTGTTGCGGTGATTTGTGTTCGAGGAGTACTTTCAGTTGCTGTTCCGGTGACCAGGAGGGTCACGTTACGAGGGAGCACCCTCAGCCAGCTGTGTTAGCGGTTCAACAGCTCGGAGTTTACGAGGAATTCATGATGTTGTTTCTGGAGCTTGATCAACCCAGATTTCTAGACGAGCCATTCAGAAAGTTGCAATTGACGTGGGCGACTAGTTGGGCATGTTGGAGTTCGTGCCATGACCTTGTTTGAGGACAGACTTTTCTCCGAGGTTGCTGTTGTTTGATATCCATGGCGATTGTACCTGTATCTCCACTTCCGAGGTTTTGGAGAGTGTTGCATCCATCCAGAGGTTGCAAGATCCTTATTGGAGGATATGGTTTAGACGTGGATTTGTTATAGCTGGACATTGTGGTTTTAGTGTGCTTGTGAGTATAGACTTACTGATGATGCATTTGGCGATGTTCGAGTGCCTCGAGGAGGAGGTTGTGTTTCGACGACCAGATTTTCCCGAGATGCTGTTTCGCAGTGATGGTCGAGTGAATGGTGGAGACGAGTTGTGTTATTGCTTAGCTTATGTTGTGGATACTATGGTTGCTATACCCGACATTGGTGATATTGAGATGGTTCCCGAGTTTCCAGGTGTTGTTCCAGAGGAGTTACCAGGTGTTCCTCCTGTTCGGGAGACTGACTACATCATTGAGCTTGTACCGGGCGCTGGACTCATTTTACCGGCATTTTGTCGTTCGGAGCCAACGAAGCTGATGGAGCTACAGTTTCGACTCCAGGAGTTGCTGGAGGAGGTTTCAGGAGATTTCATGCGACCCCGCGTATTTGCGTGGTGTGCTCTTGCATCAGTTGTGCGACTGTTTGTATGGTTCGATGAGGTGGCGCATTGACTACCGGAAGCCTGATTCGCTTCAGAGGAGAGTGAGTATCCTCCGCTTCGGATTGACGGTTGGTTGATCAGCTTGTGAGAGCTTCAGTCTTGTTGAAGATTGATTTCGGATCCCGATACCATCAGTGGAGGTTTGATGAGTCAGATGTGGCTATGTTGGCTTTCGGATCTCGGTGCGGGCATCATGAGCTTTTGGTCACGCTGTTGGGTTGACCAATGCCCTCGTAGATCATGTGGACTTGATGGACCAGGTGTTCAGACGGTTTCTGGACGAGTTTGTGGTCATGTTCGTTGGCAACGTCCTGATGTACTCCAGAAGTGTGGGCCAGCACCTGGAGCAGTTGCAAGCGGTTTTGCGGACTTTATGAGGTGGCCAGGTGTTTGTGAAATTCAGCCAGTGTGAGTTTTGGTCGATTAGCGTGAAGATGTTGGGCTATGTGATGTTATCCGAGGGAGTTGGCGTAGATCCTGACCAGTTCGAAGCCGTGTTGATTTGGAGTTTGCCCTACTACTGTGCCAGAGATCGGGGGTCTCTTGGGTTTGGCAGGCTATTACTGACGGTTTGTGCAGGATTTTCCCGGATTGCCACTCTACTTTCCGAACTGACGAAGAAGGCGCCAAGTTTGAGTGGTTCGATGCATGCGAGGAGAGTTGCTTACTCCTGCAGGTTGGTGACCGTTACTGCGGTTTTGACCTTACCTGACGATCGCGACGAGTTCGTGGAATATGGTGATGCATCGAGGTTTGAATTTGGTAATGTTTTGATGCTGTGTAGCAGAGCGGTGGCTCATGATTCCAGGCAGTGGAATGTTGTGTAGCTACATATCCAGTGTATGATATTGGGTGTAGCTGTTCTTGTGTTAGCATCAGAGAGTTCGAGACACTACAACTATGGCGTGCAGCGAGGTGTAGGATGTACACTAATCATTTGAGTTTCCTCCACTTGCATTTTCGGCCAGATTTGGGCTTGAGGCAGTGTAGATGGATGGGGTCGACTCACGACTATGGCTGCACATTAGAGTTTGTTCGAGGAAGGCTAGTGGTTGTACTTGACCATCCGTTTGGGGTGTTGTTATTGATGCATTCAGTTGAGAGTTGAGAGTTTCAGTGGTTCATGTGTGTGTGGCACGAGTTTTCGTGTTAGCCGAGTTATGGGCTACGAGAACTGAGTTTGAATGTGATGACGTTGAAACTCATTGTTTTGCGCGCGGTTGAGCAATATCAGATACTTCGAGTTTACTACTCGTGACGCAACATGGAAGAGCAATGTAGCAGCTTGTGTGTGCTGATGCCACATTCGTCGACTGGCGATGGCTAGGAGGCAGAGACGTGCCGAGTTATGTCAGCCACTTGAGATTTCCGGTTAGACGTGGCGGTTGCTGTTGTGATTGTGTGTGTTTGTATGCACTTTGGTTTGTGGTACCAGTTGTCAGGTCTTTGTGGACAGTTTGATCGGGATTGTCCATCTATGTTGTGTACATGTGTTCCAGTTCGCTAATTGAGGTAATCAGCTACAACTGAGTGTTGGCGAGTTTTGCAGCGAGCTTTGGGGACCAGATTACGAGTTAGTACCGGTCCTTGTCCTCAGATTGGCGAGTGATCTTCGAGGACTATTCAGGCCTTGGAGGGCATGTTGTGGATCTCGGTATTGCAGTTCCGGAGGATTCGGGACCAGCAGTTTCAGCTGTTCGAGATTTCTTGCAGTACCAGTTTGTTGACCATTGTGATTTTGATGTTGCATGATGTCGTTTTGAGGAACGATGCTGTACTCCATTGTGTTGGAGCGAGTTTGGTTTGAGATTGAGTTGACGTTTGATTCTGATTTTGTAGAATGTGTTATCACAGACTGTCAGGTTAGCGGAAATGGGCTGATTATTACTCGAGTTCGATATTTGAGTTATGTTGATGTGTGCAGATTGAGTTGAGATTTGCTATGTTATTTTGATCCGTGTGTGTCCATAGGCGAATGTATGTTGTGCCGTATAGTTCGGCGTCGCCTATAGAGTTGATTTTTGTGTGTGTTGTGTTGTGTTCCGTGTGGCGAAACTATGTTGCAGGTCTGCTACGCATTGTGTACCCTACATGTTCCTTATGCAGGAACACTTGGCAATTGTGTTGAGCCAGTTCAGATTTGAGATTTGGGGGTACAGGAATCCAACACGGAGCTATCTCCTGTTGTGGAATTTGTTATCAGAGTTGTCCAGTTGACGTAGCCACTGGAGAGTTGTTCAGTTAAGGTTGTCACTGGGCAGTTGAGCAGTATGCAGAGGCAGTGCTCCTATGTTTAGCCGACAGACTTGGAAATTTCGAGGTCGAAATTTTTCTAAGGGGGGTGGATTTGTGACGACCCGGACCAGAATCAGCAGTATGATCAGCTTGATCGATGAGTTACTGCGTAGTCGCAGCTGTCCGACAGTTATTCGAATCGCCGAATTTGTTAACGACTTACTCATTGGCCGAGAATTGGAGCTAGGTCTCTTCTCGAGAGTCGTTGTACATGTGATTTCGAGTTCGTGCACGGTTCCGGATCGTTATTTGGACGACCGAGGAATTAATTATGAATATTTGAAGTTTCGACGGAAACGGATTTAAATAACAGGTTTGTTCGCGACTAAATTACCGGACGAGAATTTGGTTTCGGCTTCTTCACAGAAGTTATTCAGAATTTAATTTCGAGTTCGTGGGAACTTCCGGAGCATGATTTTGAGTTACGAAGAATTAGTTGCGAATATTTCCGTTTGTTGTTTGTTTAGTCGATTAAATGTGTGTTTGGTTGAACAGTCAACTTTTTATCTGATAGACCGATGTGTTTGACTTTGGGTGATTATTGAAGAGTATGTCGAGACGAGTTTGTGGCCGCGAGGATTATCGGAATCGGATATACGACGAGAAAGTTACGCGTGTTTAAAGTTTGTCGAAATAGATATGTTTGAGTTTCCGTTTTGGGAATGTATTTAATGAGGTATAAATAGTGGACTTGCCTTAATGGGAAAGTCAAAAGATGAATTAATGGTTGACTGGCGAGTTGACTCGGTTTGACCAAGTGGGAGAGGAAGTTCACGACGGCATGGCCGGCCTCCACGGCGGCGAGGTGATTCCGGCCACCCCAGAGGGCGGGGCTGGTCCCGTTCGACTCGTCTCGGTGCCCCCGTCCCCGTGCCGTCCTCCTCTCGTGGTGGAGCTCACGGTGGAGAGAGAATCATTGATCCAAAGTTTGGGATTTTTGGGTTTAATGGTGAATCCCGATTTTGGCCGAGTTGAACTTCAAGAGGTACTGGGTTTTGTAGCCCTCTTCAAGGTGATTCTAACCATATAAACATGGTGTTCTAATTTGATTTGAGCATGGAGAATTTTGGGTTTGAATTTTGTATTTCATTTCGGTTTTGCTTGAAATTGGATGTGTTAGAGTGAGAATTGGACTTCGGTGCAGTTGACAAAGTTTCTCAGTGCATGATTTTGAGTGGAATAGGTGCAGCTACGCCGTGAAATTTCATGTCCGGCAGCGGCGCCGCCGTGGACGGTGGTCAACGGCGGCGGTCAACGGGTTGACTTTTTGACTTTCGACAAGTCGCATGTCATTTGACTCGAAATCGCGCTCCGATCGCAGTGGGGAGGTTTGTTTTTCGAGTTGAGCGTCCGAACATAAAGCGAGGTATTGAGGTGGTATATATGGATTTTCGACGATTCATCGTTTTCGAATTGTGTATTTCCGAGAACGGTGGTTTCTCGTGGTTTGATTTGAATTGTCGGATTATGACTTTGAATATTGGAAGTTGTGATTATTCAGGTGTTCGTGATCGTTCTTTTGGGGAGGGACTTTCCGCCGGATCACGGGTTAACGCGATACGCGTTACGCCAGTCTGTGAGTGGACAATTTCTTTTCACGGAAATCTTGCGAGTCTTTTATATATGATTTAGGAACTTGAGCATGCAGCATGATTATGGTTTTACGAGCATGAGATTTCATACGAGATTATGTTTAATATGAGCATGTGTTTTACGATTATACGATTTATTTATACGGATATACGTATACGAATATGCATACATTTATATGTTGTTTCATGCATTTGCATCGAACTGTTTATGATTTGGTTTACACAGAGTACAATCTCAGTTACGTTGTTGTATCGATACTGAAAGGACCCAACCCCGGTTTAGTTGCCTAAACCGGAATCAAACCCTATCGAAAACACGAACCAACAAAAACTTTTCGAAATTTTGGCAGAGTTTCGTTACTAGCGTGGAATTACCATTACCTGCACGCGGAAAATACACTTCATCCTATGCCACAAAAAGCAAACCGTGGGCACCAATCCCATCCGGATTTCTCAATATATCAACAGTAAAGTAAAACAATAAATATAACTATACTTTACTGAAATCCGGAGTAAAATCGTATAATATATACAATAGGAAACTCAGAGCGACCTCTAATGTGCAATCACATAAATATACCACAGTAGGTAGAACAATAAACCTACTGGAAGAAACAAGGTAGCTCGAGTACTATGCCTCCGACCACGACGTGCGACACCAGAGCCTGAACTACAAACTGGGCACGGAAACCGAAAAGCCCAGGGGAAAGGCAAATAAAAACGATAAACGTTAGAGTGAGTGGACGAAAATAACATATGCCTTTCACCAGTTTATAAACATACTCAATATAAAATAATGCGAGTTAGGAAAACACAACACACATATATATATGGAGGTTGTCGGGCGAATCTCTCAAGCCCGACGTCAGGTGAATCGCTCAAACCTGACGGTGAAAGGCCAGGGGAATCTCTCAACCCCGACGGCACTCAGGGGAATCTCTCAACCCTGCTTCAGAGGAATCTCTCAACTCTGGGCCAGAGGAATCTCTCAACTCTGGTAGCATCGATGCAATAAATGCCAATCACCAATAACACATAATAACATACCTCCGAAATAACATATATCACAATCATCGTATAATTAAATACGGAAATCAATAAATCCACGAACTCACAAAATCAATAGTGAAAATAGAACTTGTCCACTCACACGCTTGCGTAACGCAGTTCGCGTTAACCCGTGATCCGGCGGAAAGTCCCTCGCTAAACGAACGATCTCGAACACCTGAATATTCACAATGTCCAATTCTCACAACATAATTCGAAAATTCAAAACAAATCACGAGAAACCACCGTTCTCAGAAACACATAATCCGATCACGACAAACTGTCGGAAATCCGGAAATCATACCACAATACCTCACTGTAATTTCGGACGCTCAACTCGAAAAACAAACCTCCCCACTGCGATCAGGGCGCGATTTCGAGTGAAATGACATGCAACTTGTCGAAAATCCCAAAAAGTCAAAGTTTGACCGCCGTTGACCGTTGACCGTCGCCCATGGCGGCGCCGCCACCAAACAGAGAATTTTCCGGCGGAGCAACCACCATTCCATGCAAAATCACCCACTGAGCAACTTTGTCAACTACAACAAAGGCCAATTCTCACTCTAACTCATCCAATTTCAAGCAAAACCGAATTGTTCCCAAAATTTCAAATCCAAAATTCTCCAAACACAAATCGAATTAGAACACCATACCTATATGGTTAGAATCCTTGAGAGGAGAGCTTCAAAGCCCACTACTTGATCGAGCTCAACATGGCCGGAAAATACAAACCCGATTAACCTCAAAAAATCCCAAACTTTAACCCGAAATTCCTCTCTCCACTGTGAGCCACGCCACAAACGGTGGCCGGCAACACCACGGGAGGACCATACCGAGCAGAACCATCCCTAGGCCGAGCCCTAGGGTGGCCGGAAACCCACCGTTGCCGTGAAGCTCGAATCGCCGTCGTCATCTTTCTTCTCACCACCGAGTTGACTCAGTCAACTCGGTCAACTGTATTAATGACCATCTTTGACCTTCCCAAAATAGTAAGTCCACTATTTATACTTTCCCAAAAAGGAAACCCATAATTATCCATTTCGGCAAACTTCAAACGCGCGTAATTTCCTCGTCATAATTCCGATTCTGATAATTCTCGCGGCCACAAACTCATCTCAACATATTCTTCAATAATCACCCGAAGTCAAACACTTCGGCCAAATGGATAAAAAGTCAACCCTTCGAACCAACACACATTAAATCGACAAAACAAACAATAATCGGAAATATTCACAACTTAAACTCCGTAACTCAAAATCATGCTCCGGAAGTTCCCACGAGCTCGAAATTAAATTCTGAACAACTTCCGTGAAGAAGCCGAAACCAAATTCTCGTTCGGTAATTTAGTCGTTAAGTAGCCCACCATTTATATCCGAACTTCAAATATTCATAATTAATTCCTCGGTCGTCCAAATAATGATCTGGAACCGCCCACGAACTCGTAATCACACGTAAAACGACTCTCGAGAAGAGACCCGGCTCCAATTCTCGGCCAATAATTAAGTCGTTAACAAACCCGACAATTCCAAACAACCGTCGGATATCAGTGACTACGCGGTAACTCACGTACATAGCTGATCATACTGGTGATTCTGGTCCGGGTCGTCACAGATACACCTTGCCTCGTCAGCTGATCCCCGACGGAGGGCCGCCTGGAGGTGCGTTTCCCCAACCAAACCGGTGAGGGGCGTATTCCCCGGAACCGAGGCCATTTCTGGCTTAGAATCACGTGGTAGTCAGGGACTCCGTGGTTCAGACTGTACTAGCACGGTGGAGTCCATGAGTGACCCCGTGGGATTTTACTTGCATGCTCAGTACACTGGAGGAGTATGAGTTTTACCTCGTGTACTATGTTGTTTTTATTTACCTGGACTCACATATGTTTTTATAACATATATATTAACTGGTGAAAGACATTTATTTTCGTCCATTCACTCTAACGTGTTTATTGTCTTTCCCCTGGGCTTTTTGGTTTCCGTGCCCAGTTTGCAGTTCAGGCTCTGGTGTCGCACGTCGTGGTCGGAGGCATAGTACTCGAGCTACTTTGTTTCATCCAGTAGGTTTATTGTTCTACCTGCTGTGGTATGCGTATATGATTATGTATTAGAAGTCGCTCTGAGTTTCCTATTGAATATGATATACGATTTTACCCGGATTTCAGTAAAGTATATATTATATGTATTGTTTACTTTACTGCTGATATATTGAGAAATCCGGATGGGATTGGTGCCCACGGTTTGCTTTTTGTGGCATAGGATGAAGTGTATTTTCCGCGTGCAGGTAATGGCAATTCTACGTTAGTAACGAAACTCTGCCCAAATTTCGAAAAGTTTTTGTTGGTTCGTGTTTTCGAAGGGGTTTGATTCCGATTTAGGAAGCTAAATCGGGGTTGGGTCCTTTCACTTAGTTTGGCCTACTATTTGTATATCTATACTAGAAGTCGCTCTGATCATTCTTAAATTATATTTTCATACGATTTTTCCCCGGATTTCTGTAAAATATAGTTTTATTGATTACTTACATTATTGTTATGAAATTGAAAAATCCGGATAGGATTGGTGCCCACGGTTTGATTTTTGTGGCATAGGATGAAGTGTTATTTTCCTGGTGCAGGTAATGGCAATTCTGCGTTAGTAGCGTTACTCTGCCAAAATTTTTATGGTTTTTGTTGGGTCGTGTTTTCAGAAAGGGTTTGATTCCGGTTTAGGAAACTAAATCGGGGTTGGGTCCTTTCAGAAACATCGAAGGGCTTAAGCACGATACTACACCGGGCTCCGACTTCTTTTTCAGGTTCACTAGGATCCAAGCTAGAGGGAGATGAAATCTTCTCTTACAAGGATCACGAGAGGATCGTGAGGATCTAATTACTAGGGCTAAGTAGACAGGAGCCGTTCCTTTTACTGGCTCTCATAACTCTGAGACTAGTGAGAACTGGCTTGTTGAGATTGGTTGAGTTTGTGATCATTTGCGTCCCCCTTAACCCCTTAGATGAGAACCGAGGTAGCCGCAGGTCTTTTGCATGACCATGCTTATCGTTGGCGGCAGGGGACTAAGAGGAATTAAGTCATCACTCCATAGATAGAGTTCACAGAATTATTCATGAGTCAATTCTTCAACGAAGCATCAGAGTAGCGAAAGTATGATAAGGTTATGAACCTTCAACAAGGAGACATGTCTGTGATGGAGTATCGGGATCATTTCACTCACTTGGCCTGATTTGCACCAAATTTAGTTAGGTTGGTGAAAGAGAAGTGTTGGAGATTTGAGCATGGTTTGCGGTCAGATATTTCCCTATACCTATCAGGTATGCCTCGTACTAGTTTTTATGAGTTTGCTAGTGTTGCTGTGAGATGTGAGGATAGGCTTCAATCTGAGCGAGGCCATACTCGATGATTTGAGGAAGGTAGGCCTATTCAAGGTCCTTCAAAGAGGGGAAGCTCAAGCACTTCAGGTTCTATTTCATCTTCAAGTAAGGGATCTCACACCCTTGCTCTTAATGCACGTCGTCCTAGTCATTTTCTGAGATGGAGGAAGAGTCAACCATAGAGGTATGGGTCTGGAGCCAGTTCCAATGGATCGAGTGGGTTTCATTTTACTCTATCGACGCCTAGAGATTTCCTTCAATGCAATAGATGTCACAAATACAATCTCAAACAGTGTCAGTTTGGGACTTCATCTTGTTTCAGTTATGGCCGGACATGTCACTTTTTGAAGGAGTGTCCGCAGAGGGACCCCTCAAGTGGATTTTTGGTGCAGAGTTCTGGTGTTAATTAGGGAGCCACTTTTGGGGACCCCACCACCCAGACAGCCAACTTATAAGAACCAGAGTCAGAGAGGGCGACTGGCTGGACAGACCAGACTTTACCATATGACTTTACAAGAGGACAGAGCATCTCCAGAGGTGAATATCGATACGTTATATATTTTTAGTTATGTTGTTTATACTTTAATTGATCCGGGGGTAACATACTCTTTTATCTTCATGAGAATAACATTAATAATTAACGTACGTGCCGTTCCGTTATCGGTGATGTGGCAAGTGATATATCCCTCTAGTGACATACTTTTAGTTAGGTTAGTTTATAGAGATTGTAGTATTATGGTTGGAGGGTTTTGGTTGTCTGCCGACCTGATACCTCTTGATGTCGTGGACTTCGATTTGATTTTGGGTATGGACTTTCTGAGTAGTCATCAAGCTTTGGTTGATTGTCATCGGAAAGAAGTGGTGTTTAGAAGTCCAGGTTTGCCTGAGATTTTATTCTGTGGAGAAATAAATGTTCTCGTGCCTTATTTCAGCTGTCAAGGCCTAGAAAATGTTGCATAATAAGTGTACTACATATTTAGCCGATGTTGTTAACACTTGTGTTTGCACCCCTAATCTGGTGGAGATTGCTGTCAGGGAATACTCTGATGTTTTTCTTGAGAAATTACCAGGTCTTCTTCCAGTAAGGGAAATAGATTTTAGAATTGAGCTACTTTCTACAGGTCCCATAGCTCAGGTGTCGTACCATGTGGCTCTAGCTGAATAGTAGGAGTTATAGGTTCAGCTTTAGGAACTTATTGATAAAGGCTTCATCCATCCTAACATATCACCATGGGGAGTTCCACTTTTCTTCGTGAAAAAGAAGGATGGATTGATGAAATTATGCATTGATTATCGGAAGCTAAATCAGGTTACAGTGAAGAACAAGTATCCATTGTCTCATATTGATGACTTTTTTGATTAATTCAAGGGAGCTATGGTGTTTTCCAAGATGAATCTTCGATCGGGATACCATCAGTTGCGGATTCGAGAGTCAGATGTCTCTAAGACTGCGTTATGATCGCGCTACGGGCACTACGATTTTCTTGTGATGTCATTCGGTTTCATGAATGCACCTACTTCTTTTATGGCTTTGATGAATCGAGTAATTCGGACTTATCTTGATAAACTCGCCATTGTATTTATTGACGATTTCTTGATTTACTTAAAGGATCTGAGGCAGCATGTGAGGCATCTACATGTAGTTCCGGAGACATTGAGGAAGTCTCAGTTATACGCCAAGTTTAGTAAATGCGAATTCTGGTTGGATAATATTAAATTTGATAGCCATGTGATTTCAGCGGAAGGAGTTAGTGTGGATCATGACAAGAGGCAGTGTTTAATTACCTTGTTGTTGACCTGATTGGACCTTGGGCTAGTTACAAAACTTGTTGGCCTCATTATGACCTTTTCAACGATGCGTCGAATGCTGTCATTTGAGCAGCTCTGCCAGAGGCGCGTGGGACCCCTGCATCGCTTCCTGTGGAGGCTCGTGAGGGCCACGCGCCGTCATCCACGATGGAGCTCCAGCGAGGCAGGTTGTAGGATTTATCGACTGGCTTTTCGGGTAGAGTCGATTTCCATTATTTTCATACTCTGGTGTTATGTGATCCATGTTGATAGGATATCGAGATTGCGACCCCAAGGGAAATTCCGCTGGACCCCAGCAGTAGTCTCAGAATCGTGAGTGGACCTTTATGTTCATAGTCGATAGGGAGTTCATATTTTTATGCATTACGCTTTACAGTATGTTTCCAGAGTGTTTATTTGAAGGTTTACTTTGCGATGGTTTTATTTAGTTGCATCGATGCCTTAGCTATTCGGTTGATCACCGGATAGCCGGTCGGACAGAGTTAGGACAAACACCTTGCCCAACCCAGATTATCTCAGGTTAGGACAAACACCCAAGATGATCCCATCACCTTACTTTTCATAAATACAGTCGTTCCGGGTTAAGACAACACCCTAAACGACCACCTCCATTGTATTTCAGTTTATGATATTTGAACTCGCATTATTTCACGGAAATCAGCGGATAGACATGATACTTTAGTTTTATTGATTTAAGCAGATTATATTATTTTTCTCCACTCACGCTAACGTTTTATATTTTAATGTCTTTCCATGGGCTCTTCCATTTTCGTCGCCCAGGCTGCAGTGTAGATCCTAAGAGTGTTTGGTTTCGTCGAAGGCTTTGAGTCCACCAGTCATCTCTTCATCAGTAGGTTCCGGCTCACTGTCAGTTTGTATCATATGTTTGTAGAAATCGCTCTGAATACAAGTTGTATTATGTTGCTTTATGTGGGGCTCATGTAAATAGTGAGTTACTCATGTAGTCGTTAAGTTTACTTTTCCATGTATTTAGAACCAGTACTTTGTAAATATGTTTCTAAATTCCTAAGTTGAGTTTTTGTTTTTGTTTATGACATATGTTGAGAAATTTTGATGGAGATCGGTGGTCTATGGTTTGACTTTCGAATTTGGTTTCTGAAGTGTCATTTTCATGCAGGTTTTTGGGTTGTCTCAATGTCAAGTGAAGTTCTGTCAAAATTTTTGTAGAACTTCTTAGATTATGGTCAGTTGTTAGGATTTAATCTTAGTTTATAAGCTAAACTAGGATTGGGTCCTCTCAACGATCGCGCTCACTTTACACTAGAATCTACTGCTCCTTCCGCTTAATGGGCCGCTCGTGTCACCACTTGGCAAGGAGTATCCCTCGAGGCTTGCCCATGTTCCTCCTCGGACGGCTGGACAATCTCACGCTCCAGCACCACTTTATAGGTAGGGTGCTCCACGGATCGCACCTCGGCGCTGCATACCAGCATGTCGTTGGGCCCCTTTTTGTAACCTAGCGGTGACAGAAACCTAGGCCAAAAGTCGATCAAGCTTACCCCCAAGTTTAGCCTTCTCCATCTTCTGCTCAGTGCCCACAGCACCCTTGGGTGCGAAGAGATGAGAGTAGCGCATTCCGAGCAGCTTGTCACCTATTATAAAGCTAAAGCAAAAACAACTACCAAAATATCTAAATACACATCGGATCGATGAAAATTTCTCATCCGCTCAAGGATGTCTGGATAGTTAAGCACCCAGCAATTACGGCACGACTCGTGACGCTCCTAGTAATGCAAAATTCGGTCAAGACATCGTTATTCTTTCGCAAGGGGAAAGCAGTACCTCACTACATAATACAAGCAACAACAAAGGCATTAGCACAAAACACAACCAAAACAAACAAGTATGGCACGTCATCAAATCACAACAAGCACCCTAGAACGAAAACCTAGTGGCTGAAATGATGGGGGGAACTCGAGGGAAGTCTTCCACGACCTGGCAATCACCAAACTCTCAATTCCCACCCATCAACAGCGTTCTCCGACGCCAAATGCCCACGGAGAACTACATCTGCATCAACCACCACTTCTTGCACATCTTCGGCACCAATGTCATCTTTCCATAGTCGTACTCCCTTCTAGCATAGGTAGTATTGCAAAAGTATGTTATCTCAACCATCATCGGCAACCAAAGGAGTGATAACACAAACACGTTATACAATGTTATTAGTACTCTTATCATCACTGGCCCACACTGCTCCAAGGCTCGCCCAAAATGCGACAACACATGCTGAAAGAAGGGATGAAGGGGAATGGGGACTTGTGGACGTAGGTGTACCCTTAAAGCGAGTTAGTAAATGTCTCCCCATGGCCTAACGACCTTAGGTGGATGGAGCGCGGTATATTATATTTCTCATAAAAGCTTTCGTATTCCTTAGCGCTAAAAGATCCCTCAGGTTCCCGGATGAACTCCTTGTCAGAAAACAGCCTTAAGACGACTCCACCCTGGATCATCGAGAGGAGTGCTTCCTCCCTCGCGGGTGCCATAGATGCAGATGTTCCGTTCTCACGCCTCGATCACCCACGGCTCGTGTAGATGTGCCTACCCCGCTCCCACTCGACGAAGCCATTTCTGGTGTTGTAGTCAATAAGAATGGTTGAACGTCAGCAGGGTAACACACATTGAGCGGCTCTGGACTGAGCAGATATGAACTCGAATCTTCACTAACAGCAGAAAACGTACACATTGTTTGACTTATGCTAATGAAGTCATTGTAACGCCTATCTCTCGGCTCAATTGACTCAGAGATACATGCTTCCTAGGATGCCTTCGCCTACTGCCTACAATGCTATATGACTCGTCGCTCGATATCACCACGAGCGCCAACGGGTTCATAACACCAGCACAAACGGCCTTTTAAACAAAATATGTTTATCAAGCCCAGAATGTGTTAGACACTACGAACCCATCAGCCCACTCACTCAATCTATCCTAGCAAAGATCAGAATGCACCTAGGAAAATTAAATGCAACTCAACACATCATCAACAACACGCACTGAGAGCTCAAAGGTTACCTATCTCTACACCAACATCGAACAACATCTAAATCTGATTCCTAGCATAAATAGAGTTTGTACAAAAAATTACAAGACAGACACCATAGATCATTGAAGAAAGGAAACACAAGATGAAAGAACCCAGAAAACTCAAAGACATTATATATGTGTATTATAGTAGTACAAAATCATAGTTCAACAATGGTAAGCAGTTATCCAATGGGAACAAACCAAATAGAACCGCAGACTAAAAGTCTCACCTTTCTAAAAAACTTATAAAATCAAGAAACACGAAGAACACGGACGGTGTAAAAGTCTCGCTTTAAACACTGTCAAAAGCTCTCAAGACGTCTCAAAAACCTCCAAAGTGCGAAATGAACTTAGGGCTGGGGTAAAAAGAGGTTTATATATACAGGGACAGAAAAACCCTCATCAATCGTGATCGTCTATGCACACACTCCACTCACCGTTGATCTGTCATGTGTGTCCCACGTCGTTTCAAATTTAAACCACAAACGGCTTTTCACAAACTGTAGTTATGACATCATAATAGCACGTGTTCTGCACCAACCTTTCGACCCTTTCAAGTCAACGTCGACCGACAGGTGTCACGCATGCAGAAGATAACCTTAACAGATGCTTTAAACCTCAGCATCACCATTGAGCCATTTTGAATCAAGGCTCACCGCTCACATTTTGAGTACATCACTCGACGAAACTGCCCAAATGGCACAAGAGCGAATACACCCAAACTCAAACAGGTAGTAAACCAAATCTTAAAAAGTCTATGACTACACCACGCACTTGGACGACTTCGTTGGAGAAGACATCCACTCGTTTCTGTCTCGCACAACATAAGGCAAGGTTATTGTGAAAATCCGAACCAGAAATGGTATGTTTATCGGCTTGATTTGAGAGTTCTGCGAATAGTCGCGATTTTGTCGTAATTGGTTAATATGGCGGGCTTGTTAACGACTAAATTATTGGGCAAGAATTTGATGTGAGTTTATTCACGAAATTTGTAGGGAATTTAATTTCGAGCTCATGAAAATTTTCGGAGGATTATTTCGAGTTACGAGGAATAAGTTATCAATATTTTCGGTCGTTGGATTTAGTCGTGTTTATCCGATTGGTTTCGATCCGTTTTCAACCGTTGATTGTTTTTATCAGATAAGCTTGTATTGAATTGAGCCATTGAATTTTTATCGGATTTGTCGAAGTTGGTTGACTTCAGGTGGAAATTGAAGAATTTGTCGAGATAAGTTCGTAGACACGAGAATCGTTGAAAACGGAGTTACGATGCAAAAGTTACGTTCCATTAAAGTTTGTCGTAAAATACGGAAGTTACCAAAAGTAGAAAGTATAAATATTGGGTTTCCTTTTTGGGTAAGTCGAACTTGGACTTTGGGGAGTTGACCTAGTCAACTCGGGAGAATTGACTCACCCTGGTTCACCATTTCAGGCCGAGATTTTTTTTCCTTCGATGTGCCTTATTTCGGCATCTTTTGGCTGTGGTTTCTTCATGAAAGTTGTTGGGCTTGAGCTCTTCTTTCTTTTGATAGGTCATTCACTCAATTTGGTTGCAGGATGAAGAAGTTATGGCTTGTCAAAGTTCGGAAATTTCGGTGGGTTTTCCGGCGTAATCGCCGGTGACTTGTTAGGGGTTTTGTAGCCCTTGTGGAGAGGAAAATTTTAGAAATGCTCTTGCACCTGGCCATGGCCGGACGGAGGAGATCAGAGGTGGAGAATTCCGGCGAGGGTTTTCGACTTCAAGGTGAGATTTGGACCTTTTCCGGTCAAAATTATGCTTAATTTTGAACTAGAAAGTTGTTGGAAATTTCGAGATCTTGAAATCTATATGTAGGTTGAAATTTTCAGGCCGAGGACATTTTCCGACGACAGCGCCAGCGGCGGCGCCCGGCGTGCCGCCGTGTGTGGCGGTTTTCCGGCCGAGGTGATTTTCGATAAGTTTTATGTCGTTTTGCTCGGAATCGCGCATTGATTGTGAAAGGACCCAACCCCGATTTAGTTGCCTAAACCAGAATCAAACCCCTTCGAAAACACGAACCAACAAAAACCAACAAAATTTCGGCAGAGTTTCGTTACTAGCGTGGAATTACCATTACCTGCACGCGGAAAATACACTTCATCCTATGCCACAAAAATCAAACCGTGGGCACCAATCCCATCCGGATTTCTCAATATATCAACAATAATGTAAAATAATAAATATATCTGTACTTTTTTGAACTCCGCAGTAAAATCGTATAAAATATACAATAGAATACTCAGAGCGACCTCTAATGTATAATCATATAAGTATACCACAGTAGGTAGAACAATAAACCTACTGGAAGAAACAAGGTAGCTCGAGCACTATGCCTCCGACCACGACGTGCGACACCAGAGTCCAAACTGCAAACTGGGCACGGAAATCGAAAAGCCCAGGGGAAAGACATGAAAATTGTTAGAGTGAGTGGACGAAAATAAATGTCTTTCACCAAGTATATACGTTATAAAAACATATGCGAGTCCAAATGAATAAATATAATAAAATACGCGAGGTAAACTCACACTCCTCCAGCGTACAAAGCATGCAAGTAAAAATTCCACGGGGTCACTCATGGACACGTCTGTGCTAGTACAGTCCGAATCACGAGATCCCAGACCCACACGTGATTCGAGCCAGAAAGGCCTCAGGTCAGAGGTTTGCCTCCCCCCGGTATAGGCCTCGGGTCAGGAGTCACAGCCTCCCCCGGTACACATCCTCGGGGATCAGCCGGGATGCGAGTGTATCGATACAACAACATATATGACGACTGTACTCTGTGTAAACCAAATCATAAATAGTTCGATGCAAATGCAATAAACAGCATATAAATGCATATACGTAATGTATAATGATATAAGCATAATCATCTAACACATGCTCGTATAAATCGTAATCTCGTACGCATGCTCAAGTTCGAAAATCGTATAAAAAGACTCGCAATCAATCCGTGAAAAGAAATTGTCCACTCACAGACTAGCGTAACGCAGTTCGCGTTAACCCGTGATCCGGCGGAAAGTCCCTCGCCAAACGAACAATCACGAACCCCTGAATAATCAGAAAATCCATTTCTCAAAATCATAACTCGACAATTCAAATCAAATCATGAGAAACCACCGTTCTCGGAAACACATAATCTGATTACAACAAACTGTCGAAAATCCGAAAATCACACCTCAATACCTCACTGTACTTTCGGATGCTCAATTCGAAAAATGAACCTCCCCACTGCGATCGGGCGCGATTTCGAGTGAAACGACATGCAATTTGTCGAAAACCCCAAAAAGTCAAAGTTGACCGTTGACCACCGCCGGCGGCGGCGCCACCACCCCAACTCAAAATTCCTCCGCGTAGCAACCACTATTCCACTCAAAATCATCCACTCAGCAACTTTCAAAACTGCAACAAAGGCCAATTCACACTCTAACTAGTCCAATTTCGTGATAAACCGAATTGTTTCCAAAATTTCAAATCCAAAATTCTCCAAGCACAAATCGAATTAGAACTCCATACTTACATGGTTAGAATCATGGAGTTGAGGGCATCAAAACCCAGTCCTTGGTTTGGCTCGAATCGGCCGGAATTCAAGAACCCGAAATCACCCAAAAATCCCAAACTTTTGGCCGGAATTTCTCTCTCCACCGTCCACCTCACCTTGAACGGTGGCCGGGATTGAGATGAGGGGAGCTAGGCGAGTCGAACGGGACCGGTGCCGCACCGTGGGGTGGCCGGAAGCTCCAGGCCGCCGTGGAGGCTGTGGCTTCCCGTCGTGAAGCTTATCTCCATCGAGTTGACTCATTCAACTGGGTCAACAACATAAATGCCAAATGTTGACTTGCCCAAAATAGCAACCTTCTATTTATACGCCTTCCCAAAATGGAAACCACATAATTCACTTTTCGGCAAACTTCAAATACCCATAACTTTCTCGTCGTAATTCCGATTCCGATAATTCTCGCGGCAACAAACTCAACTCGACATGTTCTTCAATTATCACCCGAAGTCAAACACATCGACCAAAACGATAAAAAGTCAACTGTTCAAACCAACACATATTTAAACCGACTAAATAATCAACAATCGGAAATATTCACAACTTAATCTTCGTAACTCGGAATAATGCTCCGGAAGTTCCCACGAGCTCGAAATTAAATTCTCAACAACTTCCATAAAGAAGCCGAAACCAAATTCTCATTCGGTAATTTAGTCGTTAAGAACATCACCATTTAAATCCGATTACAACAAAACTTCTAATATTCATAATTTATTCCTCAGACGTCCAAATAATGATCCGGAACCGTCCACGAACTCGAAAATCACACGTACAACGAGTCTCGAGAAGAGACCCAGCTCCAATTTTCGGCCAATAATTAAGTCGTTATCAAACCTGGCGATTCAAACAACTGTCGTAAATCTGCGACTACGCGCAAGCTCGTAGATTAAGCTGATTCTCATACTGATTCTGTTCTGGGTCGTCACAAATCCACCCCCCTTAAAAAAATTTCAACCTCGAAATTTCTGCGTCTGTCGACTAAAGGTAGGAGCACTGCCTCTGCATACTGCTCAACTCTCCAGTGACAACGTCAATTGAACAACTCTGACAACCGACTCCACAATAGGAGATAGCTCCGTGCTGAAATCCCTGTACCCTCAATCTCGAATCTGAACTAGCTCAACACAATAGCCAAGTGTTCCTGCATGAGGAACAGATAGGGTACACAACACGTAACAAACCTGAAACATAGTTCCGCCATACGGAACACAACACACATAAAAGCCAACGCTATAGGTGATGCCGAACTATACGGCACAACACAAACTCGCCTATGACCACATACGGATCAAAACAACATGGCAATTCACAACTCAACCTGCTCACATCAACATAGCTCAAACATCAAACTCGGGCAATTAATAACCTGTTTCAGCTAATCTGACAGTCTGTGGTAGCTCATTCCACAAAATCAGAATCAAATGTCAACTCAAACCAAACTCGCTCCAGCACAATGGAGTACAATATCGTTCCTCAAAACGACATCATGCAACATTAAAATCATAGTGGTCCACAAACTGGTACTGCAAGCAATCTCGAACAAGTGAAACTGCTGGTCCCAAATCCCTCGGAACTGCAATACCGAGGTCCACAATATGCCCTCCAAGGTCTGAATAGTCCTTAAAGATCGCCCACCAATCTGAGGATAAGAACCGGTACTAACTTGTAATCTGGTCCCCAATGCTCGTTGCAAAGCTTGCCAACACTCAGTAGTAGCTAATTACCTCGACCAGCGAACTGGGACACAGGTACACCGCGGGAATGGACAACCTCCGCCAAACACAGCTATGCCAGCCTGCCACTGAAATCCTTTCCCGAAAGTACAAGGAAACGTACTAAGTTCATCAAATGGTCCACAATGGCCTGATAACTGGTATTACAAACCGAAGTGCGTACTAGCACACACAAGATCACAGCGAAAAACGCCACGTCTAACCAGAAATCTCTAATGGCTGACACTTCTTGGCAAATCTCTGCCTCCTAGCCATCGCCAATCGACAAATATGGCATCTGCGCACACATACTGCTAGTGCATAACGCACGCAAAACAATGAGTTTCAACATCATCACACTCGAACTCAGTTCCGTAACGCACAACTCGGCTATCACGGAAACTCGAGCCACACACACATGAAACACTGAAGCTCCCGACTTCCAACTAAATGCATTAGCAACAACATCCCAGATGGGTAGTCAAAGTACAACCTCTAGCCTTTCCCGAACAAGCTCAAAGGTGCAGCCATAGTCGTTAGTCAACCCCATCCATCTACACTGCCTCAAGCCCAAATCTGGCCGAAAATGCAAGTGGATGAAACTCAAGTGATCAGTGTACGTCCTACACCGCACTGCACGCCATAGTAGTAGTGTCTCCAACTCTCCAATGCTAACATAAGTACAGCTACACCCAAATCATACACAGGAGATGCAACTACATAAGGTTTCCGCTGCCTGAAATCATGAGCCACCGCTCTGCTACACACCATCAAAATATAACCAAATCCAAACCTCGATGCATAGCCATAACCCACGAACTCGTCGCGATCGTCAGGTAAGGTCAAAACCGAAGCAACGGTCAACCATCCCTCAGGAGTAAGTAACTATCCTGGCGTGTATCGAATCACTCGAACTTGACACTTTCTTCGTCAATCCGGAAAGTAGAGTGGCAATTCGGGAAAATCTTGCACAAGCCGTCGGTAAAAGCCTGCCAAACCCAAGAGACTCCCGATCTCTGGTACCATGGTAGGTCAACCCCAAATCAACACGGCTTCTATCTGATCAGGATCCACGCCACTCACTCGGATAACATCACACAGCCCAACATCTTAACGCTAATCGATCAAACTTCACACTTACTGAATTTCGCAAATAGCTGATCATCTCGCAAAATCCGCAAAACTGCCCGCTATTGCTTCAGGTACTGGCCTACACTCCTGGAATATATCAGGACGTTGCAAACAAACATGACCGCAACTCGTCCAGAATCATCTGAACACATGGTCCATCAAGTCCACACGATCTACGGGGCATTGGTCAACCATACAACGTGACCAAAAACTCCTGATGCCCGCACCGAGATCCGAAAGCTGTCCAGACCACATCTAACTCATCGATCCTCAACTAATAATATCCGGACCCGAAATCAATCTTCAAAAGGACTGAAGCTCTCGTAAGCTGATCAAACTAATCGTCAATCCGAAGCGAAGGATACTCACTGTGACGACCCAAACCAGAATCTGATGCATGTTCGGCACGATTCTCGAGATTTGGTCATAGTCGCAGTTTTACGATATTGTGTGGTTCGTCGACCTTATTCGCGATTATGTTTTTGGTTGAGAATTTGAGTTGAGTGTCTTCACAGAAGTTGTAGAGTACGTGATTTCGAGCTCGTGGGCGGTTCCAGAAGATTTTTCCGATAACCGAGGAATATTTTATGATTATTTGAAGTTTCAGTTTTCGACGAGTTTATTCGATTGTTTTGAGTTTATCCGAATCGTGATGGTTATCCATTTCGAATCGTCGATCGACCCGAGGCGCGAGTAGAAATATCAGAATAGTCGAGAAATAGTCAAGAATTTCATTTCGGGCATTGACAGACGTTGACTTTCCAAAAATAGAAGGTTGACCTGTTGACCGAAAAAGGAAAGTTTGCCCTTTGAGCATTGACGTCCGACGACCTGTTTTCCGGCCACCTCCGACTCCGACGAAGGTATAGTTAGCATCCTTGAGTAATTTCGAGTTGATTGGTATATAGTTTGATGGAAATTGATGAGGATTTTTGGGGTTTCGATTCGGGCCGTGTACCTCGATTTCGCCAGTGATGGTTGGCTATTTTCCGGCGAGATTTGGAGGTGGAGGTTAGGGGGGTTCGACTCCCCTTGACCTTGTTAAGCTTCCCATAAGATTTGTTTTGGAATTGGTTAAGGTTTGGCTCGAACCCGATTAGGTTTTCCGGTGGGTTTTCCGTTCGGTTTTTGCCGGAATTTGAGAGGTTGTGGTTCGAATTGGACATTGAGGTAGAAGAGAAAGTGGTTCGTATGGTTGTGACCTTGAAATCTGGAGTTTTTGGCCGTGGAACTCCACGGTTGACGGCGCGCTGGCGGCGGTCAACGGCGGAGCTCCGGCCAAAAGTTGACTTTTCAGATTTCGACGTTTTTAATGTCATTTTTTTCATAATCGCGCCCTGATTATCGTCCAGAGGTTTTCGGGTTGATTTGGTTAGCCGATTTTCAGTCGAGGTTTCGAGTGGAGATTTCGGGAATTCCGTTATTCATTTTGTACCGCATTGCATATTTCCGGGAACGGTTGGTTTCCGTGATTCAGTACAGGGTTATGGACTATGATTTTGATCAGTTATGTTTTGTGAATATTCAGGAGATCGAGATCGAGATCGGGATCGTGACCGTGCTTCAGGCGAGGGATCTTCCGCCGGACCACGAGATTAGCGCGAGTGCGCGTTACGCGAATCTGTGAGTGGACAATTTCTTTTCACGGATTGATTACGAGTCTTTTATTTATGATTTACGAACTTGAGCATGCAGATTGATTATGATTTTACGAGCATGTGTTTTATGATTATGCTTATACGAATATACGTATACGAATACACATACGTACATATTATGTTTATTGCATATACATGAAAAGGATTTATGATTTGATTTACACAGAGTACAGTCTTGGTTACGTTGTTGTATCGATACACATTGGCTTCTCGGCTGATCCCCCAGTACGCTCCGGGGGGGATAGATATCCTGACCCGAGGCCTTTTTGGCTAGGAATCACGTGTGGGTCTGGGATCCCGTGATTCAGACTGTGCTATCGCGTGGTAGTCCATGAGTGAATCCGCGATTTTTATGTTGCATGCTCCGTACGCGTGAGGAGTTAGAGTCTCCCTCGTGTACTCGGACGCGTGAGGAGTTAGAGTCTCCCTCGTGTACCATTTCCTTACTTATGCATTTCGACTCGCATATGTTTTATCATATATATTATTCGGTGAAAGACATTTATTTTCGTCCACTCACTCTAACGAGTTTATTGTCTTTCCCCTGGGCTTTTCAGTTTCCGTGCCCAGTTGCAGTTCAGGTTTGGTGTTTCACGTCGCGGTTTGGAGGCTAGTGATCTGAGCTACCTGTGTTTTCCAGTAGGTTCTTGTTTCGCCTACTGATGTATATATGTTGTATATATTTACACTAGAGGTCGCTCTGATACATTCTGATACATGTTATACGGATTTTCACGGATATATATATATACATAGTACAATATGTTTACTGTTATTGCTTATATTATGATGTTGAGAAATGCGGATGGGATTGGTGCCCACGGTTTGCTTTTTGTGGCATAGGATGAAGTGTATTTTCCGCGTGCAGGTAATGGTAATCCCACGTTAGTAACGAAACTCTGACGAAATTTCGAAATATTTTTGTTGGTTCGTATTTTTAGAAGGGGTTCTATTCCGGTTTAGGTAACTGAATCGGGGTTTGGTCCTTTCACTCACTCTCCTCTGAAGCGAATCAAGCTTCTGGCAGTCAACGCACCACCACGTCGAATCATCCATCCTCCGTACACACAATGCAAGAGTAGACCACGCAAATACGCGAGGTCGCATGAAATCTCCTGAAACCTCCTCCAGCAACTCCTGGAGTCGAAACTATAGCTCCATCAGCACCACTGGCTCCGAACGACAAGATGCCGGTAAAATGTGTCCAGCGCTCAGTACAAACTCAATGGTGTAGTCAGTCTCCCGAACTAGAAGAACACCTGATAACTCCTCCGAAATACACCTGGAGACTCGGGAACCACCTCAATGTCACCAATGTCGGGCACAACAACCGAAACATCCACATCATACGCTAAGCAGGCAACATAATCCGTCTCTATCATCCACTCGACCATCACCGCGAAACAGTATCTTGGGGAAAGTCTGGTCGTCGAAACACAACCCCCTTCTCGAGGTACACGAACACGGCCAAATGCGTCGTCAGTAAGCCCATACTCATAATCACATCAAGACCACAACGTCCAACTATAACAGATCCGCGGCTAACACATAACCTCCAACAAAGATCTCGCAACCTCCGGATGAATGCAACACTCTGCAAAACCTTGGAAGTGGAGATGCAGGTACAATAACCATGGATATCAAACAACAGCAACCTCGGAAAAAAATATGTCCTCAAACAAAGTCATGGCACGAACTCCAACATGCCTAACTAGATGCCCACATCAATTGCGACTTGCTGAATAACTCACCAAAAGGGTACATTAGTTAAACTTCAGGAATAACATCATGACCTCCTCCTAAACTCTGAGCTGTCGAACCGCAAACACAGCTGGCTGAGGGCGCTCCCTCGTAACGTGACCCACCTGGCCACCACAATAGCAACTAAAAGTGCTCCTCAAACACAAGTCACTGCAACACCTGCTGCGTGAAAAGATCACCAACGATCACCCAAACTCACGCCACAGGTACAAGTCCGCTACTCTGTAATCTCTAGCATCACCAAACGGATCCTCTGCTTGTTCTGGTGACCCTCGATATAATTGAAAAGGCCACAGCTTGATGAAGTCACTAATCCCGAAGTGCCTGAATTCAACCTCGTCGAAACATCTCGACTAAATCCACTTTCCTCAAACCATCACATCGAAAATCCGTGTACACCTTTCCTTCTCGACAGCCTCGCCACTGAGTGCAACACACTAAGCTCCTCACGGTTGTCTCGAGGCACATCAATCAGGATCCCTCTGATGCTCAGGTTCAAATTCATCTCGAACCTCGTGCATTGCTTCCTCTGAAGCCACATAACATATGCAAACAGGGACAAACATGTGGACAATGCATCTCTGCCTCAGGTGGGTAAACACTCCTTATTCGATTGCTGGATAGCCTGATTAAACCATTACTGTGTAAACAACACTCTGAATGTAGGCCAACGAGTCACAACAGGAACTAACACAGTATCAGCCCACCAAATACAATGATCTGACTTAGGCAACACATCAACTGCCACAATTCTCTGCTATGAGGCAACATGTAGACGCTCATACACGCACAACCAGGCAAACTGTGCCATACAATTCTCTGAACTCAGAATACTCATCCAAACCCACAATTCTCTGGCAAATCACGCGTCGATTGATCCTCAATAAGATCCACAACCATACCGATCGACACGGAAAGCACGTCAAGGAGGCATCCTAATGAATAAAACATCGTTCACAAAAAATGGAACGTAATCATGGAACTTCAAATATTTGAAAGTATACAACACCCAGAATATTGATGAGTATCCGCCGGCCGGTCGGGTAACCATTCCAGACATGCTGTACATTCTCAAATATCCTTAGTAAACATGACTACAGAAGTCTACAGAACCTATAACCTAAGGCTCTGATACCAAGCTGAAAGGACCCAACCCCGATTTAGTTGCCTAAACCGGAATCGAACCTCTTCGAAAACATGAACCAACAAAAACCAACAAAATTTCGGCAGAGTTTCGTTACTAGCGTGGAATTACCATTACTTGCACGCGGAAAATACAGTTCATCCTATGCCACAAAAATCAAACCGTGGGCACCAATCCCATCCGGATTTCTCAATATATCAACAATAAAGTAAAATAATAAATATATCTGTACTTTTATGAAATCCGGAGTAAAATCGTATAAAATATACAACAGAATACTCAGAGCGACCTCTAATGTATAATCATATAAGTATACCACAGTAGGTAGAACAATAAACCTACTTGAAGAAACAAGGTAGCTCGAGCACTATGCCTCCGACCACGACGTGCGACACCAGAGTCTAAACTGCAAACTGGGCACGGAAACCGAAAAGCCCAGTGGAAAGACATGAAAATCGTTAGAGTGAGTGGACGGAAATAAATGTATTTCACCAAGTATATACGTTATAAAAACATATGCGAGTCCAAATGAATAAATATAATAAAATACGCGAGGTAAACTCACACTCGTCCAGCGTGAAGAGCATGCAAGTAAAAATTCCACGGGGTCACTCATGGACACGTCCGTGCTAGTACAGTCCAAATCACGGGATCCCAGACCCACACGTGATTCGAGCCAGAAAGGCCTCAGGTCAGAGGTCTGCCTCCCCCCGGTAAAGGCCTCGGGTCAGGAGTCACAGGCTCCCCCGGTACACATCCTCAGGAACAAAGGTCAATTCACTCAGTGGCACAAAGGTCAATTCAACTTTCATAACTGCAACAAAGGTCAATTCACACTCTAACTAGTCCAATTTCGTTATAAACCGAATTGTTCCCAAAATTTCAAATCCAAAATTCTCCAAGCACAAATCGAATTAGAACTCCATACTTACATGGTTAGAATCATAGAGTTGAGGGCTTCAAAACCCAGTCCTTGGTTTGGCTCGAATCGGCCGGAATTCAAGAACTCGAAATCACCCAAAAATCCCAAACTTTTGGCTGGAATTTCTCTCTCCACCATCCACCTCGCCGTGAACGGTGGCCGGGATTGAGATGAGGGGTGCTAGGCGAGTCGAACGGGACTGGTGCCGCACCGTGGGGTGGCCGGAAGCTCCACGCCGCCGTGGAGGCCGTGGCTTCCCGTCGTGAAGCTTATCTCCACCGAGTTGACTCAGTCAACTCGGTCAACAACATAAATGCCAAATGTTGACTTGCCCAAAATAGCAACCTTCTATTTATAGGCCTTCCCAAAATGGAAACCACATAATTCACTTTTCGGCAAACTTCAAATACCCGTAACTTTCTCGTCGTAATTCCGATTCCGATAATTCTCGCGGCAACAAACTCAACTTGACATGTTCTTCAATTATCACCCGAAGTCAAACACATCGACCAAACCAATAAATAGTCAACTGTTCAAACCAACACATATTTAAACCGACTAAATAATCAACAATCGGAAATATTCACAACTTAGTCTTCGTAACTCGGAATAATGCTCCGGAAGTTCCCAAGAGCTCGAAATTAAATTCTCAACAACTTCCGTGAGGAAGCCGAAACCAAATTCTCGTTCGGTAATTTAGTCGTTAAGAACATCACCATTTAAATCCGATTACAACAAAACTTCAAATATTCATAATTTATTCCTCGGTCATTCAAATAATGATCCGAAACCGTCCACGAACTCGAAATCACATGTGTAACGACTCTCGAGAAGAGACCCAGCTCCAATTCTCGGCAAATAATTAAGTCGTTATCAAACCTGGCGATTCAAACAACTGTCGTAAATCTGCGACTACGCGCAACCTCGTAGATTAAGCTGATTCTCATACTGATTTTGTTCTGGGTCATCACAGATTGCAATGGTGAGGTTTATATTTTGAATTGAGCATCGAAATTTGTGGCGAGATTTTATAGTGTGTTTATTGGATTTTTGACGATTTCATCGATATTCTAGTTATATGTTTCCGGGAATGGTTGGTTCTCGAGATGTGGTTCAGGATTTTGAAATGTGATTTTGAATAGTGGTATTTGTGAAAGGACCCAACCCCGGTTTAGTTGTCTAAACCGGAATCAAACCCTATCGAAAACACGAACCAACAAAAAACTTTTCGAAATTTGGGCAGAGTTTCGTTACTAGCGTGGAATTACCATTACCTGCACGCGGAAAATACACTTCATCCTATGCCACAAAAAGTAAACCGTGGGCACCAATCCCATCCGGATTTCTCAATATATCAACAGTAAAGTAAAACAATAAATATAATAGTACTTTACTGAAATCCGGTGTAAAATCGTATAACATAAACAACAGATTTCTCAGAGCGACCTCTATCGTATAAACATATATGTATACCACAGTAGGTAGAACAATAAACCTACTGGAAGAAACAAGGTAGCTCGAGCACTATGCCTCCGACCACGACGTGCGACACCAGAGCCTGAACTGCAAACTGGGCACGGAAACCGAAAAGCCCAGGGGAAAGACAATAAACACGTTAGAGTGAGTGGACGAAAATAAATGTCTTTCACCAAATAATATATGTTATAAAAACATATGCGAGTCGAATGAATAAATATAATAAAATACGCGAGGTAAACCATAATCCTCCAGCGTACAGAGCATGCAAGTAAAATCCCACGGGGCCACTCATGGACACGTCCGTGCTAGTACAGTCTGAATCACGGGATCCCAGACCCACACATGATTCGAGCCAGAAAGGTCTCAGGTCAGGGTATCTGTTTCCACCCGGAACTACATCGGCACAAGGTACAGAAACCAGTACCCACCCGGAACTACATCGGCACAAGGTACGGTACCCCTACTGGTAAGCACCCTCGGGGATCAGCCGGGATGCGAGTGTATCGATACAACAACATGAACTACGACTGTACTCTGTGAAAATCAAATCACAAATATCTCGATGCATGTACAGTAAATAGCATAAAAATGCATATGCGTAACACAACCGTATATAACACATGCTCATAATAATCGTAATCTCGTAAATATGCTCATGTCTGTTTATTCGTATACGTATATCCATATATATATAATTGTAAACACATGCTCATGTAATCCGAAATCTCATACGCATGCTCAAATTCGAAAATCATATAAAAAGACTCGCAATCATTTCCGTGAAAAGAAATTGTCCACTCACAGACTGGCGTAACGCGTATCGCGTTAACCCGTGATCCGGCGGAAAGTCCTTCACCAAACGAACAATCACGAACACCTGAATATTCACAAAATCCATATCTCAAACTCATATCTCAACCATGTAAGACAAATCACGAGAAACCACCGTTTTCGGAAACATGTAATTCGAATACGACGAATTGTCGAAAATCCATATATAACACCTCAATACCTCGCTTTACATTCGGACGCTCAACTCGAAAAACGAACCTCCCCACTGCGATCGGAGTGCGATTTCGAGTCAAATGACATGCGACTTGTTGAAAGTCAAAAAGTCAACCCGTTGACCGCCGTCCACGGCGGCGCCACCGCCGGACGTGAAATTTCACGGCGGAGCCACCCCTATTCCACTCCAAATCGTCCACTGAGCAACTTTGTCAACTGCACCGAAGTCCAATTCTCACTCTAACATATCCAATTTCAAGCAAAACCGAATGAACACACAAATTTCAAATCCAAAATTCTCCTTCCACAAATCGAATTAGAACTCCATACTTACATGGTTAGAATCATGGAGATGAGGGCTACAAAACCCAGTCCTTGTTTGAGCTCAACACGGCCCGAATCGAAAACCACCATTAAACCCAAAAAATCACAAACTTTGCTTCAAGTTTTCTCTCTCCACCGTGAGCTCCACCACGTGAGGAGGACGGCACGGGGTCGAGGGCAGCTCGACGAGTCGGACGGGCCAAGGACCAAGCCTTGGGGTGGCCGGAATCATCGCGCCACCGTGGAGATCGTGGAGAACCACCGTGAGTTTCATCTCCACCGAGTTGACTCGGTCAACTCGGTCAACCCTCAAAATGGAAAGTCTCTCCCTTGCCCAGAATAGCAGGTTACTATATATAGCCTTTCCCAAAACGGAAACTTCATGTTTATCCATTTCGACGAACTTAAAACACGCGTAACTTTCTCGTCGTATATCCGATTCCGATAATTCTCGCGGCCACAAACTCGGCTCGACATGATCATCAATAATCACCAGGAGTCAAACACATCGACCAACCAGATAAAAAGTCAACCCTTTTGAACCAACACACATTTAAATCGACTAATTAATCAACGAACGGAAATATTCACAATTAAATCTTCGTAACTCAAAATCATGTTCCGGAAGATCCTATGGACTAGAAATTAAATTCTGAACAACTTCCGTGAAGAAGCCGAAACCAAATTCTCGACCGGTAATTTAGTCGTTAAGTAGCCCACCATTTAAATCCGAACTTCAAATATTCATAATTAATTCCTCGGTCGTCCAAATAACGATCCGGAACCTCCCACGAACTCAAAATCACATGTACTACGACTCTCGAGAAGAGACTCAACTCCAATTCTTGTCCAATAATTAAGTCGTTAACAACTCTGGCAATTCCAATATCTGTCGAAAATCCACGACTACGCTGTAACTCACGAATCAAGCTGATTATACTTCTGATTCTGGTCCGGGTCGTCACAAATCCACCCCCCTTAGAAAAATTTCGACCTCGAAATTTCCGAGTCTGCTGACAAAAAGTAGGAGCACTGCCTTTGCATACTGCTCAACTCTCCAGCGACAATATCGACTGAACAACTCAAATAACAAACTCCCCAATAGGAGATAGCTCCGTGCTGAAATCCCTGTACCCTCAAATCACACATCTAAATTGGTTCACACAATCGCCAAGTGTTCCTACATAAGGAACAGATAGGGTACACAACACATATAAAAACCAACACTATAGGTGATGCTGAACCACACGGCATAACACAAACTCGCATATGGCCACACACGGATCAAAATAACATAGCAAATCTCAACTCAATCTGTACACATCAACTCAAACTCAAACCAAACTCACTCCAACACAATGGAGTACAACATCGTTAATCAAAACGACATCATGCAACATCAAAATCACAGTGATCAACAAACTGGTACTGCAAGCAATCTCGAACAGCTGACACTGTTAGTCCCAAATCCCCCGGAACTGCAATACCGAGGTCCACAACATGCCCTCCAAGGCCTAAATAGTCCTCGAAGATCGCCCGTCAATCTAAGGATAAGAACTGGTACTAACTTGTAATCTGGTCCCCAACACTCGCTACGAATCTTGCCAATACTCAGTTGCTGCTGATTACCTCGATCAGCGAACTGGAACACAGGTACACCACGTAGATGGACTACCTCCATCAAACACAGCCATGATAGCCTGCCACTGAAATCGTCTCCGAAAATACAAGGAAACGTACTAAGTTCATCAAATGATCCACAAAGGCCTAACAACTGATATCATAAATCAAAGTGCATACATACACACACAATCACAGCAGCAACTGCCACGTCTAACCGGAAATCTCAAATGGCTTACACATCTCGGCAAATCTCTGCCTCCTAGCCATCGCCAGTCGACGAATGTGGCATCTGCACACTCAAGCTGCTACATTGCTCTTCATGTTGCGTCATGAGTAGTAAACTCGAAGTATCAGACACAACTCCACATCACTAGCGCCAAATGCGCGTGAAACCACGAGCCTCAACATCATCACACTTGAACTCAGCTCTCATAGCTCGCAACTCGGCTAACACGGAAACTCGAGCCACACATACACACATGCAATACTGAAGCTCCTAACTTTCATCTAAATGCATCAGCAACATCATCCCAGATGGATGATCAAAGTACAACCTCTAGCCTTCTCGAACAACTCAAAGGTGCAGCCATAGTCATGAGTCGACCTCATCCATCAGCACTGCCTCAAGCCCAAATCTGGCCGAAAATGCAAGTGGATGAAACTCAAGTGATCAGTGTACGTCCTACACTGTATTGCACGCCATAGCTGTGGTGTCTCGAACTCTCTGATGCTAACACAAGACAACTACCCCAAATCAAACTCCGGATACGTAGCTACATAAAGTTCCACTGTCCGTAACCATGAGCCACCGCTCTGCTACACAGTATCAAACACAACCAAAACCAAACCTCGATGCATCGCCATAACCCACGAACTCATCACGATCGTCAGGTAAGGTCAAAATCGAAACAACGGTCAACCATCCTGCAGGAGTAGTAACTCTCCTCGCGTGCATCGAACCACTCGAACTTGACACCTTCTTCGTCAATCCGGAAAGTAGAGTGGTAATCCAGGAAAATCCTGCACAAGCCGTCGGTACAAGCCTGCCAAACCAAGAGAAACTCCGGATCTCTGGTACAATGGTAGGTCAACCGCTTCCATCTGGTCAGGATTCACGCCAACTCCCTCAGCTAGCATCACACAGCTCAAAATCGTCACGCTAATCGGCCAAAACTCATACTGACTGAACTTCACAAATACCTGATCATCTCGCGAAGTCTGCAAAACTGCTCACAATTGCTTCAGGTACTGGTCCACACTCTCGGAGTACATTAGGACATTGCCAACGAACATGACCGCAACTCGTCCAGAAACCGTCTAAACACATGGTCCATCAAGTCCACACGATCTACGGGGGCATTGGTCAACCATACAACGTGACCAAAAACTCCTGATGTCCGCACCGTGATCCGAAAGCCAACATAGCCACATCTGACTCATCAAACCTCCACTGATGGTATCCAGACCCGAAATCAATCTTCAACATGACTGAAGCTCTCGCAAACTGATCAAACCAATCATCAACCTGAAGCGGAGGATACTCACTCTCCTCTGAAGCGAATCAGATTTCGGTAATCAATGCACCACAACATCGAACCATCCAACATCCATATAAACAATGCAAGAGCATAACACGCAAACACACGGGGTCGCATGAAATCTCTTGAAACCTCCTCCAGCAACTCCTGGAGTCGAAACTGTAGCTCTATCAGCTCCGCTGGCTCCGAACGACAAGACGTCGGTAAATGAGTCCAGCGCCTGGTACAAGCTCAATAGTGTAGTCAGTCTCCCGAACTGGAGGAACACCCGGTAACTCCTCCGGAACACACCTGGAACTCGGGAACCACATCGATGTCACCAACATCGGGCACAGCAACCGTAGTATCGACAACATGAGTTAAGCAACAAAACAACTCGTCTCCATCATCCGCTCGACCATCACCGCAAAACAGCATCTCGGAGAAATCTGGTCGTCGAAACACAACCTCCTCCTCGAGGCACTCGAACACAGCCAAATGCATCGTCAGTAAATCCATACTCATAGTCACACCAAAACCACAATGTCCAGCTATAACAGATCCGCGGCTAACACATAACCTCCAACAAGGATCTCATAACCTCCGGATGGATACAACACTCTCCAAAACCTCGGAAGTGGAGATACAGGTACAACAGCCATAGATATCAAACAACAGTAACCTCAGAGAAAAATCTGTCCTCAAACAAGGTCATGGCACGAACTCCAACATGCCCAACTAGTCGCCCACGTCAATTGCGACTTTCTGAATGGCTCGTCTAGAAATCTGGGTTGATCAAACTCCAGAAACAGCATCATGATTTCCTCCTAAACTCCGAGCTGTTGAACCGCTAACACAGCTGGCTGAGGGTGCTTCCTCGCAACATGACCCTCCTGGTCACCGAAACAGCAACCGAAAGTACTCCACGAACACAAATCACCGCAACACCTGCTGCGTGAAAGGATCACCAACGATCGCCCAAATTCATGCCATAGGAACAAGTCCGCTACTCTGTGATCTCCGCCATCATCAAACGGATTCTCTGCTTAATCTGATGGCCCTCAACATAATCGAAAAGACCACAGCCTAATGAAGTCACTGATCCCGAAGTGTCGGAACTCAACCTCATCAAAATCTCGACTAAGTCCACTTTCCTCAAAGCATCACATCGAAAACCGTACACATCTTTCCCTCACAATAGCCTCGCCACTAAGTGCAACACACTAAGCTCCTCACGGATATCTCGAGGCATATAAATCAGACTCTCTCTGATGCTCAGGTTCAAACACATCACGAACCTCATGCATAGCTCCCTCTGAAGCCACATAACACGTGCAAACAGGGACAAACATGTGAACAATGCATCTCTGCCTCAGGTGGGTAAACACTCCACATAACACTTGCTGGTTAGCCTGATAAAACAATTACCGTATACACAACACCCTGAATGTAGGCCATGGAGTCGCAACCGGAATTCACACAATATCAGCCCACCAAATACAACAATCTGACTCAGGCAAACATCACTGCCACAATTCTCAGCTCTGAGGCAACATATAGACGCCCATATACACATCCCCAGGCAAACCGTGCCACACAATTCTCTGAACTCTGAATACTCATCCAAACCCACAGTTCACAGGCAAATCACGCGTCGAATGATCCTCAACAGGATCCACAACCGAAACGACACGGAAAGCACGTCAGGAGGCATCCTAATGAATACAATATCGTTCACAACAAGTGGAACGTAATCATGGAACTTCAAATATTTGAAAGTATACAACACCCTGAATTTGATGATTATCCGCCGGCCGGTCGGGTCGCCATTCCAGACATGCTGTACATTCTCAAATATCCTTAGTAAACACGACTAAAGAAGTCTACAGCACCTATAACCTAATGCTCTGATACCAAGCTGAAAGGACCCAACCCCGGTTTAGTTGTCTAAACCGGAATCAAACCCTATCGAAAACACGAACCAACAAAAAACTTTTCGAAATTTGGGCAGAGTTTCGTTACTAGCGTGGAATTACCATTACCTGCACGCGGAAAATACACTTCATCCTATTCCACAAAAAGCAAACCGTGGGCACCAATCCCATCTGGATTTCTCAATATATCAACAGTAAAGTAAAACAATAAATATAATAGTACTTTACTGAAATCCGGTGTAAAATCGTATAACATAAACAACAGATTTCTCAGAGCGACCTCTATCATATAAACATATATGTATACCACAGTAGGTAGAACAACAAACCTACTGGAAGAAACAAGGTAGCTCGAGCACTATGCCTCCGACCACGACGTGCGACACCAGAGCCTGAACTGCAAACTGGGCACGGAAACCGAAAAGCCCAGGGGAAAGACAATAAACACGTTAGAGTGAGTGGACGAAAATAAATGTCTTTCACCAAATAATATATGTTATAAAAACATATGCGAGTCGAATGAATAAATATAATAAAATACGCGAGGTAAACTATAATCCTCCAGCGTACAGAGCATGCAAGTAAAATCCCACGGGGCCACTCATGGACACGTCCGTGATAGTACAGTCTGAATCACGGGATCCCAGACCCACACATGATTCGAGCCAGAAAGGCCTCAGGTCAGGGTATCTGTTTCCACCCGGAACTACATGGGCACAAGAAACAGACATCTGTACCCACCCGGAACTACATCGGCACAAGGTACGGTACCCCTACTAGTAAGCACCCTCGGGGATCAGTCGGGATGCGAGTGTATCGATACAACAACATGAACTACGACTGTACTCTGTGAAAATCAAATCACAAATATCTCGATGCATGTACAGTAAACAGCATAAAATGCATATGCGTAACACAACCGTATATAACACATGCTCATAATAATCGTAATCTCGTAAATATGCTCATGTCTGTTTATTTGTATACGTATATCCATATATATATATATAATTGTAAACACATGCTCATGTAATCCGAAATCTCATACGCATGCTCAAATTCGAAAATCATATAAAAAGACTCGCAATCATTTCCGTGAAAAGAAATTGTCCACTCACAGACTGGCGTAACGCGTATCGCATTAACCCGTGATCCGGCGGAAAGTCCTTCGCCAAACGAACGATCACGAACACCTGAATATTCACAAAATCCATATCTCAAACTCATATCTCGACAATGCAAGACAAATCACGAGAAACCACCGTTCTCATGTAATTCGAATACGACGAATTGTCGAAAATCCATACATAACACCTCAATACCTCGCTTTACATTCGGACGCTCAACTCGAAAAACGAACCTCCCCACTGCGATCGGAGCGCGATTTTGAGTCAAATGACATGCGACTTGTCGAAAGTCAAAAAGTCAACCCGTTGACCGTTGACCGCCGTCCACGGCGGCGCCACCGCCGGATGTGAAATTTCACGGCGGAGCCACCCCTCTTCCACTCCAAATCATCCACTGAGCAACTTAGTCAACTGCACCGAAGTCCAATTCTCACTCTAACACATCCAATTTCAAGCAAAACCGAATGAACACACAAATTTCAAATCCAAAATTCTTCTTCCACAAATCGAATTAGAACTCCATACTTACATGGTTAGAATCATGGAGATGAGGGCTACAAAACCCAGTCCTTGTTTGAGCTCAACACGGCCCGAATCAAAACCACCATTAAACCCAAACAATCACAAACTTTGCTTCAAGTTTTCTCTCTCCATCGTGAGCTCCACCACATGAGGAGGACGGCACGGGGTCGAGGGCAGCTCGGCGAGTCGGACGGGCCAAGGACCAAGCCTTGGGGTGGCCGGAATCATCGCGCCACCGTGGAGACCGTGGAGAACCACCGTGAGTTTCATCTCCACCGAGTTGACTCGGTCAACTCGGTCAACCCTCAAAATGGAAAGTCTCTCCCTTGCCCAGAATAGCAGGTTACTATATATAGCCTTTCCCAAAACGGAAACTTCATGTTTATCCATTTCGACGAACTTAAAACACGCGTAACTTTCTCGTCGTATATCCGATTCCGATAATTCTCGCGGCCACAAACTCATCTCGACATGATCTTCAATAATCACCAGGAGTCAAACACATCGACCAACTGGATAAAAAGTCAACCCTTTTGAACCAACACACATTTAAATCGACTAATTAATCAACGAACGGAAATATTCACAATTAAATCTTCGTAACTCAAAATCATGTTCCGGAAGTTCCTACGGACTCGAAATTAAATTCTGAACAACTTCCGTGAAGAAGCCGAAACCAAATTCTCGACCGGTAATTTAGTCGTTAAGTAGCCCACCATTTAAATCCGAACTTCAAATATTCATAATTAATTCCTCGGTCGTCCAAATAACGATCCGGAACCTCCCACGAACTCAAAATCACATGTACTACGACTGTCGAGAAGAGACTCAGCTCCAATTCTCGTCCAATAATTAAGTCATTAATAACTCTGGCAATTCCAATATCTGTCGAAAATCCGCGACTACGCTGTAACTCACGAATCAAGCTGATTATACTTCTGATTCTGGTCCGGGTCGTCACAATTTGTGATTATTCAGGGGATCGAGATCGTACACTTGGTGAGAGATCTTCCGCCGGATCTCGGGATTAGCGCGTTTGGGCGTTGTGCTTATCTGTGAGTGGACATTTATTTACACTGTCGTAGCAAGTTCTTGGTTTCAGTATTTATTTCCAATACAGTATTGAGATTATTTATTATTTTGGAGGTATTTTTTTAAGTTTTATTGGTGATGGCATTTACTTAGCATCGATGCATTGACTACTCGGCTGATCACCGGTAGTCCAGTTCCAGGCTTGAGAGATTCGCCTGATGTGCCCACTATGCTTGAGACATTCGCCTAGTCTATCACCATCGGGCTTGAGAGATTCGCCCGACACCTCCATTTATTTTAAGAACTCACATTATTTTTATGTTATGTAAATGGTGAAAGGCATATGTTTATTTTCGTCCACTCACTCTAAAGATTTTAGTTGCCTTTCCCCTGGACTTTTCGGTTTCTATGCTCAGTTTGCAGTTCGGATTCTGGTGTTGCACGTCGCAGTCAAAGGCTTAGTATTCGAGCTACTTTTCTTTCTCAGTAGGTTTTTTTGTTTAGTCTACTACTGTGTATTTATGTATATATATACTAGAGATCGCTCTGAATACTCTGATGTTTATATTTTCATATGATTTTCCCGGATTTCTGTAAAGTTACAGTTTTTGCTTCTTGCTTTATATTATATTATGATTTTGAGAAATCCGGATGGGATTGGTGCCCACAATTTGGCTTCTGTGGCATAGGATGAAGTGTGTTTTCGGGTGCAGGTTAATGGTAATTCCGCGATATAGTGAAACTCTGCCGAAATTTCTATGGTTTTTGAAAGTTCGTGTTTTCAGAAGGGGTTTAATTCTGGTTTAGGAAACTAAATCGGGGTTGGGTCCTTTCAGTTACGATGGGTCTCAAAACCAGATTTCGTTCACCCAACCCGTCCTACGTACATGACAGTCGTCGGGCACCCTTTATACATAAATACAGATTCCTTCAGTAGCTATCACCCTGGGTGGGGACGTTCCTTGACATGGTCCTCGACCTAGCGTCATTGGCTACTAGGGGGCATAAACTCCCATCGGGCCCGAAAAAGCCCTAGCTTCGTTAACCCTCAAGAGGCCCCACGTGGCAAGGGTGCGCACTTTATCATGCACGCCGCCCAAGTACAAACCTCCCTACTGACCGATCCTCCTAGGAGCGTATCCTCATGCGGAGCCCAACCTAGCGGCATTGGCTACCTGGCGGGTCACCACCCCCTCAGGCCCATAAAAGTTATTTTGCGGTCGTTTCCAGTCAGGTAGCCTCCAATGGCCCGTACGCATGTTGCTCAGGCACACGTAATTCCTTACTTAACGCTCGTTGCCCTCGCGCTCGATGCCTTAAGTTTTGCACGCTGCCCTAGCGCACATTGCCTACAAATTAAATGCGTAAGCCTCCCTGGTCTCCATTCATCGCTGTCACATTCAAACATTTTAGGTTTGAACACTAGGAGCGTTCAAATCAAGGGATCTCCCTTGATCAAGGAGTTAAGGGGACTCCGGGGTGCATTACACTACCTAGCATAACGGTGCTAATTAAGGATGCTTTATGGATCTCGGTTTCTTCAACTCTCCAATCATGGTCAATCTCCTTGATTCGGGAACTTGGGGAGCTTGTTAGTATGCCAGATGCTAACCCCAAAAAACGTACCTTGCTTTGCACCCAAAAGGACCAACTGTTGAAAGAGAACTAGGGGCATTTAGGTAAGGACCACAAGGTGCTGTCACCCTCAACTACCCATATGAGGAAGGTATTCATGTGATGACCCGAACCAGAATCTGTTGTGTATTCGGCACGATTCTCGAGATTGAGTTTACTCGTGGTTTTATGTCGTAAATGTGATTCGTCGATTCGATTCGTAACTATGTTTTCGGTCGAGAATTTGAGTTGGGTGTCTTCACGGAAATTGTAGAGCACGTGATTTCGTGCTCGTGGGCGTTTTCGGAAGATTTTTCTGATTACCGAGGAATATTTTATGATTATTTGAAGTTTCGGGTTCCGACGAGTTTATCCGATTGTTTCGAGTTCATCCGAATCGTGATGGTTATCCATTTCAAATCGTCGATCGACCCGAGGCTCGAGTATAAATATTGGAATAGTCGTGAATTGTCGTAAAAACACTGTGTGACCGTTGACTGAGCTTTGACTTTCCAAAACTGGAAAGCTGACCCATTGACCCGATAAGGAAAGTTTCCGTTTTGGTCTTCACCGTCCGACGACCTAGATTCCGGCCACCTCCGATCAAGTGGAAGGTATGGTTCGCTTCCTCTTTTGATTTCGAGTGTGATGGTATTTGGTTTTGACTGAATTGATGCCGTTTTTATTGAACCCGAATTGGGTCCGATTCGGTGATGTCGCCGTTAATGGTTGGCCATTTTCCGGCGAGGTTTGGAGGTGGTGGTTAGGGGGGAAAGACTCCCCTTGCTGCTCTGAATCTCATGGTGTAATTAGTTTGATCTGAGGTTGTGTTTTTGGGATGCTCCGATTAGGATCCGATTTGAAATTCCGATTTGAATTTCGATGAAATTGATGATGTTAGAGTTAGAATTGGGCTATGTGGTAGTTGACAAAGTGATTCGAAATAAGGAGAACTTGAAATCTGGAAGTTTTGGCCGTGGAATTCCACCGTTGACGGTGCGCCGCCGCCGCCGGCGGCGGTCAACAGTGGAGCTCCGGCCAAGAGTTGACTTTTTGGATTTTGGTGTAATTAGTATCGTTTTTCTCGAAATAGCGCCCTGATTATCGTCCAGAGGTTTTCGGGTTGATTTGGTTAGCCAATTTTCAGTCGAGGTTTTGAGTGGGGATTTCGAAAATTCCGTAATTCATTTTGTAACGCATTGCATATTTCCGGGAACGGCTGGTTTCCGTGATTCAGTACAGGGTTGAGATCTATGATTTTGATCAGTTATGTTTTGTGAATGTTCAGGAGACCAAGATCGAGATCGGGATCGTGACCGAGCTTCTGGCGAGGGATCTTCCGCCGGTCCTCGAGATTAGCGCGAGTGCGCGTTTTGCTCACCTGTGAGTGGACAATTTCTTTTCACGGAAATGATTGCGAGTCTTTTATATGATTTTCGAACTTGAGCATGCATACGAGATTACAAGTTATACGAGCATGTGTTAGCTGATTATGCTTATATCATTATATATTACGTATATGCATTTATATGCTGTATATCGCTTTTGCATCGAAATGTTTATGATTTGGTTTACACAGAGTACAGTCTTGGTTATGTAGTTGTATCGATACACTTGCCTCTCGGCTGATCCCCGATGGTAGGCTTATTGCCAGGGGAGGCTGTGACTCCTGACCCGAGGTCTATACCGGGGGGAAGCAGACCTCTGACCTGAGGCCTTTCTGGCTAGAGTCACGTGTGGGTCTGGGATCCCGTGATTCGGACTGTACTAGCACGGAGGAGTCCATGAGTGACCCCATGGGATTTTTACTTGCATGCTCAGTACGCTGGAGGATTATGGTTTTACCTCGTGTACTTTGTTATTATTATTTACCTAGACTCGCATATGTTATTTTAAACATATATATCAACTGGTGAAAAACATTTATTTTCGTCCACTCACTCTAACGTGTTTACTGTCTTTCCCCTAGGCTTTTCGGTTTCCGTGCCCAGTTGCAGTTCAGGTTTTGGTGTTTTCACATCGCGGTTTGGAGGCTAGTGATCAGAGTTACCTGTGCTTTCCAGTAGGTTCTTGTTTCGCCTACTGATGTGTATATTGTATATGTTTTACTTTAGAGGTTGCTCTGATACATTCTGATAAATGTTATACGGATTTTCTTGGATATACATATATACATAGTACAGTTTGTTTATTGTTATTGATTATATTGATGTTAAGAAATCCGGATGGGATCGGTGCCCACGGTTGGGCTTTTGTGGCATATGATGAAGTGTTAATTTCTGGGTGCAGGTTATGGCAATTCCACGTTAGTGACGAAACTCTGCCGAAATTTTGGAAAATTTTTGTTGCTTCGTATTTTCGAAAGGGTTTGATTCTTGTTTAGGTAACTGAATCGGGATTGGGTCCTTTCAATTCATGTCAAGATAAAGGTATTAAATCCCAAAACCACTATACACTTAAGCTTTCTACCATATTATATACTGACTTAAGCATTGAAGTGTTAAAGGCGGGCCCATCCCGTCTCAACTTCCTGACACTTATTATTTGTTTCGCAGTTAAAGCGGAGTGCTCGAGAAAAACTATCAATGCTCAAGAGAGATCTATCCGTAATATCTATCGCTCTTCTGCCTAATTCGCTTCCATAAGCATGAGAGATTTTGATCAAATTCGAACTTACTTTGTACGTGTACGATTTGAATGCATGCATTACAAGGCACTAATTAAAAGTGGTTTATTTAGAGTGTTTGTAATACTTGTTATGTCTTACAGGAATGATTTTAGAATAAACGAATGCAAGATGCTTTTCTTTTATTAAAGAGAGCATCTTAGACGAAGAAATCATGGAAGTTCATCCTCTAAGTGCACCTTAGACGATGAACAAGTGATTGTTTCGTCATATAAGAACTACTTAGACGACGATCATATAATTCATTTCTTCGTCTAAGATTATATACCCTAAGCCCTAAACCCTGAAAGTGTTATACAAAGAAAATCGTAAGTTTCGACGTCGAAGTTCTACTTAGACAACGAAATTAAACCACTTTCGTCGTCTAAGTAGAGTTTCATAATTTGACCTCTAAGAGCACGATCATGTGTACCATGTTAGATTGTGGATTATATTCATCGAGGGCATATACTGAACAATTATTGGACTATGAGTGTCGACGGTTCAAAAATTGGAGTTATGAAGATCCGTATAGCAACGTTTTTGTTTCGTTGAAATTTCGGTTTTATGGTTGACTACACTAATCAAACCCTTAACGAACTTCGTATTGATCACAATTTCGTCTACTTACAAATTATGTTGTGATAAATATATATAACAGTTGTTTTGTCCTTTGTCCAAAGTCAATTTTGTTAATATTGATATGGATTGAATATAGACAGGCAAACACTTAAGTTATGCACTATTAGTAGATAAACAACTTATATTTACCCTCCCATCCAATTTTTTTCTCAAATTTCAATTAATTTCTATCTAGTGTATATATATAGTTTCTACGTCAATGGAAACACTCAAAACTTTGAAAATGGTTTACAAATTCTATTTTATGATCGTTTTCGTCTTTTAACTATTTGTCGATAATCGCACATCAAATCGATCGAATCCTAAACAAATCCGAATTGGGTTGAATTGTTTTCTAAAACATTATATGAATGTAATGGTCAAATCTGAAAGATTCTTAAGCAGGTACAAAAAACTAATTTTTCAGATATAATCTAAAAAATTAATTTTTCAGATATAATCTAAAACATCAAAGAAATTCATTCTTCAGCGACAAAATGCTTTTCTTTTCATCGCCTGAGACGAAAAACTTAACACTTAGATGACGAGCTAATTTGTTTTCGTTCTTTAAGACCAAATTTTTTTGTGGGTATTTTTTTGCGCCAAAATTTTTGGTGTATTTTTAAACCACTTAGACGACAAATTTTCCTCTCTTAGACAACAAGCTCATTTCGTCGCTAAGTTGTGAAGACGAAGATTAAGGGACAGCTACATTTGCGATGCCAGCCTTGACTAACTCGTTTAGAATTTCTTCCATTCTATCACTACGGAACGTGCTAACCGTCCTGGGTTCTACCAACTCCACTGCTGCTACTGAAGTCTCCCCAAAAGGATGGCGATCGATTAACACAATTTTTGGTGATGCATCAATTGCGAGTTTTCCCTCATTAATCCACTTTTTGATCTGATCTTTCAGCTTAATGCAGTCTTTGGTGGTATGGATTTACATGTTGTGAAACTTGCAGTATTTCTTCCCTTTCAAGTGTTGCTCCGTAGTAGGGTATGCACCAAAGTCAGATTTGGTTTGCTTCCTCTCAATCAAGTCCTCTATGACATAGGTGTATGACTCAAATTTCGGTTTTGTGAAAGCACTAGTCGACACTTGCACTGCTCCTTTTGAGACGATTATTTTCTTTGACTTTACCGTGCTCTTGGCTATCAATTCTAGACCAGCTAGTGTTGCATCATCTGACTCATAATCATCAGAATCCTCTTCTTCTTGTATTCCTGCTATCATCTTGGGACGCTCTCGGTAAGGTGTTTTAGGAGTATATGTCCCCATGGATGCATTGCGCCTATTGTCGGCTTCCTCGTACGCGGCATGGGTTTGAGTTATTGCATCAATGAGAGCATTTAATGATGTGAACTTTGCATCCACATACTTCGCATGAAAACATTCTTCAAGTCCTCCTACTATGATGTCCACTGATTCCTCCATGGTGCATGATGTTCTGCTCTTAGTGTACTTAGTTTTGAACCTATGTAGGTCTGCTACTGGAGACATGCTTGGCATTTGTACCATCTGACAAAACTTGCCGAGCTTGATAGCAGGATCTGTTCCACCAAAGTGCTCAGTGAATAGTCTTTCCATCACTGTCCAATCACGAACAGAGCCCTATGCTAGGTTTGTGTAGCAGTGTAATGCGGCTCCTGATAGTGAAGATGCGAACACCCTGAGCTTGAATTTGCTTAGCCTTCCCCATGGTCCACATCCTACTCTAAATCGTGCAAGATGGGTGGATGCTGGTTCTACACCATCCTCGCTGAAACTAGTGAAGGAAATAAGATGATATCCCTTTTGCCATTTCCATCCCAGTGGTGGTGGTGGGAATGGTTCGTTGTAGGTTACTGTGCCTAGTAACCTCTGCTTCTTAATGTGATTGATCCTTTCTTCCAATTCTCGTTCAGGGTTAGGAGGCGGTGGAGGATGATTTGGAACATTGTCATGCTTCATCTCTTCGTCATCATTAAACTGGGGACCTACTTCCGCCAATCTCTCGTTGATGCTTGCAAAACTCGTTGCCATAGTGTTGGCCATATTCGCAATAATAATTGTGAGATAATTGAGTTTTTTTATCATTGGCAAGGTAGCCGATTTCCCTGTCCTCATGTAAGCTGTCCAATCTTTGATTGATCTTCCTTACCATTTTCTCACTTTCTTCAACAGTGTTTAACAATTGTTTGATGGTTGCACGTGAGTAATTTTGATAGGCCGCAAAGTCCATGGCCTCAACTTCGTCTATTGACTTAGGTTTGGATGATGATGTGGATTTAGGAGACATTGTTACCCCAAATCTTCGTAGCACTTCTTCTTTTCCTAAACCTCTACAATGAGCTGAGTTATGAGATTGGAACGCCGGAATTGGATGCTTGAGGCAATTACCGAAGGTATTTCTGTATGGATCAGTGGCTGTAAGACACTAAACCTGGGTCCCACTGGGCGTGCCAAAATGTTTGGCGTCGATTTTCCTCTAGTCAGGTTGCTGTGAGTGGAGATGTTGCAAATTATCTCTTTTGATCCGTTTGGTGTAGTGCTTGCGTGGCGTGTCTCTACCAAAGAGCGCCGCATCTGTATCTTACTTCTTGTCAAGCAATTGGAGCGAGGAGAGCACCAACCTCACTCGTTGAGTCCTACTTGTCTTGATGTGTTGCAAGACGTAAGCTTCGTGTCTCTCTACCGAGCCACAAAGAATCGATACCTTATATTCTGTGCGAATACATAGAAGAGCAATCCTAAGGACAAAGTGTTGAGTACAATGGATAGGTTTTGACTTCGTAGATCTTTAGAATCCCCATGCTCTATTGGGTGGCTTAGATTCCTCCGATGGTCGTTGTCGGTGGATAAGGTGACTTCGTAAATCTTTATAATCCCTACGTTATGTCGGGTGGCCTAGATTCCTCCGATTTCCGTCGTCAGTTGTGTAGCTTAAGTGAATCTTCAAATCCCCACGCTCTGTCGGGTGGCCTAGATCCTGAATTCGCTATCGCTGGTTGTCTACTCGCTGATGGAGTAAGTACTTGCCTGTGCGCAAATTTGTACATATGTGTGTGTGTCCCAAACCTTATTCGGTTCTTCTATTTATAGAGGTTGGCACTCCAATTTTCTTGGCTTGACAAGGTAACATTAACTAGGTGTGACAACCCAAACTGGAAATGGTAGTTAATCGGCTTAATTCGCGAGTTTCAAATATAATCGTAATTTGTCGTAATTAATCGATTTAGCGGTCTTGTTTGCGACTAAATTATCGGGCGAGAATTTGATACGGGTTCCTTCACGAGAATTGTAGAGTTTATGATTTCGAGCTTGTAGGAGTTTTCCGAGGATTTTTCCGATGTCCGATGAATATATTATGAATATTTCCAATCGTGGATTTAATCGTGTTTATCCGTTTGGATTCGATTCGTTTTCGACCGTTGATCATTTTAGTCGCGAATATAAATATCGAAATGGTGGTAAAATTGTCGAAAAGTCACATTTGGGCCGAGTTGACCAAAATTGGACCTTTGACCAAGTTTGACCCGCGTTGACCGAAAGATTTTGGCACCCCCTTTGACCACCGATCGACTATCCGATTCAGGCCACTTCAGACATCAAGCTTGGTATGGTCAGCTTCCTCTCGTGATTTCCTATTGTTTTGAAATTGGTTTGAATTCATTTGGTTGAGTTTTGAAGGAAAACCGATTCGGTTAAGTTTTAGGTTTTTGCCGGAATCGGGTGAGTTTTTCCGGCCACTTTTGGGGTCGATGGGGTTGGGGGTTTTGCTCCCCTCGACCCATAAATGCTTTTGGGTGAAAGAATTTTGGAATTGGAGGCTCGCCAGAATAGGTCACCGGAATTAATGAAGGTTTGAATTTTCAAGCATGATTCCGGCCGGTGGGTTTCGAATTGGAGGTTGGTGTACAAGGAAAAGTTTTTGTGCTTGAGGAGTAGATGTGATCTAAAAATGTTCACTGTAATTGGCCACTGTTGACTCTGCGCCGCCGCCGGCGGGGGCGGTCAACGAGGAGCTCCGGCGAAGAGTTTACTTTTTGGAATTTTGGGAAGTTTTACACTATTTTACTCGTAATCGCGCCCCGATCGTAGTCTTGAGGTTATTGAGTTGATTTAGGTGGTGGATTTTGTGTCGATGGATAAGTAGAGTATTTATGGGATTTTCGACGATTTCGTTGTTATTCGAGTTATATGTTTCCGGAAATGGTTGGTTTCCGAGGTGTGGTTTAGGGTTTTGAATTGTGGTTTTGATCAGTGGTATTTCTGATTATTCAGGAGATCGGGATCGTACAGTTGGCGAGGGAACTTCTGCCGGATCACGGGATTAGCGCGTTTTCGCGTTGTGCTTGTCTGTGAGTAGACATTTCTTTTCACTGTTGGTTGCGAGTCTTGTGATTCAAACTGTACTAGCGCGGATGTGTCCATGAGTGACCCCGCGGGATTTTCGATGCATGCTCTGTATGCGTAAGGAGTTAGAGTCTCCCTCGTGTACTATATGATTTTTATGTATCTAGACTCGCATATGTTTTATAAACATATATATTTATTCGGCAAAAGACATTTATTTTCGTCCACTCACTCTAACAGTTTATATGTTTTTCCCTGAGCTCTTTGTTTTCAATGCCTAGTTTGCAGTATGGATTCAGGTGTCACACGTCAAGGTTGGAGGCTTAGTATTCGAGCCACTTTTCCTTCTCAGTAGGTTTCTAGATTGGCCTACTGTTGTGTATATATATGTATATACTAGAGGTCGCTCTGAGAACTATTATGTTTATATTTTCACATGATTTTTCTGGATTTCTGTAAAGCTACAGTTTTGTGTATTACTTTACGTTATGATATGTTTTTGAGAAATCCGGATGGGATTGGTGCCCACGGTTTGGCTTTTGTGGCATAGAATGAAGTGTATTTTTCGGTGCAGGTTAATGGTAACTACGCGATATAGTGGAAGTCTTCCAAAAAAATTATGATTTTTGAAAGTTCATGTTTTCGGAAGTGGTCTGATTCTGGTTTAGGAAACTAAATCGGGGTCGGGTCCTTTCACTAAGAAAGAAAGGGATATTATCTTGCCTCTGGATTTCCTAACTCATTTAGGAATCGCATAGACATATTCTTTATTGATTCGCATCTCTAATCGGGCCGTATGTGGTTTCCGTGCTAATCCCTAATCCCTTTGGCTTTTCGGTTTCCGTGCCCAGTTTGCAGTTCGGATTCTGGTGTCGCACGTCGTGGTTGGAGGCATAGTATTCGAGCGATGTTTCTTTTATGGTAGGTTCTTAGTTTGGCCTACTATTTGTATATCTATATTAGAAGTCGCTCTGAGCATTCTGATGTATACTTTTATACGATTTTTTCCCGGATTTCGGTAAAGTATAGTTATATTTATTACTTTACAAAACTGTTGATATATTCAGAAATCCAGATGGGATTGGTGCTCACGGTTTGGCTTTTGTGGCATAGGATGAAGTGTATTTTCCAGGTGCAAGTAATGATAATTCCGCGTTAGTAGCGTTACTCTGCCGAAATGTTGATGGTTTTTGTTGGTTCATATTTTTAGAAGGGATTTGATTCCGGTTTAGGAAACTAAATCGGGGTTGAGTCCTTTCAGTTGTGTCACAGTCGCTGGGTGTGGTTTTTACCACCATTTTATAATTTCGGTTTTATGACTATGCATCATGGATCACATTCTTATTCAATTAAACTTGAAAGTTTTGTGATCGTAGTACTCGATCGTTTCTAATAAAACGTCTCTGTGTGTTTTTATAGATGAGTTCGAATGAGCCTGCAAGGCCAGAATTTGAGATCCTTGACCTTGAAGGCAAAGAGTACTATCGTTGGGTCTCTGATGTAGAGAACACATTCATTGGAAAGAGACTTACCAACACCATCAAACCCACTAAGCCTGGAACAAACATCCTCCCACCTACTGAAGAGACAAAAGCTCAAGCCCTCTTGTTTTTGAGGCGTCATATTCACCCATCTTTGAAGAAGCATTACTTGAACAAGACAGATCCCATAGTTTTGTGGGATGTTCTAAAAAAGAGGTTTAATAATGTGCATAATGGACAGCTTCCTGAGTTGACTGCAAAATGGAACAACACCAGAATGGTGGATTTTCCAAAGATCAACGCTTTTAACCAAGCTATGCTCAATCTGCGGTCTGAGCTGAGCTTTTGTGTTGGGGAAAAATCTGAGGAAGACATGATTGAGAAGGCGTTACAAATCTTCCCCACATCTATGAGTCTTCTAACTCATCAGTACTAGATTGAGTACGAGCAAGGGAGAATTACCGAATTCAATGATCTCATTAACAGTCTTGCGACTAAAGAAAAGCATCAAGAGATCATTTAGAATAATAACTCAAGCCTGAGAATTATAATACGGGAGAAAAGGCTCAAAAAAATAAGAAGGTTGCTCGTTCAGAACCTTATAATCGTGGTGGACTGGTGGACATGCTCCACGTGTAGGAAGAAGAGGGTGTGGCCAAGGCCGCAGCCAAAATATGACTTGGCATAGAGATCATAATGCCCTTTCTCCAAAGAACTAGTCTAGTTCGGTTCCTGATGGTCAACGGTATCAACAATCTGTCAAAACTTGGTTGTTTCAAGTGTGGCTCTACTAAACATATGCACAAACAGTGTCATGCTAGTAAAAAAATCCAGAATATCTACAAGAAGCACAAATAGTATTTGGCTCAAGAGTCGAATTACACTGAAGATTATGAGATTGAGCTTGACAGCAATCTAGTTTTAGCAGATGACAAGAGGAAAGAACTTGCTACCCCGAATTTTGATTAAGCCTATGTAAAAGGCAGTTGTCTCAATCTGTAATCTTTAAAGTTTTAGTTTTGTTTTTGGCTTACTTTTCGGTCAAGAATTTTTAAAGACACTTGTCTTTGGTTTATGAATAAGAACACATCTATGATGTAACTTTTGTTGGCAAGCAATGAATATTTCTCTATTTTCGGTACATGAAAGTGTTTAAGAATGTTCTATTCTATGTGATTCTTATGTATGGTTTGATATTTACACATATATATGGCAAAAGGCAAGCCAAGATACCATTTTGAAAAGAAAAAAAAATGTTGAAAAAAATTAAAGCAGTCCACAGAGCAGCTTCGACCCGTCGAAAAATTGAACTAAACAATTTTCAACCCGTCGAAACCATGCTCCTGTCCGACATTCATTCGCATTCGACCCGTCAAAAAATTGAACTAAGCAATTTTCGACCCGTCAACGCCATGTCTCTGTTCCAAATTGGTATAAATTCGACCCGTCGAAAATTTTCTCGACCGGTCGAAATTCCGGTATAGGAAAATCACAAGCTATTTTGGGTTTTCTCAACCAGTCGAGGCCTTTCTTCGACTTGTCAAAAATCCAATCCGAATGTGATGTTTTTAGATGAGTTTTTCATCTGTTTCATTGGTTTATGATGTTATTTATACATCAGTTTTAGATAGAGGGGGAGACCCAAGAAATCTACAGATGAGCCGCCGGTTAAAAGGCAGGCCATCAAGGCACCAAAAGATTCACTTATCATCAACGTTGTGAATCATTCACATCAGATTGTCTCTAATTATGGTTATGTCCTTGAATCATAATTGGCATCTCTGGGGGATGCTCCAGAACCTTTTGTGATATCAAAGAACTCAAAAATCTCACTTAGAACAAATGATGCGCATGTTCTTATGGATAGATCATCCATGTTAGTTGATGATATGTTTGCTTATTCCGTCACTTAGGAGATTATTGAAGATGATGAAGTGGAACCCTGCTCGGTTGATGAATGTCAACGTAGAGTAGATTAGCCGAAATGGAAGGAAGCAATTCAGGCTGAACAAAACTCTCTAAATAAAAGGCAAGTTTTCGGTCCGATTGTGCTATAGCCATCGAATGATAGGCTAGTTGGACATAAATGGGTCTTTGTTCAGAAGCGTAATGAGAAGAATGAGATCTTGTGTTATAAAGCTAGACTTGTAGCGCAGGGTTTCTCGCAACGCCCTGGAATTGATTATGAGGAGACGTATTCTCCAGTTATGGACATCATCACCTTCCGCTACCTGATAAGCTTGGTAGTGTCGAAAAAGCTTAGTATGCAGCTGATGGATGTGGTTACTGCATATCTCTAAGGGAATCTTGATTCAGAGATATACATGAGAGTGGCAGATGGCATTGCTATACCCAAATCAAGTAACTCTAGACAACGGAGTGCTCTTGTTATAAAGTTGAGACGTTCATTGTATGGATTTAAGTAATCCGGTATGATGTGGTATACATGCCTCAGTGACTACTTGATTGGGAAGGGTATAAGAATGATGATTTATGCCCTTGCATGTTCATTAAAAGAACAAGTTCAGGATTTGCTATAGTAGCTGTCTATGTTGATGATATGAATATCATCGAAACTCTTGAAGTGATCAATGAGACTGTTTGCTACTTGAAATCTGAATTTGAGATGAAAGACTTTGGTAGGACTCGATTTTGTCTCGGATTAGAGCTAGAACATCGAGTTGGTGGAATTCTTATTCACCAGTCTGCTTATGTCCAAAAACTGCTCAGGCGATTCAATATTGACAAAGCACACCCTAATAGCACACAAATAGTTGTACGCAGTCTGGACCCCAAGAAAGATCTATTTCATTTGTTAGATGATGATGAGGAGATCTTGGGAGCCGAACTTCCATATCATAGTGTTATTGCAGTTTTGTTGTATTTAGCTGAGTGCACACGTCTAGAAATTGCATTCTCAGTGAACTTGTTGGTAAGATTTAGCTCTGGACCAACGCAACGTCATTGGAACAGAGTGAAATAACTCTTTAGATACTTGAAAGGTTCCATTGACATGGGTTTATTCTTCCCTTACAAAGAATACAGAGAAAATCATGAGATTCTCAGAAAAGAGAAAGTTGAAACAAATTTTGTGGATTTCGACCCGTCGAGGATTTTCCTCGACCCGTCGAAACCTACACCCTGGATTGACCAGAGTCATTCCCTTGACCCGTGGAGGGATTCTCTCCACCCATGAAAAAATGGTCCTGTTTCAAATAGTTTTCATCCTATCCCCTATTCCAAAATACTGGTTGATGTGTTGGTTGGTGAAAGGACCCAATCCCGATTCAGTTACCTAAACCGAAATCGAACCCCTTCTGAAAATACGAACCGACAAAAACTTTTCAAAATTTCGGCAGAGTTTCGTTACTAACGTTGAATTGCATAAACCTGCACCCTGAAAATAACACTTCGTCCTATGCCACAAAAGCCAAACCGTGGGCACCAATCCCATCCGGATTTTTCAACATCATAATATAAGTCATAAACAATAAACAAACTGTACTATATATAGTATATCTGTGAAAATCCGTATAAACAAGTATCAGAATGTATCAGAGCGACCTCTAGTGTAATATATACAATATACACATCAGTAGGCGAAACAAGAACCTACTGGAAAACACAGGTGGCTCAGATCACTAGCCTCCCAATCACGACGTGAAACACCAAACCTGAACTGCAAACTGGGCACGGAAACCGAAAAGCCCAGGGGAAAGACATGAAAACCGTTAGAGTGAGTGGACGAAAATAAATGTCTTTCACCAGTTGATATATATGTTTAAAATAACATATACGAGTCCAGGTAAATAATAATAACAAAGTACACGAGGTAAAATCATACTCTTCTAGCGTACTGAGCATGCAAGTAAAAATCCCATGGGGTCACTTATGGATACATCCGTGCTAGTACAGTCAGAATCACGGAGTCCCAGACTTCCACGCAATTCTAGCCAGAAAGGCCTCAAGTCAGAGGTCTGCCTCCCTCCGGTAACGGCCTCGGGTCAGGAGTCACAGCCTCCCTCGGTACACATCCTCAGGGATTAGCCAGGATGCGAGTGTATTAATACAACAACATATAATGACTGTACTCTGTGTAAACCAAATCATAAAAATTTCGATGCAAATGCAATATACGACATATACATGCATATACGTATTGTGTAATGATATAAGTATAATCGTCTAACACATGCTCGTATAAATCATAAACTCGTACGCATGCTCAAGTTCGAAAATCATATAAAAAGACTCGCAATCATTTCCGTGAAAAGAAATTGTCCACTCACAGGTGAGCAAAATGCGCACTCGCGCTAATCTAGTGGTCCGGCGGAAGATCCCTCGCCTGAAGCACGATCACGATCTCCATCTCGATCTCGATCTCCTGAATATTCACAAAACATAACTTATCAAAATCATAGTCCACAACTCTGTACTGAACCACGGAAACCAACCGTTCCCGGAAATATACAATGCAGTACAAAACAATTAACGGAATTCCCGAAATCTCCACTCGAAACCCTCGACTGAAAATCGGCTACCCAAATCAATCCGAAAACCTCTAAACGATAATCAGGGCACGATTACGAGAAAAACGACATTAAAAACGTCGAAATCTGAAAAAGTCAACCCTCCACCGTTAACCGCGTCGCCGGCGGCGGCGCGCCGTCAACGGAGAGATTCACCGGCGGAGAAACTCCAGATCACAAGATCTTAACCAGCCCAACCCTTTTCATAACTAGCACCCAGGCCAATTCAAACTCTAACCTCACCAAAACACTTCAAAACCGAACGGAAATCCAGTTTTCCGGCCACCAAATCGGGCCCAACGAAACCTCAACCAATCCCTAATAAAAACACATGGTTAGACTCTCAAGGACAAGGGGAGTCGAACCTCCTTATCCACCACCACCGTGGTTCACCGGAGGACCTCCTCCCAACACCGGCGACATATCCAAATCGGCCTCACTTTGAAACTCAACAAACCATAACCAATTCCTATAAATTCATACATTAAACGAAAGAGGAGCTCAAGGAGAGTCAAACTGTACCCACAGCTTGGCCGGAGATGGCCGGAAAAGTCGGGTCGGCCGACGAGCCCAAACGGGTTGTTCACTTTCTTCACGGGTCAACGGGTAAGTTTCAAATTTTGGAAAGTCAATAGGTGGTCAACGTCAGTCAAAATTCAAACTGCCATTTTCGACTATTTCTCGACTATTCCCGATATTTATACTCGCACCTCGGGTCGATCGACGATTCGAAATGGATAACCATCACGATTCTGATAAACACGAAACATTCGGATAAAATCGCCGAAAACTGAAACTTCAAATAATCGTATTATATTCTTTGGTTATCAGAAAAATCTTCCGGAACCGCCCACGAGCTCGAAATCACGTACTCTACAACTTCCGTGAAAACACTCAACTCAAATTCTCGGCCGAAAACATAGTCGCGAATAGGATCGACAAACCACATATATAACGTAAAACTGCGACTATGACCAATCTCGAGAATCGTGCCAAATACACAACTGATTCTGGTTCGGGTTGTCACAAATCTACCCCCCTTATAAAAAATTTCGACCTCGAAATTTACGTACCTGTCAAGTGAACAGATGAGGATAATGTTCTCACATACGCTGCTCCGTCTCCCACGTGGCCTCCTCAACTGAGTGGTTCTGACACAAGACCTTCACTAGTGGAATCACACGGTGCCTCAACTCCTGCTCACGACGATCGAGAATCTGCACTGGCTCCTCCACATACGTCAAATCCTCCCTGATCGACAACTGCTGTGGGGCTAACAAATGTGAAGGATCTGAGATGTACTTCCGCAACATCGAAACATGGAAGACATCATGAACACGAGCCATCTCAACTGGTAACTCAAGTCTGTAAGCAACAGCTCCAACCCTCTCTGTAATCTCGTACGGACCAATGTACCGCGGTCGAAGCTTGCCTCGCTTCCCGAAACGCACAACTCCCCTCCACGAAGATAGTTTTAGGAATACACAATCACCAACCTCGAACTCTAAACTCTTCCTCCTCACATCCGCATAACTTTTCTGCCTATCCTGGGCGATCTTCAGTCGATCCCGGATAACCTGTATGTCCTCCATCGTACTTTTCACCAAATCCGGACCAATAAGCAAACGCTCGCCCACCTCACTCCAACACAACGGAGTGCGACACTGCTTCCCGTACAGGGCCTCGTACGGTGCCATCTCAATACTGGCCTAGTAGCTGTTGTTGTACACGAACTCAATCAAATGTAACTGTTGATCCCAGTTTCCGCGAAACTGCAACACACATGATCTTAGCATGTGCTCAAGAGTCTGAATGGTCCGCTCGGACTGCCCGTCAGTCTGAGGATGAAAAGCTGTACTAAATCGCAACCTCGTGCCCAAAGCTCGCTGCAGCACCTGCCAAAACTCAGAAGTAAACTGACTATCTCGGTCAGAAACAATAGACACAATAGATTTCCGGCTAAGTGCATCTGCTACAACATTGGCCTTCCCCGGATGGTACTCGAACGTGCAATCGTAATCGTTGATCATCTCCATCCATCGGCGCTGCCTCATGTTCAGATCCGGTTGCGTCCGCAAGTAGGTGAGACTCTTGTGATCAGTGAAAATCTTACACTGAGCACCATACAAATAATTCCTCCAACTCTTCAACGCTAACACGATAGCGGCTAACTCCAAATCATGCGTCGGATAGTTGACCTCATGTGGTTTCAATTGTCTGGAACCATAGGCCACAACTCTACCATGCTGCATCAACACACAGCCAAGCCCCAACTTCGACGCATCATTGTACACTACGAACTCACCACTGTCGTCTGGCAATGTCAGAACCGGTGCGGTAGTCAATCTCTCATTCAGGAGCAAATAACTCTCCTCGCACGCATCAGACCACTCAAACTTGACGCCCTTCTTCGTCAATGTGGTCAGTGGTGTAGCAATCCGGGAGAAATCCTGTACAAACCGTCGGTAATAGCCTGCTAACCCCAAGAAACTCCGGATCTCCGGTACATTAGTGGGTCTACTCCAGTTCAGCACGGCCTCGATCTTGTCAGGATCAACACTGACTCCCTCAGCCGAAATCATGTGGCCCAGAAACTTCACACTATCCAACAGAAACTTGCACTTGCTAAAATTCGCGAACAACTGATGGTCCCGCAAAGTCTGCAACACTACTCGTAAATGCTTCTTGTGCTGGCCCACACTCCTGGAATAGATCAAAAAATCGTCAATGAACACAATCACGAACTTTTCCAGGAACCGTCTGAACACCCGATTCATCAAGTCCATGAAAGCTGCGGGGGAGTTGGTCAACCCAAACGGCATAACCAAAAACTCATAATGCCCATACCGCGTCCTGAATGTCGTCCTGGCTACATCAGAGTCACGGATCCTCAACTGGTGATATCCGGATCGAAGGTCAATCTTCGAAAAGACTGATGCTCCCTTGAGCTGATCGAACAAGTCATCAATCTGCGACAACAGATACTTGTTCCTCACTGTAACCTGATTCAGTTTCCGATAGTCGATGCACAAACGCATGGACCCATCCTTCTTCCGCACAAACAACACTGGGGCACCCCACGGAGAAACACTCGGTCGTTTGAAACCCTTCTCTAACAACTCCTGGAGCTGAATCTGCAACTCCTTCAACTCCGCTGGCGCCAACCGATACGGTGTCTGGGAAATCGGTCCTGTACCCGGCAACAACTCAATAGTAAAATCAATCTCCCGCACAGGGGGTATACCAGGTAACTCCGCTGGAAACACATCTGGAAACTCAGAAACAACCTCAATACTAACAAGATCCGGCACTGCAGCTGTAGTGTCCACAACATGGGCTAAGTAAGCGACACAACCCTTCTTCATCAACCGATCCGCCCTCATCGCGGAAATCAAACACGGTAGTGAAGTGTTCTTTTCGCCACGAAACAGTATCTCGGGTAACCCTGGTCGTCGAAACGCGACCTCCTTCTTATGACAATCAAACATGGCCCAGTGCGTCTCCAAGAAGTCCATACCCAAGATCAGATCAAAATCCACAATATCAAGCAGTAACAGGTCTGCTGCTAATCCATGACCATCAATAAACACCTCACAATCTCTGTACACCCAACCGATGCTCACAACCTCACCTGACGGATACAACACTCTCCACAACCCCGGAAGTGGAGATGCATGTACCGTAGCTAATGATGACAGTCTAAATGATATGAATGAATGTGTGGCACCTGGATCTAACAATGCAACTACTGGAATACCAAAAACATGTAACGTACCGATAACGACCTCCGAGGAAGCTCTACCCTCACGTAGAGTCATAGCATGAACCCTCGCCTATCCGGCTGGTCATCCTCGCTGGGGTTGTCCCTGCTGCCTACCCTGACCTGCAAACTGTGCTGGTCGAACTCCCGAAGTGGCACCTCGCTCAACTCCGGAACTCTGGGCCGCCTGTCCATCACCACCATACAACTGAGAACACTCCCTCGCATAGTGACCCACCTGGCCACAGCGAAAACAAGTGACAGGGCCTCGCTGACACAGTCCAAGGTGATGCCTGTTACAGAAACTGCACAATGGGTACTCTCGCGGTACAGCAAACGTGCCACCAGTCGTCGCAGATAACTAGAACCGCTGGAACTCCCACTAGCCTGTGGTCACTGCGGTCGATCTCTCCTCCATCTCGGTCTCTGCCTCGGTACATCAACTGGTGGACGATAAGATCCACCGCCTGAGGATGAAGCTGAACCGGAAGTTTCAGAACTCTGCCTCTTTGAAGGCCCCTGACTCGGTCCACCTTCCTCAAACCGTCTCGGCTGGTACCTCTACTGCCTCTCCTGCTCAATACCCTCGCCTCGGAGTGCTGCACTGACAAACTCATCAAAGTTGTTCTGAGGCATCGTAGTCAGAGTCGCCTTGATATTCAGATTCAATCCCAGCTCAAATCTACGACACTTGGCTTCCTCTGTAGCCACCATATCCCGCACAAAACGAGACAAACGGGTAAACCGATCCCGGTACTCAAGTACAGACAAACTGCCCTGCCTCAAGTTTGTAAACTCCTCATACTTGCGCTGCTGGGTAGCCTGATTAAAGTACCTCCGCATAAACAGATCACAGAACAAGGTCCACGGAGTATCAGCTGGAACTCTGTCGGTGCTAACCCACCAAAAGTATGCATCACCCTCAAGTAAACCAACTGCTGCCACTGTCATCTGCTTAGGAGTAAACTGCAGACGCTCACAAACACGTTCAATCTGAACCAACCATGCCTTGCATATCTCTGGATCAACTGAACCCGAAAACACAGTAGCACCAGCTGTACGAGCTTTGACCACAGGGTCAAAACGCTCTTCCAAACGCAGCACTCGCATCTGCAAGTCGCGCGTTCGGCGATCCTCATCAGGATCCTCATCCCGATTAACACGGAGACCACGTCGAGGAGGCATCCTACTGATATAAGACAAGCATTAGGCACAAGCAGAAAGAACGTTGGACCGTTGTATTAGTCGTAAAACACTGTTGGACCGTTGACCGAACTCTGACTTCCCAAAAATAGCAAGTTGACCTGTTTGACCGAAGAGGAAGTTTCCCGTTTGGGAGTTGCCGTCCGACAACCTACTTTCCGGCCACCTCCGGCCACGGGACAGGTATAGTTAGCTTCCTTGTATGATTTCGAGTAGGTTTGTGTTTTGTTTGAAGGAAATTGGTTGTGTTTTGTGGATGAACCATTGGTGGCCGAAATGAACTTTTCGCCGGTGACGGGGAGCTATGCTCCGGCGAGATTTGGAGGAGAAGGATAGGGGGATTCGACTCCTCTCGTCTCTCTGAGTCTCGTGGTATGAATAATTGTGACTATGGATGAGTTTTTGAGGCAACCCGAATAGGTCACCGGAAAGTATATTTTCCGATCGGGTTTTGGTAAATTGAGGTGGTTCCGTTGTGTTTTGGCCTGTGAGGTAGAAGAGTAAGTGATTCGCCTTGTTGTGGTCTTTAATTCTGGAAAGTTTCGCCGTGAAACTCCACGTTCGACGGCGCGCCGGCGGTCAACGGCGGAGCTCCGGCCAAAAGTTGACTTTTTTTATTTTGATGTAATTAGTGTCGTTTTTCTCGAAATTGTGCCCTGATTATCGTCCAGAGGTTTTCAGGTTGATTTGGTTAGCCGATTTTCAGTCGAGGTTTCGAGTGGGGATTGCGGAATTTCCGTTATTCATTTTGTATCGCATTGCATATTTCCGGGAACGGCTGGTTTCCGTGATTCAGTACAGGGTTGTGGACTACGATTTTGATCAGTTATGTTTTTGTGAATATTCAGGAGATGGAGATCTGGATCGTGATCGTGCTTCAGGCGAGGGATCTTCCGCCGGACCACGAGTTTAGCGCGAGTACGCGTTATGCGAGTCTATGAGTGGACATTTCTTTTCACAGACTGATTGCGAGTCTTTTATAAATGATTTACAAACTTGAGCATGCAGATTGATTATGATTTTACGAGCATGTGTTTTACGATTATGCATATACGAATATACGTATACGAATATATTCATACGTACATATTATGTTTTATGCATGTGCATAGAAAGGATTTATGATTTGGTTTACACAGAGTATAGTCTCAGTATATGTTATGGTATCGATACACATTGGCTTCTCGGCTGATCCCCGAGTACGCTCCGGGGGGGACAGATATCCTGACCTGAGGCCTTTCTGGCTAGGAATCACGTATGGGTCTGGGATCCCGTGATTCAGACTGTGCTATCGCGTGGTAGTCCATGAGAGATTCCGCGATATATTTACGTTGCATGCTCTGTACGTGAGTGGTAGCCAGTCTCTCCTCACGTACCATTTGATTTTCATGCATTTGACTCGCATATGATTTTATATGTATATATTACTTGGTGAAAGACATTTATTTTCGTCCACTCACTCTAACGTGTTTAGTGTCTTTCCCCTGGGCTTTTTCGGTTTCCGTGCCCAGTTGCAGTTCAGGTTTTGGTGTTTTCACGTCGCGGTTTGGAGGCTAGTGATCAGAGTTACCTGTGCTTTCCAGTAGGTTCTTGTTTCGCCTACTGATGTATATGTTGTATATGTTTTACACTAGAGGTCACTCTGATACATTCTGATACTTGTTTATACAGATTTTCTCGGATATATATATATACTACAGTACTGTTTACTGTTTATGATTTATATATTGATGTTGAGAAATCCGGATGGGATTGGTGCCCACGGTTTGGCTTTTGTAGCATAGGATGAAGTGTTATTTTCAGGGTGCAGGTTTATGCAATTCCACATTAGTAACGAAACTCTGCCGAAATTTTGAAAAGTTTTTGTTGGTTCGTATTTTCAGAAGGGGTTCGATTCCGATTTAGGTAACTGAATCGGGGTTCGGTCCTTTCAGCGAGTGTATCGATATAACAACATATAACGACTGTACTCTGTGTAAACCAAATCATAAACATTTCGATGCAAATACAATATACGACATATAAATGCATATACGTATTGTGTAATGATATAAGTATAATCATCTAACACATGCTCGTATAAATCATAAACTCGTACGCATGCTCAAGTTCGAAAATCATATAAAAAGACTCGCAATCATTTCCGTGAAAAGAAATTGTCCACTCACAGGTGAGCAAAACGCGCACTCGCGCTAATCACGTGGTCCGGCGGAAGATCCCTCGCCTGAAGCACGATCACGATCCCGATCTCGATCTCGATGTTTTGAATATTCACAAAACATAACTGATCAAAAGCATAGTCCACAACTCTGTACTGAACCACGGAAACCAACCGTTCCCGGAAATATACAATGCAGTACAAAACAATTAACGGAATTCCTGAAATCTCCACTCGAAACCATCGATTGAAAATCGGCTACCCAAATCAATCCGAAAACCTCTGGACGATAATCTGGGCGCGATTATGAGAAAAACGACATTAAAAACGTCGAAATTTGAAAAAGTCAACCCTCCACCGTTGACCGCCGCCGCCGCCGCCAGCGCGCCGTCAACGGAGAGATTCACCGGCGGAGAAACTCCAGATCACAAGATCTTGACCAGCCTAACCCTTTTCATAACTAGCACCCAGGCCAATTCAAACTCTAACCTCACCAAAACACTTTAAAACCGAACGGAAATCCAGTTTTCCGGCCACCAAATTGGGCCCAACGAAACCTCAACCAATCCCTAATAAAAACACATGGTTAGACTCCCAAGGACAAGGGGAGTCGAACCCCCTTATCCACCACCACCGTGGTTCGCCGGAGGACCTCCTCCCAACACCGGCGAGATAACCAAATCGGCCTCACTTTGAAAATCAACAAACCATAACCAATTCCTATAAATTCATACATTAAACGAAAGAGGAGATCAAGGAGAGTCGAACTGTACCCACAGCTTGGCCGGAGATGGCCGAAAAAGTCGGGTCGGCCGACGAGCCCAAACGGGTTGTTCACTTTCTTCACGGGTCAACAGGTAAGTTTCCAATTTTGGAAAGTCAACAGGTGGTCAACGTCAGTCAAAGTTCAAACTGCCATTTTCGACTATTTCTCGACTATTCCCGATATTTATACTCGCGCCTCGGGTCGATCGACGATTCGAAATGGATAATCATCACGATTCGGATAAACACGAAACAATCGGATAAACTCGTCGAAAACTGAAACTTCAAATAATCGTATTATATTCCTCGGTTATCGGAAAAATCTTCCGGAACCGCCCGCAAGCTCGAAATCACGTACTCTACAACTTTCGTGAAAACACTCAACTCAAATTCTGGGCCGAAAACATAGTCACGAATAGGATCGACAAACCACATATATAACGTAAAACTGCGACTATGACCAATCTCGAGAATCGTGCCGAATACACAACTGATTCTGGTTCGGGTCGTCATAGTTGGATTTGCTAATGCTGGGTACCTCTCTGACCCACACAAAGGTCGTCCACAGACTGGTTATGTTTTCACTATGGGAAACAAGGCGATCTCTTGAAGATCAACAAAGCAAACCCTTGTTGCTACTTCCTTGAATCATTCTGAGATAATTGCTTTGCATGAAGCAGTTAGAGAATGTGTTTGGCTCAGGTAAATCATAGGTCATATTCGAGACTCTAGTGGATTGAAATCTAGTATTACTGATCCTACTTGCATCTTTGAGGATAATGTTGCATGCATTGAACAGATGAAGTTGGGTTTCATTAAGGGTGACAATACAAAACATATATCGTCGAAGTTTTTCTTTAATCAGCAACAACACCAGCTGTTGAATATTCATGTGAACAAAATAGGTTCTGTTAATAATGTTGCAGACTTGTTTACCAAGTCACTTCCTAAATCTACTTTTGTGAAACATGTCAGAAGTATTGGTATGCGCAAGTTATCAGAACTCTTAGACTCCGTTTACAGTCAGGGGGAGTTACACTTCTATAGACATCAGGGGGAATCTACTTCACATGTAGTAGCCTTAGTAGTTAGTGTGTTGTCCTCTTTTTCCCTTAGACCAAGCTTTTGTTTTACCTATAAGGTTTTTGTTTGCTTGGCGTGGTTTTTAATGAGACAACAAGTCATGCATCATTCTTACGGCCATCGACACAAGGAGGAGTATTTTAGGAGATTTATTCTCCATTAATCCCGGTGTGTCTTGTCCTAGTTAGATATAGATTTTGATTAGATAGATACAGAGAATCTCTGTTATATCGGGATAGTTATTGTAACAGATTGTATCAGCCTGTATTTAAGACATTCTATCAATAAAAATGGCAACTACTTTGTGTATATTTTGTCTTGTCCTGCAACACCTTCAACATAAGGGATAATTTGAGAGATTTTTCCTTATCCCCTGAGGAGTGAAAAATGACTCAACACTCATGAATGACACATATAACTAGGTGCACTATGTCGGTGAGTTGTAATCCAGTGCTAAGGACTCATATTGTAATCCCTGGCATACACTATTGTTGCATTTTATCAGACATGTCGACTCCGATCGACAAACAAGGGTTCTGTCATTTTTGGCCACCCTTGGATTAATTTTTTAATTAGTTCACGCACGTACTAATCAACTGCTTTAATTTCTTGTTGACTGTGATTATAACGTGCTTAACGTTCTCGTAATTCACTACAAGAAAACTGCACCTAGACCACGGACCATTTCCGTCGTCTAGGTGCAGTTTTCCGTCGTCTAAGTACTTGGATGACGGAATCTCCATCGTCCAAGGTCCGTGCTCCAAGTGCTGTCGTCCAAGAACCTGGACGACGGAGAATTATCCTTTCCGTCGTCCAAGTTAACTTGGACCGCGGACATTATCCGTGGCCCATGTATGCACCTGGACGACGGAAACGATAATTCTCCGTCGTCCAGGTGACCACATGGGCCACGGACATTGCTCGTTTCTCCGTGGCCCACGTGTTCACCTGGACGACGGAGAATTATCGTTTCATTCGTCCAGGTGCATACATGGGCCACGGAGAATGCTAGATTCTCCGTGGCCCAGGTGTTCACCTGGACGACGGAAGCACTAATTCTCCGTCGTCCAGGTGAACACGTGGGCCACGGAGAATGGCGGGGTTTAGGGTTTAGGGTTTAGGGGTTAGGGGTTAGGGGTTAGGGTTAGGTTTAGGGTTTGTGCACCTGGACGACGGAGAACATAATCTCCGTCGTCCAAGTGACAATTTAATTTTTTTTAAAAATAAATTGAAATTAAATATTATTAATTTAATTTATTATTAATTTAATTTAAATAATGAAAAATAGTCAAAATTAATTAATTAAACTAAATTTTTAATATTAATTAATGTATTAATTAAATAATTAATTAATTTGTACATATTTTCGTACACATTCAAATTAAAAACCCATAAAAATAATAAAATATTGTTCGGAACTCCGAAATAAAGAAACGCGATAATTAACTAGCTAGCTAATACACTAGAGAAGCAGATGCGCCGCCGGGTACGGTCCTCCGCCTCCAGCCGGGTCGTTGTCATCGGGGTGTGGGTTCAGAGGAGGTTGACATACTTCACGATTTTGGTTCATGAGCGCGATGAGTTGGGCTATTTGTGCTTGTTGTTCGTCAAGTCTTTGCCGCATTGACTCATTCTGCTCTTGTGTCCGTCGATTCTCCTCTCATGCCAGTCGAGCCTCTTGAATGGCTGCTTCGACGGCCGCTGCCTGACTCCTTCTCCGCTGCCCCGAACCTCCTGTAGATGATGAGCCGGAGGTCGTCGGCAAATCTCGTACCACCCTAGGCCCAAAGTGCCTAACCTCCTTGCCAGCTCTACGACCGTAGACCTCATCCGCGATTGCAATTTGGCTCTCTAAGGATAAAGGAGGCAGGTCTTCCGGCGGCACATCTGGGAACGCAAGCTGAGTGTTAGCCAACTCTTCATGCGCATGCTCTATCACCCTTGCCTACAAAAGAATAATTAATTTATTATAATGAAATCATATTTAAATAATAATTACTATAATTAAAAGCACATAATTAATATATCACTTACGCCGCATTGACTCGCTTCATTATCGAGCCCAGGCGTCACGTACGCGCTTACGCTTGCATCAAGATAAGGGTGTTTGGAGCCCTTATCCTTGTGCTCCTTGGCTATTTGAATGAACTGCTTGGCGCCAGTAGTATGGTGTTTCTCCTTCTTCCCCCGGTTGGCTTTGTTGACACCGGAGAATTTTTGTTACACAACATAATTAAATCATTAAAAAATGAATAACTACAATTTAAATAATTCAATTATCTTAATTGAAATAAAAAAAAATTAATACCTTAAATTGTTCATCGGCAAAGTGGTTACACAACCACTCCCACTCATCTTCTCTATCCCCTTGCAGCTCTACCGGAGGAGGCACGGGACCAACATCTTGGAAGTACTTATGGAGCTTGTACTTCCAATCTTTGTAGATGGAGTTGGCGGTTTGGTTGATATGCCTCAACATGGCTGGTGTCGGATCCACCGCAAATTGTTCCTATCAAAAATAAATAGAAAATTATAATCATATATATTATGAAATTTTAACTAATATTAACAATATTATATAATAACTAAATTGGACGTATTACGTACCGAAAGATCTTTCAAGACTTTCGCCTTCTCATGATCCGGCGCCTCCTTCCAAGTAGGGGCAGTGATACGAACCCGGTTACGGATGATTGACCCTATCCCATACGCCGAGAGACTTGCTAGCTGAGCTGTGGGAGGGCCACCGGTGAATTCGTCGTACGGCAAGTCGATCTTTTTCCCGGTCGCCTTGCAAATACGCTCCGCTTTGCCCCCTTTAACGAGACCCCGAGTCCTTTTCGGTTCCGGGTCAGTGGGGGCCCTCCTTTGCCTACGGCGGGCGCTGTACATGATTGATTCGACGGTCGAGGACGCCTGAGTACTTCCCGTTGAACCGGTACCGGGCGTCGGAGATTGGAAGGGGTCGACGTCATCACCGCTCGAGATGAATGGGGGAGCGGGAATTTCCCCAAAGGGCGCTACGGACGGACCAGATGATCCGTCCGGATTGAGAGCGTCGTTGCCCTCCTGTTGAACCTAACCGACTTGGGCCGCCAACATTCGGAGCATCTCATCTTCTGCCTCCTGTTGGGCTTTCTTCTTGCCGGATGTCGTCTTTGGCGGAGCCATTTAAACCTAAGAGTACGATGTTAAAATACCTACTTACCATAATAATTACAACTTAAAAATTTACGCTAATTAAGTACGTTTAAGATTTAAATAGAGTACACTAGCTTGGCTTTTTCAGTCGTTCAATGGACGTGCGACCCGCGCGATAAAGTGTAAATTTTCAATTAATCAGCCTTGATTAAATCGAAAAACATGGCCAGTTAGGGATAGAGATAACGCGAGAGGCAGGACTAATTTCGACAAAACTCTTTCTTAGTCCAAATCCTGTCACTAGTCATAACCCGTTTCTAGACACCATGTCCGACATTCGGCCAATTTTTCGAAAATTTACACTCCCTCAAGTCCTTTGCAAACTCCGCCCTCAACCTCGTGTCCATAACTTCACTTAGGTTATGGTGTGCATGGTGATGAAATCCACACATCACGAGGGGTTAAGGAGATAAGCTAGGAAAAGAGGCGCCATCTATTCCAAAAAGTGCGACTTAATAAACCAAGCCTATGTACTAAATTTAAATCGAATACGTACTACCATGCAACTTACTAGAAAACACACGTAACTAACAATTAAGTAAAACAATAAATAATAACAATAATAAATTATTATTTATCAACTAATTAATTATGAACTAATTACAATAATAAATTTATTCATTTATCAACTAATAATAAATAATTACAATAATAAATTTATTCATTTAAATAATTATCAACTAATTACAATTATGCATTTAAATAATTAGTAATTACAATAATTAACCACTTTTTCATTATTATAATTACAATAATGAAATATTTAAAACTAATTAATAAATTATATTTAGAATTTAATTAATTAAATGAAAATAATTTTAATAAGGAAAAAAAATAGAAATTTACCTCACCGGAGTAATCGGGAATATAGGCGGAGTTGAGTCGTTGGGGAAGAGGAACCACGCCGGAAAAATTGTCGTCGAAGCGTCGCCGGAGGAGGATCGCCGGAGGAGAGGAGAGTAGAGGAGAGGAGAGGAGGAGATGGAATGATGAGAAAATGAGGGGGGTGCAACTCTATTTATAGAGTTGCACTTAGACGACGGAGCACTATTCTCCGTCGTCTAAGTTCACTTAGACGACGGAAATAGTGTTTTCCATCGTCTAAGTGGCGGTTTCAAAAAATTTCAAGCGGCGCCAATTAATCGGCGGGACGTTTTGAACCGCCATGATTTTGGACTTAGACGACGGAGAATAAATTCTACGTCGTCTAAGTGAAAATTCAAGCGGTCCCATAAACGGAAGCGGTAAATTGAACCGCCATAATTTTGGACTTGGACGACAGAGAATGACCATCTCCGTCGTCCAAGTGAAAATTACATGGAAAAAATAAAAAATAAAAAATTCGAACCGCCATGGTAATTTGAACCTGGACGACGGAGATGGACATTTTCTCTTCTGGTGCCTTCAGATTGAATTTCAATCTTGCTTCCGTCTTACCTCCTCTGGCGAGGAAAACAGCTTCCAAAATGACCAAGTCAGTCCGGAGCAGGACATTCAGATTCAGCCCTCGCCAGAGCTCCAAGTCATAGTTGAGGAATCACAGCAGCTGGTTGAGGTTATTTCAGAACTAGAAGACCAAGCCCCTCCCTCGCGAGAGTCTCAACTCCAAGCGACTGAAGAACCACAGCAATTGGTTTTACTTAAAAACTTGTCCCCTATCTAGGTAAGACTTCAGCTCATTTACTTTGTCTTGTATATTAAATTCTTTCGATCGAACCTTAACATCTTGAATTTCCTTCTAGTCTAAACCTGCTCCTCTGAATAGCGACCAAATAATTTATGATTCACAAGCAAATTCAGAGAAAGAGGCAAACTCGCAAGGCCAACTTCATACTCTAATTAGTCCTCAATCTCCTGATCTTTCAACAATGGCCACGGTGGACCAGCCTGCTAGCTCACTAGAGATTATCGATGAAGAACCTAAAACTTTCCCTGAAGAAGCTGTTGCTCTTTCTTCACCAAAGGAACCTGTTTCTCAAGCACCCAACCCTCAAGATGAGATTCTAATCTTGTAAGAGATTTCGACCAAGTTGAGTGCATTGAGCTCCCCTTCTACCATTGACATTGCCCTTCAGAAGATCCTCTCTGGCATCCTGGATTCCCCTCTAGCCATCAAACAAATTCAGGAACAAGTCAGGAATCTAAGGGCCACCGCCCCTACTGAATTCCTCCACACCAAACCTGATCTTGAGGAAAAACTTCATCAACTCCTAGGTCAAAACGAAGCCCACCACTATCTGACACTTGAGGCTGAACGCAAGAAATAGGCTATAGAGACATTGGCTCGCCAGACACAAGAGGAGAACAAACGAATCCAGGTTCTTCTGAAAGACACATCCACCCAACAAGAGACTCTGGCAGCCAAAGAAGTGAAATTAGCAGCCCTCCAAGCTGAAGTAGCTGCTCTTCAAGCTGAAGTGGATGGCCTGTGTATAAACATTCATTCAAATCGAGCATCCGTCTGCCAACTCATGATTGAAGGAGAGAGCCAAGCTCAACTGTTGCTGGATGCAAAAGAAGAAGCCACAAACACTCTGCACATGTATAAACAATCTTGGCGAGACCTTGAGTTTGCAAAAATATCTTTGAGAGAAAGAGCCCTCCTATTATAATTGTTGGGCCAGAAAGATTAGGCCCTCTTTTTGTATTATGATAATATTCCAAAAATTCTTAAGTGTTTTCTTTCGTAACTCATATTTTAGAATAAAGATTTTTACTGGGCCCTGGATATCCCATTGGACCTTAGACTTAGGCCTTCCAAGAATCATGCGAACAAAGCTAGTCCCACTTATAGAACCTAACCGCTCGCCTGCCCAGATTATCTGGATTAAATGGACTTTAATTCTAAGGTTAGAATTCGTATCGCGTCAACCGTCAAATCTTCAAATTACGTTTTACCTGCCCACAAAATCTTTCATTCATCACGTCTTCTTCTAGGGGTAGATAAACCGTATCATGGCGCAATCTCCATCACACGTGTATCCTCTATTAACGGGTGCATTTAATCTTGCAAAGCCTTACCGCTACGGCTCATTGTAATTTCTTTCTATAAAAGGTCTTCCCTCTTCATTGCTTGTGGTCATTCCTTCCAAACTTCTTCGCGAGATGAACTCCCCTTCTTCATGTTTACTCTGGTTTTCCTATCTGGAAAATCCTCTAGATAGAACCTCCCATATTATAGAATCTAGATAGTGATATCCATATCCATACCTGGACTAGATAGTGATATTTATGTCTAGGTGTTGCCTTGGCTGACTCACCCGAAGTATCTACAGGGTGTCGAAGACACAATCCCGAGGGGCAACTCACCTCCTCTTCCTCGCAAGCACCTGCTCTATTTTCAAATGCATTGGGGCTGCAAGCCCTGTGGACACGGCTGTACTGGAGAGGAAGAACAGGGAGTTCAACCTGGGGAAAGGCAACAAACGCCAAACCTACTTCAAATGGTCTTTTGATCTGCTAGACTACTTTCCTTGGCATTTCAAATCCTCTCTTATTTTGACTCTTGAGGTCCCCCTTTTCAATGTATACATATCTGATATGTGGACCCAAGGACCGGTTATCGACAGTTTGTAGTCTGTTTTCATATGGTATCTGAAAGGACCCAACCCCGATTCAGTTGCCTAAACCGGAATCGAACCCCTTCTGAAAACACGAACCAACAAAAACCATTCAAAATTTCGGCAGAGTTTCGTTACTAACGTGGAATTGCATAAACCTGCACCCTGAAAATAACACTTCGTCCTATGCCACAAAAGCCAAACCGTGGGCACCAATCCCATCCGGATTTCTCAACATCATAATATAAACAATAAACAGTAAACATACTGTACTATATATAGTATATTCGAGAAAATCCGTATAAACACGTATCAGAGTGTATCAGAGCGACCTCTAGTGTAAATATATACAATATACACATCAGTAGGCGAAACAAGAACCTACTGGAAAACACAGGTAGCTCAGATCACTAGCCTCCAACCGCGACGTGAAACACCAAAACCTGAACTGTAATCTGGGCACGGAAACCGAAAAACCCAGGGGAAAGACATGCAAATCGTTAGAGTGAGTGGACGAAAATAAATGTCTTTCGCCGAATAATATATGTTATAAAAACATATGCGAGTCTAAATGCACAAATAAAGAAATGGTACACGAGGGAGACTCTAACTCCTCACGCATACAGAGCATGCATAATAAATATCGCGGAATCACTCATGGACTACCACGCGATAGCACAATCTAAATCACGGGATCCCAGACCCACACGTGATTCCTAGCCAGAAAGGCCTCGGGTCAGGATATCTGTCCCCCGCCCCCCCCCCCGGAGCGTACTCGGGGATCAGCCGAGAAGCCAATGTGTATCGATACAACAACATATACTGAGACTGTACTCTGTGTAAACCAAATCATAAATCCTTTCATGCACATGCATAAACATAATATATATATATATATATGTATACTCGTATACGCATATCCGTATATGTATAATCGTAAAACACATGCTCATAAAATTCATGATCATACTGCATGCTCAAGTTCGAAAATCATATATGAAAGATTCGCAATCAATCCATGAAAAGAAATGTCCACTCACAGACTCGCGTAACGCGCACTCGCGCTAATCTCGTGACCCAGCGGAAGATCCCTCGCCCGAAGCACGATCACGATCTCGATCTCGATCTCGATCCCCTGAATATTCATAAAACACAACTGATCAAATCCATAACCCACAACTCTATACTTAACCACGGAAACCAACCGTTCCCGAAAATATACAATGCCGTACAAAATGATTAACGGAATTCCCGAAATCTCCACTCGAAACCCTCTACTGAAAATCCGATACCCAAATCACTAGGAAAACGTCTGGACGATAATCAGGGCGCGATTACGAGAAAAATGACATTAAAAACGTCGAAAACCAAAAAGTCAACCCCTCGCCGGAGCTCTGCCGTTGACCGCCGCCGCCGCGCCATCAACGGTGGAGTTTCACGGCGAGGAAGCTCCAGAAAGGAAGCCCACAACCAGCCCATCCATTCCTATAACTAACACAAAGTCCAATTCAAAGCAAAACCCGTCCAAATCAACTCGGAATCCAAACCGAAAAACATCCCGGCAACCAAATCGGGTTCCATCAAAAACCTATCCTCATCCCAAAATAATTACAGGGGAAGCATCATCCAGGTGTGGGGAGGTGAAACCCCAACATCTCCACCTCCAAAACTCGTCGGAACCACCCTAACCGTCACCGGCGAAATCAATGAACTCGACCCGATTCGGGTTCACACCTAACACCACCAATTCACACAAATCAAAGCACAAATTAACTTAAAATCATGAGGAGAAGCGAACCGTACCCTCGACGAGGTCGGTGGTGGCCGAAAAATGGACGTCGGACGGCGAAGCCAAATCGGGAAACTTCCTCCTTTCGCGGTCAACGGTCAACTTACTGTTTTTGGAAAGTCAACGTCAGTCAATGCCAAACAGTGTTTTTACGACGATTTTACGACTATTTTCGATATTTATACTCGCGCCTCGGGTCAATCGACAATTCGAAATGGATAACCATCACGATTCGGATAAACACGAAACAATCGGATAAACTCGTCGAAAACTGAAACTTCGAATAATCATATTATATTCCTCGGTTATCAAAAAAATCATCCGGAACTGCCCACTAAATCGAAATCACGTACTCTACAACTTCCGTGAAAAAACTCAATTCAAATTCTCGGCCGATAATATAGTCGCGAACAGAATCAACAAACCACCCATATATCGTAAAACTGCGACTAAGCATAACCTCGTGAATCGTGCCGACTACATTACTGATTCTGGTTCAGGTCATCACAGTATCAGAGCTTAAGCCGCAAAACCTTTGTAATCTTCTTGGTTACTGTAATCTATTTCTATTTAAAGAAAAGAGTTCCCTTATGCAAAAATAACTTTAATATTGATAAACTCAGATGTATTTTGTACATAATTTAGCCACAACAGTTGGCGAGCGTGAACTCCTTAATCAAAAGAATTAAAATTTAAAATTTAGCCACAAGTATAGGCTGAAAGAAATTAAAATTAAAATTTTAGCCCCAAGTATAGGCTATCAATATGTAAATAATCTCTATGTGTTAGCCTTTCAGTTCAATCATGCGAGCGGTATTGATGAGCATGAATGAACTGGATTAAGCTACTGTCGGAGGGTCTTCATTCTCCCAGACTGGTTGTATAAACTTCTTAAGGAAACGACCATTAATTGGATTAGCATGAATTGTTCCATCTCGATCTTGTAAACGAACAGCTCATTTACCTAAGAGTCGATCGATAATGTATAGTCCTTCCCACTTTTCTAACCACTTTCCTCGACCTTCAGTCTTCTCACCAATGGGGAATATCACTCGCCAGACCAATTCTCCTTCTGCAAAAGTCATGCCCCTAGTACATCGGTCATAGGCACGAGCCACCTTTCATTTCTTAGCACATAGACTGTCATAAGCCTGTATTCTCTTGCCATCTAAGTCTTCATGCTCCTGCCACATAGCCTGAACATAATCTTCACCGATCAGATTATTTTGTTCCATGACTCTTAAAGATTGGACGTTAATTTCCAAAGGAAGAACCGCATCGTGACCGAACATTAGCGCATAGGGGGTGGTGCCTGTGGGGGTTCTTTTGCTTATTCAATAAGCCCACAGCGTGTTAAATAACTCTTCATGCCACAATCTGGCATTGCTCGCAAGCATTCGTTTGAGGATGTGTATGATGATCTTGTTGCTTGCTTCAGCTTGACCATTGGATTAGGCATAATATGGAGAAGAATGTAGAAAATGTATTCCAAAATTCTTCATAAGTTTATCTACATCTCGAGACATGAACGCTGCTCCTCGGTCTGAAACAAAACTCTCAGGAATACCAAACCTGCAAATGATATCTTCAAATAAGAACTAGCATATGGCTTTTGCTGATGCTACTCTGAGAGGTCGAGCTTCAACCTATTTTGTGAAGAAATCAATAGCCACAATGATGTATTTGTGCCCGTCTGATGAATGAGGATGAATCATTCAAATTAAGTCCAGAGCCCATCCTCAAGCTGACCAAGGCTTGATTATAGGCTGTAATGGTATTCTGGGCATGTGGCTAAATGAACCATGTTTTTGACATTCTTCACAACCTTTAGCGAACGTGATGCAATCTTTGAGCATTCCTAACCAATAATAGCCATGTCGTCGTATCAACCATCTCATCTTCGGACCGGCCTAGTGTGCCCCATCTATCTCCAGATGGACTTCCCTCATTAATCGCTTAGCGTCACGTCCGAAGACACATCACAAGAATATGTCTTCTTCTCCTCTTCTATACAACTCATCATCCTTGAGTATGTAATTAGAAGCTAAGAAACAAATCCGTTTGTTTACCGGATCATTAGTATTTTGGAGATAAGAAATAACAGGCTGTCTCTAATCCACATCAATGTGATCGAGGGTAGCAACGTACCACTCATTGTTTTCTTCTTGGCGAGCAAAGAAAGATGGCAGGGTCCTTCGTTCAACCTTCAATATACGTTCACGTACTCCATCTTGCGAGCTCACCCCTGTTGCTAGTTGGGCCAACTCATTTGCTGCATAATTTCTCTCGCGATTAACATGGCTCAACTCAACCTCGGTAAACAACTTGAGTAATTCACAGGCTCATTTAACGTATGGTTCTAATACTGGTCTAGCCTTATACTTGGTTTCAAGTTGTCAGATTACTAACTGGGAATCTTCGTATATATGCACATCTGTGATCTCCATATCTAGTAAAAGTTCCAAGCCAATGATAAGTGCCTCGTATTCCGCTTGGTTATTTGTGCACCAGAAATCCAACCTAAATGAATAAGAAAATGTTTAGCCACGTGGAGAAACCAATGCTACTCCTGCCCCAACCATAGTACTCGTGCTTGACCTATCAAAGTAGAAACACCATGGTGCTAGATCAGTACGAGTGAGTTCTTGTTCTTGCCCCTGGCGAACATCCTTCATTGGATGATGAGCTAGGAAATCAGCCACTGCTTGGCCTTTGATTGCTTTCTAAGGAACGTACTGCAAAGAAAACTCTAACAAAGCCAGAATCCACTTTCCAATCTAGCCCTGAGTATGGGTCTCGAAAGCATGTATTTCACCAAATTGGCGAGTATCTCGTTTACACACGTGGTGAAAGATAACATGTAATGCCTCAGCTTGCATCCTGAAAAATACAAGGCTAAGCACAAATTTTCCATTGGCGAGTATCTCGTTTCACATTCGGTCAAGGTATGACTGAGATAGAAAATAGCACGTTCTGTTCCTAATGTATCGTCCTAAGCTAGTAGACTCCCAATAGAAAGATCAGTAGCTGAGATGTATATCTTGAGAGGAACCCCTGGCCTTGGTGGGACCAAGACTGGTAGGTTAGTTAAATATGCTTTGATGGTCTCAAAAGCCTCCTGATGGACAGGCCCCCAAACAAAGTCTCTCTGATTCTGAATCTTAAGCAAAGTGGAAAATTATTGTGTTTTCCCAGCAACATTGGCAATAAACCGTCGTAAGAAATTGATTTTTCCCAATAAGTGCTCTAGTTCTTTCTTACTCTTTGGCAGTATTACATTAAGAACCGTTTCCTTATTCTCATCTGGTATCTCAATCCCACGCTGATGCACCAAGAATCCCAAGAAATCTCCTGCTTAGACTCAAAAATGCACACTTAGCTGGATTCATCTTCAACTGATGTTGCCACATCCGGATAAACACTTGTCTCAAGTCTTCGATGTGGTTAACTCTGTATTTCGTTTTAACTACCACATCATCGATATAGACCTCCATGGTTTTGCCAATAAGGTCATGGAAGATCAAGTTCATTGCTCGTTGGTAGGTTTCCCCTGCATTCTTGAGTCCAAACGGCAAGTCTACGTACTCAAATACTCCTGCAAAACCTGGACACCAAAATGCAGTCTTATGTCTATCTGCTTCTGCCACTGGGATCTAATGATAACCAGCCGTCTCATCCATGAATGACAACATTTCATGACGAGCCACTGAGTCAACCAACAAATCCTCTACTGGCATTGGGTATGCATCCTTCGGGGTTCAAGTCTCTGTAGTCAACACAAACTCGCATTTTATCATTCTTTTTCTTGACTGAGACTACATTGGATAGCCACTCATTGTATTTGGCCACTCGTATGATCCCTGATTTTAGCATTTTCTCTACTTCTTCCTTGACTAGAATTGTTGTTTCTGTATTCATCCGACGCATCTCTTATATTAGCGGCTTCTTTCCTTCCATGATAGGTAAGTTGTGACAAACCAATTCTGGTGACAGTTCTGGCATGTCGTCGTATTTTTCTGCAAAACAATCAGCATACTCCTGTAGCAATTCAATGAGCTTTAGTCGTTCTCCAAGCTCTAGGAAGGCAATTATAGCCACAGATATTGGCTCTTCTGCATTCCCAAGGTTAACCTTTTCAATAGGATCTTTAACTTTTGGAGGTATATCATCTAATGCTGCTGGTGCTAATGTGATCTCTTCCTCCTGGTTCATTTCGTTCAATACATCCTCATCCACATATTCCAATGCTGCAATCATTGGAACTCTCTCGTAGGCTTGACTTTCCATCAAAAAATTGTGGAAGCGTTCATACAAAGAGTAACAAGCCTCGGTCTCTATACTTGATAGAGACCCACTCATTAAGACAGTTTGGATGGTAGCTCAATGGTGTGGGGTCTACTATTATCATGATCTGCTTGAATAATACCCCATTAAGCAAGTTCAGAGGCCGTCACACTAACTGAGAGGCCTTTGTTGTCAACGCCACATACCTCATGTGGCATGAGGTCACTGTTGTAATAACTGGCTTCTAAGAATTGGCAGACACGGAATATGGACGAGGGTCTGCATTAACGATTTCTGCCTCGCCAGACTCCATATTCCAAAGTAACATCTATTGATGAAGGGACGAAGGTACACAATAGCTTCTGTGGATCCAGTCACACCCAAGAATGACACTTTATGGAGATGTGCACTTCGCTACAAAGAACATGTATGTACCGGTGGCTGGACCAATGTGTACCTGTAAAAAGATAATTCCCAAAGTCTTGGAAATGCTAACCTGAAAATTTCTGACGTTGAGGGTTGTCTCTAGGATAGCAGACTTGGGAACGCCTAATAAGGCCATTGCTTTGACCGTGATGATGTTCACCGCTTCCCTGGAATCCACTAAAAGCTTGTTGATTTGAATTCCCTGGACCATTCCTGTCACATATAGTGGCCGCATGTGCATGGCCATGTTTAAGGTGGGCTTTGCAAACATCATTTGTCCCTTGGTTGATGATGGATAAGTCACTAATCCCGAAACTCGCAAATCAAGTCGATAATCATTCCATTTTCGGTTCGGGTTGTCACAACTTGCTCCTAAAGTTTTCATGATGTCGATCCGTAACTTGTCCTAACCTTCTGCAAGACTTGCTACTTAGGTTCCGATTGCCTCTCGTTCCTCTTGGTTTCTATGGAGTTCTACCCTCAACGCTTAGATTTCGTCTAACGCCGAGTACACTTTCTCGCCTTCAGTAGTGAGGAGTGTTGCTTGTTGTTCAATCCTTTCACCGAGAGACGTGTAGTAGTTAGTATGATATTTTTCGCGCCTAGCCGCGTAGGCTAGGTACCCTGGGAACGTAAGTTCCATGATCTCCGCTTTGTTTAAAGATTTAAATGACATGGTCGAGTGATATTCTTTAGCGAAGATGATTTCAACCGCTTGATTACTTAGTGAACGACACCGAGTAGAAGTGTGCTCACGGTATGCCGGTTGTGGATGTTTACGACACTGAGGGTATTTCCTTCGGTGAGGATCCCCTATTGTCACTTAGAGACACAAAAGATGGTCCCACTGGACGTGCCAAAATGTTTTGTAACGATCCGAACCAGAATCAGATGTGTGTTTGGCACGATTCTCGAGATTTGATTATAGTCGCAGTTTTACGATATTGTGTGGTTTGTCGACTCGATTCGCGACTATGTTTTTGGTCAAGAATTTGAGTTGAGTGTCTTCACGGAAATTGTAGAGCACGTGATTTCGAGCTTGTGGGCGGTTCCGGAAGATTTTTCCGATAACTGAGGAATATTTTATGATTATTTGAAGTTTCGGGTTCCGACGAGTTTATCCGTTTGTTTCGAGCTTATCCGAATCACATCGTATATTCATTCCGGACAGTTGATCGACCCGAGGGACGAGTATAAATATCGAAAAATAGTCGGAAAATAGTCGGAAAATAGTCGTAAAAACACGAATTTGCATTGACCATCGTTCACTTTCCTGTTTTGGAAAGTTTGACTGTTTGACCGTGGGAGGAGAGTTTCCGTTTCGGTCTTGCACTTCTGGCGACCGGATTTCGGCCACCATCGGCCACGGGACAGGTATAGTTCGCTTCCTCTCTTAATTTCGAGTAGGATGGGGTGAGGTTTGGAAGGAATTGATGCGAATATGTATGAACCCGATTGGGTCCGAGTTGAGCTACGTCGCCGGTATTGGTGACGGTGGTTCCGGTGGGTTTTGAGGGTGGAGGTTAGAGGGGTTTGACTCCCCTTAACCTTGTGAAGCTTCCCACATGATTTGTTTTAGAGTTGGTGAAGTTTGGGATCGAACCCGATTAGGGTTTCGGGTTGGGATTTTCGATTTGGTTTTGAGAAATTGAAGTGGTTCCTTTGTGAATTGAGCTTAGTGGTAGAAGGGGAAGAGATTCGCATGGTTGAGATGGTCTGATCTGGAAATTTTGGCCGCAAAACTTCACCGTTGACGGCGCACCGCCGCCGCCGCCGGCGGTCAACGGCGAGAAAAAGTCAACTTTTCAGATTTCGATGTAATTAGTGTCATTTTTCTCGTAATCACGCCCTGGTTATCGTACGGAGGTTTTCGGGTTGATTTGGTTAGCCGATTTTCAGTCGAGATTTCGAGTGGGGATTTCGGGATTTCCGTAATTCATTTTGCACTGCATTTCGTATTTCCGGGAACGGTTGGTTTCCGTGCATCAGTACAGTGTTGAGAACTATGATTTTGATCAGTTATGTTTTGTAAACATTCAGGAGATCGAGATCGAGATCGTGATCTTGCTTCAGGCGAGGGATCTTCCGCCGGACAACGAGATTAGCGCGAGTGCGCGTTTTGCTCACCTGTGAGTGGACAATTTCTTTTCACGGAAATGATTGCGAGTCTTTTTATATGATTTTCGAATTTGAGCATGCGTATGAGATTTCGGATTACATGAGCATGTGTTTACAATTATATATATATAAACGGATATGCGTATACGAATAAACAGATATGAGCATGTTTACAAGATTACGATTATTATGAGCATGTGTTATATACGATTATGTTACGCATATGCATTTTTATGCTGATTACTGTACATGCATCGAGATATTTGTGATTTGATTTTCACAGAGTACAGTCGTAGTTCATGTTGTTGTATCGATACACACGCATCCCCGGCTGATCACCGAGGGTGCCTACCAGGGGGACGCTGTGCCTTGTGCCGATGTATTTCCGGGTAGGTACAGTTATCTGTTTCTTGTGCTGAGGTATTTCCGGGTGGAAACAGTTACCCTGACCTAAGGCCTTTCTGGCTCGAATCACGTGTGGGTCTGGGATCCCGTGATTCGGACTGTACTAGCACGGACGTGTCCATGAGTGGCCCCGTGGGATTTTACTTGCATGCTCTGTACGCTGAAGGATTATGGTTTACCTCGCGTATTTTATTATATTTATTCATTCGACTCGCATATGTTTTTATAACATATATTATTTGGTGAAAGACATTTATTTTCGTCCACTCACTCTAACGTGTTTCATGTCTTTCCCCTGGGCTTTTCGGTTTCCGTGCCCAGTTTGCAGTTCAGGTTTGGTGTTTCACGTCGCGGTTTGGAGGCTAGTGATCATAGTCACCTGTGTTTTCCAGTAGGTTCTTGTTTCGCCTACTGATGTACATATTGTATATGTTTTACTCTAGAGGTCGCTCTGATACATTCTGATACATGTTGTGCGGATTTTCACGGATATACATATATACATAGTACAGTTTATTCACTGTTGTTGATTATATTGATGTTGAGAAATCCGGATGGGATTGGTGCCCACGGTTTGGTTTTTGTGGCATAGGATGAAGTGTTATTTTCAGGGTGCAGGTTTATGCAATTCCACGTTAGTAACGAAACTCTGCCCAAATTTTGAAAATTTTTTGTTGGTTCGTATTTTCGAAAGGGTTTGATTCCGGTTTAGGTAACTGAATCGGGATTGGGTCCTTTCATGTTTGGCACGAAATATATCACTACAAGAAAAACGCACTTAGACCACGGAATCTTTACGGTTCTGCAGTCTAAGTGTAACTTAGACGACGGAAACTATCTCCGTCGTCTAAGACTAACTTGGACGACAGAAAGAATGTTTCCGTCGTCCAAGTGGACACTTGGACAACGGACCGACACGCCGTGGTCCGAGTGGCCACTTGGACGACGGGTTCTAGCTCCGTCGTCCTTGTATACACTTGGACGAGGGGAACATGCAGAGTCCATTGTCTAAGTGAAGCATTATATAATGTCCATGCCAAACTCTCTTCCTCTCTACTCGCTCGTCTCAACTTCATCTCCATATATATGTCGATCATTCAATTCTCTCTCTTGATCAGACTCTCCTCACGCGTACGTATATGGCGCATACAAATTCTAGCTAGCTAGCACAATATCCGAGCATCGATTAGTCATATATTGGAGAAGGCTAGGAGCATACGTATGTAGTTAATTTTATAACACAATTTAACGTTTATATATATAATTAATTGTACGTTTGATTGATTGCATTCTTAATAATTAGTATGATTATAATATATATTAGTTAATTAATATAGACTAGTAGTACATATATATGTATGGATGTTTAAAAAATTGGTTAATATTTAGTTAAAACGTACATGCATGTTAGACATATCAAAGTAATTGATGTAGATCGAGTACATATATTCACCAATAATTAAGAAAGGTAATTAATTAATAATTTAATTTAATATATTAAGGTAGTTGAAATGTTTTGTATATATATAATAGTTTCATATATAATTACTTGAAAATCTGTATATATATAGAATAGATGACTAATATGATAATTAATTATTAAAATTCGTAGAAGTATGGACAAGAGTTGGATGAAGTTGCGGAATATAAGTGATGTCCGGTATATGAATGAAATTAGCGAATTTGTGAATTGTACGATAGAACATGGTCAGGGAAAGAAGCATTTCAGGTGTCCATGCCAAAAATGTCTTCACTGTTAGTATGTGGAGGTTAATGTTATAGTGCAACACCTGTACCAAAATGGTATGATGTGTAGTTACACTACGTGGAGCGACCATGGTGAAGCAGTAGACTTTAGCTCAGCAGACTTCAGCTCAGGGTACAGTTACCATGGTGCCTCATCCAGTGGCAGTGGTGTCGGCCCCCCTTCTTGGAACCCAACAACGGATTTGGTCCATGATGCGTTTTCGGGATTTAGTCATGGTTTACACCAACACCAAGAGGGAGGTTACTATACCACTCATGAGCATGATGACACATTCCCCGCTGCTAGCTTGGCCACTGACACTAGTGAGATTGATAAGTACAACAGGATGCTACTTGAAGCCCAGACCACGGTGTACCTTAGATGTCGAGAGAATGTGATGCAATATGTGATGCAGAAAATGCAGATAAAAGTGAAACACAAAATGTCATTTAGTGCTTTTGGCAAAATTCTGGAGCAAATATGTAAGTTGCTTCCTGATGATCACAATCTTCCTAAATGAAAGGACCCAACCCCGATTCAGTTACCTAAGTCGGAATCGAACCCCTTCTAAAAATACGAACCAACAAAAATTTTCAAAATTTTGGCAGAGTTTCGTTACTAACGTAGAATTGCATAAACCTGAACCCTGAAAACAACACTTCGTCCTATGCCACAAAAGCCAAACCGTGGGCACCAATCCCATCCGGATTTCTCAACATCAATATATAAAAAATAAACAGTAAACATACTGTACTATATATAATATATCCGTGAAAATCCGTATAAACATGTATCAGAACGTATCAGAGCAACCTCTAGTGTAAAGCATATACATCATATACATCAGTAGGCGAAACAAGAACCTACTGGAAAACACAGGTAGCTCAGATCAATACCATCCAAACCGCGACGTGAAAACACCAAAACCTGAACTGCAACTGGGCACGGAAACCGAAAAGCCCAGGGGAAAGACAATAAACACGTTAGAGTGAGTGGACGAAAATAAATGTCCTTCACCAAGTAATATATACATATAAAATCATATGCGAGTCAAATGCATGAAAATCAAATGGTACGTGAGGAGACACTGACTACCACTCACGTACAGAGCATGCAACGTAAAACATATTGCGGAGACTCTCGTGGGCTTCCACGCGATAGCACAGTCTGAATCACGGGATCCCAGACCCACACGTGATCCTAGCCAGAAAGGTCTCGGGTCAGGATATCTGTCCTTCCCGGACCGTACTCGGGGATCAGCCGAGAAGCCAATGTGTATCGATACCACAACATATACTGAGACTGTACTCTGTGTAAACTAAATCATAAATCTTTTCTATGCACATGCTTAAAACATAATATATATATACATGTATGCTTGTATACGTATATTCGTATATGCATAATCGTAAACACATGCTCGTAAAATCATAATCATTCCGCATGCTCAAGTTCATAAATCAAATAAAAGACTCGCAAACATTTCCGTGAAAAGAAATTGTCCACTCACAGACTCGCGTAATGCGCACTCGCGCTAAACTCGTGGTCTAGCGGAAGATCCCTCGCCTGAAACACGATCACGATCCAGGTCACGATCTCGATCTCTTGAATATTCACAAAAACATAACTGATCAAAATCATAGTTCTCAACCCTGTACTGAATCACGGAAACCAACCGTTCCCGGAAAAATGTAATGTAATGCAAAACGATAAACGGAATTCCCGAAATTTCCACTCGAAACCTGAAAGGACCCAATCCCAATTCAGTTACCTAAACCGGAATCAAACCCTTTCGAAAATATGAACCAACAAAAATTTTTCGAAATTTGGGCAGAGTTTCGATACTAGCGTTGAATTACCATAACCTGCACCCAGAAATTAACACTTCGTCCTATGCCACAAAAAGCAAACCGTGGGCACCAATCCCATCCGGATTTCTCAACATCAATATAATCAACAACAGTAAATAAACTGTACTATGTATATATGTATATCCGTGAAAATCCGCACAACATGTATCAGAATGTATCAGAGCGACCTCTAGAGTAAAACATATACAATATGTACATCAGTAGGTGAAACAAGAACCTACTGGAAAAACACAGGTGACTCTGATCACTAGCCTCCAAACTGCGACGTGAAACACCAAACCTGAACTGCAAACTGGGCACGGAAACCGAAAAGCCCAGGGGAAAGACAATAAACACGTTAGAGTTAGTGGACGAAAATAAATGTCTTTCACCAGTTAATATATATATGTTTAAAATACATATGCGAGTCCAGGAATATAAAATAATAAGTACACGAGGTAAAACTCATACTCCTCCAATGTACTGAGCATGCAAGTAAAATCCCACGGGGTCACTCATGGACTTCACCGTGCTAGTACAGTCTGAATCACGGGATCCCAGACCCACACGTGACTCTAGCCAGAAAGGCCTCAGGTCAGAGGTCTGCCTCCCCCCAGTATAGGCCTCGGGTCAGGAGTCACAGCCTCCCCTGGCATACATCCTCGGGGATCAGCCGGGATGCAAGTGTATCGATACAACATCATATATAAACTGTACTCTGTGTAAACCAAATCATGAACATTTCGATGCAAATGCATGAAACAGTATAAAAGTGTATGCATATTCGTATACGTATATCCGTATAAACATATTCGTATAATCGTAAACACATGCTTATATAATCATAATCTCGTATGAAATCTCATGCTCGTAAAACCATAATCATACTGCATGCTTAAGTTCATAAATCAAATAAAAGACTCGCAATCATTTCCGTGAAAAGAAATTGTCCACTCACAGGTGAGCAAAAAGCACACACGCTCTAATCTCGAGGACCGGCGGAAGATCCCTCGCCAGAAGCTCGATCACGATCCCGATCCCGTTCTCCTAAATATCCACAAAAACGTAACTAATCAATAACATAATCCACAACATTGTACTGATGCACGGAAACCAACCGTTCCCGGAAATACGAAATACGGTACAAAATGAATTACGGAAATCCCGAAATCCCCACTCAAAACCTCGACTGAAAATCGGCTAACCAAATCGACCCAAAAACCTCTGGACGATAATCAGGGCGCGATTACGAGAAAAATGACATTAAAAACGACGAAATCTGAAAAGTTGACTTTTTCCTCGCCGTTGACCGCCGCCGCCGTCGGCGGCGCGCTGTCAACGGTGAAATCACACGGCGGGAAGCTCCAGATCACATCCTCTCAACTATGCGAACCTTTTCCTCTTCTAACACTAAGACCAATTCAGCCCCTAACCCCTTCAATTTCATTGAAATGCAAATCGGAAAAACCCAATCGGATCCAAATCGGAGCTTCCTAAAAACACCATCTCAGATCAAACTAAATACATCACAAGATTCAGAGGAGCAAGGGGAGTCTTTCCCCCCTAACCACCACCTCCAATCCTCGCCGGAAAATGGCCAACCATTAACGGCGACGACACCGAAACGGAACCAATTCGGGTTCCACAAAAATCTCATCAATTCACATCAAAACATACACCAATCATCTCGAAACTACTCAAGGGTTCTAACCATACCTTCCTCGAAGTCTAAGGTGGCCGGAATTAGGTCGCCGGACGGTGACTTCCAAAAATGGCAACTTTCCCTTTCGGTCCGATAGCTCACTTTCCAAATATGGAAACTCAACGGAATTCTAAGTCGGTCAACGCCCAAAATGAAGTTTTCGACTAATTCTCGACTATTTTTCGACTTTTCGATATTTATACTTGTCCCTCGGGTCGATCGACGATTCGAAATGGATAACCATCACGATTCGGATAAAATTGAAACAAACGGATAAACTAGTCGGAACCCGAAACTTCAAATAATCATAAAATATTCCTCGGTTATCGGAAAAATCTTCCGGAACCGTCCACAAGCTCGAAATCACGTACTATACAATTTCCGTGAAGACACTCAACCCAAACTCTCGACCGAAAACAAAGTCGCAAATCGAATCTGCAAACCACACAATATTGTAAAACTGTGACTATAACCAAACCTCGAGAATCGTGCCAAACACACATCTGATTCTGGTTCGGGTCGTCACAAAACCTCGACGGAAAATCGGCTAACCAAATCAACCCGAAAACCTCTGGACGATAATCAGGGCGCGATTACGAGAAAAATGACATGAAAAACGTCGAAATCCAAAAAGTCAACTTTTGGCCGGAGCTCCGCCGTTAACCGCCGCCGCCGCCGGCGCACCGTCAACCGTGGAGTTTCACAGCGAAACTTTCCAGATTTCAAGTTCACAACCATACGAACCACTTTCTCTTCTACCACACTGGCCAATTCGAACCACAACCCTTCCAAATTCAACCAAAACCGAACGGAAAAGTCCTCTCCGGTGACCTAATCGAACCCATCTCAAAACTCAACCATAACTCAAATCAAGTACACCAATAGACTCAGAGGAGCAAGGGGAGTCGAACCCCCTAACCACCACCGCCATGGCTCGCCGGAAACCGGCCAACGAACCTCGACGGAAACCTTGAAACCGACCCGATTCGGGTCCAACCAAAACGTGACCAATTTCAATCAAACCAAGTACCAATCAACTCGAAATTGAAAGGGGAAGCTAACCATACCCTTGCCAAAGTCGGAGATGGCCGGAAAATAGGTCGTCGGACGGCAACTCCCAAACGGGAAACTTTCCTATTTCGGTCAATGGGTCAGCTTGCTATTTTTGGAAAGTCAACGGCCCGGTCAAACTTCAACAGTGTTTTACGACTAATTCTCGACTATTCCGATATTTATACTCGCGCCTCAGGTCGATCGACGATTCGAAATGGATAACAATCACGATTCGGATAAACTCGAAACAATCGGATAAACTCGTCGGAACTGAAACTTCAAATAATCATAAAATATTCCTCGATTATCGGAAAAATCTTCCGGAACCCTCCACGAACTCGAAATCACGTACTCTACAATTTCCGTGAAGACAATCAACTCCAATTCTCGACCAAAAACATAGTCGCGAATCGAACCGGCAAACCACATATACGACATAAAACTGCGACTAAACAGAATCTCGAGAATCGTGCCGAATACACAACAGATTATGGTTCGGGTTGTCACAATTCTACCCCCCTTAAAGAAATTTTAACCTCAAAATTTACGTACCTGTCAAGTGAACAGATGAGGATACTGCTCCCGCATACGTTGCTCGGTCTCCCAAGTGGCCTCCTCAACTGAGTGGTTCTGCCACAAGACCTTCACTAGCGGAATCACACGGTGCCTCAACTCTTGCTCACGACGATCGAGAATCTGCACTGGCTCCTCAACATATGATAAATCCTCTCTGATCGGCAACTGCTGTGGGGCTAACACATGTGAAGGATCTGAGATGTACTTCCGCAACATCGAAACATGGAAAACATCATGAACACGAGCCATCTCTGCTGGTAACTCAAGTCTGTAAGCAACAGCTTCAACCCTCTCCGTAATCTCATACGGACAATTGTACCGCGGTCGAAGCTTGCCTCACTTTCCGAAACGCACAACTCCCCTCCACGGAGATAGTTTCAGGAAGACCCAATCACCAACCTCGAACTCTAAACTCTTCCTCCTCACATCTGCATAACTCTTCTGCCGATCCTGGGCGATCTTCAACCGATCCCGGATAACCTGTATGTCCTCCATCGTGGTTTTCACCAGATCAGGACCAATGAGCCAACACTCGCCCACCTCACTCCAACACAACGGCGTGCGACACTGCTTCCCGTATAGGGCCTCGTACGGTGCCATCTCAATACTGGCCTGGTAGCTGTTGTTGTAGGCGAACTCAATCAAGTGCAACTGCTGATCCCAATTTCCGCGAAACTGCAACACACACGATCTCAGCATATCCTCAAGAGTCTGAATGGTCCGCTCGGACTGCCTGTCAGTATGAGGATGGAAAGCTGTACTAAATCGCAACCTCGTACCTAACGCTCGCTGTAACGCCTGCCAAAACTCAGAAGTAAACTGATTATCACGGTCTGAAACAATGGACACAGGCACACCATGCAAGCGAACAATCTCGGATAAGTACAACTTGGCCAATCTGCCCACTGAAATCTTCCCTGGAAGTGCAAGAAAGTGTGCGGATTTTGTTAGTCGGTCAACAATAACCCAAATGCCAGTGTTGCCCGTCGAAGTACGCGGCAACTGATAGACGAAATCCATCGTAATGTGCTCCCACTTCCAAACCGGAATCTCAAGTGGCTGTAGTTTCCCTACAGGTTTCTGCCTCTCCGCCTTCACCTGCTGACAAATCAAACATCGACTCACGTACGCGGCAATCTCCCGCTTCATATTGCGCCACCAATAGTACGCTCGAAGTGTACGAAACATCTTCGTACCTCCGGGATGCATCGCATACGCTGAACTGTGGGCCTCGTCCAGAATCTCCTTCTTCAAGTCCTCGTCTCTGGGTACACATAGCCTGCCTCTGAACAATAAAGTACCGTCATCGCTTTTTCGGAACTCTGTAGGCACACCATTCCGTATCATGGTCTTCTTGCCCAGCAAGTATGGATCTGAATCATGTGCCTCTCGTACCTGATCAACCAGTACGGGTCGAACCTGGAAACTGGCCAACAAAGCTCCATCATCATCATACCCAAACACAGCACCCGTAGCTCGAAGCTCGGCTAACATCGAAACTCTAGCCACACATACGGGAAACAAGGAGGCTCCAGATTTCCGACTAAGTGCATCTGCCACAACATTGGCTTTCCCCGGATGATACTCGAACGTGCAATCGTAATCGTTGATCAACTCCATCCATCGGCGCTGTCTCATGTTCAAATCCGGCTGCGTCCGCAAGTAGGTGAGACTCTTGTGATCGGTGAAAATCTTACACTGAGCACCATACAGGTAATGTCTCCAACTCTTCAACGCTAATACGATAGCGGCTAACTCCAAATCATGCGTCGGATAGTTGACCTCATGCGGTTTCAGCTGTCTGGAACCATATGCTACGACTCTACCATGCTGCATCAACACACAACCAAGGCCCAACTTCGACGCATCACTGTACACAACAAACTCACCACTGTCGTCTGGCAAAGTCAGAACCGGTGCGGTAGTCAATCTCTCCTTCAGGAGCAAGTAACTCTCCTCGCACGCATCAGACCACTCAAACTTGACGCCTTGCTTCGTCAATCTGGTCAGTGGTGTAGCAATCCGGGAGAAATCCTGTACAAACCGTCGATAATAACCTGCTAACCCTGGAAACTCCGAATCTCCGGTACAGTAGTGGGTCTACTCCAGTTCAGCACGGCCTCGATCTTGTCAGGATCAACACTAACTCCCTCAGTCGAAATCACGTGGCCCAGAAACTTCACACTATCCAACCAGAACTCGCACTTGCTAAACTTCGCGAACAACTGATGGTCCCGCAAAGTCCGCAATACTGCACGCAGATGCTTCTTGTGCTGGCCCACACTCCTGGAATAGATCAGGATATCGTCAATGAATACAATCACGAACTTGTCCAGGAACCGTCGAAATACCCGATTCATCAAGTCCATGAAAGCTGCGGGGGCGTTGGTCAACCCAAACGGCATAACCAAAAACTCATAGTGCCCATACCACGTCCTGAAAGCTGTCCTGGCTACGTCAGAGTCTCGGATCCTCAACTGGTGATATCCGGATCGAAGGTCAATCTTCGAAAAGACTGCTGCACCCTTCAGCTGATCGAACAAGTCGTCAATCCGCGGCAACGGATACTTGTTCCTCACTGTAATCTGATTCAGCTTCCGATAGTCGATGCACAACCGCATGGACCCGTCCTTCTTCCGCACAAATAACACTGGAGCACCTCACGGAGAAACACTCGGTCGAATGAATCCTTTTTCTAACAACTCCTGGAGCTGGATCTGCAACTCCTTCAACTCCGCAGGCGCCATACGATACGGTGTCTGGGAAATCGGTCCAGTACCCGGCAATAACTCAATAGTAAAATCAATCTCCCGCACAGGGGGTATACCAGGTAACTCCGCTGGAAACACATCCGGAAACTCAGACACAACCTCAATACTACCAAGATTCAGCACTGCAGCTGTAGTATCCACAACATGGGCTAAGTAAGCAACACAACCCTTCTTCATCAATCGATCCGCCCTTATCGTGGAAATCAAACACGGAAGTGAAGTGTTCTTCTCACCACGAAACAATATCTCGGGTAACCCTGGTCGTCGAAACGCGACCTCCTTCCTGTGGCAGTCAAACATGGCCCAGTGCGACTCTAGGAAGTCCATACCCAAGATCAGATCAAAATCCACAATATCAAGCAGTAACAGATCTGCGGCTAAACCATGGCCATCAATAAACACCTCACAATCTCTGTAAACCCAACCGATGCTCACAACCTCACCTGACGGATACAACACTCTCTACAACCCCGGAAGTGGAGATGCAGGTACCATAGCCAATGATGATAGTCTACATGATATGAATGAATGTGTGGCGCCCGGATCTAACAATGCAAGTACAGGAATACCAAAAACATGTAACGTACCGATAACGACCTCCGGTGATGCTCTGCCCTCACGTAGAGTCATAGCATGAACCCTCGCCTGTCCGGCTGGTCGTCCTCGCTGGGGCTGTCCCTGCTGTCTACCCTGACCTGCAAATTGAGCTGGTCGAACCCCCGAAGTGGCTCCTCGCTCTCCTCCGGAACTCTGAGCTGCCTGATCACCAGCACCAACCAACTGAGGACACGACATCGCATAGTGACCCACCTGGCCACAATGATAACAGTCGGGGGTGCTTCGCTGACACGATCCAAAATGATACTTATTACACAAATTGCACAACGGAGACTCCCTCGGTGTAGCAGGTGTGCGAAAAAGTCGTCGAGGATGACTAGAACCGTTGGAATCCCTACTAGCCTGTGGTCGATCTCTCCTCCATCCTGACCTCCGTCTCGGTACACTAGCTGGTGGTCGATAAGATCCACCGCCTGAAGATGAAGCTGAACCGGAAGTATCAGAACTCAGCCTCTTCGAAGGCCCCTGACTCTGTCCACCTTCCTCAAATCTTCTCGGCTGGTACCTCTGCTGTCTCTCCTGCTCAATATCCTCGCCTCGGAGAGCTGCACTGACAAACTGATCAAAGTTGTTCCGCGGCATTGTAGTCAAAGTCGCCTTAATGTTCAGATTCAATCCCAGCTCAAACCTGCGACACTTGGCTTCCTCTGTAGCCACCATATCCCGCGCAAAACGAGACAAACGGGTAAACTGATCCCGATACTCAAGTACAGACAAACTGCCCTGCCTCAAGTTCGTAAACTCCTCGTACTTGCGTTGCTGGGTAGCCTGATTAAAATACCTCCACATAAACAGATCACGGAACAATGTCCACGGAGTATCAGCCGGAACTCTATCGGTGCTAACCCACCAAAAGTATGCATCACCCTCAAGTAGACCAACTGCGGCTACTGTCATCTGCTCAGGAGTATTGATACAAGACAACCATTAGGTACAAGCAGAAAGAACGTAATCCTGAAACCGCAGATATTTGAGGACACACAACACCCAAAGTATTGATGAGTACCGCTGGCCAGTCGGGTCATCACTCCAGTCATGCTGTATCAACTCAAATACCCTAAGCGTCACAACTACAAGAGTCTACAGAATCTGACAACCTAATGCTCTGATACCAAGCTGAAGGGACCCAACCCCGATTCAGTTACCTAAATCGGAATCGAACCCCTTCTGAAAATACGAACCAACAAAAATTTTCAAAATTTCGGCAGAGTTTCGTTACTAACGTAGAATTGCATAAACCTGCACCCTGAAAACAACACTTCGTCATATGCCACAAAAGCCAAACCGTGGGCACCAATCCCATCCGGATTTCTCAACATCAATATATAAACAATAAACAGTAAACATACTGTACTATATATAATATATCCGTGAAAATCCGTATAAACATGTATCAGAACGTATCAGAGCGACCTCTAGTGTAAAACATATACATCATATACATCAGTAGGCGAAACAAGAACCTACTGGAAAACACAGGTAGCTCAGATCACTAGCCTCCAAACCGCGACGTGAAAACACCAAAACCTGAACTGCAACTGGGCACGGAAATCGAAAAGACCAGGGGAAAGACAATAAACACGTTAGAGTGAGTGGACGAAAATAAATGTCTTTCACCAAGTAATATATACATATAAAATCATATGCGAGTCAAATGCATGAAAATCAAATGGTACGTGAGGAGACACTGACTACCACTCACGTACAGAGCATGCAACGTAAAACATATAGCGGAGACTCTCGTGGGCTTCCACGCGATAGCACAGTCTGAATCACGGGATCCCAGACCCACACGTGATCCTAGCCAAAAAGGCCTCGGGTCAGGATATCTGTCCTTCCCGGACCGTACTCGGGGATCAGCCGAGAAGCCAATGTGTATCGATACCACAACATATACTGAGACTGTACTCTGTGTAAACCAAATCATAAATCTTTTCTATGCACATGCTTAAAACATAATATATATATATATACATGTATGCTTGTATACGTATATTCGTATATGCATAATCGTAAACACATGCTCGTAAAATCATAATCATTCTGCATGCTCAAGTTCGTAAATCAAATAAAAGACTCGCAAACATTTCCGTGAAGAGAAATTGTCCACTCACAGACTCACGTAATGCGCACTCGCGCTAAACTCGTGGTCCGGCGGAAGATCCTTCGCATGAAGCACGATCACGATCCAGGTCACGATCTCGATCTCCTGAATATTCACAAAAACATAACTGATCAAAATCATAGTTCTCAACCCTGTACTGAATCACGGAAACCAACCGTTCCCGGAAAAATGCAATGCAATGCAAAACGATAAACGGAATTCCCGAAATTCCCACTCGAAACCTCAACTGAAAATCGGCTAACCAAATCAACCCGAAAACCTCTGGACGATAATCAGGGCGTGATTACGAGAAAAATGACATTAAAAACGTCGAAATCCAAAAAGTCAACTTTTGGCCGGAGCTCCGCCGTTGATCGCCGCCGCCGGCGGGGGCGCGCCGTCAACCCTGGAGTTTCATGGCGAAACTTTCCAGATTTCAAGTTCACAACCATACGAACCACTTTCTCTTCTACCACACTGGCCAATTCGAACCACAACCCTTCCAAATTCGACCAAAACCGAACGGAAAAATCCTCTCCGGTGACCTAATCGAACCCATCTCAAAACTCAACCATAACTCAAATCAAGTACACCAATAGACTCAGAGGAGCAAGGGGAGTCGAACCCCCCTAACCACCACCGCCGTGGCTCACCGGAAACCGGCCAATGAACCTCGACGGAAACCTTGAAACCGACCCGATTCGGGTCCAACCAAAACGTGACCAATTTCAATCAAACCAAGTACCAATCAACTCGAAATTGAAAGGGGAAGCTAACCATACCCTTGCCGAAGTCGGAGGTGGCCGGAAAATAGGTCGTCGGACGGCAACTCCCAAACGGGAAACTTTCCTAATTCGGTCAATGGGTCAGCTTGCTATTTTTGGAAAGTCAACGGCCCGGTCAAACTTCAACAGTGTTTTACGACTAATTCTCGACTATTCCGATATTTATACTCGTGCCTCGGGTTGATCGACGATTTGAAATGGATAACCATCACGATTCGGATAAACTCGAAACAATCGGATAAACTCGTCGGAACTGAAACTTCAAATAATCATAAAATATTCCTCGGTTATCGGAAAAATCTTCCGGAACCGTCCACGAACTCGAAATCACGTACTCTACAATTTCCGTGAAGACACTCAACTCAAATTCTCGACCAAAAACATAGTCACGAATCGAATCGGCAAACCACATATACGACATAAAACTGCGACTAAGCAGAATCTCGAGAATCGTGCCGAATACACAACAGATTCTGGTTCGGGTTGTCACACTAAATCTCATTATAAGGTTAGAAATATCTTGAGCAGCCTCGGCCTAAAGTACAGGATAATTGACACATGTCCGAATAATTGTGTGCTATTTTACAAAGAGTATAAAGATTTGGACTATTGTCCCGTATGTGGCCAGTGCAGATTCCAGGTGAATAGGAAGAGTTCGAAAAAGAGAATTCCTGTGAAAGTTGTTCGATATTTTCCCTTGATTCCTAGATTGCAGCGCCTGTACATGTCTCTATACACAGCAGAGGCGATGCGATGGTATGTAGAAAAGCAAATAGATGACGATGTGCTGAGACATGCCGCGAATGGGGAGGCTTTCAAACATTTCGACAAAGAATTTGGAGACTTTTCCGTAGAGGTTAGAAATGTTAGACTCGGACTATTTTTAGACAGATTCAATCCTTGGGGTAGTAATAGCTCCGCCGTCAGTACTTGGCCAGTTATTTTGATGTCGTACAACCTGCCTCTATGGATGTGCATGAACAAGGAATTTAATTTCCTTACTCTGCTAATTCCAGGTCCTAAATCTCCGGGGAAGTGCTTAGATGTCTATCTCAGACCTTTGATCGACGAGCTGAAACTGTTGTGGCAAAATGGAGTCCCAACTTATGACAAATTCACTGACACGATGTTCACGATGAGTGCTGCAATTTTCCAGCGTATGTGATGTTGGCAGCCTGCAGGACGAAAGGATATAATGGATGTCCTATATGTTTGGATGACGTAAACTCTAGTTGGCACGCGGAGAAGGTGTGTTACTTGGGTCACCGTAGATGGCTTCCTCACGACCACCCGTGGTAGAGAATAATCTTAAACCTCGTAGTTGGTCGGGCGAAGAGATTTTAGAGAGGTTGTGTTATTTTGACTTTGGTGTGTTGACCAATGGTGTGGATGTAAAGAAATGCAATCCAATACCTCCACATGATCTCAGCTATTGGCATCACAAAAGTATGTTCTTTGAAATCCCTTACTGGTCGAAGTTGAAGCAGAGGAACAACTTGGACGCGATGCACATAGAAAAGAATGTGTGCGACAGCGTGGGGGGAACAATTCTCGGTATTAAGTTCAACACTAAAGATACTCCCAAAATGCGCAAAGATCTGAAATATATGAATCTACCTCGTCCCTTGTGGTTGAGGAGAGATAGCAGAGGAGTGTACAACAAGATGCCAACTGCACCTTATACAGTGAAGCCGACACTTAGACATTTTGTATTTCACTGGTTTAAGAGCGTTCATTATCCGGCTACGTATGCAGCTACTATAATTGGAGCAGTGGACGAGGTGCAACACAAGTTTGTTGGTCTAAAGACATATGACTATCACATTATGCTGCAACGTCTGATTCTAGTGGTAATTCGACCATATTTGCCTTGTGACGTCTTAGAACCAATAGTGGTATTATGCAGATAGTGGCAGAGGTTATGCGCCAAAGAATTAAAGAAGTCAGATGTGGTGGAACTACAACAACAAATTGTGCACATCATTTACAAACTAGAGAGGATTTTTTCCACTACTTTCTTTGATATCATGATTCACCTAATAATCCACCTGCCTGAGCAGGTGCTCATTCCTAGTCTGGTCCAGTACACTTGGATGTATCCTCAAGAAAGGTACATACAACTAATTAATTATACAGGTTTTTCGATCCATAATTTGTTCCACTGGAGACTACTAGCTATATGTACTTATTCTTATTCTACAATGTATTAATTGAACGTTTGATTTTGTAGACAGCTTGGACAATATAAAGGATTCGTCAAAAATAGGTCGGCCCCGGATGGCTCCATAGCCAAGACATACCTAATGCATGAGTGTGTTACTTACTATAACAGGTCTGAAAGATCCACCACCTCCCACTACTTCTGATCCCAGTGCCTGCATCAATCTTTATGTCATCACAAATGTCGTACGACTGTTTAGATGAGTATTAAAGGAATCGTTAACACAAGAAAAACTTATTGAGACACATTGGGTAGTGTTGCGAGACTATGACGAAGTTGAGCCGTACATGATTGGGTACAGGGAGAGGCTTCAGGCATTAAATCCGAACAAGATTTTGGCGTGGTTTAAGAAAATGGTTAAGAAGAAGTTCCCCGATTATTTCTTCCAATAGGTACGTACGTATGTCACGGTTTTTAGTTTATATACATATCGATCATGTTTGTAGAAAGTAAACCCTTTAATTATATATATATTTCCCATTTTCCCAGATGATTGATCTACAAAAATCCGAAAACCACTGGGGGTGGTGGTCCTAGCCAAAGCACTTGCTAGCAGGGAAGCCGATTAAACACTATATTTACCTCGGATGTTTTGTGAACGGTGTAAAGTTTCATTCATTTGCCCAAGATGAAGGAAGAAGAACACAAAACAGTGGGGTCGCGGTTGGGAAAGACAATGATCTATATTACGGGGCTATTGTATATGTCGTTCAGTTATGTTACGGGAATGATGTCCACGTTTTCCTATTCAAGTACAAATGGTTCAAGCGTAGAAAGGAAGACCTGGGACTTTTATCAGTCGATATAAACTCAAGCTGGTATGAGGATGAGCCTTTCGCTCTTATCACCTTAGTTAGGCAGGTGTTTTATGTCGATGATCCGAAAGCTGGTGAATGGTGAAAAATAGTGAACCATATCTCTCATCGAGGAATATGGAATACTACGACAATTGAAGGGACACCAGCGATTGGAGTGTGACGACCCGAACCAGGATCAGATGTGTGTTTGGCACGATTCTCGAGATTTGGTTTTAGTCGCAGTTTTACGATATTGTGTGGTTTGCTGATTCGATTCGCGACTATGTTTTCAGTCGAGAATTTGAGTTGAGTGTCTTCACGGAATGTGTAGAGTACGTGATTTCGAGTTCGTGGGTAGTTCCGGAAGATTTTTCCGATAATCGAGAAATATTTTATGATTATTTGAAGTTTCAGATTCCGACGAGTTTATCCGATTGTTTCGAGCTTATCCGAATCACATCGTATATTCATTCCGGACCGTTGATCGACCCGAGGCTCGAGTATAAATATCGAAAAGTCAAAAAATAGTCGAGGAATAGTCGTAAAACACAGATTTTCTTTGATTGAACGTTGACTTTCCAAAACGGGAAAGCTGACCGGTTTGACCAGAAGGGGAAAGTTTCCCGTTTCGGCACCACCGTCCGATCACCGTTTTCCGGCCACCTCCGATCGTGAGAAGGGTAAGGTTCGCTTCCTTTTATCATTTCGAGTTGGTCTGTACTTAGTTTGAGAGGAATTGATGGGGTTTATGTCGACTTCGAATCGGGCCGAGGGGGAAGATTTCGTCGGTGACGGTGAGCATGGTTCTGGTGCGTTTTGGTGGCTGGGTTGTTGGGGGTTTAGTTCCCTATGCCCTAGAGATGCTTACCCTTAGGTTTGATTTGAGTTTGATTGAGTTTTCTGGTGAACCGTGGTGGTTGCCGGAAATGTATTTCGTTGCCTTTCGAGCTAGTTTTGGAGGTTTTTAAGGTGGAATTGGGCTTCGGGCTAGTTGAAGGAATGACTCGCAAGGATGGGAACTCGTGATCTGGAGCTTCCCGCCGTGTAATTCCTCCTTTGACGGCGCGCCGCCGCCGGCGGCGGCGGTCAACGGCGGAGGAAAAGTCAACTTTTCAGATTTCGATGTAATTAGTGTCATTTTTCTCGTAATCACGCCCTGGTTATCGTACGGAGGTTTTCGGGTTGATTTGGTTAGCCGATTTTCAGTCGAGGTTTCGAGTGGGGATTTCGGGATTTCCGTAATTCATTTTGCACTGCATTTCGTATTTTCGGGAACGGTTGGTTTCCGTGCATCGATACAGTGTTGTGGATTACGATTTTGATCAGTTATGTTAATATATATTCAGGAGATCGAGATCGAGATTTGGATCGTGATCGTGCTTCGGGCGAGGGATCTTCCGCCGGACCACGAGTTTGCGGATCTGTGAGTGGACATTTATTTTCACGGAATGATTGCGAGTCTTTTATAAATGATTTACGAACTTGAGCATGCGGATTGATTATGATTTTACGAGCATGTGTTTACGATTATGCATATACGAATATACGTATACGAATATATTCATACGTACATATTATGTTTAAAGCATGTGCATAGAAAAGATTTATGATTTGGTTTACACAGAGTACAGTCTCAGTATATGTTGTGGTATCGATACACATTGGCTTCTCGGCTGATCCCCGAGTACGCTCCGGGAAGGACAGATATCCTGACCCGAGGCCTTTCTGGCTAGATTCACGTGTGGGTCTGGGATCCCGTGGTTCAAACTGTGCTATCGCGTGGAAGCCCACGAGAGTCTCCGCGATATGTTTTACGTGGCATGCTCAGTACGTGAGTGGTAGCCTGAGTCTCCTCACGTTTTATTTGATTTTCATGCATTTGACTCGCATACGATTTTATTCGTATATATATATAAACTGGTGAAAGACATTTATTTTCGTCCACTCACTCTAACGTGTTTATTGTCTTTCCCCTGGGCTTTTCGGTTTCCGTGCTCAGTTGCAGTTCAGGTTTGGTGTTTTCACGTCGCGGTTTGGAGGCTAGTGATCAGAGTCACCTGTGTTTTACAGTAGGTTCTTATTTCACCTACTGATGTACATATTGTATATGTTTTACACTAGAGGTCGCTCTGATACATTCTGATACTTGTTTATACGGATTTTCTCGGATATACATATATATAGTACAGTATGTTTACTGTTTGTTGATTATATTGATGATGAGAAATCCGGATGGGATTGGTGCCCACGGTTTGATTTTTCTGGCATAGGATGAAGTGTGTTTTTCCGCGTGCATGTCAAGGTAATTCCACGCTAGTAACGAAACTCTGCCCAAATTTCGGAAAATTTTTGTTGGTTCGTGTTTTCGAAGGGGTTCGATTCCGGTTTAGGTAGCTAAATCGGGGTTGGGTCCTTTCAGCTTGGTATCAGAGCATTAGGTTGTCAGATTCTGTAGACTCTTGTAGTTGTGATGCTTACGGTATTTGAGTTGATACAGCATGACTGGAGTGATGACCCGACTGGCCAGCGGTACTCATCAATACTTCGGGTGTTGTGTGTCCTCAAATATCTGCGGTCTCATAATTACGTTCTTTCTGCTTGTACCTAATGCTTGTCTTGTATCAGTAGGATGCCTCCTCGACGTGGTCCCCGTGTTGATCGGGATGATGATCCTGATGAGGATCGCCGAACGCGCGACTTGCTGATGCAAGTGCTGCGTTTGGAAGAGCGTTTTGACCCCGTGGTCAAGGCTCGCACTGCAGGTGCTACTGTGTTTTCGAGTTCAGTTGAGCCAGAGATATGCGAGGCATGGCTGGTTCAGATTGAGCGTGTTTGTGAGCGTCTGCAGTTTACCCCTGAGCAGATGTCAGTAGCCGCAATTGGTTTACTTGAGGGTGATGCTTACTTTTGGTGGGTTAGCACCGACAGGGTTCCTGTGGATACTCCGTGGACTGTGTTCCGTGATTTTTTTATGCGGAGGTACTTCAATCAGGCTACCCAGCAGCGCAAGTACGAGGAGTTCACGAACTTGAGGCAGGGCAGTTTGTCTGTACTTGAGTATCGGGATCGATTTACCCGGTTGTCTCGTTTTGCGCAGGATATGGTGGCTACTGAGGAAGCCAAGTGTCGTAGATTTGAGCTGGGGTTGAATCTGAGCATCAAGGCGACGCTGACTACGATGCCTCGGAACAACTTTGATGAGTTTGTTAGTGCAGCTCTCCGAGGCGAGGATATTGAGCAGGAGAGACAGCAGAGGTATCAGCCGAGGCGATTCGAGGAAGGTGGACCTAGTCAGGGGCCTTCAAAGAGGCAGAGTTCTGACACTTCCGGTTCAGCTACATCCTCAGGCGGTGGATCATATCGACCACTAGTTAGTGTACCGAGACGGAGGTCGGGATGGAGGAGAGATCGACCGCAACGACCACAGGCTAGTGGGGATACCAGCGGTTCTAGTCATCCTCGACAACTTTTTCACACACCAGCTTCACCGAGGGAGGCTCCATTGTGCAATTTGTGTAATAGGTATCATTTTGGATCGTGTCAGCGAGGCACCCTCAACTGTTATCATTGTGGCCAGGTGGGTCACTATGCGAGGGCGTGTCCTCAGTTGTATGGTGCTGATGGTCAGACAGCTCAGAGTTCCGGAGGAGAGCGAGGTACTACTTCGGGAGCGCGACCAGCACAGTTTGCAGGCCAGGGTAGACAGCAGGGACAGGCCCAGCGAGGACGACCAGCCGGACAGGCGAGGGTTCATGCTATGACTCTACGTGAGGGTAGAGCATCACCGGAGGTCGTTATCGGTACGTTACATGTTTTTGGTATTCCTGTAGTTGCATTGCTAGATCCAGGTGCCACACATTCATTCATATCATTTAGACTGTCATCATTGGCTACGGTACCTGCATCTCCACTTCCGGGGTTGTGGAGAGTGTTGTATCCGTCAGGTGAGGTTGTGAGCATCAGTTGGGTTTACCGAGACTGTGAGGTGTTTGTTGATGGCCATGGTTTAGCCACTGATTTGTTGTTGCTTGATATTGTGGACTTTGATTTGATCTTGGGTATGGACTTCCTTGAGTCGCATTGGGCCATGTTCGACTGCCACAGGAAGGAGGTCGCGTTTCGACGACCAGGGTTACCCGAGATACTATTTCGTGGCGAGAAGAACACTTCCCTACCATGTTTGATTTCCGCGATGAGGGCGGATCGGCTGATGAAGAAGGGTTGTGTTGCTTACTTAGCCCATGTTGTGGACACTACAGCTGCGGTGCCGGACCTTGGTAGTATCGAGGTTGTGTCGGAGTTTCCGGATGTGTTTCCAGCAGAGTTACCCGGTATACCCCCTGTGCGGGAGATTGACTTTACTACTGAGTTGTTGCCGGGTACTGGACCGATATCCCAGACACCGTATCGGATGGCGCCTGCGGAGTTGAAGGAGTTACAGATTCAGCTCCAGGAGTTGTTAGAGAAGGGATTCGTTCGCCCGAGTGTTTCTCCGTGGGGTGCTCCTGTGTTGTTCGTGCGGAAGAAGAATGGGTCCATGCGGTTGTGCATCGACTATCGGAAGCTGAATCAGATTACGGTGAGGAACAAGTATCCGTTGCCACGGATTGACGACTTGTTCGATCAGCTGAAGGGAGCAGCAGTCTTTTCGAACATTGATCTTCGATCCGGATATCACCAGTTGAGGATCCGGGATTCAGATGTGGATAGGACAGCTTTCAGGACGCGGTATGGGCACTATGAGTTTTTGGTTATGCCGTTTGGGTTGACCAACGCCCCCGCAGCTTTCATGGACTTGATGAATCGGGTGTTTCGTCGATTCCTGGACAAGTTCGTGATTGTGTTTATTGATGACATTTTGATTTATTCGAGGAGTGTGGGCCAGCACAAGAAGCACTTGCGAGCGGTATTGCGGACTTTGCGGGACCATCAGTTGTTCGTGAAGTTTAGCAAGTGTGAGTTCTGGTTGGATAGTGTGAAGTTTCTGGGCCATGTGATTTCGGCCGAGGGAGTTAGTGTTGATCCTGACAAGATCGAGGCCGTTCTGAATTGGAGTCGACCCACTACTGTGCCGGAGATTCGGAGTTTCCTGGGTTTAGCGGGCTACTACCGACGGTTTGTACAGGATTTCTCCCGGATAGCTACACCACTGACCAGACTGACGAAGAAGGGCGTCAAGTTTGAGTGGTCTGGTGCGTGCGAGGAGAGTTATTTGCTCCTGAAGGAGAGATTGACTACCGCACCGGTTCTGACGCTGCCAGATGACAGTGGTGAGTATGTTGTGTACAGCGATGCGTCGAAGTTGGGCCTTGGCTGTGTGTTGATGCAGCATGGTAGAGTTGTGGCATATGGTTCCAGACAGCTGAAACCGCACGAGGTCAACTATCCGACGCATGATTTGGAGTTAGCCGCTATCGTATTAGCGTTGAAGAGTTGGAGACATTACCTGTATGGTGCTCAGTGTAAGATTTTCACTGATCACAAGAGTCTCACTTACTTGCGGACGCAGCCAGATCTGAACATGAGGCGACGCCGATGGATGGAGTTGATTAACGACTACGATTGCACTTTCGAGTACCATCCGGGGAAGGCTAACGTTGTGGCAGATTCGCTTAGCCGGAAATCGAGAGCCTCGTTGTTCCACATGTGTGTCACCCGAGTGTCGATGTTAGCCGAGCTTCGAGCTACGGGTGCTGTGTTTGACTATGATGATGAAGGAGCCTTGTTGGCTAGCTTTCAGGTACGACCAGTGTTGGTTGATCAGGTGCGGGAGGCACAGGATTCAGATCCTTACATGTTAGGCAAGAAGACCATGATACGGAATGGTGTGCCTACAGAGTTCCGTTTGAGCGACGACGGTACATTGTTGTTCAGAGGCAGGCTATGTGTGCCCCGAGACGAGGACTTGAAAAAGGAGATTCTGGATGAGGCCCACAGTTCAGCGTATGCGATGCATCCCGGGGGTACGAAGATGTTTCGTACACTTCAAGCGTACTATTGGTGGCGCAATATGAAGCGGGAGATTGCCACATACGTGAGTCGGTGTTTAATTTGTCAGCAGGTGAAGGCGGAGAGGCAGAAACCTCCAGGGAAGTTACAGCCACTTGAGATTCCGGTTTGGAAGTGGGAGCACATTACGATGGATTTCGTCTATCAGTTGCCGCGTACTTCGGCGGGCAACACTGGTATTTGGGTTATTGTTGACCGACTGACGAAATCCGCACACTTTCTTGCACTTCCAGGGAAGGTATCAGTGGGTAGATTGGCCAAGTTGTACTTGTCGGAGATTGTTCGCTTGCATGGAGTGCCTGTGTCTATTGTTTCTGACCGTGATAGTCAGTTCACGTCTGAGTTTTGGCGGGCATTGCAGCGAGCTTTGGGAACGAAGTTGCGATTTAGTACAGCTTTTCATCCTCAGACTGACGGGCAGTCCGAGCGGACCATTCAGACTCTTGAGGATATGTTAAGATCGTGTGTGTTGCAGTTTCGTGGAAACTGGGATCAGCAGTTACACTTGATCGAGTTTGCCTACAATAACAGCTATCAGGCCAGTATCGAGATGGCACCGTACGAGGCTTTGTACGGTAAGCAGTGTCGCACTCCATTGTGTTGGAGTGAGGTGGGCGAGCGTTGGCTTATTGGTCCGGATTTGGTGAAAACCACGATGGAGGACATACAGATTATCCGAGATCGGTTGAAGATTGCCCAGGATCGGCAGAAGAGTTACGCGGATGTGAGGAGGAAGAACTTGGAGTTCGAGGTCGGTGATTGGGTCTTCCTGAAACTGTCTCCGTGGAGGGGAATAGTGCGTTTCGGGAAGCGTGGCAAGCTTCGACCGCGGTACATTGGTCCGTACGAGATTACGGAGAGGGTTAGAGCTGTTGCTTACAGACTTGAGTTACCGACAGAGATGGCTCGTGTACATGATGTCTTCCATGTTTCGATGTTGCGGAAGTACATCTCAGATCCTTCACATGTGATATCTCCACAGCAGTTACCGATCAGGGAGGACTTATCGTATGTTGAGGAGCAAGTGCAGATTCTCGATCGACGTGAACAGGAGCTGAGGCACCGTGTGATTCCGCTGGTGAAGGTCTTGTGGCAGAACCATTCAGTGGAGGAGGCCACTTGGGAGACCGAGCAGCGTATGCGGGAGCAGTATTCTCATCTGTTCACATGACAGGTAAGTAAATTTCGAGGTCAAAATTTCTTTAAGGGGGGTAGATTTGTGACGACCCGAACCAGGATCAGATGTGTGTTTGGCACGATTCTCGAGATTTGGTTTTAGTCGCAGTTTTACGATATTGTGTGGTTTTCTTATTCGATTCGCAACTATGTTTTCAGTCGAGAATTTGAGTTGAGTGTCTTCACGGAATGTGTAGAGTACGTGATTTCGAGTTCGTGAGTGGTTCCGGAAGATTTTTCCGATAATCGAGGAATATTTTATGATTATTTGAAGTTTCAGATTCCGACGAGTTTATCCGATTGTTTCGAGCTTATCCGAATCACATCGTATATTCATTCCGGACCGTTGATCGACCCGAGGCTCGAGTATAAATATCGAAAAGTCGAAAAATAGTCAAGGAATAGTCATAAAACACAGATTTGCTTTGATTGAACGTTGACTTTCCAAAACGGGAAAGCTGACCGGTTTGACCAGAAGGGGAAAGTTTCCCGTTTCGGCACCACCGTCCGATCATCGTTTTCCGGCCACCTCCGATCGTGAGAAGGGTAAGGTTCGCTTCCTTTTATCATTTCGAGTTGGTCTGTACTTAGTTTGAGAGGAATTGATGGGGTTTATGTCGACTTCGAATCGGGCCGAGGGGGAAGATTTCGCCGTTGACGGTGAGTGATATACGCATTTTATGCTCGTTTCTTAACGCATTTCCCTTTACGTTTAGCTATGTTATTATCTTAGTTTTTATGTTTTTCTTATTTAAATTGTTATTTTGAAGATATATACGGTGGAGATTAATAACGACGCAATTCGGAGGAATTTCGGCGATTTTGCGATTTTTGCGATTTCGGACCACCGGAAATGGGCCGGACCAAAAAGCAAATTATGGGCCGATTTCTCAACTCTTGTTTCGGCCCATTATCAAGCCCATGACCATTCAATTCGGCTAGGATTCACTTTGGGGAAGAGGAAAAGTCAACAATATCAAGCTTTGTGACTCATTTTAGTGACTAAGCTTTGTGATCATCACAAAAGATGACTTGCCATGTGACTTGCCATGGTGACTCTTGCTTAGGGTTTATAAATGGTGACTTGCATGGTGACTCTTGCTTAGGGTTCATAAATGATGATCACAAATGGTGACTTGCCTAGGTGACTAAGGCTTGCATTAAATGAAGGGAGGCATGGTGGAAGAGAGAAGGCAACATCCCTTGCCTATATCAGAGAGGAGGCCGGCCATATCATTGATCATCTCTCATTTACTAGCCAAAGCTCTACACAAATACTCCTCCACCATAAACACTTGAAGGTTCACATCCAAAGCCGAAACACATCCAACCTCCATCCTTGCCGAAGCAACCACACTCCATCCAAGCCGAAGCAAACATCCTCCATCCTTCACAATACGCTAAGTCCCTTGTGAAGGAAAGCCATCTCCACCGTAGATCATCAAGCATTCAAGACAAAAAGTGTAACCATGATCTTCACTTTCATAGCTTTTGCTTTGTATTTGAATCTTTTGATGTATTGGAATACTTTTATGTATCAAATGAAGAACAAGTTTAGATGTGTGTTATATGTTCTTAAACCGATTTGTGAATTGCATGTGTTTATGATTTCTAGCCTTTTATGCATGTTTGATACAATCTTAAAGCTTCGAAAGCAGTATCTGTATCGAGAAATTCCTGAACACTATAGGTGGGATAATATCAGGAAATTTTGGGCCAAAAGAAGGAATAAGTACAAGGTGATCGGGCGTATATACAGTGTGTCACCGTTAGACAGTGAGAAGTTTTATCTTCGTGTCCTTCTAAATCACATCAGAGAACCAACATCATTTTGTGATGTGCTTACTGTTGATGATGTTTTACAACCAACATTTAAGCAAGTAGCCGAGATGCGTGGATTTTTAGAGAATGACAATAGCGTCCGAAATTGTTTGTTGGAAGCCTCTACAGTCAGGATGCCATCAGCATTAAGGAGATTATTTGTCACTATTTTGATTTTCAGTGAATCAACCGGTGTTAGAATGTTGTGGGACGAATTTTATCCTTCCATGGTTGAAGATTATCCTTCATGCAGTGAGACTAGACAAATAAACCGGTTATTACGGGATTTAAACTCAATACTTGAACAATTTGACAAGAGCATTAAAGATTTTGATCTTCCTGATATCATTAATGACGCTGACGAAAATCCTGGCATGCCTAGATGTATTGAGGACGAACTCCTCATAGAAGTTCCTCAAGAAGATGTTGATGCAATTGGGCTTCTTAACAACGATCAAAAAAGTGCCTTCAACACTATTATGGCCGTAGTGGAGAGACAAGAAAGTGCATTATTTTTTGTTGATGGTCCTGGTGGAACTGGGAAGACGTTTTTATATCGTGCATTGCTAGCAAGTTTAAGAAGCAAAAATCATATAGTCCTTGCCACAGCATCATCTGGAATAGCGGCAAACATATTACCTGGTGGGAGGACGGCTCATTCTAGAGCTCATTCAAGCTTCAATCATGAGATCAGCATTTTGGGCACAAATGAAAATATTGAGATTGAGGGAAAATATGAGATCCCTAAATGACCGTCATTTTGCTGAATTTTTGCTACGTGTTGGTGATGGAGCTGAAAATGTCTATGATGATAAAATGATCAAATTGGCTGATTCGATGGTTGTTCCATGGGAAAATGACAGTTCCATTCAAAAAATTATCGATGAAATCTTTCCAAATTTGGGCAATCACGTAAATGATGCAAGATATATGGTTGAGCGAGCACTTATTACTCCTATAAATGATGATGTGGACATGCTCAATGATAAAATAATTGATATGTTTCCAGGTGATCGAATTACATTGTATTCTTTTGATTATGTGGAAGATGACACCAGAAATTTGTACCAGCCAGAGTTCTTAAACTCATTATCTGTAGAAGGACTCCTCCCTCACAAGTTGACTTTAAAAGTTGGTGCCCCGGTCATGCTACTGAGAAATATTGACCCAAAATTGGGATTGTGTAATGGGACTAGATTATTATGTCGTGGTTTTTATCAGAATTTAATCGATGCTCAAATTTTAGCTGGAGACTATGCTGGGACTAGAGTTTTTTTACCTCGAATTCCTTTGAAAACTGTAGAGAATGCAGGACTACCATTTTCACTCACAAGAAAGCAATTTCCGATCAAATTGAGCTTTTCTTTGACAATAAACAAGTCTCAAGGTCAAACTATCCCGCATATAGGTGTTTATCTCCCTGATCATGTTTTCAGTCATGGTCGATATGTGGCATTGTCTAGAGGAGTATCTGAGACGACTACGAAGGTTCTCATTAAAAGATGGTTTATTACTGGTGAAGATGGGGCATTCACTAAGAACGTGGTGTTCAAGGAGGTTTTACTTCCTCCAAATTCAAATGATATCTAGAATTAATATGTACTATACAAATGGCAGAAATACATATGTAGTTGATATCAAAGAAATAATGAGATCTTATTTAATTGTGTTAATATTTTTTGTCTATTTTGTGTAGGTATTGTACAAATAAGGTTCTTTCGACAAATGGACAGAACCAGATTTATGGGAGAATAAGATCAATTAGTAGGACTATATATGTCTATCTATTTACGTTTATGTATGGTATGTAGTAGTGTTAGCCCTTTACTACCTTTTGTAAACTTATTTTGAAAAATAAATATATTGTGTAAACTGAGTGTATAAAAATAAATACGCTATAACAATGCAAATGACATGTGTAAACTCCTCATGAAAACCGTCAATTCTCTCTGAAATATGTACGTGTCACAAATTGTAATCCATGAATTTGGGACAATATAATTAATAGTAGTTGAGTTATAGACTGCGTAAAATAATAGAAATATCAGTAAATACACTAATAAAACGCACGCGCGAGCGCGACGCTCTTCCGCACGCTCATATGCGCGTGCAGGAAGACTAGTGTTATTTTAAACATATATATCAACTGGTGAAAGACATTTATTTTCGTCCACTCACTCTAACGTGTTTCATGTCTTTCCCCTGGGCTTTTCGGTTTCCGTGCCCAGTTTGCAGTTCAGGCTTTGGTGTCGCACGTCGTTGTCGGAGGCATAGTGCTCGAGCTACCTTGTTTCTTCCAGTAGGTTTATTGTTCTACCTACTATGGTATACTTATATGTTTATATAATAGAGGTCGCTCTGAGAAATCTGTTGTTTACGTTGTACAATTTTACACCGGATTTCAGTAAAGTATAGATATATTTATTGTTTTACTTTACTGTTGATATATTGAGAAATCCGGATGTGATTGGTGCCCACGGTTTGCTTTTTGTGGCATAGGATGAAGTGTATTTTCCACGTGCAGGTAATGGTAATTTCACGTTAGTAACGAAACTCTGCCAAAATTTCGAAAGATTTTTGTTGGTTCGTGTTTTCGAGGGGGTTCGATTCCGGTTTAGGGAGCTAAATCGGGGTTGGGTCCTTTCAGCTTGGTATCAGAGCATTAGGTTATAGGTTTTGTAGACTTCTGTAGTCGTGTTTACTAAGGATATTTGAGAATGTACAACATGTCTGGAATGGTGACCCGACCGGCCGGTGGATAATCATCAATATTCCGGGTGTTGTATACTTTCAAATATTTGAAGTTCCATGATTACGTTCCACTTGTTGTGAACGATGTTTTATTCATTAGGATGCCTCCTGACGTGCTTTCCGTGTCATTTCGGTTGTGGATCCTATTGAGGATCAATCGACGCGCGATTTGCCATAGACTGTGGATTTAGATGAGTATTCAGAGTTCAGTAAACTGTGTGGCACGGTTTGCCTAGTTGTGTGTGTATGAGCGTCTACATGTTGCCTCAGAGCAGAGAATGGTGGCAGTTGATGTTTGCCTGAGTCAGATTGTTGTGTTTGGTGGGCTGATATTGTGTGAGTACCGGTTGCGACTCCATGGCCTATATTCAGGCTATTGTTTGTGTGGTAAAGGTTTATCAGGCTACCCAGCATTCGAATGTGGAGTGCTTGTTCACCTGAGGCAGAGATGCATTGTTCACGTGTTTGTTTCCGGTTGCATGTGTTATGTGGCTTCAGAGGAAGCAGTGCATGAGGTACGAGATGAGTTTGAACCTGAGCATCAGAGAGAGTCTGACTGATATGCCTCGAGACATCCGTGAGGAGATTAGTGTGCTATACTCAGTGGCGAGGCTATTGAAAAGGAAAAGTGTATGCAGTTTTTGATGTGATGGCTTGTGGAAAGTGGATTTAGTCGAGATTTTGATGAGGTTGAGTTCCGATACCTCGGGATCAGTGACGTCATCAGGCTGTGGCCTTTTCGATTATGTCGAGGGTCATCAGATCAGGCAGAGGATCCGTTTGGTGATGGCGGAGATCACAGAGTAGCGGATTTGCTCCTGTGGCATGAGTTTAAGCGATCGTTGGTGATCCTTTCACACAGCAGGTGTTGCGGTGACTTGTGTTCGTGGAGTACTCTCAGTTGCCATTGTGATGACCAGGAGGGTCACGTACAAGGGAGCGCCTTAGCCAGCTGTTCTAGCGGTTCGGTAGCTCAGAGTTTACGAGGAGATCCTCATGTTGTATCTGCAGTCTGATCAATGTACCTTTCTGGACGAATTATTTAGCAAGTCGCAAATGACGTGGGCGGCTAGTTGGGCATGTTGGAGTTCGTGCTATGACCTTGTTTAAGGAAAGACTTTTCTCCGAGGTTACTGTTGCTTGATGTCCATGGCTATTGTAGATGCATTTCCACTTCCGAGGTTTTGGAGAGTATTGTATCCATCCGGAGGTCGCGAGATCCTTGTTGGAGGTTATGTGTTAGCCGCGGATCGGTTATAGCTGGACACCGTAGTTTTGGTGTGTTTGTGAGTATGGACTTACAGACGACGCATTTGGCTGTGTTCGAGTGCCTCGAGAGGGAGGTTATGTTTCGACGACCAGATTTCCCCTAGATGCTATTTCGCGGTGATGGTCGAGCGGATGGTGGAGATGAGTTGTGTTGTTTGCTTAGCTTATGTTGTGGATACTTCGGTTGTTGTACCCGACATTGGTGATATTGAGGTGGTTTCTGAGTTTCCAGGTGTATTCCGGAGGAGTTACCAGGTGTTCCTCCAGTTCGGGAGACCGGCTACACTATTGAGTTTGTACCGGGCGCTGAACTCATTTTACCGGTATTTTGTCGTTCGGAGCCAGCGGAGCTGATGGAGCTACAATTTCGACTCTAGGAGTTGCTGGAGGAGGTTTCAGGAGTTATCGTGTGATCCCGCGTATTTGCGAGGTGTACTCTTGCATTGTTTGTACGGATGGCGGATGGTTCGACGTGATGATGCGTTGACTACTGGAAACTTGATTCATTTCAGAGGAGAGCCAGTATCCTCCGTTTCGGATTGACGAGTAGTTTGATCAGCTTGCGAGAGCTTCGGTCTTTTCGAAGATTGATTTCGGGTTGGATACCATCAGTTGAGGATCGATGTGTCAGATGTGGTTTGGTCAGTTTTCGAATCTCGGTGCGGGCATTAGGAGCTCTTGGTCACGCCATTTGGGTTGACCAATGCCCCGTAGATCTCACGGACTTGATGGACCAGGTGTTCAGACGGTTTCTGGACGAGTTTGTGGTCATGTTCGTTGGCAATATCCTGATTCACTCCAGGAGTGTGGACCAGCACCTGAAGCAATTGTCAGCGGTTTCGCGGACCTTGTGAGACGACCAGGTGTTTGCGAAGTTCAGTCAATATGAGTTTTGGTTGATTAGCGTGAAGATTTTGGGCGGTGTGATGTCAGCCGAGGGAGTTGGCGTGGATCCTGACCAGTTAGAAGCCGAGTTGGTTTGGGAATTGCCCTACTATTGTACCAGAGATCGAGAGTCTCTTGGGATTGGCAGGCTTGTACCGACGGCTTTGTGCAGAATTTTTCCCGGATTGCCACTCTACTTTCCGGATTGACGAAGAAGGCGTCAAATTCGAGTGGTACGATGCACGCGAGGAGAGTTACTTATCCTGCAGGATGGTTGACCATTGCTTCGGTTTTGACCTTACCTGACGACCGCGACGAGTTCGTGGGTTATGGCGATGCATCGAGGTTTGGATTTGGTTATGCGTGATGCAGCTTTGCAGAGCGATGGCTCATGGTTCCAGGAAGGGGAACCTTATGTAGCTACATATCCTATGTATGATTTGGGTGTAGCTGTCCTTATGTTAGCATCGAAGAGTTCGAGACAGTATAGTTATGGCGTGCAGCGCGGTGTAGGACGTGCACTGACCACTTGAGTTTCATCCACTTGCATTTTCGGCTAGAATTGGGCTTGAGGCAGTGTAGATGGATGAGGTCGACTAACGACTATGGCTGCACCTTTGAGCTTGTTCGGGAAAGGTTAGTAGTTGCACTTTGACTATCCCTTTGGGATGTTGTTGTTGTTGGTGCGTTCAGTTGAGAGTCAGAAGCTTCAGTATTGCATGTGTGTATGTGTGGCTCGAGTTTCCGTGTTAGCCGAGTTGCAAGCTATGGGAGCTGAGTTCAAGTGTGATGATGTTGAGGCTCATGGTTTTGCGCGCATTTGGCGCTAGTAATGCAGAGATGTATCAGATACTTCGAGTTTACTACTCGTGACACAACTTGAAGAGCAATATAGCAGTTTGTGTATGTAGATGCCACATTTGTCGACAGGCGATGGCTAGGAGATGGAGACTTGCCAAGAAGTAGCAGTCATTTGAGATTTCCGGTTAGACGTGGCGTTTGTTGCTGTGATCTTGTGTGTGTGTGATTGTATGTACTTTGGTTTGTGATACCAGTTAGGCCTTTGTGAACCATTTGACGAACTCAGTACAGTTCCTTGTACTTTTGGTGACTAATTTAGTGGCAGGCTGGTATAGCTGTGTTTGACGGAGATTGGTCATCTACGTGGTGTACCTGTGTCCCAATTCGCCGATCGAGGTGATCAGCTATGACTAAGTGTTGGCGAGCTTTGCAGCGAGCATTGGGGACCAGATTACGAGTTAGTACCGGTTCTTATCCTCAGATTGGCGGGCGATCTTTAAGGACTATTCAAACCTTGGAGGGTGTATTGTGGACCTCATTATTGCAGTTCCGGAGGATTTGGGACCAGCAGTTTCATCTGTTCGAGATTGCTTGCAGTACCAGCTTGTTGATCACTGTGATTTTGACGTTGCTTGATGTCGTTTTGAGGTATGGTGTTGTACTCCATTATGCTGGAGCGAGTTTGGTTTGAGTCTGAGTTGATGTTTGATTCGGAATTTGTGGGATGTGTTACCACAGACTGTCAGGTTAGCAGAAATGGATTGATACTTGCTTGAGTTCGATGTTTGAGTTATGTTGATGTGTGCAGGCTGAATGGTGATTTGCCATGTTGTTTTGATCCGTATGTGGTCATAAGAGAGTTTGTGTTGTGCCGTATAGTTCGGCATCGCCTATAGCGTTGGCTTTTGTGTGTGTTGTATTCCGTGTGGCGGAACTGTGTTTCAGGTTTGTTACGTGTTGCGTACCCTATCTGTTCCTTATGCAGGAACACTTGGCTATTGTGTGAAGCCAATTCAGATTTTTGATCTGAGGGTACAGGGATTTCAGTACGGAGCTATCTCCTATTGTGGAGTCAGTTGTCAGAGTTGTTCAGTTGACGTAGCCACTGGGCAGTTGAGCAGTATGCAGAGGCAGTACTCCTCTGTTTAGTCGGCACACTCGGAAATTTCGAGGTCGAAATTTTTCTAAGGGGGGTGGATTTGTGACGACCCGGACCAGAATCACCAGTATGATCAGCTATATACGTGAGTTACTGCGTAGTCGCAGAGTTTCGAAAGTATTTGAATCGCCGGATTTGTTAACGACTTAATCATTGACCGAGAATTGGAGCTGGGTCTCTTCTCGAGAGTCGTAGTACATGTGATTTTCAGTTCGTGGGCGGTTCCGGATCGTTATTTGGACGACCGAGGAATTAATTATGAATATTTGAAGTTCGGATTTAAATGGTGGGCTACTTAACGACTAAATTACCGGACGAGAATTTGGTTTCAACTTCTTCACGGAAGTTGTTCAGAATTTAATTTCGAGCTTGTGGGAACTTCCGGAGCATTATTCTGAGTTACGAAGATTAAGTTGTGATTATTTCCGATTGTTGGTTATTTTGTAGATTTAATATGTGTTGGTGTGAACCGTTGACTTTTTATCCAATGGGCCGATGTGTTTGAATTCGGGTGATTATTGAAGAACATGTCGAGTCGAGTTTGTTACCGCGAGAATTTTTGGAATCGGAATTACGACGGAAAAGTTACGAGTATTCAAAGTTCGTCAAAAAGGATAATTGCGAAGTTTCCAAAAATGGAAGGCCTATAAATAGAAACCTGATGTTTTGGGAAAGTCAAACTTACCATTTATAGAGTTGACTGAGTTGACCGAGTCAACTCGATGGAGGGAGAGGATGGCGACGGGTTTCACGACGGCTCACGGTGGCGGGACGTTTCCAGCCACCCCAAGGCTCGGCCTTGGTCTCCATCGATGCGCCTCGGTCCCCTCTACCCTTCTCCGGCCTCCGTTCGCGGCGAGGACGCCGGAGGAGGACGCTTTTCCTGCGAGAAAATGGAGGATTTTTCAATGAATTCGGGTTCCACAATTTTGGTCGGATTGAGCTGCGATTTGGACTGGGTTTTGTAGCCCTCGTCTCCATGATTCTAACCATGTAAGTATGGAGTTCTAATTTTGATTATGCTTGGAGAATTTTGGATGTGAAATTTTGGTACCAATTCGGTTTATCATGAAATTGGATGAGTTAGAGTGAGAATTGGCCTTTGTTGCAGTTGACAAAGTTGCTCAGTGGGTGATTTTGCATGGAATAGAGGTAGCTCCGCCGTGAAATTTTCCGGTCAGTGGCGGCGCCGCCGTGGGCGGTGGTCAACGGCGGTCAACTTTGATTTTTTGGGATTTTCGACAAGTTGCATGTCATTTGACTCGAAATCGCGTCTCGATCGCAGTGGGGAGGTTCGTTTTTCGAGTTGAGTGTCCGAAAGTATAGCGAGGTATTGAGATGTACATATCGAATTTTCGACGATTCGTCGTATTCGGATTATGTGTTTCCAAGAACGGTGGTTTCTCGTGATTTGTCTTGTATTGTCGAGTTATGATTTTGAGGAATGGATTTTGTGAATATTCAGGGGTTCGTGATCGTTCGTTTGGCGATGGACTTTCCGCCGGATCACGGGTTAATGCGTATCGCGTTACGCCAGTCTGTGAGTGGACAATTTCTTTTCACCGAAATCTTGCGAATCTTTTATATGATTTGTGAACTTGAGCATGCGTATGAGATTTCGGATTACATGAGCATGTGTTTTACGATTATACGATTATACTTATACGGATATACGTATACGATTATACAGACAATTATATGTTGTTTCATGAATTTGCATCAAAATGTTTATGATTTGGTTTACACAGAGTACAGTCTTGGTTACGTTGTTGTATCGATACACTTTGCCTCTCGGCTGATCCCCGATGGTAGGCCGCCAGGAGGGACGTCGTCATCCCGACCTGACCGGTGAGGGGCGTTTCCCCGGAACCGAGGCCATTTCTGGCTTAGAATCACGGGGACCAAGGACCTCGTTATTCGGACTGTACTAGCACGGTCTGTGTCCATGAGTGACCCCGTGGAATTTTTACTTGCATGCTCAGTACACTGGAGGAGTATGAGTTTTACCTCGTGTACTTGTTATTTTATTTACCTGGACTCGCATATGTTATTTTAAACATATATATCAACTGGTGAAAGACATTTATTTTCATCCACTCACTCTAACGTGTTTCATGTCTTTCCCCTGGGCTTTTCGGTTTTCGTGCCCAGCTTGCAGTTCAGGCTTTGGTGTCGCACGTCGTGGTCGGAGGCATAGTGCTCGAGCTACTTTGTTTCTTCCAGTAGGTTTATTGTTCTACCTACTGTGGTATACTTATATGTTTATATAATAGAGGTCGCTCTGAGAAATCTGTTGTTTACGTTGTACGATTTTACAACCGGATTTCAGTAAAGTATAGAAATATTTATTGTTTTACTTTACTGTTGATATATTGAGAAATCCGGATGTGATTGGTACCCACGGTTTGCTTTTTGTGGCATAGGATGAAGTGTATTTTCCACGTGCAGGTAATGGTAATTTCACGTTAGTAACGAAACTCTGCCCAAATTTCGAAAGATTTTTGTTGGTTCGTGTTTTCGAGGGGGTTCGATTCCGGTTTAGGGAGCTAAATCGGGGTTGGGTCCTTTCAGCAGATTATTAATGTAGAGCAAATTGGCCGAAATTGAAAGATGCAATTCAAGCTGAACTAGTCTATTTAAGAAAAAGGCAAGTTTTCGGTTTGATAGTGCTATGCTCACCAAATGTTAAGCCAGTTGGACATAAATGGGTCTTTATTCGGAAGTGTAATGAGAAAAATGAAGTCTTGTGGTATAATGTTAGACTTGTGGCGCAAGGATTTTCTCAACGCCTTGGTATTTATTACGAGAATACGATTATCCAGTAATGGACATTATTACTTTCCGCTACCTGATCAGTTTGGTAGTGTCCAAAAAATTGAGTATGCAGCTAATGGATGTGGTTACAACATATCTCTACGGAGATCTTGATTCACAGATATACATGAGAATGCCAAAAAGCATAGTTGTACCCAATTCAAGTAACTCTAAAACACAGAGTGCTCATGTGATAAGATTGAGACATTCACTTTACAGATTGAAGTAATCCAGTCGGATATGGTATGCACATCTAAGTAACTACTTGATTGGGAAATGACATAAGAATGATAATTTATGCCCATTGTTGAAAATAGATTTACTCCCTCAACCTTTTGACTATTAATTAGTCTACGGCCAAGTGAATTTTTCTTACCTGAAAGTATACAGGGTCAAGTAATATAATTTTTGAAGAAGTCGGATGTCGAACCCACGAAAATTGACTAACCCGGTTCCATAACTTTTTCCGATTAAGTCCTTTAATTACGTGAAACATAAACAAGTAATGCAACAAAGAAGCACAAAATATGAAAATGAATCTTACAACGTCAAGTCCTTTGGAGACTCAACATTGCAAGAGATGATTAAACTATGGTGAGTGATCTAACGAAAGGTTGATTGGTTGTTTACGACTAATACCAAGATGGTAAATAGAGATTATCACAAATTCAAGATAAAAGAATGGTTAGCTAGGGATACCCTCATTAACCATTTGATGCTCAAACAATGTCCAATTTAAGGTCATGAAGTCCTTTGGAATATAAGAACAAATCATTTCATTGTCCAAATCATGTCCTCTCGGGTCACACTTGATTATGGGCCCAAACTCCTAGGCCTTTTGGGATTCTAGAAAGTTTCGGTTCATCCATCACTACAAGAAAAATGCACCTAGACCACGGACGATTTCCGTCGTCTAAGTACTTAGACGACGGAATATCTGTCGTCCAAGTTCCGTGCTCCAAGTGCTGTCGTCCAAGCACTTGGACGACGGAGATGGAGAATTCCGTCGTCTAAGTGAGACTTAGACCGCGGACATTCTCCGGGGTCTAAGTGTTCACTTAGACGACGGAGATGACAATCTCTGTCGTCTAAGTGAATTTTTAAATTTTTTATCACAAAAAAAAATTTATTTTTAAAAAAAAATTAAAAAATTAAAAAATTCACTTAGACGACGGAGATTGTCATCTCCGTCGTCTAAGTGAACACTTACATTTTTAAAAAAAAAAAAATAATTTTATGTTTTTTTTAAAAAAATTAAAATTTAAAAATACACTTGGACGACGGAGATGACAATCTCCGTCGTCTAAGTGGTGATTTTGTAAAAAAAAAATTAAATGAAAAATTCATGAAATGCTAATTAATAATTTAATAATTAGCATTTAATGAATTTTTTATTTAATTTTTTGTATATCAATATTCATAATATTGCAAAATTTATTGAATATTAATTATTAATAATATATAATACGTACAAAATTCATAATGAATAAATAATTTAAATTATTATGGATATAAATACAATGAATACAAAATTCATAATATAATAAAGTACATTAATCTAGCCTAAATAAACAAAATTAAGCTAAAACTAAACTAATTATAGGCGGCGGTGGTGGCGGCGGCGCCGGTGGTGTTGGCCGGAATGTGGAGGCCGGTGGTGGAGGTGACAATGTAGGGGGTAGCTAGTGGTGTGTGGTGGTGGTGGAGGCGACGTTGTAGGTGGTGGTGGTGTGTGGTGGTGGCAGCGACGGTGGTAATGCCGGTGATGGCGGCAACGGTGGTGATGTCGGCGGTGGCGGAAACGGTGGTGGTGGTGATGATGATAGTGGATGGTGATGGTGATGATATATGGTGGGTGGTTTGATTGGGGGGGGAGAGATGGAGAGGGAGAGAGGGAGAGAGAGAGGGAGAGTGGATTGAGGGAGAGGAAAAAATGAAGAGAGATTGAGAAAATGATGAATTTATAGAGTTTTAAAACACTTAGACGACGGAAAATCAGTATTTCCGTTGTCTAAGTGCTTTAAAATTTCAAAAAATACCGCCAATTTTTTAAATTTTTAATTTTTTTTAAAAAAATCAAAAAATTATTTTTTAAAATTAATTTGTAATAAATTTGTAAAATTATTTTTTAAAAATAATTTGTAATAAATTTTTGGACCTGTAATTTGATTGGAATTGTCGTAAAATATCGATTAAAGAATCGTATATATAAAAAGTGGGATTTAAGACGATGAATTAATTTACGTATTCAAACTTGTTAAGTATCTACTAATATGTATAACTTAAGTGTCGGTATGTATAGGCTCATTGCACATCGATATTAACGAAATTGAATTTGGAAAAAACGACCGTTGGATATACTCACCATAACACAATATATAAGTAGAATAATTTCCACTAAATACTGAGTTCGTTCAGGGTTTTATCGGCACAGTTAACCGCAAATCCAAAATTTTTACAAACCGGAAACCTGGATACACGAAAATCCGTAAGTCCTATTTTAAAACCGTCAACGCTCACACTCCAAGCATTGTTTACTCTATGGTCTCGACGAAAAGAATGCATTGGGACATAGTCTAGATGGTCGTTGTCTTAGGTGAAATTACGAAATTTTCACTTAGACGACGGAAATGCACATTTCCGTCGTCTAAGTGAAAACATGGTTTAGGGGATAGGGCCTTAGGGTTTAGGGTTAAAGTACTTAGACGACGGAAATGTGCATTTCCGTCGTCTAAGTGAAAACTTAGACCGCGGAAACTTTCTCCGCGGTCTAAGTGAAATTTTTAAATTTTTGAAATTTCACTTAGACGACGAAGAAGTCTTTTTCCGTCGTCTAAGTGACACTTAGACCGCGGAAATTTTCTCCGCGGTCTAAGTTTCACTTAGATGACGGAAAATCACTTCTCCGTCGTCTAAGTGTTCACTTAGACCGCGGAGAAGTTTCCGTGGTCTAAGTGTTACTTAGACGACGGAACCTTTAAAGTTCCGTGGTTTAAGTGCATTTTTCTTGTAGTGCATGAAGCATAATATAAACTAAGATTAAGAGCTAGACTTTTAGTGCTAGGCTCCAAATGCACTTCATGTGTAATAAGTTTGGTTGTAAACACATGTGAAGATTATGGATGACTTTTCTTCCCAAGCCTCTATTGGAGTACTTCGTAATGTGTTCTAATGAATCCTCTCAACTTGCACCTATTGGGCTACAAAGCCTCTCGGTCCATTGTAAGTTTAACCAAAAACTCTTGAGTCACTTGGACCTCAAAAATGTTTCAATTCAAATTCAAGCACAAGGAAACCGAATCCTAAGCTTAAATTTTTAAGCTTAAGCCTAAGTCATATTAAATGCTCATCTATTACCTAAGTGAATGGCTAGTTCCCTCAAGTGTCATTTCTTAGTCCCTTACATAATCCTAACTTAGCCAAAGCTAAGACATGCATAAGTAGAACTAATCATTAAGCACAAATACAACAACATTCCATAATCACATCACACACATAACAAACTCATTCAATACCACAAAACACCCAAAACATACTCATTAGCATAAATCAAAGCATCATTGTTTTACATCAATTGGCTAGGGTTTGACTCCTAGCCTCCGATAAAGAAACTACTCACAAATCATAACTACAATGGAGTATAGATACAAGATGAAAGAGAGATGGGAGAATAGAAATAACCTAAGGGTCCTCAAAACCAAGCTTTTCAGATCTTCAAACTTTCTCTCCACTTCTTTCTCCTTTCTTGCTTCTATCTCTACAAAAGGGTGAATCGCCACCTTAAGCCTTGATGAGAGGATGGATTGGAGTATATGGTGGGGGTTATGGAGGATTTCTAGGCTTTTTGGTGGTGAAAAGGTGTAGAGAGAGTGCTAGAGGGTTTGGGAGAGAATTAGGGCTAATGAGATATGTTGAAGCTAAAGAAAAGTGTAAAATGGGGTAAGTTGTGTGCTAGGGTATTGGGGGGGGGGGGGGGGGGGGGGGGGTAGGGGATCAAAAATATGAAGCACATGGAGATGTTTTGGCTTTCAAATTCAAATTAAAATGCTAGAGATATGATCCTAAAAATTAGGCCAAATTGGTACTCAAATGAGTAACCAAATGATCATAAACTCGTGTGACTTGCATGTGCTCTTCATTTTACTTGAATTTGCATTTTCATTTGGCTTCAAATATCGCCATAGGTGGCTTGATGACTTGACCAAGAGTTGACCTTGTTGACCACCAGATTTGACTTCCGGTGACTGAAATCTTGGAATATTCCGGTGATGCTCCAATGACCGTTTTAAGTCTTTTTGCAAACATTGTTCTATCTTCTCCCACGACCCCGAAAATATCCTCGTCTTCATCGGAAAGTGCATAATCATCATCTTTTAACCCATTTTCTTGCCAAACCATGATTTCCTAACATAAATAGGAAACACTATAAGAATGATGTTTTATTCTTGAGAAACAAGCAATATGCATGAAGTTGGAGACATAATAATAACATAATTATATACCTACAAAACTACTTCACACTTAAACTTTACTTGTCCTCAAGCAAACACAAAAGAAATGAAAACACACCAAGCTAGACTAAAAACATAAAAGAAACTCAAGACCAAACACAAAAGCATGTAAGTGTCCCGAATGGTGAACATATCTCTCAAAGAACCATGGCTAATGGATTGAACTCTTCTTAAGCACAATTAGAATATGAAATTAATTCATGTCTAGTAATCCAAACATGCTACATATCAAACCAAATACATGCATTGAGATGTATTCGAACCAACATGCTTCTAACCATCTAACTCACAAGATATCACTCAATGCACTCAAGTGTCTAGAGGGTTAGTGTTTGCACTCAATAATCAAATTGGTCGTGTGTTTCTATAGGCTTGATTTTCAACCAATTATTCCAAAAATTCCAACACACATGAGTTTCAAGTCAAGAGGTCATTTATTTAGGTTGTAATAGAGCTTAAGGAAGGGTGTTCAATGAAAGAAAGAGATAGGATAATAAAAAACCAAGCAATCTAGCAAGCAATTCACATGTTGAAGTTCCTCTAAACTACTTCTAAGTGCTACTATTTTCATTTTTTAAATCAGACCACTTCCTAAAACACTTATTCTTTATGTACAACACACACTATTTTTTTTGTATTTTCTTTATTTTTCAAACACAACTCTTTTCGTAGAACTCTTCTCTTTTCTATTTTTCTCATTACTTTTCTTTGGTACTCTTTTCCATTTTTTTTCTTTCCTTTTCTTTTTGAACTACTAAACTTCTAAACATGCATATGACCATCATAATACCTCTTCTACATCACACTTATCTCTTGACATTCTTTTCAACAAACACAACACTAAAACCGCATCCTAATAGGAATTCATCATCGCTTGCTAGTTTGCCAAGTTAGAGGGTATTGATACACGTATTTTACTAAGTACTAAATAAACACTTAACACTCAACAAAAACGCATAAGCAATTAAAACCCTTTTTGTAGATGTAGCATTGATAAGTAAGGTATCGTTCTTAACCGGGGATTGATGGTGCATGCATGACTACGCTATGGTTAATGGGGGGATTTTAAGAGGTTGTTATCTAATTCCTATGAAATTAAAGACAGAAAATGGTTAGTAAATGCATAGAGAAATCTTAGGTTCTAACATGTTTCACTCATAGACAAGTAGAAAACAAGCAAGAACAAAGAACCCTAAACATGTTTACTAGACCGAAAATAAACCTAAGTTATATATTTACAAGTGACCGACCCATCTTATTCACCAACGTCTTACACTTAAGTCATATTATATGCTCCCTATTAATTATCTAAGTCTTTAGCCAATTACATGTATGATCATTTATTGTGCTTCAGGAATTTGCCCTATGACACGCCTATCAACTTGACAAGGAATTTGCCTTAGTCTAAATTGATGCATTAAGACTAACATGTTCGACTAAATCCTAAGACTCGAAACAAGTTACACATAATATTTCAAAACTGTAAACAAAGCACTGTTATTCCAAACCAAAATACAAATGTTTACAAGGATAAGTAGAAAGATTAGAGTTACACTTTAAGCTCGGGAATTTACCCTACGCCTTTAATGCAGCCGTCCTTCACTGGAGATGGTGAATATCTAAGGGAATTTGCCCTATAGTCTACTCGGTGGAGGTAGGAAGCTTTTTGGTGGTGGAGTATGGTGGATCCTTGACAACCTTCGAATTTTGGGAGAGGAGAATAGTGTTTGTAGAGCTATTGGCTTCTAAGATGAGTGATGCTTGAGAATGAGGCCTAGCTCTTGTATTTATAGGTGAAGAATTGCAACTTTCCTCTCCAAACTAGGTTTTCCTAGTGTACCCGGATAGAATTGACAGCCTGTCTTGAAATGTCTTTTCCGGGAGTTCTAGAGCTCAGAAAATTGTGATTTTGGATTCATTGGAAAGATCAGCTCGAGGGTTTGAAGAAGACATATATGATCACTATTTTTGGTGTTGAATTGCAGATTATGTGATCTGTTGAAGATTGATGAGTTGGCAGGCATATCTTCCTCTTTCTACTAAGAGTAGGGAAATCTTGATCTTTCCATATCTTGTATTTCTTGAGCTCAAAGTCATTTTGGCCGAACCTACCATATATTGTAGGATATTTTGATCTTCAAATAAGGCACTTTTGAGATATACTTTATACCTTTGATCCTCCATCTATTCGGTAATATCTCCTTGCTTGATTTTGCCCAAAATGCTTGCTGATTTTCGATCCACCATTTGAAATGTCTTCATTTTTCCTTGCTTCATTTTAGTAACTTGAGAAGACCATTTCGGATCCATATTTTGCTACGTCATTCCTAGTTGATTTAGGAAACTTCTCCACTTAGCTCATTTTATGCTCCAAATCACCTCCTTTATTGTACTCCTTTATTCAAAACCTAAAAACAACGAAGTAAGTAAGAAATGATAATGCTAAGGTCAAAACAAAGTAAAATGTTGAGAGAAATGCATTAAGAATCTAGCATAAAATGCGTTGATCAAATTCCCCCACACTTGGACTTTGCTAGTCCCTAGCAAAAACTAATTAAAAGAAAGACTAGAAATAAGAAAACTCACAAAACCAACGTTGGAGCTAGTCTCCATACGTTGGAAAATTCTAAGGACTTGAAAAGTTTGAAAAACACGACTAGGACCTTAGCTAAATTTATCTCAGAAATTTCTTTAAGTATATGGCGATTGAGTCACAAGATTTCATAGTGAAAAGTTCCAAAATTTCGAGAGATAAGAGAAATATGATCATGTTATGAACAAGTAGGAATTGGAGAAAACAATGGTGAATTTAAAGCTATGCATGTTTCGAATAAGGTTAAATCAAGCTCACATGGATGCACTCATCATATTTTCACTCATGAAAGGAGTTCACTCAAAATGTATAAATTGAATCGAAAACCTCATAATTACTTGCACAAATGAACCAAACCATATGCTTACTCATGTAACTTACTCAACCAATCGAAGGCTACTCATCTTAAGGATCATAAAGGTCTTTAAAAAGGTTGTAATGGGGCTAAGGCTAAGGCATTCGAAATTTAGATAAGTGGTGGTTAAAAACGCGTTCCAAAAACTTAGTCTAGCACTTAAAACTTTCAAATTTCGTGGCTCATCCTTTCTACACTTCTTCTAGTGTCAAATTTCAGAATCAGGGGTCAAATTTCAGCTTTTTGGGACCTAACTTCATTCTGAACTTCACTTGTCCAAACTTTTACACTTAGAACATTTGCCGGAGAGCTTAACTATTTTTTTTTTCTTTCTTTTTCTTTTCATGCTCTCGAATTTTCTTTCTTCTTTTTATTTTCTTTTCGGCAGTCACATTTTTTTTCTCAAGCTTTTAGACAAGTCTTCCCTCTTTTTGTATTCTTTCATAACTTTTCTGCCACTTCTTGTGCTAGCTTCGAAATCTCTTCACCAAGTCTTTGAACCAAGGTTGGAAACTCTAGACTAGGCTAAGTGTTTAGATATGTATGTGGTAAATGAAAGAAAAGGCTAAATGTGGGCACAAAGGGGTAATCTAAGGGTGTCGCAACTCATGCACACAAAAGGACACATGGCTATTTGGTTTAAGTGGTGGTAACCTAATTTGCCTTTAATCATATCCAAAATCAGAGCATATATCAACTTAAAAGCGTTGTAAATCTTCATGAGTAAGTTCTAGTAATCTCTAGTTCATTAAAATCTATGGCAAGTAATTAGATGAAGCATGTTTTGTTCTTGAAAACCATATGCACGAAATTTACTTTCAAAGGGAATAATGTAGGCTCAAAAACTCACTTTTAAGGTTTGTATGATTTAAAACTCATTGTAACATGCGAAATCTATACCATGTTTAAGCATACCATATCTACTACATGTCATGACAATCAAAATATCTCACTTAGCACAAGAAATCAGTTTGGTGCTTATTCAGCGCCATATGTATTCTTTTTCGGTCCATTTTCATCATAGACTAACTAAGGGCATCCTAAAAAATGAAAAATACTCTTTAACAACCCTAAGTTAAATAGAAAGACACAAAATAATTTTTTTTGGGGGCATCATCCACCAGATATTCCATTATCTGCCCGGTTTTATGATTTTAAGACTCAAATAAAGTTGTAAACCCCTCCCCCACACTTAAACTCTACATTGTCTTCAATGTATTTAAAGGAAACATAGAACTAAGTATGAAGAGAGAGACCCACAAAAGTTTTAGCTAAGGAAAGTAAAAAAGCAATGAAATTAAAAAGAT